>JAQPPZ010010078.1:0-1446714 GCA_028583015.1 Wollemia nobilis | reverse complement strand
CTTCAAAAATTATGTCATATTGTAGAGGTTCTTCCTTTTCTTTCCCCTTTTCATCATTATAGTCCATCAGGTTCTTGATCCATATAGGCATTTTTCTCATTCCACTTCTAAGAGCATTACCAAGTATGCCTGTAGACATTTGTATGACCTGAATTATTATAGCTTCCTACTTGAAGTATATAAGCTTGATTTGAAAAACCTTTGTAGATTCTTAGGTTTGTGAACTACCTTATATCTCCCTAGAATGAACACCTAACTTTAGGTTTTGAAGAAAGCTTATATCTTCCCAACTTGATAATTTTAGACAAATGTTAATGTTATCAAGTTTTGTAAAATACCTTATGACTCCCTAATGTTTTGGAGTATGATATAGTGCTTTTTGTAAAAATATAGTTCAATTTTAGTTGATTTTGTACAAGTTTTGTAAGAGTCAAAAATCAACTTTTTAACACCTTATTACTCCTAATTGAACTAAGCACTTTTTTTCAATTTTGAAGAGGTTTTGATGTTGGAATTCTTTTGTCCCTTTTTGAATATTTGAGACAAGCAAATATATATATATATCCAACCTTAATAGAAACCCTAATAACCTCTTTTATATCCCTTGGATTATTTCTAATTTCCAATAAAATAAATTTGATGGAGTAATCCTTGTGACTCCCAAGTTTGGAAAATTAGAGAAATGATAATAATATTTGCAATATAATTTAATCCAAGTTGAATTCCTTATTCCTCCTAAGTAAGATTGCAAATATTAAATTAATAAGATAAGTCACCCCTTTAGCTTTCAATATCTAAGTTTTAACCTTAGTTTATAACCCTTATATCTCCAACTTATGAAAGCAATAATAAATGGGATTTAGACCTTACCTTTTAGATGTAATATCTCCTCAATATTCGGTGCTTTCTGTGGCTGAGTATAACAACGTATAAAAGGTACCTTAGGTGCTTGATTTAATGGAGATTCCTTGGAGTGGTTGGTCTTGAATGCTGGTACGTATGGCACTAAAAGTTGACCTTCAAATATGGGGAGCCTTTAATGCTCCTTCCCCTTTATCTTCCATGCTGCACTTCAAATGTTTCTATTATGCTTCTCTCACACCTTGATTGTGCTACGCTCCTCCTTTGGATGTCTTTGACTATGCTTCACTCATGCACGTTGAACTTGGACTTCGAATGCCTTTTAAGGGTAGTTGATCATAGACATTGTGACAAGTGTCACGTCCATTACAAGTGAGCGCTCCCTTCTTTACGTAACACTCCAAGTCGTTTGTTTAACGCTCTTGGAGAGATTCGAAAACGTATGGGCACTTGTGTGAAGCTGGTGGAGAATACCAAGTGGCACGTCTTTGCTTGTAACTCCTGCATGGAAGTTTCTAGAATATTGAGAGGAATGATGACCAGAATGCCAAGTGTTATTTTTGCATGGAGTCCATTCTTGTAACGTCTTCGAAGATGGAGATTATAACTCCATAACCCCTTTGCTTTGCAACGTTGCTTGGGCAGCAAGCAAGATTTTTCTACAGGTGGATGGATGATGCACTATGGAGCTTGGACGATGATTTGGAGCTTCCTTCGGTGGGTGGTCTTCTCCAAGTTAGAGACCACGAATGTAACACCTTTCCCTCTTTCTTTTATGCCTCCAAATGTATTGAATCCCTTGCAAATTTTTGACATCCTTTTTGAAATCGATATGCACTCGCTTGTCTACATAAATGTGGCTCATGAATGATCTGAAATGAGCTTTGATTCTGTAGGTACGTACGTCCAAGATGAGCCCTTGAGTGGCTCCTTCTGACTTGGGAAGAAGAGTGCTGACGTCCAGCCTATGTTGGCCTTTTTTTCTTGTAGAAAATGTGCCCTTTTGTGGCACTTCCAAATCTGCTCTTATGCTATCAAAAACCAGATTAGAGTAGTGCATATAATGTATTATAATGTTGTATAATAAGGCTTTTTAATATACCTTCTTTTGCACTCTATTTCCAGATCTAAAATTCTGGTTTTGTGGCAGATTTTTCTTGCAATACAAGGGTTTGAGGTTGTCTTTAAATAGTAGACACACCTTTCCCTTTTTGCTTGGATACTTTTGATAACAAGTCCAAGCTTCAATAACAGTAGATAGAAGCTTTTTAATTGATGCAAATTTTCTGCATTTTTCTTGCATTCAACTTGTAATGCTTTTGATTTTTGAGACTCACCAAGTCTCACTTTCATAAGCTTCTATTTCTATTTTTGGTTAGTTAAGTTCTTCTCCAAATTCTGGAGGATTCTAACCCTTTTTGGTGGCTTCTATTGGCCACTTCAAGTTGCATATTTTTGTGCTTCAATAGTGTCTTTAGACACTTGATACAAATCAGACTTTGTGCCTTTCAAGAAACACAAAACTAATTTTCTTTTTGAGAGTGGTATAATAGTACAAGTTCTTCACTTTTAATGCACTAATATTACACCTTATCACTCCAATCAACTCTCAAAGTCATGCACTAATAATTTACTACAACTAATCAAGAATAACCTAAAATGAATCTTTAAGAGTTATTCTACAATTTCACTACAATCAATGTTGTAGGACTTAGTCTTATTTTTCAAAAATAGATAATAGGTAGTTGATAGAAGCTAATTTGAAATCTAATCAACTCCTAATAAATGTGCAAATGAATCCTTAAAAGAATCTGTTTCCTTTTGCACTTTTTAGAAGATTGTAATCTAATTTCCTTTTTGCAACTTTAATCCATATTTAGGTGCTCTAATAAATCTGATAAATAATCCAATTAATGAATATTTTTGCACCATAAGTTGCATACCTTTTTCTATAGCTCTTCTCCCACATTTGTAGAGGATGTAGACCTTGGTATCTAAAACACCAAGTTGTTGCTTCAAGTAGGTTGTCCTGAATAACTCCTTCTTCACCAAATGATGGTCTCAAACTTTCTTTCATGAGCCTAGGATTTGGTGGCTTGTTCTCCTCTTGTGTTCTCCTCCTTCTGCTATAGATTTGGAGAAGTCTATGTCTCTAAAGTGGTGCCTTCTTGTTATGAGAGGTAATATTCAAATATCTAATATTTGGTGAGCTTCTTCTGTCTTCATGTAGGATCTTCTTCTAGATTTTGGCACTCCTTGCCAAATTATTCTTCTTATATTTGGCACTCCTTGCTAAATTCTCCTTCATATATTTGGCACTCCTTGCCAAATTCTCCTCTTGGGCTTGTTGTTGGATGGCGATAATTGTCCCAAGTCCTTCACTATCAAGGACTTCACCTAGATAGTGGATTTCTCCAATGAGTTCTCAAAGAACTCTCTTGATCTTCAGCAAGGCTCTCCTAGCCTTTCCTGGATGCTTGATGAGACCTTCACAAGGTCTTTGATCTGGTAGCTTCTTATGGTCTTCCTTGAGACCTTTTCTTCAACCTTCTACTTCTTGGAAGTGTTGGTGGTGAGATCTTCTCTTGGATATTCTGATTCTGCTACTCCTGGATTTGAGCAAGACTCTCCTAGTCCTTCTTCTTCCAAGATTGGAAGTTCTTCAATGAGATCTTCTCTTGATCTCTTCACTTTTGCTTTAGGGTTGAGCTGATTCTGAAGAAGATACTCTTCCTAAATTTCTTGTAGGAAGTCTCCCAACTCACTGAATCTTCTATTCCTACAATAAAGATATTAGTACTAAAATATTTTAGTCTACTTCTGAATCATATATTCTTCTTGAATTCTTCTTTAGGATCAAGGCTTCTATGGTCTATTTCAATATCAAGGCTCTTGTGGCATTTTTTAGTACCAAGGCTCTTGTGGCCTTTTTTGTATCAAGGCTTCTGTGGCATTTTTAGTATCAAGTCTTCTATGGCCTTTTTAGTATCAAGGCTTTTATGGTATTTTTAGTATCAAGGCTTCTATGGCCTTTTAGTATCAAGGCTTATATGGCCTTTTTAGTATCAAGACTTCTATGGCTTCTTCTTCAAGGCTTCTATGGCCTTTTTGTATCAAGGCTCTTATGGCCTGTTCTTCAACTATAGAATTCTACAATCTAGCAATGGAGATATTTAGTCTCCTATCTTCACCATGATCCTTCACTAGAAGTCTTCTTCTACAGTATTCTTCTCTTGCATAATGAACTAACCTCTGCACTATGAGGGCACATCACTATCGAGCAATGAAGTTGGAGTCTCCTAGATTTCTATAGGAGGAGTCCCAATCCTCTGAGAATTAATTTCCTGCAACAAAAGAAACTTTAGGCACCAGTTAGAAAATTCTAGATAACCTGGATGATCTTCACTAGATGATTTGTCAATCTAGTGGATTGAGTGTTGAGTCCTAGTCTTCACGAGTTTTCATAACAACTCTATGGAAAAGACTCTAGATAAAAATGATCTCAGTATTTTTTAAAACTGAGATTCCTTTCAGTCCTATCTTTGTGACTCTCCCAAAATCTACCACCTAGATACTTCTGAGATCTTTTGTCAGTGGTTGGTCCAGTGGCGCGTCAGTTTGACAAAAACTCTCAGGCTAACCAACAATGGTGGTTTCCCTATTGACCTGCATAGACTAGATCTACCGTGGCTCTGATACCACTGTTAGCTTTTGATGAATGAGCCTTGAGAGATAACAATCACAAGATGCAGAATAACATGAAAGAAAGTAAATCTGCTAGATGACTGAAGTATGCTGAAAATATAAATCATATAAAATATTACAATGTAGCTATGGAGGAAGTGAGCACTCCATTAACAAAGCTACAGATCTACATTGTATCCATCACCACTGAATGGTGTGGCATACAGAACTACACTATCCACTAAGCTATGCTATCTGACTATGTCCCCCGACTCTCTCATCTATCTATCTAAGAGGCCATCCTTATATAGGAAAAATAGGATACTTGGCCAACACTCTATCTAGTTGTGCAAGGGACAACTTGCACATGTACAACTTGCACATTGACACTTGTGCATTTATTACATTGCATGAAGTAACTAGATAACTTGCACAGGAAGTAATCTAGATATGTATCTTGGAGGATACATTTACATAACCCAAATGATGGAATAGACTCTATTTCCAACAGAAAGAGGAAGAGAAAACATAATAGAATAAAGGATACAAACAACATGAAGATCAAAACTAAGGAACATGAAATTAAAGCTATGTCAACCAAGATGATATTTTATGACACTAACTACTTGCTTTATTAGGACATAGACATCAGAGAAGGAAAGTACAGGTTTTTGAAAGAAGAAGATCCATATTGAAGACTAAAGTCTTCAATATCCAAATACTGTAATACAAGGGGGTGTTAGAGTATATTACATCATTTGGGTCATGTATATGTACCACCTTTGGTAAATAAATAGAGTAGGAGTTTACTTTAGAGTAAAGTTAGTTAGTTACTTCAAGTATTATAATAAATGCACAAGTGTCAATGTGCATGTAGTCCACATGTACATGAGTCTTAGGTAGAGTAAGGTCCAAGGAATCTATATTCCTATATAAAGGTCTCATAGTGAGTGTTTTCTATGTAGTAGTAAATATAGAGAGTGTGTGGTATATTTTAGTAGTATGGTATAATGTAGTCCTTTCATATCCTTTCATGGAGTGTTCATGTCCTCTATTATGTAGCATTGTACTATTTTTGTCAATCTCATTAATGCCATATTTCTGATTTATTTGCAGATGTTCATCTCATTATTTTTTTACAAATTATTGTGACATTAGTTTATAGTTATCTCAGATTAGTTATCTTACATCGTGTGGTTGTACTGTTTCCCATCAAAAGCTAACATGTTTAGCTCTTGATAAAAATTTGAGATTTGATGTTGCCCTTTTTACTAGACAACTCTTTCAATTGCTTGGTCAACTTAGTAATAATGAATCCAAGCTATTAACCATGCAACTAATATGCCTTTTGAAAGGTATAACTTTGTACTAATATTCACTTTAACTCAAAACGTTAGTGCACCTTTAATAGCTAGTATAGTGTAATAGTAATATCTCCTTATTACTCTTGTAAATGAACCCTTAAAAGAAACTTGAAATATGCACTATAATCTATTCAACTTGCACTTACGGATACTATCTTCTTGCTTCCAATGGATAATAGAAATTTGATATTTTTCTTTCTCTCAAAATATATCTAACTTCTATTTTAATGTGCAGGTATTAACCTTATAAGAAACTATCTTATGCACTCCCTTGAAGACTTTAATATGCAACCTTATCCTTCAACTTTTAAACTCTAATATGGTGCTTAAAAAATATTAATAATGAACCAAAATATAAAGTTCAACTAATGAACCTTTTGCACCAAAGTTGCTTACCTTAATGAAGGATTGCAAGGTGATTAGATTCACCTTATTGTTGCCTTTTACTGGATGAATTTGCAGCTCTTCTTTGTTATCCAAAATAGCTTCTCAACACACCAATTTGTAGCTTTGTACCTCCTCTAACTTGTTGTCTGAGACTGTAGTTTGGTGGTTTCAACTCTCCTTCAAGATGTATCCTAGAAATCTGAAACTTAGAAAATATTGATGTTGTCTAAATTGCTACTTTCTTATTGTCCTCAAATCTAAAAGTTATAGATTACAAAGTAGTAAATATCTCCAATTAAATGCTATCCTTGAATCTCAAATATTTGGTAGAGAACTTCAAATCATAGCTGAGATTTTATTTCAATAACCCTTCAGTTTTCTACTGTATAAACTAGTAGATCTCCTTTCTCCGAACGAGTCCTCTAACCTTTAAAGTTAATCTCTAAATCTCTCAAATTTGGTGGATTCTCTATCTTTTCTCCTTCAACCTCCTTGTCAAATTGTAACTTCAATCTAGGTCTTCTTCTATAACATCCCTCCTATGTAGCTAATTTTCAACTTACTATTATCATTGAGGATGAGATACTGTTGATGATTTTTGTGGATGCAGGAACATGTATTCATCTTTAAGCAACATATGAGACAAGTTGGGTACCCTCCTTTAAGTAGAAATATAAATATTATCTGCACGAGTTAAGGAGGGAGATGATTTTATTTAAAAAAAAAACAATAAGTAACCAGTGGTTTCATAATAACCCGAGAAAAACATAAAAAAATCTTTATCTAGAAGTAAGAAAATGATGGTTGTGTGAGTCATCTATGGTTTGCTAGAAATTGCATTGACTATGAGTCATCGTGGTTTGCTAAAATTGCATTGGCTGTGAGTCATATGTGGTTTTCTAGAATTGTGAGTCATTTGTAGTTTACTAGAATTGCATTGGCTGTGAGTCTTCTGTGGTTTGCTAGAATTGCATTGATTTTGAGTCATCTATGGTTTGCTAGAATTGCATTGGTTTTGAGTCTTCTCTAGTTTGCTAGAAATGCATTGGCTGTGAGATTCTGAATTGAGCATATAGGATAGATGCATAGTGCATTCATGGAGGTCACGTATGATCCAAAGTGCTGCTGGGGTATTAGATAGAGTTTGATTATAGGAGTCATTGTACCTTTAATGGAGTCTGTCCAGTGATCATAGGTGCTAGGGTCTTCTATTTTGTGAAATATAGCATCCTTGGATGTCGCAACCATCTTCAGGAATAGCTCAATTATTTTGATATTACCTGACGGTTCGCCAGGTGAGACAATCTTTGAAATCCTTCGATAGTAAAACCAAAAAAGAATACTCTAGTTTGGCTGGTGGGAAAATATTATCATTATGTAAATATGGGTTGAAATTATAAACTGTTATCAATATATAAAAATTAAATGTTGGTTTTGTGTCTTATAATGTAAACGATAGCTATATAAAAGCTTTTTGAAGTTATTTAAAATATTTTAATAAATTTTGTTGAGAACATCAATGAAACTTTACCCAGAAAGCTATAGGATGTTTTAAGTTGCTAACACTCTAGAATATATTATTTATTAGCCATTTGAATTTTTTGTAAAGTTATTTGGGTGAGCAAATATGTCAGAAACATTTAGTAGGCTTTACTTCCACGTAGATCCCTGTGTTTTCATTTATCTTTCATCATTGCTACATTTATTGGATGGTGCTTTAATTAAAAGATTATTAATAAAATAAATTTTGGCTAAAGTTTAAGTTTATTGGATGTTCTTTGATTCAGTTTAATTTTATTGAATGTTCTTTGATTCTATTGTTGTATTCTATTACTCACGTTTGTGTTTGATTTACAAGCTCGAATAAACCTGTTGTTACAAAAATTAAATTACAACCCATCTAAATTTGTTGCAATTCGACCATAATTAAACTTAACGATGTTTGTGTTTTTTCATGTTTTTATGTGTGAGTGTTTTTTATGTTTTTTGTTTTTGTTTATTGTCTGTTGTTGTTGGTTGTTTTTTATTTTTATTTTATTTTTTTTAATTTTTTAGGTTTTGGTTGTGTTTATTTTTCATGTTTTTGGGTTATGTCTTTGTAGTGTTATGTTGTTTTTGTCTTGTTTGTGTTTTGTTATGTCTTTCTTGTATTTTTCTATGTGGTTTGTGTTGTGGTTTCTTTTATCTTATTTTGCGTGTTTGGTTGTGCTTTTGTTTTTGACACACTCAAGAAGCATGTTTTTTTATTTTATTTTATTATTTTTGTTGTTATTTACTTATTTTTAAATTAGTTTTGTGTGTTTGCTCCCTGAGTATGTCAAAGGTGGTAGGCCAAGTCCGAATCTTAGACGTTTTTGGCGGAATAAATACCCCTACCTCCTTAGGTCTTACCCGAAAGTGACATCCCTTTTGAGATGTTTTCCACAAATTAAAAAAATACTTAAAAATGTTTTGGGTGTTTGCTCTACCATAATTTTTTTTCATGCTGATGAAAGATCATCACCTGTGTCTTTCCTTATTGGCTATTCAGAGAACTATCATCACCTGTGTCTTTCCTTATTGGCTATTCAGAGAACTTTGGTTAAAGATTGAATTTGCCAAGCCGGTTTGTAAAACATAAAGGATGTAAGCTTGTAGTAATGTGTGCAAATTAGAATAGAAGCTTGGGTAAATCAAAATATTCTAGATACATTAAATTTTGTTTTCACATCTCATCTAAGAATCAATTAAATAAATGTATCAAGTACTTTTGGACTTTGTGCCTTGAAAACATAACAGTTTGACGTCATCCGTTGTGAAACTTTTAAATGCCACTTTAATATATTGTGCTTGCTATTCACGTAAGTATTTGGATTAAAGGTTTATTTTTATATTTAAAACTTTTAAATTTTATATTATAAATGTGTAACCCTTTACTATGCTATATAAATAACCTAATTCGAATATTTGGTAGAAAGCCAATGATTATTAGGTCTAATTAAAGAGTTGCTATAGTTTCTTCTCCTAGTGTAATCAGCAGTTGAGACTCTGTGTTATCCATTCGTAAAGTGTACAAGCTTTTAAAACAATTATCCAAGCTATCAAGCATCATAAGCAGTATAAGCGGCCAAGCTTCATTTCCACATTTTGAAACAACCACCCTCGCTCCATCCTCACCATGACTGGGATGCAATAATGTCATTATTTTATGTGTTGTATATAAGATCTATGTTCCCAAAGCGTCGTTCTCCTTTATTGAAAACTACAAAAGAAGCTTGAGATAATTAAACCTAACTCATTATTTTAAAATTTTGGTTATTCAATTAATATGTTATTAGGTTATGATGATAATTGACCTGCATTCTTTGTTTTTTAGAAGAAAAAAAAAAACGTGGAGTTTCTCATTTTAAATTTCCAACAAGAATAATGATTTACTTTTTATGATTTATTGGGTGGTAATCAAGTTTCATATTTGGCAAGAGACAATGCAAGCTTTTCAAAATAATTAATGCTCCTTTTGTCTGGATTGTAATGGTTCTTTTAATCTTTCCTTCACTAAATAATTGTGCCTTAGCTTTTGCTGTGATAACGCCCCCAAATAGTTTAACTTTTATGTTAATATTTTGGTTTTAGTAGAAAGGAAAATGTAGCTTATTTTATATATATATAAGTTTAAAAATGGAAAAAGAATTACTTAATGGCTTGCACATGAGGAGATGGTTCCCGATATACCTATCCTATCGATGGAATTTAATTAATCCCTTGTTCCAATGAGAATGGAAAGACGTAGCTCAACGAATTATAAGTTTATCTCTTTGAAAGTAATGAATATTTTATATAAAAAGTTTGACTTTCTTTTCCTTGTGGATGTATTTAAGGTAAAATAATTGAGTATGAATTATTTGATGTTATCTTTAGGTTTTAATAGTGTCTAAATTATATTCGAAATGACTTTTGTCTTTAGTGATAAAGTTATGAATTCTTTGTTATTTCCTTGAGGTTGGTTGTTATAATTATATTTGAATTGTCTTACGTTTATGGATTATTGGACATTTCCTTCAATTTCCTTCAAGTGTTAATAGTGTTTAAACTATATAATAGTGAATTCCTTTTTGCAAGTAATGAATAATGGACCATTCAATTGTAATAACTATGTCCTTAGAAGGGTATAACATGAGAAACCTACTTATATAATAAAGGGAAAAGAAATTATAAAATTCCATTGTTTAAAGTTATAGAAATTTTATTAATATAGTTAATAAAAGTTAGAAGTGAATTAAAGACCATTTTATTAAAAGTTCTAGAGAACAATTAATGATATTCTTTAGACTATTTAGAAGTACCTCTTTTCTTTAGAATGTGTAACCACCAAAAAGGCTCAAAATCGAGGCGTCCTATTTCAATAATTGACAAAAGCATAACATGCATACAACAATATGAAATTGACAACAAATGAATAAAAAAGAAATATGCTTTATTCCATTGTATTCGAAGTCAAAATCAAATTACAGGTACATCCCTCTTAGGGATAATCATTTTGATACAATATTACAATAGGAGTGTGTAATTGTTTCCCTCTTAAGGGTAGGTGTGATTTCCAAGTGCCTTTTAGGATGACACGAACTACTCTAGGGTGGAGGTACCCTCTTCTTCGCAATGGGGAAGGAACTTGATATTGATTCTCCTTTGAAACTTTTCCCTGCAATCAAGAAACAACATAAAAGTGTTAAAAAAATAGGTAGCCTCTCATGATGAGGCACTTTGAGGAAAATTGCATAATGACACCATTAAACATGCATAATCAAGAAAACATGGAAAGTGCCTCTAAACTATGCAAACTGAATCAAGATTCATATTATAGCGTAAATAAAAGTAGCAGCTACACTATGCATGGATCAAATGTGTAAAATGGAACATAAAAATGCATAAAGAAACCATTTAAGTCCTAATTGAAGCATAACATGAAGAAAATAATATAATATAATTATACGGTCAGAAGTATGCTAAAATGTATTTAAATCATGAAAACAACTAATATAATCTAGTTAACTAGATAGAAATGAAAAAAGGAAGGTGGTTATACCTCTACTGCAAACTACAGCTCTAGTGAGCGGTCTGCACTGTAAATTATGGATGAAATCTGTGGTTAGCACTCTGATAGGCTTGCCCTCAATTCCAAGGGTAGTGGGCTTGACCTCCTTGTCTAATTTTTATGTTCAAGGGTCACCTTCAGTGTCCTTCTGACAGGTTTGGAAGTTGAATCACTATGATGGGCCTTTGTTTGCTTGGATTTACGTTTCTTAGCTCTCTTAGACTCTTAAGGCATCCATAATGCAATTTATTCATGAATATTGGCAAAAAGGTAGGGGATAAGTGCAATAGCTCTCTCTTAGTATACTTGATTGAGTGTACAATTTGACAGGGCTTTGTTGCTCAAATCTCCAATGCTCTCTTTGATAATTTGACCTAATTCTGATGGGTACTTATAGGACTACCCAAGGGCTAGGGGTGGCTTCCTGGAGAAGCCAATATCAAGAAGAGGTGGTTAGGATAGTTGGAATAGAAGCCTCTAGAATCTTCCATCCATTAACCGCATTCTTCTAGATAAAATGGTCGTTCCAAATGATTTGGCTCGGATTGAAGGCCAACTGAACTTTAGTTAAAACCGTAGGTCACAATTGTGGTCTAGACTATAAACCATAGGTCTCAACTGCAGTTCAGTTGTAAATCATAAGTCTGGGCTATGATTCAAACTGATTAGGCCAAGGAGCCCAAATTGAGTGGTTAGAACCACTACTCTATCTTGGAGTTTGTCGTGAGAACCGCCAAGTGTATAGGGTAAATTACTGAATATGAGGTGCATTTGGTGTTTTAATTATTTGATTTTTTTTTATGTTTTGATTTATGAATTGATTTTATTTATTTTGCTAGGAGGTGTGTCTCTCCATGAAAGGATTGTCATAGCGATGACCTCAATTGAATGTACTTTATAATCTCAACCAAATTTTTGATTTTTAATTGGATCTTGATGCTTGATTATCACTAAATTTCCAAATTAATTTGCTTTTATTGAGTTCTGACCCAATGGGAGGCATTAATTTATCTTTTTGGCCCTTCCCATGGTGGGTTTTTTATAAATTGCTTGTCAGTTGCAAACCACGGCTAGGGTATGTGATTCTCATTTACAATTTTTGGAACCACAGCTAGGGCCTATGGTCCACGCGAAACATGAGAGGCTTATAAAAAGTCTAGTTTTTAAATGTCTCTCATTATTCCATGATAGTGACTTGCAAATTTGGAGCTCTAACAGTGACAACTGATAAACTGACCTGCATCCTATCAAACTTCACCTACACCCTACACAACACGATGGCAAAGCGCGGGCAAGCTTCTTTGAGCTACAACAGACGAGGCAAGGGCAAGGTAATTCAAAAACTAAGACCTCACATCCATTACCACTAAAAATAAATGTAATTAAGTAATTGGTAAATCAATCACACTAAATTTTTGGCAATGAACCTCACCTTAGGCTAGGGTAGCTTAGGATTTTTTTTTGGCTACGGTATCGCACCCGACAGGATCTCAATCAGAGATGGCAGGTACCATTTGTGGTTCTCAATTGATCAATTAGGGACCATAGTTGCCAGCTATGGTCAAAATTAAAACCCAACAATCAATTTTTGACCACATGCAAACTGCAAGGTTGACCCGCAGTTCACCAAATTTAGAAAAAAATTGTAATTTTTTTAATTTTTATAAGTTTTAAAAGGCAATTAATGTCATTTAATGTGTTTTTGACATGTTTGAATGATAATTTTGATTAGTAGGCCTGCATGATGACATTTTTTGCAATTTTATCAATTTTTAACTATTTTTTATGATTTTTAGATCAATTTTTAAATTTTTTTTGCTTATTTTAGTTAGATTTTTCCTTATATCATGTTGTTTATTTTAGAGGTTGACCTCTAGAGCTTGAGAGCCTGACATTCTTAAGACTCTCCATGGAGAGCTCACTCCCGGGAGCAAGAGTGGTTTGGAGCTGTCGGCTTCGGCTATGTTTAGATCTACCCACTATTAAGGTAGATCAAGCCTATTTGACTGCATTTTCCTGACACTGGAATGCACAGACCAACATATTTCACCTGCCTATAGGTGAAATGATAGTTACCCTATAGGATTTTTATAGGATATTTAGGATCCCTATTGATGGCGATGCCATTGTCTCTTTGATTTCTTGGGCTAAGGAGTCTATCTTTGATGCCATCTTCAACACTTGAAGCGAGGAGGCTCAATGCACCATTGAACACATAGGAGTTCACATCAATTGTTGGTAGGGAAAGAATGTCTTCTCCATGCGTGAGGCCATTTTTATGTACCTGGTGGTGCAAGTTGTACTTCTAGACTCCTTAGGCATGAGCATTCCCTAGAACCTCCTAGCCACTGTCAGGAGAGTTACTTAGAGCTCCACATGACAGCCACTACTCCTAGCCTAGGGGAGTACTCTACTGTGTCTGTTGTACTATGAGCTATATCATATTACTGATCAGAGCCATCGGGGGATTAGCTATAGTCTACTTATTTAGATTTGGTACTAGCAGCATATCAAGATAGAGCATCCTGGGGAGCTGCCACTACACATTATAGATATCGATGATGCCCATCAGTGCTATGCTACCTATTGGCCTCAAGAGGAGGAGGGGTTCTAGAGTAGGACCCATGCTGGCAATGTCCAACATTATATTACATGATTTGTAGGACTCGTGCCAGATGATATCGAGTGGTGATCCTACATGGAGTGCCCTAACTAGCCTGAGGCCAATGAACAACTTTGATAGGCTCACTGGGATAGATTGTTACTCAACCAAAAGTTTGAGATCAGAGAGTACCAATTTTTCTCTCACATCATGCATCAATTCGACATGGTACAGGACATCCCAGAGATCCCATTTGTCTTTAAGTGCATGGCTTTGAAGAAGGATCTATTATTGATTCATCCTTTGATGTTAGGAGACGAGCCAGATGACTTCCAAGAGACTAGAGTTGATAGAGTTGTGACCACTCTAGAGTATGATGGATGGTGGTATATGTTCTATTGGTATGGGATAGGGCCTATGGGCAAAGCTACAGATCAACCAGGAATAAAGGTGGATACTGATGGACGTAATGTATGTCAGTGGATAAAGTGCAACTGGGGCATAGATATTGCATATAGGGAGGATCTTGAGGTTGACCTTGATGAGGAGGCTCTCAAGGAGGGTGAGGTCCCTCCTAACAGTGCAGAGGGACTACTCTTGGCATAGATGGCTAACCTGCAAGGTCAACTGGGGTGATTCTAGATACAATAAATGGAGAGGGACACTACTATCACTACTCTATAGGTATAGTTGACTTATAGAGATCATCAACTGATGTAGGTAGAGCAACAAATTGCTAGCCTGACAACACGGGCTACAGTAGTAGAGACCTTGGTTGGTGAGCTCACCAATGCTCATGATTTGACATTGGCATAAAGGAATGCAGTAGTAGCAAAGTGAGATCTGCTTAGGACATAGAGGGGGATCCTCCACCCTCTCAGGTGATTATGGGACCTTTGACAGCACTATAAGTAGCACTACCAGGTGGCCAGGATCCTATGGTAGAGATCCAGTGCTTACAGGGTTTGTTTATGAGTACCAATGATAGGTATGTATCCATGGTTGCTCAGGTGGACCAGCTAGTTGGATCCATATAGATGTTAGGTGCTGAGGTTCCAAAGGATCCATTTTCTCCAGAGTCCCAGTGGACTAGATCTAGGACTAGATTATAGTCTACTGCTGACTCAAGCCATCGCACCCATCAAAGTGAGAGGACACACAGATCCTATAGTACACATGGCAA
This sequence comes from Wollemia nobilis, assembly GCA_028583015.1. NCBI lineage: Eukaryota > Viridiplantae > Streptophyta > Pinopsida > Araucariales > Araucariaceae > Wollemia > Wollemia nobilis. The sequence continues at coordinate 1,431,562 of JAQPPZ010010078.1, read as the reverse complement.
CAATAGTCACACCATGACTACGAAGGCAGGGTAGTCTATTACAGCATCCAGCCATAGGTCTTGATGCATAGAGGTGCCCATTGCATAGGTGGCAGTTGGACGAGTGCTAGGCCTCTTTGGGCTAGGTGGTACTCAAGGCTCTCAACAGGGTCTGCAACGAACAACAAGATAGTAGGCAGAGCAGGCTCCTAAGCACAGTACTAAGGGAGGTGGTGAGAGTTTCCATACAGGGGAAGCAGATCAGAGCTAGAGCTCTGCTATTGTAGGATACATTTTTTATATATATCATTTTTGGTGTAAGGTTGAGGACCTACACATTTGTAGCCTACAAGACATTTTTGTACTCCCAATGTACTTTGAGACACATATTTATATATGATATGACTGATCATTATTTTATGGCTCATTATTGTGTACTCATTTATTTTTGATTTTATGTTTATGTGATGCACATGGATGCAATTCTTATGTTATGATGATGCTATATGATGTGATGTATAGATGACATGCACTAGATAGCTATTTGATTTATGATGATGATATGCAGTGATCTAGATGCTTAGATGTGCTTTTTGTGATGGATGCATATGGATGTGATGTTCTTTTCTTAACGCATATTTGATATTGCTTTATTGTATGCATTAATGTATGTAATGATTTATTTACACGATGGTAATCTAATGTAAATGAACCTGTATGCTTTAATAACTTAAAACATAAGTAATGAATGCAAATATGTTTATCAATCTAATGGATGACACCACAGGATTTGTAAAAATCATGATTGTAATTGAAAATTATTAAGATAAGAATTTAATCAACTAATCAACCATACATCAAATGAAATGACTATTGTTGTATAATGTGAATGATGTAATATTTCATTCTATTTTCTTTTGCAAATTTGAAAAATGTGCACGATATAGTCAGTGGTCATCTAAATATTATTTATAATATCCATCTGGTATCTATCCTATATGTTGATTATTCTTTATATAAATATGTATCCTGGATTCGATACTTTGCAATTTGATGATTTATATGGTTGCAATATTTGACATTTTGTTGCTATAGGAGAAACTTTTGAGGTTTTCTATGAGACTCAAACACCCTAATAGACTTATCAAAAGTTGCATACTAACCACACTAGAGTTCTAATATGAAAGGCTTTTGCTAGGATAGATCCTAACTGTTCATTATCCCTGTGTGTGCAAATGATTATTTTAATATAAGACATGAGCATTCCTCGATGTTAGGTGGGATTCTTTCAGCCTATTGCTAATATAGGGGTTCCACAAATGTCTTATCCAATATTAAGCTTAGATTTTAGTTATACTAAGCCACTAGGTAATGTAGAACACCTGAAGCTAGCTCTTTCACATTCAAACATTGGTCTTGTTCATAAGCAAGGTTCTAATGCATCAAACATATTGTCATGCGTAAGTTATAATAGTGCTAACAATTCTAGGGATTCAGGTTCATTCCTTCCTATCCTTCAATTTTTGGGATACTTGCTCATATGTAGTGAAGCAAGGGAGTCGATTCCATCTTCTTTCTGAACTATCTCTGGATCTTCATTTGATCTCTCTTCAAACTGGATTTTGGATCTTCATTTGATATCTGCTCAAACTTTTGATTTATGATCTTCATTTGATCTTCACTTTTGAACTTCACTTTGAACTTTGATTTAAGCCTATTTTTTTATCTTCACTTTTTGGTGTTTACATTTGATAATTTTCTTTAGAAACTTTCCTTTGGGGAGATTTACTTGGAAAAAGTATTTATGGTATATCAATTGATAATATCAATCTTATGATATTAATATGGGATATCACTCTGGGGAGTCGATCTATGATATCGATCTAGGGTATCAATAATGAGGATCGATGTGCGATATCTATTTGGGATATTGCTCATTTTATTGTAAGCAAGGGATTCTTAATAGGGAACTAACCTATCCTTTTGCCAATTGCCAATATTTCCCATATCGTCCACACAGAGGGATAAGCAATAATAACTCTTTTCACTTCAGGATACCTGATCCTGCTTCGTAGATTTCATCTTCCCCTAGTCCTTGTTAGGATTTTTTTAATTTATTGATTAGTGATAGGCTTCTAATATGCTAAGGGCTATACTAACTAGATCTTATCTACAAAAGCAAAGCAAGCTTTCTACCAACTCTTGATAAGACCACTAGGTATGGCTGAGTGACCGAAAAACCCTAGTATATCTCCATAGCAACATTATAGGTTGTGTTGAAAAAAATAATTACTCACATGAATGATGGATTATGATAAATGCAGAGATGCATCATTTAAACACAAACGTGGTGTCATTTGTAAGACTGACAAACACAATGCCTTCTATTCCAGAATGCAATGGATGATGAATGCCTATATGCAATGTAGTAATGTAGCGAATGCATGTGTAAATGCAAAATGACTATGCAAAATTCAAATGCAAATGCAAATGTTTTTGGATTTTATGCTTTACCAATTTTTTTGGATTTTATTGATTTTATAATTTTTATGGGTTTTGAGCCTCATAATTGACCAAACGGTGAGTACATGCCTCTAGAGCTTTTAGATTGACCAAGAAATTTTTAGTAATCCTTAGAGATTTTAGGATTGACCAAAGGGATTATGTGTACCTTTGGGGTATTTTAGGATGACCAAGCAATTTTGAGAATCCTTGGAGCCTTTGGGGTTGACCAAGCAGTTTTTTAGAAACTCTTGGTACCTTTTGGGTTTGACCAAAGGTCTTACAAATGCCTTTGGAGATTTTTAGGATGACCAAGTGATTATAAGAAAATCCTCAACACCTTTAACTGACACGACCAAGTGGTTTTAGGAACCCTTAGAACATTTTGGGATGACCAAGTGGTTTTGACCAAACCCTCGAAGCTTTTGAGGTTGACCAAAGGGCTTACAAATGCCTTTGGAGCTTTTTTATTGACTTGACCAAGTGGTTTTTAGGAACCCTTGGAGCCTTTTGGGATGATTGAGTGGTTTTAAATAAACTCTCGAAGGCTTTGATTGACACAACCAAGTAGTTTCAGGAACCCTTGGAGCATTTTAGGGAAGAGCACACTGCCATATATACCCCCAGTGAGTGTACCATTTGACAATGGTGAGGTAGGTGCAATACCTCTAGATTCCTCATTTTTTCTTATCGAATTTGGTGTGGTTGGTGGGAAAGGTATGCTACCTTGAAGACCCCCATCATGCATGCTATTTACTAAAAATTAATTAGCCTATTTAGGAAGAGTGACAAAGTTCAACTCCCCCAAGTGAAGATTGGATCTTATCGGTGTGCCTATACTTCAGCACAGGTGAACGAGGGAACCATATTCGTGGATCTCATCCCATTCTACTAGGTCTTTGATGACCCTCTTAAATTATTGGCAGCTCTGAATGTCATGTCCATGCACTCAATGATACATGCAAAAGGGACCCTTATCAAGTGACCCAATATTGCATATCCTATGCTTGACTCCGAGCAATATGAATGCATGTGCCTCATGTAACTTTTGGATCAAAGTTAGAGTAGTCATCTAAAATGAAACTACTCGTTGCACTGTCCTATTGGGCATACAAGGCGACTGACGACTTTGAGGTCACTCTTGAGGAGGTGTGACCTCCACTTCGATATGTTGGGGAATTCTGAGAGAACCATCCGCATGATAAACCCCCTTATCTATCAAATTTTGCACCACACTCTTAAATTCATGACAATCATGAATGCCATGACCCTCTATTCGGTGGTAGAGATAGTAGTGATGATCTCTGTAACCCATAGGTTTAACTCTATTTGAGTTTAGAGGGATGACATTAGGCAAGGTGATGACCTTAGCCTCTTCCAACTTCTGAAAGATATTAGACATAGACTCTTGTAACAGAATCCCACTATGTTGCATCTGTTTTGGCTCTTACCCCGTATTGGTTTACTTTGAAAATCCAATGGTTGGCTTGGTCGCATGGGCTTTTACTTTTGTTGAGGCTTTTCCTGTACTTGCACAAGAAATTATTTGGCCTTAGGCAAATGTTGCTTTTGTAACTCCAAGTTTTCAATCTGGTTCTTGATAAAATGCAATGCCTTATCTTGCTCATCCATTCGATGCTCCATATATTCCAGATGGCTTAAGATGATTCACAAGACTGAAAAAGAATTTATACGTATCTCCAATGATTGATTTGAAATACCCTTGTCATTTTAAGAAAATAGAAAAGTGGATGCTATGGAACCATTAGGTAATTGCAAATCACCTATTTCCTTCACTTGAGTTGATGTAGAAGGTTCTTGATGACACACTTCATCAGTGCTATCCACACGCTCATGCTTATGACTTAGCTCAATCTCTTGTTTCACTTTGTTGTGTTGAACTATGTCACTTTTAGTACCCCCAATCTGATGTGAGGAACCTACTTGTTTGTGCTCTTGAGATGGTGCCATGAGAAATGAGTCAAGAGTGACTAATTTCAAAATTTCTAGCCCTAGAAATGTGAAAACACCACTAGATTGTCCCATCTCTGACATTTTATGATTAAGAATCGCGTGATCTTTTGGCCTAATATCGATTATTCCCACAAACTCATGAGAAGACTCTAAAACTTCATGCATCATAGGTAATTCATCAATATACTGAGGTTGTTCTATTTCATTCATGATAACTGAACCTTCTTCATGCTCATATGATGTCTCCAAGACAGGATCCGTAGGTGGAGACTCGATGAAAAGTTGATCTAGATCCTCAGTGGACTCTATGGTGGAAAACATTGTAATTCTAACCTCTATAAGCTCTTCATATTCACCATAGTCCTCATGAGAATTATTTGGTGACATATCAGATGAAAAGGGTGTAATACACTCGGGTGCATCCATGACCATGCTAGGTTCTTCCTCCTTGATAGGAGTGTGAAGATCCTCTAATGTGTTAGTGTACTTAACCTTCTTTGGCTGTATTGCATTATTAGATGAACTGTTACAACCATGTAACAGTTCCGTTCACCGGTGTGCTATTCCCGACAGTGTAAATGTTATTTAACAGGCTGCTGAGAATAATAAACTAGTTCTGTAGTTTTCTACATGGCATCAGAGCCAGCTACAGGAATTTTCCGCAGGGAGGCGTGAGCAGGAAGTTCGGAGGTGGAAGCGAATTTAAAAAAAAAAAAAAAAAAAAAACCGCTGCCCCAGGACCCAGCCTGCGGCGTCCCTGCTTTGGACGCAGACGCAGACGAAGCTGCGTCCAGCCACGCGGGAGCGTCTGCGCAGGCCAGCCCCAACGCGCAGGACGCCCAGGCTGCGACGATGTGGCCCGCATCCGTGCAGTCCAGACACAGCGCGCAGGACGCCGAGGCTACGACGAACGCAGCCGCGTACGCGCAGCCCAGTCCCAGCGCGACCGCAGCCCCACCGCGGGAAACGCGCACAGGCTGCAAGGGCCAAGCGCGCACGTCCCGACGCGTGCCACGTCGGCCACTGCGCAGAGGTGGCCCCCCCTCCCCCCCCATGCACGATGCCCGAGGTGCCCCCCCCCAACTCCCCGCGCGACGTGCGATTTGCGCGCGCGCGCTCCCCGAGGGCACCCCCCCCTCTCCCCGCCCGCGGAGCGGGAATTCAAATTCCCGGCCGCGCGGGAAATTGGAGGGGGTATAAACCCCCCCCCGCGGCGACTGCGTCGTTTGAGACGCAGCTCCGGGCCTGCGTCAAGCAGACGCAGCTCCCCCCCCGCGCGCAGGTTGCGCCAGGCGGGGAATTTAACTGGCGCTCCCACGGCGGGAAGAAAAAAAAATGCACCTTCGCCCCCGTTGAGACACCGTGAGGAGGCGGTTTGCAGGACGGGAATTTTGTTTTAAATCCACCGTCGAGAGGCCGATCTGGGCGCGGAAGCAGCAACCGTGCGACTGGAGGCCGCTGCAGAGGAGGTGGAGGTAGCAGGCGCTGTAAAAGGAGGAGGCTCTTGATCTCTTTCGGATCAGCCCGCAAGCTCACTTGGCAGTGAGCTGTGCGGTAAGGCTCAGGGAGCCTGTAGGTCGGGGGTTCAAATCCCGCCGACCCCCCCAAGGTATATTTTTTTTTCAAAGTTTTTTTATAATTATTAATTTTTAATTAAAATTTTTAATTTTAATTTATTTTTCCTAAAGTTTTAAAACTATATAAATTAAAATTATTTATTTTAATTTTAAATATATAATAGTTATTAAAAATGCTTTGTTAAAAGAAATTTTTTTTAAGGGGGGATATTTTTTTCAAAAAATCAAAGGGGGATTGAGAGTAATTTTTATGAAAAATAGCAATTTGGCATTGTAAAAGGTGCATTTTCGGCTGTGACCGACACCTTGTGGGTTATTCTTGTGGGCAATTTTTTTTGTTGTATGCTGCATATTTCATTTTTGCACTATAACATTAAAAATTAAAATCAACACTCCCTAAGTCCCCGGAATATAAAACCCATCTGTGCAATTTATTTGCACTTTGCAGCGTTCGGTATTTGCGATACCTACGGCCAGCACTTACAGGTAAAGCTGTCGTGATTTGGCTACTGTATCCATCGCCTAATATAGCTGCTATAACAATGTCTGAGCTTGTTCTCTATAAATCGTCGGGGAGGAATAAGTATGCCATTTTTTGCAATTTTTACTCCATCCACTACCCTTTATCGCACTTGTGTTTAGGCGTAAATCCTGACGAAGTATTCTTCATAGTGTTTAGGGGAAGTTATGCCCCACGCATGAGAAGAATCTTCTATGGTAGGTGCCATCAACAAGGTGATTCCATTTCAGTACCGCTTATGTTCCACGTATCGTATGATCTCTAAATTTCACCTATAGTCTCCCTCACGTAAGGGCGGGTGATTTTTGTTGATCTTTCTAAATACCTATAGTTTCCCTCACGTAAGGGCAGGTATTTTGTACGGTATATTGGCCTAGCAAAAGGTATATAGAAAGGGGGACCAATTTGGTGATATAAGGAACCTTCACTATGGCCGCTGTTGCAAAGTTGATGACTGATCCACATCAGTTATTGAAAGGTCCAAATTATACACCATGGAAACATAAGATGAAGGCTATTCTCCAAATGGAAGATTTGTGGGATATTGTTACTGGAGTAGCAACCAGGCCTTCACCAACAAGCGGGATCCACGAGGTCCTTCGACCAGATCAGATTGCTTTTGACAAGAAAGACAGTAGAGCAAAGGTGCTCATTTTGTTTGTTGTTTCAGATGAAGTGCAACCTCATATAGCTGATAAATCAAGTGGTAAAGAGGCATGGGATGCCCTTAGAACCATCTATGAGGGGAAGAATGAATCCACCATTCTTCATCTTCAACAACAACTTCATAACCTAAGTTTGAGGCGAGGTGAAACAGTTGAAATCTTTCTGTGCAGAGTGTCTGAGTTGAAAGAGAAATTGAGTTCTCTAGGAGATACTGTGGATGAAAAGCTTCTCATTTCACTTGTGATGAGAGCTTTACCTTCTTCATTTGATATGTTGACAACCTCCATCTAGGTGTCCCAACGACAAATTACCTACATCGAGTTGGTCAATCTGCTCCAACAACAGGAGGCACGCTAACTTCACAAGGATGATTCTTCCAATACAGCCCTATACACCAACAGGCAGGGTTCTAGGAAGAAAGGTAATGGGCAAAAAGGAGGCAACTTTCAAAAAGGAGAAAATTCTCAACAGGATATGAAAGGAAAAGGCAAGCAACCTCAACAGAAGAAGAGGTGGTGCAAGATCTGTTAGAAATACAACCATGACACCAACAGGTGTTGGCATAAGAACAAGCAAAAAGGCCAAAACAAACCACAAAATAAGAACAAGCAACCCCAGGTGAATGTTGCTGTTGAAGAATCTGACTCAGATTCCGAATGGGCACACAAGGTGCTCATGACTACCACAGATTCCACTCAGAGGGATCCTATTTGGTATGTCGATTCTGGAGCTAGTAAACATATGACCGGCGACAGATCGTGGTTTGAATCATTTGTGGCCAAAGAGGGCAAACTTGTCACCATTGTTGATGATAAAACCTACAGGGTTCAAGGAGAGGGTACAGTTTCAGTCACTCTTCCTGATGGCAAGTTTCAGATTGACAAGGTCCTCTATGTTTCGGGATTGGCCAACAATTTGTTGTCAGTGACACAAATCCTGGACAGAAATATGGTTGTCAACTTTCATGTTGAGAATGGAAAGAAGTGTTGTACAATTACCAGGAAGGGTAAGCAGATTGCAACGGCTTCATATAAGCATGGCTTATTTGCACTAGATGCTATCTCTACTCCACATGTTGCCATGACTTGTCTCTACCAAAGAGGCAACTTCCCTATGGCACAAGAGATATGGGCATCTTAGTTCTGGCTACTTACTTGAGCTCAGCAAGTATGAGATGGTAAAGGGTCTTCCTTCCCTTTCTGCCACATTGCCAGTGTGCTCTGACTGCTTGGTAGGAAAGCAGCATAGAGTACCATTTGAGAAGAGCTCTACAAGAGCACGAAAACCTCTGGATCTAATTCACACCGATCTATGCGGTCCTTTCACACCCAACAGTGTTGGAGGGAAGAGGTACTTTTAGTTATTCGTAGATGACTACTCACGAAAGATGTGGGTTTTCTTTCTCAAACTGAAATCTGAAGCTTTCGCATTCTTCCAACAGTTCAAGAAATCCGTTGAGAAGGAGTCAGGGGCTTCTATTAAAACCCTCCGCTCAGATCGAGGGGGAGAGTTTACCTCTAATGAATTTTTTGCATTCCTAGATAAGCATGGGATCAAGAGACAGTTAACAACTGCCTATACTCCTCAGCAAAATGGAGTTGCTGAGAGAAGGAACCGTTCTATCATGGAAATGGTTCGTTGTATGCTCACAGGTGCAACTCTTGGGCAACAATATTGGGCAGAATCTGTCACCACTGCAGTGTATCTTTTGAATAGGGCACCCACAAAGGCCCTAAAAGGAATGACTCCACAGGAAGCATGGAGTGGTCGAAAACCCTCCATATCTCATCTACGTATTTTCGGGTGTCAAGCTTTCATGCACATACCGAAAGAGAAAAGGAAGAAGCTAGATGAGAAAACACTGAGATGTATTTTTCTTGGATATTCCGAGCACTCTAAAGGATATCGGTTGATAGATCCTTTGACCAAGAAAATTCATATCAGCGAGAGATGTTGTCTTTGATGAAGCTTTCACATCACGAGAGCACATCTACGAGTACACCGAGGATATTGTGGAACCAAAGGAAGAGGAGATTCCTTCGTCAACATAGACAGGATGTCCTTCTACATCTTCTTCACCACCACCGAAGCAGAATCCTAAATGGTGTACAAATACAATCAGAGATGCAAATTTATCCACTCCTCCCAATTTGAATTTGGATAGACCTCGTACACGGAGTATGGCTCAAAAGGAAAGAGAAGCCAGAGAAACTGGTGAGGTTGATGATCTTTGTCAATATTTTGAGGAACTTTCTGTGACTCCAAGTAAAGAAGTTGAGGATATGGATATTGATGATGACAGGGCATTCATGTCTACCATAGATAGTCTTGAACCTGCATCAGTGCAAGATGCTCTCAGTGAGCCTCGGTGGAAGGCCGCTATGGATACCGAGTATGAGTCTCTGATGAAGAATAAAACTTGGAAGATTGTTGATCTGCCGCATGGAAAGAAACCTATTGGCTGCAAATGGGTATACAAAGTCAAGTACAAGGTAGATGGAACAATTGATAAGCATAAGGCCCGACTTGTTGCAAAGGGCTATGCTCAAAAGGAAGGCATCGACTATGAAGAAACTTTTGCACCTACTGCTCGGATGACCACAATTCGGGTTATGTGTGCTATGGCAGCACAATATGGGTGGAAAGTTCACCAGATGGATGTCAAAAGTGCCTTTCTTAATGGTGATCTCCAAGAAGAAGTCTATATGACTCAGCTTGAAGGATTTGAAGTGGAAGGCCAACAGCAGAAAGTTTGCAAATTGGTCAAATCCTTGTATGGTCTGAAACAAGCTCCTCGAGCTTGGTATATAAAAATGGACAATCACCTAATGCAGGATGGATTTAAGAGATGTCCAGTCGGATGCAAACCTCTATTTCAAGAAACAGGGTTCCGAGATAGTGTTGCTTGTACTCTATGTGGATGATCTGCTCATTACGGAGAGTTCGGAAGATATGATCTCTCTTGTCAAAAGAAACTTGTGCAAATCTTTTGAGATGACAGATCTCGGACTTCTCTATTACTTGTCTTGGTCTGGAATTCAGCCAGAAGGAGCACACCATCAAAGTGTCTCAAAAAAAGTATGCCAAGACATTGATCGATAAATATCGCATGATCGATCGCAAGCCAATGGCAACTCCTATGGAGAATGGACTTCGATTATCGCGATATGATGACTCACCTCAGGTAGATGGCACTCTCTATCGACAGTTGATTGGGAGTCTCATATATCTGACCAATACTAGGCCAGATCTCGTATTTGTTGTAAACTATCTTTCAAGGTTCATGCAGGAGCCTAAGATTACTCATTGGAAAGCAGCAAAATGTGTTCTTCACTATGTCCATGGTACTATAGAATATGGCCTAGAATACAAGAGGAACAACAAATTCTTCTTGCAAGGATACACGGACTCCGACTATGCCGGATCATTTGATGATCGCAAGTCAACTTCTGGATACATTTTTCATCTGGGATCCGGTCCTATCTCTTGGCACAGCAAGAAGCAACAGGTGGTTGCTATTTCTTCAACAGAGGCAGAATATCGCACCGCACGTGAAGCTGTGTGTGAAGTGATATGGTTACGTCGCATTCTAACAAGTATGGGCCATCCATCAAAATCTCCAATACACTTGTTCTGCGACAATCAAGGTGTTCTGAACCTCGTCAAGAATCCAATCCATCATGAAAAAACAAAGCACATTGACACACAATGTCATTTCATTCGAGAGGAAGTTCCAAAGCACCGAATTCAGCTTCGACACATTCCCACGAGATGCTCAAGTTGCGGACATTTTCACTAAGGCACTTGGACGTGTCAAATTTGAATTGTTTCGCAGCTCACTTTGTATTGCAAAATAATGTAAGGGGATGTTAGTATAGCTATTAGTTATTACATTACCCAAATAATGTAATAAAGGGGGATGTTAGCGTACTTAACCTTCTTTGGCTGTATTGCATTATTAGATGAACTGTTACAACCATGTAACAGTTCCGTTCGCCGGTGTGCTATTCCCGGCAGTGTAAATGTTATTTAACAGGCTGCTGAGAATAATAAACTAGTTCATTGGTTTTCTACATAATGATACCTCCGAAGTAGTTGTGAGCAACTCCATAAGGGCATTCATTAATCCTTCACTATTAAGTGGTGTCAATAGTGCAAGGATTGTAGGTGATTCCACAAGTGACAGAGGTGGGGAAGGTAACACTACCACAGTTTGTGAGGCTGCATCCACACTTTGGATAGACTCATCCAATTTAGCTTGTAGATGCATAGGCGCCTCACCTGTTTCTTGCAGATGATCCTCAAGCTTATAGTAATTGAAAGGATCTGGGTCCACCTCAACTACATGAACTTCACCTCCATGGGTGTACTTAATGCACTGATGCACTATTGATGGCATGCACTCCATGGCTCTTATCCATGATCTTCCAAGTAGCAGATTATACTGTATTGACCCCTCTAAAATATAGCACAATGTAGGAATAATATTTTGTCCCACCTCACTAGGGAGGACTATTGTGCCTACTGTAGTGGATTCTACATCATTAAAGGCTTGCAATATAAAATTTGTTTCCTTGATGTGAGATGGTGGAATTTTGAGATGCTTGAATGTTGAGGTGGTAATAATATTAATTGATGATCATGTATCCACCAACACTCGCTTATATGCAATATGTTGTATCCTCACTATGATATGCAATGGAGGATCATATTCCCTAATAGGGACATGTTTGAATTCCTATTTAAGAAAAGTAATCATAGGTTCCTTATATGGTGGAATAGACCTTGTGATGACATTCGAGCACTGATACTGCTCACCTATCAAACTTGACTATTTTTGACCTCACGCTTACGCATGGGATCCCTAGACATCTTTGTTTTTTGCTCTTTGATATCCCTAGGCATGTCTATCTATCTAGAAGCATGGCTATCTACTTGCTTAAGTGGTAACTCTCGACGATGCACTGGGTGCATCACGTTGACTTGTTTCCTAAGCACTCTAGGTATGAGCTTATTTTTAGGAATTACCTCACATGATTGTTCTTCATGTGATTTCTATTGGTAAATCCTCTCTTCACACCATTGGAGCTCATCCAAACTTTATTTATGTACTCTCTTTCTCTCTACAGACTCATGCTCTAGGCGCTTACACTGACGACGTGCTTCCTCCAATTTATCTTGGAGTAGCTACCTCTCATGGGCTATATGAGACTTAGATTCCCTATAGGACTAAGTCATGGAGTATGATCCATGACTCTCTATCTCACCAGGTGGAGACCTAATGACGTGGGTCCCTCCCATATGAGAAGAAACCCCATGATCTATATGGGTGAACCATTGCATGATGAAGGGAGCTCACGACGACTATCAGAATGTCACGCTAGGAGGATTGGATCCTCAGGTGCATGATGAGTGCGATGCCTAGCAAGGATGTGTATGAGGTTTGAAAGATCCTTAGGAGAACATCAGGAGCGTTTAGAGCCCCTCCATGAATTCTCTGACTCATTAGCTCGTGATTGAGCTCTATCATGTCTAGTCATCATGATGAATAGAATAAACAAGACTCGATAGGTTTCCTCTCTTACTAAAAATTATAGCCTTAAGAAATGCCTTATCTTGATGAATTAAGTAATAAATAAGCATACAAAGTAAACAATGTGATTATCTCCTTTACATTTTAAAATTTGAGCCCTAAACTATTTGATGTGTTTTAATGATTTGTTGTATCAGTGTAGAAATTCTTATCCTGTTTTACAAAACTTGTTAGATTTTATTCTTGGTTTAATGAATTTCACCTATACCCTCGCAGCTTGAAAACCTGGCTATGAACTCCAAGTCATGTAATCCAACCTATAATGTGTGGTAATAAATCCCACACCCGATTAGGGAGCACAGGTCCTCCCAGATCCTCACATGTTTTCCCCCAGTCAGTGTTATACCCTTCTAATAGAATACATGCAAATTTTCTAGAGTACAAAAGGTTCTTTGATCTGGTATTGGTCTATATATCAAGGATTCATAGTATTTGGGCCAACGGATGGAAGTTATGCCCATCGTAGTTGAACCCTACTAGTGGTTGGATGTCAAGCCCAACTCACTAGTTTTTAAGTACCAAGTGGTGTGTGTGGTTCCTTTTAATGTAAATAAAATAAATGCATCATATAGCATACATGCTCATTTTCTAAATGCTATGCAAATGAAATACATTTCAAATTCATAAAATGCAAGCTATTCTAGATGCTATTTAAAACTATAGACATTACGATGCTAATTGGCCACTAATTGGGCCTCACACATGTAAACCATTCATACATTTTTATAAAGCACATTGTAGCCTAGGGCGGACTGCAATCAGAGATTCGTTGTTCCCAAAAACACATTTCTATTGGAAGCACAACACAAAAGCAAACTTGGATGATTGATTTACCCTTTTCTTAGTTATTTTCCTAATTTGCATTTGAATTAAACTGACTATGAAAACACAGAGAGCAAAAAAATAACAAAGGCTTGAAAATAGGACCTACCTCAATTCCTGCATTGGTTGATATTTTGAATTTGACTATCTGTGTTGTCAGCAGGAAATCATAGGTCTGATGTACGATTTTGACTATAAACCATGCTTTGTACCTACGGTTCATTTCTTGGCCCACAGTTGATAGTTATGGTCTCTACCTGCAAGTGCAAATACAAGTAAAACACAGTCAGATACTATAAATGTGGGGTTCCACCATGTTCACCTTTTGTAACCACCAAAAAGGCTCACATCCGAGGTGTCCTATTGCAATAATTGACAAAAGCATAACATGCATACAAGAACAAGAAATTGACAACAAATGAATCAAAAAGAAATATGCTTTATTCCATTGTATTCAAAGTCAAAAATAAATTACAGGTACATCCCTCTTAGGAATAATCATTTTGATACAATATTACAATAGGTTTGTGTAATTGTTTCCCTCTTAAGGGTAGGTTTTATTTCCAAGTGCCTTTCAGGATATCACAAACTGCTCTAGGGTGGAGGTACCCTCTTCTTCGATATGGGAAGGAACTTGATATTGATTCTCCTTTGAAACTGTTCCCTACGGTCAAGAAACAACATAAAAATGTCAAAAATATAGGCAGCCTCTCATGATGAGGCCCTTTGAGAAAAATTGCATAATGACACCATTAAATATGCATAATCAAGAAAACATTGAAAGTGCCTCTAAACCATGCAAACTGAATCAAAATTCATATTATAGCATAAGGAAAAGTAGCAGCTACACTATACATGGATCAAATGTGTAAAATGGAACATAAACATGCATAAAGAAACCATTTAAGTCCTAATTGAAGCATAACATGAAGAAGCCAATATAATCTAATTCTACGATCAGAAGTTTGCTAAAATGTATTTAAACCATGAAAAAAACTAATCTAAGATAGTTAACAAGACAGAAATAAAAAGAGGAAGGTGGTTATACCTCTTCTACAAACCGTAGCTTTAGTGAGTGGTTTGCACTGTAAACCAAGACTAAAATCCACAGTTAGCAATCTAATAGGCTTACCCTCATTTCCAAGGGCAGTGGGCTTGACCTCCTTGTCCAATTGATGTTCAAGGGTCGCCTTCGATGTCCTTCTGACAAATTTTGTGGTTGAATCACTATGATGGGCCTTCGTTTGCCTAGATTTACATTTCTTGGCTCTCCTAGACTCTTAGGGCATCCATAATGAAATTCATTCATGAATCTTAGCAAGTAGGTAGACGATAAGTGCAATAGCTCTCTCTTAGTATACTTGATTGAGTGTACAATTCGATAGGGCTCCACTACTCAAATATCTAATGCTCTTTATGATAATTTGCCCTAATTCTGAGGGGTACTTATAGGACTACCCAAGGGCTAGGGGTGGCTTCATGGAGAATCCAAGATCAAGAAGAGGTGGTTAGGACAGTTGGAATGGAAGCCTCTGGAATATTTCATCTATTAACCGCCTTCTTCTAGATCAAATGGTCGTTCTAACCGATTTGGCTCGGATTGAAGGCCAACTAAACTTTAGTTAAAACTGCAGGTCACAGCTGCGATCTAGACTATAAACCGTAGGTCTCAGCCACAGTTCAGCTGTAAACTGTAGGTTTGAGCTATGGTTCAGACTGATTAGGCCAAGGAGCCCAAATTGAGTGGTTAGAACCATTGCTCTATCTTGGAGTTTATCCAAGATCTTCCATATGGTCTTGTAGCATGTCCATATGAGTAGTCGCCCTCGACATGACGTGTTTTAGGTGTCTACAAAATGATATAAATTTTATTAGTTTATTTTAAAATGTAAATAAAATGAAAATTTAACTCCCATAGAAATATTTTACCAAAAGGGACTTATTATAAAATGTTTTATAGCATGAATTTAGAACCATTAATATATTGATGGTTAAAAGTTCATAATTTAGTCCTGCATTTATAAATTTTCATTTGTAAGAAAATATTATTAATTTATATATTGATGGTTAAAATTTCGTAATTTAGTTATGTATTTATAAATTTCCATTTATAAGAAGACATTATTAATTTGTTGACTTTTTAAGGAAAAGTATATTTAATAGTAAGTAGATGTTAATACATACATTAAAAAAAAAAACTTTTTATGGCAATGGTTATATTTAATGAATTCTTTATACCTTGACTTAAGACTATTTCTTGAATTTAGTTAATTATTGTTAATGTTGATTTCTTTATAATAAGAGTCTTTTATTTTTAATATTAATAAAGTAATATTTTTATACTGAGTCTTTTATTTTTAAAGTAATATTTTCTTTATACTTATTTTAGTTGTTTTAAAGTCTTTTATAATTTAGGTTGACTTTTTTATAGTTTATTCTAAGAAAGTATTTTTAAATAGATATAGAAACTTTTAGTAATGTATTCTTCGTAGAATTGTGAAAATTAAAATAGAGGTTATATTAAACCTAATTCATACTAGTTGGAAACCTTGTTATTGAGAATCGCACTAGATTTGCTTAAATTTTGCAATTTAATTTTAATACCATTTAAGTAAGCAAACTTAGGGAAAAGGAAATACGTTAGATATGCATATTGATCTAATCTGCTACCGTGAAATTTTTTTTATGTCCGTTTTGCTTCTCCATAGAAGAATTAAAGATGATTTTACTTTAGGGAAAGAGTGGTTATTGATTGCGTAATAAGTTGGTAATAGTTTAGTGAAATATGAAAATTTAAATGATGCATAGTTTGGTAGAAACTTATGTAAATTGATTATATGTATTTTAAGATGATTTAATGAGTGAATATTTAATTCCTTAGTTTTTATATGCTTAGTATTGTAAATTGAGTTAGAGAATATATATGATAGCATTATAGGGATTGTAGAGTTAACTTGCATAATAAAAATTATTATATGGATTTTTTTATAAAAGAATACTTTTTATTTTGTAACTCGATAGTATATTCATACCATTTAGAAAAGTGGTGTGAATTATAGTATAACAAGGTAATAATAGCATAAATGCTTTAAGAATATTCTACAATTTGTTTCCAAACAAGCTAAGCAAAGAATGAATGTGAATTTACAAATATGTTAAAGAATTATGTGTACCTTCGATAAATTCATCAAGTCGAATGAACTACTTAAGAATATTGATGATTCATAAAGGTGGTTGAACATCCACCCAACACCAGCGATTTGCAAGTGGTAATCACTGTGATTCGGAGATAGTCGTTATCTAGCAAAATTGCATAGAACAAGTGGTTCTTCTACTATTATCAAGTAACGAAAGGTGGAATGGGATGTCATTTCTAGACTATCATATGAGTAGTATCATAAGGGGTCTCACGTTCATTGTTCAACTAGTGAATTGCTAGTAGTATACCGACTCTAGAAGATGCTAGACTCCAAAGCTAGAAGTTTTAGCAGTGATATGGTATGAGACGTCTCATCGTTAGTTGTAATATGACCTGAGATACCTGGTTCTGAACCAAAGTAATGGTGGGCCCTAATTGAATCCAATAGTATGTTTTACTCTCAATTAGACACTAGGTATACTAACAATATATCCTAGCATGGCTTATGAAATAAATATGCTTAGTAGTAATGGAAATCCAAGGATAAATTAAAGGTGATAGAATCTTATGTCAATGATATGAGATGGGAAACTACACGTCCATCCTTCTAGGTGATATGGTCCCTAAAAGTACAACCCCATACCATGAACATAGACCTCTAGTAAAGAAGAATAATGTTTTCACAAGATGGTACCTTTTATAGGATCTAGCCAATCTCAACCACTTGAGATACCATTTGCAACGATCAGAATTCTTAGAGCAAGTAAATTATGCCTATGTACTAATTAAATTTTGGGTGTATAATAGTTTATTTGTGATAAAATCCTCATGTTAGGTTAAAATTTTCTCTTAGTAATTTTAGAGAGCAATACTAGAATGGACAACCAGGTGAGATATACCTAGGTTGTTATATCTTATCAAGAATATAAAAGTCTTGAGGTCTTCCCAAAGCTCCTTCAAAATTTGGCAAATTCCTTACCAAATCTATCTCCATTTGGGCTTGTTGTCGGATGGCAATAATTGTCCCAAGATCTTACTTTATCAAGAACTTCTCCTTAGTAGTAAATTTCTCCAAAGAGTTCTCCTAGGAACTCCTTCAATGGCCTTCTCTAAATATCCTTCAATGAGGCTCTCCAAGCCTTATTTGAAGTCTACAATGAGGCTTTCCTAGCCTCCTCCTTATTTCTCCTTGAGACCTCTTCTCTAGGGTCTTCACTCTCATAGATTCTTTGGTCTTCCCAATGAGACATTTCCTTTAACCTTCTATTATAGAAGTTTGGCAACGAGATCTCTCTCTTGGATCTCTAAAAATTGTTGCTTTAGGAATAGGAATTTTGCTATTCCTTCTCTATCTCTTCTAAAATTGGAAGTTCTTCAATGGAACCTTTTGTGGGTCTCTTCAACTTATTTAGGGTGAAGTCTTTAATATTCAATAGAGATCACCAATCTCTTATCTTCATTGGGACTCTTCTCCTTAAGTCTCTTCTTACTTGAATCTGTAACAAGGCTCATATGGCCTTTTATTTGCTTCTACAATCTGTAGAACTACAATATCTAGCAATGAGATCTTTTCTTTAGGCCTTTAAATATTTGCTCTTTCTTTTGTTGCTTTTGGTGTTGGGTTGATTCTAAAGAAGATATTTTTCCTATATTTTTTGTAGTAAGCTTCCAAACTTTCTTTGAATCTACTTTTAAGTATTAGGATTGAAATGGAAGAAACTCTAAATCTAGATATTATCAATCTTCACTAGTTGATTTGTTAATATAGTGAAATCAACGTTGAGTCCTAGTCTTCATGATTTTTTTGCAACCTTGTGGAAATACTCTAGCCAAATGCAATCTCAAAAATTCTTAAAATGATATTTTTGAATTCCTCTCAATCTCACTTATGGCTCTCCCTATTTCCTATCGATCTATCATGTGCTCTGATACCATTGTTAGCTTTTGATGAGTATATGATATAGGAAATGCAACCACAAGATGTAAGATAAGCAATCTAAGATGATTGTATGATAATGGTACTATAATATGTAGAAAAATAAATAGAAACTTCTGCAATAACTCATAAATATACCATTAGTGAAAGCTCACAAAAATAGTACAATGCAATATAATGGAGAACATGAACACTCTATAAATTATTTTAAGGGACTACATTGTACTCCTCTACCAATCTATACTATGCACTCTCTAGATTGTCTACTCCCTCATTTCACTCACTATAAGGCCCATATATAGGAAGATAAGTTTCTTGGACCTCACTCTACCTTTGACTCTATCATATGACTCATGTGCATGTGTACTACATGCACATTTACATAATTGCAGATTCTAACACTTGTGCAATTATTATATTGCTTGAAGTAACTACTTAACTTTACTCTAAAGTAAACTCCTACTCTAGTAATGTACCAAAGGTGGTACATTGATATGTACTCAATAGTGTAATATACTCTAACAATATAAACTATTATAAATATTAACCTTCTAGTAGTATGTTGTATGTTATAGTCATGCAAGATATTGTGGTGCTTGTTCATGTGTTAAGTTGCTCCTAAATCTATAATCAACTGATAAGAAGATGTGGATGTACACTATGCTAAATAAATAACTATATGAGCCTATGAGGTTTCAACATCATGATCATCCTCATCTTGTACATAGAAGAAAGTAAAATCAACACCCCATTTTTTTAGACATCTTCAAGCTTCTTATTTTATATTCAACAAAACTTTACTTTACATCCTTCCTTATTACAAAAAGTATAAGTAGGATTCTTGAAAGGATTATTAGTTTTTTTCTCCTTTATTTGAATTTTATCAACCTATATTAATTACTTATTTTGCATGATATTGGATAGTGAGAGAATAATTCTTATGTTGAGGCATAGAATTGCCTCATCTTTATGTCATTAAAACATGCTTTTTACATTTTTTATGAATGTAGGTATCCTAACTATGAAATTTAGTGTAATTTATCAAAATATTTTTAGTAAAGAAAGTAAGAATATGGATTACATTACTATGTTGATTGGAATGGTTTTTTTTCTAAGGTCGCAATGGCCTAGATATGTGTCATAATATTTCAAACTATACGTTTTTCGAGAATATTCTAGAGCATTTCATGCACTCTAGTGATAAAAATGTTTAGAGTAGAAATTATCTATAAAGGCATGGGGAAGTTATTAAACTTGAGTACATCAACACCTTGTCAAATGAACACTAGAAGAAAAGGGGGGTCCAAGTTGGACACACGTGAATTTTGATCTAACTATTGGCAATGATTTGCTTAGAGTAGATCAGTATACTAACAACACCCCAATCAGTAATTGATTCAACAATCATTTGAATATAGAATAACAATCACTGAGGATAATAAGTGGTTGCATTTTTTTTGTCATTAAAATTCATCATTGTGATCTCGCACCATTGTCATTTCCCATAAACTAAATCATGGATAATGGTGGTTAGTGACTGATTAAACCACTTTTGAATGGTCTACACATGACTAGATAATTTTAGGAGCCATTGTGGAAAAAAATAACTATAGTATTTTATTTCTTAGAATAGTGAACCTACATTTGATAGTTATTGCAAAGTAAATTAATATTATCGCCTATATATGTTCACTTAATGAAACTCAAGGGGGTCTATGAATTTAAGAGAAATGTTGAATTTATAGTTTTTGAGGATTGAGTGTCAAGGTGGTTGTAATTCACCAACTGTGAATAAATTATATTGTATGGTTTCATTCTATTTATATCTAAGTGTTAAGTAATTATATTCTGAAATAATTTATCTTCTCACTAGATAAGGAACAAGGACCCACTCTCTTGATCTAGTGGAAGAATTGTTCTTTTATACTTATATAGGCATGTCTAGTATTTATATCTTTATTATAGTATTGTTATAGGTTCTATTATTTTTCTACACTTTACCTAAGTAGATATTATAGTTAGAAAATTAGTTTTATTAGACATCGGTTAACTTTATATTGAAGTGATTATAATTTTTTGTATGAGTGCTTCTTTATTTTCCTGCAAGAACAACTACTTTATGTATGTGGTTTCATTTTTGCAATAGTTCAATCTATACTTTTTATGTGTTTCTTTTAATTAAGAACCTAGAGATCCTATACCAAACCATCTCCTATACTTTATTTAGCGTATACAACCATTGGACACCAACCTAGTTTTTACAATTTTAAGTAAAAATATTAATGACATCCATCACTTTTTGGTATTATTTCTAGAGAATATGACATTGCTAGAAAAACTGAGTAATATTAAGGTATTGGTTTACAACATGAAAGCATAACTAAGCTATAGGATATTTAGGTGTAGTATGTTGTGTTTTATTTTACCTATTTAATTTCTCTTTTTATTAGATAAGAATGCATGGAAAGATTTATAGATTCAAGGGGTAGGTTCATTAGCCAAAACCCTTTACAAGCCATAAGAAATAGGTAACAACATCCAGAGGTTGTACCAACCAATACATTGCCCATAGAAACCCATGTCAAGCTATACATTACATATAAGTGAGGGGGAGGGAAGATTTTATGGACCACCATTATCAATTCAAGGGTTCTTAGGGTACCCTAAACTTGAAAACTCTTAAGAACAGTAAATTAGTCTTTCACCACCAACTTCATATGATACACCATATCCTAAGATTTTTTATAGGATCTACAATTTTTTGGGTGATATGGTAGATAGACAAATTAATGTAGATGAAAACCATAACACTAATATAGGGGGACAAGGGACAAATAAAAATAGAACCTTCACATTTCTTATTAGGTTGAACCTTAAATAAGAAGGCCCAATGAAAATAATTTCACCATTATTATTACCAATATTTAGGGATGCTTTTGAGGACCCTGATAAGTTATTATTTGAATTTAAAGTTCTATGCTAAACATATGACTATAGACATGATAACCAGAATCTTAAACTACTCCCATCCACATTAAAATATTTGACCATATTATGGTTTATGGGGTTAAACTCAAATTTAATATACACATGGGCCAAAATAGAAAAAGTATTTTTACACAAATATCAAGAATATTGTGAGGTTAAAGATTAAAAATAGGAACTTTCTAGGATAAATCAACAAGAGTATGAGAACCTACAATATTACCTAGGTAAGTTCTTATTCATTCAAAGACAATGTGGAGATGGGTTTAATTGAGTACTTAGTAAAATTAAATTTCTAATAGGGTTGCAAGAGGAATCATGTGACACCTTGAACCTTATGGGGAGAGGTAACATAAATAAAATTGATTTTCTAGAAAGTGTCTGTAACAACCTAAAAATGACGCAGTCAATTTACCATAAGGTTAAAAATCCAAAAATTCACCTTAAAATTGTATTTTAAATAGCCTACCTCGATTTTTGTGCCATAAATAGGCTTTGTTTTGACCATTGGATGATATCATCCTTGATTTGATGATATCATCCCTAATTGAATGAAATCATATGGAGTCGAACATCCAGACAATTTCATCCAAAATAGAAATTTGCAATAATAGAAGCGTAATCAAAACAGTTCCAACCTCTTGGCTTATCTGGGCATAAGCGCGTTGGGTTGTTAACTATCCTCCCACTGGATATCTCCCAGATTGGGATGGATCCCAACCCTCTAACTTCCTCATAGACCTATAAAACTCATGCTTTGCTAATGAAATCCCCCTGGCTGATCAAGTACCTGTAACCCAAATCCTATTAGTTTCAAAAAGCATCCCAAGTATTGTTATTTTCATATTTTTCTCAGCTCACTTGCAATTTTTTCACTGTGCATCCATCAGAAGAAGCTCAGATCATCGCAGATGATCTCATCTCGATTGTAGATGATCGATCCTATGCTGATTGGAGGTGATCTTGCTGGATTAGAGACAATCTCGTTTGTAATCCTTTTGGGGGTAATTATGATATACAGTTTGCATTCTCTCCCAGTTTCTTTAGTCAAATTACATTATATTAGTTTATTTCTTATAATGCATCTGATGTTCATTTCATTTTTTCAATATATTACGATTTGTTATCCTTTTTCTATTAGCATAAGTAGTTATCTTCAATTCAATCTAAAATCAGTTTCTAAGTCATCATAAGCATTCATTTACATATTGTTAAATAGATTTTACTGTATTTTAGAGTATTTCTCTATGTTTTTGGCATCAACTTGTGTAGTTGCAGGTTTCAAATGAAATTTTTTAGACGATTTAACTTTATTTCAGATGATATCATCTGATTTTGGATGATCCTACATCATTGCAGACGATATTGTTGAATTACAGGCAATTTTAGCAAATCATAAATATTCTGGACTACTTCAAAAAGTAGAACCTTCATCAGACATCCGGAATTGAGTGAGTCATTTCCAATTTCTTTAAAATATTCTGTTAGCTACATTTAATTATCATTATGTTTGTTGTCTTCATATAAATCGTAAAATCGCATATAGAATAGTTTAGTTTCATTATGGCCAACCTAGGTGATTGAAATTAAAATGAACTCATCAAACACATCTTCAACCTAGGCTCGAAAGCTGCCACAAAATGTTTCATGATGAACCCACCATCTATCAATAAATCACCAAAGATGACACAACTCAAGTGTCTCTTGTCTGAGGTGTAGCTTTACTATTTTACCATTCCCCTCTGAGGTGCGGATCCATTAGCCTAGAGGAAAGGAGTGCAAAAATTTTAAACCTACGTTCTTTGGTGAACCCGATGTGAATCACATTAATACCTTTTGAAAACAAAATATATATATATAATAAAAAATGTTTAGGTGCCTAATCTTCCATTTTCATTTTAGAAGGTAGACTATAATAGAAGAAGAGCTACTCAGTTCAATGTTGGTACCTATTTGGAAATCCTAGAGGTCTCTACTATAGTTGGAGGTTCTATATTCAATTCTGAAGAGCATTGGAACGAACTTGATAGAAGACTACGCATTCTTAATTCTATAAAAGAAGAACTTAAATAGATTAAGATGTTTGACTTAGATAGAATCCTAGATTTCGATAGCTTACCTTTTTACCATGAACTTCAGAGTGCTTGCCATAGGTGGTTAGCCGATAAAAGGGCATTGATTTCTATAAAACTTTATCCTTTCAAAGAATATCTTGATAATTCTATAGTAGTACATAAGTTTTTATCACAAGTGGAAAGTTAAGAATTTGTTATAATAGATAGAAGAATATTTAGTAGAGTTCCTAGAGTTGTCTTATATCGAGAATATTGTCATGAACTTTACTTTTATGAGTCAAATTTTGAAGTCGACTATATCACTATAGCTCACTTTGTCCAATTTCTGAAAAACAACTTTCAATTTGAAGAAGAGCATTACATGACACCTGATGAACTTCAACCTATAAATAATATTTACAAGTTGTTCCTGGAGAACTAAGTAATGATACTTATATTATAATATTTTTTATTTCTTGTTTTCCTTTAATTCCTACAAAGTAAAACCATATAAATTAAAAAAAAATCTAAAAAAATATATGTTATATTAATTAGGTATATACATATAATATATACCCCTTAAATTCCACTGCATTTATATATAAGAACATATATATTTGCAAATACCCAAATCTACCATAATGCCTAAACAAATGAGTGGTAAACAAATATATGATGAGTGGATGGAGCAACCACCTACTCAAAATCCCCCTCCTAAAGAACAAGATTAGGAGGAAGTTGCTCAAGACCATCATGATGGGATTCCTGTTGAAGAATATGAACAAGAAGTTAATAGGGAAGATGAAACTGGATCACCTAGAGTGACTTTCGAAGGAAATTTTAATTTTAAATCTATGGAACAGCTTCTAAAATTTGTAAAAACTAACCTTGAGGGGTTTACTCTAGCAGCACTATCAGATAAAGCTAGGATTAGTGAGACACAGGCAACTTTAGAAAACATATTTCAAATGCATACAAACCCTATTTCATACATAGATAAATAAAGTGACCAAGTAGGGCCATAAAATACAAATATGGCATCTTTGATTCAAAACATGCAACAACAACAAACAACTCAACATTCTGAAGTTCCTGTCAATAAACCCATACATAAAATTCAAACATCATATCCAAGTGACATAGATTGTGAAACAGAAAGTGACCTGGATATTAAATCTAATCAATCGAATAGCTCTAAAGATGAGTCAGAACCTATTCTCCCTATCATAGCTCACATGGTTCCAAAAGAACCATTTCCAATAAGGGTCACAACACGACCATCCTCGCAAAAAATCCTCGCTAATGAGCAAGCCATGAATGCTATACCATAACCCATTCATCATGCACACAACAATATTGTGGGTACCATCGAAATCGTTACTAGACAATAGGCCCAAAATTATCAACAAGATCAAAAACATAAAGATAAATCAACCCCATTTGTTTTGAAAGTTCCTAGTAAAGGAAATAATGCATCGAATGCTCAACCTAAACCTCCTTATGATATCACTGAACAACTTTCTAATATTACAGCGAGGATTTCCCTCTTAGACCTTCTAAGATCATCTCCCACACATAAGGAAGAATTAATGCATACATTAAGTCAAATGATGGTACCACAAGACATACAAACTAAAGCCATGGAAAATACCATTGTACCCCATGAAGTTTACTATATTGACTTTTGAGATAGAGACATTCCACTTCATAGTTTATATAAATACAATCCCTTATACAATACCGCATTAATTGGAGATGTAGCTATCAAAATAATTTTGATTGATAATGGCTCATCCCTAAATATTTGTACTTTTGACTTTTACCAGAGATTTGGATTTAGAAGTGATGAGATGAAGAGAATGGATATGATCATAAAATCCTTTAATTATGAAACACAAGAAACATGTGGATTTATTACAATCCCATTAAAGGTTGGTCTAAGAACCTTGGATACGATCGTATTTATTGTACATTGCCCTGCATCGTACAATATACTTTTGGGTTGCCCTTGGATCAATGCAATGTGATTTGTACCCTATATCTTACACCAATGTGTCAATTTCAAATTTAAGAATCATTTGGTCACCATTCATGGTGATCCCAAACCATTTGATATGTGTGCCTTGGTAGACCCAATTGGGATTTAGTTTTTCCCCGCATTGTCTTCTACTCATCCTAATTCTACCTTTCCCACTAAATGTGTGAAGCTCACACCTAAAATATCATCTTCTCCATCTACACCAATTACATCCCCATCGCCTCAACCTTCTCCTAAATAATATCCACCAAAATCTACATTTAATACTAATCTTGCAATAATTTCTCCTTGTTCTATCCCTACACCATCTAAATCCACAATAAATCCATATACTACAACCTCTATCCCATCCACATCTACTAAATTTATATTTTCTACATCTAAAGTCGTAGAAGAGGCTCCTTCTACTTCATATGCTTTATCTGATGAACTATTACCTAATTTATCTAAAATTCTCATAACATCAGAAGAAACAAATTTTTCTATGCAATATTCCCTTGCCTTAAACAAATTACCACTGTCTCCTCATACTTTGGGCTTGCCACAACCTATGGGAAGTATTTACCAAGTCAGGAGTTGTGCCTTCATTTATAAGGGATATGATTGGGGTAGAATACCTAGAAATATTAAAACTAATTATGATGGATATGCTCAATCTTATTTCACCGATAAATATATTAAAGATAAACCTATAATGCTTAAACTAGGATATGAAGGGAAATATTTTGGACCTTTCCAAAATGGCATGAAAGAACCTTTTGAGGTCAAATAATGACCTGCCCGATGTGGTATAGGCTTCTTTTCTAGTAAGTGTCAGCCATTACAATTTGAGGATGATGATCACTTAATACCCTATCAATATTATTTATATGAACAAGAGATCCTTAAGTCTATGTCTAAGTTATTTTCTTGTAATATGTTGTCTATAGCTTACCCCAAAATGATTGCTGAACTAGACAAACAATTAGAAGGTAAAATTTTCCATGATATTTCCATTGAAGAATTACTGTATAATGGCTTTTATTTGTATGGGTCTATACCATCTGTAGCTCATCTTAAGGCGACAACCCCTAAAGAAGAATTATCTAAGTTGATATTAGAAGAATTACAATAATTGGGTGTATCACCCATCCCTCCTAATTTTGAAAGAGACTTACATATGGAAGTGGAAAATGTCATAAAAGTTAATATTGGAATAGAAGAGAATTCTCACATAGTCAACATTGGATTAGAATTAAATCAGGAAAAACAAAATAAATATACTGCATTTCTTACAGAATATAGTGATATATTTGTTTGGACATATGCAGATATTCCTAGTTTAGACTCTTCTGTAGTTATGCATCATCTAGTAGTATGCTCGGATGTGAAACCAGTTAAGTAAAAACTTAGAAAAATGCATCCTAAAGTTGCCCTACTAGTCAGAGGTGAGTTAGAAAAACTCCTAAATGTCACATTTATTCAATCCATTGATTATTTTGATTGGATTTCTAATGTTGTCCCTATAACTAAAAAATAAGAAACCAAGATTAGGGTTTATACATACTTTAGATACATTAATACCGCATGCCCTAAATATGATTTCCCTCTTCCTAATATGGATCAGATCATTGATTTTACTACTAGAAATGGGATGCTATCCCTTATGGATGGATTCTTAGGTTTTAATCAGATCAAAACAGCTCTTGAAGACCAAGATAAAACAACCTTTATTACCCCTTGGGGAACCTTTTGTTGGAAAGTAATGCCATTCATATTAAATAATGCAAGTGCAACCTATCAACGGGCTATGACATACATCTTCCATGATATGATGTATGATATTCTGCATGATTATGTGGATGATATTATAGCCCATTCTACTGAATAATATGAGCATTTAGATGATTTGAGAAAACTTTTTGATCAGTTAAGAGAATATCATATCCGTTTAAACCTAGAAAAATGTATATTTGGAGTTAAGTCAGGTAAAATATTGGGAGTTATTGTTTCTTTGCATGGTATCTAAATTGATCCTCTCAAAATTTAGGCTATCATTGATATGCCAGCTCCTAAAAACATATATGAGTTACAATTTTACAAGGTAAACTTCAATCTATCTGTCGCTTCATTGATAAGCTGGCGGACAAAACTAGACCTTTTCTCAAATTACTTAAGAAAAATACTTTCTTTCAATGGGATGATGAATGTAAAGAAGACTTTGAACAAATAAAACAATATCTTTTAAGTCCTCCTATGCTTGCTCCTCCCAAAAATGATCGCCCATTCATCTTATACATTTATGCTTTACGCCATTATATGCTTAGTCAAAAGTCATATCATTGCCAAATCTAATCCCTTGAGGTATATCATGAGCCGACCTTATCTATCTGGTTGTACAGCTAAGTGGTTTCTCACTCTAAGTGAGTTTTAACTCACATTCATAGATCAAAAATCTATTAAGGGTTAAATCATAGCATACCAATTAGTTGTTGCACCCTTAGAAGCCATGCATCCCCTCATCATTGAGTTTCTTGATGAATGCCGCAATCTAGATGAAGATCATTCTAAACAATGGTCTTTATATTTTGATGGAGCTCGATGTATGAGTGGGGTTGGTGCAGGTATCATCCTAATATCCCCTCAGAATCACCTTATACCTTTATCATTTAAATTAAAATTTTCTTACACTAATAATACTGTCGAATATGAGGCTCTAATCCTTGGATTATGGGTCGCCTTAGCACTAAAAATTAAAGACTTATTAGTTTTTGGTGATTCTCAATTAGTAATAAATCAAATTAACAATTTTTATCAGACCTGAGATGATAAATGATGCCCATATAAATCTTATGTATTACAGTTGATATCCTTATTTGATAAATTCACCTTAGAAGCTATTCCTAGAACTAGTAACCATGCTGCTAATGTTATGGTTGCAGTCGCTTCCTTATTGCCCTTGGAGTTGGATGATGAGTATGCTACTATCATTATTCCTCAACTCTAGAAACCTTCTTCTGCAAAATCCTTTTTAGAGACATTGGATGTATTTCTAATCAATGAAATTACTCCTAAACCATGGTACATCGACATCCTCAATTTTCTTCATAAGGGAACCTTACCTAAAGGTTTTAATAGGAACCAATGTCGATTATTACGTAAACAAGTTGTTCGCTTCATGATAGTCAACAATATTTTGTATAGGATATCCTTTGAAGGTATCCTATTGAGATGTTTAAATCTAGAAGAGTCTAGAAAATCTTTAAGTGAAGCCCATGACAGATCTTGTGGAGGACACTTCAGTGGTAGTGCCATTGCTAAGAAGCTCCTTATAATAGGATACTTTTGGCCTACCATGGAGAAGGACACCCATGATTATGTGTGCCATTACGACAAGTGCCAGAAACACGCTGACCTTATCCATGATCTTGCTCAAGAACTCCAAGCTATTTCATCCTCTTGGCCATTTTCTAAATGGGGCTTAGACATTATTGCGAAGATCAATCCCATATCATCTGATGGTCCAAAATTCATCATAACTACCATCGAGTATTTTACAAAGTGGGTAGAAGCTATGCCTTTAGCTTATTGCATGGGAACTCAAGTTTCAAAATTTATTCTCAATCAAATCATTTGTAGGTTTGGAATTCCTGCAAATCTCATATCATATAATGGAACTTGTTTCAAAAATAAATATGTTAAATTATGTCAAAAATATAAAATCCAACATCGTTGGTCCACTCCCTATTATCCCCAGGGTAATGGCCAAGCAGAAGCATCTAATAAAACCTTGATTAAAAGCCTCAAAAGATAGGTTAAAAAATTAGGTCATGATTGGCACATGCAATTATACCCTGCCTTGTGGGCCTATCAAACCAGTGTTCATACTCCCACGGTCACTTATCCTTTTGTTTTGGTTTACGATGTCGAAGCTATTTTTCTATTCGAGCTATAAGTTCCTTCTTTGGCCCTACTACTTTAGGACACTGAAGTAGGAGATGAATATCATGCTGGCATATTTAGTCAGCTAGAACTCCTAGATGAGAAGCACATCAATGCTTTAGAACATCTTCGTGCCTATCAAAATGAAAGCACGAGATTCCAAAAGAAAAAGGAAAGACTAAACAAAATTGCATTAAAAGGAAAGAACACAAATGAATGAACACAAGATATAAAAGCAATATAAAATATGTCCCTTTTTATTGATATTCTTTCAGTAATATGTTACAATACGTCTCCTTCCTTTTTAAGGGATAGGGGAGCGTTAAATGTTGGTCTTTTACAACTTGTTTCAGAATTCCTCCTTCCGCATGCCCACATATAAGATGGGCGAACCAAAACGTTGCCACCGCTTGTGTTGGTAAAAGTAGATTCCTCACTGCTCCTCTAATGCTGAAAATCTGCATTCAAAGAAACAAACAAAGAATCAGTAGCACTTTGTGTATGAAAAATAAAAGAACGAATATGAAAGGTTACCGTAAAAGATAAATGTAATGATGGTTAAAATGAGTCCAAATAAACTAAAAACTTGACACAAGCATAAATACGTAACTAATAAAATGCTACAAAATAAATAGTCACCAAGTTTGATGCAGATCGATATTCGTTTTGGGGAAGGACGAATAAACCTGCAACAGATTGGTATTCGTCCCGGGGTGAAACGAGTAAACCTGCAGCAACTGGTATTCATTCCTAGGTGAAACGAGTAAACCTGCAATAAGGCAAGGGATGCCCGAAGGCAAACCACCCATCGATTGAGATTTTTTTTGACACCAATCCACTTGGGATGAGTCTGAAACCTATTGTGATGCATTTTCGATGAATTGATAGGATAATGTAGTCAAAAAATCGGGTGTACGAATCATAAGTCGGTAAAACAGCAGCACTTCGTCGCTCAAAATGCTCCTTCTCTATATATATCCTTTTGGGTGAGGAAACTCACCATTTTATAGACCCAAGGGGTCTCTTGAATTAACATGCAGAAGTGTTACTTAGCATGAATGCTTTTTGTGAAGAGAAGACTTCGTCTTGATCAAGGGCTTCTTAACTACCTCTGTGCATGTCTTTGCAACTGGTACTGTAACTGCCCCTGCATGCTCAGAAAACTTGACTCGAACTCCCATGCAATGAAGGGATAGTTAAGTGGCAGTTCTAAGTTATCATGCACCGAGATTTGAATTTTTGTTAGTCAAACCTAGAATTCGTCCCACCTAGGAGCGAGCACGAATTTAAAGTTTGTATTCATCCCTAGGTGAGACGAATATGGGGCATAGTGCCTGAAAGGTGCCAAAATGGTGTCTGACCTTCCAAAACTGCTGTGAGAGTGGTGAAGACCATTTTTTAACCTCTATGGGCTGCCCTAGGGGCTATGTGTGTCAATGTTATCAGTGTTTGCAGTCACATAATCGGATTGGTGCTATTTTGGTGTCTACAGATGCCCCTTTTTGGGAAGCACTGTGCAAGGTGCAACGTCGAGCAAAAATAGATAACCAAAGCACTAATGATTAGGGTTTCTTAGTAACCTAACCAACTCTTGATGCCCCAAGTATGAAAATGGCATGCATTCTTGAATCCTTGCTTCTGACAAACTAAGGAATTTGATTTCAAGTATTAACCTATTTTGGTGAGGTGTGACTTAAGCTTGGTCATTGATCAGTCATGAATAGGCAAAGGGCGCAACATTTTATCCATGGGGGAACCTTGTGTTCATGATTCATGAATGCCAAGTGTTTGATCAATTTATGATTATTGCTTGTTTGCTGCCCCAAGCAGGAGCGTGATTGTCTTTGTCAATGATTCTTTGAATGCGTGTCATTTCTAGAATTGGGTATGTTGTTGTTGATTGGTGACTAAGTGTGACTACCCCCTCAAGCAACGAATCGATGAGGGAATGACCGACATGAGAGAAGTGATGAGTCGCTTGACCTAAGATGACTTAGGTACGAGTGCCTTCAGTTTTTTACCATTGAATGAGCATGCAATTTTTTGATATTTAGACCTATTTTTGGTGGGTGGAAACCCTTTTTGTGACGCATTGTGAAGCTGAAATTGGCAAAAATTCGTCTTCCCGTGGAGCGGTCCGGCTATGGTAGCCTTCTTAGGGAGTAGGATAATGACAATGTGTAACCCCAACATCTATTTTGGATTCCAAGAATGTCAGGTGCAAATGAGCCTTCGTTCGGCAATGTTATTGCTATTTTTGGGTGGGTTTTGACTCATTTTGGTGACGCCGTTTGGGGATGAAATTCTCAAAAATCTGTTGTCCCGGGGAGTGGTCCGGATATGATAGCCTTATTAGGGAGTAGGATAGAGAGGATTTGTGACCCCGACATCGGTTTTGCATGCCCGGAATGTCAAGTGCAAAAGCACTCTCATTGGACAGTTTTATTGCTCTCTTTTTTTTTGTGCATTTTTGTGCATTTGTTTGCTGTTTTTTTTTTTTTTTGAAATGTTTGTTTATGATGATGTATGCATGTGGGATTATGATTGTGATGTTTCTAATTATATTATGTATGCATATGGAATGAATGAAATGATTTGTTGATAACTGGTCGATGGCACCATAGATTGTACAAGATTGACTGGCTTGCTATACTTATGGGATGACTTTGTGGAATGACGTTGCATATGACAACTGTGTTTTTGTATTTTGCATTTTTTTTTTTTATGATGATATAAGAAGGGATTGTATACAGTGGTTGGCATAGAATGTAGCTAGGTTTTCCTGAGACTCAGATGTTTTAACTAACTAGCCAAGGCTATACTTTTATCTGACAAGACTTTGAACAAGGTATGAATCGGACTTGTCGTTGACCAAGTTATTTCACATCCCTGTGTGTGCAATTGAGTTCATTGATGTGGTATTTGTTAGGATACCACCAGTTCCAGATAGGCTGTCAACCAAACCTGTACTGAGGATCACCCAATTAGCTCCACTAACTCCTTTGTTGTATTTAGTTAGATTAATCTACGATACTATCTAGGTTACCATAAGCTAGCTCATCCACATGCAAACATTGATCTGCACATAAGTTAATGTGACAGATATATCGTCATGCAGGAGTTTTACCACCAGTTACCAATAGTCTATCCACAAAACTGGTACTGAGGCTTTCCTCATGACCTGTCGAAATGCTGAGATTTCCAGGGATTCAAGTTCAACTCCCTTCTTTTCTTCAATTGTATTGGGATACTTGCTCTTTTGTAGTGATAAAAATCACTGTTTATTTTTGTTTGATTTGTTTTTCTTTTAAGCAATGGATTTGGATACGGAGTGATGAGAATCACTGTTTTTTGTGCCTTTTGATGTGTGCACCTTGGGATATCAAATTTTGGAGTTTTGACTTTTGCAAATTTTTGATGTTTTGCAACTTTTGAGAACTTTGGGATGCTTGGGGAATTGGGTAGGGAGGATGCTTGTCCTTTTGCAAACTCTCAGCATTCTTTGGGATCACTTGCATAGGGGGATGAGCAAGATAGTCATTTCGCTTATGGTAACCTGGATAGCTTTGCAGGTTTCATCTTTCATTCACACAACTTGGGAATTTTTTTATATGTTTTAATTTGTGTTGGGATGCTACGTAACAAGGTGTGATCCAAGTAGAATTCTACCTGCATAAAATCTTTCTGACTTGGTACAGTTCTTGGCTAGAGATCTAAAGACAGTTGAATGACGAAAACTCTAGATACATTAGATGACAACTGATTTATGATATGGAAAAATGGTGATTGTCGTTTATTTTTGTTGTATTGTTTTCAAAATGGAAAATGTGAACGGTGGTGGATTTGCCAAATAATGATAGTCTATGGTGCCTTTGCCTTGTGTGATCAACAATATGCAATGGATGAATGTAATGTTGATGCAGCTATATGTATTTTGATTGTCGAAGTATGCATGAAAGTGAGATGCAGATTTTGTTTGTTTTTGATGAGTTTGTTTGTTTTTTTTTTGGATTTTCTTGACCAAGTGATTATGATAATCCTTGGAGATTTTGGGGTGGCCAAGGGATTACGATAACCCTTGGAGCTTTTGGGGTTGACCAAGAGATTGTGATAATCCTTGGAGCTTTTGGGGTTGACCAAGATATTACGATAATCCTTGGAGCTTTTAGGGTGACCAAGCGATTGCGATAATCCTTGGAGCTTTTAGGGTGACCAAGTGATTGCGATAATCCTTGGAGCTTTTTGGGATGACCAAGTGATTGCGATAATCCTTGGAGCTTTTTGGGATGACCAAGCGATTGTGATAATCCTTGGAGCTTTTTGGGATGACCAAGCGATTGCGATAATCCTTGGAGCTTTTGGGGTGACCAAGCAATTGTGATAATCCTTGGAGCTTTTGGTTTGACCAAAGGGTTTATGGACACCTTTGGGGCATTTTGGGATTGACCAAGTGATTGTATGAATCCTTGGAGCTTTTTGGTTTGACCAAGCGATTGCAATAATCCTTGGAGCTTTTTGGTTTGACCAAGTGATTGCGATAATCCTTGGAGATTTTTTGGTTTGACCAAGCGATTGCGATAATCCTTGGAGATTTTTGGTGGAATTGTCTTGCTTTTGTGGGATAGAAGTACCCCCAGCTGGATGATCTAGGGATAGAGGTACCCCCTACTTATGGCATCCGAGTCTAGGTGCAATGGTCGTGATGGATTGGCTGGATGGTGGATGGGGGCGGTTAAGTCAATGGAGATCATGTGGATGGAATGATTATGGTATCCATTACCGTGGGTGCGGTATCTCTAGCTTCCCTACTGACCTTGGTGTTTAGGATCTGGCTCTAGAGGAATTGGCATGAATGGATCGGCCCTATGTGCGGATAAGAAAACTAGGTTTGTTTGGTTTTGCGGATAGCCTAAAGGGTCTGCTGGAACTATGTGCACTTCCCCTTTGAAAGTGTACTTGACCCGAGGATGACCCAAGGATGCAAGGGAGATCTTTTCGATTAGATCAAAGCCCCACTACGAAAAAGGCCAAGCCGATTGAATCGGTTGCAAGGCCTGAGAAGGTACGTGTGTCAAATTGGCATGATGTTGACACTTCACGCACTTCTTCACATATGCGCAACAATCTCGCTCTAAAGATGGCCAATAATAACCCATGCGAAGAATGCGCTTTGTGATGGCCATGCCACTAAAATGGCCACCACATGTACCATCGTGGGCTTGGGTGATCGCCCAAGAGGACTCTTGCTGGTCCAAGCAACGAAGGAGGATTCCTTCATAGCTTCGACGATACAAAATGTCTCCTAACAAGACATGTTTTGCCGCTTCTGTTTGAATGATCTTTTCGTGGCTTGTGTCAATCCAAGTGGGAGAGTACCTAACTTGAGGTAATCCCTTATGGGTGTGTACCAATCTTGCTGATCAAAAACCTCGATGGTATGAATAGCCAATCCCTCTTGAAGTCCATCCCTAACAAAAGCTGAGCGGGAAAGAACTTGTAAAAACAACGTTGTATTGCTATTAAGAGGGGTAGGGGAGAACAAGGACCCCCAATTGGCTTGAGTCAAACAATCTTGGATTCGAGAAAACCTATCCGTAGATGGTTCAATTTGGATCAAGTGGATTCCTGGCGTGAGGTCAGAGCTTGCACGCTCCATCACAGGTTGCGATAATGTCTTGACCTGAATGGTTGTCATCTCATCGAAAGGGTCTTGCGGGATTAGGGACCCCAAGGAGGCCATAGTATCTGCAAAACGATTCGATGATCGAGGGAGTGCCTCAATGTCATACCATTCAAGTTGTGCCAAGAATTTGTCCACAAGGGCTTTATAGGCCTACAAAACTGGACATTTACATTGGAATATCCCCTTTACTTGATTGACAATTAACAACGAATCACCAAAGATGTTCAATCGTTTAATGTTCATGGTGATTTCCGTCTGAAGACCTATGAGCAAGGCTTCGTATTCTGCATTGTTATTGGTGCACGGGAAGTCTAATTTAAATGACAAAGGCATTGGAGCCCCTTGTGGAGTGAAAAATACAATTCCCGCACCACCCCCTTGCTCACACTTAGAACCATCGAAGAAGAGGGTTATGTCAGCCTGTGACTCAGGCTCATCAGGATCTGGCAATTCTGAGACATGGAAGACCCCATCATCAGGTAGTTCGAAGGTCAGAGGCTGATCGTCTTCAAGAGGAGCCTCTGCTAGTTGATCGGCGATGACTTGACCTTTTATGGATTTTTGTCCAATGAATTCTATGTCAAACTCCATCAACAACATGATCCATTTTGTCGTGCGGCTACTATGATAAGTACGACTCATCATGTATCGCAATGGATTCTCCTTAGACACAACATACGTCTTATTACTAAGCATGTAGTGGCATAGCCTTTTGGTAGCAAACACCACTGCCAAGCAGAGATTTTCAACGTATGCATAGTTAAGTTCATAACTGACCAGGGTGCGGCTAAGATAATATGTAGCCTGTTCTTTATGAAGTTCATTTCTCTGGGACAACATGGCGCCCAGTGCCACCTCAGTAGCGAGATGTATAAATAGAATGGCACTCCTGGTCTAGGTGGTGCCAATACTGGTGGTGAAGCCAAGTACTATTTAATATCGTCAAAGGCTGACTGGCACTCGTCATCCCAATGGAATGCTACCCCCTTGTGCAATAATTTATTCATGGGTCGGCACTTGTCAGATAACTGCGCTATGAAGCGTTTGATCGACGCGACCTTCCCCTATAGACTTCTGAGCTGCTTGATGGTAGTTGGGGGGAGCATTTCAAGGATTGCCTTGACTTTGTTGGGGTCCACCTCGATTCCTCGTTTGGAGACTATGAAACCCAAGAGCTTTCCAGAGGTGACGCCAAAGACGCACTTCTTGGGGTTTAGTCTGACTTTATGCTCAATGAGGCGATCAAGGACCTTGCTCAAGTCACTGAGGTGATCTGGGTGCAAAAGAGATTTGGCCAACAAATCATCCATGTAATCTTCCAAAATGTTGTGCATGTAGTCATGAAAGATGTACGTCATGGCACGTTGGTAGGTGGCTCCGACATTTTTAAGGCCAAAAGGCATGACCTTATAACAAAATGTCCCCCAAGGCATTGTGAATGCCATTTTTAGTTGGTCCTCAGGATTGATACGAATTTGATTGTATCCTGAGAAACCATCCATAAGGGAAAGCATTTCGTGGCCCATTGTAGCGTCTACCAACGCATCAATGCTTGGCAAGGGAAAATCATCCTTAGGACTCGCTTTGTTAAGATCTCAAAAATCGGTGCATATGCGAATCCTCCCGTCGGGCTTCTTGATGGGAACCATGTTAGACAACCATGGCGGATAATCCACACAGATGACAAACTATGCATCCAACAACTTTTGTAACTCATCTTTTACCATTAAGGCCACTGTTGGGTGCATCTTGCGTAGTTTTTGCTTTACTGGCTTGATTGTCGGGTCAAGCGTTAAATTATGCGTGACTAGTTGTGGGTCCAGTCCCGGCATATCCTTGTATGACCATGCAAAAACCTCCTTCTTCTCCTTGAGAAGGGCAACATAATCGGCTTGCTCTTCGGGGGAGAGACTTACCCCCAACTTGAGAATCCATGGATTCATTGGATCTGTGCCGATGTCTACGTCAGTCGTTGCCTCGACCGACATGTGGGATCCGTCCTCCAACTGATGTGGAGTTGGGATAAGATGGATATCGTTTGCTGAATTAAGATCATCATTAGGAACGTCAAGTTCCTCTTCAGCATGGAAGACATCCTGAGTCTATCCGGGAGTGAAATGAAACATCCCACCGCAAGGCCAGTACTCTGATGGGGATGGTGGTGTGTTAGCGCGATCCCAATCTATAGCTTC
Organism: Wollemia nobilis; assembly: GCA_028583015.1. Classification (NCBI taxonomy): domain Eukaryota; kingdom Viridiplantae; phylum Streptophyta; class Pinopsida; order Araucariales; family Araucariaceae; genus Wollemia; species Wollemia nobilis. Next base: position 1,393,981 of record JAQPPZ010010078.1, on the reverse strand, counting down.
TATGTCTAGATGCAATAACCGTGTTGGGTCGGCTGGATCATGGATGGGGGCGATCAAGTCAATGGAGATCATGTTGATGAAATGATTGTAATCTCCATTACCACAAGTGTGATAACTCTGACACTCGGGATGTTCTTGATGTTGTGGGTCTGGCTCTGTAGGCACTGGCACAAAGGGATCGGCCCTATGCACGGACATGCAAACAGGGTCTGCCCTAGGCACTGATGGTTTGATAGGGTCTCCAGGTGGAAGATGCTCTTTGTGTACCTGGAGTGGTGGGTGTAGTAATTGCTATAACTACGTCGGGTTGAGGTGCCACCTATGTCTTGGACCTATGTGTAAATGTTCAAACATGTCATCTACGTCCAAAGGATCTTGCTGTTGCATTTGTCGCATGTGGTTAAGATAGGCCATCTCGGTTTCATCTTCGTAATCACTGTCCGAGATCCACAGGCCTTCATTGGCTCCAATAACTACGTGAATCTCTGCTCTCGATGGGAGGACCGGATTGTCTTGAAGTGGTCTGTGCTCAACTGGAGCAGCCAATGGGAACATTGTCAGAAAGTGTTCCTGATCATCATTCATGGGATATTCTTGCGAATGATTATACTCCGACTCATCTTCGGAAGACCCTTCTGAGTCTTGTCCATATTCCCCTTGTGGGTGAGTCCTTGAGGTTTCTCCTTGTTCGGCCGAAGGGAAAAGGTTGTTGAGGTCAACAAGGTTGTTTATTTGTAATGGGAAATAATCCCCCAATGTATAAGTTGTATTTGGATTGGCATATGGATCTGATGCCAACCCATCCTTGTTGCCTATCTCTAGGCCTTGCATGTTTTCAACCAAGATGTCAAGGGGCAAAGGGTGATTAAACCCTACTCCTGACTTGTCATAAGGCATTTGGTATCTTGGTTGACACAAAACATGCACTCCTTGTTCATACCTACCCAACCCATATCCATGCCAATTGCATTGGCTAAGATATCTTAATGCGAAGTCTGGGTTAGACAGATAATTAACATCCTCCACAAAGGGCTCTTCATCTTCTTCTTCTTGTAAGGAAGGTTCAACGCCATTATCTAGGCCCCCAAAAATGAAGTTTGTCTGATTAGGTGGGTAGCCTAGAGGCACCACAGAACCGATAGGGAGTCTAGGTCTCCCCATGTCCTGCATAGACTCAAGGGTTGGCGTTGCTACAACATTGCACATGATATACTCCCCCATGCCTGTGTTAGACATCTCAACAGTAATTGTTGGTGATTGAGGGGGAGAAAATGGAAGTCCTTCTGGAGTCCACTCCATGTCGGGAGGACTAGAGGTCTCAACTTCCTTTCTATTAGGTATCTCTTTAGTAGAAATGTTTGAAACCGAAGGTGACACTTCTTCCATGGGTTGCTTGCCCTTATCCTTCTTTGTGGCCACCATAGGTGGCGCTGTTGATGAAAGACCAGTCGATGAAGATGAACTAGGCTGAGGATCCAAGGGCTTTGACAATGGAGATGCCTGCGAAGTCGAACCCTGCTTAGATGGATTTAATTGGAAATCCACATGCGTTGATGGTAGGGTCAACTGTGGCATTAATTGCACCGAGTTGCAATATTTGAAAGGTTCCAGGTCTACGGGAACCACATGCACTTCCCCTCCAAAGGTGTACTTGAGACACTGGTGCGCTATCGAAGGGACACACTTCATGTCCCTGATCCATGGGCGGCCCAACAAGATGTTGTAAGCCATCTCACCCTCCAAGATATGGCACAATGTAGGAATTGTCTTTTGTCCCACTTGAATGGGTAGGACAATTGTGCCAACAGTTGAGCATATTGCATCATTGAATGCTCGCAATGTATATGTGGAGGCTACTATGTGAGATGCAGGCAACTTCAAGTGCTTTAGTGCCACTGTTGTGATGATATTACTGGACGAACCAGTGTCTACCAACACTCTTTTGTATGGAATCCCATTGACCCACGCGATGACGTGTAGGGGTGGATCCGCCATATCACCAGTTACTGATTTGATCTCATCATCTCTGAAGGTGATAACTGGTTCAGTGCACCTTTGGACGTGCCCCACGAAATTGTTGAAAGCATTTGCCTCGTGGGGCTGCAACTCGATGGCTTTTAAGATATCCATTAAAGCTTCTCGATGAGGTGGCGATTGTTGTATAAGCTCATAAATGGAAAGCCTAGCTGACGTGGTCCGCAAGCTTTGGGTAAGCTTGCTCCGAATCGTGACCACTGGTCTAGGCGGAGGAGAGTGTTGTTGAGGTGGTAACGTTGTTGGTACCTCTCCTGTAGCTTCCATGGGGACAACTGTATTCGGATGCCTCTTATTTCGAGTCACTATGCTAATCATGCCAACATATCCTTGCATAGGACAATCTTGTGTGACTTCATTGACTGGGACATGTTTTGTTTGTGTATCATGGGCTGGTAGAGGATCTCTAAAAATGCCCATCTGTTGGTTGCCCAGTGCTATGGGATTGTCCACTACCAATGTTTTGTTGTCAATGAGATCTTGCACTAAACCTTTGAATGTCCAACAGGCATTAAGGTCATGCCCTTTCCGTCTATGGAACCTACAGTAGAGATCCTCTCTATACCCTTTAGGCTTTGGTGCATTAGGATCTATCGTTTTAATCTCTGGCAGATTAATCAAGTTTTCCACTGACAAACGGTCAAACAAGGAGTCCCTGGACTCGGTGTATGGTGTAAATTGCCGCCTAGGGCGACACTGCTGATTGTGGTCTTGTTTTTTATTTTCTCTCTCATAGTTGTTGGGAGGCACTGCCTGATAATTAGCCTTTGGAGGCTATGTTGTTTGGGCAGGCTTAGGGACGTTGATAGCAACTTGATTGACCACGGTGGGTTTCTGTTGCGTTGTCCCTATCTTGCTGTTATTCTTAGTCCATTCTTTCTTTTTTGGCTTAGCAATTTCACCGTCTTGAATTTTGATCTCTTCAATAATCCTGGCCTGTGCCAGGGCTTCTTCTAGAGTGGCATATTGTTGTAGCTGCAATAGCACAGAGATCGACCTCAAACAGCTTTTGGAGAACATTTGTGTGAGGTCGAACATAGGAGGGAGGTAAGGCAGCTTTGAAAGCAAAGCCCTCCACCGGTTTCCATAGGCCGCTATAGATTCCTCTTCATACTGCTTGAGGCTTGCTAGATCACTAAGGGATGCCTTCTTCTTGGTGTTAAGGGCAAAGCGTTCGAGGAACGCATCCACTAACTGATCTAGATTGCAAATGCTATGCTTTGGTAAGTGGGTGAACCAGTCCGAGGCAGGGCCTACGAACGTGGTTATGAATGTTCTTAATAACAAAGCATCATTATCCTGAATGCCAAAGCATTGGCTCAGGAATCTGGTTACATGCTCTTGAGCGTCCTCCTCTCCTTTAAAGAGTGCCAACTAGGGCAGCTTAAAGTGCTCAGGGTAAGGAGGTGCTGGAACTGATGGATGCACCGGGTGGCTACGGAGTTGACGTAAGGTGGGCTTTTGGGGCCCAGAAGTTTTAATCTCCATAGACTCTAAGCGCTCTAAGAGTGCTTTATAGGCATCCGAAGACTTGATTTCTTCTTCTTGAATTGGTCTCCTCTGAGGGTTGTAGGGAGCTTGAGGCCTATAGGGAGGTGGCTGAATAGCAGCCCCCCTGTCTTGATAAGGCATTTCAGCCCTCTCTTCCTCTTGTTCATACTCCTCATACTCTTCTTGAGGAGTTTCTGGCCGAGGTCTATGAACATAGATAGGTGCCCGTGGAGGGTGCCCATAATGGGTCCTAGGGGTGGCCTCCCATTCAACTCGAGGAGGTCTCTGGGGCCACACTTGGTATGTTCTATTTTGTGCCAAAGGATCATGCCTCTCAGGCCTCTCATCTCTCTCTAGCCTTTGTACTCGAGGGATTGGGACCCGCTCAAGCACATTGTTGTTGAGTAGCTCATCTGCTTGGCACTGAATGCGCTCCCTTTTAAGGTTATATAAGTGTGCTAGTTGTTGCTGATCTTTCTTAAGCTTTGTGAGCTGCTCTTGATGAGCGACATATCTGGCGTAGGCCAGGTCATTTTGCTCTACTGTGTTAGGTCTAGGAGGCCTAGATGCCTCACCTATGTGTCTATCCTGATCATGATGATCCAAGGTCTCTATATGTCGTTTGCCTCTGTCGAGGTTAGCAGCATTGACTCGAGGCTCTTGCCTCAATGGGGAATCTTGATGAAATTTAGGTGCGGAAGCACATCGCTCTCGGGCTGTGTATTGTTCTTGAGGGACATAATGATCATCCTCATATCCTTCCTCATACATGTGAAAAGGGAGGGCTGAATTAATTCGCCCAAGTCTAAGAGCCTTGTGCTCTATAGGTTGCTTGTGACCTCTAACATTGAGGCGCGCTAAAGGAGGGGTGACAAGATCATATGACTCCTCCTTGGGGACCCTAGGCTGCTCTGACGCTGCAATGCATGGCGTGGATATTCATACCTAGCCTCTAAGGGTGTTTGCTTTTGAATGTACTCTCCTTGGAAGAGTGTGTGCTCTAAGAGGTTATCCCTTGAAGGGGTGCCTCTATGGTCTCTTTCTGTCGTGCCGCGAGCGGGACAGTTTAATGGAGTTTTCCTAAAAGGCGGTATGACCAAATCTCTGGGGCTATATCGGAGGCGACTCGTGCCTCCTTGGACATTCTCCGCAGCGTCTACCCGTGAGTGGGCTTGACTGCGGGTGAGTACCATGGTAATGACTCTCTACACGCTACGTAGATTTTTATCTTTTGTTTATGATTTTTTTGATTTTTTTTTTTGTTATACTAAGCAGAAATGAACACACACATACACAAACGGTGATTATCTCTTTTAAAGATTAATGGTGTGTCCTAGACTGGTTTTAGTGTGTTTTGATGTTTTGTTTTTGAAAATTTTTATGAAGACCATTTAAATGCAAAATGAAGGCTCATATGACTCCCATAAATGGTCGCCCCTTCGATATACCATTGTCGGACCGATATACCAACCTCTCTATATACCCGCCCTTACGTGAGGGAGACTATAGGTACGTGAGAGCAGATGATACGTGGAACATAGGTGGTACGAAAGGGGAATCACTTTGTTTATGACACCTACCATAGAAGACTTATCCTCATGCGCTAGGAATCACCCTAGCTACACTCGGTCAGCTTTCGTCAGGATTTACGTCTAGCAACAGTGACAATCGGGGTAATGTATGCAAAAATCAAGCCAAGGCGGTGATGAAATCCACCATTGGTCTTGATCAAGGGCTGGGGTCTTACGACCAGCTCCTTGGTTTAATTTTACCACGTGATGTGTGTGGGGTTCATTTTAATTTATAAAAATGAAACAGGCAAACAAAAGGAAACTTTCCCTAAGCCATACAAAAACTGAAAACCAGAAAACAGAAAACAGAAATTTGACAGAAGCTTGTTAAAAACTCCTACCTCTTCTCTGCCCAAAAGGATGTTTCTGATTTACTACTCTAAAAAATGCACAGAACGCTATTCGTCCCTGGGTGAGGCGAATACCAGAACTGTATTCGTTCCAGGGTAGGACGAATGCCTATTCGCCCCTGGGTGAAACGAATCCCAATTCTATAATCGTCGCAGACCGAAATGAATAACAGTCGAATGCCTAAAAAATAGGTACCTGTAATCAAACAAGCAATTTCAGATCAGAAATCTAACCTAAAAAAAAATAGAGGACAGAGGTCCCACCGTGATCGCCATTGAAAGCACGAGATTCCGAAAGAAAAAGGAAAGACTAAACAAAATTGCATTAAAAGGAAAGAACACAAATGAATGAACACAAGATATAAAAGCAATATAAAATACGGCCCTTTTTATTGATATCCTTTTCAAATTTGTGTTACAATACGTCTCCTTCCTTTTTAGGGGATAGGAGAGCGTTAAATGTTGGTCTTTTACAACTTGTTTCAGAATTCCTCCTTCCGCGTGCCCACATATAAGATGGGCGAACCAAAACGTTGCCGTCGCTTGTGTTGGTAAAAGTAGATTCCTCGCTGCTCCTCTAATGCTGAAAATCTGCGTTCAAAGAAACAAACAAAGAATCAGTAGCACCTGTGTATGAAAAATAAAAGAACGAATATGAAAGGTTACCGTAAAAGATAAATGTAATGATGGTTAAAATGAGTCCAAATAAACTAAAAACTTGACAGAAGCATAAATACGTAACTAATAAAATGCTGCAAAAGAAACAGTCACCAAGTTTGATGCAGATCGGTATTCGTTTCGGGGAAGGACGAATAAACCTGCAACAGACTGGTATTCATCTCGGGGTGAAACGAGTAAACCTGCAGCAACTGGTATTCGTTCCTGGGTGAAACGAGTAAACCTGCAATAAGGCAGGGGATGCCCGAAGGCAAACCACCCATCGGTTGAGATTTTGTTTTGACACCAATCCGCTTGGGATGAGTCCGAAACCTGTTGTGATGCGTTGTCGACGAATTGATAGGATAATGTAGTCAAAAAATCGGGTGTACGAATCGTAAGTCGGTAAAACAGCAGCACTTCGTTGCTCAAATGCTCCTTTTTTTGTCCATCCTTTTGGGTGAAGAAATTCACCATTTTATAGACCCAAGGGGTCTCTTGAATTAACATGCAAAAGTGCTAGTTTGCATGAATGCTTTTTCCTGTGAAGAGAAGACTTCTCCTTGATCAAGGATTTCATAACTACTTTTGTCATGTCTTAATCGTATCGTACTTTTGCATGCTCAAAAGAACTTACTCACACTCCCATGCAATGAAGGGAGAGTTAAGTAGCTAATTTGAGTTGTCATGCACCGATATTTGACTTTTTGTCGGTCAAACCTGGAATTCGTCCCACCCAGGAGCAAGCGCGAATTGAAAGTCCGTATTCGTCCCTGGGTGAGATGAATATGGGGCAGAGTGCCTAAAAGGTGCCAAAATGGTGTATGACCTTCCAAAACTGCTATGAGATTGGTTAAGACCACTGTTTAACCTCTGTGGGCTGCCCTGGGGGCTGTGTGTGTCAATGCGATCAGTGTTTGCAGTCACATAATTGGATTGGTGCTGTTTTGGTGTCTACACAAAACAAGCTTAAATGAGCATATTCAAAAAAATTCCATAACCGATATTTTGAAGTTGGCGATCTAGTCTTAAAAGAAAATCAAAATAACACTAATGCCACTAAAGATCTTAAAGGTAAATTTCAGCCCAACTGGCTTGGACCATACATCATTACTGCTAAATTTGGATCGGGTGCATATCGATTGGCAACTTTAGATGTAAAAGATCTTAAGGAACCCATGAACATTATGCATATCAAACGATATTATTCTTAAATCCAAAATCCCATCATTGTATATAATTGTATATAATTTCCTCATTTCAAGCAATCCACATAACAATTCAAAATCAAACAAAAATAAAAAATCATTAAAACCATCAAAAACATTTTTATATTTGCATTATTAGTTCCTGAAATTTTGCATTTATATTTTCCTTTTATTTCAGATAACTTTATAAGTTATCTTGAATCACGCACTTTTAGCTCACATAATAATTTTGATCTTATTGCTATGATTATAAATCTCTCTTATATCGAAGTCCACTATTGCATTAAATAACATTTTGAGTTTTGGAAACTGATCTTGTTATTTATTTGAACCAAGTCCACTTTTAAATATTAAAATGATTGTTGCAAATTCAAAAAATGATACTATACAGTAGTTGTGGTCTCCTGAGTGAAAAGTTTCCCCTGCTATCCTATCATGCACATGGTCTAGAATCTTTGAGAATTGGAAAAATGACAAGCTCACCCCTACCCGGAATAAAAGTCCCTTGCTCCACATCTAAGCTGAGCAAGTATCCCTAGAATAGGAAGAAAAGAAAAAAAAATCAGAAAAAGAATGAAAAGAAAGAAAAGAGAAATGTTCAAAATCAAAGAAAAATGCAGAAATCCAAAAAAATCAAAAGATCATAGAAAAGTCAAGAAAAATCAGAAAGAGAAATAAAAGAGAACAAGAAAATCAATAAAATTTCCCCCCCTGCCCTTTGAAAGAAAAGAAGGGTGAATGAGCTTGAATCCCTGAAATTCTCAATTATTCGAAATAACGAACTCATGTATGCACACATTGGGTTCTTGATAAATTTAAATGTTGTCTTTGAAATAAATTAAAATATTTCTTCAAAATTTCAAACTTTAAATATTTTTCAACATTCAATTATTTATTTACACATATCTTATTTTGTTTTTTGACTTCGTTATAATAGCATTATTTTCAGGTTGTTATGAATTTGACTTTCATACTTGCAAATTTTATTTAGCGTGAGTCAAGCTTACACATTTTTTTCTAAATTGTCAAATTTCATTTGTCAAAAATCATTTGTCAAAAATCATTTCAAAAATCTTGCAATAAAATTTCATTAATACTTTGAATTTCGCAATGATGGTATAATTCCTAAATGTATTTGGAATTGTATGCCTAGCGCAAGTCATCTTTATCATATTTTCTATCTATTATAAATATCACCAAAAAACCATGCAATAAAACTATTCTAAATTATTTCGACTTTTGCGATGATGGTATAATTCCACACTGGGAATTCTATACCTAGCGCAAGTCATCCTTCTAAATTTTTACTCCCAATTTATTTCAAAAAACCACAAAAACCATATGACTGAAATATTTTTCACAAAATCATGCTTTAGAAGAATGAAATTTACTATTTCATTTTATCATGTTGAACATCTTGACTTTTATGATGATGGCATAATTTCTAGGTAATTGTTAATCATCTATCACACTTAGGAATTTTATGCCTAGCGAAAATCCTCTTTTAAATTTTTCATGCATAAAATTATGTGAAATCCTGAAAAGAAATCATATCTCTCTTTCCACCATTACAAAAGCCTTAAGACAGACTCTTAAGCACACCTTACTTTTAGCAAAAAATTTCCTCATATTTGGATTAGCTTTATGACCTAGCAAGTGACGACTCCATAAAATGTTCATGTAATAGCCACAATATACTTTGAGGTTTATTGTTAAAAGTCCCTTTTCCTATCATCAATTCATCAACACATCTTTGTTAAGTTAGTTTTTCATTTAATTATAGCATGACAAAATTATAATTATTTTCAAAAAATATTATTATATGAACAAATCAATCAAATAAAAAAATCAAAGCATAAAAAAAATATACACAAGTCATATCACAAAAATAACCATATATCTATATATATCAAAAATATATATACATCACCAAAACTCAATTGGTATGCCACAATATCAATTTTTTTAATTTTTTCAAGTTTTTACCAAATGGCCGATTTGGGTAAAAACCTAGAGGGGGCACCACAGTAACCAGTTACACGATTCAACTTAGAATCATCGCCTAAAAATAGGAATAAATTTTTGCCTTTTTCAAAAGCATGCCAATCTCTTCTTTAACGCATTTTCCTTAGAAGATTTGCTAAAGAGGGGGCAAAATGTAACACCCTAAAAATGATGCAGTCAATTTACCATAAGGTTAAAAATCTAAAAATTCACCTTAAAACCGTATTTTAAATAGCCTACCTCAATTTTCATGCCACAAATAGGCTTTGTTTTGATCGTTGGATGATATTGTCCTCAATTTGATGATATTTTCCCTAATTGAATGAAAACATATGGAGTCTAATGTCTAGACGATTTCGCCCAAAATAGAAATTTGCAAGAATAGAAGCACAATCAAATCAGTTCCAACCTCCTAGCTTATCTGGGCATAAGTGTGTTGGGTTGTTAACTATCCTCCCACTAGATACCTTCGAGATTGGGATGGATCCCAACCCTCTAACTTCCTCCTAGCCCTATAAAACTCATGCTTTGCTAATGAAATCCCCTTGGTTGATCAACTACCTGCAACCCAAATCCTATTAGTTTCAAAAAGCATCCCAAGTATTGTTATTTTTATATTTTTCTCAGCTCACTTGTAGGTTTTTCACTGTGCATCCATTAGAAGAAGCTCGGATCGTCGTAGACTATCTCGTCCCTGAAGAACACAAGCTTATACTGAGAGGGGGGATGAATAGTATAAGACCACTTTTTAACTTTTTTCCTTTTACTTCAGAAAGCAATGCAATGAACCAATAGCAAAATCAAAGCAGTAATCAAACTAGTGTACAAGTCATCACACAATTGAGAAACCAATATAACGTGGTTCACCCAAAGTGGGCTACTCCACAGAGAAAATATTTCACTAAATTTTCTCAATCAAATCCTTTGGTAATCCTTCCCAATTACAATGTTTATGGAGTTTATGTCCAAAGGAGAATCCTTCCCCTAATCAAATATTTATGAGCCTCTTGTCCAAAGGAGATGTCATATTCCCCAAAGAAGTATTTATGATCCTCCTACCCAAAGGAGATTTCCTATCCCCCAAAGCTCTGGAAATCATACTTCATAAGATCACTGCCTCTTCTATCGCTAGCACGTAGAACTCCTTTCCATAGAATACATCCTGTCCTCCTTGCTTTAGCTCTATAGACTTATGTCTTCACTGATCACCTCCACAGCTACTCATCAACACCTGTACTAAACATAGTCAGTCAGTCCAACACAAGTCCTCTCAAACTCTATCATAAATCTACACCAAACTCAGTCCTCTGGTCCAACACAATTTTGCTCTCAAATCTCTGTCAGATCTATCCCAAGATTAATCCAAAAGCTTGAACAAATCAATCACAACTGATCACAATTCTTCACCAAGACTTCATCAAATTTGTCCACAAGTTATTCAAAAATAACCTATCCAAATCAGTCCACAAGTTCTCCACAAGAACCTGTCCAAATCAGTCCACAAGTTCTCCACAAGAACCTGTCCAAATCTATCCTAGAAAGCTCACCAAGAACTTTCCCAAATCAGCTCAAGCAAGTTTACCAAGAAACTTGCCCAATGTGAACACACAAAGAGAATTGTTAGAGACCCAATGTGTTTCATCCAATCATATCAAATCAATCTCATAGAAGCATAAAGATAATTTTTAGAGACTCAATATGTTCTATCCTTCAACTCTCAATCTCAACTCAAATCAATCTCATAGAAGTAGTATACTTTCACAAGATCTTGAACCACAACCTAGAAATTGTCAATAATGCAATATCAAGGAATCAACTCCTCCAACATAGAACCATAACTTGCTATCAAACCCTAGCCAAGTTAGTTTTCAAGAACTCAAAGTAATCTCTCTCTAAGCACCAAAAAGGGGTTCAATATATTTCCAACTTCTCTCAAATGGGAATTCTCAACTTAACCACACAACCAAGTTTATCAAGCAAAGTATAAATTGATAAAATCAAATCTCAAAGGAGCAAGCCCAACTCATGTATCAAGTAAAGCATAACTTGATCAACTCAATCTCAATGGAAGTAATCTCAAAACCAAAATCTCAACAACCAAACAACTCAATTAGGGTTTCAACAACTTATAGCAATGGCATAAGCTTCTCACTCAAAAACCCTAAAGCAAACTTCAAATGCTTCCACTCTCATAAACCAGAATTATGCAATAACTCATAAACTCATCATGATCTCATAATGCATAATCAATACTTCCACTTTTAGAAAATAATATCCACTCCAAATAAGAAAACTTAATTTAATCCTTTTCACTCCAAACTTATTTTTAGAAAACCATCAATCAATAATAACCATGGAATAATGTGCCCATACCTTTACTTTGATGAAGGAGAACTCAAAATATGTCACAACACTAACTCTCAATTTACCACAAATTAGAGTTAGCAACAATGGAATAATGCACAATGATAAGAGTCCTAATAACACCTTATCACTCCAACTCATCAATAATCAAAACTCACAAATATACATATCAACAATATTCCTTTACACCTTATAACTCCTACTTAATATATCACAAAATAACTTCAACCTCAAAAAATAATTACAAGAGAATATCCACTCAATAACTCCAAAGGCTCTCTAACCCCAATATGACATTAAGCACAATTATTCCTTAAACCCGTATAACTCTTAAAATACATTTACTTCTAAATGAATTTACCACATAAATATTAAGCATCAATAATAACAATGTCAAAGCAATATTTCTATTTAACCTTATACCTCCAACCAATTACCAACAATAATTGCCAAGTCAAATCAAATATTCCACATTATCAACAAAAGATCTACCTTGGCCAAAAATCAATTCTCCAACCTTAGGAGAAGTGTGGAGACACCAACATAAGTGCCAAAGTGCTTCCTCCTCCAAACTCATGTCCCAAAGCAACTGATGTACCACGTGCACAATAACCGCGACCAAGAAAAAACTGAAACATGCTTGTCACAAATCGAACTTGGAACCTCTGCTTAGTGAGTGCCTTTGCTCCACTACCTCTGTTGTTGGAGCACAAGTGCCCAATGAAACTCTCAAGCGCTACTCATCGTTTTACCTTCCCTTTGCTCACAAAAGATAACCAAAATTTCCTTCCTCACAGGCGCACAAAATCAGAATTTAACACAGACCAGATTTGTCTTCCTCACTGGTGCACGAAATCAAAAATTAACATAGAGCAAAATGAGACTCGAAAATCATAGTGCAATCCAAAATCGAAGGTCATAGAGCAATACGAATTTGAAGGTAATCACACAAATCGAAGGTGCTTAAAACCTTAGGAAATAATGCCCTTTAATAGTCTTTCATCGCATGCAAATTGACGTCGGTGCTCCTTTCAAACATTGTGTTTTTCATCCTGTGCAAGTTGATGTTGGCGAGGTAAGTCTTTTACATGAGCGCCACTAAGGGTTTAGAAACCCTTTAAATAATAATTATTAAATTAATAATTATTATTTTATTAATAATAAACTTAACTTAAAACCTTTTCAAAAGTTTTATTTTATTTATTTATTAATAATAAAAATGGACTTTTTTTTTCAAGGAGCAAAACCTTTTCACAAAGCCAATATGGTTTTAATAAAAAACCCTTAATGAGTCTAGATGGTTTTAATAAAAACCTTTAACCTTATCACCATGGTTTTAATAAAAACCCTTAAACAAACATCATGGAACTTTCAAGATCTTTTTGGCACCAAAATATTTTTGACATCAGCACAAATTCCTTTTGACATCAACACAAACTCCTTTTGACATCAATGACAACTCACAAACATGAAGCTAGGCAACATACCCAAAATTGCCAATAGTCTCGATTGCAGACGATCATGTTCTGATTGGAGGTGATCTTGTTGGATTAGAGATTATCCTTTTTACAGCCCTTTTTGGGGCAATTATGATATACAGTTTGTATTCTCTCCCAATTTCTTTAGTAAAATTACATTAGATTAGTTTATTCCTTATAATGCATCTGGTGTTCACCTCATTTTGTCAATAGATTATGATTTGTTATCCTTTTTCTATTAGCATAAGCAATTATATTCAATTCAATTTGAAATTAGTTTCTAAGTCATCATAAGCATTCATTTACATATTTTTAAATAGATTTTACTATATTTTGGAGTATTTCTCTATGTTTTTGGCATAAACTTGTGTCGTTACAGGTTTTCGATGAAATTTTTTATACAATTTCACCTGATTTCAGATGATATCATCCGATTTCAGATGATCCTGCATCATTGCAGATGATATTATAGAATTGCAGGCGATTTCAGCAAATTGCAGTTATTCTGGACTACTTCAAAAAACATAACCTTCATCATACATTTGGAATTGAGTGAGTCATTTCCAATTTCTTTAAAATATTCTGTTAGCTGCATTTAATTATCATTCCATTTGATGTCTTCATATAAATCGTAAAATCGCATATAGAATAGTTTAGTTTAATTATGGCCAACCTAGGTGATTGAAATTAAAATGAACTCATAAAACACATATTCAACCTAGGCTCGAAAGCTATGACAAAACACTTCCTGGTGAACCCACCATCCGTCAACAAATCACCAAAGAGGACACGACTCAATTGTCTCTCGTTCGAGGTGTAGCTTTACTATTTTCCAATTCCTCTTTGAGGTGTGAATCCATTAGCCTAGAGGAAAGGAGTGCAAAAATTTTAAACCTACATTACCAAACATTGTAGAATTCATTCCCACACTAGGGTGGGGAGACACTCTTACAAGGGGAAGTCAAAAACTAACAGTGACATAAGAGAGGTAATGGAGGAATTAGCATACCTCAATATTGATATCCTAATGCACCTCAATACTATGTTAGACAATATGTAAGTAAAGAATAAATCTGGTAAACCTCTAGTAGTATATTATCCTAGTTGTAGAAGGAAAAATGCTCTCTAGGAATGTCCACTAAACAAAACTACTATATATAGTAGTTGAAAAAAGGGATATCCTACTAGTAAAAGCACTCCCTTGGGAGGGTGGAGACCATGGTTTGAATCCCTCAGACCTCATATAACCAGAGGGTATGTCATGCCAACATCGTTGTCTACATTAAACATTTTACCCAATGCAACTAGAAGTTATAGTGGCAACAAGGAGCAGGATTAGAATCCATGAAGAGGTAATGAAAAATATAATGAGCTACTAATTCCTCTAGTACATGCAAAAAAAAGGACATCATACAAACCAATGTCATATTCTACCAAAAAATAAGAATACTATCAACATGACTCAACCACCCAATAAGTAAATTAAATTTATAGGGAAAGAAATAACTTTTATAACCACTACCAGTTTATCCCATGAGATCATATAAATTAAATGACCAATCCCTAGACTATGCCTTGGTTAATGTCACCCCCTCCATCATGGACCCAATATTCTTCAACCACAATAGAGGAATGGTCTCACTTAGGGGGTTAAATCCACCATAGGAACCTCAACCTCCATAACAAGAAGAATGGGCATCACAATCCTAATAAAACCAACTATATCAAGGACAAAAATGGTTTTAGAATCAACAAAGACAAATATGGTTCTAGAATCAATAACAAGCTTTGTTGATTTGTCCTATTATCCTCCCACAATAAAATCAATGATAATATGTTAAACAACTTTTGCTTCCTGCATAACCTATGGCCAATCTTAATAATATATAGACAACACCTATATACACCATTGAAAAAATAGAAATAGTCAAGCTCAATGCCATTGATTATAAAAATGTAAGATTACACTCAAAAAATATACTTTCTAATCCTGTTTCACCAACCATTGAAGAATTATATGATGAAGATACAAAACCACAAAAAAAATTAAGTAATACGACACAAGTCCTCAACAAAATCTATAGACTCCTTGTAAACCACCTTACCTAGAATTTTTAATACCAAAATAATAACCTATGATTGAACACGATATCATCAAGGAACTAAAATACCTCAATATTATGATTCCTCTATTACAAGCTATAAAATAAGTGTCTTTATTTAATAATACTGTCAAGGACTTATGCGTCAACAAGCAAGGATGAAAGAGAAATAAAGACCCTCAAACCATCCATGTGGATGGAAAATTGTCTAACCTTCTTACTAGTAGTTTGGTTCCACCTAAACATGGTGGCCCTAGTAGTCTTGTAATCGTGGTATTAATTGGCACTACCAAGATAACAAATGTGTTGATAGATCTAGGTTCAACTATCAATATTATGATAAAACATACGATAGACAAACTACATCTAGCAAATATACGTCCAACAACCACTATATTGAATATGGAAAAGTAATCAACCGCAAGATTTAAATATATTATAGGAAATTTCTCTTGTAATGATTGGTACATGGGAATATCATGTTGAATTCCTAGTGCTACAATCTTGCACTTCAGTTAGAGTTTATTCATTGATATTAGGTACACAATGGGTTGCTATGGCATCCATATTCATTGGTTACAAATTAGGATACATGCCTATTTTGAATAGGGTAGACACCAAAAGGATTTCATTATATCCTCTAACTAAACCTTCAATAGATTTTTATGTTAACTAATGGATTGATAATTTAGATGAAGATAACATTTAATCCCTTGCCACAATTACTATAAAGGAACACATTGAGGAATTAGAGCCTTTATATGGGACTTTTTTTTAATATGATACAATATAATAAATACCTCATCCAAATATTATCTTGATGATAAGCAAGTTATGGTACACTAATTCCTTTGGAAGGACAAAATGAGGAACTTGAATATTATCCACTTGTACCCATATGTATGGCATATCATTGGCAAATAAATCTTATTACATCTCCCTTGTATCCTTTAATCAACATCAATTCTACTAGAATTTTCTTTAAAATAAAATCTAGAATAATCCACTTGTTTCTCCACCATTGCCCCTTAAATTTAATGGTTAGCAAATTTTTTAGACTTAATTTAGTACATCCAGGTACCAAGCAAATTGACATATGACCAGGTAAAATATTAACCAATAACTGGCTTCATGATGAAGAGGAGGTAAAATTGTTTAATATACTTAGTAGACATGTTAATGTTTGCATAGGAGTACAATGACATGAAAGGAATCCACCCTAATTTTAATATTCATCATATCCATACAAATGATGCTAAACTAGTTTGCCAACCCCAAAGGAGAATAAATATTACATTAAAATAAATTGTAAAGACTGAAATCTAAAAGCTACTAGTCGCAATATTTATATACCTAATTATTGATAGCATCCCTAAAAAATGGAATGTGGCATGTGTTTTGATTATCATTCCCTTAATAATGCCACATACAAGGATCATTTTTGCATAGGAAAGAAATGTTTCTCTTTCCTAGATGGATTTAGTGGCTACAACTAGATTCCTTAGGACCTATAAAATATCACTTTTATATGCCCATGGGGTAAATTTACATATTTTGTCTTACCTTTTAACTTTTGTAATGCTCCTTCCATATTTCAATGAAAAATACTAAAAATATTTATTAATCTTTCCAATGAGTGTGGAGAAGTCTATATGGATTACTTCACTATCTATGGAGATTCATTTGATAAAGCCCTACAAATTTTGTATAAAGTTCTTACCTAATGTTAAACTTATAGTTTATCCCTAATCCATTAAAAATATCTTATGATTATGGATGAGGACATAGTTCTAGGGCATCATATTTTATGAGAGGGTATTAATGTTGATAGTCAAAAGATCAAAATTATCAAACAACTTCCAAACTCAAACACACAAACAAATATCTAAATTTTCTTGGGACACCTAGGTTACTATAAATATTTCATTCAGGATTTTAGTAAAATGATAGCTCCTTTATTTTCTTTGTTAACAAAATATACAAATTTCAATTAGACATATGCATTCCAAACTGCATTTGATATGCATAAAGAAAAACGTATTTCTACACTTGTATTTCAAGACCCTAACTGATCACTTACATTCCATATACATATAAATTCATCTAATACTATGTTAGGCATAGTTTTAGGATAAGAATAAAAGAGGAAGCCATATGTAATCTACTACATTAATAAAAACTTATCAAGAGCTAATAAAAACTACATGACTATTGAAAAATAACTCTTGGATATAGTGCATGCCATCAAGTTTCATAATTACATCATAGGTTATCAAGTATTTATTCATACTAATCATTCCACCATAAGATACTTGATGAAAAAATCAATAATTGGTGATAGGGTTATTAGGTGGTTTCTATTACTCCAAGAATTTGATATTACTATCATTGATAAACTTGGGTAAGACAATGTAGTCACTAACCCTTTATCAAGATTAGTTAATGTAGGTGTAGACACCAAAATAGCACCAATCCGATTATGTGATGATAAGCACTGATCACATTGACACACATAGCCCCTAGGGCAGCCCCCAGAGATTAAACAATGGTCCTAACCACTCCCAAAAGCAATTTGGAAGGTCAGAGGTCAATTTGGAACCTTTTTGGCACTTTGCTCCTTACTCGTCCCACCCTGGGATGATTACAAACTGGTATTCGTCCCACCCAGGGATGATTATCAGCATTCACCCCAAGGTGGGGCGAATAGAAGGTTTGACTAGCAAAAATTCAAACCTCAATAGGTCCACCAGTTAACTGCAACTTCAGGCCATGCAATTGCGAGGAACAGCTTCAAATCAAAAAGAGAGGCTTTAGTCATGCATGTATTTGATTTTGGAGACCTCATGCAGGGAGACTCTAAATCAGGGAATAATATTTTCTCTCAAAATAGGACAAGCAATTCAAGTGGCACCCTCACATGCACATACAAACAGAGATACCCTAGGTCTATAAATTGGTGAGTCTTCTCACCCAAAGAGAGAACAGAGAAGGATAATTTTTAGCAACGAAGTGTTGTCATTTTACATCCACACACACACCTTTTGATTTGTGACTTTCACATCCTTGATCTCTTTTGGAAGGGAGGTCATAGGGTGGTTATTGGAAGCGCAAATTCGGAGCCCAAACCTGAACATTTGGCCACAATATCCCACCAAATTTATTGACAACACCCAATAAGAGGTTTTGGACCCATCCCAAGTGGATTGGTGCCGAAAAAGAGTCCCAAACGGTGGGCATCCTGCCCCCAGGCGCCCCCCACACTGTCGCAGTCCTAATCGCCCCACCCCAGAGCGATTAGAAATCTATGGTAGCTATCCTTTCTATTATTTTTACATCTGATTCTATACTACTTAGATAGGTTCTCATTTAAATTTCACATCATTTTGAGAATTTTTTATCATGTTTTTATCATTTCCCGCCTTTACTAACATGTAGGTAGCATCATCAAATTCTTGATGATAGAGGCCAAATTGGGAAAATATGACCTTCTGGGTCTTCCCAAAATACCCCCAATTAGCTAACCCCAACTTTGTAGGTGATTTGGAGCTTCTCGGATGTGACATTTGGGACTATGCTTTTTGACACTTTGTTGTAGGTCTATTTGTCTCGCCCCAGAGCGAATACGAATTTGTGGTAAATTTTCTGACTGTTCCATTTGTAGTGTCTTCCTTGTGATGTTTTGATCTCCCTGTCAAGTTTTCAGTTCATTTGGATCTATTTCAGTTATCATTTTATTTATATTTTGCATGTGCTAATTGAAGGCGTGGGGATTGCATGTTTCATTTTATCTATAGGTGCTACTGACTATTTTCTATTTCCTTGAACATAGGGCCTGCACATTAGAGGAGCATCAAGGAGTCAATATTCATCAATGCAAGTGGTGGTGAATTTTGGTCCGCACATTTTACATGTGGGCACACGGAAGAAGGAATAGCATCCATGGGTGTGACAAGAACACATTTAATGCTCCTAGCCCATGAAAAATGAGGAGACAAATTGTAACCGAGTTCTGAAACATATTAATAAAAAGGGTTCTCTTCCATATTGGCTTTTTATTTGGTTCTGATTCGTTCATGCTTCTTTCTTTTCATGCACTTTCAATTCATAGGGTTTAGCGTTATCTTTTGTTCATTTACATCGCATTTGGGCCTTTCCTTTTTGTTTTCGTATCCTCATGCTTTTAGTGGTGATAACATCAGGACCTCTATCCCTTGATTTTAAGATTGACTTTCTAATCAAAATTTGCTTGTTTTTTCTTGCAGGTACCAAGTTTTCAAACGCTGGACTGTTGTTCGTTCTAGTCTGTGACAAATACAGAGCTGGAATTCATCTTACCCAGGGATGAATGGGCATTCTCCCCACACTATGATGAATATAGTTTTGTTATTAATTTCACCTAGGGATTAATAGCTCTCTATGTAGTTTCAGGGCAAAAATTTAGAGACATCCAATTTGGGCAGAGAAGAGGTAGGGGTCCTAAACACCTTCTGTCATTTTGTGCTTTCTGTTTTCTGTTTTCTAGTTATTTGCTTGCATAGGAATGTTTGAATGCTTTTTTTATTCATTTATGCAAATTAAAAATAACCCCACACACAATATGGTAATTTAAACAACAAGGAGTTGATCGTAAAACCCCAACCCTTGAGCAAGACCAACGGTGGATTTCATCACCACCTTGGCTTGAAATATTGCATACATAACCCTAATCGTGACTGTTGTTAGACGTAAATCCTGATGAAAGCTGACCAAGTGTAGCTGGGGTGGTTCCTAGCGCATGAGGATAAGTCTTCTATAGTAGGTGTCATAAACAAAGTGATTCCCCTTTAGTACCGCCTATGTTCCACGTACCATCTACTCTCACGTACCAATAGTTTCCCTCACATAAGGGTGGGTATATAGATAGGTTGGTATATCGGCCTGGCAATGGTATATCAAAGGGGTGACCATTTTTGGGAGTCATAAGAGCCATCATATTGCATTTAAATGTTCTTTACAAAAGCTTTCAAAACAAGCATCAAAACACACTAAACCATATTTAGGGCACACTTTTAATCTTTAAACGAGATAATCATTGCTTTGATTGTGTGTTTCCTTTATTTTTAGTGTAGCATAAGACATACTAAAAGATATAAAAATGTACACATATTTAGGTAAACATCACCATGGTGTACACCCGTAGTCGAGCCCAATCATGGGCAGGAGCTGTAGAGAGTGCATAAAGGGGGACAAGTCACCTCCGATATAGTCCTGAGGACTTGGTCATCCCGTCTTGGCGGCCTGACACACAAGATAGTACACATCATGCTATTACAGAACAAGACTATAGAGGCACCTCTTTGAGGGGCACCCCCACTCAGCATAGATCCTTTCAAGAGGAGGACATACACGTGGTACTCAACATAGACAGGAGGCCTCCCTTAGATGTTCATTATGAGTAGCCTAGTGATGAAGTGCTAGAGCAACATAGGGTCCATAAGGAGGGGCCACATGATTTCTTCATCCCTCCTTTACCCCTTATTACTGTTAGAAACACTAGACAAAATCTAGAGCACAAGGCTCTCCATACAAGGCAAGCCAATTTTTCCCACCCCTTTCACACATACAAAAGGGAGTATGAGGAAGACCACTACATTCCTCAATAGAAATACATAGTGTGGGAGCAATGCGCCTCTGCACCTGCTATGTATCAGGATCACCCAATGAGGCTAGAGCATTGGGTGAATGCCGCTAACCTTGATAGAAGAAAGTAACCCATAGGGATCTTGGATCACCACAACCAAGATAGACATGTAGGAGAGGCATCTAGGCTTCCTAAACACAAGACGACAGAACAAATTGACTTGGAATTTGCCAAACATACCGCCCGCCAAGTGCAAGTCATGCAGCTCAGGTAGGATCAATAATAGTTAAAGCATCTGTATCGCCTTAGCAAAGAGTGCATTTAGCGTCAGATAGCCGAATTGCTTCATAACACTATGCCTGAGAAGGTCCCAACCCATTGCACGCATAAAGTAGAAGTGTATGAGAGGCACAACCCCTTGGTGCGATACAGGTCCTTGTGACCTTATCAAACATTGCCTCCAAGACCTCCTAGACCTGAACGAGAGGCCAATCCCAGAAACAATGATGGGCACCCTCCGTGGGCACCCACCCATGTTTATAGGTCTCACCCAGGAAGTCCTCAAGAATCCTATGAGGAGTATGGAAAAGAAGAAGAGTGGGTTGAAATGCCCTACCAAGGCAAGGGGGAGCTGTCCAACTACCCCTCCATAGGCCTTAAGTTCCCCGTAACCCATAGCGGGAGAAAACCAAGGAGGAAGAGATAAAATCCTCTGATGTATATAAAGCACTGCTAGAGCATTTAGATTCTATGGAGACCAAGACTTCTGGGCCCCAAAAGCCCACTTTACACCAACTCTGTAGTCACCCTGTTCATCCGTCAGTGTCGACACCCCCATACCCTGAACACTTTAAACTGCCCTAGTTGGCACTCTTTATAGGGGAGAAGGATGCCCAAGAGCACGTGACTAGATTCATGAGCCAATGCTTTGGCATTCAGGACAATGATGCTTTGTTGCTAAGAACATTTATAACCATGTTCGTAGGCCCTGCCTTAGATTGGTTTACTCAGTTGCCAAAACATAGCATCAGTAACTTGGATCAGCTAGTGTACGCGTTCCTCGAACACTTCACCTTCAACACCAAGAAAAGGGCATCACTAAGTGACCTAGCTAGCCTTAGGAAGTATGAGTAAGAAACCATGGTGGCCTATGGGAACCGATGGAGGATGTTGCTTTCAAAGTTGCCTTACCTCCCTCCCATGTCCGACCTAACCCAAATGTTCTCAAAGAGCTGTTTGAGATTGATATCCATGTTATTGCAGCTATAGCAATATGCAACTTTGGAGGAAGCTTTGGTGCAAGCCAGAATCATTGAGGAGATCAAGATATAGGATGGTGAGATTGCCAAGCCAAAGAAGAAAGAATGGTCTAAGAACACCAAAATAGGGACCATGCAACAGAAATCCATTGTGGTCAATTAGGTTGCTTTAAACGTCCCTAAGCCTACACAAGCAACACAACCCCAAAAGGCTAACTATTAGGCGGTGCCTCCTAACAGTTATGACAGAGAAAATTAGAGGCAAGAACAAAATTAGTAGCATCACCCTAGGCGATAGTTCACCCCTTATACAGAGTCTAGGGACTCCCTGTTTGATCGCTTGTCAATGGTAAACTTGATCAACCTACTCGAGATTCAAACCATAGAACCCAATGCACCAAAGCCTAAGGGGTATAGGGAGGACTTGTACTGTAGGTTCCACAAATGAAAGGGATATGACCTTAATGCATGTTAGAAGTTTAAAGGCTTGGTGCAAGACCTAATCGACAATAAGACGCTGGTAGTGGACAACCCCATAGCGCCAAACAACCAACATATGGGAGTCTTTAGAGACCCCCTGCTTGACCATGATGCCCGTGCAAAACCCCTTCAAGTCAATGAGGTGACACAGAATTGCCCCATGCAGGGGTATTTAGGGATGATAAGCATAGTGACTAGGAATAGGAGGTACCTAGGAGTTGCCCTCGTGGTGGCCATAGGAGAGGTTCCATCGACGTCACAACCTCAACAAACCCTACGCAACCTCACCCTCCTAGACCAGTGGCCACGATTCGGACTAGACTTACCCAAATTCTAAGGACCACATCGGCTAGGCTCTCCATATACGAGCTCATTCAACAATCAGCACCCCATCGAGGGGCTCTAATGAAGATATTAAAAGCCATCGAGCTGCAACCCCACAAAGCAAATTATTTCAACAACTTTGTGGGACATGTAAAACAATGTATGAACCAGTCATCACCTTTAGAGAAGACGAATTGAAATCAGTGATTGGTGATGTGGCGGATCCACCCATGCACGTCATTACGCGGGTCAACGAGATTCCGTATAAGAGGGTGTTGGTGGACACTGGCTCGTCTAGTAATATAATTACAACAACAACATTGAAACATCTGAAGTTGTCGACATCTCACATCATGGCCTCCACCTATACTCTTTGAGCATTCAATGATGCAATATGCTTGACGGTTGGCACAATTGTCCTACCCATCCAAGTGGGACAAAATACTATTCATACATTGTGCCACATCTTGGAAGGTGAGATGGCCTATAATATCTTGTTGGGGTGGCCTTGGATCAGGGACATGAAGTGTGTCCCTTCAATAGCTCATTAGTGCCTAAAGTATACATTTGAAGGACAGGTTCATGTAGTCTCGACAGACTTAGAGCCCTTCAAGTACTACAATACGGTGTAGCTAATGCCGCAATCGACCCTTCCATCAACACATTTGGATTTTTAGTTGAATCCATCTAAATAGGGTCCGATTCTGTAGGCATCCCCATTGACAAGTCCATCAAGTCCCCAGCCGGGTCCATCTTCCTCATCTGGTCCTTCACCAACGATGCCACCTATGGTGGCCACACCTAAGAACAAGGGAAATAAACCCCTAGAAGAGGAACCACCCCTCGTCTCAACCATATCTACCGAAGATATGCCTAGCCGAATGGAAGTCGAGATGCCTAGTTTGCCCTACATGGAGTGGACTCAAGAAGAACTCCCATTCGCTCCCCCTCAACCACCAACGATCACCATTGAGATGGCCAACATGGGCCTAGGGGAGTATATAGTGTAAAAAATTGTAGCAACACTTGCACTTGAGTCCATGTAGGACATGGGAAGACCTCGCCTCCCCATCGAAACTGTGGTTCCTCTAGGCTACCCACCCAATCAGACAAACTTTGTTTATGGGGGCCTGGATAATGGCATTGAACCTTACATGCAAGAAGACGAATATGAAGAACCCTTTGCTGAGGACGTCAACTATTTGTCCAATCTAGACTTCTCATTAAGATATCTTGGCCAATGCAATGGGCATGGATATGGGTTGGGCAGGTATGAGCAAGGAGTGTGCATTCTTTTCCAACCAAGATATCAAATTTCGTATGACAAGTCAGGAGTAGGGTTCAACCACCCCTTGCCCCTGGACATCTTGGTAGAGAACATGCAAGGCCTAGGAATAGGCAACAAGGATGGTTGGCATTAGATCCATATGCCAATCCTAACACAACATATACATTGGGGGATTATCACCCATTGCTAACAACCAACCTTGTTGACCTTAACAACCATTTCCCTTAGGTCGAAAAGGGAGAAAGTTCGAGAGTTCACCTACAAGAGGGATATAGACAAGACTAAGAAGGGTCTTCAGCAGACGATTTAGAGTACAAGGTAGCACCTTGGGATCATTTTGAATCTAATAACAATCATTCACAAGTGACCCCCATAGATGATTATCATGAGAGCTTCCTAAAAATGTTCCCTTTGAATGCTCCAATTGAGCACATGCCACCTTAAGAGAATCATGTCCCCCCACAAAGAACAGAACAACCTCGATGGAACCACATTAATTTGCTCGAGCAGGATGAGCCTCATATTTCATAAACAGTTGTCGAAGCCAACGAAGGCCTTTGGATCTCTGACAGTGATTATGAAGATGAAACTGAGATATCCTATCTCAATCATATGTAATAGCAGCAATATCCCTTGGACATAGATGACATGTTTGAATAGTTACATATAGGGCCAAGGCATAGGTGGCACCTCAACCAGGAATAGTTATACCAATTACTGCACCCGCCACTCCAGGTATACAGAGAACATCTTCTGCCTGGAGACCCTATAGAGCCATCAGTGCCTCGGGCGGACCCTGTCCTCTTATCCACACATAGGGTTGATCCATTTGTGCCAATACCCACAGAGCCAGATCCGAAGCACAAAGATCATCTAGGATGTCTGAGCAGCCACACCCACAATAATGGAGACCAAAATAATTTCATCAACATGATCTCCATTGATTTAATCGCCCCCATCCATAATCTAGCTGACCCAACATGGTCATTGCATCTAGACCTAGATGCTATAGACTGGGATCATGCTGACACACCGCCATCCCCATCAGAGTACTGGCCTTGTGGTGGGATGTTCCATTTCACCCTTGGACAGACTCAGGATGTCTTCCATGTTGAAGAGGAACCTGACGTTCCGAACGATGATCTAAATTCAGAAAACGATATCCACTTGATCCCAAATCCACACCAGTTGGAGGACAGGTCCCACATGTCGGTCGAGGAGACGACTGGCATAGACATCAGCTCAAATCCACTGAATTTGCAAATCATCAAGCTGGGGGTAATTTTATCCCCCGCAAAGCAAGCTGACTACATTGCCCTTCTCAAAGAGAATAAGGAGGTTTTTGCATGGTCCTACAAAGACATGTCGGGACTAGACCCGCAGCTAGTCACACATAATCTAATGCTTGATCTAATAGTTACGCCAGTAAAGCAAAAACTATGTAAGATGCATCCAAAAGTAGCCTTAATGGTAAAATACAAGCTACAAAAGCTGTTGGATGCATAGTTTGTCATCTGCGTGGATTACCCACCATGGTTGTCTAACATGGTGCTCATCAAAAAGCTCGACGGGAGGATTTGCATATGCACCGATTTTTGAGATCTAAACAAAGCGAGTCCTAAGGATGATTTCCCCTTGCCTAGCATTGACGCATTGGTAGATGCTACATCGGGCCATGAAATGCTTTCCCTCATGGATGGTTTCTCAAGATACAATCAAATTCGTATCAATCCTGAGGATCAACTAAAAATGGAGTTCACAATGCCTTGGGGGACATTTTTTTATAAGGTCATGCACTTTGGCCTTAAAAATGTTGGTGCCACCTACCAACATGCCATGACGTACATCTTCCATGATCATATGCATAAAACTTTGGAAGATTACATAGATTATTTGTTGGCAAAATCTCTTTTGTGCCAAGATCATCTCGATGACTTAAGCAAGATCCTCGATCGCCTCATTGAACATAAATTCAGACTAAACCCCAAGAACTGTGTATTTGGCGTCACATCTGGAAATCTCTTGGGTTTCATAGTCTCCAAATGAGGAATCAAGGTGGACCCACACAAAGTCAAGGCCATCCTTGAAATGCTTCCCCCAACTACTATCAAGCAGCTCAGAAGCTTGCAAGGAAAGGTCACGTCAATCAAGCGCTTCATAGCACAGTTATCTGACAAGTGTCGACCCATGAATAAATTATTGCACAAGGGGGTAGCATTTCACTGGGATGAAGAGTGCCAGTCAGCCTTTGATGACATCAAACAATACTTGGCTTTACTACCAGTATTGGCACCACCTAGACCAGGAGTGTCGTTCTACTTATACATCTCAGCTACTAAGGTGGCACTGGGCACCATGCTGTCCTAGAAAAATGAACTACACAAAGAATAGGCTACTTACTATCTTAGCCGCACCCTGGTAAGTTATGAACTTAACTATGCATACGTTGAGAAGCTCTGCTTGGCAGTGGTGTTTGCTACCAAAAAGCTATGCCACTACATCCTCAGCAATACAATGTATGTTGTGTCTAAGGAGAATCCATTGTGATACATGATGATTTGTACTTATCATAGTAGTCGCATGGCAAAAAGGATCATGTTGTTGATAGAGTTTGACATAGAGTTCATTGGACAAAAATCCATAAAATGTCAAGTCATTGCCGATCAACTAGCAGAGGCTCCTCTTGAAGATGATCAGCCTCTGATCATAGAACTACCAAATGATGGGGTCTTCTATGTTTCAAAATTGCCAGATTCTAATGAGCCTGAGTCACAAGCCGACATGACCCTATTCTTTGATGGTTCTAAATGTGAGCAAGGAGGTGGCATGGGAATTGTATTCTTCACACTGCAAGGGGTTCTAATGCCTCTATCATTTAAATTAGAATTCCTGTGCACCAACAACAATGCAGAATATGAAGCCTTACTCATAGGTCTTCAGAAAACAATCACCATGAACATCAAATGTTTAAACATCTTTGGTGATTCACTGTTAATTGTCAATCAATTCAAAGAGATATTCCAATGTAAATGCCCAGTTTTGCAGGCCTATAAAGCCCTTATGGACAAATTCCTGGTACAACTTAAATGGTACAACATCGAGGCACTCCCTCGATCATCGAATCATTTTGCAGATACTATGGCCTCCTTGGGGTCACTAATCCCGCAATACCCTTCTGGTGAGATGACAACCATTTAGGTCAAGACATTATCACAATCTGTGATGGAGCATGCAAGCTCTAACCTAATGCCAAGAATCCACCTAATCTAGATTGAACCATCTTAGGATAGGTTCTTTCGAATCCATTATTGTTTGATTCAGTCTAACTGGGGGTCCTTGTTCTCCTTGACCCCTCTTAATAGCAACACAACGTTGTTTTTACAAGTCCTTTCCCGCTTAGCTTTTGCTAGGGGTGAACTTCAATAGGTATTGGTCATTCATACCATCGAGGTTTCTGATTAGAAGGATTGGTACACACCCATAAGGGATTACCTCAAGCTAGGTAACCTCCCACTTGGATTGACACAAGCCACGAAAAGATCATTTAAATAGAAAGTGGCAAAACATGTCTTGCTAGGAGACATTTTGTATCGTCGGATCTATGAAGGAATCCTCCTTCGTTTCTTGGACCAGCAAGAGTCCGCTTGGGCGATCACCCAAGCCCATGATGGTACATGCAATGGCCACTTCAGTGGTATGGCCATCGCAAAGTGCATTCTCTGCATGGGATATTATTGGCCATATTTAGAGCGATATTGTTGTGCATATGTAAAGAAGTGCATGAAGTTTCAACACCATGCTAATTTGACACATGTACCTTCTCAAGCCTTACAACAAATTCAATCGGCTTGGCCTTTTTCATAGTGGGGATTCGATCTAATCGAAAATAACTCCCCTGTGTCATCGGGTCATCACACGTTCATCATAACGGCCACAGAATACTTCACCAAGTGGGTGGAAGCAATTCCGCTAACCTCTACGACTGGAACCCGCATTGCGGAGTTTATTTTACATAACATCATATGTCATTTTGGTATTCCATCCAAGATCATCTCGGATAATGGGATGTCATTCAAGAATAAATATGTGCATTCTTTGACCACAAAGTACAAAATTCAGCACAGTTTTTCAACACCTTATTATCCGCAGGAAAATGGGCAAGCAGAGGCATCAAACAAAATGCTAATCATCATCCTCAAAAATACCATCGGAGATAGTCATAAATATTGGCACATTCAAATCCCGCTTGCCCTATGGGATTATCGCACTAGCATTTGGACACCCACTGGAGCAAATTAATTTTCATTGGTGTATGGCTCCGAGGCAGTCATGCCTCTCGAGTTGGAAATCCCTTCCCTGTGCATTTCAATGCAAGAGTTCATTGATGATGAAACTGCATGGTAGGCCCTGTTAGACCAACTTACGTTGCTTGACGAACAACGTGTCAATGCTCTCAAGCATTTACGGATCTATCAAGAGCTACTTAAGAAAGCATATAACATGAAGGTTCACCAAAAGGAATTTTAGGTTGGTGACTTGGTCTTAAAAGAGAATCAATAGAATTCTAATTTTTTGCCCCATCTAAGGGACAATTTTGTGGAAAACTGGTTAGGTCCTTATGTTATTGACAGTAAAATAGGACCTGGAACATACCGGCTCGCCTCTCTTGATGGAATCAAGGAACTATAACCCTTGAACATCAGTCATTTAAGGCTATTCCACATTTAGAGAGAGAGCCATAGCCCACCCAAAAGCTCCAAGGATTCCCACAATCGCCTGGTCAACCCAAAATGCCCCAAAGGTGTCCATAAACCCTTTGGTTAACCTAAAAGCTCCAAGGATTCCCACAATCTCTTGATCAAACCTAAAATGCCCCAAAGGTGTCCATAAACCCTTTGGTCAAACCAAAAGCTCCAAGGATTCCCACAATCTCTTGGTCAAACCCAAAATACCCCAAAGGTGTCCATAAACCCTTTTGGTCAAACCAAAAGCTCCAAGGATTCCCACAATCGCTTGGTCCACCCCAAAAATGCCCCAAAGGTATCCATAAACCCTTTGGTCAAGCCAAAAGCTCCAGGGATTCTCGCAATCGCTTGGTCAAACCAAAAGCTCCAAGGATTCCCACAATCGCTTGGTCCACCCCAAAAATGCCCCAAAGGTATCCATAAACCCTTTGGTCAAGCCAAACGCTCCAAGGGTACCCATAACCACTTGGTCAAAACAAATATTCAAAAACAAACAAAAACAATAAAATCATCAAAAATAACAAAAAAATTGCATCTCAATTCTATGCATACTCGTAAAAATCAAAATACAAAAATATAAGTTGCATTAGGCATCGCATCCATACATTGCATATTTGTTGGTCATACATGTCCCACACACCATAGACTGTAATTGCTCGAAAATTCCTTCATTTTCCACATTCCACCCATTTTATAAACACATACATCCAAAATAACACCATCCCCATTTTTTGCATAGTCAGTTGTCTCCTAATGTATGTAGGGTTTTTGTAATTCAATTTTCTTTAAATTTCTAGCCAAAAATTGTACAACGTTAAATGGATTTTACAAGGGAAAGTTTTACTTGGGTCACGCCTCGTTATGTAACATCCCTACACAAGTTAAAACACATAAAATAATTCAAAAGTTGTGTGAATGGAAGATGAAAACTACAAAGCACTCTAGGATACCATAGGTGAAAGATTAGCCTGTTCATCCCCCTGTGCGAATGGTTCAAGAGTGCTGAGAATTGATAAAAGGACAAGCTCTTCCCCATCAATTCCCCCTAATAAATAGTGGTTTTCACCACTAGCAAAAATCCCAATCATCGTTGGTCCCCAAAGTCATAAGGATTCATACTACATGTCCCTGAACAGGATGGGTAGTCATCCCCAAGGCCTAAAAGGATCAATGCCATTCAAAAACAACATCCCCATAAGCCATCATCACGAACATCTTCAATCACCTTTGGTCTCTAAAGTTGTAAGATTTTTTACTACACACCCTTGATAAGGATGGGTAGTCAGCCCCAAGGCCTAAAAGATCAATGCCCTTACTTCATAATATCCCTAATCCCCTTTGGTCTCCAAAGTTGTAAGTATTCGTACTACATGCCCCTGACAAGGATGGATAGTCATCCCCAAGACCAAACAGATCAATGCCTTTCATCAGCCAAAAACCTACGAGCTCAACTTTGCAATCTAAAATGCACAATCAAATAACAGTGGTTATCACCACTATACAAAATCCTGGCTCAAAAAGAAAAACAAAACAAGAAAAATAAACAGTGATTTTCATCACTATGTATACGAGCAAGTATCCTAACATGTTGAGCAAATAAAAGACTCCTGAGCTTGAATCCTTGGAATTCTCAGCATTCAAACAACCATCTAGGTAATCCTCATTACGGGTTTGGTGGACAACCTACCTGACAATGGCAGTATCCTAAACACATGACGATATGCCTATCACATTAGCTTTGCATGTGAGCAGACCAATGTTTGCATGTGGATGAGCTAGCTTATGGTACCTTAGATTGTCCCATGGATTAATCTTACTAAATACAACAATGGAGTTAGTGGAGCTAATTAGGTGATCCTTAGTATAGGTTTGGGTGACAACCTATCTGCACTGGCGGTATCCTGACAAATACCACATAAACGAACTCAATTGCACACACAGGGATGTGAAATAACTTGGTCAAACTCAAGTCTTATTTATTCCTTGTTTAAAAGTCCTACGAGATAAATGTACAGTCTTGACTCGTTAGTTGAAATATCTAAATCTCAAAAAAGCTTAACTACATTTTAAAACAACTGGTACATTTCATTACGTACATCACCATCAGCTAATATGAAAAATACAAAAACAAAGTTCTCACATGCAAAGTCATTCCACAAAGCCATCACATAAGTACAGAAAGCCAGTAAAATCTTGTACAGTCTATGGTGCCATCGACAAGTTATCAACAACTCATTTCATTCATTCCATATGCATACATCATATAATTAGAAACATCACATTCATAATACCACATGCATACATCATCATAAATAACTATGCATCAACATAAAAACAAACCATGACAAGTGTATAAACACAAAGAAAGTCATCTATATATATCTCATCAAAAATGCCTATAGGCTACAATAAACCGATCCTCTAACCTCACAACAAATCCAAAAGCTCAAAACCCCCAAGCCTAGGGCATCGGCCACCATGATCACGTAGGATCGATGCGATGAGAACTACCCCCCATGGTGTGGGTCCTATGGGACCCCTCAAGGTGGCTGCTGCTAGCCCCTGCATCATGCCTACTAGATCCCCCCTCATCCAGGCACCTATGCCGAGAGGATGCTGACTACTCTGTATCACTCCATCTCAAGCGACGTGATGATATGCCTCCACTAATATCCACCTCTAGCTCCAATTGATGTCGCACCAAGTCCATATTTTGCTAGTGATACATAGCCAAATTCTCGTTACACTGTGCCAACTGTGTCCATAGGAGATCCCTCTCCTATGCTACATTTGTATCCACCTCCCATCGGTGATACATAGCAAATGCATTCTCCCACTTCACTAGGAGATCCCTCTCCCGTAGTGCATCCCCGAGCTACTCATCCCGCCTTCGAAGTAGCCTCGCCAATTATGCATTCTCAGCATGTAACCTTGCCTCCGTGTCCTATGAAACTACCTGAGGCATTGACATCTCTAGAACAGTAGCCTGCTCTGGCTCCCACTGCTCTAGAATGTCCTACATCTCTGGCTTATTTGGAACCCCAAAATCCACACCCACATCATCAACCTCCACCATGTCTACATCATCCAACGAAACCCCCCAGCCCTCTCCTGGTGCCTCTGCACCCTCCCCCTACTGCTGTCACCTCTACGCCCCTTAGCGGCCCCTCGCCTCGCCATCGCCACAAAGTCCACCACTGGTCATACTTAGTAGTAACCCTAATGTCATCCATGTCTAGGACGTCAATCGTAGTATATGAATCCTCACCCAACGGTGCAATGACTGGCCAGACCAGAGTCCTCTTATTCCCCCGACATCGATAGATCATGGGCTCACCAGGAAACCCCTGGTGCACCCCAAACTATCATGTCACCTGATCATACAAGAAGAATTCATGCTCGGTATTGTGCCGCCCAATCAGCCACCTCCCCTTGCGAACCCGTCGAAGCCACTCTCTAGCCTTAGGCTAGGCTGGATAGTCTCAGTAGGGGCGCCAGGACACCTTCCCTGGAGCAAGCCGAGCAAAGGCATCAGCATAGTACCCTATGGCACCTACCCACTGCCGACTCTATCCCTGCTCCTCAGACCGCCACCACAATGCCCCGTATCCAATATCTTAGTCTACCATCTCTGCCTGAGTCATCCATGACAACCCCATTGATCTCTCCACTACTATGTGCTACCAAACCCAACACTACAACAAGTAGCTACACCCAATCCCCTTCTACCTCTAGCAGCGGACCTTGTACAGCTCATCATAGAGCTATGCCAATAGAGTTTGTCCCCATATCATGATCATAGGTGCCTCCGTCAGACACTCCACCAACCTGAACACCACCTCCAGCAGGTTCCACGGAAACCTCACACCCGAATATTTGGGTAGCAGCATGTTGGAAATGAGGCCCATCGCATACTGCGTGCCTCACTCCCAACACGCCCCTCTCTAGCCATAATTGAACCAAAATGTCGCTAATTTGGCAGTCGCC
The DNA here is from genome assembly GCA_028583015.1 of Wollemia nobilis. Taxonomy (NCBI): domain Eukaryota; kingdom Viridiplantae; phylum Streptophyta; class Pinopsida; order Araucariales; family Araucariaceae; genus Wollemia; species Wollemia nobilis. The sequence goes on along the minus strand of JAQPPZ010010078.1, from coordinate 1,361,019 downwards.
CTCTACCCTCTCCATTGGGCTATCCACACCCAATTCCTCCCCATGCTCGAAGCAGCGTGTCAGCACTGTTGTTCGCTGATCCCATGGCATGGTCTTGATCGGTAGCGTATCTATTGAAATCCATAGAATCTGATAGATGTCCTCCAAGGTCACTATCATATCCCTTGTTGGGAGATGGAAGGTATTGGTCTGAGGTTCCCACAAGTTGATAAGGGTCATCAGATAGGCCCGATCCTTGACCACAGGCTCTAGTCGAGTCACCTGCTTGAGCCCAAGGGCATCAAGCCATTCCCAGTAAACCAAAGTCAGTGCCTCCTGCACCTCAGAAAAAACTGTAGGTACACGGTACCGGATCTTCACAACCTACAAAAGAAAACAAAACAAAAACATTAAAACCATGAAAAAATGTACAACAATAACAAGAATATACAACAATGCATAAAACAATGTACAACTAAAAATAGACAAATAACGAGCGACAAAATTCACAAATATTCAAAAAATAAATAGTTTGTCAGTCCTAGAGTTTAACTCTACGTCTACACTGATAAATTAAAAACAAAAAAAATTCATAAATAGTTTGTCAGTCCTAGGGTTTTTAACTCTAAGTCTAAACTGATAAATTACAAACAAATTAAAAAATTCAAAAAATAATTTGTCAGTCCTAGGGTTTTTAACTCTAATTTTAACTGATAAATTAAAAACAAACAAAACAATTCAAAAAATCATTTGTCAGTCCTAGGGTTTTTTACTCTAAAATGATGAATTGAAAACAACAATATAAAAAAATTCAAAAAAATAATTTGTCAGTCCTAGGGTTTTTAACTCTAAGTCTAAACTGATAAATTACAAACAAATTAAAAATTTCAAAAAATAATTTGTCAGTCCTAGGGTTTTTAACTCTAAACTGATAAATTAAAAACAAACAAAAAAAAATTCAAAAACAATTTTCAGCCCCTAGGGTTTTTAACTCTAAAGGTCAACTGATCAATTAAAAACACAAAAAACAACAACAAAAAATAACTAGGGTTGAGCTACGTTTTTAAGCTCAGTTTTACCCTATGTTTCTAACCTAAGTTTTTATTTTCATTAAACTAGGGTTAAGCGAAGTTTTTAAGTTACATTTTAAACTAAGTTTTTAAGCTAAGTTTTAAACTAAATTTTGATCTTTGTTCAACTAGGGTTAACCACAGTTTTAAACTAACTTTTGATCTTTGTTTAACTAGGGTTAACCACAGTTTTTAAACTAAGTTTTAATTTTTGTTAGACTAGGGTTTCTTTTAGTTTATCACAGATGCCACATAAACATGGTTTCCACTAGGGTTTCAACCTAAGTTTTAATGAAGCCATACAAAACAAAAATAAAAAAATTCACACATAATCACACACATACAAAACAAAACAACATCTTTTTAGGGTTTCATTTTTAATTTGAAAAACAAAATACAAAGACAAAAACAACTAAATTGCGGTTTTCAAATTGTAACGCAAACAAACAATAAAGAGGAAGAGCACTCACTGGTCTCACTTTGGCTCCACCATTTGATGATCCGGTCCATGAAATCATGGTGTCTGGACAAAGTTCAGCAACACTTCACTTCGTAGAATCGACCTCCTCCTCCTCAGAGCTCCAAATCGCCAAAAAAATGAATGCAAATGAGCCCAAACCCTAGTTTTGGACCTTAAATAAGCTTTTAGGCCTATAATCATTCCTCCCTGGGATGATTTCTCTAGTTAGAATTCGTAACACCCTCGAACGATTACTACACTGGCATTTGCCCCACCCAGGGACGATTACAGAGCACAAATTTCAAAAACAGCAAAAACTGCACAAAATGCACCAAAACAAGCAATAAAATTGTCCAAAGAGAGTGCTTTTACACTTGACATTTCAGGCATGCAAAATATACGCCGAAGCCACAAATCCTCACTATCCTATTCCCTAAGAAGGCTACCATAGCCGGACCACTCCACGGGAGGACGGATTGTCGATAATTTCATCCCCAAATGGCGTCACCAAAAGGGTCAAAACCCAACCAAAAATAGCAATAACATTGTCGAACGAAGGCGCCTTTGCACCTAACATTCTTGGCATCCAAAATAGATGTTGGGGTCACAAATTGTTACTATCATACTCCCTAAGAAGGCTACCATATCCGAACAGCTCCACGGGAGGATGAATTTTTGACAATTTTAGCTCCAAAATGCGTCACAAAATGGGTCACAACCCAACCAAAAATAGCCATAACATTGTCGAACGAAGGTGCCTTTGTGCATGACATTATTGGTATCCAAAACAAACGTCAAAGTCAAAAATCCTCACTATCCTATTCCCTAAGAAGGCCACCATAGTCGAACCGCTACACGGGAGGACGGATTGTCGAGAATTTCATCCTCAAATGGCATCACCAAAAGGGTCAAAAGCCAACCAAAAATAACAATAACATTACCGAACGAAGGCGCATTTGCACCTAATATTATTGGCATCCATAATAGATGTTGGGGTCACAAATTTTCACTATACTACTCCCTAATAAGGCTACCATAGCCGGACCACTCCATAGGAGGATGGATTTTTGACAATTTCAGCTCCAAAATGCATCACAAAATGGGTCACAACCCAACCAAAAATAGCCATAACATTGCCGAACGAAGGTGCCTTTGCACCTGACATTCTTGGCATCCAAAATAGACATTGGGATCACAAATTGTCACTATCCTACTCCCTCAGAAGGCTACCATAGCCGGACCGCTCCACGGGAGGATGGATTTTTGACAATTTTTGCTCCAAAATGCATCACAAAATGGGTTGAAACCCACTAAAAATAGGTCAGAATGTTGGAAAACTACATAAGCATTAAAAAAAAAACAACTGAAGGCACCCTTACACAAGTCATCTTGGGTCAAGTGACTTGTCACTTTTCTCATGTAGGTCATTCCCTCATCGATTCGTCGCTTGAGGGGGTAGTCACACTTAGTCACCAATCAACAAATACACACCCAATCATGGAAATGGCATGCATTCAAAGAATCATTGACAAAGACAATCACGCCCCTGCTTGGGGTAGCAAACAAGCAATAATCACAAGTTGATCAAAAAATTCACATTCATGAATCATGAACTCAAGGTTCCCATAGACAAAAGGTTGCACCCTTTGCCTATTCATGACTGAACAATGTCCAAGATCAAGTAACACCTCACCGAAAAAGGTTAACACTTGAATTAAGCTCCTTAGCTCGTCAGAAGCAAGGATTCAAGAATGCATACCCTTTCCATACTTGGGGCATCAAGAGTTGGTTAGGTTACTAATAAACCCTAATCATTAGTGCTTTGGGAATCTATTTTTGCTCGGCGATGTGCCTTGCACAGCGCATCCCAAAAAGGGGCATCTATAGACACCAAAACAACACCAATCTGATTATGTGACGGTAAGCACTAATTGCATTGACACACATAGGCCCTAGGGCAGCCCCTAGAGGTTAAACAGTGGTCCTAACCACTCCCAAAATCAATTTGGAAGGTCAGAGGTCAATTTGGCACCTTTTTGGCACTTTGCTCCTTACTTTTCCCACCCTAGGATGATTACAAACTGGTATTCGTCCCACCCAAGGACGATTATCAGCATTCACCCCAGGGTGGGGCAAATAGAAGGTTTGACTGGCAAAAATTCAAATCTCGATAGGTCTTCCAGTTAACTGCAGCTTCAGGCCATGCAATTGCGAGGAACGGCTTCAAATCAAGAAGAGATACTTAAGTCATGCATGTCTTTGATTTTGGAGGCCTCATGCAAGGAGACTCTAAATCAGGGAATAATATTTTCTCTCAAAATAGGACAAGCAACTCAAGTGGTGCCCTCACATGCACATTCAAATAGAGAGACCCTAGGTCTATAAATTGGTGAGTCTTCTCACCCAAAGAGAGAACAGAGAAGGAGAATTTTGAGCAACGAAGTGCTACCGTTTTACATCCACACACACACCTTTTGATTTGTGCCTTTCACATCCTTGATCTCTTTTGGAAGGGAGGTCATAGGGTGGTTATTGAAAGCACAAATCTGGAGCCCAAACCTGAACATTTGGCCACAATATTCCACCAAATTTTTTTACAACACCCCATAAGAGGTTTTGGACCCATCCCAAGTGTATTGTTGCCGAAATAGAGTCCCAAATTGCGGGCATCCTGCCCCCGGGCGCCCCCCAAACCGTAGTCCTAATCACCTCGCCCTGGAGTGATTAGAAATTTGTGGTAGATATCCTTTCTGTTATTTTTGCATCTTATTCTATACTTCTTATATAGGTTTTCATTTAAATTTCACATCGTTTTGAGCATTTTTTATCATGTTTTTATCATTTCCCACCTTTACTAACATGCAGGTAGCATCATCAAATTCCTAGTGATAGAGGCCTAATTTAGAAAATTTTACCTTCTAGGTCTTCCCAAAATACCCCCAATTAGCTAACCCCAACTTTGCAGGTGATTTGGAGCTTCTCGAATGTGACATTTGGGACTGTGCTTTTTGACACTTTGTTGTAGGTATATTCGTCTCGCCCCGGAGCGAATATGAATCTGGGGTGAATTTTCTATCTGTTCCATTTGTAATGTCTTCCTTGTGATTTTTTTATGCCCCTATCAAGTTTTTAGTTCATTTGGATCTATTTTAGTTATCATTTTATTTATATTTTGCATGTGCTAATTGAAGGCATGGGGATTGCATGTTTTATTTTATCTATAGGTGCTACTGACTATTTTTTGTTTCCTTGAACGCAAGGTCTAGACATTAGAGGAGCATCAAGGAGTCAATATTCATCAACGCAAGTGGCAGTGACATTTGGTCCGCCCATTTTACATGTGGGCATGCGGAAGAAGGAATAGCATCCATGGGTGTGACAAGAACACATTTAATGCTCCTAGCCCCTGAAAATGGAGGAGACAGATTGTAACCGAGTTCTAAAACATATTAATAAAAATGGCTATCTTCCATATTGGCTTTTTATTTGATTTTGATTCGTTCATGCTTCTTTCTTTTCATGCACTTTCAATTCATATGGTTTAGCATTATCTTTTGTTCATTTACATCGCATCCAGGCCTTTCCTTTTTGTTTCCGTATCCTCATGCTTTTAGTAGGTAATAGTGAACTAGTGGAGGATGCATTTATTGATGAGCATATTTTCATATTATATGAATAATCTCCATAGTCTTTCAATATTGCTTACTACCAGAAATAAGGAAGATTCCTCCTCACTTTACATATAATAAAAAATCTCAATTGATTAAAAAATAATTATCTTATAAATGGACTAACAAAATTTTGCTTGTGGGTCTAATTTTATGTTGCATAGGTGTGTAGGAGAAGATAAAGTATTTGAAATCCTTTAGGTATGTTATGATGAGTCTTTTAGAGGTAATTATTCAGCAAAAAGGACCATTCATAAAGTTCTTGGCACTAGATACTATTGGTCCTCCATTCATAGGGACATAAGAAAATATGCTCGATAGTGTGATCAATGCTAGTGAATGGAAAGACTCACTACTTTAAATGAAATGACTTTACAAATTCAAGTGGTACCTGAAGAATTTGATAAGTGGGAGATGGATTTCATTCGTTCCACTGATCCAAAATCTAATGGAAAGCAACATTTATTGGTTTACACTAATTATGTTACAAAATGGGTAGAGGTCTATGCTCTAATTCATACTCATGAAGAGAAGGTTGTTGACTTCTTGTATGGATATATATTTCAACAATTTGTTGCTCCTTAAGATATTGTTTCAGACTAAGGACCATAGTTAATTTAGGTATTCATGAAGTATTATCAGATAAGGCATTAAAAATCATAGGTTGTCAAAATTTGTGTAGACATACAAAACCATGTGAAATTATACAACATATTTTACCCCAAATGAAATTATTTATGGTAAGAAGCCAATATTTCCCATTGAGTTTGAACTTCAAACACTTCATGCAAATTTTAAGGTTAGAATTGATCTAAAACATCCACAACTTGAGAGGATAAATCAATTGAACTAGTTACATAAACTTCAAATTGAGTCTCTATAAAATGTAGAACTAATCCAATAGTAGTGGAAAAAGTAGAATGATAGCCACATCTATAACTATAAGTTTCATCTAGGCGATTGGGCCCTATTTTTTATTCTCGCTACCATGAGTTCAAATGTAAATTGCATAAATGATGGTTGGGACCATACTAGATAGAAAAAGTTTTTTATAATGGTGTAGTGCAACTACAACCCATTGATGGTTCTAAAAGCCAACTTTTGGTCAATGGACACAAATTGAGAGTATACAAAAAGTTGGTCACCAAGGAAGAATTTACAATACAAATAAAGTGAACCAAATATATACTTGGTTTACAAAGCCTCTTATTCCAACTTAGATGCTAACTAAGTTGTTGTTTATCCTATTTTAAAAAGAATAATGTCTAGTAATGAAAGCCTCATTAAGGTATTACTAGACCAAGGCTTGTATGAAAATCAGACTCCAACATACTTGTCTTGCAAAATAAAAACTTAGTTGTGAAAATTCCTTGTGGATGCAACCAACGCAAAATATGGTTGAAAACTAGAAATGGTGGCCCCTTCTATTGTAAAAAATATATGATTATACTTACTTTTCAGTCTCATCATAACCACCCAAAGATAGCCTGCATCAAATATTCTTTCATTTCTCAAAGGATAACTCAAATTAACCCATAATAAGGTATGCACTCTATTTTTACTTTTGTTTAGTTTTAATATTATGTTTAAATTACACCTGGTCCACTATCACATTTAGCCCCAATAGGCAAACAGGTAATATGGGCCACTTAACAAGTCTTTTTAGTGCTTAACATGCATTCATATATTTTTTTGGTGCATACTAATTTAGAAAGTATAAGAATACTTTTCCTCAAAAAATTTCTAAAAAATCATTATAAAAGTAGAACATAAGCCTAATTGTGATACATGAGGGTGTGCTCCACCACATTTGAGATCTAAGTCACTATAGATGATACTTAGTGGACAAGAGGGGCCAACTCTCATAATATTTAGGGATCACCTTACTAAATCTACACATTAAGAATGATTCCATAAGTGGTCCCCTCACCACCTTTTCTATACCCTTCTCAGTATAGTACCATGTGATCATGGCATAGGTATTACCCTTTAAGGCCCATAACACTTAAAGGGGGATGATAATTTCCTAACTTGACTCTAGCTACTCTAGATAGATTATTCGATGTAGAGCCTTGGTTATTAGTTACCACACCTATGTGGGCTAACTATGGTTATTGCCACTTAAATTATAACTAACATGATCTTCAGATCCTACACAATCAAGGAGTCATAACTCTTGTCTTGTGAATAGTTTTCCCCATATACTAAATCCTACTCGATTAAGGTGACTACTCATAAGCACCCTAGCTATTGTATACACACAACTCCTTCCAGTTTCATGAGATCCTAGATATTGCATTCTTTCCACTCCTTCTAGGATTATCAACTACCTGGCTATTGCATTCATGCAACTCCTTTCAGGATTGGATTTCATGGATTACAAGAGGAAATTCTACTCACCCCAAGGATAGATAACAAAATCACCATTTACCAAAAAGCTAATTCAAATCACTTAGAATAAAATCATATTGCAATGTTCATATTAAATGAAAAACATGAGAAATTAATTCTTCTTAACCATAAACCAACTATGCTCTTATCAAAACTTGAATCTCAAAAGCTTCCCATCAACATTTTTGCATTAGCAAGATATCCTATATCTCTAACATAAGCATGCATTTTAATTAGTTAATGGTACACAATAATAACCATCTCAAGAGATTACTCAGAGTGCAACTACAAGTTAACATTAACAACATAATATTTCAATTGCATAATAATAATTATCTAATTATTATTTTAATCAATATAAGGCCTCAAATTTCCACATTTAAAGTAACACCATTCAGCAATATTAAAGCAACTCTTCATTGCATAAAGAAACATCATAGACTAATCTTTGGAAACAAGAGTCAAGATTACAATTCTTTCAAGCAATACAAGCCTTTGCTTATTTACAATAATAACATTTTGAAGAGCTTAAGAACATCCTTCAAGACCTCCAGCTAGCTAAGTATCTGCCAACTTCTTTGATGGAAAGAACCACCCACCATTTATGAATTTTACTTAGGGATCAAAATATCTCTAAATGCAATGCAACTTAAATCATGCCTTACTCTATTATGCAAAAACCATGCACATACAAGCAAGCTATAAGAAGAGAATCCTACTTCTCTTAAAAATGATCCCATCATTCTTTTAATCAAACAATACTAAAATATTCCATATCAATTCAAGAGAATCCCATACTTATTTTTATAATGATCCCTTAATCCACATAGATCTCAGGAATCATTATAAATAATTTCTCTTACAAAACCAAATTAAACAATTTATATCAAAGCAAGAGAATCCCACACTTCTCTTTATAATGATCCCTTAATCCACATAGATCTCAAGAATCATTATAATTAAGTTCTTTTACCAACCAAATTAAATATTTCACAACAATGCAAGAGAATCACATACTTCTCTTTATAATGATCCCTTAATCCACATATATCTCATGAATCATTATAAATAAATTCACTTACAAAATCAATTAAAACATCTCATAACAATACAAGATTCTCACAATCACAATTTTATCTAAAGAAACAACCTATTTAAGGGTTCCTTTATTTAATTACAACAACACATAGCTCCAAGCTAGAAAGACACAAATTACCCTAAGCTAATAGGTGAAGCTATCAAAGAATATTAAGTTAAAATAAATTAAAAGGCTTGACACCACAACAACTTTAATAAAATGAAAACAAAATCAAGCATTTATTCAAAAATTAAAGGCATAAAAAATAGGCTCCCAACAACGTAAAGGAAGCAAACAAAAATACCAACAATCCTAAAACCCAAGGCCCAACTCACAACAACCAAAGAGCAAGGAGAATATAACACTAGCCAATCGTAACAGATGTCAAACTCGTTGGTAAACCAGTTTAGAAATAAAATCCAATGAAGGTTACCACCTACCCTCACTTCTACTAGGTCAAATAATGTATGGTAGCAATCCAAGAAGATAGAGTGGGGTGAACAACTAAGAACTTTCCAACCTACAAATCAGTGGTATCCTATGCATCCATAAACCCCACCAAGTATACAAGCTCTGACTAGAAACCGACGCTCAAGAAGACATCCAATAAAGAGAGTGCACATAGGAGATATACCAATAGAAAATGGAGAGGAAAATAGCTTAGAACACTCTAAAACCAACATCTAAATAGAACCTACCCACACAACAAGGATAGCATGATGACACAATAAAAGATAACACAAACAATGACAAGATAAAGCATTCAAACCATTGTACTTGGTAGTGAACATAAAACCACATACTGATCATAACAACCAAGCTCATGTAGCAATGATAAACAAAATAAAATATGTTTAACTTTCCAATCTCAAATAGCATTTGGAATTTAATATTTGGATTCCATTAAAGCTTTTCCAAATCAATTAAATTGACTTTAATATTTTCTCTTAAAGCTTAAAAATTATTAATCTATTGAATACTTTACTTATCTAAAGCATTTAAATCTATCTTACAAGCAATTTATTAAATTCTAACCATTGGAAAACCAAATAAAGCTTAACAAATCTTAAGTATAACATAGAAAAACATAGATATGCAATCGTAAATGCTTCACACCATTTTTTTATCCTCAAATGGATTATATTTTTAATATAGATTATTTCTATTATCAACCAATTCTAAGGAGGCTCATTGCAAGCAACTTCCTAGAACAATAGTGTGAATCATGGGAACAAATAAAATGCAATGCATCTACATGAAGAGTAATTTTACTTGTTATCCTAATCTATTGATGAGCAAGGCATAATCATCATTTTCCTAGATATCTCATGGTAGGTGGTTTACCCATTGCCCCACCAAGGACAAGGTACTTGATCTCACATCCACAAATACATTAGCAGTACCATTTTCTATGCTTAAAGAAAGCAATAATTCTATTTTTAATCATTATGAAAGAAATTATACCATTACATAATCACATCAAAACATAGTTTATTTTCCACAAAAAATTTTCCAAGGAGGGGGAGTTACACACTTTCCCCCTTGGACTAAACATAGTCCTCTATGTTTCTCGAAAAGGTAGCATATTTAAAATTATTTAAATAAAAATGGGAATTGTTGTCTCATCTCATCAGCATTTCCCATGTAGCAAAATTCTCTAAATATTGGTCCTATTAGACCTTATATTGATCTAGGGTTCATTTCCTTAGCACCTTGGAACAAAATCCTAGAATCTTAACTGATCCCACCTCAATGGTTGTGGAATATATCATATGTAATTTAGAAACATTCCATACATAAGTAGGATCAAAAAATACTTTCTAAGTAGAGATATATGGAAAGTGTCATAGATTTTTGATAGGTTGGGTGGCAAAGTGAGCCTATAAGCTATTGGGACAACCTTCCTAATGATCTCAAAGGGCCCAACATAGTGAGGATCCAACTTTATTGACTTGATGGTACTTTTCATGGGTCTAAACATTAAGAAGGCTTTGTATCGTACAAATAATTTCATTGGTGATCTTTTCATATCTGCATAGCTCTTTTGGTTATCGACTGCTTCCTTGAGCCTATGTCGAATTACTCTGAGCTATTCCTCCAAATTCTAGATAGTAGCACGTCTGATCATCACCTGATCCTCTGGTAGTGTAGAGGAATCAGTTGCTAGTCCAAGAGAAGGCACTACAAACTGTGAGGTCTAGAGTTTGAATCATTGCGGGTAATATTTTGTTGTTTGAAGTGAATGTAATGTTGGTAAAAGGTATGCTCTATATTATTTAATATTTATTATAGTTGCTATTCAGAGGATGCAAGTTGGGATATAATTAGAACATAGGAGTTATAAGGTAAAATGGATTTTTGGCAGTATATTTAAATAAGGGTTTTCTTTTTGGAAATTTTATAAGGGAGATAAAAAGCATTATATTGAATTTTTTTCTATGAAAATTAAAATGGGATATATTTCCTTTAAGTAGGAGTGATAAGGTGTAAGTGGTTTATTTGAATTGTAAATTCCTGGTTTGATTATTAAAATGTTTTGAATGTGTTGAGAGGGAGTTAAAAGGTGTATGAGGTATTTTGATTATTTGTATGTCTTGCTAAAATATTTTGAAGGGTTTGATTATTAAAGAAACCATGAGAGTGGTTTAAAATTTATTTGAGCACATATTGGAAGGAATAATTTCTAGATATATTGAGATAGATTGTTGCTATCTAACCTTTTGAGTGGCACAAGGAGGATTGATTGTGAAACATATTTTTGAAGACATATCTCCATCAAGACAAGCAAGAGGTATGGGCATTTATCTCATTATTTGATGTGTGTTATTGAGCAAGGTTTTCTAAAATATAAGGTGGAGTGAAAATGACTATTTTAGTAGAACATTATTGGAAATTTTTGATATTTAGATCTATTTGATGATTTAGGGTTTGAGATCTACATTAAGCATCCTTGTTGAAATAATATGAAATACATATACTAGGGTTTGTGAGTGAATTGTGTTTTATTGGTTGAATTATTGAATGAATTTGGTTAAGCATTGATCTAAGAAATATTGATTGATATTATGGGATTTGTAGATCAAGTTTTGTGAAACAATTAATACATAATTATGAAGTAATTTGAGAGAGAGTTATGCAAGTGATAGATTGATTTGTTGAGTATAAACTTTGTGAGTGTGAAACATATTGAGGATTTGATAGAGCTTATCTTTCTCTATATGGTACTGAGGTCAAACAATATTTTGAGTGGATTTTATTTGTGTGAAGAGAGTTTTCTAAAAGAGATTTAACTTGTGCTTTGTATGCAAATTTTGGATTTATTTGAGCAAGATTTAGTGAAAGCTTGTGGTCAAAATTAAGCAAGCTTTGTGAAATATTGTGGTCAAAATTAAGCAAGCTTTGTGAAAGCTTGTGGATAGATTTGAGCAAGTCCTTGAGGGGACTTAAGGATAGAATTAAGTAAGCTTTTGTGAAATTTTGTAGACAGATTTGAGCAAGTTCTTGAGGGGACTTAAGAACGGAGTTGAGCAAGCTTTTGTGAAAGCTTGTAGGAAGATTTGAACAAGTCTTAGAGAAGACTTGAAAATATATTTGAGCAAGTCTTGGTGAATACTTGATAGCATATTGAACAAGTTCTTGAGAGAACTTGAAGACATAATTGAGCAAGTCTTGGTGAAGACTTGAAGGTAAATTTGAGCAAGTATTGTGAAGACTTGAGACAACATTAAGAGCATGTTTGATTTGTTAAAGCTTTGTGTTAAGGCTTGGGGTATATTTGAGCAGATTTGATTGATTGATTTTTTCAAGCTTTGTGTTAAGGCTTAGGGTAGATCTGAGCAGAGTTGATTGATTGATTTGTTCAAGATTTGTGTTAAGGCTTGGAGTAGATCTAAGAAGAGTTGATTGGTGATTTGATCAAGCTTTGTGTTAAGTCTTGAGGTAAATTTGAGGATAGATTTTGGTGTATATTTGATAGTAGATTTGTGCTAGACCTAAGACAAAGTTGAGAGAAGATTTGTGCTAGATCGAGGATAGTATTTAGTGTAAATTTAATATAGATATTGAGTAGAGTTGAGAGAAATCTTTGGAGGTGATAGAGTAGAGGACAGTAGTCTCCAATGGATAGAGATACATTATCCAGGGTAATGGGGACAGAGGTATTCAATGGAAAGAGATAAACAAGCCAGTGTAGTGGGGGCAAAAATATTCTAGAAGATCACTAGCCAAAGCAGAGGAGAAAGAGTTCTCTTATGGATAGATATCCATGAATCAGATAAAAGTAAAACGATTTCTTCTATGGATAGAGATCCACAAATCATATCATTAGTGGATTGGTGTCTCCTTTGGACAAAGGTCCATAAATATTATAATAGGGAAGTGATTCCCAAGACATTTGTTGAGAAAATTTTAGTGGAAATATTTTCTTCGTGGAGTAGCCGAGTAGCCCACATTGGTTGAACCACGTTAAATTGGTGTCTCTATTGTGTATGATTTTTTGTGCATTACTTTGATTACTTTTGTTGATATTGCCATTGATAATATTGGATAATATTATTTGGAAAGAAAAGTGCAAGTTGGTATTATAATGTTCAACCCTCCCTTTTAGTATAAGCTTGTGTTATTCAATTGGTATCAGATTGGGTTCCTTCAAAAGAGCCTAAAAACTTGAAGGAATAGCTACAAGAACACACATGGAAAGGAAAGGTAAAAGAACCATGAGACCTGAAAAGGAAAAAGAATTGGATCTTGAGACTAAGAGAAAGGAAGAAGAAAAATCTATGAGATGTGTTGAGTGTGGTAAGCTTGGTCACATGGCACTTTATTGTCCACAAAATGGGTATAATAGTAGCAATGAGGGAAATAAATTTTATTTTTCTCTCAAAGATATTTTTTCTCTAATAGGATAAGGGGAAACAAGACACAGTAGCATAAAAGAAGCTAACTCTGTAAAAAGGAATAATAAGGAACCAATAATACTCAAATGTTTTAAGTGTGGCAACTTTGGTAATCTTGAAGATCATTGTTCAAAATCTAGGTATAGTAGTAGAGAAGAAGAGTGTTTTGGTTATGGTAACCTTGGCAACAATGTAGATTATTGTAATAGTTTTAGTAGCAGTGAATATGAAAAAGAAAATAGGGATAGTCAAATCAGGTGTACAAAGGAAATTATACTTTTGGTAATAGAAAAAAAAAGAAGATGCTCCTATTGAAGGAGCAATCATTTCTTCAAGTGATAGTGATGAAATTATTTCATATATTGAAGAGTATGAAGATGCTCTTAAAAACTAGAAGAAGAAGAAGATTCATAAAAAAGAAAGGAGGAAGCCACAGTTAAGGAACTCATTGAGTTAAAAATTGAGAACTTAATATTGAAAGCCCAAGTACAAGAATATAAGGAAACAAAGGTAAATTTTCTACAAGATCTCACTAAACCTTAAGATTAAGGTTGAATAAGTAAGGAAAATTGAAGAAGGTATGATTGAAAATCTAGAGGTAAAAGTCTTAGAATGTGAAATATTAGAACATGAGGTAGTTTCACTAAGGAAGGAAGTGAAAGAGTCTAAAGATAAGCTACACAAGTTTGAGAAAAGTTCAAAAGCTTTGGATAACATTACCAAAGCACAAATATCTTCATTTATCAAAATAGGATTAGGCAATGAAGAAGATCTAGAAATACAGAAATAGGAATCAAGCTCAAAAGAAAAGGAAGTCTCAAAGGGAACATCAAAGGAAGTGACTAAAGAAGAACCTAAGACTTACACCAATTTGTTAAGAAGTGACAACATCAAAGAATAAGGAAATAATGCACAAATAAGGAACAGGAAACATCACAGGGAAGAAAGGACTAAGAGACCAGTGGGTTTAGGGCAATATTTATTCAAAGGACGTTGCTTCTCATGTAATAGGTTTGGTCACAAGGCTATGCACTGCAAGAAACATGAAAAGAAGAAATATGGTTTTACTAAGAGGAATTTCAGAAATGGGCATCTCTTTCAAGGGTATTGTTACTCTTGTAATAATTTTGGTCATAAAGTAATTGATTGCAAGGTTCATGATCGGAATGGGTATGGCTTCACTAGGAGGAACTTCAAGATATTTGCATCTTATAGGAACCACAACATTAAGTGTTATAAGTGTAATAATGATGGGCATATGGCCAAGTAGTGTAGAAAAAAATTTCTAGGGACAAGCAAGAATAGGAATATTCAAAAGAATCAGAATGATCAGTTGAGGAAGAAGGTGGACAAAGAAAAAGAGCATTGTATGCTGGGAGTAGATATACTCCCACCCCAAAATTAATTACCTTAAGGAAAGGAGGTGGAGAGGGGTCTGAGATAAGACTCTTATCCTTAGCCCCAAAGGAATCCCTTTGCCATTGATGTCAAAGGGGGATAGATTTGAGTTAGGGGGAGAGCATTCAGTCAGGGGGAGCATTTTATCAGGGGAAGCAGAATTGGAAAAAGGAAAAAGGAATGGTTAAGGAAAAAGGTTTGCCATCAATGACAAAGGGTGATATTGTTGGAAATTTGAGAGTTTTGGTTGTCATTGTTTTCAAAGTTGCATGGTCATTTATGTCAAAATTTAATGTGCTATAAGCAAGGTTCTCTCCAAAGTACTTGGGACCATGGGTTCTAATTTAATGGTCAAAAGGTTTGAAGAAGAGTTGAAGTCCCAATTTTAAGACCTTGATTCAAAAGAAAGAAATTGGCTAAGGTTCAAGAGAAACGATATTATAATATTTTAATATTATAATCTCTAGGGAAAAATGTCTTTAAAAAGGTTTTAAATATTTAAATTATTTAAATATTTAAATAATTTAAAATAAAATAATTAAATTAAACCATGGCCCACAAAAGTCTAATTCAAATATTTAAACTAAGGTTTAAGCGCCAAATTAAAAGGTTGGATCTTCAAAGGTAAAGGTGCTGACATCATAATCCATAATACAATGCATATATAAATATTACATTGTTTTGGGCAAGAACTAATGTTGTTTTAAGAATCGATGATATGATTAAAAACCTCTGTGTGCTCATTCGATTATCGAAGGTAGAAGAAAACAAGTGAACAACGAGTGGAATGTTTTTTGATGAACAATAAATGTGAAGCTAAGCATAGATTTTGATGAGTGATTCAATTTTGAAATCAAGAGAGCAAAGGTTGCATTTCATTCATAACCGCATAGATAAAGGACAAAGTAAAAACACTTTTTGAGGATACATTGAAAATCGTGGTGGTAGCAAAAATTCCTTTGAAATAGAAATGTTTTGGTGACATGGCAATGAATAAGGTTTATGCAATCTTCGAAATTTTAAAAAGGAGTAAAATAAATTAGTTATTTATCCCGTTAAATCTTGTCTAGTAGTGTAGAGGAACCGGTTGCTAGTCCAAGCAAAGGCACTACGAACTATGAAGTTTGGAGTTTGAATCACTACGGCGAATTTTTTGTTGTTTGAAGTGAAGGTGATGTTGGTAAAATGTATGCTCTATATTATTTAATATTTACTATAGTTGTTATTCAGAGAATGCAAGCTGGGATATAATTAGAACATATGAGTTATAAGGTAAAATAGATTTTTTTCTTTTTGGAAATTTTATAAGGGAGATAAAAATCATTATATTGAATTTTGTTCTATGAAAATTAAAAAGGGATATATTTTCTTTAAGTAGGAGTGATAAGGTGTGAGTGGTTTATTTGAATTGTAAATTCTTGGTTTTATTATTAAAATGTTTTGAATGTGTTAAGAGGGAGTTAAAAGGTGTATGAAGTATTTTGATTATTTGTATGTCTTGCTAAAATATTTTGAAGGGTTTCATTATTTGAGAAACCACGAGAATGGTTTGAAATTTATTTGAGCACATATTGGAAGGAATACTTTGTGGATATTTTGAGATAGATTGTTGCTATCTAACATTTTGAGTGGCACAAGGAGGATTGATTGTGAAATAGATTTTTGAAGACATATCTCCATCAAGACAAGCAAGAGGTATGGGCATTTATCTCTTTATTTGATGTGTGTTATTGAGCAATATTTTCTAAAATATAAGGTGGAGTGAAAAGGACTATTTTGGTAGAACATTGTTGGAAAGTTTTGAGGTTGAGATCTATTTGATGAGTTAGGGTTTGAGATCTACATTAAGCATCTTTGTTGAAATAAGATGAAATACATATACTAGGGTTTGTGAGTGAATTGTGATTCATTGGTTGAATTATTGAATGAAGTTGCTTGAGCATTGATCTAAGAAATATTGATTGAGATTATGGAATTGTAGATCAAGTTTTGTAAAACAATTTATACATAATTTTGAATTGATTTGAGAGAGAGTTTTGCAAGTGATAGATTTATTTGTTGAGTACAAAATTTGTGAGTGTGAAACATATTGAGGTTTTGATAGAGTTTATCTTTCTCTATATGTTCCTAAGGTCAAACAATATTTTGAGTGGATTTTGTTTGTGTGTAGAGAGTTTTTTGAAAGAGATTTAAGTTGTGTTTTGTATGCAATTTTTGGAGTTATTTGAGCAAGCTTTAGTAAAATCTTATGGTCAAAATTAAGCAAGATTTGTGAAAGCTTATGGACATATCTGAGCAAGTCCTTGAGGGGACTTAAGGACAAAATTAAGAAAGCTTTTGTGAAATATTGTAGACATATTTGAGAAATTCCTTGAGTGGAATTAAGCACGGAGTTGAGTAAGCTTTTGTGAAATATTGTAGGCATATTTGAGCAAGTCATAGAGAAGACGTGAAAATAGATTTGAGCAAGTCTTGGTGAATACTTGATAGCATATTGAACAAGTTCTTGAGAGAACTTGAAGACAGAATTGAGAAAGTCTTGGTGAAGACTTGAAGGCAGATTTGACCAAGTATTTTGAAGACTTGAGAAATCATTAAGGGTAGGTTTGATTTGTTCAAGCTTTATGTTAAGGCTTGGGGCAGATATGAGCAGAGTGGATTGATTGATTTGTTCAAGATT
The DNA here is from genome assembly GCA_028583015.1 of Wollemia nobilis. Lineage (NCBI taxonomy): Eukaryota > Viridiplantae > Streptophyta > Pinopsida > Araucariales > Araucariaceae > Wollemia > Wollemia nobilis. The sequence goes on along the minus strand of JAQPPZ010010078.1, from coordinate 1,343,400 downwards.
TGTGTTAATACTTGGGGCAGATCTGAGCAGATTTGATTGATTGATTTGTTCAAGCTTTGTGTTAATTCTAGGGGCAGATCTAAGCATAGTTGATTGGTGATTTTATCAAGCTTTGTATTATTCCTTGAGGCAAATTTGAGGATAGATTTTGGTATAGATTTGAGAGAAGATTTGTGCTAGTCCTCAGACAAAGTTGAGAGCAAATTTGTGCTAGACCAAGGATAGTGTTTAGTACAAATTTGAGATAGATATTGAGTAGAGTTGAGAGCAGGATTTGGAGGTGACAAAGCAAAGGATAGTAGTCTCCAGTGGATAGAGATCCATTAGCCAGGGAAATGAGGATAGAGGTATTTTATGGAAAGATATCCACAAGCCAGTGTAGTGGGGGTAAAATTCTTCTAGAAGATCACCATCTAGAGCAGAGGAGAAAGAGTTCTCATGTGGATAGATATCCATAAACCAGAGCAAGGGGAAGAGTTATCCTATAGAATGTTATATGCGAACCAACTAGGAAGATAGATTTCTTTTATGGAGACATATTTGTGAACCAGTTGAGGAGAAAGAGTTCTCTTGGATCAAGTTCCATGAACCAGAGAAAAGGGGAAAGAGTTCTCCTATGGATAGAGATCCATAAATTAGAGCATTAGGGGATTGGTATCTCATTTGGACAGAGGTCCATAAACATTGTAATAGGGAAGTGATTCCCAAGAGATTTATTGAGAAAATTTTAGTGGAAATATTTTCTCCATGGAGTAGCCCACATTGGGTGAACCACGTTAAATTGGTGACTCTATTATGTGTGATTATTTGTGCATTACTTTGATTACTATTGTTGATATTGCCATTTATAATATTTTGTAATATTATTTGGAAATAAAATTGCAAGTTGGGCTTATACTATTCACCCCCTCCTCTCAATATAAGCTTATGTTCTTCAAAAAATTCTTTGAAAAAATTATGTGCCACCAACGGTGCATCATCCTTGATGTTCCTTGGTATGAAGTGTGTGACCTTGGTCAACTTATCAACCACTACCAATATGACATCATGTTGGAACATATTCTTAGGTAATCCCACAATAAATTCCGTAGAGATGACCTACCATTTTTGCATAGGTATCTCATGTGGGTATAATTTTCCAACTGGATGATAATATTTTGCCTTCACTTTATAGTATTTCAAACATCTTGATAAAAATTTGGTGATATATTACTTCATCCCAGTCCAATAGGTCTTCATATTTTCTCTCATTTTTTACCCTCCTAGATGAGTGGATTAGGGAGAATTATGTTCCTCATATAATATCATTCTCCTCAGATCACCAACTTTGGTTATGATTACCCAATCCTTAAAGCTTAGAAACCCATATTTTATGTTGAAACCCTTGCTTTCTTTCAAATATCTTTCTATCTTCTCTTGAATTTCTAGGTAATGAGGGTCCCACAGTTGCATTTTCTTGACCTTATCCATAAAATCTACATGCCTTTGGGTTAATGCAGTTATGTTCCTTCTCCTTCTCAAGGAATCTACCATATTATTCTCTTTCCCTTTGATATAATCAATACCAAAGTCATATTATACTAATAACTCTACCCATCTTATCTACCTCACATTCAATAAAGTTTTGGTAAAAATATACCTCGGGATTTGATGGTTTATCCTTAGATCAAAAGTTTTTTCTAATAAGTAGTACCTCCAAACCTTTAGGGCATGCATAATAGTGGCCAATTTTATATCATGAATGGCATAGTTTACCTCATGCTTTTTGAGTTTCTAGACTCATGTGCCACCGTCACTTCTTCCTGAATTAAAAACCCATCTAAACCTTCTAGAGAAGCATTTGTACACACAATGAACTCTCCAAGAGGGTCCAAAATCTTTAGAATTGGTGTCATTGTCAACTTATTTTTTAGAGTCTCAAATGTGGCCTCACATTTATCTATCCATTTGAATTCCTTTCTATTTTTTTGAAGGTTGGTTATTGGATAGGCAATTTTAGAGTAATTTCTTACAAAACATGTATAATAGCCTACAAGTCCCATGAAACTCCTAACTTTGGTCATATTTGTAGGCTTAGACTAATTTAGTATAGCCTTGATCTTCTATGGATCCACAGTAATGCCTTCTATTGAGATAATGTAGCCCAAATACTGTACTTGCAGAGTATAGAACTCTCACTTGGATAGTTTCCCAAAAAGCTAATTCTTTCTTAGCACTTCCAATACTAATTTGAGATGCTAATCATGCTATTCCTTAGTTTGAGAATAGATTATTATATCATCTAAGAATACCAAGACAAACTAGTCTATATATCTCCTAAACATGTTGTTCATTACATTCATGAAGGCAATCGGTGCATTCATTAACACAAACAATAGCATTGTGAACTCATAGTGGTCATATCAAGTTTTAATGGTCATATTATGGGTATATTCTTCTTTAATTATTAGCTTATGATAATCCAATCTCAAATATATTTTTTCAAATATGGTAGCACCCTTTGGCTGATCAAAAAGATCATCTATATGTGGTAGAGAATACTTGTTTTTAATGGTTACCTTATTTAAAACCATGTGTCTTCTATGCGAACTGTTCGTTAGAATGAGAAGCTTTTGTCCTTTTTTTATTCTTGAAGGTCAGTTAACTTAAGTCTAAATACAAACTCAAGTATCTTATGTGAACTGGTCATGAAAAGGAATGCAAAGTCACTCCCTCTCACCTTTATTACATGTAGACTGCCACTTCTGCCTGATATTGGGCTTGTTTGTCGGCAAACCGCTTCTTATGGCTTAGTCGCTATTATCTACAGTGGCTATGATATAGTTGTTGTCGTCTATAGAATCTGAGGTTTAGCTACTCTAGGCTTGAGCAGCTAGAATCTGGTCGCTCTTGGCTTGATCGGTCAAGCTTGGATGGCTTGAAAAGGCCCCAAATGAGTGGTGAGAACCACTGTTGGTGCTTGGAAAGTCCAATATTATGTCTTATGATCTTATGAGTATGTCTATGTAAGTAGCTCCCCTAAGCATGACATGATTTAGGTGCCTATAGATGCCTCTTTTTGTGATGCACTGTGTAGAAAACACAATGCTGAGAAAAAACATAGACTGATCCATTTGTAGGGTGTATGGTGATCAATGGTCTGATCAACGTCGGATGGCCCAATCATGCAAGATGGCACGCATCCCTTGAATCATTGCCTCAAAATTCAAAGGACTTATCCTAGTGGCTTTTACATGTTAAATTGAACTCATTCCTTAAACTCAATTGGGTAGCTTCAACTGCTATAAAAATTTTGACCGGTAGGAGAGCTACAATTGAAGATGTCATGTCTGCTTACGTTCCCAAAAAATAAGGGAAATTTGTGATTATTGTATGTAATGATTCGAAGTACGAACATGATTTTTCTATAATAAAATGATATTTTGTTGATTTTTATTACGATTAAGTTCAAGTTTTGAACTACATCTTCACACAATGGATTGGTGAAGGAATGACAATGAATGAAGCAACAAGTCACTTGACCAATATGACTAATTTGGTTCCTTTCTAGCATTTGTTTCTTTTAATGGGCAATCCCACATCCAAGTGTGATTCCAATTGCTTATGATAATCATCCATCCCTATCCCGAGGAGCGGTCCGACTATCAATAGCCTTCTTAGGGAGTTAGGATGAGTGATTTTGTTTATGTTTAGATTGTATCACTTTGACTTAATGTTTTTGATGTCATAAGAGAATTAGAATGACCTCTTCACATCCGTGGAGCAGTCCGACCATATTGATCTTCTTTGGGTTTGAAGGGTGACTTATCGTAATTCCAAAATGAGTTGCCTTTTCCCCAAGTGGCCTTATGGTTGCCTACTCATCTCATCGAAATACATGGAGTGTAAATCACTGTAATCGTCGAGTGGATAGATTACGTAACTAGATACGAGACCTACTTGAGATTGTGATTTTATGTGATTTTTTTATTGTTTTGAACATTCTGATGATCCTAAACCATCAAAGATTGATTATTTGTTGTTTTTGTTATTCCCTCATTGAAGTAACTGCTTAATTTTGACCTATGGGCTTGGCCACTATCAGGTCCAATGACCTCTGATTTCCTTCCTGTGGTCATTGTCGCCTTGAGCGACCAAGAAGCTCAGGCCACTGATGTCAGCAATGGCAAAGGAATAATTAAGGAAATACAAAATTGTAATTCTATGATTTTGACCTATCATTTTCACTTTTCAAGATTCCATTTTCAAAGCTTTGGTGCAGCGGTGATGATTGCGACTTCGAAACTTACTGGTTCTGAGGACCTGGTTGTACGGGGTGAGACATCAGCTACTGGAGGAGCTATATCTTTTTAGGTATTTCTTTTCAAAACCCTAGCTCTCTTTTATTTGCTTAAGTAAATTTAAACTTCACTAAGAAATGAGCAAAATTAACATCACTAAACCTGTTGGAAATGAAAAAACTCCATAATTAGGCTTAGGTTCCTTTTTGCCATGATGGGTTGGTCCCCAAATTTGTAATCTGTCAGTGGCTTTAGCCTAGGGTTTTTGAAATTTTTCTATTATTCACCTGTTGCCACCATTTTGGGTATTCTAAAACTTAGCTTAGTTTCGATATTTGGGTAGGGGATTTGTTTTCCAATTTGTTTGCTTTCCCTCCCTTTTGTTGCTTTGCTTAAGTTATTTTGTCAATTATAATTTTTTTTATTTATTTTATGGCTAGGGGTTCATGGGTTTGCCGTTCCGCCCCTTCACCACTGTCGCTCAGAGTGGCTGGCTCTGAGCCGCTATCGCTCAGAGCGGCTAAGCTTGAATCCCAATGGTCAAAAATTTGACCGTTGGGCCTTGGCTACTGCTACCTCCAACGGCCAGGTTTCAATTGCTGAAGGCGACATCGGCTAAAGCTTGAGCCTAGCTTTTGCATTTTATGTATTGATTTTATGATTTTTTTTTGAATTTTTGCTTTGCTTGGGTGCAATTTATTCTTCTTTTGCTTAGATTTAGAGTAACTCGTACTCTTTTGCATTGTTTTCATGTTTATTGTAAATCATTCCTTAGATGCATTGTAGTTATGTTTTGTTTTCTTCTGCTTTGTTTAGATCCTCACTGCTCAAGCTTGGGACCCAAAGCTCCTACTAGATTTACTTCCTAGATTTGATGACACTGATTGGGAGTGGTTTAAAGCATGTGGGCTATAATATGTTATTAGGTTGCCCCACATTATGGCTTACCAAGCTTATATTACAACTTTAGCCCACCGTTGGGACCCACGGACCAACACCTTCCACCTTCCACCCGGTGAGATGACTATCACGTCGGAGGATGTGTATAGGATCTTTCGGATCCTTTTCGATGGGTGCCCATTTTTTTATTGACCACTAATGATCAGGTGGCCATATATGATAGGGTGTTTGGGGCACATTTTGCACAGTCTCTCTAGGATACTAGGTTTGAGGGATTATTTATCAAGACTTGGTATGATGCTCATGTTTTCACAGCGAGGCATGCTATGTTGCTGATGGTGATTAGTAATGTTTTTATCCTAAATTGCTCGTGTTTGAGGTTCCCTTGGAACCTCCTAGTGATGGTGCAGGACCTACTAGATAGCAAGGAGCCTATCATCTATGCATGGGGTAGATCACTATTGACTCAGTGCTATGATGAGTTGTACCACATCCATCGATGGGGACGCATCAGCATTGCTTGTAGTTTGCTCTTACAAGTTTGGGGATGGGAGCACATTAAGGTAGATTGCCCCAAGGGGCTCCTAGCTAAGATTACATCTATTGAGGCTCGGACATAGTGTTATGCTACCAGATGGGCTCGAGAGCATGAGAAGCATAAGGGCCACACTTTTACAAGGGAGCTATCCCACTACAATGATGATTTTACCAAACTATTGGTCAGATATATCATGTGGTGGCTATATTATAAGTGTCTGATTTGGGATGATCTAGCTATTTTTACTGCTAGGACACAGTGCGAGTGATGTCTCATTGATCATAAGATTGCCATCCGAGATTATTTCTTCTACTCTTAGGTTCTTCTTCAGTACATATTGCAATAAGATGTGCCCTTAGTACCATTCTTGTACAGGTGCCTCATAGCAGAGAGGGACCTACCTCCATGATAGGTCATAGAGCTTGCAGATGAGGGGGATGCCCTAGCCATAGACCCTACAATGGTTGGGCGAGTTACAGAGGCCTAATATAAGTGGTGGGGTGATCGAATGTGGCATGGCATCGACAACCTAGGGCACAAGGATGATGGCGGGGGTGATGGCACAGATTCAGTCGGATGTAGGGTTCGAGCCAGGACCGAGGTATGGGGCTAGCTGGTAGAGCAGGTGGCAGTAGAGGATCCTGATATTCCTAAGGAGGAGGAGGAGTTAGAGCTTAAGGAGAGAGACTCTCCTCTAAGATAACAGTTGCATGAGGTTGAGATTGAGCTCCAGGCTACTAAGATCCAAGTACAGTGGCGAGATGCTATGATTGAGCAGCTCACAACATAGATACAAGCTCTATAGGCTACTATCAGGGGTGGTTATGTTAGGATAAAGTTTGTTGTTCCTACTTCTACACCATAGGAGGTTCCAATAATAGGCTCAGTGGCAGAGGTGGGACGACTTCATTCCTTGTTGGATGAGCATGAGGCTCAGATTTGGGGTCTTACAGATCATGTTACCCTCCTTCAGATGCATCTCAGGAGGCATGGGATTACCCCTAAGGATCCAATAGATGCAGGTGGTTCACAGATCAATGAGCTCTCTACCTCAGGGCAGTCTTCTACCTATCCTAGCCAGTGGACCCAGACTCAGACAGAGAGACCTACATGCTCACATCACTTGACTTGCAACACTGCCATAGGGGAAGGTGGCACTGGAGGAGGTGATGCAGGGGGCTCAAGACCAATACTATATTGATGTTCTACTTGGTTCTTGATCCATTTTTGAGGTCAACTAACCTACATGACTATAGCCCACGGGTATTTTTGTATATCCATTGGACTTGACACACATATTTTTATGATAGATTTGCCTTTTGTGACTCATTATGTGTATCATTTATTGCTTATGTTTTTGTTGTTATTTTATTTTATGATATGATGCAATGATGGTATTATGATGATTTGATGGATATGTTAGATGATATATGATATTTGAAGATGCTTAGATGAATGTGTATATGCTTATATGATTTGATGATATGATGCAATGTATTTTGATGATGAATGATGAATTTATGATGTGCAAATGGATATTGCATGTATGTTTTATGATGTGGTTTATGGATGATTAATGACTTGTTTTCATGGATGCAAATGTTATTTTTAAATGCATGTTCAATTTTTGCTTTAATTATATGCACCTAAATTATGTGATGGAATGGTATAAATGAACCTATATGCTCTAATCACTTAAAACATACGGAATGCATATGACATTGACAATATTAATGGGTGATACCACAAAAAGTTTAAAAATGATCATGAATTTAAATAATCACTTCTATCATAAGAATTTATTAAGTATTCATATATGAGATGTAATGGTGTGTAATGTATCTTCTTAATAAGTTTCTGTAAATTAAAAGATATAAAGTAGTCAATGGCCGTCTATATACTATTTCTAATATATATGCGGTATTTGTCCTACTATGTTGATACCCCCTAATTTATAGAATATTATAAGGAATATGATGGTTTGATTGATGTTATTATTTGTTTCTATGTAAAAAAATTTGGGGCTTTTTGAAGATTCAAACACTCTAGTTACCCTATCAACAGCTGTCTATTTACCACTTAGACTTTTAAAAATTTGTGCTTTTACCATGGACCTGGTTTTTCATGATCTCTGTGTGTGCATGTGATTGTATATTTTGAGGTAGAACTCAAGCATTTCATCCGATGTCAGGCAGGATTATTTCAGCCCATTTCTAAGATCGGGGATCCTCAAGTGTTCATCTCATCCTTATGTTGGACTTAGTTGGACTATACCACTAGGCAATATTTGGTTACCTAATCTAGCTCATCCACATTCAAACATTGGTCTACACAAATGCATGAAGCAATTGTAATAGACATATCATCATGCATAAGGATTTATCCTTCCAGTTTTGTACAATGCTGAGAATTCCAGGGATTCAAGCTTATTCCCTTCTGTTTGGCTTCTTTGTGGCTTCTTTTTGGCTTTGGATATTTGCTCATATATAGTGATGAAAATCATTATTTTTTTATTTTGATTTTTTTTTCTTTTTTTTGAGCGGGGATTTTTTTGTAGTGATGATAATCACTATTTATTTTGCTCATTCTTAGTGATGAAAATCACTGTTTATTTTTTATTTTTTCTTGAGCTTGATTTTTTTGTATTTTGAATATATGATTTGTGTATCGGATTTTTTCTTTTGAAATTTGGACTGTATGCTTGGCCTTTTGAATTTGTACTTTTTCTTTGGGATTTTTCTTATTTTGATTTAAGCAAGGGATTTTTATAGGGTAAAGCTTGTCCTTTTGCCAATTCTCAGCACCTTTAAATTGGTTGCATAGGGGGATAAGCAAGGATTATCCTTTTCACTTAAGGTAACCTAGACTGCTTTGCAAATTTCATATTTTCCTTGTACCAACTAGGATTTTAGTGTTTCAATTAGTGATGGGATCGTGAATATCTAAGGCTTTATCACAACTAGGCCTTTATTTCTACTAATCAAAGTTGTTTTCCTAAAAATTTGATAATATTACTAGATTTGGTTGACTAACCAAAAAGCCTTAGTAATTATGTATAGCAACAAATGATGGTTGTGTTGAAAAACACAATTACACACATGTGGATGGAGGTATGGATATGAATGACTTGTGCGACAAACTGTGGTATCACTTTTAAGACTCTCATGACATATCTTGTAATGTATGTGAAAATGCAATGCAATGATGTGGATGCAAAATGTTAAGTGCAATTATTTTTGTATTTTTGATTATTTTGACCAAAGGGCTTATTATGACTTTGGGGCTTTTGTTATTGTGTTTGACCAAATGGTTTGAATTACCCTTGGAGCCTTTTTTATTTGATTTTTGACAAAGTGACATGAATTACCTTTGGAGAATTTTGAATTGATGTTTAACCAAACGGTGTGAATTACCCTTGGAGCCTTTGATTTGATTGTGGTTTTGACCAAGCAGTTTGAATTACCCTTGGAGCCTTTGACTTGGTTTTTGACCAAGCGGTATGAATTACCCTTGGAGAATTTGATTTGATTTTTGACCAAGCGGCTTGAATTACCCTTGGAGACTTTGATTTGAATTTTTGAATTTTATGTTTTTATGATTTGTTTTTGTTTTTGACATATTTGAATGTTTTTGACTTTTGTGTGTAAAATACCTTTAAGTGAATGATATTGAGAGGTTCAGGCTCTTCAAAACCATCTAATTATATAAGGTGATATGCTCCAAGCCCAACTCTCTATGAAATCATGTATGGACTTATCTAGTTTGTCGTGAACTTATCTCGTAGATGCGGCAAAAGATTTGAATTCTTCTGGTTTTCTTTGAGCACTAGATCTCCAACCTTGAATTCCCTTAGGTGGACTTTACTATTGTAATATCATGCAAGGTGACCTTGGTAAACATAGAGATGCTCTAAAGCATTGATTTAGAGTTCATAAAGAAGCATCAATTGATCAAGGTAGCCTTTCCACGCAACTTCATCATCTATGAAGTCTTTTAGTGTTATGCGTAGAGTCAGGATTTCCAACTCTAGAGGCATGATGGCTTTAGTGCCATATACTGGTGAAAACGGTGTTGCCCTAGTGGACATTCGTATACTAGTCCTGTATGCCCATAGCGAAGAAGCAATTGCATGTGCCAATATTTGTGATTTTCTTGCACTGTCTTCCTCAAAATGGAGACTATTGTTTTGTTTAAGGCTTCTGCTTGCCCATTTGCTTGTGGATAATAAGGCATTGAAAAAATATGCTAAATATGATATTTATTCATTAAAGAATGCACATTTTTATTCTTAAAATATAGCCCATTATCTGATATTATCTTAGAAGGGGCCCCAAAACAACTTATGATATTATGGAGTATAAACTCCGCAATCCTTGGTCTAGTTGTTGATGTTAAGGGGATCACTTCTACCCATTTAGTGAAATATTCTATGGATATTATGATGAATGTATATCGGCATGAGGATGGGGGTGAGATCTTCCCAATCAAGTCTAGCCCCCATTATGAGAATGGACATATTGCCTAGATGGGCTACAAAGCTTGCGATGGTAAGTGTGTTATATTTGCATGATGTTGGCACTTATTACATTTCTTGACATACTCACAGAAGTCATTGTCCATTGTGGGTCAATAGTAACCCATTCTCAATATGCGCTTAACGATGGCCATGCCACTAAAATGGCCTCCACATGTTCCATTGTGATCTTGTGAAACTACCCAAGCTGTTTCTTGGGGCTCAATACAATGGAGCAATAATCCATCATATCCTCATCTATAAAGGATTTATCCTAGCAAAATGTATCTTGTTGCTCTTTGTTTAAATTTTCACATTTCTGTATGCAAAAAACCTTGATGTATTATTTTGAGCTTCAAGAAGTCTCGTAGTTGGGAAAGCCAATCCTGATAGGCCACAACTTCTATAGAATAGACAACTTGTTCTTCCTACATTTTTGAGGTAGTGAACATGGATTGAGGAACAACTCTATGGTATATGGTCGCACCACACTCTATGGGTCCTTGGGAGATCAACGACACCCAAGGTGTTGTTTGCAAGAAAATTTTGGCTACAAAGGACCAATCCTGATTTGGTTCAATGTTGATCATGTTGATTGATTCTTGATTGTCAAAAGCTTCATGACGTATTGTTGAGTGTGAAAGCACTTTCACATGAATGGTTGTAAAATCAGAAAATGGATTTTGAGGGATTAAGGATTCCAAAGATGCCATAGTGTCTACAAATCTATTCGACGTACGAGATATTGCCTTGATGTCGTACCATTCTAGTCGGGCTAAGTAATTGTCAACAAGTTCTTTGTAAGTCTTTAGGAGTGGACACCTGCATTGGAAGAGTCCTTTGACCTAGTTTACTATGAGCAACGAGTCACCAAAGATATTCAATATTTTAATTCCCATCGCTATGGTTTTTTGGAGTCCTAGGATCAATGCTTCATATTTTATATTGTTGTTTATGCACGGGAATTCTAGTTTGAATGATAAGTGCAATGGAGTGCCTTGTGGTGTGATAAATACTATCCTTGCTCTACCTCCTTATTCACACTTCAAACCATCGAATAACAATGACATGTCTTTTTCTCTCTTAGGTTTTTTGAGTTCTGGAAGATCTGATAATGCATAGACCGCATCATCAGGCAACTTTATGGTGAGAGGCTTGTTATCCTAAAGAGGCGCCTCTGCTAATTTATCTTCTATGACTTGTCCCTTTATGGAATTTTGGCTTATGAAATCTAGATCAAATTCTATCAATAGCATGATCCACTTTATGGTACATGTATTGTGATATGTCTTTCTCATCATGTATTGCAAAGGATTTTGTTTTGATATGATGTAGGTCGTATGGCTCAACATGTAGTGTCACAACTTTCAAGTTGCAAAGACCACTGCTAAACACAATTTTTTGACATACGCATATCCTAGCTCATACCTCACCAAGGTGTGACTAATGTAATATATGGCTTGTTCTTTGTCTTGTGCATTCTTTTGGGCTAACATGGTGCCGAGTGCAAAATGAGTAGCTAATATATAGTAAAAATGGTATGTTTGGCCTTGGTGGAGCCAATACTGGTGGCATTGCCAGATAAGTCTTTATCTCTACAAAGGCTTGAAGGCATTCTTCATCCCAATGAAAGGGGACTTCCTTGCATAGAAAATTATTCATAAGTCTACATTTGTCTGACAATTGCGTGATGAATCTTTTGATGGATGCTATCTTGCCTTGTAGGCTCCTCAACTCCCTAATGTTGGTAGGGGTGGCCATTTCTAGTATAGCCTTTACCTTTACAGGATCAACTTCGATGCCTCTCTTGGATACAATGAATCCTAAAAGCTTTCCAGAAGTTACACCGAATACACACTTCTTAGGATTCAATCAGACATTGTGTTCTATGAAGTGATAGAAGACTTATCTAAGGACTTCGACATGCTCTTGCCGCAATAGGGACTTGGCTAATAAGTCATCCATGTAATCTTCCAATATCTTATGCATATAGTCATCGAATATGTATGTCATGGCCTACTGATATGTGGCACCAACATTTTTGAGACCGAATGGCATCACTTTATAACATAATGTTCCCCATGGAGTAATGAAAGTAGTTTTATGTTGATCTTTAGGTTTAATCCAAATTTGGTTGTATCCAAAAAACCCATCCATTAGGAAGAGCATTTCATGACTTGTGATTGCATCTACAAGAGCATCTATGTTTGGCAACGGGAATGAATCCTTTGGTGTTGCCCTATTCAAATCTCTAAAATCCATGTAGATACAGACTCTTCTATTAGGATTCCCTATAGGTACCATATTTGACACCCACTCAGGGTAGTCAATAGGCACTATGAATATTGCATCTAGTAGTTTTTGCAATTCTTTCTTTACCATCAAAGTGACGGTTGGATGCATTTTCCTCAATTTTTGCTTGATTGGATTCTTCATGGGATCCAATGAAAGGTTGTGAACAACTAAATTTGGATCTATCCCTAGCATGTCTTTGTAAGTCCAAGCAAAAATATTTGGCCTCTCCTTGAGGAGAGGAATCAAGATGGCTTGTTTCTATGGAGATAGACTTTTTATGAACTCGAATTTCCTTGGTTGGGTAGGATCATCACTGATGTCCACCTCAAAATTTACTTCTATATCCATATGTGACCCATCCTCTAGCTTATGAGGCATGGGTATCAAATGAATGTCATCGGTGGGATTCATAGGACCTATTGACTCAGGTTCCAAACCAACATGGAAGATGTCATATGCACAACCTGATGAAATATGGAATGGCTGTAGCATCTCTTCATTGGGGAAGAGGTCTTTTGGCTCTATGGGTGAATTAGCGCGATCCCAATCAATAGCCTCTACATCAATATGCAATGATTTGGTAGGATCTATTGTATTATGAAGTGGAGTCATCAAATCGATGGAGATCATGTTGATGGATGGGATGAAATCTCCAGGACCACATGGGTGCAATCTTGTCTCAGGGGTTTCTCTTCCATACTCACGATGAGGTTTTGGAGGAATGGGAATTTTTGGATCTGGCCCATGAGTAGGGTGAACAATAGGATCATTGGGCTCTAATTACTCTCTAAATGTAGGCATAGGGGGATTAACCATCCTATGAATGGCAGCTAGGTCAATAGGTCTCCCCAAAAATTGGATTTGAGGGTCTATGGCATGAAGTTTCGTCTCTCTATCTACTAGCTCATTGACTTATTGCAAGTGGTGAGTTCCAAGATAAGCCATCTCGGTCTCATCCTCAAAGTCATCATAACTTATCCAAAAACTATTAGAATTGGTATGCGGCCCTAAGACAAATGGCTCATGTCTTGGCCCTAAGTAGGCCACCTCTATTTCATCTTCATATTCTTCATCACTTATGAAGAACCCATTTGCATTTTTCTCTCACCCCAAAGTCAAGGGTTGATGGCTTAAGCCTAAGTGAGCTCTTTCTATTGAGTCTTTTGATTCATAGTCACTTTCATCTGATGTATATTCAATCTCATCATGGATGGACCATGTGAAACTTTGTAAATAGTGAGACCCTTGATAGGCTAAGCCAAGTTGTGCCTCATCATCACTTGCTTCATATCCATTCTCCTCATCCCATGAGTTGTACCCTATTGGGGTGGAATCAATTGAGGTATTTGGATGATAAGTTTTTGGAGGCGGTATGTTTACCATGGCTACTTGTCTATTGCTCAAATTTGCTATTCTCAAGGGGTGATAAGGAATGAAATCAATGTCTTCTCCCAAAGCTATGCTTAATATTTCCAATGCCATTGCAATAGAGTCATCTCAACCTTTGCTATAATAGACTAAGCCAAATCTGTTGGAAGGAAGCTGATATAGTGGCTTGTAAGGCCTCCTACACCCCTAATCATATACACCATGGCCATAGCCATGCCAATGGCAATGCTAAAATTAGCTTAGAGAAAACTCGAGATTAGAGAGGTAACAAAAATTGACTATGAATAATTCATCACCATCCCTTTCTATATCTAAATACTTATGAGTAAAATCCAGGCTGGCATAGAAAAAATTGGTTTGGTTGGGAGGGATTCCTAGTGGAACCACTATTCCTACTAGCGACCTCAAGTATGTAGGTCTCCCTATGTCCTATGCAATCTCAATGATAGGCATAAAGATGATGTTCTACACAAGGTATTCCCCTATGCCTGTACTTGCCAAGTGTATTGATTCATGCAACGTGTATGACCCCATGGATGATACTGGCAAAGTAGGGTGATAATCAATATCTTCATCTTGATCTTGAGGATCTTTCTCTTCCATAGGACTTGGCATTTCAGCAATGGCTATAGTTGGCACTTCTTTGGGCCTTTCTTCCTTAACTAAGGGGACCTTTAGCTTTTGATTATCTTTTGGTTTTGACATTGATGGTACTTTAGAAGCATTGATTGTCTTGAGTGCACCATGAGGTGTTGATGTGCATGGGTATTTTCTTACCCCTTTGTCTTTGTTATCAACTTGTGTGGTTGGGGATGAAGGTGCCATGTATAGGTGAGTAGAAGGGATCATGAATTCTCTTGGAATATCCACCTGATTAATGTATTTAAAAGGCTCTTCATTTTCCAGAACCACATAGACTTTGCTTTAGTGCACATACTTAACACATTGGTGCAAGATAGAAGGCACACACTTCATGGACCTTATCCAAGGGTGCCCTAAGAGGATGTTGTACTGCATAGCACCTTACAAGACATGACACATCACAGGGATGGTCTTGTGCCCCACATTTATGGGTAGGACTATCATTCCCACAGTATTGCATAAAGCATCATTAAAAGTTCTCAATGTGTAAGTTCCTAGAACAATATTGGTCTTGGTGTAGCACCCTAAAATTGGCACAGTAAAACCTTAGTAATTACATTTACTCTAGTAAATAATTCAAATTCAAATTTTAACCTCCAAAACCGCTCCCAAACCACCGTTTAATCCATTTCCTCATTTCTTGTGCCATTTTTAGAGTTTTTTTTGACCGTTTGACGATATTGTCGCCGATCAGACGATATCGCCTCAAATCAGATGATTTTGTCTGGGCTAGGACGTCCAGACGATATTTTCCCAAAATTGATTTTTCATAATTAGTCTCTATTCCAACGACATCTCTAATCTAGGCAGAAGCATGTCTGCATCGTTAGAGACCCTCCCCGTTGGAGATCTCTCAAATAGGGATGATCTCCAACCTCCTAACCTCCCTCCTAAGCCTATTTAATCCTAGACCCTCCCATTAGCATCCCCCTAGCTGATAATTCCTATAACTTGACTTCACATGCATTAAGACATCCTAAATTACTATTTGCATTAGTTCTATCCAAATTTTGTTGCAGGTACCTTAGTATTTTTCAGCCGGAGCAAGCTTACATCGTCGCAAATGATCCTATTCAGATCAGAGGCGATCCTATCCAATTCGAGATGATTTCAACTACAATCATCATTGGGGGCAATCAGTGCCCAGAGTTTGCATTTCTTCATATTTTCTCTGTTGTTTTATTCTGCAATTAGCTAGTTCATTTACTATTTTTTGTTATTCTGCATCTTGGAGTTCACCCATCTAGATCAAATGCATAATTAAGTTATAATTGTCATTAAATCAGTATAATGCATTCATGTTTTTGTTTATAATTTTTAGTTTGATATTGTTATTGGAATTTTAAATTATTTCCCCATGTTAGTATTGTTGTATTTTCTATGTTTTGCATCTATTTCTCTGTTTGCAAGTCTCTGACAAATTCGTCTGATGAATTCGTCAGATCTTAGACAATCTTGTCTGATAGTAGACGATCCTATCAAATCAGAGGTGATCCCAACTACTTCAAAAATTAGAATCTTCATCAGACATCCGAATCAGGTATTGATCTTTAATCCATATTATTCTCTCTATTTTTTGTCTAATTTTGTTCTTCTGTATTCATTTAATCTGCATCTTCATATAGAGTAATTTAGATTCATTTGGCCAAACCTAGGACTTGGATGATAAAGGCTAAAACTTAACACATAAAACACATTCCCAACCTAGGCGTGGAAACTGCCACTAAATGTTTCCTGGTGAACCCACCATCCATCGAAAAATCACCATAATACACCTCCTTCGAGAGGCGGGACCTTTGCAAGGCCTCTCAGTCCGAGGTACCGCACCATCCTTTTCACATCCCCCTTTCGGGCATGGATCCTATAGCCTGAAGGTAAGGGTGTGAAAAATTTTGAGCGATACATTTTGGTGAACCCGACATGAATACATTTTAAACCTTTTGAAAACAAAACAACCAAAACATAGATGCATTTCAAATCATTTAAAATTAATAAGTTGCATATCATGTTTAGATGGTAGCTCCTAAGAAAATATTAGCAGTTACTATAAATGTTGAAAACCAATTAGCGGCCATAGAAATCAATTCTGTGCTTAGTGTGCCTGAAACAGATAGAAATCAAATTTTGTGGGACAAACTTGATAGAAGACTAAGTGTCATTTCATCTATGTCAACAAAACTTAAACAAATCAAGAGGCTTGTCCTAGATAGAATCCTAGATCCTCATCAACTCGTCTTTTATCATGAACTTCAGAGAGCCTACCATAGATGGTTAGCTTATAGGAGAGCTCTTGTGTCTTCAAAATTGTTCACCTTCGAGGAATACCTCGAGAACGCAACCATTATACACCAGTTCCTAGGTCGTGTAGAAGACCAAGAGGTTGTTCTTACGGATAGGGAAATATGGAATAGAGTTCCTCGAGCTGTGTTATATCGAGAGTATTGCCACGAGCTTTACTTTTATCAGCCAGCATCTAAGACAGATAATATCACTATAGCTCTTTCATTAAATTTTTAAAGGAAAACTTTCAATTTGAAGAAGAACACTTCATGACTCCTGAAGAACTCGAGCCCATTAATGATATTTATAAATTGTTTATAGAAAACTAGATCTTTATTTTCAGTATTATTTCTTGCATTTATTGTGTTTGTTCTCTTTACAATATTATTACAAAAACAAGAAAAAAAACTAAAAAAAACATAACAAAAACCAAAACCTTTCATTTTAAATATTGTAGTAGGTATATAATTAATATATACCTCTTAAAATTGTTGCATATATATATATATATATATATTTTTTTTTTTTTTTCTGAAATCTAAATTAAGCACAATGCCTAAACTTAGGAATGGTAAACAAACTGAAGAAGAAGAAGATTGGTTAGAAGATAAAACTAGAAACCCAAATGACCTTCTTGAAGATCCAATTCCGGAAGGAGAAACTCTAGATCAACCAGAAGATGACCTAGGTGAAGACAATGAACAAGAATAAAATGTTAAAGAGGATGGATCCTCATCCCCTAGAGTAGCTCTAGATGGAACTATTGCTTTTGACAACGTAGATCATTTCTGGAAATTTTTCCATAATAACATTGGTGTTCTTAATATGGCAGTTCATATTGATAAAGGGCAAATTAGTGACACTCAAGCAGCCATGGAACATATGTTTGATGTGCGCACTAATCCCTTGTCTTTCATTGATCAAGAAAGTGACAAAGCTGGACCATCCAATAGAGATATGGTCACTATGATTCAAAACATGCCAAAACAACAGGTTACCCAACCTCCTAAGGAACCTTTTATTGAGCCTAAAATCATTCCCACACAAAATAAAACTTCCTTCACTACTTTACTTCGCCAAAATATTGATAAATATGCTTCAAGTAAATAAAAACCTAAAATGAGGTCAAACACCAATTTTCAACAATCTGGAAAACAACATAATACAACTTCAAAATTCCTTCATAACACCTTTCCTACCAACAATCTACACAATAGCAACATAGCATCTAATCTTCATGTCCCTCCATCATATGCTCACAAATCCCATATCAATGCCCTATCGAACCAATATGGTGGGCAAACTAGTCATCTAGAAGCAGTTAGCTTCGCGTATGGACCAGATAGATCCTTATCGTCCCTCGTACAATTATCGAGAGATATGTAGTCAACCTTTGGATCCCATAGTTGGAGCACAACCTTACCCTAAGTATTTTCCCATGCCTATCCTACCTATATATAAAGGAACCAAATATCCCATAGAGCATCTTCACATGTTTAGGATAGCATGTCATGATATATCACATGATGACTTGCTATTACTAAAAATGTTCCCAAAAAGTTTAGGTGGAATGGCATTAGAGTGGTACTATCAATTGCCCATTCATTCTTTGAGAAACTTTGAAGAAAAAGCTGAATATTTTGTCCATCAATTTAGTGCCTACATCGAGAGGCATGTAACCATTAAAGATTTATACAACTTAAAATAAGACAAGGATGAATGTTTTGCCGATTTCTTAGCTCGATGGAGGCAATTGACAGGAAAATTTCACTTTGTGCTACCTTATAGGGAAATATTGGACATTTTTATTAATAATTTACAAGAACAAATATCTTATGAGCTATCAACTGCTACTTTAACTACCTTCAATCAGGCTATAGATTTAGCTCGAAGAGTAGAATATGCCCTCATTAGGAGAGGCCAACTTAGGAAGAAGGATGATGAGAAAACATCCAAAAATTAGTATAAAAACAAACAAGTTGTAGGTGACAGAGTCACTAACAACAGAAATGTTGCTAATATCAATGCAACAAAAACAACAAAAAAATTTATATTGAAACCGCCTGATAAGCCTCCTCGAGAATTTACTAGATTGAATCAACCATTATCAACTATTTTACCTCAATTACTCGAAAGAGGTTTGATCCAATTACCAGCCATCCAGGAACCTGATCCAACTATACCCGAATACAAAGCTGACTTACACTGTGATTTCCATAGAGGACCTGGACATTCTACCAATGCTTGTAAAAGGTTGAAACATAAAATACAGGATCTGATTGATAATAATGAAATGGAGGTGCAAGCCTTCCAACCTAAACAAAATGCTCCTAATAACCCTCAAAATACCATTCCCAAAAATAAAATCAAAATTCTAATCAATCATTAGACATATTTCAACACCCTTTACCAAGACATGGTAAAGAGGTGGCCAATCAAATCGAACATCATAAAGTTCCTCCTCCTACCCGATATGTAGGAACTATTAGCGAACATTTACTTAATCATGATCCTCAAATATTTGACACAACCTTATCCATGGTTACGACCAGGCACTTACATAATATTCAAACTTCAGATTCTAGTGATATAGAATCAGATACTGAAAGTGAAATAGACATCACTTCAAACCAATCGAATAGTTCTAAAATGAATCAGATCCTATTCAACCTATCATAGATGCTATGGTTCTAGAAGAACCATTTCCTAGAAGAGTTACTACTCGACCTTCTTATAATCAATTCCTCCCTGATGAACAAGCCATAAATGCTCGATCGAGACCAGTTCAGCGTCTTCAATATAACATTGTAGGTACCATTAGAGTTGTTACCCGACAACAGGCTCAAAATTCTCAACAAGAACCAAACCAGAATGATGGATCAACTCCATTCGTTTTGAAAAATCCCAATAAAGGAAATCATGCTTCCAATGTTCAACCTAAACCCCCTTACAATATTAATGAGCAATTATCCAATACTACAGCCAGAATTTCCCTTTTGGATTTGTTAAGATCTTATCCTACCCATAGGGATGAGTTGATGCTTACATTAAGCCAAATGATGGTACCTCAAAACATTCAACCTGAAGCCATGGCCAATACTATCATCACTAGAGAAGTTGATTGTATTGATTTCCAGGATAAAGATATCCCACAACACAATTTACATAAGGATAATCCCTTATATATTACTGCCCTAATTGGAGATGTAGCTGTTAAACGAGTCCTGATTGATAATGGTTCATCTCTAAACATTTGCACTTTTGACTTCTACCAACGATTTGGCTTTAGAAGTGATGAAATGAAGAAAATTGACATGATTATCAAAGCTTTTAATGACGAAACACAAGAAACATGTGGAGTTATTACCATCCCATTACAAGTTGGTCCTCAAACTCTAGATACGATCGTGTTTATTGTACATTGCCCCACATCGTACAATATACTCTTGGGTTGTCCTTGGATCAATGCAATGCGGGCTGTCCCATCAACTTTACACCAATGTGTTAAATTCGAATTTAAAAATCAATTGGTCACTATCCATGGTGACCCTAGACCCTTTGATATGTGTGCTTTGGCAGAACCTCGTTGGAGTGCAATTTTGCCCTGCTCTGTCATCCACACATCCTAATTCTTATTTTTCATCTAAAACTGTGAACCACACACCCATAGCTTCACCTATTTCCCCTCCATTAATTTCATTTTCATATATAGATCAACAATATTCTAAACAAACCACTCTAGAACCTCAAAAATATTTTCAATCTACAACCAATCCTTCATGTTCTATCCCTATAATTTCAAAACCTATAGACCCATATCTTAACACTTCCACATTTTCAACATCTATCATACCTTCTACATATAAAGATATAGGGAATGATCCTTCTACATCTTATATTCTTTCTGATGAACTTTTACCAGATTTATCTACAACCTTAATATAAAAAAAAACAAATGCTTTCATGCAAAATTCAATTCTTTTAAATAACTTACCGCCATCTCCTCGTACTTTGGGCCTCCCACAACCTATGGGAAGTACTTACCAAGTCGGGAGTTGTGCCTTCATTTATAAAGGATATGACCGGGGAAGAATCCCTCGGAATATCAAAACTCATCATGAGGGATATGCTCGATGTTATTTTACCAATGCATATATTAAAGCTAAACCCATAATGCTTAAAATGGGATATAAAGGGAAAGGCTTGGGACCTTTCCAAAATGGCATGAAATAACCTTTCGAGGTAGAACCATGGCCTGCCCGTTGTGGTGTGGGCTTATTTCCTAGTAAGGGTCAACCCTTTCCTTTTGAAGATGATGATCAACTCATATGTTATCAAGATTATTTTGATAGGTGTGATGATTTGCCTCTAAAAAATTAGCCATTTACATGTAACATGCTATCCATAGCTTACCCTGAAATGATTGTTGACTCCGATGAGGAGTTGGAAGGAGATATCTTCCACGATGTCTCCGTTGAAGAGATGTTACACAATGGATTTTATTTTGATGGTTCTATACCAACTATAGCCCAACTTTAGGCCACTAATCCTCAAGATGAATTATCCAAATTAAACTTACAATAATTACAAGAATTGGGCATTTCACCCGCCCCACCTAATTTTGAAAGATATCTACACATGGAAGTAGAAAATGTCATTAAAATTAACATTGGAACTGAGGATAGTCCTCACATAATCAATATTGGATCAGAATTAAGTCAAGAAAAACAAGAACAATACATTGCATTCCTTAAAGAATATGAAGATGTCTTCTCTTGGACATACGAAGATATGCCAAGTCTAGACCCTTCTGTAGTCATGCATCACCTAGTGGTCCATCCGGATGCTAAACCTATTAAACAAAAACTTAGAAAAATACATCCCAAAGTGGCTCTGCTAGTCAAAGGGGAGTTAGAAAAACTCCTGAATGTTGTTTTTATACAAGCTATTGATTATGCTGAATGGATCTCAAATGTAGTTCTAGTCACCAAGAAAGAAGCCACAAAAGTTAGGGTTTGCACATATTTTAGAGATATTAATGTTGCATGCCCTAAAGATGATTTTCCTCTTCCAAACATGGATCAAATCATTGAATTTACTATCGGGAGTGGGATGATGTCCTTAATGGATGGATTCTTCGGTTATAATCAGATCAGGATAGCTCCTGAAGATCAAGCTAAAATAGCCTTTATTACCCCCTGGGGTACTTTTTTTTGGAAAGTGATGCCATTTGGCTTAAAGAACGCAGGTGCAACATATCAATGAGCTATGACTTATATTTTTCATGATATGATGCATGATATCCTACATGATTATGTAGATGATATTATAGCTCGTTCTATTAATGAAGATAATCATTTAGATGATTTGAGAAAAGTTTTTAATCAATTACGAGAATATCTTATTCGATTAAATCTAGCCAAATGCATATTCGGAGTTAAGTCTAATAAACTATTAGGGGTTTTAGTTTCTTTATGTGGTATCAAAATCGACCCTCTCAAGATTGCGGCTATCACTGATATGCCCACACCTACTAATATATCTGAGTTACAAAGTTTACAAGGTAAGCTTCAAGCCATCCGTCGCTTCATCGATAAGCTAGCGGACAAAACCGGTCCCTTTCTTAAACTTCTTAAGAAAGATGTCCCTTTTAATTGGGACGATGAATGTAGAGAATCTTTTCAACTTCTCAAACAATACCTCCTTAATCCACATGTGCTTTCACCGCCTAAACCTGATCGTCCATTTCTCCTATATATTTCAGCTTTAGATTCTACTTTAGGAGCTATGTTAGCTCAGCTTGATGATGCAAAGAGAGAACGTGCTAATTATTATATTAGCCGAACCTTCATCAGTTATGAAACCCGATACACAACATTAGAAAAATTATGTCTAGCAGTTGTGTTTGCTATGCAAAAATTATGCCATTATATGCTTACTCAGAAAACTTATGTCATTGCTAAATATGATCCCTTGAGGTATCTCATGAGTCGACCTTATTTATCGAGTCACACAGCCAAGTGGGTTCTTGCTCTAAGCAAGTTTGACCTCACGTTCATAGGAAAAAATTTTGTTAAGGGTCAAATCATAGCAGATCAATTAGCTGCTACACCCTTGGAGTCTACCCATCCCCTCATCATTGAGTTTCCTGATGAATGCCTTCAATTAGAGGCAGACCATATTGAACAATGGTCCTTATACTTTGATGGAGCCCGATGCATGAGTGGGGTTGGAGCGGGTATTATTTTAATATCCCCGTAAAAACATCTTATTCCTCTATCCTTCAAATTAACATTTTCTTGCACTAACAATACTGCTGAATATGAAGCTTTAATCCTTGGATTACGAGCTGCCTTGGCGCTAAAAATTAAACATCTTTTAGTTTTTGGTGATTCTCAACTTGTTATAAACCAAATTAATGAAGTTTATCAGACCATATATGATAAACTGCATCCATATAAAGCCTATGTTTTACAATTAATGTCTCTATTTTATCAAGTTACCTTGGAAGCTATTCCTCAAACTTGCAACCGTGCAGCTGATGCTATGGCCGCAGCTGCATCTCTCTTGCCTTTGGAGTTAGATGACGAATATGCCACCATCATTATTCGTCGACTCTAGGAACCCGCTTCAAATAAGTCATGCTTAGAACATTTGGATGTGTTTCTAATCAATGAAACTACTCCTGAACCTTGGTATATGGATATATTTGATTTTCTCCAAAATGGGACTTTCCCTACCAATTCTAATAGAAACCAGCGTCAGTTATTACGTAAACGAGCAAGTCAATTTGTAATAATTGGCAATACTTTGTATAGGAGATCTTTTGAAGGTATCCTATTAAGATGTTTGAATTTAGAAGAATCCAAATTAGCCTTGAGTGAAGCCCATGATGGATCTTGTGGAGGACACTTCAGTGGTAGTGTCATTGCTAAAAAGCTCCTTAGGATAGGATACTTTTGGCCTACCATGGAGAATGATGCACATGATTATGTGCGCCATTGTGACAAGTGCCAGAAACATGCTGACCTTTTCCATGCGCCTGCACAAGAACTGTAGGCTATTTCATCTCCTTAGCCCTTTTCAAAATGGGGTTTAGATATTATTGGCAAAATCAATCCTGTGTCATCTGATGGACACAAATTCATCATAACCGCCACCGAGTATTTCATGAAGTGGGTTGAAGCTATGCCTTTAGCTTCCTGCACTGGCACACAAGTTTCTAAATTTATTTTTAATCAAATCATTTGTAGGTTTAAAATTCCTGCAAATCTCATCTCTGATAATGGAACTTGTTTCAAAAATAAAGATGTTAAAAAATTATGCCAAAAATATAAGATTCAACATCACTGGTCCACTCTCTATTATCCTCAGGGTAATGGTCAAGCAGAAGCATATAACAAAACCTTAATCAAAATTCTCAAAATATTGGTCAACAAAATTGGCCATGACTAGCACATTCAGTTATATCCAGCCTTGTGGGCCTATCGAACTAGTGTTCGAACTCCCACTGGAACTTCACCTTTTGTTTTGGTTTATGGTGCTAAAGTCGTTTTTCCCTTTGAATTAGAAGTTCCTTCTTTGGCTCTGCTACTTCAAGATACCGAAGTAGGAGATGAATATCGAGCTGGCAGACTCAGTCAGCTAGAACTCCTAGATTAAAAATGCATCAATGCTTTGGAGCATCTCCGTGCCTACCAAAACAAGCTTAAAAGATCATATGCTAAAAAAGTTCGTCATCGATCCTTTGAGATCGGCGACCTTGTTTTAAAAGAAAATAAAAAAATACCAATGCAACTAAGGACCTTAAAGGTAAATTTGAGCCCAACTGGCTTGGACCATACATTATCACCTGCTAAATTTGAATCAGGAGCATACAAATTATCTACCTTAGATGGTAAAGAACTTAAAGAACCCATGAACATTTTGCATCTTAAACGTTACTATGTATAAATTTGGTCATTTCATCCTTGTATATATTTGTTTAAAATATTTCAACATCACTATCTCGTATTTATTTCAATTTATAAATTCAAAAACACCAAAAACATTCATAATCATCAAAATATTCAAAACTATTTGTTGCATTTATTTATGGCACTTGTTGATTCTTTCAAAAACAAAAAAAATAATAATGAAAATAAAAAAATAGCAATATTCTTGACTCTTTCGAAACCAAAACAACATAAAGAAGAAAGAGAGAGTCAACATTCTCAAAACTTCTCAAAAAGTATTTATATATATCTTCTTACAAATGTTGCAGTTATATGTTTCAAATTATTTTGGATAAATTAGCATTTATTTGGAATCCCGCACTTTCACACTCACAAATATAAATATCTTGATTTTATCTGGCATGATTACTAATCTCTCTTATATCAAAGTTCACAAAATTCAATTAAATAAAGTTTGAGCACAGAGAATTGATCTTGTTATTTACTTAAACCAAGCACATCTTTTCACAATAAAATGATTATATTTGTAATTTCCATGCTTTGCTACATAGTAGAAGTGGTTTCTTGAGCGAAAAGCTTCCCCTGCTATCCTATCATGCACATGGTCTAGAATCTTTGAGAATTGGCAAAAGGACAAGCTCACCCCTACCTAGAATAAAAATCCCTTGCTCTACAGCTAATCCGAGCAAGTATCCCTAGCATAGAACAAAAAGAAAAAGCAAAGTTCAAGAAAAATAGAAAAAGAAAAAGCAAAAAAAAGAAAAACGTTATTTTATATCATTACAACATTATCAAGCAAAAATACAAAAGAAAGCAAAAGAAAGCAAAAGCAAAAGCAATAAAATCCCCTTCCCTACCCTTTGAAAAGAAAAGAAGGGTTGATGAGCTAGAATCCCTGGAATTATCAATTATTCGAAAACTGTGAGGTAAGCCCCATAATAGGTGGTTTGTGCCCAACCTGCTTGGCCTTGGGTAACTCCTAGCGTGGCGATATGTCTGTCACATTAGCGACCTTCTTTTGTACAGACCTATGTCTGCTTATGGATTAGTTAGCTCTTGATAATCCGACTTACATAGTAGTCTAGTATGGTTATATGCATCTAAATCATGGTTAATGAACACTTATTTTGTTCTTTCAAATCACTTGTATCATATTATCTTGCTCAAAACTGGTACATGAATAATGCAATTGCACACACATTTTGTATTTGAGATATTTTGTGTATCATTATGATAAATCAAGATTGGAAATGAACTCACATATGCACATGGGATTCCTTATAAATCTAACTTTTGTCTTTAAGATACTTTGAAATATTTTTTCAAATTGTTTAGAATAAATTCATTTTCTTCCTTAAAGTATAGTTGTTTAGTATAAAGACAACTACATGCATAATCAAAAAGATTAAAATTCCTTTCAAAACCATACAATCAAAACATATATATATATATTGTCGACTTTCGCGACGATGGTATAGTTCCAAAACCAAAATTGAATTTTTTTTTTGCCTAGCGCAAGTCCTTATCTCCATATTTTCTGTTTATCAAAAATCAATCATGCAATAAAGCTATCTCTTTTTGGATTTCGTGATGATGGTATAAGTCTATACCTACATATTCTATGCCTAGCGCAAACCATTGTACCAATTTTTATTTCCCATTTATTTAAAAATCATGAAAACCATATGACTTAAATCATTCTGTTATACAATTATGTTTTCAAAACAAAAAGCATGCACATTATCATTATTTCATGTCATTATGTCAACCTTCAATTTTGCAATGATGGTATAATTCCTAGCAAATTATCCAAAAATTTTATCACACTTAGGAATTTATGCCTAGCAAAAATCATTTTAACATTATTTCATGCATACTATTTTTATGAAAATCTGAAAACAAATCATCATCATCATCATTTGCACCATTGCACCAAAGTCTTAAGACAGTCTCTTAAGCATTCTTTTACTTTTTAACAATATTTCTATACTGGGATTAGCTTGACGACCGAGTGAGCGGTGACTCCATGAAATGGTCTATAATAGCGACAATGTCCTTTGAAATTATTGTTAGAAGTCTCTTTTTATCTTTTATCAAATCATCACATCACAAACAACCAATTTGTTCTATCAGATTATTTCATTTAAATTTTTCAAGCATGACATTTCAACCATAATATTTCCAATGACGTAATTACATGAATCATCAAATCAATCAATCAAAACATTAAAGCATCATACAAATACATAAGACACAAGTCATATGATCAAAAAATATCTCATCTATATATATCACAAATATATATACATCATCTCAAAACTGGATTGGTATGCCACAATCTGTACCTCGGCATACTCAATCCTCTATCAAAAATAATAGAAACTATGTCTCAATCTATACAATGTCGTGCAGTAGTCTAGCCTCGAGAACCCCTTGAGCTCTTAGCCTCATCTCCTCCCTCGCCCTGAGGTGGACGAGGTGGCCCCATCGTAGTATGTGTGGTACTACGAGTCCTAGTCATCGATCGGGATGAAGTCCTCGATGGCCCTATCCTGATTGGATCTACGATGTTAGCTGACAGTGGTAATCTCTCCTCCTCTGGCACCATCTGGTAGTATAATGTCTGGTAAAAAGTGATTTGGGCAATAGCCCGTGCTAGCTCCTGAGTGCTCGCTCCTCCACCCCGTGCTCTGAGGTGTGCAATATCATCCCTGAGTTGTGTAACCTTAGCTCGGTGTCATGCAGCCTCCTCCTATAGGGTCTGCACCTATGCCTCGATATGGATTATATTTGCTTGAAGAGTCACTGTCTTGCTACTCTCCCTAGTGTCAACACCCTTTCTCTTATTGGGCGATGGTGGCCTCTTTCTCTATGGAGAAGGGGGTCTCTCCTCCCTCCTCTCCCACTGTTGTGGCCTCTACTACGCCTGTGCTCTCCTCAGCTCTCTCCCTCCATGACCCTGGGCTGCCTCCATAGCCTCCTAGTGCCACCTCCCCATCCGATGCACAACTACATGAATCGGACCCTGAGCCCTCATCATACGAGGAGGGCGGATGCTTGCGTACCAGGCATCATAGCCATTCGCTACTCTAGCATCATCCCCATCCACTGGCTAAATGGGGGCATCATCCATGTATTGACTCCAGAATTGCTGCATATATGGAGCCCCACTGACCGTAGTGTTATCCCAGACAGTACGGGAAAACTTGTAATCCTTTAGAGATGGGATCCCCTGTTGTAGGCCAAACTGTCACAAAACTCGATCGTAGCGATGGAGCTCCACCTCTCCCATCTCCATCCATAGCCAGTAGACTTTCCTGATGTGAGCCAGCTCTTTTCTATCCTTGGCCCACCCTGGGTGCTCTCGCCATGGCCTCTAGGTGATCTGGTTCAGGACAAGGTCATCCAGCAGTCTCCGGGACATTGACGGATCAATTTGTCATTGTGCCCCTCTTTAGAGCCACTAGTAGAAAACTCGGGGCCTCTCCCCATCAATCCCTATCAAAGAAAGCCCTACTGGCCTCTACACTATAATGTGCTCCCAGCACCACACCTGTAGAAGTGATATCATCACTAGACATCGGTCGCCCTTGTACACGACCCCATGCAGGATCCTGTACAGTTGGCATAGAACAAAACTGCCCCAAGAAAATCTATAACCATGGTCCCGCATGTCACAGATCACATCTACTAGCACCCATGGTACCCTGCACCCGCTCTGGTGGCACAGCAGAAGTCCACCTACCACTTCGGCCAAAACCTG
Source organism: Wollemia nobilis (assembly GCA_028583015.1). Classification (NCBI taxonomy): domain Eukaryota; kingdom Viridiplantae; phylum Streptophyta; class Pinopsida; order Araucariales; family Araucariaceae; genus Wollemia; species Wollemia nobilis. The sequence goes on along the minus strand of JAQPPZ010010078.1, from coordinate 1,314,845 downwards.
TGTGAGTCTGGATGCCCCAGGCATCTGATGTAGCGCCTCGATGTTTACTCCACCCTTCTCCAGGGTGAATCTCAGATCGCCACACAACCGCATCATAGCATGTCCCTAATTGGCCGTAGGAGTGATCAACCGTCCTTGTATGGGGATCTTTAGAATCCTCCATACATCCTCCAATGTGGGAGTCATCTCCCCTATCTGTAGCTGGAAACAGGAAGAACCCAGATACCACCTCTCTTCCAGGGCTGTCAGTAGCCCCATGTCTATGGATACTTGTGGTATCTCTACCACATGCTATAAGCTGGCCTGAGCCAGCTGATCCCACTCTGCATGTGATAGAGCGGCCAAGTCATCTCTCAACCCGACGTATTTCCATTCTCTGCTCTTTAGTAAACCTCTCTGCAACATAAACAACAACACAATAAACAATCATTAATAACAACTCAAGTGATTAATAATGCAAGTTAAAATAAGTTCAATTTTATACAAATGATGATATCGTCTACTATTGGATGATATCGTCCCCAATTTGAGCAAAATCGTCTTTAATTTTGCAACCCAAAATCGTCCCTAATTTGATGAAATCGTTCCCCTTTTGTCGATTTCACCCGTAGATGAAATCGATGAACTTGAGATGATTTCATCGAAATCAAGACGATTTCGTCCCGACGACGTCGATGGCCCAAAAACGGCCGCGATACTCAAAAAATGATCAAAATTCACCTAAAAAGCATGTAAATTCAACTTAAAACATTCTAAGCTAAGTTTAGACTCTTACCTATAGCCCGCGCTGGACCTCTGTCGATCTGTGCGCTGTCTCCACAATTTTGCTTGCAGAGCTCTAAAAAACCAAAAAAATGAACAATAAAAATGAATTAGGGTTTTACCCTATTTTTCTTAATTTTATTCAAAACACAATTAAAAACAATTAAAATTTTTCTTTTTCACGTTTTTACCTCAAACGTTCGATTTGGGTAAGAACACAAAGTGGGCACCATAGTAAGCTGTCATACGATTTGACCAAGAATCGTCGCCTAAAAATGGGAATAATTTTTGCTTTCTTGTAAATCGAGAAGAACTCATCTTTAATGCATTTTCTTCGAAAATTTTGCTAAAGAGGGGGCAAAATGTAGCACCCTAAAATTGGCACAGTAAAACCTTAGTAATTACATTTACTCTAGTAAATAATTCAAATTCAAATTTTAACCTCCAAAACCGGTCCCAAACTACCGCTTAATCCGTTTTCTCATTTCTCGTGCCATTTTTAGAGTTTGTTTTGACCGTTTGATGATTTCGTCGTCGATCAGACGATATCGCCTCAAATCGGACGATTTCATCTGGGCTAGGACGTCCAGATGATCTTGTCCCAAAACTATTTTTTCACAATTAGTCTTTGTTTGAACGACATCTCTAATCTGGGAAGAAGCGTGTCTGCATTGTTAGAGACCTCCTCCATTGGAGATCTCTCAAATAGGGATGATCTCCAACCTCCTAACCTCCCTCCTAAGCCTATTTAATCCTAGACCCTCCCCTTAGCATCCCCTTGGTTGATAATTCCTGTAACTTGACTTCACACACATTAAGACATCCTAAATTGCTATTTGCATTAGTTCTATCCAAATTTTGTTGTAGGTACCTTAGTATTTTTCAGCCGGAGCAAGCTTACATCATCGCAGACGATCCTGTTCAGATCGGAGGTGATCCTATCCAATTCGAGACGATTTCGTACCAATGTGAGACGATTTCGACTGCAATCATCATTGGGGGCAATCAGTGCCCAGAGTTTGCATTTCTTCATCTTTTCTCTACTGTTTTATTCTGCAATTAGCTAGTTCATTTACTATTTTTTGTTATTCTGCATCTTGGAGTTCACCCATCTAGATCAAATGCATAATTAAGCTATAATTGTCATTAAATCAGTATAATGCATTCATGTTTCTATTTATAATTTTTAGTTTGATATTGTTATTGGCATTTTACATTGTTTCCCCATGTTAGCATTGTTGTATTTTTTGTGTTTTGCACCTATTTCTCTATTTGCAGGTCTCTGACGAATTCGTCAGATCTCAGACGATCTTGTCTGATAGCAGACGATCCTGTCAAATCAGAGGTGATCTTGACTACTTCAAAAATCAAAATCTTCATCAGACATCCGGATCAGGTATTGATCTTTAATCCATATTATTCTCTCTATTTTCTGTCTAATTTTGTTCTTCTGTATTCATTTAATCTGCATCTTCATATAGAGTAATTTAGATTCATTTGGCCAAACCTAGGACTTGGATGATTAAGGCTAAAACTGAACACATAAAACACATTCCCAACCTAGGTGTGGAAATTGCCACTAAATGTTTCCTGGTGAACCCACCATCCATCGAAAAATCACCATAATACACCTCCTTCGAGAGGCGGGACCTTCGCAAGGCCTCTCAGTCCGAGGTACCACGCCATCCTTTTCACATCCCCCTTCCGAGCATAGATCCTATAGCCTGAAGGTAAGGGTGTGAAAAATTTGGAGCGATACACTTGGGTATCTTGAGATACTCTATTGTAGTTGTTGTGATGTTGTTTATTGATGAACCTATATCAACCAAAAGCCTCTTGAAAGGTAATTCATTGATGGTTGCTACAATATTTAGCAAAGGGTCTGGTAAGGTAGCAGAAAATGTCTTAATATCATGATCATAGAATCATATTAGAGGTTCCTAGCATTCTTGCACTTGTCCCACAAAGTGAGTGAATGAATTCGCATCTTGCAGTTGAAACTCAATTGTTCTTAAAATTTCCATTAGAGTCTCCCTATGCTTTGGGGACTATTGTATGATCTCATAGATGGATAACTTAGCTGGAGTCATCTGTAGATTTTGTTCCAATCTAATCCGAATAGTTACCACATGTCTCGTTGGTGGACCTAGAAGGTTATCTTGCCTTTGCCTAGGAGCAGTTGGTATTTTCATGGGAGCTATAGGTGGTTGTTGTTGACCATACCACCTAGTCCTTGTTGCTATGTTAATGATATCAACCATCCCAATGCATCCATGGGTAGGTATGTCAGCTCAAACCTAATTGAATTAAGCCCCTTGCTCTTGATGGGTTTCATGATTGGGTAATGGGTTTTTGTATATGCCCATGTATCTGTTATCGGGAGCTAGTGGGTTGTCAACTTTGAGCTCTCCCACCTCAATCATGTTTTGCACTTGATGCTTAAACCCGATGCAAGCTTCAATGTCATGCCTCGATATCTTGTGATAAGGACAAAATTGATCTTCCCTATATCCTTTTGGCTTAGGATGGTTTGGATATACAAGAGGTATATCAGGAAATCTGATCCTCCTGGCCTTGTTCAACTGATTAAATATTGATTACATTGATTTTTTTAGAGGCGTGAAATAACGAGGTGGATTACATTCTTGATTTCTTCCTTGATTGTTATTTTGGTCGTAGTTGACTATTGGGGGATGTTCTTGATAGTTCTATGGTTGTTGTGCAACCCCATACTTGGGTGTAGCCAATACAACTTGATTGACTGGAGCAAGGTTGCCCTGCTTCTGCTTGTACTTGTCATTCTTACCATTCTTGTTCCACTTCTTTTTTTTTTATGCTTAATGGTTCCCTCATATACCTTTTATCTCTTTGATGAGCTTGGACTGTGCAAAATCTTCCTGAAATGAAGGATATTATTGAATTTGTAGCAAGAGGGAGATATTTTTAGAACAACTTTTGGTAAACATATGAATGATCTCTTCTGTGGGAATGGAGAATGACAATTTTGCCATGATTTTTCTCCACATTTTCTCACAATCCATTATATGCTCATCATCATATTGTTTCAGGTTTGCCAGGTCTGAAATATTCACCTTCTTCTTAGCACCAAAGGAGAAACTATTCAAGAATGCATTTACTAGTTGTTCAAAGTTGGTTATGCTATTCTTAGGTAGTTGGTTGAACCATTGAGTGGCAGCACCTGAAAATGTCATTATGAATGTTCTTAGCATGAGAGCATCATTGTATTCAAGATGAAAATAAGCATTGATAAAATTTGTGACATGCTCTTGTGCATCCTCTTCACCTTTAAACTTCTCTAACCTAGGCATATCAAAGTTCTTAGGATATGGAGGGCTAGGGATTGATGGGCACAATGGTTGATTGTGTATCTTGCTCAATGTTGGTGAGTTCCCAACTGCCTCTTGTTTCTCAAAGGTTATCTTTTCAGCAAGCTCTTGAAATACCTTTGATGCAAGGATTTCCTCCTTGTGCAAGCCTATTCATATTGGCAATGGAGGTAACTCTCTATCCATTTGATTTGTTCCATTTTACTCCCTCCTACGAGAGGAATCAAGATTGTGATATTTATTTGTCATGTTTGTCTTTTCCCAATTAGTTGGATTATGTTCATGATTTGGTGGGGGGTTTCATTATGGGATATATTGTCTAGTGTGCCTTTCCTTAGGTGAGTTAGCATGTCTTGTTATTTGGTGGTCACCACCATTTATCTATAAATTTTTAAGAGCTAGCTACTCATATTGCTCTCTTAAACACTGCTCATGTTGGTGCAAGAGTCTTTCTCTTTGTTTCTCTTGTTCGAGAGCTTCCACTAACTCTCACTCTTTACGTAATGTATTTTCTAACCACCTCATTCGATCAATTTGTGTTGTTGTAGAAGACTCATGTTTATCTGACTATGTTCTTGTATTCTTGACTTGCAGATTCCTTGAGGGGGTTTCTATTGTATCTGTACTCTTGCTAGTTAATGTGACTTGTTCAATGTACTATTGAATATCCTTATGATCAGACTCCACGTGTCTTCTATGGGGTCACTCTGAGGTACCCCCAGAATGGGAGGTATGTTTAGAGGTCACAGTTCATGAGCTTCTAGATGTAGAGTTCTTAGTAGCTATAGTTATTTGAGTTGGTTGAGTAGGAAATCGATCCAACCTGTCTAGATGTCTCGTTCTCTATGGCTGGTCCTGTGGGGTACCATTTGCTCCTTTGAGGTCATATTCTATGAGAATATTTCCTTTTATGCAAAGGGTTTCTTCTATATGATTCCCATGACTAGATGTAGCTCTAGTTTATTGCCCTTCAGTGGTGACATGTTTTCTCCATGTGGATGGAGACATGGCAGTCTCGTCATCCCTATGTGAAGAATGAGTCTTAAAACCTTCTCTATGTCTATGTGAGGAGGAAGCCTTTGAATTTTCCTAATGTCTTTGAGATATTTCTATGTGTTTAGAGGAGGCCCTTGAGGTCTCCTCATGTCTCCTTGATGAGGATGGCTATGAAGCCTCTTTTTTTTTATGTGAATTTGTTCCATGATGTGGTTCCTTACTTGGGGTTTCTTGAGGATATCCCCCAAGAGTTGAGTTATCACCCCTTAGGCTCGTGGCACTACGTCTCACGGTCTTACGGGTAGGTTGTTCAAAATTACTATGACTCCGCGTATAGGTATGAATTACTTATGTCTCTCCCTCGACATCAGACTGAGGGTGTTTAATTCTTGTTTTGACCATGTTGTTTTATAACTTGATCTTTTGAGTTTTCTATTTAGGAATGACCACACAATTCCAAACAAATTTTTATCTTGATTACCAATTTAAGTGTGCCCTAAACTATTTTTTGTATTTTGATGTGTTGTTCTCTTGATTTATTTGCTCTTGTTCTTGGATTAAGAATGAGAAGACTCATCCATAGTGATAATCGAGTACACTCGTGCCAAACATGATTTTATCAAAAGAAGCTAGGGTACACTATTGAAGACCCAATGGGGGGTTCGCCTAGCTCCTCCACTCTAAACCAATGATTGTTCCAATAGTGGGAGATAGTTTGAACACAAGTAACTTAGTGTCACTATAAGTAAGTTTCCTTTTTTTTTTAGAAAGCTCTAGGGGGCAAACTAGTGGAAGGAGATGAATTCCAACATCACTGGACTAAATTGAAAGTTGGTGATGAAATCCAACTCTCCAATGTTTAAATGATATGTGCGTGTGTGGTGTTCATTTTAAGCTTGCATAACATAAAGTACATCATATAGCAGCAATGAGTCTTTCCTATATGCCTAAGTGCAAAAATACGTTTCAATATTCAAAAATATGCATTAACTACTATGATTTGTATGAGCGCACTTTATCTCGTGCAACTATGACCTCTAACAGGGCCTCAAAGCAAGTAAACAACATACAATGTCTAGCATGTTGGATTCTAGGGTGAAATTTTTAGGCATAAACTACTGTTCCTAGCAACGCCTAGTGGAAAATTTAAAATAGGATCTAAGATATGCGAAATGCTTAATTATTTCTTCTTTATTATTTCAATTTCCAAACATAAATGTGCTTTAAGTTCTCTATTTTAAACACATAGAAGTAGACAAAAAGCTATAAAATATCAAAAAAGCTATACCAACCTTTGATCTAGCTTAGATATGCGATGTTTTGACCTCTATTGCACTCCAGTCCTGGCCGCTGTTGACCAAAGCAGTTGGTTCTTGGCCACTATGGCTCATATCAGCTAGTTTCTGGTCATTGTAGATCAGAGTGGCTAGTTTCTAGCCATTGTAGCTCAAAGCGGCTAGACCTGCACATAAAATTAAGTTTGTTTTCTGATAGAAAATGAAAAATTAGTGGTTGTCCCATCGTGATCGCCATCTGTAGCAACCTCGGGGTGCATGCACCGCTCTTAACTCTACTTGCGATGTTATTACTATACCAAAAATTAAGCTAAAAGATTACGAGAAAACATATAACACAAAAATGACAAAGAATGGATCTTTCATTAATATTGAACCCCATTTACATGTTGGTACCTCTTACAGATACCCATATTGATACAATGATTTACAAGTGGATGAAGAGATGTCCCCTTTTGTAAAATGGTGGCACACTCTAAAATGCTTCCTGGTTCTACACACAAAATTTTTTGAGGGCTTACAGATGCCTCCTTCTCCAGTTATGTCTCCCGAACAGATCCTCTTGCTCTCATATATTGTGGATTATGTCTTGTGAACTTGTGGCCCTATATGCAATTCAAACAACAATACACGTTTAGTTGTCTAAGATTGCCTCCCCAGATAAGGTTGTTAGTAATTAGATAATCTAATAAAAATATGATAAAACGATACCATTGAAAAGGATTGAAAATCCAACTAAGTGTTCTATTATTTACAATTCAATATATAGGCACTAATGGCCCAAAATACATAACCAAACCCATAAAATCATGGATTTGATCCAATATGCTTAACCATAAGCTACAAAAGTGCAAATGAGAATGCACGTAAACTTCTAAGTTAAGAGAAAGGAATATTGCTAACTAGAAGATCCATTTTAGCTATCTTGAAGTACACACTTCCTACTTTGAGTTCACACTTACTAACACTCTAAATGACAACTAGAAGATAACTAGTGCCCACAAGTGCATGTGAGAAAGAGACTCACTTACAATTATTAATTTGCAAGAAATAAACTATGCAAACCTAGCTAGGAACTACTAGAGGGGTCATATGAAAGATCAAACATCAATCCTCATCATGCCTCCCCACAATAGAAGCATTGGACTCCAATGCTTTCAGAAGAATAGAAAAGTCACGGGACATCTGATGAAAAGAAATCCAACGAGCCTAATGTGGCAGCTATCCTCGCCGAGCCACAAAATATGAGGTGGTAGATCCCTGGCGAGTTTTTCGATTCTTCGTGTCATAGATCTGATCTGCATCCAATGGTAACTGAGCATCAAGAACCACGTCCATAGGATGACTGATAGCTAGTGTAGTCTCCAATGTAGAGTCAAAGTATAACTTCAAAAGATCTACATTGACAACGTCATGAATTCCCAAGTGTGCAGGAAGATCAAGGCGGAAAGCATTCTTGGACACCTGTTGAAGAATAGTATAAGGCCCATAGAGAATTGGTTTGATTTTGCTATGAGTCTTATCAGTAAAACACTGCTTGTCAAGATGCAACCAAACTTTGTCACCAACCTGAAATGGATGAGGAATTTGATGTCGATCCATGGCCTTTTTTTGCTGCTACTATGTATTTTGCAAAATCTCAACCACCTTTGATTGTAGATTGTGCAAATGCTGAATAAATGAGTGTGCCTTGTCTTGCTCCTTCTGAAGATGTGAAGTGGTAGGAGAAGGCAAAGACAAAGGTAACTCATAAGGTGCCAAGGGCTGAAATCCCATACAAACCTCAAAGGGTGAATGACCTATAGAAGAATGTAGGGCCCTATTGTAGGCATGTTCAATATGAGTGAGACTCAAGTCCCACTTTGTTGGTGAAGTGTGATGATAGATTCGTAAAATTTGCACAAGTGTATGGTTTACCACTTCAGTCTGCCCATCGGACTGCAGATGATAGGCAGTGGAAAAGTTGAGGGAAACTCCCAAAATCTTCCACAAAGAACACCAAAAGTGACCCATAAAGCGTGAATCACGATCAGAGATAATGCTGGTAGGTAGAAAAAAGGAACGCCAAATGTTGTCAAAGAAAAATTGGGCTAAGTCTGCTGCATAACTTGTCTTGCGGCATGGAATAAACTTAGCCATTTTACTGAATCTGTCAACCACCACGAACACACAATCATGTTGGCACACTGTCATAGGAAAACCACTAACCAAATCCATGGAAATGCTTTCCCAAGGATGGGAAGGAATGGGCAAAGGCATGCCTAAGCCAAACTTCCTATTAGCTGGTTTTGAGCGACACCAAACTGCACACTGTTTGAGAAATCTCAACACATCCTCTCGCATTTTAGGCAAATAGAAAAATATTTGCAAATGATGAAGTGTTTTATGCTTCCCAAAGTGACCACCATAAAGTGTAGAATGAGCTTCCTTAAGAAGTGACACTCTAGGCTCACAAGGAACACAAACATTGTCCAATTTGTAAAGAAGTCCTTCTTTGATGTAGAAATCTTGGAAAGGACGCAAATTGGAAGAATAAGGCTTACTCACTTGCTCAAATATTTTTCCAAAATCAGGATCCTGTGAATACTGATTAGGCCAAGTCTGAAATCCCAAGTGTGAAGTGGACATAACTGTTAAGGCAAGAGCGGTTGGAGGCCTACTCAAACAATCAACAATAGTATTACTCTTCCCCTTTTTGTACTTGATCACCAAGTGAAATTGTTGGAAGTAAGAGGCCCATTTCATATGTCTTGATTCTTCAATTTTACTTTGAGATTGTAAAAACTTGAGAGGCATATGATCAGTGTGTACTACTATATCTTTTCCTAGAAGATAATGTCTCCAATACTTAATAGCTTGAACTAATGCATACAACTCCTTGTCATATGTAGAATAGTTCAACTTAGCAGAAGAAAAAGTTTCTGAATGATAAGCAACTGGATGACCATTCTGTTTGAGCACAGCTCCTAAGGCAACTTTAGAGGCATCTGTTTCAATCTCAAAATGTTGAGAGAGGTTAGGTAAAGTTAAAAAATGTGTTGTACAAAGTTTCTTTTTGAGTTTCTCAAAGGCAACTTCTTGGCTTTTCTCCCAATGAAGTGGAATTTTGGACTTAGTGAGATAATGCAATGGAGCTGCAAGGGTGGAATATTGAGGAATGAACTTGTGATAAAAATCCGCAAGTCCTAGAAAACTCCTTAACTCAGTGAGAGTTGTAGGAGGGGACCACTTAAGTGAAACATCAACTTTTATGGGATCTACCTGAATTCCACTTTCACTAATCACATAGCCAAGGTAAGAAACTGAAGTATTGCCAAAAGAACACTTGGAAGAATTGGCATATAATTGATTCTTCGCAAGAAGATCAAGGGTTTGCTAGATATGCCTAAGGTGTTCCTCCCAAGTTTTTGAGAAAATCAATATATCATCAAGATATATTATTACAAATTTGTCAAGTACATCATGAAATACATCATTCATTAACCTCATGAAGGTTGCAGGAGCATTAGTAAGACCGAAGGGCATGACCATCCATTCAAAGAGGCCCATATTCATCTTAAAAGTTGTCTTCCATGTATCCTCAGCTTGGATACGCACTTGATGATATCCACTTTTGAGATCTATTTTTGAAAAGAACTTATCTCCTTGAAGCTGATCTAATAAATCATCAATGCGTGGTAATGGATATCTATTCTTTACAGAAATTTTGTTCAAAGCACGAAAATCAATACACAATCTCCAAGTGCCATATTTTTTAAGAACCAACAAAATAGGTGAGGCACAAGTAGAATTACTTTCCTTAATGAAACCCTTAGACAACAAATCTTCTATTTGCCTTTTTATTTCTTCATTTTGCAAAATAGATTGTCTATATATGGGTGCATTAGGTAGTGAAGAACCAGGAATGATTTCAATGCTATTATTAATTGTGCGAATTGGAGGAAGAGACTTTGGCTCTTGAAATATGTGTGAATAACTTTGCAATATTTTATCCATTGAAGAGTGTTGCTTTGTAATGGATGTGGATGTAGAAGTGTTTTGAGAGCGAATGAAAATTAGAGCAACATCACCACCTTTTTTAATTACTCTTTTTGCTTGCTTGGAACTTAGAATGATGTTAGGAGTGTTAGTGCTTTTAATGAGAAAGACCTTACCATATTTTTGAAGTGTGTAGGTTCTTTTGAAAGCATCATAAACAACTCTTCTATCATACTAAAAAGGTTGTCCAAGCAAAATCCCACAACAATCCATAGGAGTCACATCACAAGTGACTTGATCTATGAAATGTGGACCAAGTGCAAATTTTAATGTGCAAGTGTGAGTGATTTTTGAGCCTCTTCCACTATCCTTCCAACCCAAATAATAAGGTTGAGGATGAGGCTCCATAGGTAACTTCAAACACTTGACAATGGACCTCGCAATTAGATTTTTCTACGAGCCATTATCCACTATACAATCTATTGCAAAATTATGAAGCAAATGGACTCAAGTGATGAACAAAGCATCACGAGCCCCTTCGGATGAACTTACATTTACCAAGGTAACTTCATTAAGCTTACCTCATAATTCTGTGTATACTCTACTCTCTCCTATAGACTCAAGGGGACCTTTGGGAGCATCCTCCTCTTGAGTAGTAATTACTAAACTCTTCTTTTTAAGCTTAAAGCAATCAGCTTTTTCATGCCCTTTCTTCTTACAATAATTGCAAAACTTTTTAGAAGAAGAAAAAGAAGAAGTTTTAGAAGAAGAAGAAGGAGTAGAAATGGAAGGGGAATGAGAAGAAGGATATGGAGAAGAAACATTCTTCTTTTAAGCAAAATTCTTCTTTTATGAGAAATAATTATTCCCTTTGATGAGTTTGCAACCACTTGAGTAACAGGTGCACGGAATTCCTGTGAATGCGCCTTAAACTTGTCCTCCGCAAGTTGCGCCTGGTTGAAAACTGAATCCAATGTTTCCATAGAAACAAACATTAGTTCCCTATACAAATTCTTTAACAAGCCACTTTGAAATTTGAGAATCAAAGCTAGAACATCATCCTCCACATTCACAAGTATCCTGAACCTGTTAAACTGGAAAATATATTCTTGTATAGACATATTAGTACCTTGTCGAAAATGAAACCATTTAATAACCAATTCCCTAGAATAATTTGAAGGATAAAAATTGGTTTTAAGACAATGTACAAGCTCATCCCATGAAGTGAGTGCATCTTGACCTCTTTTTCGTTCAATAAGTACTTTGGCTAAACCAGAAAGTTTTAGCTTAGCATAAGGAACTACATCGTCATCTAAAAGTTGAGAGTAAGAAAACCAAGAACTCATGTCAAGAATCCAACTATTCAAGACATCAGGGTTCCTAGATCCATCATAAAATGGAACTTCACAACGAACTCTCAGACGAGAATCATGAGCAGAAGTTGAAGCATTATGCATCGAAATGTCATTTACCTTCATGGCAAGATTGCCAAGGACTTCTGCCATGGTAGTATCATTAGCTTTATCTGCTAAAGCATTTACAACATGGGCAAGTTCTGCCACTTGGGCAGCCAAGTCAGAAGCCATGTGAACCCGGGTATAAGCCAGGAGTAAAAATGAGAAAGCACTAAATCAAGGAAAGAAAATGGAAATTTTCCTTGTTACAATGGAGTGCTTCCGAATTTGAAATTTTACTCCTAAGGCTCAAAATTTTGAAATTTTAAACTAATATAAGGTGCAATTTAGAATTTATTAATTTAAAAATAACTTAATTAAAAATTAAATTTCAATTAATCAAATATTAATGAATTTAATCAAGTTATTAAAAATTAAATTAATAAAAACAAAATTTAACATGCAACCTTAAATAGTAAAAATTAAAAATTTACAATAAATTACCCTTATTTTCATGCAACTTCTCAAACTACAGTGGCACTAATCCCGAGGCATGAATCTACTGGCAAGTTGCAATGGCACGGTTCCTGAGGATCTAAACCAACAGCAAATACAGTTATAGTGCAGAATAAGTTTAGTTGGCATAAATTTTCGTGCCACAAGTTTCCATGCACAAACTGTCATGCACAAACTTCCATGCACAAAGTCCCTTAAGCTTGGCCGAAACAGTTCCAAGCCGTAGCCGCCCCTAGCTAGACTGCTGTAGGCCCTGGCGTTGTTGGTCATAGGCCCAACAAATGCTTGATAGCACTGTCAGGCGCTGCTATGGCGGCTCTGCGGGCAACAGGCCCTGCAAACATCTGACAGGCTTGTCAGGCACTACGTCGTAGACAGCAAAGCCGGTAGTCGCTTGACAATACTGTCAGGCACTATGGTGGCTGATCTGCAGCACTGATGTCGATGCCTGACAAGTTTTTAGGCTATCAGGCTAGTAGGCAGTGCAGTCTGTCGTCGGCTTGGCATCGAGCGGTGCTGTCGTGGCCTGCGTTGCAAGTGCTATCGACTAACAATGTCTTTTGTAGGACTGACACCTGACAGAATGTCAGGCTATCAGTTCGTGGGCAGCGATCTGAGTGTGTCAGGATTGTCTAACGTGCTCGACTAGCCCGTGGCTGCTGACCAGGCATCCTTGGTGCTGGCTCGATAGCTAAAAAGGCACAAATGCCTGAGACTTTCTAAAAAAAATAATAATAATTTTTCAATATCTTTTTTTTTTTACAATAGATACTATTAATATATTATGAAAATAATATATTAATAAAAATTGAAGCTTTTCTAAGACAAACTAAAAAAATTTAAAAATTAACCAGGAGGGTTAATTCCAAAGCTTGAAAAACTTAAATTGTAAAAATATGAGCAACCAGATCCCTGCAGTAGCTCTCCTTTCAAGATCCAGTCGACACACGACCAACGTTTGAAAGGCAACCAGATCTAAGTCGACACACGACCTAGCTTTGATGAACTCCTGGAGCTCTTCAGTACTCAAAAATGGGGGGGAAGTAGGGTTAAATGGCTCCCTAATCCTAATTGGACCATAGCTATGATCCAATCCCTTCCAAGGATCACAATAAGAAGAACTCTGAGGCAAAATTTTCCTATACCTCTTGAGCATAAGCAAAAATTTGGAACGAGGAGTTTGTCATCGAAGGAACTTCCTTCTCCGAATGGTTTTCAAGCTCCCCTTGAGCTTAAATCGAGTCCTCAATGAGAAATAATTTCTCATAAAAAAACTATCTCCTATCCTCTCACCTCACAAGCCCTAGTGCAAACATGAACTAGGTTCTGATACCAATGAAAAGGATTGAAAATCCAATTAAGTGTTCTATTATTTACAATTCTATATAGGCACTAATGGCCCAAAATACATAACCAAACCCATCAAATCATGGATTTGATCCAATATGCTTAACCATAAGCTACAAAAGTGCAAAGGAGAATGCACGTAAACTTCTAAGTTAAGAGAAAGGAGTATTGCTAACTAGAAGATCCATTTTAGCTATCTTGAAGTACACACTTCCTACTTTGAGTTCACACTTACTAACTAACACTCTAAATGACAACTAGAAGATAACTAGTGCCCACATGTGCATGTGAGAAGGAGACTCACTTACAATTATTAATTTGCAAGAAATAAACTATGCAAACCTAGCTAGGAACTACTAGAGGGGTCATATGAAAGATCAAACATCAATCCTCATAAACCATGGAATCAAGTAAATCTAAGCTAATGATATAAGAAAATAATATAAAATATGCTATATCTATTTAAGCTAAGCCTACGGGCCACTATCAAATATAGTGGATGCTAAAGAAAACCTTTCTCTACTTGCCCCAAAGCTATGGGTCAAAAACTATGATCTAATGTTGAAGAAAGTATGTGTTATGCCCCTTGATTTTTTAAAGCTCTGTCGCACATGTTACCTCAAAGAGAACTCTCTCTTTGAAATGATCTCCTATATGTGATTCAGATTTCTATATTTCATATATCGATCATGTGTCTCTATATGTCATATATCGATCATGTGTCTCCCTATGTCATATATCGATCATGTGTCTCCCTATGTCATATATCGATCATGTGTCCCATTTTGGTGTTCTTAGGCTTGCACCTTTTATAGTGTGAAACCGTAGGTCTATGTCCAAGCCCTAGAAATGAATTTCTCATGTGTAGTGCAAGTTAGCATGAGAAGTCCTTATCTATTATCTATATTTGAAGGCCAGTTAACTAAAATCTAACTGCCCACTTGAGTCTTGTATGTGAACTTTTCGTTAGCATGAGAAGCTTTTGTCCTTTGTTTATGCTTGAAGGTCAGTTAACTTAAGTCTAAATGCAAACTCAAGTCTCCTATGTGAGATAGTCATAAAAAATAATGCAAAGTTACTCCCGCTCATCTTTATTACATGCAGACTACCACTTCTACCCGATATTGGTCTTGTTCATCAAAAAACCGCTTCTTATGGCTTATTCACTGTCATCTGTAGTGGCTATGATATGGCCACTATCATCTGCAATGGCTGAGGTTTGGCCACTCTAGGCTTGAGAGGCTATAATCTGGTCGCTCTTGGCTCGAGCGGCCAAGTTTGGATGGCTTTAAAAGGCCCCAAATGAGTGGTGAGAACCACTGTTGGTGCTTGGAAAGTCCAAGATTATGTCTTATGATCTTATGAGTTTATCTATGTAAGTATCTCCCCTAAGCATGACATGATTTAGGTGCCTACACATTAGATTCATGAAGGCAATCAATGCATTCATTAACCCAAATAGTAGCTCTGTGAACTCATAGTGGTCATATCAAGTTTTAATGGTCATATTATGGGTATATTCTTATTTAATTCTTAGCTTATGATAATCTGACCTCAAATATATTTTTTCAAATATGGTAGCACCCTTTCGCTGATCAAAAATATCATCTATATGTGGTAGAGAATACTTATTTTTAATGGTTACCTTATTCAGCATTCTATAATCTATACCAAGTCTCAAGGAACCATCCTTATTTTTCACAAATAGCACTAGAGCACCCCAAGGTGACACACTTGGTATGATTAGACCCTTTTTCAACAAGTCCTAAAGTTGAACTTTTAGCTCCTATAACTCAATAGGAGTCATTCTATAAGATATCCTATAAATGGGTTCAGTTCATGACATTAACTCAATAGTGAAATTGAATTCTCTTTTATGGGGTAGACCTGAAATATCTTTAGGGAATACATCTCTAAACTCATAAAGAATTGAATGCTTCTTAAAAACTTCCTCATCTCCTTTTTCTCTAGTCTTACCATTGATCTTCACTATGTAGAGCAAGCTGCCTCTTTTGATTGCTTTCTTTAATTGCATAGCTAAAAGTAAGTGGGGTTGGAAAGAACCTCATCCACTTTGAAATCTTACTCTCCTCTTATCCTTGTTAGTATAATCCATCCACCTATCTTGAAACTTGATTAAGGCTCTATGTGTCTTCAATCAATCCATTCCTAGGATAAGACCAAATACATGAAGAGGTGCCACATACAAGTGCCATATAGTAGATCCTTCAGATAGATTTATCTCTATTGTAGGTAAACATTAATACACTAAGTAGATTTACCTAAAACCATACTCAATTTTCCATCCTTGTGCGAAAAATCTAGGTCTTTCGAGTATATCCCCAATAATACTAGTGGAAATAAAACTATTTGTGGCTCCACTATCTATCAAAAATTTTACATCTCTAGTAAATAGCTTACCATTTAGCAACATCTATTTTTCTTGGCCATATAAAGTCTAATTTCTAATGGTGACATAAATTTAGTGTGGCAACTCCTTTGCTCTATGACTACACTCTATTCTCTGAGAACATTTTTGGATATAGTGAAGGCCTCCATAGATGTAAATATATACCTAAAAAGACCATATACTTAGCAAATTATTAAAATTTTGGGCTAAGTAGTCAAGGACCCTCAAAAGCGTGCATTATTCCATTGAAGATCAAAATTTCATAGTTAAACTAGTCAAGCAACGCTCAGTAAAATTTGGAGAAGAGGAAAAGAATGTTGAAGGGTGAGTTGGTGTAAATTTTTTCATAGAGAATTCTTACTATGAAAACCCATTGAAAGAAAAATTTGTGGTCAACTCAGTCAAATATCATCCAATAGAAAATGAAGTAGTAGAGTTGTGGAAAGGAAATCACCCCAACAAGAAGTTGAGAAGAGTTTTATGTTATTTTTTACCTACCCAAGATGCAATGCAAAATTATGTGGTCAAAGTGGTCAAATCAGGCCTAGAGGAATTTGAAATAGTGGATTTTGAAGAAAGAGTTGGTATGGGTGCAATTTTGCATTGTTATACCCACATGCTTTTTGTAGGGTGATTCCTCTAGAAGAGTTCACCAAATTTTGGAAATATTGATGGAAGGGTGGAAGATGTGTAGTGGTGGCAGTAATGATGGGCATATACAAGTGATAAGTAGAAGTTAGGTTGTTTAAGAAAGTAGGATATACAATGGAGTGGGTGGATGATCCACCCTCGACCTAGGGTGGAGCTTTCCAAAAGTTCCACCCACTAGTTGGTCAAACCTTTCGAGTGGCCAGCAAGGATGAACACTATGTACAACCCTACTGACAGAAAGGATAGAAGCCTTCACCTACTCTCAGGAAAAACTTTCAAGCAAAATTTGGGTGAAAATTAGGCAAATGACCACCCTCCTTCCCAATGGATCCATGGGAAGAAAGAAGGACAAACAATTTACCCACCTCAATCATAAATATCTTGACATCACCTAAATTTCAAATAGAAGGGTTATTCATTACTGTAGCAATCCAGCGCTAGGTAGTCATACGTAGAAGTGACTGGTTGGAGGTGCACTACTCCCAAGGTGGTTGATTCCAATCACTCACAACCTAACCATAGGATCAATGGCCAAGTAAAAGGATAAGGTATATGAAGATTAATTAATTAATCAAAACTTATAGTAGATCCAAAGGCTCAGATCAAACCAAACATATATACCTCCTTCTCAAATATCACCACCATCTCAAGGAGTAGTGCACAAGTTGAGCACCTGCTAGTTCAAGTGTTGTCTTCTTAACTATCGCCATTAATGTTTGAATTTTGAATTTAATGTAAAAATACCTATAAATAGTGGAATTTTGGTCATTCCCAAGGGTGGCTCTTTAGCCATTACAATTCATATGTAAGGTGTTCACCACTATGTAAATATAATCTTAGCATTGTTTTGTCTATGGTTTTGTCTTCATTTCTTTGCACTGAATGTATAAATGTTTATTTTTATTTTTAACACTTAGGTGGTTTCATATAATTCTTCAATATGGATTTCATGATATTCACTTAGTAGCTCAAGGATTGGCATTTATAAATACAGTTTGGGGGTTTATTTCTTCTAAATCTAGTTGGATAGGAACACTCTAATTCTACATTTTATATTTCATACACCTATTTTCTGGTTCTATAATTTACCCTCTGCCCACCACTTCAAAGAGTTTAATGAAGGTATCATCAGCTAATTTGTTAGTATTTGAGACCATATTTCCATCCATGGTGCACTACCTACATGTGTCTTTTTGTAGTTATACCCATCCTTGCGAGTTCTAGCGATGGCAATTTTCCCATTTATTTCCTCCCTTTTGTGGTGTAGATAGTGATCTCATTTGGATATTGATCACCACATCCCAACTTTGTGACCTTTCAATGTTGACGCTAATCCACCCTCGCCATCCATGCAGTGTTGGATCTCTGACTAATAATTTTTGGTGACTGTGCTAGGAAAATCATTGAGTTTCTGTGTTTTGGTAATTTAGAGTTTGGTGATACTTTGATTTACCCATATCTTATCAAAATAACCTGGTGACTCTAAAATCATGGTATTTCAGATAATGAGATCGGTTGCCTTCTTAAAATAAATATCCAAACACCCCGAAGGACTCAAGGTTTGAGGAACAACCTTGACCTTGCTAGCAGAGAAAGTATGTTGATCTGATGACTTCAACTCTGATATAAGAACTAGGATTTCTTGAAGACTGGTGCTAGGATGGCTCAATCATGTTTTCCCTAGTGAAATTACCTTGATCCACTAAACCTCCAATGATGACATAAAATTCCCAAGGATGCCCTAAAATCCTTGTCCAAATATAATGGTGCCTTGGAAATTTCTCAATAACATCTTGAATATGTTGCCACACTAGTGCCCCTTCATGGTATTACCCATGAAGATGTTATGATCAGGATTTTGATCTTATCACTAGAAGGAAGGGTGTTACTATGGTACTAATCCCTTAGATGGAAGACTATCATATCATGGAAGAACATGGTGGGAGTTATCATTGACATATTTGATGACTCCATTGATCTCTTCCAAATATTGATGCATCTCTATTTCATCAAGAGGGCACATTTTTAATCCATCATAGATTTAAACATTCAATTCGAAAGGAGTTAGAAAATGATCCCCCCAAGCACCCATCATCACACACCCAGGCTCACTTGTACTATATCCAGGCTCTGACCTCATACATCAATCTCCTCGTGTATCAATCTAGGGAAAGGAGATTTCATCAAATATTTTAGGAGGTCGTACAAAAGAAATGACTCCTGCTTGATGTAGGAAAGACATCTTCAAATGACTCTGCCCTCCCATCCCCTTTTTCAACCATTGCTATTTCCTTCCCTACTATACAACATCCATCATATATGTCATCTTAAGTTGTGTAGGAGCTAGGGCTACAATCTTACAAAAAACAAGGGGTGGATCTCTTCTCGAGCACATGTGTAAGAAGTACAAGTAACGACACTAAAAATGACAACCTTATTTCTTGCACCTTCTCTCAAAAAATGGAGGGTCTAGACCAAAGTGGAAATCCCACTCATAAAGAGGGGGTACTTTTGTACCCTTTTTGTATCTAGGGATACATCAAGTAGGATCCAAGTCATCTTCATGATGGCTTAGATGATCAACATCCAATTCCTTAGGAGATACCATCCACTGTAGGCTCAATTAATGAAGACTGCAAAAAGAAGTGTGCAAGGATGGCGAAGGTGTGTGAAGCCAAGATTTCACAATAGAGGGATCTTGAGGATTAGTCACACCAGATCCTATTGCTAGATGAACTAGTACAAAAGGAGGGCTCCCACATGGAAAAATTCATTGCCATATTAATCATCGATTGCATAAGTACTAGTATGCATGATGATTTGTCAAGTTATGAGTACTTCATAGCTTGGAAAGGTTGGCAATGTCGAATAGACTACAAAGAGTGTCTCAAGTTTACAATATGATCCAATCATTGTAGATTCATTGGATAAGCTCTAAAGTGAATCAATGGTTATGGCACACCATTCATGTCGTAATTTTGTAGCTTATCTAGTGAATCTACAATGACAAAGTGACATCATATGGTCCTTGGAAACTGGGATAGGACTATCAGAATGCTTCATTATTGAAATACACTCATGTTCCCTATGTTTTCCTCTTATTTGTTGTGGTGAACCTATACCCAATGGATCTAATGCTTGTAACTCAGGCATCTCTACACAAAATATCATGAAAGATACTTGTTATTTATTTGAAAGTAGTACCCACTACTCATATTATGGGATAATCAGTTTATAAAAGACACCTTGAAGGGTAGAAACAACATGAATTAAGGAACATGAAGCTCAGAATCGTGCTACGACTAAAGATTCCTTGGAAGAGTGAAGATGAGCAAATGAGGTTTTTATGTGATTGCATTAAAAAGAGGTTTTACATCAAAACTAGAATTTGCCATTGGTATTCTATCTATTCTTGAATCTACCATGATCCTTGATGGGATATGTTGAAGAGAGTGTATTCTATGGGGGTGTCCCGTGGATTGCCTTCCCTTTTGTTTCTTTTATTTTTTTGCATTCTTCCCTTCCTTCTCTTTCCTCAGTTCCTTATTGCTACTAGCCAACGAGGTTAGTAGCAATACTCCTATTGTTGTTTTTTCTTCCTATGTTTCCCTCCCTCCCCTCTTTCCCTCTTGTTCGTATTTCCTAGTTTTTCTTATTTTTTTTACTTGTTGTCTCCCTTATTTTCTTCTCTCTCACATTTATTTCCTTCATTTTCCATTCACCTTTGGCTTTCTTCCTCCACTGTTTTATAGACTTCCTCGATTGCTTTTTTTTGTGCCCTCATTTTCCCCTTTCCTCTTTTTTGTTTTGTGTATTTCAAGTTGTAGCTTTCTGGGTCCTCCTTTCCCACAAGAGAAAATTCCCTATGAGTCACCAAGAGTGTGGGTGCAATTTTGTATTGTTGTACCCACATGCTTTTTGTAAGGTGATGCCTCAAGAAGAGTTTTCCAAATTATAGAAATATTGATGGATGTGTGGAAGATGTGTAGTGGTGGTAGCAATGATGGGCGAATACAAGAGATAGATAGAAGGTGGGTTTCTTAAGCAAGCAGGATGAACAATCCTCCCCTGGCCTAAGGTGAAACTTTCCAAAAGGTCCATCCACTAGTTGGACGAACATTTTGAGTGGCCAGTATGGGTGGATGCTACGTACAACCCCACCCATGAAAATGATAGAAGCCTCCACCCACTCTCGAGCATAACTTTCAAGCACAATTTGGGCACAAATCTAGGAAAATGACCACCCTCCTTCCCAATGGGTTCATGGGTGGAAAGAAGGATAAAAAATGTACCCACCTTGTTCACAAATCTCCCACCATCACCTAAAATTCAAATAGGATTGTTCATTATTGTAACAGTCCAACGTTAGGTGGTTGTACATAACAGTGACTGATTGGAGGTGCACTACTCCCAAGGTGGTTGATGTTAGTCATTCACCACCTAACTAGGGGATTGATCGCCGAGTAAAAGGATGAGGTAGATGAAGATTAAAGAATTGGGAAAAAATAATAGTAGATCCAAAGGCCCAGATCAAATCAAACACATTTACCTCCTAGAAGATCACCACCATCTTGAGGAGTAGTGTACAAGTTGAACGCCTACCAGTTCAAGTGTTGTCTTCTCGCCTACTGCCATTAATGTTCAAATTTTAAATTTAATGTAAAAATACCTATAAATAGTGGAATGCTGGTCATTCCCAAGGGTGACTCTTTAGCCATTACAATTTATATGTAAGGTGCTCACCACTGTGTAAATATAAGCTTAGAATTGTTTGGTCTCTGGTTTTATCTTCATTTATTTGCACTGAATGTATACATGTTTATTTCTATTTTTATCACTTAGATGGTTTCATATAATTTTGCAATCTGGATTTCATGAGATTCACTTAATAGCCTAGGTATTTGCATTTATAAATACAAGTTGGGAGTTTATTTATGCTAAAGCTAGTTGGATAGGAGCGCTCTAATTCTACGTTATGGATTTCATGCACCTATTCACTAGTTCTAGAATTCACCCTCTTCCCACCACTCTGAAGAGTTTAACGAAGGTATCATCATCTAATATGTTAGGCATTGAGTACGTATTTCCACACATGATGCATTATCTTCATGTGTCTTTATGTGACTATACCAATCCTTGTGAGTTTTGGATATGGCTATTTTCCCATTTCTTTTCTCCCTTTTCCCTTTTCCCACTTTGCGACATAGATATCTAGAACCACCATATAGAAACTAGCCTCCTGTGGAGATCAACCACCCTATCCCATATCGATGGTTATTCAATGTTAGTGCTGGTCCACCCCCACCATTTGTGTGATGACATATCTTTGACCAATAGTTGGGCTACTTCTAGACTCTCATTGCGCAATCAACATAGTCAAATAGTGCTCAATGGAAACTGGAGTAGCAAAATTTAGAAGAGAGACTTTAGCCCAAGGTTATTTTTTGTAGTAGAAGGCTACATGCATAACAGGTTCGATATGATCGACTAGGTGATGGCAATATTAAAATCTGCCAAAGCATAAAATCCACAGTCAACATAGTCAAATAGCTCAGTAGAAATAGGAATAGTGGATTTTGACTAAGAAAGGGCCATGCAATGTTAAAGTATGCCAAGAATCGATGCAAGATTAAAATTCTATGGTCAACACGATCAAACAGTGCTAAGCAAAATTCAAAATAGCAGAATTGAAACAAAGCACTATGAAATGCAAGGTAAAGTTTGGTATAACTTACAAGGCCTGTCTAAATAATATAGAACATTGAATTATGTAGTCAAATTGGTCAAACCTGACCCAAAAAAATTTGAACCAGTATATTTCTGAGGGTAATGCAGTTCAATCTAGAACTCTCATTCCATAGTTAAATCGATCAAACTTGACCCAATAGAATTTGAATCAGCAGATTTCAAAGATGAAATAAATACAATAAAACTAGAAGAACCATTGAAAATAACCAAGAAAGACCAAGCGTCACTAGAATTAATATTTCCATGTGTTTATAGTTACATATCTATGAATGAAAAGCCTAATCAAGAATAGGGGATGATCTAGATAAACCTATAATTATTTTAGCTACCATATTTAGTTAAGGACCAAGTAACTTATAGAGATCGAAATTGCAGAGTTTAGGGAGCACAGCTCCATTCGTTTTCTTGAAAGCCAATAAGAGGTTGCCACCTCAACATTCTACTGATATGGCATGAAAATCCTTGTAATATTCCATACTTTTATTGTTATTGTAAAATCTATATAAAGATGTTGAATCCTCATTTTTAAGGGTTTGCTCTAGAGAATTTACTTGATATATTACTATAATTTTGTTGATTAATCAATAGAAGGAGCATTACTTGGATGTTTGCCTCAGGCTTGTGTCTTCATTTATGTGATTTTATTCTATGAATTTATTTTTGTTGCTATTGTTATGATTAGTCAATTTTGCTAATATTGGATTTCTAATTTGGAGAAAATTGGAATGGTTCATGCCTAAAAAAATGTTGTAGAGATCTTCTTTTTCTGTTATTCTGAAGTTGGATCTAATTCTCCTATTTATATTATTAACATATTAGATGTTTGAAATAGTTCTCTTAAGTGTTTTATTATTCTTTAATGATGAATATGACTAGTTTTGAATGTTGTTAGTCTTAAGTGTGGCATACTAGAAATGTGATTGATCAAAGGATTCTTGATATTTGTCAATGTTGTTAGCTTTATCCAACCATTATTCACTCAATTTTTTTCTAACCCTTATCTCATTTCTATCCCTAAAATTACACTTTTAATTGAGCTAAATTGAGTCAACACCAATTAGTTGACAAGGTATACCAACCTACTCTGGAGGTTGGATTGAATTAATCTTTAATTCATACAATATTATGGTTTGAGCTATGATTAGTAGGTGTGTGCCTCTAAGAAATTCATAGATTCATAGTCATATTTCAAGTTTTCCTTGATGTCAATTCAAACACCAATAGTTATGGCACACCTGGTGGGACACTAAAGACACACTATCTTTTTCCTATCCATTTATTTTTTTATAATACCTATAGGAATCAATATTTAGTGAATTATCTTGACCTCATTCAATAGAGAAAGTAAATTCACTTGGCAACTATGTTGGGAAGTAAATTCAGATCTTATGACCAGTTGCCTTTAAGGACTATTTTGATTGGATATAGCTTCCCCTTTTAATTCTAAAACTTTGTAGGCCCAATGACCAGTCACCATTGCCTCCCTTGGCATGAATTCAAGCCCCTAGATATCCCAGTGTTACATGAGATTCCTAAAAGTTCCCTAAAAACTTTACCCATTTATCAAGGGAAAGAGCAAACTACAAAATAACATTGCCAAGATATAGCCTCCTTGTCATATGTTTATAATATAGAGTTTGAATATGTTATGTTAATATTATTTTCTCTATATTTAAAGGGTAAGGTGTTTTTGTGGTAAAAATCCTTGGAATATGGAAGTATTATAACTTGGGATGATTTGGTCAAAGCCCTCATAGATGAGTTTGATGATCCTGGAGATCCCTTCTTACTCCTCACTCAGTTTTAATTCATAAAGAAATCCTTTCATGAGAGCCTCTCTGAGTTCAATGTTAATTTTAAAAGGATGTGGAAAAGAATTCCCCAAGAATACCAACCCTTCCACCCCCATACATACTTGTATTACATTCATGTATTACATTCTGATTTAAGTCTCCTTATCTAGTAATCTAAAGAAAGGTGATTCCCATAATTTTTTCAAAAAGCTATGAGAGTACAAAATATGTTAATCACTGTAGGAAAAATCCCTCCTAGAAAATGATCCTTATTTCTCTAGCCCTCCATATTCCCCATCTTGTAGCAAAAATGTTAAGTAAGCAGAGTTGTGGACTGAGCAAAATACTAGTGATGGGTTCTTATCAGGTCAACAAATTAGCCAAGCGAATTCAAATTAGGATTCAAGAAAAAATAAGTGGTACTCCCAGTACTATGAGAGAAGGGATGAGCTACACCCTAGTAATATGATATCACATGATCCAAACCCCTACCTCTATTGCAATCCATGGCACATTGAATATTGGTCTAAAAAGGAAGGTGAAGAAAGACGATGTTCAAAACTTGAAAAGGTGATTAATAGTGATATTCTGATTCCAAGCCTAGTTTCTTCATTCAATGGGTGGATGGTGGATTTAGTTTTTAGCTATATAATAAGTGAAAGGATTTTTAGCGTAGAATCAAGCGCTTTGAGGAATAATACCAGCAATTTTTACACTGCATTACCAAGTCCCACTCAGGAGTAAGTTCAAGTGTTTATGTGGGAATAGATATCAGTAGGAAAATCCCTAAAACAAATGGGGGTTGAAGCTTTGAGAGACTTGTATCCTCCAGTAATAACACCAAAATAATAGAGAGAAAAGGTACATTATGTTCGAAGTATTTTTGAAGGGTCATTTCAACCAGAGCAGGATTTAAGGGTAGATTTTTTGCCACACTTAAGGGTCAAGTTGGTTGACCTCTCTTTGAAAATATCTAATGAAGCAAGTGAAAGAACCCCTCCAAATAATGCTCTAGGTTTCTATAAGAAGCAGTCCTCTGCATGTTATGTGCCAATTGTTAGTGAAAAGGAAATGGTGCATAATTACTTAGTAAACCCAGGATATGAAGTGCCTATAATACCCTTTTAGGTATGTGAAGGTTTGGATTTGGTTTTTGAGAAATTAGAACCCAAATACCTACAATTTAGAGGAGAAGATATAAAGTTTTGGGCATTTTAAAAGGATTTGTGATGATGTTGGGTGAACTTCCTGACTTATTTATGGTGCTAGATATCATGGTTGTCAAACCACACCATTTATTTCACATTTGTCTTTCTGAAGCTACAATAGAACCTTTTGGATTTTGTATTAAAAAGGAGACAAACTGTACTAGGATCTTGGAAAGAAGGAATATTTTTTAAATTTCTAGCCAAGGCTTTTATTCCTTCATCATAAAAGATTATAAGTAGGAACACACAAATTTTTTTTCCAATGTACATGAAGTTGCAAGAGTAGAAACAATAAATTCTTCTCAAGAAGACCAACAAGGAGACTTCTATCCAAGTAGAACATGAACCATGAAGACCCCTCATTTATCCTGAGAAAGTGAAAAGGGAAATTCCTCTTATCTTAAACCCTATGTTTTCAAACAAGTTGTGGGAAGAAGAGTAAACGTCCAAGGTCATTAGAATCATGAGTGTTCCAAGATAGATACCATGGATAAAACTTACCAATGGTAGGGATACTTTCAAACTGCAAAGGCTTCAGAAGTAAGATTTTATTTTTACGGTACGATCAATGAAGGACCAAATCATCATCACATTCAAATAGATGATATATTTGGATCACATTAAAAAATGTTAAAGGAGAATTACAAATTTAAAGCCATATGGTCCGAACACTGCAGATTCACCAAATAGATTTCCAAAGTAGATTTAAGGCTAGGCATGGGCATACACACCATATTTTTATGTACATAGTTGATAGGTAAATAAAATGGCTGACTACAGTCATCATAATAAAGTAGAGGTAGGTTCACATGAGAACTCTAGACCTTGCCATTTTGTATACATTTCATAGAGAGAATGAAGGGTAGATCAGGATTAATTTTAGAGGATAACATCTACGATAGAAAGTATAACACCAACCTTTTATATTTTAATAACTTGACTCATGATAAGGTATTCTGACTATATTTCTCAATGGATACTAGATATTTAAGCGTAAGACTTAATGAGGAGATTGTAGAAATACCCTGTGTGAAATAAGACAAATTGACTAGGGTCACAAAGGTAAAAGTCTTAGTAAGAATGGAAATGCTAGATGAATGAATTAAGTACTTTCCAATATCTAAGAGTCAGGATATCCATATCATCATCTAATGTTATACCTTCTCAAGTCTATAAAAGGAAATGTAGTGGTTTGAAAGTTGTTCGATGTCTAATATGGATCACAATCCGTAGGTGATAGCTGCTAAAATATATCTAGAACAAATGAAAGAGGTATTTTTTATTCTTACTAAATAACGTAAGAAAATAAAAATAAAGGAGGGATTACAATTCATGGCAATCTATCTACCTTGGAAGAAATATTGCACCTCGATGAATTATGCATATGGAGCTTACACCATGATGGAGTATGCATACATAGACATTATGTGATGCATGGCTCCCTATTTTTGTGTAGCTCTAGTTCTCTTTGTTTGTTTTTCTTTTTTTACTCCCCTAGCACTCTAGTGCTAATTCCTCTTATTTTCCTATAAAAATACCACATAGATCCTCCTTCAAGATTTCCTCTTCATATGATCACCTTCGTTTCATTGCCAACATAGTATTTGTTTTACATCACTATGCTGACTACTAATCTAATCTCGTTTCATAATTGTCCATTACTAATTGTGTTTTGTTATTCATAATTCTATGTCTTTTTCTCTTTTCCTTCCTTTTCGAGTATCCCTTCCTTTCTTCCCTGTTGCACCCTTACTTACCTCAAATTCTACTAGAATTTTTGGTGGATAATACTCTGAGTTATTTTCATTTGTGAGTAAATTTCCCCAAGAGGTGCCAAAATGTAGGTCTAAAAAGGCCACATACTTAGCAATTTTTTGAAATTTTGGGCTAAGTGGTTAAGGACCCTTAAAAGTGTGCATTATTCCACTGAAGATCAAAATTTCATGGTCAAGCTAGTCAAGTAGTGCTCAACGAAATCTGGATAAAAGGAACAAAATGTTGAAGGGTGAGTTGGTGTAAATTTTTGTGCTGAGAATTCTTAATATGAAAATCCACTAGAAGAAAAATTTGTGGGCAACTCAGTCAAAGCTCATCTAGTGGAAAAATAAGTAGTTGAGTTGTGGAAAGGAAAGCACCCCAACAAGAATTTGAGAAGAGTTTTATGTTATTTATACCTATCTGAGATGCAATGCAAAATTTTAATCAAAGTGATCAAATCATGCCTAGAAAAATTCAAAATAGGGTATTTTGAAGAAAGAGTTGGGCTACTTCTAGACTCTTGTTCCACAGTCAGCATAGTCAAACAGTGCATAGCAGAAACTAGAGCAGTAGAATTCAAAAGAGTGAATTTAGCCCAAGATTATTTTTTGTAGTAGAAGGCTACATGCATAATAGGTTCAAGAAGATCGGCTAGGTGTTAGCAATGTTAAAATCTACCAAATCACAAAATTTATGATCAACATAGTAAAACAACTCATAGCAAAAATGGGAACAACAAATTTTGACTATGAAATGGCCATGCAGTGTTAAAGTCCACCAAGAATCAATGCAATGTTGAAATTCCATGGTCAACACGATCAAACGGTGCTTGATGGAATTCAGAGTAGCAAAATTAAAATAAAACACTACAAAATGAAAGGTAAATTTTGAAAAAAGTTGCACGGTCTATCCAGATAATGCTAAATGTTGAATTCTAAGATCAAACTGGTCATACCTAACCCAACAAAATTTGAACTGATGGATTTTTTAGGGTAATGCAATTCAATACAGAACTCTCATTCTGTGGTCAAACCTGACCTAGTGGAATTAAAACCAATGGATTTCAAAGATGAAATAATATAGCATAACTAAAAGAGTACCATCAAAAGAACTAGTGAAGACCAAGAATCGCTGAAATCAAGATTTTCTTGTATTTTTAGTTACATATCTATGGATGAAAAGCCTAATCAAGAATAAGGTATGATCTAGATCAACCTACAACAAATTTAGTTGTTAGATTTAGTTAAGGTCCAAGCAACTTGTAGAGCTCAAAATTATAGAGTTCTTGAAAGCCAATAAGAGGATGCCACCTCAGCATTCTGCTGATTTGGCATGAAAATCCTTATAATGTTCCATACTTTAATTGTTATTGTAAAATCTATATAAAGAGGTTGAACCCTCATTTTTAAGGGTTAGATATTTTTTCTAATATATTACTATAATTTTGTTGATTAATCAATAGGAGCATTACTTGGATGTTTGCCTCAGGCTTGTATCTTCATCTATGTGAGTTTATTCTATGGATTCATTTTTTCTACTATTGTTATGATTAGTCAATTCTACTAATATTGGATTTCTAATTTGGATCAAATTGGAATGGTTCATGCCTAAACAAATGTTGTAGAGAGATTTTTTTTTGTTAGTATGAAGGTTGATCTAATTTTGCTATTTAGATTATTAACATTTTAGATGTTTGAAATAGTTCTCTAAGTGTTTTATTATTCTTTAATGATGAAGATGACAAGTTTTGAATGTTTTTAGTCTTAAGTGTGGCATACTAAAATGAAATTTATCAGAGGATTCTTGATATTATTCAATATTGTTAGATTTCTCTGGTTATTTTTCACCCAATTTTTTTCTAACCCTTATCTCATTTCTATCCCTAAACTTACACTTTTAATTGAGATAAATTAATTTAACACCAATTAGTTGACAAGGTGTATCAACCTACTCTAGAGGTTGTATTGAAGCAATCTTTGATCCATCCAATGTTGGGATTTGAGCTGTGATTAGTAGGTGTATGCCTCCAAGAAATTCATAGATTCATAGTAATAGTTCAAGTTTTTCTTGATGTCAATTCAGATCCCAATAGTAACATCCTACCTTCTGTGCCTGGGATTTCTCCTTCATCCTTTCCCTTATCTCTTCTTTTTGTACCAACTCATATTGTTTTGGGGTATCGGTATTGCATCCATATTTCTTATGAAATTTCTTGTTTTATCCTAATTTTCCATTATTCCTATTATTAAACTTTAGATTATTTTTAATTATTTTATTCTGATCCTTGTCCCATTTCATGAATCCTGCACACTTTCTTTTTCTTAGCTCTTGCATTTTATTTATTGATGTTCTTGAATAATTAAAGAAGGTCCTTCTTGTTTTAAATTTGGTTTCTTCCTCCCTTGCTAGGTCGTATACCTCTTGCAAAGTTTTTAGGTTGAGTAAATTAATCATTGTCCTTATCTTAGGGTCCAACCCTAGGATAAACTTATGCACCTTAAGATATTTATTGTTCTCATATTTTGGAACATATTTCAAAAGTCACATATTTCTAATATTATACTTCTAAAGATAGTGACCCTTGTTGAAGGGTAGACAACTCTTCAAACTTCTCAATATAATGGTTTGTGAGAAACCTTTTATTAAAAGCCTCAATGAAATCTTCCCATCTAAGATCTGTAGCTTCAATTTTTTTGCCTAAGTTGTATGTGTCCCACCACTCTAGGGCCACTTCTAGGAGATGTATAGTAGACCATGTAGTCTTAGTCTCAAATGAGTAATTTTTCAAGGAGAAGAATATTTCTAACTCTTTTAGCCATGCCTCAACCACATCTCCTCCTATTATACCATTGAATTTCATTACCTTAACACCCTTAAGGTCTCTTTCTAGCTCAACCTTGATTCAAGATCTATCCTCTTGGCTTCTTTGGATAGGATTTTCTTCCTATCAATCCTCTCTATTTCTAGCACTAGCCTCTCTATTGACCAAAGAGTCTATTAACTTTTCTTGTTGTTCCAATTTCTCTTGGAGTAGTTTCACCAAGGAGGAAAGATATTTTGTCCATATACTAGACTTTTATGTTCCCCCAACATTCCTCTCTAAGTTCCTTGTCATCTCAAGTCCCTTACCTATAGTTTTTGACTTCATAGTCCTCTTACTAGGGTCTAAAGTCCATCCTTCCCTTTACACAGTAGTACCCTGTGGTGCAAGTATTTTTGTTTTCTTTGACAAACTTCCTTTTTGAATAGGTGCCATTTCCTATTCACACAAAGGAATTAGGTAAGTTATAATTCTTTCATAATTATACTTACATTTGTTAGCTTCATTTTACTTATGAACTAACAACTCTATCATCCTCTAGGGTCACTCTTACCGTCTCACAATATATCTAACCCAAATTCACACATCAAGTCAAGGCTCAACCTAGGCACACTCTACAGAAGCTTCTAGTCCTATGACCTAGATCTTTGATACCAACTATAACAATCCAAAACTACCAACCCAAAACAGTTTTGAAGAGAACTTATAAAATAAATGTCTCTCAAGGGAGATACCCTTAAAATAATTATTTTAGCATGCAAGGCTTCACCACATGTGAGTTTTATTTCACTACAAGTAACACTCAATGGATAGGAGGGACCAACTACTATAAAATCTAGGGTTCATCTTACTAAACCTACATGTTTAGAAGGATTTCATAAGTGGTCCCCCCACCTTCCATATACCTTTCTCAGTATAGGACCATGTGACCATGGTGTAGGGATTACCTTTTAAGGCCCATAATATTTAAATGAGGATTCCAATTATCTAACCTAACTCTAGTTCCTCCTAGATATATTTTTTGACATAGACCATTAGTGCTTAGTTACAACACCTTTGCAAGTTAACTAAGGTTATTACCACTTCGACACTAACTAACAAGATCTTTGAATCCTACATGATCAAGGAGTTACCACTGATGTCTTGTGAATATTTTTTCATGCACACTTGATACTACTCGATCGAGGTGTGACTACTCATAATTACCCTAGCTATTGTATACACACAACTCCTTCCAAGTTTATGAGATCCTAGCTATTGCATTATTTCCACTCCTTATAGGATTCTTTACTACCTAGCTATTGCATTCACGCAAATCCTTCTAGGATTAGATTTCATGGATTACAAAATTAAATTCTACCCATGCCAAGGATAGATAACAACATCATCATTTACCAAAAAGCTAAACCAAAGCACTTAGCATAAAATCACATTGCAATATTCATCTCAAATGAAAAGCACAAGAAATGAATTCCTCTTAACCATAAACCAACTATGCTCTTATCAAAACTTAAATCTCAAAAGCTTCCCATCAACATTTTTGCATTAGAAAGATATCTTATATCACAAATATAAGAATACATTTTAATTGGATAATGGCACACAATAATAAGCATCTCTAGATATCACCTGGTTGCAACTACAAGTTAACATTAACAACATAATATTTCAATTGCACAATAATCAACATTTAATGCTTAACTTAATCAATATAAGGCCTCAAATTTCCACATTTAAAGCAACACCATTTAACAATATTAAAGCAACTCTTCATTGCATAAAGAAACATCATAGACTAATATTTGGAAACAAGATTCAAGATTACAAATTTTTCAAGAAATACAAGTCTTTGCTTATTTATAATAATAAAATTTTTAAGAGATTAAAAATATCCTTCAAGGCCTCCAGCCAACTAAGTCTTTACTAGATTATTTTATGGAAAGAACCACCAGTCATTTATGAAGTTTACTTAGGGATCAAAATAACTCTAAATGCAATGCAACTTAAATCATGTCTTACTCTATTATGCAACAACCATGCACATACAAGCAAGCTATAAGAAGAGAATCCTACTTATCTTAAAAATTAACCCATCATTATTTTAATCAAACAATACTAAAATATTACATATCAATTCATAGGAATCCCATGTTTCTATTTATAATGATTCCTTAAATCCACATAGATCTCAAGATTCATTATAAATAATTTCCCTTATAAAACCAAATTAAACAATTTATGTCAAAGCAAGAAAATCCCACACTTCTATTTATAATGATCCTTTAATACACATATATCTCAAGAATCATTATAATTAAGTTCTTTTACCAACCAAAATAAACATTTAACAACATTGCAAGAGAATCTCATACTTCTTTTTATAATTATCCCTTAATCCACAGATTTTAGGAATCATTATAAATAAATTCAATTACAAAATTAATTAAAACATCTCATAACATTACAATATTATCATAATCACAATTTTATCCAAAGCAATAACCTATTTAAGGGTTAATTTATTTAATTACAACAATACATAGCTCCAAGCTAGAAAGACACAAATTATCCTAAGATAATAGGTCAAGATATCAAAGAACATTATGTTAAGATAATCTAAAAGGCTCAACACCACAACAACTTTAATAAAACAAAAGAAAATTCAAGCATCTCTTCCAAAATGAAAGGCATAAAAAATTTGGTGCCCAAAAATGTAAATGAAGCAAACAAAAATGCCAACAACCCTAAAACCCAAGGCCCAAATCACAACAACATAATATCAAGGAGAAGATAACACTGGCCAACCATAACATACATCAAACTCACTGGCAAACAAGTTTAGAAATTAACCGTAATGAAGGTTACCACTCAAACCCTCTCTTCTACGAGGTCAAACAATGAATGGCATTTATCCAATAATATAGAGTGGGTTGAACAACTAAAAACTTTTCAACCTATAGTCTGATGGCACCTTACGCATCCATAAAACCCACCAGGTATACAGGCTTTGACTAGAAATAGACACTCAAGAAGAAATCTGAGAAAGAGGATGGACATAGGAGAAATACCAATAGAAAATGATGGAGAAGAAAAGAGCTTAGAACACTTAAAACTAAAATCTAAATAGAACATATCCACACAACTAGGATAGACTGATTGCACAACAAAAGGGAATAACTTAAATCATAATAAGATAAAGAATTCAAACCAAGGTGCACTCGATAGTGAACATAAAATCATTTTAGGTAGCAAAAATAAACAAAAGAAAATACATTTAAGTTTCCAACCTCAGATAGCATTTGGAATCCCTTAAGCTTACCTTCATCTCTATAATGAAACATTGTGCTCCTCATGAATTTCAGCCCTTCCACCACCCGAGTTCTCTTCCTTCCATGCCAACCTAAAAATAGGTTGTAATCCTCCTTAAGAATATTATGGAGGAAGAAACTTAATAATGCATGAAGATGGCCTCCTTGTAACATGCAAGAAGGTATTATCTCAAATATATTCACCACTATGGGTACTAATAGGGTGGCATGCTCCTTAATGAGCTACACTCATGCTCATTAAACCAAAAGCTTCAATATTCCATTAAAGCTTTTCCAAATCAATTAAATTGACTTTAATATTTTCTCTTAAAGCTTAAAAATTATTAAGCTATTTAATACTTTACTTATCTAAAGCATTTAAATCTATCCTACAAGCAATTTATTAAATTCTAACCATTGGAAAACCAAAAAAAGCTTAACAAAGCTTAAGTATAACATAGACAAACATAGATATGCACTCATCAATGCTTCACACCATTGTTTTATCCTCAAATGGATGATCTCCTTTAAGATAGACTAATGCTATCATCGACCAATTTTAAGGAGGCTCATTGCAAGCAACTTCTTGGTCCAACAGTGCGAATCATGGGAACAAATAAAATGTAATGCATCTACATGAAGAGTAATTTTCCTTGTTACCCTAAGTTGTTTATGAGAAATCCATCATCATCATTTCCCTACATATCCCTCATGGTAGGTGGTTTACCCATAGCCCTACCAAGGAGAAGGTACTTGATCCTACATCCATAGATACATCAGCAATACCATGTTTCATGCTTAAAGAAAGCAATCATTCCATTATTTAATAATTATGAAAGAAACTATGCCATTACATAGTCACATTAAAACATAGTTCATTTTCCATAAAATTTCTATCAATAAGGGGGTTTTACAACCATAATGTGGAGACACCCTAATATTTCCTAGATGCTTATCGATATAGTACCATAGAGAAAAAATATAATTTACAAATTTTTCATCTCTAAGTATGCATTGCTTAAGGAAACATCAATTTTTCCCAAAATCTATGTTGGGGATGTTCAACTATAGGCCTTTGCATCCACTTTGTAGAACCAAATTAAAAAAGAAAAAAAATATAGAGTCAAGGAATATGCAACTAGGGAGTTTTAATTTTAGCTATTAGTTAGGTTCGATATATCCTAATTATTTTATGGTTAGATTTTTGAGCAAGCAAGATATTAGAAAACCACTATGTAGACCACGTGACAGAATGTGCTCAATAATTCTATGATTTTATGACTCACACTTGGATATGGCCAAAGCAACTTGTAAACTGAGATGGGAGGAACTGCTTATCAACATAAGGAAAAGGGAGACAATTTCTCAAATAAATATGAATTGGTCTTATTATTGTACTTTTGTAGTAATTTCCACCATCTATAATCTTGAGTTTAGATGGATAGGTATGATATTTAGGCTTGTTACAAATGTGAAAGAGGTTTTTTCTAAGTAGCTTAGAAAAGACCTAAATGTGAACTCTCTTGTAATTGTCGGCCATAGGTTTAGTCGGCATGATTTTTTTAGTATAATATTTTTTCCCTATTTTATCTCTGCCCTCTTCTCCTATATTCTCGCCATTCTATCCGCCTTATCCCTCCATTCCTCTTCCTCCACATTTCCTATCCCTTACCGTCATTTCCTCCTTATCACTCCATGCCTCTTCCTCCCCTTACTCCATGCCACCTTTCCCTTTCTTCTCGTCCGCCGCCTCCCTCTCCTCATCCACCGCCTACTTCTTCTCCTCCCTCTCCTATTCCCCTATAACTTCTATTCCCTATATAAGGGATGGTAATTTATGTAAGGTTAGTTCGAATATTTAATATAAATATTTTAATTGGTTTTTAGCTCCGGAGTCTAAAATTTGGGCCCACTGTGATTCGAAACCCACACTGGTATCAGAGCAACCAGGGGGCACGGGCACGAAAGTCGAGGATGAGGAGCAGGTGGATAGACCAGAGCAGAGGTGAGGTCGAGCGCAGAGCACGCAGGCCGAAGCCGGAGGCACCGGAGCCGAGGAGCACGTAGGCCGAGGAGGAGCCGAGTTGGAAGAGGTGAAAGGCAACACGTGGCATGAGGGGGTTAACTGGAGAGGAGGCAGAAGGGTCACAGTGATCGCCCAAAGGCAATCGACTCTTAAGCCGCCAGTTGAGGGTTATAAACCCTGTTTACATCCCCATCCTGGTAGATGTGGGATAAAGTTTTTAATTTTTTTTAAAAACATTCACGATCGGGGAATAATAAATAGCGTGGGCTTGTTTGTCCTCTCAACCAAGCGCCCAACGCGATTGGTTAAGCCTGCTTGCTTGTAGCGGATAAGACCCGGGTTCGAATCCCGTCGGGTTGAAAAAGAATTTTTTTTATTTTGCGCGTCGTGTTCAAATTGTTAAGAAGGAGGCGGATCGCATTGGTTTCTAAAGGTGCCGCGTGGTGTAGCGGCTAGGCTCCCTTGCATGATAGCAGGTGGTCGAGGGTTCGATCCACCAGGAGATAAGTTTTGAAAAGGTTGATTAAAAGTTTTTTTTAATTTGATTTTTATTAAAGTTTTTTAAATTAATTTAATAGTTTTAAATCATATTTTTTAATTATTTTTTTAAAAAATATAATTTTTGAAAAATAATTAAGATATAAATAAAACTATTAAATTTTTATAAAGAGACTTTATAAAAATTTTAATTGAAAACTTTGGAGAAAAATTGTGGAAAATAGAAATTGGAAAGACACTTTTGTGATAAAGTTTTTTTTGGCACCGTGAAAATTGATACTATAACTCAGTTCATCTGTTATGAGTAGATGATCCGGTCATCCGGATGCTACAATGCACTCTGCTCTCTCCTGAGAAGAGAGACACCGGAATCATTTGACGAGAGGGTCCGACAGACCAGTCTTCACATAGTTTTCTGCCAGTTGGAAAATCAAGTAATTGCTCATCTGAGGAAACCGGACTCTGGATACGAGGCGGATTCTGAAGATAATATTTTTGGGCAAAGAATAGAAGAGTCCAAAATGGTTGAAGAAGCACCTGAAGGACAATCGAGTGATAGTTATACACCTATTGTGCCTGAAATAGAATCGAGTGAGAGCTATACACCACGCTCTCCTGATCCAGAACCAGAAGAAGAAGAAGAAGAAGAAGAAGAAGAAGAAGAAGAAGAAGAAGAAGAAGAAGAAGAAGAAGAACCAAAAGAAGAAGAAGATCCAGTACCATTGGTACCTAAACCTGAAGCGCCAGAGGTTATAGTCATCAGTAGCAGTTTCGAGCCAGAAGCAGAACCAGAAGTCATAGTCATTAGTGATGATGAAGCAGACAACTTCGCCCCTCCAGTACTGGGCGATCCTCAAGAAGAAGAATGCCAAATCAGTGAGCATGTTAAAAAGGCTAGATTTGATTTAAATCAGTGATCTCTTTGTACTTCTTTGTACTTCTTGTTTGCTATTAAAATAAAGTCTGCTTTCTGAAATGGCATCCAATACTAGTCTACCTATCCCCGAGTTCAATGGTGGTGATTACGAGTATTGGTCAATTAAAATGAAAACACTTTTGATAGGCAAAGGTCTATGGGATGTGATTGAAGAGGGCTATACAGAACCTACTACTGTTGAATGGGCAACTTTGAATGCTGCCGATAAAAGGGCTAAAAAGGAAGCTCAGAAGAATAATTCTTCCACCCTTTATCACATCCAAGCTGCCCTTGATAGAAGTATTTTCCCTAGAATAGCTTCTTTTATAACTGCTGAATCTGCTTGGAATGCTTTAAAAGAAAGTTATAGGGGTAGTGACCAAGTCAAGCAAGTAAAACTACAAACTTTGAAATGAGATTTTGAAACTCTTAAAATGCAAGAAAGTGAAAAGGTTGGTGATTACTGCGTGCGAGTAAAAGCCGTAGTAGATAAGATGGTCACTTTAGGAGAAGAAGTCAAGCCTGAAGTTATAGTGAAGAAAGTGTTGAGGACACTTCTTCCTAAGTGGAATTCAGTTGCCATAATTATAGAAGAATCCAAAGACTTAACCTCTCTGTATTTTGAAGCCCTCATTGGTTCACTTCTCTCACATGAAGAGAGGTTACAACAATCTCCTTCCACAAGTTATGGAGGAGATGAAAAAGCCTTTGCTTCTCATGAAGGCAGAGGTAGAGGCCATGGCAGAGGATAGTATAGAGGTAGAGGCAAAAATAATCAGAGAGGTGGAACTCCTAATAGAGGAGGAAATCAGAACAGAGGAGGATTCTCAAATAGAGGTGAAAATCAGAATAGAGGAGGACAACAAAATAGAGGGAAACAACCAGGCAGAGGAAAAGGAGGAGATAAATCAAAACAAACTTGCTACAATTGTGGCAAACCTGGCCATTATGCTCGTGACTGTTGGTCAAAGCCTTCACAAGGAAGCAGCAGCAGCCAGAGTAGTCAGTTTGGCAATTTTGGAGAAGAGGAAGAGGCCACAAATCTCTTTCTCTCATATGGCCAGGCAGATCAAAACATGAATGATACATGGATTTTGGACACTGGGTGTTCAAACCATATGAGTGGCAAAGAAGAACTCTTTGCTACTCTAGACTCCTCATACAAATCCAACATCCGATTGGGAGATGACAAATCATTGGCGGTTGAAGGCATTGGAGCCATGGCGGTTCCAACCAAAGAAGGCGTCAAGCAAGTAAGTGATATCTATTACACACCTCATCTCCAACACAATATTTTAAGTGTTGGTCAAATGTTAGAAAAGAACTACAAGTTGCTTTTTGATGAGGGTAAATGCACCATTTTTGATAAAAATAATAGTAATAGAATCATTACACAAGTGCCAATGTCAAAGAATAGATTGTTTCCTTTAAAGTTTGGCCATCCAGGGGGAGATAAGTTAGCAAATGTTGCTATTACCAATCCAAGTGTCCTATGGCACTTGAGATATGGTCATTTGAATTCAGCTAGTTTGAAAATGCTAACTTCACAAGCAATGGTAACCGGACTTCCCAAAGTTTAGGATAGTAAGGAAGTCTGTGAAGGGTGTGCCTTGGGCAAGCATGCCAGATCAAAATTTCCTCATGGACAAGCATGGCGGGCCAGTCATCCACTCCAACTAGTGCATACAGACATCTGTGGTCCGATGCAGACCAAAAGTCTTGGTAACAACTCTTACTTCCTACTTTTCATTGATGATTTTACTAGAATGTGTTGGATATATTTTTTGAAACATAAGGATGAAGCATTTGAATGCTTCATCGATTTCAAAGCAAGAGTTGAAAGTGAGAGTGGATATTTTGTAAAATGTCTTAGATCAGATAGAGGAGGAGAATACTCCTCTAATGAGTTTTTGAATTTCTGTAAGCAACATGGCATTAAGAGGCAGTTCACAACTGCCTACACTCCACAATAGAATGGTGTGGCAGAGAGGAAGAATCACACCATTGTGGAGATGGCAAGGTCTATGCTTCAGACGAAGCATTTGACTAATTCATATTGGGCAGATGCAACCAGGACCAGTGTACATATCTTGAACAGAAGTCCTACTTCAAGTTTGGAAGGGCAAACGCCTTACCAAGCCTGGTATGGTAAGAAGCCAAATGTTAAGTATTTCAGAGTGTTTGGTTCACTGGCATATTCTCACATTCTTGATGAGCTGAGAAAGAAGCTCGATCCAAAGAGTCAGGCATGCATATTTGTAGGGTACTGTGAGAACACAAAAGCTTACAGACTCTACAATCCCAGGACTCGAAAGATTGTGCTTTCCAGGGATGTGATTTTTGATGAAGGGGGAGAATGGGGTAAGCCCCAAATATTCAGTGATGATGAATCCAATGATGTAGTTTCTAAGCAAGTGCAGCAGCAGTCACCACAGAAAGGTAAGAAGTCTCCCCCACAAGCCCAAGTTCATCTTCTAGTTCAACTTCTTCACCAAGTCCTTCTCCGCAGAGATCAGTAAGTTCCTCACCAATGGACATCGATTCTCCATCCAGAGGTAAGAGAACTCTCCAGCATCATCCATCATATCAGATGTTGGATAAAATATTTTCAAGAAGATACACTAGGAGTCAAGCAAGTGAAATGAATTATGTTCTACAAAGATTAGAAAATATGCACTTGTATGGTGATGATGTCTCCCAGCAGGAACCTAGGGGAGATTTAGTTAACTATGCTTTGTTGACTAGTGCTCAGCTTGAACCTTCTAGTTATGAGAAGGCATGTACTCAGAAGATTTGGCAAGATGCCATGGAAGAGGAGATAACCTCTATAAAAAACAATGACACTTGGGAGCTGGTGAAGCTTCCTAAAGGAAAGAAATGTGTTGGATGTAAGTGGGTCTTCAAGACCAAGTTCAATGCTGATGGTAGCATTGAGAGGCACAAGGCAAGATTAGTTGCAAAGGGATTCACTCAGAA
Source organism: Wollemia nobilis (assembly GCA_028583015.1). NCBI lineage: Eukaryota > Viridiplantae > Streptophyta > Pinopsida > Araucariales > Araucariaceae > Wollemia > Wollemia nobilis. Next base: position 1,275,097 of record JAQPPZ010010078.1, on the reverse strand, counting down.
GTATGGAATTGATTATGAAGAGACTTTTGCTCCTGTAGCCAGACAGGAGACCATCAGAACCGTTCTTGCTTTAGCTGCACACAAGGGATGGAAAGTCCAACACATGGATGTAAAGAGTGCATTTCTCAATGGTTACTTGATAGAAGAAGTGTATGTTGAGCAACCACAGGGATTTCAAGAGGAAGACAAGGAGCACCTTGTTTACAAACTGAAGAAGGCACTCTATGGCCTCAAGCAGGCATCGAGAGCTTGGTACTCACGCATTGATGGGTACTTTAAAGATTTTGGGTTCATCAGAAGCAAAAATGAACCCACTCTCTACTACCTGAATCAAGGTAATGACATCCTCATAGTCTGTTTGTATGTGGATGATCTCATTTTTATGGGTAGTAATGAAAAAGTTAATATGGAGTTCAAGCACTCCATGATGCAGGAATTTGAGATGAAGGATCTTGGCTTAATGCACTACTTCCTTGGAATGGAAGTACATCAATCAGATTCAGGGATCTTCATCTGTCAACTAAAATATGCTCGGGATATGATTAAGAAGTTTGCTATGGAGCAATGCAAATCAGTTGCAACTCCAGTTGGACATGGGATCCAATTAAGCAAGGATGACGGAGCACCGAAAGTTGACGTGACCACTTTTAGAAGCATTGTTGGGAGTTTGATGTTTCTCACCAACACCAGACCAGATATTCAGTATGTTGTATCTCTTGTCTCTAGATTTATGTCTAACCCATCTGAGCTGCATTTGCAGGCAGCTAAAAGAATTTTGAGATATGTGAAGGGTACATTGGATTTTGGAATCCAGTACTACAAAAGTGATACTATCAAGCTTGAAGGCTTTAGTGATAGTGATTGGGGCAGCAACATTGATGACAGGAAATCCACATCAGGGAACTATTTTAGTCTTGGTTCAGGACTAATAACTTGGAGTTCCAAGAAGCAGACTGTAGTAGCATTATCTTCAACAGAAGCTGAGTATATAGCAGTCACTCATGCTAGTACTCAAGCCCTATGGCTACGAAAAGTATTGGAAGAGATTGGAGAGCAGCAAAGTGGTCCAACTAGAATATACTGTGATAACATCAGTGCCATTCAATTGGCATATAATCCTGTCCACCATAGTAGATCAAAGCATTTTGATATGAAGTACCACTTCATCAGAGATATGGTGGAAACTGAAGTTGTTGAGCTTCAATATTGCCATACTTTGGAAAATGTTGCTGACATATTCACCAAAGCAATGGCCAAAGCTCAATTTGTAAAGTTGAGAGACTATATAGTCAGTCCTCTCAACTTTAAGGGGGAGAATGTTACAAATGTGAAAGAGGTTTTTTCTAAGTAGCTTAGAAAAGACCTAAATGTGAACTCTCTTGTAATTGTCGGCCATAGGTTTAGTCGGCATGATTTTTATTATAATAGCTTTTCCCTATTTTATCTCTGCCCTCTTCTCCTATATTCCCGCCATTCTATCCGCCTTATCCCTCCATTCCTCTTCCTCCACATTCCCTATCCCTTACCGTCATTTCCTCCTTATCACTCCATGCCTCTTCCTCCCCTTACTCCATGCCACCTTTCCCTTTCTTCTCATCCACCGCCTACTTCTTCTCCTCCCTCTCCTATTCCCCTATAACTTCTATTCCCTATATAAGGGATGGTAATTATGTAAGGTTGGTTCGAATATTTAATATAAATATTTTAATTGGTTTTTAGCTCCAGAGTCTAAAATTTGGGCCCACTGTGATTCGAAACCCACAAGGCCATTGATCATTATCATTCTAGTTCCCCTATATAACACTACTACACCATCAGGTGAAGGAGATTTTTTAGAATAGTTTCATCACATTAGATATTGTAAGGGATTTCATAGCCATGGTGAAAATATCATGCCCGACATGGGATAGAAATTGGGTTTGAGTTTATATTAAGAAAGATACTTTGCATGAGTACATGTATTTGCACAAGTAGGGGGGTAAATGATAATACCTCGAATTGCCTCATCTTTATGTTATTAAAAGATGTTTTTTCCTTTGTGTTTGATGAATGTATGTATCGTAAATTGTGGACTTTAGTGTAATTTATCATAATTTTTTAATTAAACAAAGTAATGAGATGAATTGCATTACTATGTTAATTTGAATATATTTTTTCTACTATTGAGGTCAGTTTTGATTAATTTCTTAGAATTGTGTAGTATTGTTTCAATCTATAGGTCTTTAGAGCACATTTTAGAGCATTTTCTATGCCCTAATGAGAACAATGGTTAGAGTAATGATGCATTGGAAAGGCATAGGAAAGCAATAAAATTTAAGCATTTAAACACCCTATCATGTACACACAAGAAGAAAAGAGGGACCTAATATGGGCACACATAAATTTGGTCTAACTATGGGTGAGGAGTTTCCCAAAATAGATCAATATACTAATAACACCTTGACAAGGAATCAGTTCAACAATTTCCTAAATATAGAATAATTGTCATTGAGGATTGTAGGTATTTACCTTTTGACTATCACACAAATTCTTCATTGTGATCTCACACCATTTTTTTTTGCCAAAATTTGACTTATGGATGGTCATGGATAGTGACCAATTAAACCACTTTTGAATAGCCTATATATAGCAAGATAATTTTAAGAGCTATTGTGGAAATAATAAATATAGTATTTTGTTTCTTAGAATAGAAACCCTACCTTTTATAGGTGTTGCAAAGTAAATAAATATGATTGCCTATATATATGCTACCAGATAAAAATTAGGGGTTCGATGAATGCAAGAGAATTTTTGGATTTGTAAATGTTGAAGACTAAGATTCAAGGCTACTGTAATTCACCAATTGTGAATAAAGTATGTTTTCTAGTTTCATTCTATTTATGTCTAAAGTGTTAATTAATTATATTATGATTTAATTTCTCTTCTCACCAAACAAGGAGCAAGGGCCCACTCTCTTGATCTAGTGGAAAAACCATCTAATTTTTGCTTATATAGTCATGCCTAGTAGTCAGACCTTTATTATAATATTTTACATTTTCTATCATTTTCTTGTATTTTCCTTGAGAAACTATTATAGTTAGGAAATTAATTGTATTAAGTGAGTTACATGCATTGAAATGTTGGTTAACTTTATGTATCAGAGTAATTTTAATTCTATGTATGATTTCTTTATTTTTATAAAATAATGATCATTTTTTGCACGTGGTTTCATTTTTTCAATAATTCAATCTTATATTTTTTTGTGTTTTTATTAATGAAGAACCTAGATATCATATACTAAATCATCTCAGCCAACCATACTGGTTGGGAAGTGGTTCGCGTGGCAAACCTGACTATTGACTTGATGGGCCCTTTCGTTCATTGTGTCCGTCATCAGCCAGTGACCGTTAAGGCATAACTAATTAGACCATTGGGGCTTGTTGGAGCGTGCCTCATTTCTAATGGCCCATTATTTATCCGCCCATGTAGTGGAGTTGGAGAGCAAGTGGGTAGTTAAACCTCTCTAGTTGTTGAGAGGCCCAGGTTCAAATATCTCGCCTCACATGTTGCGGATATGTTATGTAATGGTTCCCTCGTGGTCACAGTATGTTTACCCCTTGTGGCCACCACCAAAAAAAAAAATATATATATATATATATATATATATATATATATATATATATATACTAAATCATCTCCTATACTTCTTTAGTGCATACAACAATTGAATGTCATTCTAGTTTTGACAATTTAAAGTGAAAGGATTAACGATGCCCATCATCTTACACCTTCATAATTGAGCCTAATGGTGAAGAAGTTACTTGAACACATCATCAAGGGAAGCAGTGTTAGGTACCCAAGATAAATATTTAATATTATAATATTTTATTAATATTGCAATATTATAATATATATAATTATCCCACATGTATGGATAAGTATAAGTGATAGGTAATTGGGCATTATAAATATGGAAAAATACTCATAGAGGGGATATGAAGAGAAGAATATTATATTGTTAGGATCTCATATTGAGATATTGTACAGAGTGGCTTCCTTATAATAAGGATCATTGTACAGTGTTGCCCTTCCTTTAGGGTTTAAATTTTAAACTTAACATATTGAAGTAATTCGCATTGATTCCTAAATTGTGTTGTGTGGAATTATTTATTGTGGCTACTTAGTTGATATTTTTAGATATTTTTAATGATTTTTTATGTATGACAAAGTGGTTTTATAACAAGTGGTATCAAATCAATTTCTAGGGTCATATTTTGTTAAATAATCTTTAGTACTAGATGAAATTCCAGGACCAAGTTCAACTACAAAAGTTTTGGTGCTTAATAAGCACTTGCATTAGGCTAATAACCTCTTGTAGGATTGGGTGTAAATCCTCACTACTTAATTAGGAAAAGTACTTGGGCTAATAATTTCCCTAAAACTCATTCTAAGGAGTACCCTAGGAACCCCAGAGTAACTAGTTTGAGTGTGTCACCAATGAAAAGGGTCAACAACCCCACACCTTGTTCATAGTATTTTGATCTTGTGAGAGTATACAAAGAGCTGACATTTAGAGATAAAACCATGGTTGGTTTCTCATCAATTATTCCCTAGGAAAATATTGTTGGTAATTAGAGAATAATATTCGCTTAGAAAGCCTTTTTGACCGATGAGATTTACCTTAAGCCACTAGGAATCCAAATTTTGTGCCCTAATTCAATTACCAATATTTCTACAAAACTGTTATACAAACATCAGTAAAAGCTTTAACAAGAGTCTCCACACAGCTTCTATAGTCTACAACAGTTCCACAACTTTAGTAGAGTAGATAGTTTGTAGTATTCCAGCAATCCAAAATTGGTAGTTGTTAAAATAATATTTAAAAAATATAGAGAGAAGTATGCAATTTTACCATAGTAAAAAAAAGAAATAAAAAATAGTTCGTAGAGCAAGTTGTTATTAGTATTAAAAAAAATTTTATAGAGTAGCAACTTGCAGTTGGGTAGTAGTCCATAGAGTAGAAATTGTAGTTTGGTAGCAGTGCCAAAATACTTGATCTGCAATTTGGTAGCAGTTCAAAAAAAAATCATATTTTGGTAGCAAATTGTAAGTGGAAATTTATTATATTATATTATATATATTATGTAGTTTGGAATAATTCAAGAAAAAACCAAGTTTTAAAATTTTTGGGGGGGATTTAAGGTCATGGAGTTACTAATATTCACTAGAAAAAAGATATTGATGTTTGAGAATGGTGGATGAAGTTTAAATATCTATATTATAATGATGATTATTGGTAATCCTACCTTGGAAAAATTCTATGCAAATAAGCTCTTTCTTGGTGGGTAAGTTTTATTAAGAAAAAATAAAATTACACTTGGGACAAAATGGAGCAAGCATTTTTTAGTAAATGGGATCCATATAGCAAGATAAATAGTTTGAAGATCACCATCAAAGGCTATGTTGAAGAAATAAATAGACCTCAAAAAAGAAAAGAAAATTCATAGAGATATAATTTGTGATAAATTAACAAAAGAAAATGATAATGATGATAGTGTGCAAATAGAAGGAAGCACAACTTGGATGTCAGAGGAGTAAAAAAGTATTCAAAAGGATCTATGCCTACCACAATGTATAGAAGAAATAAATAAAATAAATAGATAAACCAAAATTTGTGTAGAAGAAATAAACAAGCAGATAAGTTATGAAAACATATAAAAAGAAAAAGAGAAGGATGATAGTATATAAACTGAAGGAAGCACCAAAGGTTGTGTAGAAAAATTTTTAAATATGAAATTGATAAAAGAGGTAAAAATAATTTAGGAGGAACAAAAATAAAAGAATAAACAGGATATAGAAGGAAAAATTATAGATGACAATGTGTAAGTTGAAAGAACCACATTATTGGTATTAGATAAGGCAAAGAGTGGTCAAAGGGATTTGTTCAATTTTAAAAATTATATTTTGCAGGTTCATGGTTGCATCCAGAAGGAAAATTTTATTATTTCTATAAATCCTATTAGTAGATACAATTTCATTAATATGTCTTTGGCTAAGAGGTTGCAATTTCAAACAAATAAAATCAAAGGCATACAACTTGAGGGTATGGATGTTCAAATTTCTGAAGATTTCAAGATCACCATTGAAAAATATATTTTACATTTAAATTTTTATGCTATTGAGATGGATGATATAGAAATTGTTCTTGGTTATCATTAGTTAAATTATTTAAGTACTATTAATATTAACATACAAAAGAAATTCATGAAGTTTTGATACAAAAAATAAATAAATAATAGTACAAGATATTTTCCTTTGTAAGAAGCAAGAATCAAAGGAAAAACAAGAAGCAATTATGGTAGGGAAACAAGTTGAGAAACAAATAGAAGGATAAAAATTTGACTCTACAAAAATAACAATAGCTTAGGAAGTAACAAGAACAAAGATCCAAGAAACTATGTCAAATATCAAGGAAACACTAAAACAAATTGAAAAGAAGAAAAAAAACCTTAAATAGAGGCAAAGGAGGAGTCAATATCAGAAATTAAAGAAGAAGCAAAAGTAGGGTCCAAGGGCAAACCAAAATATGGGAGCATGAAAAAGGAGCATAAAAGAAAAGAATTAAATTTTTAACAATTAAAGCTAACATAACATTAGGTTAAGGTTCAAGCATAGTGCCACCCACACCACCAAGAACAAAAATAATCTTGGAGGCATGGCTTTGATAAATAATATTATGGTTCTATATGGAATTAGAAGGGCACCAACTATGGTAGTGTTTGAAAAAGAAAGCATAGTGGCTCTATTTTTTAGAGTGGTGCAGCAAAATCAAGGAATAAATGGACCCATAATTTGAGTTACCATAGTAGAGCAACAAAATCATGGAGCCAACAAAGTAGTCCTAGATACTCAAGTGGCAAACACAAACAAGTATGGATGAAAAAGAGTGATATTTATTGATAGCATAAAGATGCCTCCAACACATGGAACCAAGGGATTACTTCCAAAAATTCAAATGGTAGAAGGGCATATCAGCATCAATGAAGACCTCCACCAACTAGAGTTTCACTAGGGAGTATTGATGATCAAGATTAGTACTAGTTCACAGTAAGGCTCAAAAGACCATATAGTTTAGTCTCTTATTTTATTTTGAGGATGAAACATTTTATAAGGGGGATGTAATGTTAGGTACCCAAGATAAGTATTTAGTATTATAATATTATATTAATATTACAATATTATAATAGATGTAATTATCCCACATGTATAGTTAATTGGGATTGATAGGTAGTTGGGCATTATAAATATGGGAAAAGACTCGTAGAGGGGATATGAAGAGAAGAATATTTTATTGTTAGGATCTCATATTGAGATATTGTAAGAAGTGGCTTCCTTCCAATAAAGATCACTGTACATTATTGTCCTACCTTAAAGGTTTGAATTAAAAATTGAACATATTGAAGAAAAATATGCATTGATTCCTAAATTGTGTTGTGTGATTGTGGTTGTTTATTTAATAGTTTTAGATATTGTTAATGGTTTTTTATGGATGATAAAGGAATTTCATAACAAGTAGGAGGAAATTTTAAAAATAAAATGAAGTAAATAAAATACAACAATAATTATATCATATATTTTGAATAAGTTGTTGAAAAAAATGTTAAGTAGCTTGATGTCCTTGCCACTATCATTTTCCTTCTCCTTCTATATGCTCTTAAATCATTTTTCAATGCAAATATAATTTTTCAATTTAAAAATTGACTAATGTACTCATCAACAATATCAAAAGACTTCATGCAAAGGTAGCAAGTTATGCCTCTAATCCACTAATTTGTATAGGGTGGTCAATGTGTTCAAATAGAATAAAAATTTTATCAAGTTGTTTCTTGGGATTTGTAGTGCTACAAATATGGTATAGATATTTTCAATATAAATAGTTATTTCACTTAGTATGTCATCATTCTTATCCTTGAACAATTGCTTCCTCATTAAAAGCTATGCTATGAGGATCCTCTTTCATATTTTTAAGCAATCCATTACTCTATAGCAAAGGTTCATTTTGATTTTCTACGTGGCAACAAGAGCACATGCTAATCCATAATTTTCCTACCAAAAATTAGTCTCTAAATGTAATTATAACTAAAACCAATACAACCAATGTAGAAAATTTGAAAACCCATATGATTTTAAAAGGAGCTCAAAATACTTCCATATACAAAAGTTATGCCCTCAAATGCTTAACCCTAAAATCACATAAAATACCTCCAATTTTTTTCCATGTACCTTTAGTAAATGCCTCAAAATACTTCTAAGTACTAGAAGGAATAACAAGATGAACAAAAATTAAAAGACATTCTTGATAGATTATTCTTTGTCCTAAAAATACGTGGAGAAGTAATAGATCAAGGATTGAGTAAAACCATATTCTTGAGAGGACTAAAAAAAGAGTCACATGATGCCTTAAACCTCATGGGGGAAGATGATTTTCATAAGCTTGACTATGTAGAAATCACTGAACTTTACAAAAATTACTCCTACACTATGGTTAGTAAATGGTATTATAAGGAAAGTCAAACACTAGTAATGACATAGGACAAATAATGGAGGAACTAGCAAATTTCAAAATAGACATCCTAGTGTACCTTGAAACTACATTATATGAAATGCAATCTAGGAGTAGTTCTAATGAAACTTTAGCAGTATACTTCCCTAGGTGTAGAAGGAAACATGCCCTCCATGAATGTCCTCTCAATAAAAATATTATTTGTAGCATCTATGAAAAGGAGCATTCCATTGACCAATGCCATTTCTTATAAAAAATAAAAAATGCTATCTCCATGAATTAATAAGCCATAATATAGATCAACTTCATAGGGCAAAGGAACAACTATAACCCCTACTAATCCACCCCATGATCACATATCAACTATATGAATAACCCTTGGGTAATGCCATATAAACCACCATGGACTTAATACTCCTAGCCACAAGAATGGTCAAAATTTCCTTGGGGGTCTTAACCACCACAACAAAAATGGAAAATTGACCTACAATACAATCAACCACACTAGGAAAAATAGAGATTTCAAATCCAATAATAAGCCTTGTTACCTAGACCAGTTCATCTTTCACAAGGTAATCTGCAACACATTAAACAACCTCTGGTACTAGTACAACCTATGGCTAATACAAATAATAATAGGTAGACAAACCCTAACTATGCTACTAATATATTATAAATGGTCACACTTAATTTGATTGATTATGACAACATTATATTACAATCAAGAAAAACACTCCATGATCTAGTCAAACGAATAGTCATGGAACTGGACGATTAAGAAGATCTACCACATGAACAACATCACCATGAAAAACCAAGACATTCACAAGTTCCTCAATATCCTTCTAGACCACCTTATCCAAAACTTTTTACAATGAAATAAGATAAAATAATCAAACATGATCGTGTAAAGTAACTCAAACAACTTATTGTTTCAATCTCTCTACTACAAGCCATCAAAGAAATAACATTATTTAAAAACACTATCAAGTATTTCTACATTAAGAAGCTAGTATAAAAGAGAAAACTTGATCCTCAAACTATCCATGTATATGGTAAATTAAATGAGCTTTTATCTAGTAAGCTAGTACCACCAAAGTATGGCAATCCTGGAAGTCCCATCTTCACTATATATTGGTGCCAGAAAAATACAAACGTGTTGATAAATCTTGGGGTAGAAATTAATATGATGATGAAAGACACAATGGATAAGTTACGTCTTATCTATATTAGACCAACCACCATTATATTATATATGGTGGGTTGATCTAATACAAGATTTAAGGGGACAATAGAAGATATTCCTATAACAATTGCATCATGGGAATATCCTAATACTTATTAGTGCTATAACACCACATCTTAATTAGAGGGTATCCATTAATAATAGTAAGACCTTGGATTTCAATGATAATTACATGAGTTGACTATTGATCTGGTGGTATGACTATCTCTAATAGAATAAACAACAAGAGAGTCTCACTATATCCACCAACCCAACCCTTGATTGCCTTTTTTGGTCATTTGTGTATAGACGAGTCAAATAGAAGAAAAATAGCATACCTCATAACCATCACCATAAAATAGCACATTAAGTAAATTGAGCTCTTGGAAGAAACATTCTTTGAAGATAAAACTATCTTTATGGAAACATTGTTAGGATTCTAAACGTGAAAATGAACAAGTTATGGTACATCGAATTTTGTGGGAAGACAAGAGAAAAAAATATAAATCATCCCTTTCCAAGAAATCCAATTTAGCATTGCACATAATTGGAAAATACACCTTCTCATGTCTAACCAATATCCATTGAATATGTTAGGATCCTACTATTAAAAATAAACTCACTCACACAAATATTGTAAATAAACATAAATGCTTAACTATTGCAATATAAAATATAAATGTAGAAAGTAACAATCTCAAAAAGTAACACAAAATTGTAGGCCACCTTGACGGAGCAACATCCTTCAACACTTTCATTCAATTATCTAAAAGGTACATGCAAAACTGCTCCTCACAATTTTAAAGACTTCATCTACCACCTAACTCTCAATTTGGCTTACATACAAAATGCCACCCAAGCTAGAATCTCCTACCTACAAAATAGTTATATTATAGCTAATAATTACATATAATGGTGCCACTTATCTAGGTGCTTCTAGATCCACAACTATTACAAAATATTCCAAAATATTATCATGGGTTTTCTGAAGAACACAAGCTTATATTGAGAGGGGGGTGAATAGTATAAGACCACTTTTTACTTTTCTTTTCAATTCAATATTATGTAGTGTATAGATAGTAGTATCAATAGCAATAATCAAAGCAATGCACAAAAAACCATACACAATAGAGACACAGATTTAAACATGGTTCACCCAATGTGGGCTACCTCCATAGAGAAAATATTTCTTCTAAATATTTCTCAAATAATATTTTGGGAATCCTTACTAATTACAATGTTTATGGACCTTTTTCCAAAGGAGACGTTGATCCCCTAAATATGGTTTGTGGATTTCTATCCATAGGAGAACTCCTTCTCCTATGCTCTGGCTAGTGATCCTCTAGAAGAATTCCTCCACTACACTAATTGTGGATATCTCTCCACTTGAATCCTCTTGTCCTCACTCAAAAGACCTGTCCTCAATGTACTAGTTGATGGATCTCTATCCATTGGAGAATCTGTCCTCTCTACTCTATCACCTCCAAAGATCTACTCAATAGGTTCACTCAGAACCTTCTCAAATCTGCTCAACAGGTCCACTCATATTTTGTTCTAATCTGCTCAATAGGTCCACACAAAACCTATCCAAATATGCTCAACAAGCTCACTCAGAACTTGTCCAAATTTTCTCAACAAGCTCACTCAAAACTTGTCTAAATATGCTCAACAAGCTCACTCAGAACTTGTCCAAATCTTCTCAGTAAGTCCTCTCTAGGACTTGGTCAAATCTGCATTGCAAGATTCCATAAAAGCTCACACAAAATCAATCCACAAGCCTTCTCAAAGACTTTTCTCAAATTAGCTTAATAAGTCCACACAGAACTTGTCCAATTTCATAGAATCATAAAGAGAATTGTTAGAGACTCAATTATTTTCTATTCTCAAAGCTCAATCTCAACTCAAATCAATCTCATAGAAGCATAAAGATAATTGTTATAGACTCAATTATGTTCTATTCTCAAATCTCAATCTCAACTCAAATCAATCTCATAGAAGCATAAAGAGAATTGTTAGAGACTCAATATGTTCTATTCTCAAAGCTCAATCTCAGCTCAAATCAATCTCATAGAAGCATAAAGAGAATTTTTAGAGACTCAATATGTTCTATTCTCAAAGCTTAATCTCAACTCAAGTAAGAATATAGAATAGTTTGTTTCATGGAACTTGAACAACCACTTCATGCATCCACTTGAGTAGGCTTAATCAACTCAACTCAACCAATCACCTCAAGGAACAAACCTTTCTCACAAACCCTAGTCCAAGCATATATCAACCAACTCAAAATGTTTCCAATAATGCTCAATAACAAATATCACATAACAATTATACTCATGTTCTTTTCTAACTCAATTTCAAGTTCTTTACATCACCCATTGGATTCAACAACAATGCTAATAATACAAGGTTTTAATCACAACTCTCAATTCAGAAACCTTGAAGCATAAACTCAAAGTACTTCACTCAACCAATGATCTAAACAACAATGCTTATCAAACAAGGTTTAATCACAACTCATAATCCAAAAAACCTTGAAGCATTAACTCAACCACTTTCAAAAAGGAAACCTTAATCAAATCCTTTTCACTCCAAACTTAATTTTCAATCAAGCCAACCATCGAACTCAACAAAGAAAAATTTTGCCCATACATTTTCTTGAAGAGTAGTTGTCCTTAAAAATTTGCCACACTCACAATTACTTCTTTGAAAAAATCAATAAGGGTTAGAGGATAATTTTTATATCATAAAAATAATATCACAATTACACCTTATCACTCCAACTTAACAATAAGCAATATCCTCACAATAATCAAAAACCCTTTATTCAAATACACCCACAAAGTCTTAACCTTCCAATATTCCACAATAGCAAAATTTAAGACTTGAAAATAAAAACATAATTCTCCTTATACCTCCTAACAATATTTCTCAACTACCAACCTTTATCACAATGCAAAGACTTTAATCACCAAATACCTTATACCTCCAACTTAGGCATTAATAAAATAAAACACAAAATGTACCTTTGCCTTTGGAGAGTTTTGAACTCTCAACACAGCCCACACAAATGTATTTTCCCATGGTGCAAACCACCACACGAGCTACATGCTCGTTGGAAACAAAGAAGCACCACGTGCTTCAACACCCTTGTCCTTTCTTGCCTTGCAAAATGGATGCGCCTAAAGTTTTGGTGCCTTCAACACGTCCATGAAATGCTTCCACCAAAGTTTGAACACTAACCACCATGCACACCAAAAATGTAAGCCCTCTTGCCACTAGGCCAAAGCACCTTGGTGGCTTCCAACTAATCACTTTAATGCCTTTTGTTTGTTTCCCTTTTGCCGTCAAATCAAACACAATTTCTGCAACTTTATCTCATGAGCTCTGCATTAATTCGTATATCAACATTTATCAAAATGAGCAAGGATAATTTTGGAAACAACTTTGGCAAGGTATTAATATGCATTTCAATTAAATCAAATGATGTCGGTGCTTCCCTTTGGCTTATGACGTCGACGCTTCCCCTTTGGATTTTATGACGTCGGTGCTTCCCTTTGGAAATAAACTTTGCCTTGTTTAAAACTCTAAATCCAACCTTTGGATTTATTAAATTAATCTTTGGTCTTAAACCTTTAAACCCAACCTTTGGGTTTAGATATTTTTAGAATTTATAAACCCACTTTGGAAATATAAAATATTGTAATAAAAATTACAATTATTTTATTTGGGTTTCCACTCTGGCACTTCTAAACATTAGAATATTTATTTATAAAATTTAAATTCATCCTAAATTTAAATAACTTATAAAATAAATATTAACACTCCTTTCTAACTTCTTTATTTTACACTGTTTCACTTGAACGTCTGACTTCTTACTGAATATCAAATGGCCATATTTGTTGCCTTTATTTTCTACTAAAATATTGGTATTAATGATGAATCCATCTGGTGGCATCAATGGTGACATCAATGACAACTTTGACTTAGGTACTCAAAATTTCCAATAATCTCCCCCTTTGTCATTGATGGTAACCCATATCCTTTTACTTAAACCTAACCTTTATTTTTATTGTGCTCCCCCTTGTACATTGCTCCCCCTGGCTCAATGCTCTCTTAAATATCAAATCTCTTCTCAATACATAAATCTCTCCCCCTTTGACATCAATGGCAAAGGGTCACCTTTGGGTCTCGGGGCTAAGAATGAGCCTTTTAGCTTAGCCCCTCCCCCACCTCCACATGAGGTGGTTAATTCTAGGGTGGGAGTATTTCTACTCCTTGAAAGCATTGTTCTTTACCTTTATATTTCTCTCTTCTTTTATGAGTTTTCTGAATCCTCTTTCCCAAGTCATCATCCTTGTTCTTGTCATCACTTCTATTCATGTTCTTGTTCTTGTTCTCATCCATGTTCCTGTTCTTGTTTCTATTTTTGTTCCTATTCATACCCATGTTCCTATTCATATTCCTGCTCCTATTCATGCCTGGTTTTGGAATATTTTATCTACACCATATTGTTGTGTGACCATCATTATTGCACTTATAACACTTAATGTTATTATTCCTTGGAGGTGCAACTGTCTTAGGACTTCTCCTAGTGAATTCATATTTGTCATGAATTTTGAAATTCATTGCCTTGTGACCAAACTCATTACATGAGTAGCAATACCCTTGGAAAAGTTGTCCTTTCCATATTCTTGTCTTTCATGTCTCCTGCACTATGGAGTCATGTGCCCAAACCTATGACATGAAAAACACCTTCCATTAAAGCTTCCTTGTCTCGACCTCATTGGTCTCCTGTTCTGATTGTTGTTCCATATATATCTTATTTGTGCATTATTCCTATCTTTGTTGAACTCTTTGTTGTCCAACTCATCCTCTGATATCTCACTCCCACTTACACTATCTTCTTATGATGTATCTTCTTCTAAAGTTTCTTCTTCTTCAAGACTTGAAGTAGATTGTTATTCCCTTTTCTTTTGAACCTGCTTAGAACCAAGACTTGTCTTGTTTGTTGCTCTTATTTGTATCTTGACTATTTTATCCACACTCTTTGCATTGTTTACATACTTTTATAGCTTATTCTTGGAATCCTCTAAATATTCCTTTAGTAGGGCCACTTCTTGTGTTAACTTTTCACATTCCAATATCTTTGCTTCTAACTTATCTTTGAACTTGCTTGCCTTAGCCTTTGACTTTTCTAAATCCTCTATGAGCAATAATCTTTCTTCATCACATTATTGAAACTAAATTTCAAGCTTAGAGTGTTGCTTTCTTACCTTATTTATCGTGTCAAGGGCATAGATAAGTTCTCCCCTGATATCATATCCATTCTATGCTAAATAATCCTTTATTTGTTTACCTTTATCCATATAATTTCTTTCTTTTGGATTGTCTTCTATAGGATCACTCACTTCATCTTCTAATGGCATTAGAATATTTTCATATGATCTATCAAGTGCATCTCCAAAATCATCATCACTAAAACTATAACCATCCCTTGTGCAATCATCTTCAAGATGTCCAAATCTACCACATCTAAAACACTTGAGAATAACTGGAGTCTTTCTCTTAACTGGTTCTTTCTCTTCAATCATAAATAGGACTTCATCTCTATCATTGTCTGAAAAACTAGCATAACTATCATATGAGTACTTACTTGCATTATTCACACAGTATCTTCTCTTTTGCTTTTTGAAGAAATTCTTCCCTTATTTGTTTTGTACATCCTTGCTTTTCTTCTAGTACCTATGTTTTTTTATTCCCTGTACCTGTGATCCTATTTTTCTTCATCATTGTTGCTCTTTGGCTCTTTGCACTTTGTTGCATAATGTACATACTTTCCACAGTTAAAAAACTTAATAGATCTTAGATCTATGGGTCTTTCAGAACCTTTATCTCTTCTACCATAATTTTCTTCTTCATCACTAGAAGACTCACTGCTTTATTATGTCTTCTTACCCTTTTTCTTTTCGTCCACTTCAAATTTATCTTCTTTCATATGAATATGATCTTTTTTTCTTATCTCAAAAGTAGTAAGTTGAAGAACACAAGCTTATACTGAGAGGGGGGGGTGAATAGTATAAGACCTTTTTTTACTTTTTCCTTTATACTTAAAAATAGTAAAGCAATATACCCAAAGCAATGCACAAAATCATCCACAAAGTGACACCAATTTTAATGTGGTTCACCCAGAATGCCTGGGCTACGTCCACAAAAATTTTCTCTAAAAGTTATCTCAAAGTTATTTAGGAAACCTTCCCAATTACAATGTTTATGAGCCTCGGCTCAAAGGAGATACCTTCCCCCAATATGAATTTATGATCCTCTGCTCAAAGGAGATACCTTCCCCCAATATGAATTTATGAGCCTCTTCCCAAAGGAGAAACCTTCCCCCAATCTGAATTTATGAGCCTCTGCCCAAAGGAGATACCTTCCCCCAATATAAATTTATGAGCCTCTACCCAAAGGAGATACCTTCCCCCAATCTGAATTTATGAGCCTCTACTCAAAGGAGATACCTTCCCCTCTGCTCTGGATATGATCCCTCAGAAGATCAACTATCTCTACCTCTTACCAGCATGTGGAACTCCTTTCCATCGAAGACCTCTTTTCCTCAATGCTTAGCCTAAGAGACCTCTACCTTCTATGATCACGTCCACAGTAGCTCAGCAACCTATATCAAACACAATCAGTCGGTCTAGTAAAAGTCTTCCTCTGTATGTAAGATTTGTCCAACTCTTGAACAAATCAATCCTCTATCCACAAGCCTTCTCAAATACTTGCCAAATATGTCCTCAGGTTCTCTGATAGAACCAATGTACCTCTGTCCTCAAGTTCTCTGATAGAACTATCAATCTCAGCTCACAAGTCCTCTGCTAGGACCTATCCAAATCTGCTCACAAGTCTCCATCGAAACCTGTCCAAAACCTACTCACAAGTCCCCAACAGAACCTGTTCCAAACCTGCTCACAATTCCCCAACGGAACCTGTCCAAAACCTGCTCACAAGTCCCAATGGAACCTGTTCAAAACCTGCTCACAAGTCCCCAATGAAACCTGTCCAAAACAGCTCACAAATTCAACAAGAAAAAACTTGCTTAGCATGAACCCACAAAGAGAATTGTTAGAGACCCAATGTGATTCATCAACCTCATAGAAGCATAAAGAGAATTGTTAGAGACTCAATATGTTCTATACTTAACTCCCAATATCAATCTCAAATCTCATAGAAACATAAAGAGAATTGTTAGAGACTCAATATGTTCTATACTTAACTCTCAATCTCAATCTCAAATCTCAATCTCAAATCTCATAGAAACATAAAGAGAATTGTTAGAGACTCAATATGATCTATACTTAACTCCCAATATCAATCTCAACTCAATCTCAATATCAAATGAATAAGATAGATGTAGTATGCTTTTATCAAGAACATGAAACACAACCCAACAATTGCCAAACATGCAATATCTCATATAACAATGCTACTCATGTTCTTTCCACAACCAATATCTTTTCTCAACCAATTAGGGCTTTAACAACAATGCTTATAGACAAGGTTTAACCAACATCATTCAACTCAACATTAACCTTGAAGCATTCAACCAATCATCACAAGAAAAGGAAACAATTAGAAATCCTTTTCCCTCCAAATATATTTGAACAAAACATCCACCAACACAATATCACCAAATGCAAAGAATAACTTGCTCAAATCAACTCAATGGAGTAAGCCCAATATCATGAATCAAGTAAAGCAATAACTTGATCAAACAACCTCTATGGAAGAAACTCAACCATCAAACCAAAACAGCCAACCAAGGGTTCCACCAACTCAATGCAAGTAGCTTGACTCACAAATACAAACCCTAGTGCACAAAGCTTCCACTATCTCAAACCAAAAATTATGCATTCATCAAAAACTCTCCTTAAGGATAACAATGCATAAGTAGTCTTCAACAAACCAAAAAATAGGATTTACACCCAATCAAAGAAAACCTAGTTAAAAACCTTTTCACTCCAACCTTATTTCAGAAAACATACACCAATCATACTCATAAGAAGAATGTGCCCATACCTTATTGGAGTAGAAGAAACTTGACCCTTAAAGTTGTCACCACACACAACCCTCAAACTTCCAACCAAGTTAGGGTTAGAACCAAGATAAATGAGCATATAAAAACTTTCCTTAATACACCTTTTAGCTTCTCTTCTTTTGAAAACAACCACCAAAGAAGTCAAAAACACAACCAAAAATTACACCTTATATCTCCATTTTAAACTTTAGCATAGCAAAAGACTAATCTCAAAAATACAACCAAAGAAATATCCCCTTATTTCTCCTATGTCTTTTAAACAATGCTAAACAATGCCAAAAATTATATCAAAAAATTAATCACACCTTAGAATGGCTGCCCTTGAAGAAACCGAAAATCGTGGAATGGTTGCCCTTGACAAATCTGAAAATCGTGGAATGGCTGCCTTTGACGAATCCGAAAAACATGGCACAAAATACGTTTTAACAAAAACGTGACTTAATCCATGCATAGCTCCCTCTGTAGGAATTGAAACGTAGACCTCTGCCTACGCAAAGCCTAAACACAACCTATGCTTCCACTAGCCCACAAGGGGCTAACGAATTCTAAGACAGACTTCCTACCACTTCAACGAACAAGCACTTCGTAAGTTTTTCAAACATGAGCTCTCTTCTTCCGCGACGTCAACAGAGCATCGATCGCAGCCAAAAATTAATGCATTCAAAATTCTCAAGAGAAGTTAAACCTTAGGATCCTTCCCATATTTATAGTCCAATCGTGGACTTTAGAACACGTCGGTGGCAGAGAAACGTAATTTCAAATTTAATCGAAATTGCTTTCTAAAGGGTTTAAAAACCCTTAATTAATTTTAATAAATTAAGAATAAAAAAGGTTTAAAAACCTTTAAGTATTTTTAATAAATTAAAAATAATTTCTCCCTTAATTAATTAAATAATTAATTAATTAAAACCTTGAAGGGTTTTAAATAATAATTAAATAATAAAGAGAACCTCCATTGGTTTTAATAAAAACCCTATCCAAAAACCTTATCCAATGGAATCTCTCCGGATTCTCTTAAGAAGATTCTCTTGGAATATTTCACCTTTGAAGCCAACACATCCTCTTAACATTAATGCCATTTCCTTTTGACATCAATGACAACTCATAGACAAGGAGCTAGGATCTCAAACCCAAAATTGCCAACAATCTCCCCCTTTGTCATTGATGGCAAACCATGCTTCTCAACAACAAAAACTCAACATAAACAACTCCCCCTGTCTTGAGGCTCTCCCCCTTACTCAAATCTCTCCCCCTTTGTCATCAATGGCAAAGGGTCACCTTTGGGGCTCGAAACTAAGAATGAGCTTCTTAGCTTAGTCCCTCCCCCACCTCCTGTTGAGGTGATTAATTCTGGGGTGGGAGTAAAACTCCCATTAAGCACTTATCATCATCAACGTCTATAACTTCCTTGTCGGGCCTTCTCTTGAACTCTTTGTCCATATTCATGTTCCTGTCACTGTTCTTGTTCTTGTTCTCATCCCTGTTCTTGTCCATGCCTTGATCCTTGGACCTGATCATGCCATTGTTCCTATTCCTGTATTCTAGAATTTTAGCTCTACACTTTCTAGCTATGTGACCTTTATTGTTGCACTTATAACAAGTAGCAATGTTATTTCTCTACAGTAAACCTGATCTTTGAATCCACCAGTTCTGACCAAACTTGTTTTGGCCAACCCTGTTCTGACCAAATCTATTCCTGTTATTTGCCTTGCAATAAAATACCTTGTGCCCAAACTATTGACAAGAGTAGCAATGCCCTTGAAAGTAACTAGCACTTTTGAAACTGTCATTTACCTTCTTCACTTGAGCCATGCAATGTGAAGCCATGTGACCAAACCTGTGACAAGCAAAACATCTGCCTTGAAACTTTCCTTTATTTGACCTCTTGGGTCCTGAAAACTTCTTCTTCTTCTCATTTTGAATTCTATTTTCTATTTTTGTGCATCTATCATTCAAGGAATCATGATCTGAAATACTTTCCTCATCAGAACTCTCTTCCTTTTGGAGTCTCTTACTAGACTCTCCAACTTGTTCCTTATGTGACTTAACAAAACCAAGGCCTATTTTATCTGTTGTCTTTCTTTGACCTTTGATGAGTGACTTAACCTTTTTGGAGCTATCTTGAAACCTGTAAAGCTTATCCTTGTACTCTTTAGTTTCCTCTTTCAAAGAATCCATTTTATGTTCTAACTCACTATACTCAAGAACCTTAGACTCTAACTCATCTTTGAGTTCTTGTGTCTTAGCTATAGAGAAATCAAGATTTTCAATAAGATCATCTCTCTCCATGCAACATTCATCTAACTTATCCTTGAGTCTAGCATTCTTCTTTCTTTCCTTTTTCAAAGCACTAAGAGCACTAATAAGTTCACTTTCAAGATCCTTTATTTGATTTCCTTTTGAATCATCAAAGCCATTTTTAGATTTCTTATCACTAGAGGTGCTACCCTTTTCAAAAACCATACATGCATATTCCTTATAGTTTTTTGAAGCATCCTCATACATACTAGAAACCAAATCATTATTTGTGCAATCATCCTCAAGGTGACCAAAATTTCCACATCTAAGACATTTCATGATAATGAATCTATGTTTCGGTTCTTCCTCTTTTTCTGATATGAACAACATCTCATTTTCATTATCACTTGAAGAACTTTCACTATCACTACTAGAACACTTATTTTCTTTGTCTAGGTAGAAAGTCTTCTTGTGCTTGTGAGAATACCTCTTTTCTTGATTGTTGTGCTCATCTTTGATTTTAATATTTGTATTGGCCTCTTCTAGTTGTTTCTTCAATGAAACAATCTCTTCTTCTTGTTTGCAGCAAACAGTCTCTTTCTCATTGATCTGAGACCTGATAGTTTCTTCACTCCTTTTGGACTCTTCTATTTGTAGCTTCATATTGCTAACAACTTTGTTAGATTCCTCTTCATTTTTGCTGCATATATCGACTTTATTACTCATTTCTTCTATCTGCATTCTTAAACCGTCAATTTCTTTTTCTAGCTTATTGCAATACTCTGTTTTCTTGGTTAATTGCATTTCGAGATCTTCAAAAAATTTCTT
The DNA here is from genome assembly GCA_028583015.1 of Wollemia nobilis. NCBI lineage: Eukaryota > Viridiplantae > Streptophyta > Pinopsida > Araucariales > Araucariaceae > Wollemia > Wollemia nobilis. The sequence goes on along the minus strand of JAQPPZ010010078.1, from coordinate 1,254,172 downwards.
GTATTCTTCTATTTGTACTTTCAAAATGGTGATTATATCTTCTGCATCCTCAACCTTTTTACTCAGAGCTAAAATTAGTTTCTATTTCCAATTTGCTTCTGCATCACTTCCTTCTTCATCACATTCTTGTTCTGAATTTGTTTCTTCACCAATTTTGAGCAGATCATCTTCATCTTCATTGCTACTAAACCCATGGCAATGACGTTCATTATGACCGAGTTGACCACAAACAAAACATTCTATACTTTATGAGCAATCAACTGCAAAGTGACCGGTCTTCCCACATCTGGTGTAAAAATTTATTAATCTGGCCTATTCTCCACTATTTGATTCATCTCTTGAATCTATTTCCATTCTTCTTCCCAAAATAGCAACATTGAGTTCATCTTCATTTTCTTTCATGACCATGTGTGTTTTCTTCTTCTTGTGTCTTATGGTTTTGCTTTTGCATTTCCTTGCCATTTGTGTTCTTGTAAGATCTTCCTTCAAACTGTTAAACTTTCTGAAGGCACCGGTTTTGATACCAATTGAAGAACACAATCTTATACTGAGAAGGGGGGTGAACAGGATAAGACCTCTTTTTAATTTTTCCTTTATACTTCAAAACAGTAAAGCAATATACCCAAAGCAATATCAAAGCAATGCACAAAATCATCCACAAAGTGACACCAATTTTAACGTGGTTCACCCAGAATGCCTGGGCTACGTCCACAAAAATTTTCTCTAAAATTTATCTCAAAGTTATTTGGGAAACCTTCCCAATTACAATGTTTATGAGCCTCGGCTCAAAGGAGATACCTTCCCCCAATCTGAATTTATGAGCCTCTGCTCAAAGGAGATACCTTCCCCTAATCTAAATTTATGAGCCTCTTCCCAAAGGAGAAACCTTCCCCCAATATGAATTTATGAGCCTCTTCCCAAAGGAGATACCTTCCTCCAATCTGAATTTATGAGCCTCTGCCCAAAGGAGATACCTTCCCCCAATATGAATTTATGAGCCTCTGCTTAAAGGAGATGACTTCCCCTCTGCTCTAGATATGATCCCTCAGAAGATCAACTATCTCTACCTCTTTCCAGCATGTGGAACTCCTTTCCATCGAAGACCTCCTATCCTCAATGCTTAGCCTAAGAGACCTCTGCCTTCTATGATCACGTCCACAACAGCTTAGCAACCTATACCAAACACAGTCAGTTAGTCTAGTACAAGTCTTCCTTTGTCTGTCAGATCTATCCAACTCTTGAACAAATCAATCCTCTGTCCACAAGCCTTCTCAAAGACTTGCCAAATCCGTCCTCAGGTTCTCTGATAGAACCAATGTACCTCTGTCCTCAAGTTCTCTGATAGAACTATCAATCTTAGCTCACAAGTCCTCTGCTAGGACCTGTCCAAATCTGCTCACAAGTCCCCATCGAAACCTATCCAAAACCTACTCACAAGTCCCCAACGGAACCTGTTCAAAACTTGCTCACAAGTCCCCAATGGAACCTGTCCAAAACCTGCTCACAAGTCCCCAATGGAACCTGTTCAAAACCTACTCACAAGTCCCCAACAGAACCTGTCCAAAATAGCTCACAAATTCACCAAGAAAAACCTTGCTTAGCATGAACCCACAAAGATAATTGTTAGAGACCCAATGTGATTCATCAACCTCATAGAAGCATAAAGAGAATTGTTAGAGACTCAATATGTTCTATACTTAACTCCCAATATCAATCTCAAATCTCATAGAAACATAAAGAGAATTGTTAGAGACTCAATATGTTCTATACTTAACTCTCAATCTCAATCTCAAATCTCAATCTCAAATCTCATAGAAACATAAAGAGAATTTTTAAAGACTCAATATGATCTATACTTAACTCCCAATATCAATCTCAACTCAATCTCAATATCAAATGAATAAGATAGATGTAGTATGCTTTTCTCAAGAACATGAAACACAACCCAACAATTGCCAAACATGCAATATCTCATATAACAATGCTACTCATGTTCTTTCCACAAACAATATATTTTCTCAACCAATTAGGGCTTTAACAACAATGCTTATAGACAAGGTTTAACCAACATCATTCAACTCAACATTAACCTTGAAGCATTCAACCAATCATCACAAGAAAAGGAAACAAGTAGAAATCCTTTTCCCTCCAAATATATTTGAACAAAACAGCCACCAACACAATATCACCAAATGCAAAGAATAACTTGCTCAAATCAACTCAATGGAGTAAGCCCAATATCATGAATCAAGTAAAGCAATAACTTGATCAAACAACCTCTATGGAAGCAACTCAACCATCAAACCAAAACAACCAACCAAGGGTTCCACCAACTCAATGCAAATAGCTTGACTCACAAATACAAACCCTAGTGCACAAAGCTTCCACTATCTCAAACCAAAAATTATGCATTCATCAAAAACTCTCCTTAAGGATAACAATGCATAAGTAGTCTTCAACAAACCAAAAAATAGGATTTACACCCAATCAAAGAAAACCTAGTTGAAAACCTTTTCACTCCAACCTTATTTCAGAAAACATACACCAATCATACTCATAAGAAGAATGTGCCCATACCTTATTGGAGTAGAAGAAACTTGACCCTTAAAGTCTGTCACCACACACAACCCTCAAACTTCCAACCAAGTTAGGGTTAGAACCAAGATAAATGAGCATATAAAAACTTTCCTTAATACACCTTTTAGCTTCTCTTCTTTTGAAAACAACCACCAAAGAAGTCAAAAACACAACAACCAAAACTTACACCTTATATCTCCATTTTAAAATTTAGCATAGCAAAAGACTAATCTCAAAAATACAACCAAAGAAATATCCCCTTATTTCTCCTGTCTTTTAAACAATGCTAAACAATGCCAAAAATTATATCAAGAAATTAATCACACCTTAGAATGGCTGCCCTTGATGAAACCAAAAATCATGGAATGGCTGCCCTTGACAAATCCGAAAATCATGGAATGGCTGCCTTTGACGAATCCGAAAAACATGGCACAAAATACGTTTTAACAAAAACGTGACTTAATCCATGCACAGCTCCCTCCACGGGAATCGAAACGCAGACCTCCGCCTACGCAAAGCCCAAATGTAGCCTATGTTGCCACTAGCCCACAAGGGGCTAACGAATTCTAAGACAGACTTCCTACCACTTCAACGAACAAGCACTTCGTAAGTTTTTCAAACACGAGCTCTCTTCTTCCACGACGTCAACAGAGAATCGATCATAGCCAAAAATTAATGCATTCGAAATTCTCAAGAGAAGTTAAACCTTAGGATCCTTCCCATCTTTATAGTCCAATCGTGGACTTTAGAACACGTCGACGACAGAGAAACGTAATTTTGAATTTAATCGAAATTGCTTTCTAAAGGGTTTAAAAACCCTTAATTAATTTTAATAAATTAAGAATAAAAAAGGTTTAAAAACCTTTTAAGTATTTTTAATAAATTAAAAATAATTTCTCCCTTAATTAATTAAATAATTAATTAATTAAAACCTTGAAGGGTTTTAAATAATAATTAAATAATAAAGAGAATCTCCATTGGTTTTAATAAAAACCTTAACCAAAAACCCTATCCAATGGAATCTCTCTGGATTCTCTTAAGAATATTCTCTTGGAATCTTTCACCTTTGAAGCCAACACATCCTCTTAACATTAACGTCATTTCCTTTTGACATCAATGACAACACATAGACAAGAAGCTAGGATCTCAAACCCAAAATTGCCAACATAAGCATGCCAAGCAAAGAATTCCTTGTCAAATAATCACTATCAATTGATGTTTCTATAACAGAAACCTTTTTCCTCTACCTTTTTGGAAGAGTTCTCAAGATCTTATCACAAACATCAGAATCATCAACCTTCATTCCAAGACATCTCATCTCATATACAAGTTCATAAATCTTACTGAGATAGTCACGAATGTTTTCATCATCCCGCATTCTTAAATTTTCAAACTCTCCTTTGAGATTTCTGATTTTAGCTTTTCTAACACCTTTATCTCCTTCATATATGGTATGTAATAGATACCGTATATCTTTTGCTATTTTACAATCCATAACCTTAATAGATTCTGATCTACATAATACTTTTATAATCGCATTCATAACTCTTGAATTTGTATGCATTAGAAGCTTATCTTCTTTATCTATAAGAGGATTGACTGCTGAATCATATCCAAATTCAATTGCATCCCAAACTTCATTGCCAAGTGCCATCAAGTGAAATCTCATCAGCACACACCAATACAATAAGTCACTTCCATAAAATACTAGTACTGCATTATTGAAGGACCCATATTTTTTATCCTTTTCATCTATTGTGTTCTTAGATCGCTTTTCCTTCAAGTTGTCAAGCTCTTATGAAGAAACCCGCTCTGATACTAATTAAAGAACACAAGCTTATACTAAAAGGTGGGTGAAAAGTATAAGACCACTTTTTACTTTTCTTTTCAATTCAATATTATGCAGTGTATAGATAGCAGTAATCAAAGCAATGCACAAAACACCATACACAATAGAGACACAAATTTTAATGTGGTTCACCCAATGTGGGCTACCTCCACAGAGAAAATATTTCTTCTAAATATTTCTTAAATAATATTTTGGTAATCCTTACCAATTACAATTTTTATGGACCTCTGTCCAAAGGAGATGTTGATCCCCTAAATTTAGTTTGTGGATCTCTATCCACATGATAACTCCTTCTCCTATGCTCTAGCTAGTGATCCTCTAGAATACTGCCTCCACTGCACTAAATGTGGATCTCTCTCCACTTGAAGACTTTTGTCCTCACTCAGAAGACATCTCCTAAATATCTTGGCTGATGGATCTCTATCCACTAGAGACTTTGTCCTCTCTGCTTTGTCATCTCCAAAGATCTGTTCAATAGGTTCACTTAGAAGCTTCTCAAATCTACTCAACATGTCCACTCAGAAACTATTCTAATCTACTCAACAAGTCCATAGAGAACTTTTCTAAATCTGTTAAACAATATCACTCAGAACTTGTTCAAATCTGCTCAACAAGTTCACTCAGAACTTGTCCAAATCTGCTCAATAAGTCCTATTTAGGACTTGGTCAAATCTACATTGCAAGCTTCCACAAAAGCTCACACAAAATCAGTCCACAAGCCTTCTCAAAGACTTGTCTCAAATCAGCTTAAAAAGTCCACATAGAACTTGTCCAATCTCATAGAATCATAAAGAGAATTGTTAGAGACTCAATTATGTTCTATTCTCAAAGCTCAATCTCAACTCAAATCAATCTCATAGAAGCATAAAAATAATTGTTAGAGACTCAATATGTTCTATACTCAAAGATCAATATCAACTCAAATCAATCTCATAGAAGCATAAAGAGAATTGTTAGAGACTCAATATGTTCTATTCTCAAAGATCAATCTCAACTCAAATAAATCTCATATAAGAATAAAGAGAATTGTTAGAGACTCAATATATTCTATTCTCAAAGCTCAATCTCAACTCAAATAAAAATATAAAATAGTTTGTTTCATGGAACTTGAACAACCAATTCATGCATCCACTTGACTAGGCTTAATCAACTCTACTCAAAAAATCACCTCAAGGAACAACCCTTTCTCAAAAACCCTAGTCCAAGCATGTATCAACCAACTCAAAATGTTTCCAACAATGCTCAACAACAAATATCACATAACAATGATACTCATGTTATTTTCTAACTCAAGTTCAAGTTCTTTGCATCACCCATTGGATTCAACAACAATGCTAATAAGATAAGGTTTTAATCACAAATCTCAATTTAGAAAACCTTGAAGCATAAACTCAAAGTACTTAACTCAACCAATGATCTAAACAACAATGCTTATCAAACAAGGTTTAATCACAACTCACAATCCAGAAAACCTTGAAGCATTAACTCAACCACTTTCGAAAAGGAAACCCTAATCAAATCCTTTTCACTCCAAACTTAATTTTCAATCAAGCCAACCATCTAACTCAACAAAAAATAAATTTTCCCATACCTTTTCTTGAAGAGTAGTTGTCCTTACAAATATGCCACACTCACAATTACTTCTTTGACAAACTCAATAAGGGTTAGAGGATAATTTTTATATCACAAAAATAATATCACAATTACACCTTATCACTCCAACTTAACAATAAGAAATATCCTCACAATAATAAAAAACCCTTTATTCAAATACACCCACAAAGTCTTAACCTTCCAATATTCCACAATAGCAAAATTTAAGACTTGAAAATAAAAATAGAATTCTCCTTATACCTCCTAACAATATTTCTCAATTACCAACCTTTATTACAATGCAAAGACTTTAATCACCAAATACCTTATACCTCCAACTTAGGCATTAATAAAATAAAACACAAAATATATCTTTACCTTTGGAGAGTTTTGAACTCTCAATGCAGCCCACACAAATGTCTTTGCCCATGGTTCAAACCACCACATGAGCTACATGCTCATTGGAAATAAATAAGTACCACATGCTTCAAAACCCTTGTCCCTTCTTGCCTTGCAAAATGGATGTGCCTAATTTTTTTTTGCCTTTAACACGTCCATGAAATGCTTTCACCGAAGTTCGAACACCAACCACCATGCACACCAAAAATGTAAGCCCTCTTGCCACTAGGCCAAAGCACCTTGGTGGCTTCCAACTAATCACTTTAATGCCTTTTGTTTGTTTCCCTTTCATCGTCAAATCAAACATGATTTCCACAACTTTATCTCATGAGCTCTGCATTAATTCATATATCAACATTTATCAAAACGAGCAAGGATAATTTTGGAAATAACTTTGGCAAGGTATTAATATGCATTTCAATTAAATAAAACAACGTCGGTGCTTCCCTTTGGCTTATGATGTCGATGCTTCCCCTTTGGATTTTATGACATCGGCACTTCCCTTTGGAAATAAACTTTGCCTTGTTTAAAACTCTAAATCCAACCTTTGGATTTATTAAATTAATCTTTGGTCTTAAACCTTTAAACCCAACCTTTGGGTTTAGATATTTTTAGACTTTATAAACCCACTTTGGCAATATAAAATATTGAAAAAAAAATTACATTTATTTTATTTGGGTTTTTACTATGACACTTCTAACCATTATAATATTTATTTATAAAATTTAAATTCATCCTGAATTTAAATAATTTATAAAATAAATATTACCACTCCTTTCTAACTTCTGTCTTTTGCATTGTTTCACTTGAACTTCTACCTTCTTACTGAATATCAAATGACCATATTTGTTGCCTTTATTTTCTTCTGAAATATTGGTATTAATGATGACTCCATCTGGTGGCATCAATGGTGACATCAATGACAACTTTGACTTAGGGACTCAAAATGTCCAACATGTTCCCCATGTTTACAAAATATTACAAAATATGACTATGGGTGCCCCCCACATTCAACAAGGAACATTATATAATTTTTTTATGATGGGGTCTTAACATGCCTTTGCCCTTTGGAAATATTTATCCTCAAATTTGAAGATGATAAAGTTGTTTCTAGAGTTGTTGAAGAGGTTACCATGTAGCATCTTCAGGTTTTAAGCCATGCCATTGGTTAATAACATCGATGAAAACACACCAATAAAAGATACATTATTTGTAGTCAAGAATGAATTTAGGTTCAAGAATACTAGAACCTTCCTCATACAAATCTAGAAGTGTAGACTGCACCTGGACCCTATTGCCAACAACTTACTTGAGAGAAGATACATGGAAGACTAGATGAATTTTGGAACTAGCTAGAAGGGCTAGTTTGTATGTTGTTGACCTGATCCTTTACAACACTTGATAAGGTCCATAATATTTTACAACAAGTTTTTGACAACCACAAATTTAGAGAGAGGATTGTTTGTATGAATGCAAGCAAAGAAAAACAATGTATCAAACATCAAAGCTACGTTTAGTGCAGTGTTGATCAGCTTGTTGTTTCATATGGTTGTGAGCCACATCTAGATTGACCTTGAGTTGGTGAAGAATGGAATCATGATGGTGAAAAGTAGAATTCATAACTTAAAATTTGGAACTCCTTGAAATGTAAGAATTTGACACTAGAGAAGGCTAACCATATATGGCTTCAAAGGAACTCATTTTAGTGGCCGTGTGATATGTTGTATTAAATTATCATTAAACAAAATAATCCACTTGGTCTAATGTGTAGAATGTTTAGAGGTGAAGTAATAAATATATATTTCCAAGCATTTATTCATTATTTTAGTTTGGCCATCAGTTTAAGGGTGATAGGCCAAAATCATATTGAGATGTGTTCCCTACAACTTGAACAATTCTTACCACAATTAATTATGAAGGTAGGATCCCTATCAGATACAATGGATTTAGGTATTCCATGGAGATTAAAGATAGATTCGAGGAAATATTGAGTGACAATGAATGTTGTGGATGGGTGATATAGGGAATATAAATGAGCATACTTAGTAAGATAATCCATTATCACCAGAATAATTGATTTACCTCCTAATTTGGCAACCCTTCAATGAAATCCATAGAGATATATATCCAAGCCTACTCAAAAAATTATAAGGGTTGAAGGGTACCAAGGGAACTCACAGTTTCACCTTTCATATGTTGGTATTAATCACATTCAACCATAAAAGTATGAATATATTATTTCATTCCATACCAAAAAATGGTATGCTTGGTCCTTGTATAAGTTTTGAGAAACCCTAAATGGCTAGTTGTTGGGGAAGTATGCATTTCTTGAATAATGAGATCCTTTATTTGTGACTAATTAGGTACAATAATATGACCATGGTACCATAAATCATGACCATCCCAAGTATATTCAAGGAATGAATGAGGATTTGCTTGAAGTTTATGGATGAGAGTTTGCAAAGAGGATTCCTTGATCAATTACTCGTGTACTTTATGAATACACTAAGGATGTGGCATAGATACAACATGGATCATAGTTTATTCTTCATGTAGTCAAGATAAAGCATCTGCAACCATGTTATTCTTACCTTTCTTATAGGTGATGTCGTAGTCATAACCCAATAATTTTAAAACCTATTTTTGTTGTTCTAGTGTGGCCTCCCTTGTCCTAAGAAATATTTTAGACTCCGATGAGATATGGTCACCAATGATTGACCGCATGTAAAATGGTAAGCATTTCCTTCTCATAAGTAGACTTACCAAAATTTTTGTCTAATACTGCCTTGCTAGTGAAGGCCAAAGCTCTACCTTATTGCATTAAAATAGACCTAATTCTAGTTTTTGATGCATAACTTTCATTGAAAAAAGGTTTAGAGAAATTTAGCATTGCTAACACAAGGGTAGTCGTCATGGCATACTTCAAATTGACAAAAGTATTTTCAGCAAATTCTATCCATAGAAAATAATTATTCCTCAGCATGGTTGTCAAGGGAACCACTATCTTGCCATAATTATTCCTAGCTTTCCTATAATGACCCATGAGTCCCAAGAAGACATAAATTCCCTTAGGGTATGAGGGTTAGATCAATATTGGACAACCTGAATTTAATTGGGATCATCCTAAACTCCATCATTAGTGACAATATGACCCAAGTATTCAACCTCTTGCTAGAAAAAATAACATTTGGACATATTTTTATAAAGCTTATGGTCATACAAAGCTTTTTTGTTTGATCTAAGTGTTGAATATTCTCTTCCCATGAATAGTTGTAAATAAATACATCATCAAAAAATACCAGAATGAATTTGTGAAGGAAAGGGTAAAAAATAGAATTTATCAGATTTTGGAAGGTAGAAGGTGCATTGGTTAAGACAAATGGCATAACCAGGAATTCATAATGTCCTTCATGAGTTATAAATATTATTTTTGGAAATTCCTCATCCTTGATTCTAATTTGATGATACCCTAACCACAAATCCAACTTGGAAAAATATTGAGCCCCATGCAACTCATCAAGTAGTTCATCAATCATTGGAATTAGGAATTTATCTTAAATAGTGATCTTATTGAGGTCTCAATAATTTACACATAACCATCAAGTGCCATTCTTTTTTGTACTAGTAAAACTATAAAATAATAGGGATTAACATTGGAATAGATAATCCCAAAAACATATAACTCTTGCAGTATTTTCTTAATCTCTATTTTTTTAGCATAAGGATACCTATATATATGGAAATTAGGAGGAAGACTACCAGGAAAAATTTGTATTGCATGGTCATGTGAGCAATGGGGAGGTAGTCCCTTGGTTTCCTCAAAAACTTGAGCATATTTGTTTAATAATCCTTTTAATTGCACTAGATGGTCATGTTCCTCTTTTGTAGGGCCATTGATGGAAAAAATTTGTGCCACCACTCCAAGAGAAGACTTTCTTAACAACTTTTCCATATTATGGGTGAGTTACACTAGCCTTCATGCCACGTAAAGCATATTCCTGCCCATATTGACTAAAATTCATCCACAACTCAGCAAAATCCTATAAAATTAGTCCTAACATCTGTAAACATTGTGCTCCCAAAACTATATCACATCCACATAATTGTAGTGCAAATATGTATATCTTGAGATTATATTCCTGAATTTTAAGTTTGGCATTACAAAATTTTCCTTTGCATGGTAGGGTGCCACCATTAGCAATCATAACTTCAAAGGAGTTGCATGTAGTAATGTAACAGTTGTCTTATTTAGCCACACATGGATCAATGAAGTTATGTGTACTACTAGAGTCAATGAGAATGATGACCCATTTTTCTTTGAAGTAGCTAATTGATGCAGGAGAATCCAGTGGCACCTGATGCAGAGGCATCTAGTAGTAGGAGGGCCACTTCTGAAAAGTTGGCTAAAGAGAAAAAACGTCGCGATTTCACGACGTGTCATGAAATCGTGACAAAAAAATGAGAAGAGGAGAGAGAAGGTGCGGGTTTAAAATGTCATGATTTCGTGACATGTCGTGAAATCACGACTGTCGTGAAATCATGACAAAGTGTAGCCAGAAGGGGGGAGCCATTGAGAATGTCGTGACTTTGTGACATGTCACGAAATTGTGACAGTCACGAAATCATAACAAGGTGCAGCCAAAAGGGGGGAGCCATCGAGAATGTCGCGATTTCATGACATGTTGCGAAATCGTGACAGTCACGAAATCATGACAGTCGCGAAATCGTGACAAAGTGCAGCGAGAAGAGGGGGTAGTCGAGAGTGTCATGATTTCATGACATGTCAAAAAATCATGATAGTCACGAAATTGTGACAAAGTGCAGCAAGAAGAGGTAGCAGTCGAGAGTGTCACGAAATCACGACGTAGGGCAACCGAAAGTACTTATGGCAGACGGAGGGTCGCAAAATCATGACATCACGATATCGTGACCAAAAAGCAAGGTAGGCGATGAAGAGAAGGAGGATCGCAAAATCATGACATAGACGAGGAGTGAAAGGTGTGAAGTAAAGAATGTCGTGATTTCGTGACATGTCATGAAATCGCGACCGAGGTAGAGAAGCGGAGGCATTCAAAGGAAGATGTCACGATATCGCGAGATGTCACGATATTGCAACACGAAGGCGAGAAAGGAGGTAGAAAGGAGAAATGTTGCGATATCGCGACATGTCGCGATATCGTGACCCAAAAGCAAGAAAGGTAGCGATGAAAGAAAATGTCATGATATTGTGACATGTCGCGATATCGCGACCAAAAGGGAAAGGAAGCGCATGAAAGCCAGAATGTCACGATATCACGACAGGAAGAGAAGAAGGCGAAGAAGAAGAAGGATATGGCACGAAACCATGATAGGTGGTATTTTCAAGGATTGTTAAGGATGACACGTGGCATAACATGCAGTACAGGAAAACGAGTACCAAGAAGCACGGGAAATGAAGAGGATGGTCATGCTAAATATCCTGACAGGAAGAGGCGGTGACAGGGGCCATGCAGAGTGGGGTCATAAATTGGGTTGGTGGACCGATTTTTTGAAATATGTTTCATAGGGTCGAGGCCTCTATAAAAAAACCCAATTTTTGTAATAGATGGGTGGTGGATCAGAGATTGCACGCAAAGGTGTGAGTTGAAAGCTAAGCCGAGTGCTAGCTTTTGAAAATCCTGCAGGCTGTTATTGTAAATATTTTTTAGATTAATGCATGAAAATTTGGGAATTGTGTGAGTGTGACTACGTGTGATTTTCCCATCCCCCATCAGTGGTATCAGAGTCAAAATTTCCTAAGTGCGCAAGCAGATTGCTAGTCGTGAGGTAGTTTGCGCCAGGATCTGTGGTAGGGTTCTGAGAGAGAGAGAAAAGAGAGTTTAGGATCTCAGAGCGGATATGATGACAATGAAAGATTTTAAATCTTTGCAGAGGCAAGTGCAAGCCCTACAAGAGGAACTACTCAGAAGAGATTTGCAGAGGCAAGTGAAAGCCCTGCAAAGGGAGCTACGCAGACAACATGAGGAAAAATAGAGAAAGAGAGAAGATGGAGTTTGTCAGAAGATGAAGCCATTGAAGGCTGCATGCAAAGAAGAGTGCAGCAGTGCCAAGATCTACCTGGAAGCAGGCAAAAATTTAACTGGCCATGAGGAGTATAAGCAGGATACAGATGAGGAAGTGTGTAGCAGTGGGAGAATCTGTCTGGAGGAAGGTAGAAGTTTTTTGGGCCAGGAGAGGGGGTTGGAGCAGGCTGCTAAGGCAGAGAAATGTTTGGAGGTGTTGCAGGAGGTAGCAACCAGACAGCTCAGAAGTGAAGATCACTTCTCCACCAACCTCGGGTGTCTGATGCAGGAGCATCCAGTGGCACCTAATGCAGAGGCATCTAGTAGCAGGAGGGTCACTTTTGAAAAGTTGGCTAAGGAGAAAAAAAATCACAATTTCATGACGTGTTGTGAAATCATGACAAAAAAAGGAGAATAGGAGAGAGAAGGTGCAGGCCAAAAATATCATGAATTTGTGACATGTTGCAAAATCATGACAAAGTGTAGCCAGAAGGGGGGAGCCATTGAGAATGTCATGATTTCATGACATGTCATGAAATCATGACAGTAAAAAAATCATGACAAGGTGCAGCCAGAAGGGGGGAGCCATCGAGAATGTCACGATTTCGTGACATGTCGTAAAATCGCAACAGTCACGAAATCATGACAAAGTGCAGTGAAAAGAGGGGGCAGTCGAGAGTGTCACAATTTTGCGACATGTCGCAAAATCATGACAGTCACAAAATCACAACAGTGTAGCAAGAAGAGGGAGTAGTCGAGAGTGTCATGATTTCATGACATGTTGCGAAATTGTGATCATCGCAAAATCACGACGCAGGGCAGTCGAAAGTACTTACGATAGACAAAGGGTCGCAAAATTGCGACGTCGTGATATCATGACCAAAAAGCAAGGTAGGCGATGCAGAGAAGGAGGATTGTGAAATTGCAACATGTCACAATTTCGCAACATGTCATGAAATCACGACACAGAAAAGGAGTGGAAGGCGTGAAGTAAAGAATGTCATGATTTCGCGACATGTCACGAAATCGCGATCGAGGCAGAGAATCGGAGGAATTCGAAGGAAGATGTCACGATATCGCGACATGTCATGATATCGCGACATGAAGGCGAGAAAGGAGGCAGAAAGGAGAAATGTTGTGATATCGTGACATGTCATGATATCGCGACCCAAAGGCAAGAAAGGCAGCGATGAAAGAAAATGTCGTGATATTGCGACATGTCGTGATATCGTGACCAAAAGGGAAAGGAAGCGCAGGAAAGCCAGAATGTCGCGATATCGCGACAGGAAGAGAAGAAGGCGAAGAAGAAGAAGGAGATGGCACGAAACCATGACAGGTGGTATTTTCAAGGATTGTTATGGATGACACATGGCACAAGGTGCAGTACAGGTGAACAAGTACCAAGAAGCATGATAAACAAAGAGGATGGTCACACAGAGTATCCTGACAAGAAGCGACGGTGACAGGGGCCATGCGGAGTGGGGTCATAAATCGGGTTGGTGGACCGATTTTTTGAAAGATGTTTCAGAGGGTCGGGGCCTCTATAAAAACCCAATTTCTGTAATAGATGGGTGGTGGATCGGAGATCGCACGCAGAAGTGTGAGTTGAAAGCTAAGTCGAGCGCTAGCTGTTGAAAAGCCTGCGGGCTGTTATTGTAAAGATTTTTCAAATTAATGCATGAAAATTTGGGAATTGCATGAGTGTGACTGCGTGTGATTTTCCCATCCCCCATCACTAATCACTTTCAATTTTTGGGGAGTGGATAGTCTTGCTAAAGCATACATGGATTTTTTTATAGGGAGTCCTTTGGATCAAATATTTGATCTATGGTTTCTCCCTCTTGAGGATCCTCCTCTTCCTCTAAATATTCTATGGTTGGTGCTCCATACATATCTAGTAGATACAATTTTTGTTGCACATTCTTGTGTCCTTGAGAATACTTTTCATCACAATTATAACATAACCCTTGTGCCCTTCTACTCTGCATATCTTCATGATTCAATTTTTATAGTGAGATATTTAGTGGTAGGACTTATTATAGGCTTGGATGGAAAATATGGTTGAGATTGAGGAAATTTAGAGGTGCATCCTAGAGCCTTGAACTTTTCTTCTACCAATTTAGCCAATTGTATTACCTGTTGTAATGTTTGGGGTCTCAAAAATTTAATCTCAGTCCTAATGTCATCCTTCAACCCACTCACAAAACAACTTTGGAAGATTTGGTACTTAGACCAGTGGTGTGATTGGAAATTTTTTCAAATTTAGTTTCATAATCTCTAACCGTTGAGGATTATCAAATTTTAAAAACAACTCCTATAAAATTTTCAAACTCACTAGGACCAAAGTGATTGAGTAGATGTTGTTCAACTTCTTGCCAAGAAAGGTCAACTTCAACCTTCCTAAGCCACAGAAAGAAATGTAGTGCATCTACTTCAAAATTAAAAGAGACAATTATCAAATGCATGTAGTGTGGTATATTATGAAGATTGAAATATTGTTTTGCCTTACAAATCCACCCCTCTAGGTATTTTCCATTAAATTTTGGGAATTCTAATTTGGGTAACTTGAATCTATCATTATTTAGTATAGTCCATTCATGGCAGCTCGTACCTTCATCCTAAGGATCATGTTGATCCAATATATCATGTGGGGTGGTACCATTAGAGACATGACTATCAAACTCATCAAGTGTCTTGATTATCATACATAGTGAGTCTTGGAAAGTTTTGAGTTATGTCTTTATTTATTCTAGCTTGTCATTTAATAGACTCCCTAGATTGTTAATAATTTTTTCTTATATTTCTTGTTCCTGAGTACCTAATAGTCAGAATGGAAAAAACTATCATAGTTGTAGTAGAATGTGGTCCCATAAAGTGCTTTGATACCACTTTTTAATATCCTACTATTAAAAATAAACTCACTCACACAAATATTGTAAATAAATATAAATGCTTAAAACACACACTATTGCAATACAAAATATAAATGCAGAAAGGAACAATCTCACAAAGTAACATAGAATCATAGGCCACTTCAATGGGGTAACCTCCTTCAATAATTTCATTCAATTATCTAAAAGATACATACATTCCTACTCCTCACACTTTTAAAGAATTCATCTACCACCTAACACTCAAGGTTAGCTTATATACAAAATTCCACCTAAGCTAGAATATCCCACCTATAAAATAGTTACATTATAATAGTACCACTTTCTAAGTTCTTTTAGAGCTACAACTATCACAAAATATTTTAAAAAATTATCATGGGTGTTCCCCATGTTTACAAAGCATTATAAAATATAACTATGGGTGTCCCCATGTTCAACAAGGAACATTACATCATAGTGTTAGATGGGGCCCTAACATTATAACATAATTCCTACTAGAATTTCTGTTTATAAAGATACTAGAATATCTCATTCCTTACTGCCTCGCCATTTCCCAATGAATTCACTCTTACGTACATCTACTGCACTTAACTAGCTACACCCTAGTACAATACAAATTGAGATATGACCTAGGAAAATGTTGAACATCAATAGTTGGCTCCATGACCATGAGAGGCTAAATTATTTGATGTCTTGATCAAATATGTTAACACATTTTCATGGGAGTATAGTGATATGAAGGGAATCTACCCTAAAGTTTGTACTCATTGTATCTATATAGATGATGCCAAACAAGTATGCCAACCTTAAAGGAGAATAAATCATTGTCTAGCTGTAATGCTTACATTTAATTTTATCAATCCAGGGCAATCAAGGTTAGATTTAAAGAGTAGAAATCCAGTATAGATTGTACCATGATAATTAATTCTTAAGATTGATTCAGATCTCTTTTCAGTCTCAGGTTTTGCAAAAAAATAATAATTGCAGTAAACAAAAATTATGCAAAAATTGAAATAATATGCAATAAATTAAATATGATATTTACCTAACAATGACTTTACCTATTGGTGCATTTACCTAATAATGATGATTTTACCTATTGGTGAGTTTATCTAATGGTGAGGATCCTCATGCAAATAGTTAGTTTTGATTATCTATTTTTACTTTATGCTCTATGAAAATGTAATTTAATTTATTTTATAATTCTAAAGTTAATTTTACGTACTAACTATTTCTAACCTATTACAGGGGTGAGAGAATAGGGACTGACTATAGGAGTGGGCCCTGCCTCCTAGAGGACAGTGTAAGTCTTTCTCCCCTAAACTATTTTATCTCAGTAACTAATATGCATAATTACTACTAACATTATTCTATTCTATGAATGCAGGGAAAATACAATGATGATTACATAAAGGAAATCATGCAGTAATTGACACAATAAATGATATAGTTACCATAAAAAGTGCTGCTTTATTACTGGAAATTTAGGCGTACATAATTGCGCATTTCTTCAAAAATTATACAAAATCATTCCAACATTATTTCAGCATCATACATTTCTCTATTAGCTAGGCGATTGACCATTAGACGATTAGACCTTTTCAAAGGTCTCCCTTTGTAATATATAATATGACTTGGACAATTCTAAATAAAATTCTTCCACGTATTTTCCATGTGGCTTTGTTGGCTCGATAATGCGACAACTATGTACCTAACAGAAATAATCTAAACTGACATAGTTTCCTAATCCTACTTGGACTTAATCATAACCTAAGTGGTCCAAGTGGCAATTTATGAACGAACATAACAAAATACATCTAATTTGAATATTTCACAAGATATAACAATATAACTATATGCCCCTTTATTCATGGGAAGGACATAACAATCTTGCGTTGGAATCTAGACAACCTAACAACATACTAATTATACGATTTTATAAAATAACTTTACAACAACTTCAATAATCATAAGTTCCTCGTGCATAATATTTGACAAGTCAACCAACTATGCTGACTAGAATCATTTCATAACATATGTTGCCATGTAAGGGTGCCATGTTGTCACTGATGTGGCATGCAGTGCATTGGTAAATTGACTTGGTCAAATATTTCCGTAACTCTTGGTGGTAGATATCTTCGGTAATAGTCTTCAACAACTATCTTTGGTAACATACTTCAGCAACTATGTTTTGTAACATATTTCAGCCACTATGTTCTGTAACCCACATCTACAACCTTCTCGATTCATCATCTTTACATCTATCTTTTCTCATGTTTAGAGTCTGGTTTGAATCTTGTGTTGCTGCATCATACGCCTGTGAAACATCCTTCAACGTTTTCCTATCCAATCATACATATCTTGCACGTATTTCATGTAAAATCCATACATTAATCAATTTAATCTGCATTCATCATTTTAACTGATAATTCACATAAATAACTGAAATAATCATTAAAATTCATTATATCCATGATTTAAAGATAAAAAGATAATATATGCTAAATAAACACTCATCATTTTCCCCCAAACTAAAAGATATGCATGTCCTCATGCATAAGGAGAAAATGAGATTTAACAAAATATCACAAATATTGCACATATATCAAATATTATGATCCATATTTTTGGAAATAAATAAAATATCAATAAATAAATGAAATTTTACACTTTCTTCAAAAATTTCCCTACAAATTTATGAAAATGATAGTATAGTTGTTACAAGGACAATCAGACAAATCTAAGAATTATAAGTTCTTGCAATTGTTTGACTGATAGATACTTGTAACAGTAACAACAATCATAAGAAATGAATATTCTTAGAAATAAACATAAAGCATTTGACATTATATAGAAATATATTAGCATGATTGTCAAATAAACATCTGCAAGTAAAATAAATTGTTGCAACTTTTCAGAAAACTATTCCTTGCAAGAAATGAAATGTCATGATAGTTTTCTGATAGAAAAATTGAATCCTCAAAGTTGAGATAATTCATCAAAGCTGCATTCACGAAACATCAAACACTGTATAAACAAACTATTTCAAGCATAAGGATAAACATCATTAGCAATATTATTCTTAGATATATATACCACAAAAATAAAATATATCTATAAGTATATGAAACAAATCATTCTAAGAATCCTACAGAAATGAACTGATATAACCATTAAAAACAAAATCTATCTGTAAAATCATGAAAATAATTTTATCAAGTTTTCAGTTTTTATCCGACTTGTGATCGTCGGGTAGAAATGCGTGAGGATGGCGGTCATGCTGCTGGTAATTTTCATTCATGCTTCACCTTCTGCACCTATTCTTTGGCCTTCTGCTCAGTAGCTAGGGTTTCAATCATGATAATTTTGACATGTTCTACCTCAATAGATCCCTCTTCCTACATCGTATCCTACATCTTGGAAGGTAGAGGTTGTTCTACTGATGCAACCATATTATTAATGACTACATCAATATCTGGGGGTATCCCAATGTTCAAGACCAAGTTTCTTTGTGAGGCTCACTTTAGTGGAGGGGCCTAATTCCTAAGGATGATTCTGTTGAAGCAGACTAGCAAGTGGTTGTGAACTTTCTTCTTCGAGAATCTTGGTGAAGTCAATGGTTTTGCTAAAATTGACTGATTTTCATTGTTTCCTATCGGTTGTAGAGCTCTTATTTGGAGAGACATCGATAGGTGGTGGTTGGTTGATGGGGTCAATAGGTTTCATCACCCTATCTAAAGCAATTTTCTTGAGCAGGTCTATATGGAGAGTGAGGGCATGTTGAACTAACTTTGAGTGTTCTGCAAAATCTTCTTGGAGCTTATCGATTTTGATTTGTAGCATAGTCTACTGCACCCGAAGATGTGCCAAAGACTCAGTGGGTGGCTCAGGTGTAGGTAGGTTAGTGTCTTGTCCAGACATTTCTCCTATCTCATGGGTTTTAGGAATATACTTTTCACATCGGGTTTTCTGTGTAGGTTGGGAAGGTTTGGCTGACCTGGTACGATGTTTATGTTTTGGAGATTCGGGTTCCTCCTCCTGACTCTCTAGCTCTGATTCCTCACCAGATGTACTATTTTCAAGGGATTCACTATCACTGGACTCAGAATGAACTGATAGGTTGGACTCCTCTACAATAGTCTCCCATGTTATCTTGGCTTCATGTGCTTTTTGTAGAACTAGAAGTTTAATTAATCCATGATGGGCAATCAGATGAATTTTAGGGCTATCATTAGGATTTTTGGGTTGCACATGGAGAATTATAGCCTTGAGAGACTGGTATAGGAAGTATGGTAAATTTATGATACAATCCTTCTATCCTGGGTACTTAAGATTTAGTAGCATTTTAAGATGATATCCCCCACAACTAGATAACCTCCCTTCTAGTGTGAAGAATTTTATGATAAGTACAATAACTTCTTGCCATTTAAGGGGAAGTGAGGAGGTGGCTATCCCTTTTGGCCAACCTTCCTTATCATGGATTATAGTGCAATGCTCTCCAAATTTCTCAACCAGTTGTTTAACACCTTTCGAGTAGGATTTGTAGTAAGGTTGTCCCACTTCAGGTAGACTCAAGGTTTCAAAAATTAAACTGGGATTGATGGCAATTGGGATATCTCCAACGTGGGTGACCATAGTCATGGGGTTGTAGTTCATAATGAACTACTTCACCATGCCTTGGTCGTGCCCTTGAAATTTTGTAAGGGCATCCCACCATCGGGCATCTTGGAATAACTTCTTCACAGAGTCACTAGGGTTCTATGTTTGGATGGAAAAGGGTTCACTCCTCTTCTGAAACATAGATCTAGGTATTTTTGATAAGCAAGGGTAGATAGGATAAGGGTTCAATAATGGGATAGTTTCAAAATTTGTTTCAGCGGCTGAAAACCTACAACAATTATTTCATAGAATTCTTTCATATTTGCAAGATAAAAAGAATTTTTATTATTTTACAAAAATAAAATTATGCAAAAAATCATAGAGATTAGAAATAATTATATATTTTTGCAACTATTTCTTTTTGCCATAGAAATAATTAGAGTACATCTTTACATAGCTAAAAATAAATTTATAGCATTTTTGTTTTTATCCTCTACGACATATTTTATCTTCTGTGTTTCTCACTAGAAACAAAAATTAGAATTGAAAAAGTTTTACCTATCACTTTCAGTTGTTGTCGGCTTTGTGTCACCTTTCGACAAAAAATTCTTTGTTGATTATTATTCTTTGCCCACGTATTTAACCTTCCTACCCATGATTTTGGGCATCTACGGTAATTCCCCTTTCGACGTTTGTTTCAACCTTCACAATCTCATTTAGCTAGAAAAATTTTTAGAGTTTCAGCTTCATTTCGGGTTTGCAGAGCATTTTTCATCCAAGTTTGGAGAGCCTTCTACGAAAGAAAAATGAAATTTAGGTTTTTATTTTCTTTTCCATGCAATTGATAATGCAATGAATCCTAGCCCTCCATTTCATGCTAATCGATGGCTCACAATGTTGATCTATGTCACTCCGTCTGATTTGCTTTGAGTAGCCATGTGTTGGTAATCTGTGTCTTTCACAAACAACGATCGAAACTGACTTGCAAAGGAAGTTTTTGGAACTAGCGTACATTTTTTCCAATCTTCGATCATTACCCTACATTGAAATTTTAATCAATGGTTGACATTCTCTATCTGCATCATCGATTGTTATTATATTTGTAACCCACGTGTCATTCATCACCTTTGGTTTTGGGATGATCGACATTTCCCTATTTGCTTGTGTTTCTGGTGCCAAAACTCCACCACCTTGCATGGGGTGAGGGTTAAGTTTTGGTGCCAATGAATTAAAATGCTTTTCTTCCACCTTATGACTTCAATTACCAAGGTGTATGCTTCTATTTGCCATGGTCGATGTTCGAGCCTGACTTGCATCAGTGGTACCATTATTTTAATTTTTCACCCCATAAGGCTTAATTGTATATATTTTGTCATGCATCATCATGAGGACCATTAATCCATCCTTTCTTCCATGTGCACATGACTCATTATCTATTCCTACATGCATGAGAACCCACCCCTTCATTTTCTTGCCATGCTCCGGGGATTTTTGTGATTTTGATGTGGTTCCCCTCAGGCCAACCACATGCGTGCACATTAGACTTTTATGCTCTGATGTAATATATACCTTGTCTTCATGGAAGGTTTTAATTTATTTTGATTTTCTAGGCATGATCTTCGAAGTCAAATTTTAATCCATACCTTGGTTTTCATGTCGAGATTCACAAATTTCAAAGGGTGGTTAAAGAAAATTTTATAAAATATTCATGCACTTTTACCCTATTTTTTTCTTGAAACCTTAATAAATAATATTAATAAGTTTCTCTTTTATTCCTTGTTGACATGTGTCATCTTTCACTTGGGGCTAGTCTAAATATCGACACTTAGAAAATTTTTAGATGATGCGCTACAAATATTGTCTATGGATGGTGTTTACAAAAATTGCTTATAGAAGATTTCTATAGAAGTTGTCTACAGAATACATCTATAGAAGCTATCTACGAAACACCTTTACAAGAGCTATCTATAGAAGCTATCTACAGAAGATATCTACATAAGCTATCTATAGAACCTAGTTATGAAACTATAATTGTAGAGTTGAGAAAATACTTTACCTGATTCTCCCCCCAAACTGTATTATGAATTTTGGATGTCTTTATTTACTCCCCTCCAAACTGTATTTTTGGCTATATAGCCAAAACAAAATGAAGAGGGTTTTATTTATATTATGGTGAATGATATATAATGAGTTTTATTTATGGGGGTTATTCCAATTATACTGGATATATATATCATTTTTGTGATTGTGCTTCCTAAATTTCATTAAGGAGTTTCCAAGTGAGAGAAAAATGATGATTATAAAACTTGATATCAGTCATCAATATATGCAAAAATAGATTTCTATCAAAGGTTTGGATAATTTCAATAAAAATGGGGTAGATATTCTGATATCATTGTGATGGCTTTTGCTTAAGGGTGTAAAATTTTGGGAAATACAAGTCATATTTTTGTAGGATAAAATGAACTATAGTACCTTCATAGGTTTATTTTTTTGATTTTAGAGTTTTTTCACTTATCTTAAAGATTCAATCTGATTTTCAAATTCATCTATTCATCTTCTCAAATATAAAATAAATTTTTCCTAAACTCTTTCACCGATTACTTGCATAAGGATACCTTATTTCCAGGTGGGTTTCATTCAACCCATTGTTGTAATGAGGATCACCCCATGGTTTTTGAGACACTAAGAATTCCAGGGATTCAAGCTCTTTTACCCTTCTTTGATTTTTTTTCTTGGGATACTTGCTCATTTTGAAAGGGAGCAAGGGATTTTTATTGCTTTTTGGGATTCTTGCTTATTTTTAGGGGAAGCAAGAAGATATTTTTGGGATACTTGCTCGATTAGATGAGGAGCAAGGGATTTTTTTTTTGAAAGGTGAAGGGCGAGCTTGTCCTTTTGCCAATTCATTAGCTTTCTAGACCATGCGCATAGATGGATAAGCAGGGGAAACCATTCACTTTATGGCAATAGTAACTTATGAGTTAATATTTCCAAATATCATAATGTTTTTATGTGTTCTAATGTGCGTAGTCCAAGAGAAAACTTGATTGACTAGGAATATCTTACAACACCAAAATATTGCTTAACTTTCAATGAAAATTTGCTCAAAACACTAGTGGTGGTTGAGTAATTGAAAACACCTAGATTTTATTTAGCAAACAAGGTGTTATGCAACATGTGGTAGTCATTTTCCTACAAGCTCTTAAAGAAATATCCTTTTAGGCTATTTTTTGAAATATTGAGACTGAAGATTGATGAAAATAAGATACAAATATTGCAAATATAGGAACTCCATTATGAAACAAAGGAAGCATAATATTTTTTTTATGAGAGAGAAGTTACTATTCAATAGTTGTTGACTGCAGTTTAGAGATACACTACAGATCAATCTTGTTGCTTAAGATGGTGTATGAATTCTTCCTTAGATAATGGATTTTTATAAAGTTTAAGCCTATGCCCATTTACTAGTAGTCTTCTTGTTGAATCATCTATAGGCTTAAGTTTGATTGTACCATTCCCGAACATCTCTTCAATTTCATAGGGTCCTAGCCATCTTGTCCTCAATTTACCTTGAAAATCTTGGTAGCGAGAGTCAAACAACAAGGCCCAATCTCCTGGTTGAAATGTTCATGGTATAATATGTTTATCATGCCATTTCTTCCTTTTTTGTTGGGTTAATTCAGTCCTATGTAATACCTCTAGTCTCCTTTCATCCAAAATGTTTAACTTTTCCAATCTAGCCTTTTGTGCTTGATCCAAATTCATGTCAAGTTGTATCATTGTGCGAAGAGTTTCTATCTCAAATTCAATGGGCATGATAGCTTGTTTGCCATAGACCATTTCATAAGGTGATAATCCCATGGTGGTTTTCCAAGTTGTATTGTATGCCCATACAACTTATTTTAAACTTTTGGCCCAATCAACCCTATTAACAACTATGGTTTTTGTAATGATCTTTTCAAGTTCTCTATTCGTAACTTCTACTTGTCCATTAGCTTGAGGGTGATATGGTGAGGTTTTCCTATGTTTTATTTGATAGATGTCAACAAAATGTGCAATTAATTTGGAGAGAAATTGGGATCCATGATCTAAAACTAACTCTCTAGGTGCTCCAAAGCGTTGCATAATGTTTTCATAAAGGAAATCAGCTACTAGTTCAGCTTGTGCTCGTGGTAAAGCTTTAACTTCAGCCCACTTAGTAACATAGTCTGTACACACAAGTATGTGTTTATTACCTGCACTTGGAGGGTCTATAGGTCCAACAAAGTCAATCCCCCATTTCTTGAATGGTTCGAACATTACTTGTGGAACCAAAGGCATCTCCATAGAAGGTGTAGGTTTACTAGCTCTTTGACAAGCATCACATCTATCAACAAATTTATAGGCATATTTATTCATAGTAGGCCAAAAGTAACCAGTTTGTAGTATTTTATTAACTATCCTTTGGGTGGCATAATGACCTCCACAGGGTTCTTCATGTGCTTCCCAAATGATGTCATATACATCTTCTTCTTGCACACATCTCCTAATTACTTGGTCAGGGCATGTTTTAAACAAGACTCCATTAATCCACATATAAGGAATACTTTGACGTATTAGTTTTCTATGCTCATGCGATGTATAGTTTTGAGGTATTTTTCTTGTTACTAAGTAATTTACAATATCAACATACCAAGGAGTGAAGATAGAGAGAGCAAACAAATGTTCATCAAGAAAATTATCAGGGATTAACTCATTATCATCAAATATTTGCATACGAGATAGATGATCTGCAATGACATTATCCTTTCCTACCTTATCTATGATTGTAACATTAAACTCTTGTAACAAAAGAAGCCATCTAACCACTCTACCTCCTACTGTAGCTTTGTTCATTAAGTACTTAATGGCAGAGTGATCAATGTGAACAAATACTTCATACCCTGTTATGTAGTGTTTGAATTTATTAATAGCATGGACTACAACTAAAAATTCTTTCTCAGTGATGATGTAATTAAGCTCAGCTCCATGCAAGTTTTTACTCACATAATAGATAGCATAAGGTATTTTGTTCTCTATTTGTTGTAGTACTACCCCTATTGCATACCCCGAGGCATCACAATGGATATGAAAGGGTAAATTCTAGTTTGGTCCCCTCAGGATTGGAGCAGTAATCAATTTATCTTTTATAATTTTAAAGGCTTCTTGACATGCTTCAGTCTAGTTAAATTCACTTTCTTTGGTTAAGAGCTTAAGCATAGGAGAAGCAGTTTTGTTGAAATCCTTAATGAATCTTTGGTAGTATCCTGCATGCCCTAAAAATCTTCTTACCTCTGTTTGAGTTTTTGGAGGTTGAAGGGACTGAATAACTTGTATTTTTGCAGGATCTACCTTAACACCTTCTTCGGATATGTAATGTCCTAAAATAATTCCCTTCCTCATCATCATGAAACACTTTTCATGACTTAGAGAAAGGTTTTGCTCTGTGCATCTAGCGAGGAATTTTTGTAAATTTGCTAGAGTTTCTTCAAAGGTGTCACCATAGACTGTAAAGTCATCCATGTAAACTTCTATGCATTCATTAATCATATCAGCAAAAATAGCGAGAATAACTCTCTGGAATGTAGCAGGTGCATTGCATAATCCAAAGGGTAAGACTTTATAAGCATAAGTTCCTATGGGACATGTAAAAGTGGTCTTCTCTTGATCTTCCTCAGCTATTGAGACCTGATTATATCCACTAAATCCATCCAAGAAATATAAGTATTTCTTACCAGCTAGAGTGTCAAGGACTTGATCTATAAAAGGTAATGGGAAATAGTCCTTCTTTATCACTTTATTTAGTTCTCTGTAGTCTACACAGATTCTCCATTTACCATTATTTTTAGGAATGATCACCAATGGTGAAACCCATTGACTATCAGATATAGGGTATATAAATCCCGCATTTAAGAGCTTAATAATTTCTTCTTGGACTATGTCCTTCATAGCTAGATTTAATCTCCTTTGAGGTTGTCTCATTGGGTGACAACCTTCTTGAATGAAAATACGATGAGTACAAATACTCGGATGTATCCCTTTCATGTCCTCGTAATTCCATGCAAATGTTATCCAATGTTTCTTTAACACTTCTATCAATTGTGATTCCTGAATGTTTGTAAGCTCATTGCTTATATTTAAAAATTTTCTTGATGTAATATCTATTTGTTTATAATTGTTATCTATACTCATTATTTCATGTTTAAAAGTATTTAGTTGATAATTATAAGGGACCATCTGATGAGGGTTACTCATGCTTGCTTCACCATTAGTCATGGAAACTTCATTAGTACCTTGTTCCTCATCAAGAAGTGAAGCTAAAGGTCCTTCAATTTCTTGTTGAAAATATTCTCCTAGCATATTGATTGATAAATTTTGTAGATCATCTAAGTCTTTAGGAGAATCATACCACAATTGGTTTGAAAAATCATTGTCTTTTATTGATTCAGGAAATAAGCTAAGATTTTTAGTATACTTACCATTTGAAATAGTCATATTCCTAGATCTACAACTAATATAAGCATCAACTGTTGCAAGCCATGGTCTTCCTAATATCAAGGGGTGTCCCCCTAACTTTTTCTTTGGTTGTAAGACTATAAAGTCTATAGGGTATTCCCATGAACTTACAAAAACTATAATATCTTCTAGTTTCCCTTCTGGTTTAATGGTAGATCTATCTACAAGTTGAAGCACTATAGAGGTCGGTTGAATCATGTGTACCCCTAAATATTCTATTGTTTCCTTTGTCATGATGTTTATGGCAGCCCCTAAGTCTACTAAGACATTATGCAAGGCTGTCCTACCAATGTGAACTATGAGTATAGGTACTCCAGGGTCTGTGTATTTTGGTAATAATTTCTCACTAGTCATGATTTCAGATAGTTGCCCTATAACTTGAATAGTCCTAGGTTCATTCCTCTTTCTCCTTTGTGAATTTGTTATATTCTTTACCAATTTGGAGTAGATGGGAATATCTTTAATAGCTTATAAAAGAGGAATTCTAATAGAGACATTTTCCAATTCTTGAAGAAAATTAAAAGCTGGTTTAGATGGTTCTTTTGGTATAGCCAGTCTTTCGGGAAATGGAGCTCTTATTTATTTTTGAGAAATTTGAACCTCTTTCTATTGATCCAACACTTCTTCTGGGGGAATTTCTATTCCTTCCTCACATTTATCATCTTGTCCCTTTTCTTTGCTCAAATTTTTGGTAGGTTCTTCAAGTTCTGTGAGGGTAGCTCTATGATCTTCCAATACTTTTCCAGATCTTAATTGAATTTGTTGACAGGGCATTATAGATATTGAACATGCCTCGTTTGTTTCATAGACCTGTTGAGTGTTTTTATTATTATTAGGGTTAGGCACAGGTTGAGCTGGTAAAGGTGGTTGTTTAGGGGGATTGTTGTTTGGAGGTGGAAGGAGTCTATTTTGAGGCTAGTTTTGAGGTACTTGTCCCCTAAATTGATTTTGAAAGTTTTGTTGTTGGGGCTGCCCCTGAGACCAGCTTGGTCCTGTCTGATTGTATTGGCCATTCATATTCCAACTAGATGTATTTTGATTTTGGCCTGCCATCCATGGAGGTGAATTTCCATATGAATTGGGCATGAATTGTGTCCAAGGAGGCATGTTCCAATCTTGATTATACTGATTCCAGTTTGACCAATTTGGAGCATTCGACCAATAATTAGGTCTCTATTGGTTGGAATAATTAGAGTTTGACCAATTGGGTGGACCATTAAATGGACCATTCCTTATTTGAGCTATAAAGTAGACATATTCTACCTCTTCGACCTCAGGCTCTTTGATAGCGGTTTTGATAGCTGAGATATATTTACAATTTTTAGTATTATGGTTTTTGTCACAGATTTTGCAACAGGCAAAAATGTTGGAAATATTTGTAACATTCAAAGGGAATTCCCTTAGATTATGTTTCTTTCTGCATCTATGATAATATATCTCTTCAATATTTTGCTCCTTCGGTTTCTTATCCATGAGGTCGAGGGATGATGTCAATGTGCTCAATAAATCGGTTTTGAGATTTTCTAGCATATTACCGATTTCAGCTCGTGTTACTCCCCCTCCTGATGATGGGTATTTATTACTTCTTAATGGTTTATTTCTTGAGTAGTTTTTACAAATATTTATGATCTCTCCTAATCCCATCTAATGGATATCTCCCTTTGCCATAAGGTTTAGTATGTCTAAGACATCTTCCTTAAGCCCTTTTAGAAAAATTTCTTTCTGAACTTCCTCATCCAACTCAATGTTTACTCTTGATCCCACAAATCAGAATCTCTCGAGGTAGTCCTCAAGGGATTCATCATATTTTTTATTCATACGAAACAACTCTGCTTTCTTATCCTGAACCCTGCAATAGTCTTGGTATCTTTCAAGGAATATGTCTTTTAATCCTCGTTCTCCATCCCATCGGTTGCAAATGTTTTCCCCTAGACCCATGAACCATATCAAGGTTGCATCCTTGAGTGTAGAAGGGAATAGCCTTAGTTTTTTCTCATCCATGGTGTAAAAGTAAGCCTGGCACACCACTTCAAATTCAAAGAGAAAGGCATTGGGATCCTCATGTGGTTTCCCATGGAAAGTAGGAAAAATAGCAATAGATACCGGCTTTGGTTCTCTTGTTAGCCTATCTTTGAAAGAAGGAATTGGGAAGGCAAAGGTCTTTCTTTGTCCACCCCCCTTTGATTTTCTACTTCTCCTTGATCATTAGTCCTTTGCCTTTGGTTTCTATTTACTTTCCCTTGTTCACTACCTTGATCAACCATGATTGAATATAAGATTTCAAGAATTGGTTCAGGTATAGGTTTAGTAAATATAGACGAGGGATCGATATGATCATCAAACTTTGGTTCAGGTAATAAATATGATTCGAGATCTTGTTCTAGGATTTCAATTTGCTTGGTTGATGTAGAATCTAAAGATGCAATTTCGGTTTCTTTTTCCTTAGAAGTTTCAGGCTTCTCACTAAAGTCTCTTTGGAGATTTTCTTCTAGCTTATTGATTTTGATAAACCTTCCCTTAGAGTCCCTAGGTCTGCTCATGAATTTTCTAAATTTTCTAGTTTTTGACCTTTCTAATCTTCCTTGAATAGTCTATGAATATCGTTGATAGGTTCGAGTTGTTCGGGAGTCATATAATGCTCCTCTTCAAATTTAAAGTCGTCTATTACTAATTGGATCAATTGAACGAGGAAAGCTTGTGTTGGAATAGGGTTGGGATTTCCAAATTGTAGCTCGTAGCATAAATCTTGACACAGTTCTCTAAAGCGCACAACTCTAGGTATCTTGTGATATTTCTTGCTATATTCTGTTAGTCTTATAATGGCATTGAGAGGGGGGGTGAATCAGTGTAGCTCTTTTAATATTGAATCTATAGCTCTTAAAATAGCAGCAATTAATACTTATAAATAGATATAACAACAATAGCAATAGAGCATCACACAACACAAGATTTAACGAGGTTCACCAATGTGGCTAATCCTCAAAAATGACTGCTTGGACTACCATCCAAATCCAGCCTTTGCAAAGCAACAACTTTACAAACAATTTTACCAAGACCCACCGGAAGGAGCACCAACCCCCGATTTTCTGCACCAACAGAAAGGAGCACCAACCCCTGATGCCAAGCACCAACTTGGACTTCAAATCTGGAACTAGAAGATTGATAATAGGATACCTTTGCTTTTGCTAGACCTTGACTGGTCACCTTTGTTTTCTCTGCGTGCTCTAATTTTTTTGTGCAAGCATTTTGCACACTTTGCTGCACCTCGCAGTCGTCTTCTCCTTGTTGCACACTCTGCTTTCTTAGCGAAATTCCACACTTTGAAAGATTCGACATGACTTGCTCTCTGCGCTCAGTGACCGTATTTTGCACACTTCGACACACACCGAATTCTCCAAATAGCCCTCCTTTTATAACAAACTTTTCATGATGAAAAATCTAATCTTAGTCGGCTAAAAAACCCTAATCTTAGTCGACTGCAAACCCTAAATTTCATCGGCTTCCATCAATCTTCGTCGGCCTCAACTGCCCCTACAACTCTTCTGTTGCTGTTGCCACGAAAACACAACATGTCATGATATCGTGACACTTTTGCCTCCGTACACTTACACTTAGCTTTGGCCCACGAGAATACAACATGTAGAGATATCGTGACACTTTTTTGTCCATACACTTTCTCTTAGCTTTGGCCTATGAGAAAACAACATGTAGCGATATCGTGACACTTTTGCCTTCCTGCTACTTTTCTTGGCTTGCACCCATGAAAACATAACATGTCGTGAAATCATGACACTTCTGCATTCTTGCTTTCTCTCTCCTCATTGAGTCGCGAAAATGCGACATGTCACGATATCGCGATACTTTTCCTCCTTAGCGCTTTCTCTTGCCTTCGGGTCACGAAAACACGACATGTCGTGATATCGCGACACTTTTTCTCCTTAGCGCTTTTTCTTGCCTTCGGGTTGCGAAAACCCGACATGTTGCGATATCGCGACACTTTTTCTCCTTAGCGCTTTCTCTTGCCTTCGAGTCGCGAAAACCCGACATGTCATGATATCGCGACACTTTTTTCCCTTAGCGCTTTCTCTTCCCTTCGAGTCGCGAAAATGCAACATGTCACGATATCGTGACACTTTTTCTTTCATACAATCTTTCTTGCAATATGTCGTGAAATCGTGACACTTTTTCTACTTGTTTTTTTTCTCTCCAACATGTTGCGAAATCGCGACAGTTTTTCAGCTTGTGTTTTTTCTTTCCAACATGTCACGAAATTGTGATAGTTTTTCTTGATGTTTCTCTCTCTTCCAACATGTTGCGAAATCATGATAGTTTTTCCACTTGTGTTTTTTTCTTTCCAACATGTCACGAAATCACGACAGTTTTTCCTACTATTTCTCTCTCTTCCAACATGTGAAATCGTGACAGTTTTTCCACTTGTGTTTTTTTCTTTCCAACATGTCACGAAATCACGACAGTTTTTCTTGTTGTTTCTCTCTCTTCCAACATGTCACGAAATCACGACAGTTTTTCTTGCCTGCTGTATATGTCGTGATATCACGACACTTTTCTTACTTATCTTTTTCTTTGATCTTTTGCAAGTGGTCCACTTTGGTCTTCTTGGAAAATCACTGTACATACTCTGAGTAACCTTTGAACTCTTGTCTTCTGCATCTGACTAGCCATTGAACTTCCTATTCACTGCATCAACAGATCTATCTGACTGTGTTGACAACAATGACAATACTGATGCTACACCTTGCTCAACAATCTCCCCCTTTGGAATTGTTGGCAACATATTTGTAGTTTCCTGTAACTCTTCTCCCCCTTTGACAATAATACCAAAGGGCTACTGTAGACTCCCCCTGAGTCCATGCACAACATTCTCAAGAACAATTTTTTACACTTAGCAAAAATCATGAACATGAGCACAAAGATAATCAAATACTTAAATGCTCCCCCTGAGAATGTGATCCCTGTAGCTAGTCAATTCTTGGGAAGAGTGACCACTCCTAGTTTATTTTGAAGATACTCAAAAACTTTCTTTGGCAATGGTTTCGTAAATATATCTACTACTTGTTCTGTGGTTGGAACAAAATCCAACTTAACCTCACCTTTTTCAACTTTCTCCTTCAAAAAATGATATCTGATAGCAATGTGCTTTGTGCATGAATGCATAACTAGATTCTTGGAGATGTTGATGGCACTGGTGTTATCACACTTAACTGATATTGGCTCACTGAAGCTAATACCAAGATATTTCAAGGTTTGTTTCATCCATAGTACCTGTGTACATGTTGTCGCTGTAATATATTCTGCTTCTATGGTCGATAAAGAAACTGACTCTTGTTTCTTACTGTGCCACGTGACTAATCTGTCTCCAAGATAGAATGCACCTCCACTGGTACTTTTTCTGTCATCTACACATCCTACCCAATATTCATCTGAATACGAACTAAGGGTGAAGTCTTTACCTTTTGGATACCATAATCCATATTCCATAGTACCCTTGAGATACCGAAGAATCCTTTTCACCACTGTTACATGAGTCTCCTTAGGATTATCTTGAAATCGTGCTACCATGCATACTGCCTATAAAATATCTGGTCTGGTAGCTGTCAGGTATAGTAAGCTTTCAATCATGGATCTATACATGGTTTGATCAACAAGTGGAGATTTTTCATCCTTGCTCAACTTACAGCCTATCATCATGGGAGTGCTAACTAGCTTACAGTCCTCCATTGTGAACCTTTTTAGCATCTCTTTTACATATTTAACTTGAGAAATGAATATGCCCTTCCTACTTTGGTTAACTTGCAATCCAAGGAAATATGATAGTTCTCCAATCATTGACATTTCAAATTCTTTTTGCATCTTATTTGCTAAGTCCTTGCACGACTCATCTTTGCTTCTGCCAAATATGATATCATCTACATAGACAACAAGAACAATAAGATGCCCATTTTCTATTTTGACATACATATTACTATCCACCATACCTTTCTTTAACCTTTGTTGAGTGAGATAGTTGTCTAGCCTTGCATACCATGCTCAGGGTGCCTGTTTTAAGCCATATAAATCTTTCTTCAACCTGCAAACAAGGTTGGGATTATCACCAAGTTGGAAACCATCTAGTTGCTCAATGTAAACTTCTTCTTCAAGTTTCCCATTCAAAAATTCTTATTTCACATCCATTTGATAAACTTTGAAATTCTTGTAGACTGCTAAAGCCAAAAACATTCTGATTGCCTCTAGTCTAGCTACTAATTTTCCTCAAATTCAATGCCTTCAACTTGTGCATAGCCCTTACAAACCAATCTTGCTTTATTTTTGACTAGCTATCTGTCTTCATTCAGTTTGTTTCAAAAAATCCATTTGGTTTCGATGATATTTTTATTTATAGGTCTAGGTACTAGCTCCCAAGTGTCGTTTTTCTCTATCTGATCTAATTCTTCATTTATTGCCTTCATCTAGCTTTCATATTTGCTTGCATCATCAATATTTTTGGGCTTAATGCTGGATAGTAGAGAGTAGTTACTTACTGCTCTTCTTCTTGTCTGAACTCCAAATTTGGGATCTCTAATGATTTGCTCTCTGGGATGATTTCTCTGCCAGCTACCTGTTTTGAATTTATTATTCTCTTCCATTTTTGAATCACAATTTAAATCATCTGAGTCAATTTCCTGTATCTTCTCCGCTTTTTTTTCATCATCTCCTTCAATAACCTCTTCATAAATAGGGTAGTTCATTTCATAGCTAATTACTTGTTCTCTACCTTCATCAAATTTAACATCGGAACTGTCCACAATTTTCTTTAGCCTTTTGTTGTAGCATTTGTAAGATTTGATTTTTGATGAATATCCGACAAAAATACCTTCATCTGCTCTATCTTCAAACTTACCAAGATTATCTTCAGTTCTTTTGATGTAGCACTTGCTGCCAAAAGCTTTGAGATACTTTGTTGTTGCCCTTTTTTTGAACCACAACTCATAAGGAGTTTTGTTTTCATGTGCTCTCAGCATGTATCTATTTTGGATATACACTGCAGTGTGGACTACTTCTTTCCAAAATCTATCTGCTACTCTGCTTTCAGCTAGCATAGTCCGTGCCATTTCCTACACTGTCATGTTCTTTCTTTCTACCACTCCATTTTGCTGAGGTGTCCTGGCTGATGAAAATTGTCTCTTAATATCGAACTTCTCACAGTACTCTAAAAACTTCTCTGAAATGAATTCTTCTCCTCTATCAGATCTTATACATTTGATCCTCTTTCTTGTTTCATTATCTACTAGGTTTTTGAAAATCTTGAACATATCAAAGGCTTCTGATTTATGTTTCAAGAAAAATATCCATGTCATTCTAGAATAATCATCAATGCACAGCATAAAATATTTGTCACCATTTATGCTTTGTGTTCTCATGGGACCACAAAAATTAGTGTGTATTAGTTCCAGAGGTTTGCTTGTGTAGTACTCTTTGGTTTTGAATGAGACTCTAGTTTGATTCCCTTTTTGACATGAAGCACAGATGCTATTTGCAGGTTTGTTGATGGTTGGGATATCTCTCACTACCCCTTTTGAGGTGATCTTGAGAAGATTATTGAAACTGATACGACCGAGTCTCTTGTGCCACAACCAATTTTCTTCTTCCTTTCCAATAAAACAAGTTCCTCTTGAAGTATCTGAGAGCGTGTACAGGTTACCAAATGTTCTTGACCCTGTTGCTATCAATTTCCCACTGTTTGTTTTTCTAACTTCACAACCCTGCTTCATAAAGACTACTTCATGACCTTTATCACAAATATGACTTACACTCAATAAATTATGTTTCAACCCATCCACAAATAAGACTTCTTCTAATTTAATCCTTCCATCACTAATTTTAACTGAGCCTTTGTCGACTATCTTGGCTCCATCATTATTTCCAAATTTTACTGATCCTCCTTCATATTTTTGTAACTTTTCAAATTTTTTTTTGTCACCTGTCATATGACTGGAGCATCCACTATCTAGTATCCATGGTCCATATTTATTCTGTGCTTTGAATGTAGTTTGAATGATTAAGGATTCCTTTTCTTCCTTCAGTCTATCTTTTCCTTTACACATTGTTTTGAGAGTAGTTTTGGGCTCTTGTTTTGCCTTTCCCTTATCAGTAGTTTGAGCATGATTTCTGGGAAGCTTTATATTTTGACTCATCCTATATGGTTGAAATTTTCTTCCCTGAAACTGATTTGATGTAAAAGTATTTCTATAGTTTCTTGCAATATGCCCAAAATTATGACAGTTATAACATTCTACTGTATAATTCATGAGAGGAGAAAAAACATTTCTACTGGTGAAATTCCTTGGTCTTACATTATATTTGTAGTCTGAGATTTTATACCCATAGCCATTGCATTTAAAATAGAAACCAGAGAAAGGATTATTGAACCTAGGAGATGGTCTTTGCCATGTTGTCGTAGGAGCCATAGGTCTTCTTCTTCTTTGATGTGAGACATTGGTGAATCCATCATTGTCAATTTTCCTTTTATGCCTGGAATTGATGCTTTCTTTCGCATGAGATGTTTTTCCTTGATCAACCTGTCTCTTAGCTTCATTCTTTGTGGATTTTGTATTTCTGGCCTTTGATCCACTTGATGATTCTCCTTCGATGAAACCCAGATCAAATTTGATGCCTCGCGGTCTTTGGTCATTTATGATCTTATCCAGCTTCATAGAACTTTCTTCACGTTTGTGATAACAACTGATTTTCTTATTCATCTCTTCTAGCTGCATTCTTA
Source organism: Wollemia nobilis (assembly GCA_028583015.1). NCBI lineage: Eukaryota > Viridiplantae > Streptophyta > Pinopsida > Araucariales > Araucariaceae > Wollemia > Wollemia nobilis. Next base: position 1,218,910 of record JAQPPZ010010078.1, on the reverse strand, counting down.
AACCAACAATCTCTTCTTCTAACTTGTTGCAAAGATCTATTTTCATAGTTAATTGTACTTTGAGATCTTCGAAGATTTTCTTAAATTCTTCTATCTATACTTTTAAGTTGGTTATGATTCCATTTGTATCCTCAAGCTTTCTTGATAGTTTCTTATTCTTTTTCTTTTCTATCTCCCACTCTTCAAGTGTAGATATCAACTCACCTTCCAAGTCTACTTCAGCCTCGATATTTTCACCACAAACTTCAGAGGTCACTCCTTTTTTTGATTTAACTTCTTCAAATGCCATAAAGAGAGCTTCATATCTTTCTTCTTTAGACTCTTCACCGAAGTTGTATTCTGATGAACTAACATTCTTGGATATGAAAATTTTCTTTTTGAAGTTGCCATTTCTAAAATTTGTTTTCATCTTCCAGTCACTTCTTTCTTGGTGGGATCCTTCATCATTTTTGTTCTTCTCTTTCAGTGGACATTTAGTCACAAAATGCCCAATGCCTCCACAGTTGAAGCATTTAAATGGAAGATTCCCTCTATATTTTCCTTTCCCCTTTTTTAGTTTTCTCACAAAGTTTGCTTCCATTTCATCTGATGTCTCTTCTTCTTCGGATTCTTATTTTGTGTTTTTATTCTTAAGGGCTTTGAAAGTTGCTTCTCTGTCAGTGGGTTTATATCTTCCTATCCTCATCTCATATGCAGTTAAAGAACCATACATTTCATCTATACTAAAAAAATTTAGACTTTTAGCTTCTTCTATCATCGAGACTTTGGAATCAAACCGTTGAGGAAGAGATCTTAATACCTTTTTCATGACAGTAGAGTCATCGATATCCTCATCGAGTCCTCTGATCGCATTGATGATTCCATTAAATCTCAACATGAATGCCTGAATGTTTTCATTGTCATTCATATTCAATGCTTTGAACTGAGCTCAATGTGTCTGTAACTTGGCTTCTTTGATATTATCATCTCCTTCATGAACACTCTTCAGTTTGTCCCATATTTCTTTTGTCGATTTACAGTTCATGACCTTTACTAGTTCATTGTCTGCTAATCCGCACAAGATGGCATTCTTTGCTTTTAAATTATTCTCAAATAGTTTCTTTTCATCCGCTTCTTTTGGAGGAGTGGTGGGAATTATGTATCCACTAACTACTGAATTCCAGATGTCGTATCCCAAGGCACAGAGATATGTCTGCATCCTGACTCTCCAGAATGCATAGTTAGATCCATCAAACAGTGGTGCTTTGTTTGATGAGAAGCCTTCACCACCTGCCATTGTGTTACTTCTAAGATCACCCTAGCGGGTTAGGCTTGTATAGGGACTTAGCTTTGATACCAATTATTAGTCTTATAATGGCACTGAGAGGGGGGGTGAATCAATGTAGCTCTTTTAATCTTGAATCTACAACTCTTAAAACAACAGCAATTAAAACTTATAAACAGATACATAGTAAGAATAGCAACAGAGCATCACACAACACAAGATTTAACGAGGTTCACCAATGTGGCTACTCCTCAAAAATGACTACTTGGACTACCATCCAAATCTAGCCTTTGCAAAGCAACAACTTTACAAACAATTTTACCAGCACCCATTGGAAGGAGCACCAACCCCTGATTTTTCTGCACCAAGAAAAAGGAGCACCAACCCTTGATGCCAAGCACCAAATTGGACTTCAAATCTGGAATTAGAAGATTGATAATAGGATACCTTTGCTTTTTCTAGACCTTGACTGGTCACCTTTGTTTTCTCTATGCACTCTACTTTTTTTGCGTAAGCACTTCGCACACTCTACTGCACCTCACAGTCGTCTTCTCCTTGTTGTGCACTCTGCTTTCTTAGAAAATTTCCACACTTTGAAATATTCGACATGACTTGCTCTCTGCACTCAGCGATTGTATTTCACACACTTTGACACACATCGAATTCTCCCAACAGACCTCCTTTTATAACAAACTTTTCATGATGAAAAATCTAATCTTAGTTGGCTGAAAAACCCTAATCTTAGTCAGCTGCAAACCCTAATCTTAGTCGGTTGCAAACCCTAAATTTTGTTGACTTCCATTGGTCTTTGTCGGCCTCAACTACCCCTGCAACTCTTCTATTGCTGTTGCCACAAAAACACAACATGTCGCGATATCGCGACACTTTTGCCTCCGTACACTTACACTTTGCTTTGGCCTGTGAGAATACATGTAGCGATATCGCGACACTTTTTCGTCCATACGCTTTCTCTAAGATTTGGCCCACGAGAAAACAACATGTAGCGATATTGCGACACTTTTGCCTTCCTGCTACTTTTTTTGGCTTGCACCCGTGAAAACATAACATGTCATGAAATCATGACACTTCTACCTTCTTGCTTTCTCTCTCCTCATTGAGTCGCAAAAATGCGACATGTCGCGATATCGTGACACTTTTCCTCCTTAGCGCTTTCTCTTGCCTTCGGGTCACAAAAACGTGACATATTGTGATATTGCGACACTTTTTCTCCTTAGCGCTTTTTCTTGCCTTCGGGTCGTGAAAACCCGACATGTCACGATATCACGACACTTTTTCTCCTTAGCGCTTTCTCTTGCCTTCGGGTCACGAAAACCCGACATGTCATGATATCGTGACACTTTTTCCCCTTAGCGCTTTCTCTTCCCTTCAAGTCATGAAAACGCGACATGTCGTGATATCTCGACACTTTTTCTTCTGTACAATCTTTCTTGCAATATGTCGCGAAATGGCGACACTTTTTCTACTTGTTTTTTTTTCTCTCCAACATGTCATGAAATCTCGATAGTTTTTCAGCTTGTGTTTTTTCTTTCCAACATGTCGTGAAATCGCGACAGTTTTTCCTGTTGTTTCTCTCTCTTCCAACATGTCGCGAAATCTTGACAGTTTTTCCACTTGTGTTTTTTTTCTTTCCAACATGTCGCGAAATCGTGACAGTTTTTCCTGTTGTTTCTCTCTCTTCCAACATGTCGCAAAATTGCGACAGTTTTTCCACTTGTGTTTTTTTCTTTCCAACATGTTGTGAAATCGCGACAGTTTTTCCTGTTGTTTCTCTCTCTTCCAACATCTCATGAAATCATGATAGTTTTTCTTGCCTACTGTATATGTCGCGATATCATGACACTTTTCTTATATTTTTCTTTGATCTTTTGCAAGTGGTCCACTTCGGTCTTCTTGGAAAATCATTGTACATACTCTGAGTAACCTTTGAAATCCTATCTTCTACATCTGACTAGCCATTGAACTTCCTATCCACTGCATCAACAAATCTATCTAACTGTGTTGACAACAATGACAATACTAATGCTGCACCTTGCTCAACATATTCTAGGGCTACTTCCATTTTTTCTATGTCTGCAAAGAAGTTGTGAATGATGAGGGAGTCCTTGAAATATTGATTCTAAGGGTAAATTGTTGGAACCGTTGCTCTCCTATCCCAAATCTAGCATTCACAACTCCTTTCAATATCTAGATAAGGTGAATAGTAGTTTGGTCCTAGAGTTTTTTCTATGTCAATTATTTTGATCTTTTCCAACTTGTTTAATCTCTAATTAATAATGTCCAAATGTTCACACAAACACTCCCACTCTTTACTAGATGTATTATTTCCTTGTTCAAAAAGAAGTGTAACCTCTTGTTTTATTAGTAATTTTCTAAGGTCTATAAGTGCAGACTGTTGCAAACTATTTTCCACCATCTAGCAATATTTTATTTTACCTCTTCCTTCTCTATTTTTTTTTGGTTTTTTTGGGTTCTGATTGGTTTATGTTTTTGTTTTGTTTTTGTTTTTATGACCAATTCAAAATAGTCCTACTATTGTCAGGTTTAGGTACAACTCATAACAAATGAATTTATAGCTATCCTTATCACAACAGAAAAAATAAAATAAAATTTATGTTTTTTAAGCAATCCTGCTATAACTAAAACTAGGTGTGACTCACGGTCTATGAATCCATACAACCAATTTTAGTATAACAGGAAAATAAATGAAATATTGCTTTGAAAAGTAAATTTGTTGGAAATGAAATTATTGAAAGTAAAAGGTTATTTTGCTATCACTTCTTTGATTATTTAGGAATTTTTTCACTATGAATGTGTCACTCAATCATCCTTACTTCTTATTTCTATAGGGGAACCCAAACCAAAGGAAATAATAGCAATCACCCAAATATTGGAAAATTTGTAGGAAATAAAATTTTGCAAGAAATAAAATTTTGCAAGAAATAAATTTTTGCAAGAAATAAAATTTTACAGGAAATAAAATCTTAACTATGAAAGCGATAAAATTGTTGGAAATTTGAGCATATTATGTTGTCATTGATGTCAAAGTGGCATATGCTATAAAAGCAATACAATTAAAAGTTTGAAGGCCAAGTTTGAGACTATGTGTAAAAGAGAGTAAGTGAAAAAGAATAATCAAAGTGGCATATGCTATGAAAGCAAGGCAAGAAAAAATTTTGAAGGCCAAGTTTGAGACTATGTGCAAAAAGAGAGCAAGTGAAAAAGAATAATATTATAATATTTTAATATTATAATATCTAGCCAACAAGGTCTTTCTAAAAGAAAAAAAGAGCAGTTTAAAAAAAATAATATTATAATGATTTGTATTATAATATATGGGACAATGGTTTATTTCCAACATTGGTTTTTCAAAAGAATGCAAAAGGGCAATAATAAATATTTTGATATTATATTTTAAACCCATGGTGGTTTTGGCACCAACATTTTTCAGTCTCAAAATATTAATTATTTGCCAACGTTCACAAAGGTTGTTCGAGCGTCGATATTTCATTAGAAGACACAACATGTATAAATACCAAGCAAGTCAATTGATTATTGGGGATGATGCGCTAATATTTTAAGACTAGATTTGATGTGAATAATTAATATTTTCTATGAATTTAAATGCAGCGATCAGCAAGGAAAGTGTGTTTGCAGGATTTAATTATTTTGAAAAAATATGAAGAGCACTTGAATGTCCATCCAATAAAGTGTGAGCACAGGGGAGAAGGAGTCTTCGGTTGTTGATTTGTGTGCATAGTAATAAAGGACAGATTGAGAGGGAGCCACTTTGGTTCCAATGAGAGTGTAAGCACAACAAGAGAAATGTGCTTGTGACAGTGCTATTGAGGCAGATAATGATTGTTTATATTCCTCTAAATTTATGTTGATGAGTGGACAGATTGCTTCTGAAGAGTATTCTGGTTGTGCCCAAGACTATTGGTTTTTTAGGGCAAGTGCAAGATGCCTAGAGCAAGGGGTTGTTTGTTTTGAGATAATATATATGATGTCTAGTATGATGCATGTTGTCTATCATGGTGTACGATGTCAAGGGCAACGCATTTTGTTTAGTGCAGCGCACAACGTCCAGGGAGGTTGAGGCACACTGCATTTTGCCAGAGGAAAAGGTAATTAAATCATTTAAATTTTAGATGGTTGATGATATAAGGTGCATGTTGTGTGATTTAATATTAGGGTGTTGAATGTTTATTAAATTGGAGTGATAAGGTGTATACTGTGTTGTGTATCTCCTATACATTGTAAATAGATTGTGGTGTGTTTGATATAAGATAAGATAGGATTTATAAGGTGTAAAATAAAATATTTCTCAAAGTGTAATTTCCAGCTTTATGAAAAGTAATCTTTTAGGGTTTGGAATTTTATTCTTGAAATATTAAGTTGGAGAGAAAAGGTGTATAATGTGCATTTGATGTTTGTACTATTTGCTGGAATTTGAAGGGTTTGATTTATGATTGGATTTTCTATTTTGTGAAACCAAAAGAGTGTCAAAGCATTGGTTTGAAATATAAATATGCAATGCTCTGAAAGGTTTTCCATTATATAAAAAGGGTGTTGTGTTAATATTTTTATAGTGGAAAAATAAATTATTGTGAAACAGGATTTGAGGTCACATTATCATCAAAGAAAATAAGATGTCTGGGTATATTATTTCTTCTTTGATATGTATTGATTGAGAAAGGTTTTCTAGAAATATAAGGTGGAGATAAAATGATTGTTTGATAAGCATTGTTGGAAATTTTGAGTTAGGGTTTTGAGACATACATATGCTTCATTATTGAGAGAAAGTGGAATAATTTGATTAGGGTTTGTGATCAAGCTATGCATACTTGATTGGTAATTTGTGAACCCTTAGTGTTTCATGGTTGGAAATACTTGAGCCAGAACTAAGACCAAGTGTATGCATCATTGAGAAACTTTCGTGAAGTGGTTTGAGTGCTAGTGAATGCGATTGGGCATTTGGTTGAGATAAATTTTGTGAAGGAGTTTTGACATGATTGTGATTGAATTTTTGAGAATAAATTTACAATTTTTATAGAGGTATTTTGTGGAGTAAATTTGTGCACTAGCCTTGAATGTTTTGAAATGAAATTTTTAAAGAATAAAAAGATTTTTTGATGAGACATGTGGAAGCAACATACTTAATGGTTAGGATAGAACATTTTTGAGCATATGATTGTGAGCTATTTGTGCATGTATTTGAGATATATTCTAAGCTTGTGTTAGAGTAGAATTGTGCAAGTATTTGAGGCAAGAACTTGAGCATGTGTTAAAGCATAATTATGCATGTGTTTAAGGTAGAATTGAGTATGTGTTAAAGCAATTTTGTGCATGAGTTTTGAGACTAAGTTTATACAATTTTGTGCGTGTAATGTGTGCGAGTGTGAGTATTTTTGTGAGCATATTTGTGAGTATATTATGAGCAATATTGTACAAATATTGTAAGTAGATTTTAATCAGTTTTGTGAGCATATTTGTGAGTATATTATGAGCAATATTGTACAAATATTGTAAGCAGATTTTAATCAGTTTTGTGAGCAAATTTTGAGTAGATTGTGAGCAGTTTTGTGAGCATATTATGAGCAAAGTTGTGAATAAATTTATGAGTAGAGTTAGATCAAATTTAATATAGAGTGTGGTACAGATTTGAGATAGAAACGAGAGAAAGTTTTAGAGGTGACATAGTAAAGAGGACATTAGTCTCTAGTGGATATAGATCCATTAGCTAGTGCAATGGGGGCAAAGGTCTCCAATGGAGATAGATCCATATGCTAGAGCAGTGGGGACAGAAGTCTTCTATAATAGAAGTTCACCAGCCAAAGTAGTGGGGATAGAGGTATCCTATGGATAGAGTTCTACAAACCAGATAAGAGAGAGAATAGAGTTTCCCTATGGAAAGAGATCCGTGAACCAACTGGGAAGATAGAGTTCTTCTGTGGAGAGAGATCCACAAACTAATTGGGGAGAAAGAGTTCTCTTGGATCAAGTTCCATGAACCAGAGCAAAGGGGATAGAGTTCTCCTAGGGAGAGAGATCCACAAATTAGATCATAGGGGATTGGTGTATCCTTTTTATAGAGGTCCATAAACATTGTAATAAGGAATTGATTCCCAAGATATTTTTTGAGAAAAATTAGTGGAAATATTTTCTTCGTAGAGTAGCCCACATTGGGTGAACCACATTAAATTTATGTCTCTCTTGTGTGATGATTTATGTATTTATTTAATTACTGCTATTGATATTATCATTAATAATATTGGATAACATTGTTTGGGAAAGAAAAGTAAAAGTTGATCTTATACTATTCACCCCCTCTCTCAATATAAGCATATGTTCTTCAATTGGTATCAGAGCGGGTTCCTTTAGGGAAGTCTAACAACTTGAAGGAATATCTACAAGAACACATGGGCAGGAAAGGCAAAAGAATAACCATGAGACCTAAGAAATAAGGAACACACATTGCTATGATGGAAGAAGAATTTGATCCCTTTCTCAACAAGATTGTTATTAAGAAAAGGGAAGAAGAAAATTTTGTGAGATGTGTTGAGTGTGGTAAGATTGGTCACATGGCACTTTATTATCCACAAAATGGGTATAGTAGCAGTAAAGAGGAAAATAAATTTGATTTTTCTCTCAAAGATATTGTTGCTGTAAGAGGAGAAGTGAAAATAGATTCAAGTGATGAATCAAGCAATGAAAAGGAAGCTAACTTTGTAAAAGGTAATAAGAAGGAACCAAGAATACTCAAATGTTTTATTTGTGGTAACTTTTATCACCTTGAAGATCATTGTACAAAAACTAGGTATAGTAGCAGTGAAGAAGAATATGAAGACGCTCTTGAGGACCTAGAGAAAGATTCAAAAAAATAAAAGGGAGCCACAATTAAGGAACTTGTTGAGATAGAAATGGAGAACTTAGAATTGAAGGTTTGAATACAAGAGGATGAGAAAACTAAGACAAAGCTTCTACAAGATCTCTCTAACTTGAAAGTTAAGGTTGAAAAGGCAAGGAGAGTTGAAGAAGGTATGGTTGAGCAATTAAAGGTAAAAGAGCTAGAATGTGAAAGACTCGTTGTTGATATTGAAGAATTAAAAAGAGAGAACTCAATATTAAAAATCCAAGTACAATAGGATAAGGAAACAAAGGTAAAGTTTCTACAAGATCTCACTAACCTTAAGGTTCAAGTTGAAGAGGCAAAGAAAATTGAGAAAGGTATGGCTGAAAAATTCAAAGCGAAAGAGCTAGAGTGTGAAATAGTAGAACTTGAGGTAGTTTCATTAAGGATGGAAGTGAAAGATTCTAAGGACAAGCTACACATGTCTGGGAAAAGTTCAAAGACTTTGGATAATATTATCAATGCACAAAGATCTTCATATATCAAAATAGGACTTGGTTTTGAAGAAGGACAAGGGAAACAATAAGAAGGGTCAAGCTCAAGCTCAAAAGAGGAAAAAGCATCAAAATAAGTGATTGAAGAAGAACCTAAGACTTACATTGATGTGTTGAAAGGTGATAATATCAAAAAGGAAGCAAATAATGCACCATCAAGGGACATAGATCATCACAAGACAAGAAAATAAAGGACTAAGAGACCAGTAGGCTCAAGATAAGATTTCTTTAGAGGACATTTTTTTTCATGAAATCGGTTTGGTCACAAGGCTATGCATTGCAGGGTTCATGAAAAGTAGGAATATGGTTTTACTAAGAGGAACTTCAAATATGGAAATTTCTTCCAAGGGTATTGGTACTCCTGTAATCGATTCGGCCATAAAGCAATCAACTGTAGGGTTCATGATAGAAATGAGTATGTCTTCACTAGGAAAAACTTCAAGATATTTGTACCTTCTAAGAACTACAACATTAAGTGTTTCAGTTGTCATAGTTTTGGGCATACAACAAGGTCTTGTAGAACATATTTTCAAGGCTTCCAAGGACATGCAAGGTAGAGGGATCTAAAAAATTTCAAAGAGAGTTGACTTCAAGGATATGGAAAGAGAAATTTGGAAAAAGAGAAGAGTACTGTAAATTGGGGGTAGTCTTACTTCCATACAAAAATTAATCATATCAAGGAGGAGATGTGGTTAGGCGGCTAAGCAAAAAGTCTTATATTTAGTTCTAAAGGTGTACCTTTACCATTGATGTCAAAGGGGGAGAGTTTGAGTAAGGGAGAGATTTTTTAGGTTACATAAGCATCTTCTAAGGGGAAGCAAAGTTATAGGGAGTAGAATCTAGTTGCAAGAATTTTTTTTTAATAAGGGGTTTTCATCAATGACAAAAGGGGATATTTTTGTAAAATTGAGCATATTAGGTTGTCACAGATGTCAAAGTGGCATATGCTATAAAAGCAAGGCAATGAAAAGTTTAAAGGCCAAGTTTGAGACTATGTGCAAAATAGAGTAAGTGAAAAAGAATAATATTATAATGATGTCAAAGTGGCATATGCTATGAAAGAAAGGCAAGGAAAAATTTTGAAGGACAAGTTTGAGACTATGTGCAAAAAGAGAGCAAGTGAAAAACAATAATATTATAATATTTTAATATTATAATATCTGGCCAACAAGGTCTTTCTAAAAGAAAAAAAAAAGCAAGTTTAAAAGAAATAATATTATAATTATTTGCATTATAATATATGGGACAATGGTTTATTTCAAACGTTGGTTTTCCAAAGGAATGCAAAAGGGTAATAATAAATATTTTGATATTATATTTTAAAACCATGGTGGGATTTGTGCCAATGTTTTTCAAAGTCTCAAAATATTAATTATTTTCAGTGTTCACAAAGGCTTTTCGAGCACCTACGTTTCATGAGAAGACATAACATGTATAAATACCAAGAAAGTCAATTGATTATTGGGGATGATGCGCTAATGTTTTAAGACCATATTTTATACGAATGATTAATGTTTTCTATGAATTGGAATACAGTGATCAACAAGGAAAGTGTGTATGCATGCTTTAATTATTTTGATAAAATATAAAAAGCACCTAAATTTCCATTCGAGAAAGTGTGAGCATAGGGGAGAAGGATTCTTCGGTTGTTGATTTGTGTGTGTAGGAGTAAAGGATAGATTGAGAGGGAGTCACTTTTTTCCCAACGGTAGTGTGAGCATAGCAAGAGAAAGGCACTTGTGACAGCGCTATTGAGGTATAGAATGACTGTTTGAATTTCTCTGAATTCATGTTGATGAAACAGTGGGCACATTGTTTTTTAAGATTATTTTGGTTGTGCCCAAGACTGTTGGTTTTTAAGGGCAAGTGCAAGATGCCTAGATCAAGGGGTTGTTTGTTTTGAGATAAGGCATATGATGTCTAGCACGGTGCACGTTTTCTAGCATGATGCATGATGTCAAGGGTAGCACATGTTGTTTAGTGCAGTGCACAACGTCCAGGGAGGTTGAGGCATAGTGTATTTCACCAAAGGCAAATGTAATTAAATCATTTGAATTTTAAAAGGTTAATGATATAAGGTGCATGGTGTGTGATTTAATTTTAGGGATTTGGTTGTTTATTAATTTTAAGTGATAATGTGTATATTTTTTTTTTGAAAAAAATTGAAAAAAGCTTGCATTAAAACAAATTACAGTTACAAGAGGGAGAAATGGCATCCCAACCAAGAGCAAAGAGACCAGAAGAACAAAGGGCACGAAAACGTGACATGTTGCGAAAACGTGACATGTCGCGAAATCGCGACACCTAACCTAGCAACCGCCGCGCCACAACAACCAGTCGCGATAACGTGACATGTCGCGAAATCGTGACATGTTGCGACATCGCGACAAAAAGCGCCGAAGCCACACCACTCAAAAAAAGTCATGAAATCACGACAGCACAGCACCAAATCACCCAAACGCCAAAAATGTCGTGAAATCACGATGAGAAAGCCTGAAGGCACCTGCTCCCCAAAATTGTCGCAAAATCACGACGAGTTCACCTTTAATCAGCAACTTTGAGAAAGTGTCGCGATATCGCGACGACTTTTCCTTGAAGCCCCAGTTGGCCGGAAGTGTAGCGAAATCGCGACAAGAATTCCAATGGGCGCCCCATCCGCAAAAGTGTCACGAAATCGCGACATGTTCTCCCCCATGGTGCTCTTTTCTTAAACTAGTCGTGAAATCACGACGTTTTTCCTTCATGCAGTTTATTCTCCAGAACTGTCACGAAATCGCTATAGGTTTGCCCCTTTGCTTCCTTTCCTTAAAAATGTCGCGAAATCACGACAGGTTATCCTTTGGGAAGCTTTTCGCAAAAAAGGTCGCGATATCGCGACGGTTTTTCCACTTAGCGTAATTTTACTCAAAACGTCGCGAAATCGCTACAGGTATGCCCCTTTGCGTCCTTTCCTCAAAAAAGGCACGAAATCGTGAAAAATTTTCCTTAGAGTAGCTTTTCACAAAAATTGTCGCGATATCGCGACGGTTTTTCCCCTTCACGCAATTTTTCTCAAAGCGTCGCGATATCGCGACACTTTTCCTCCAGCAGCAAAACCAACCAAAAAGGTCGCAACATCGCGACACCTTCTCATCAAAGACCGCGACGACACAACAAGTCACGAAATCGCTACAATTTTCCTCCCAAGGTAGCGGCAACAAAAAGGGTAGCGAAATCGCTACAGTTATCCAGGATAGGTCGCGACAGAGCAACATGTCGCGAAATCGCGACAGATTTCCAAACAAGGTCGCGATGGTGCAATATGTCGCAATATCATGACAAAAACTAACCTTAGTCATTTTTAAGCTCATGGATGCAGGGATCGTTCCAGACCACTCCGAATCTCTTCATCTATCATAGGCATATCACTGTGCAGCTGAACACCTACCTCTTTCTCAGCACCCATCTTCGCAAGGAAGTCAGCTACCGTGTTCAAATTTCTACTCACATACACAGGGATAACATCATCTAACTCCCTCCATAACTCCTTGATTTGGGATATCAACATCCGCAGTCTCCAGGCTTTTAATGAGAAATTTTGCAAGCAATCTAGAGCGCCGATCAGGACTTGAGAATCTGATTCAAGAATTATCCTCCGGTAACCCTGCTTAACAGCCCAGATAGACGCTGACTTAATGGCAAAGGCTTCGGCTTCATTGTTCGTGGCTCTGCCCAATCCCTGCAATTCCCAGTAAAGAACCGCACTCGAGTGATCCCGACAAACAACACCAATTCCTGCATTGCCCGGGTTGCCTTTTGCAGCCCCATCAGTATTGATCTTGATCCAGCCTACAGGGGGAGGTTTCCAGCATGCTCTACCTTGCCTCTCATGTCCCTCAACCCCCTCTTCAGGATGCCCAAGAGTAGCCTGATTCTCTTCATTAACAAAAATAGCAACAGTTTCTGTGACTTTGCTCCAGATGACCTGCCAAACGCCGTCAATCGAGGAGAAAGTGTTTCTAAAGATCCGGGTGTTTCTCTCCAACCAAACTTGCCACCAAATGAAGAGAAAGCCTAACTGCTAGCCAGTTCGGAGAGCTAAGGAATTGAACCTGCCCCTTTTCCATTTTTGCCAAATATTGGTACGGTTGAAAACACCATTAGCCTGGAGTTTAAATTGAGAGAACCAGCGTTCCCAAATCTGATGAGTAAAAGGGCACTCAAAAAACAAATGATCTCAGGTTTCCTCATGTTGGAGGCATAAAGCACATTGAGAGGGGCCATTGAAACCCCTACGTCTGAGATTTTCAAAGGTGAGAAGACCATTATGCATAAGTTGCCAAGCAAAGAAATTCACTTTCGGCCAACCCTTTGAATGCCAAATCCTTCTCCAATGCTGAACCGGAAAAGAGTGTGGGGGAGGCTCAAGGAGGATCTCTTCATATCCAGCCTTAACTGAGTAGACCCCAAGGCTTCCATAGCCCCAGGCTAATTCATCTTCCTCATCCTTCCCCGTGAGGAACCTTTTTGACAAGATTTTTTGCAAGATGGGCGCCAACTCCGGAGAGACAGTAATTGGCCACTCCTCCCACCGCTTAAAATTTTTAAATTTATACCCTCCAATTGACTGGTAAGAAGATAATTATCAATATGGATCCAGCCCTGGGCTTCTAAGGCGGTCATGATTGGTTGTAGCTCAGGGAACATGACAATAATGGGCGGATGTTGGTCCCAAGAGTCAGTCCAGAAATGAGCCTTGTCTCCTCTCCCCACTTTCCAAAATAATTGATCTTTGATAATCTGGGACCCAAGCTTGAGAGTCTGCCACACTAAGGATCCAGTACCTTCCAAGGGAAAGTGACCCACCTCATTGGGATGAACATGTCCCAAATATTTACTGGAAAGAATTCTGTTGAAGAGGGAGGATGGCTGAGAAATCCACCTCCAATACAGTTTTCCAGCCAAAGCTCTGTTATTAAGCATAGAACTTCTCAAGCCCAACCCTCCTTTGTCCTTAGGCTGGGTAACTTTGTCCCACCCAACCAAGGCCCATTTTTTCTTCCCTTTTGCACCTTCCCATAAAAATATTCTAGCCATTTTGTCCAGCTCTTTCCAGATGGTATGAGGGGCAGCCAATATTGAGAATTTATAGATCGGCAAAGCCTGTATAACCGAATTCAGGAAGGTTAATCTACCCCCGTAGCTTATCCATTTATGGGCCCAATGATTCATTCTGTCTTTGATGCCTGCTAACAGATTCTTCCAGATGTCAATTTTTAACTTTTTGAAGGGGAACACCCAGGTAAACAATTGGAAGAGAAGTCCTTGTGAAGCCCAGGATCTCAACAACACGCTCCTGTAGCCGTTGGTCAAGATTGAAAAAGACCACTTTGGACTTCCTGACATTTAGAACCTGATTTGAAGCCCTTAGGTAGAAATTCAAAGTATCTCTGATTCCTCTAGCTTCCCGAAGAGTGGCCGCACCAACCAGGCCAGTATCATCCACAAATTGCAAGTGAGTCAAAGTTTCCTCCCCAACCTTGATACTAGAAAGCAGACCTTGTTGCCTTCTCCTCAGAAACAGTCTTCCCAAACCTTCAGCCAAGAGAAGGAAGAGATAGGGAGAACAAGGGTCTCCCTGGAGGAGACCACGTGTGGCACCGAAAGGAAGCGAGGGAAGGCCCTTGATGAGAACAGAAAAAGAGGGAGAAGAAACACAACTCATAACCCAATCAATCCATTCCTGAGAAAAGCCAAAGGCAGCCATCATTTTCGACAAGAAGCACCACTCCACCCGGTCATAAGCCTTGGACATATCCAGTTTAATGAACATTCCTTTATTGCCCGAAGTTTGCATTGAATGGATGGCCTCCTGGGCCAAAACCACCCCATCCAAGATTTGTCTTCCCTCAACAAAGCCCCCTGTTCAGGAGAAATGATGTTGTGAAGAAGGGGTTTAAGCCTCTCGACCATTATCTTAGTGATGATTTTGTAGATCACATTGCATAAAGCAATAGGCCTGAAATCAGAGATATGAGTCCCCGCTTCCCCTTTTGGAATTAAAGCAATGAAGGTGTGATTGATCGCCCTGAGCATTCTTCGATTGGATCTGGATTCCTCAGTAACAGCCAGAACATCCTCCTCCAAGGTGTCCCAGAAAGCCTAAAAAAATTCAATAGGAAAGCCATCTGGACCAGGAGATTTTCCAGTACTCATACCAAAGACCACATTTCTCAGTTCATCCCTTTCAATGGGTCTAAGCAGGGCCTGATTGTCCTCTTCAGAGATAATAGGAGGAATAACATTAAGAACTTCGTTCTGAGCCTCAACATCTTGTTGCATACTTTCCTTAAAAAGTTTAGAAAAGTAATCGATAGCATGGGAATGCATGCCAGGAAGAGTATCGAAGACATTTCCATGTTCATCTTTGAGAACTTCCATATTGTTCATTTGTCTCCTAGCACAAGCTGACCGATGAAAAAATTTGGTATTTTTGTCCCCCTCTAATAACCAAGTATTTCTAGCCCTCTATTTCCAGTATATCTCCTCTTGGTTGTCAATGTCCTCAACCGCTTTACGCAGTTCATCATCTTCAAATTTGAGTTTCTCAGTAATTGATCCTTCCCTAAAAATTTTCTGAACATCCTCCCATCTAGCCACCAAGGGGGCCCTTTGGGACTGGAAATCCGACTTGTTTCCTTTCCTCCACTGTTTCAATTGAATTTTGACAAATTGAAGTTGTTTATGAAATTTGAACATTGCTGTCCCAAAAGGTGGACGGCCTTCTGTCCACCATTGAGTAATTTTCTGTCGAAGGTTCTCCTTTTGTAACCAAAAATTCTCAAATTTAAAAGGCCTAAGGTGCTGCCCTCTCGAAGTCCCTCCCTCAAGCAAAATGGGAAAATGATCCGAAATAGGGCCCTCCAAAATCTGGAACTTAAAAGTCCATTTAACAAAAGCCTCCTCCAAGACCAAAAAGCGATCTAACTTGACCTTCCTGCTATGTGGCTCCTTTCTCTTGTTTTTCCAAGTGAAAAAAACACTAGGGCCTTGAACGTCCACTAAATTAAAGGCCTGAACTTGGGCAATCAGAAGCCGGTCCCCTAGATCCAAAATAGGGGTGCCACCTTCCTGGTCCCGAACAGATAATTTTGCATTAAAATCCCCTGCAATAATCCAGTCATAACACTCCTTGTATGCTCTCATGTTGTGAACAGCGTCCCATTGGAGCCTCTGGCCATCAAGATCTTGGGCCCCATAAAAGTTGGTGATTAGGACCTGCTCAGAATTGAAGTTATTTCTGAAGAGAGAAGTAAGTACACCCCTGCAAGCTATATGTTCTAAAGCAGTCCAGACCAGAGGGTTCCAAATGGTAACAATTCCACCAGAAGCTCCTTGGGTAGCCACATCCATATACCCAGCACCCCGCCAAATTTTAGTAGAAATTTTACTCATAATATCTAAAGACATTTTGGTCTCCTGAAGAAGCAAAAAGTCTGTTTTACGGTTTTCTAAGAGTCTTTGAACAACATATTGATGGGTTCTACTGTTTAAACCCCTAACATTCCAAGATTGAATAATCATTGAAAACCTTGAGAGCAGTAAGAATCAATGGTCCTCACCAATCCTCCATTGATTAGCTTATCTCCTTGTGCTGTTAGTAGTTCCTTATTGGATTTTCTTCCTGCTCCTTGAGAGTTATTGTTTCTAGATCTCTTTTCCACCTGGGTAATCCCTAAAGCAGGCCTTTCTTTGTTTTTATCTGCATTTCCCATGGTGACATCTTTGATAGCCGGTTGTGCTGGGGAGTGTATAACCAATGCCCCTGGATTCTCTGACTGCAGGTTCTCAGCTGGCACAGTCACCTGTTCTACTACAGGAGTGAAGGAAGGAGAAACAAGAGGTGGAGTGTTGACATTCTCACCATTCCCAACCACTCCCTCCATAGATTGGTCCTCCTGATCCACTAATGACTTAAAAATCTCATATCGATTGTTTGGCTTGAGCTGTACCTGCTCCTTGCCATTTTTCTTTTTGTTTCTCTTTCATTTCACCTGTTCAAAGCCATCCTGCTGAGCATCAGGACCTGGAGAATTGCTAGAGAGTTCATTGATTGGACTGGACTTACCCTCTCTAGGGCGGTTTGACATTCCGCTCGGAGCCTCTGTTTTTGTGCTCACTATGTTTGGGCAGAACCTTGCCAAATGTCCATGCTTATGGCATACTCGGCACCTGAAAGGTAGGGCCTCATAGTCTAGCTGCTGGATCCAGGGTACTCCTGCAAGCTCAAGTTCCACCTCAGCTGGTAGAGGCTGACTAATGTCCATCTCTACACATATTCTAGCAAAGACAGTAGTATTACCCTCTATGGTATCTTTGGAGACTCCCAAAAATCTTCCTAGGGAATTACCTATTAGTTCCAACACCTGCTCACCCCAAAACTCCATCGTGAGAGCGTACAGCCGGATCCAGACCGGGACAGTCGTGGGTTCGATGCGGGGGTCGAAACCCACTCTCCAGGGTTGGACAAATAACCTTGCTGGTCCGTGGTTTCTCTTTTCTGATTCAAATGCTCTGTTTCTATCTCGCTAAAGAAGAGAAACTTATGATGAAATACCCATTGCTTATAGGCCATAAAGAGTACTCACCATGTGGCTCCCGGTCTCAGCGAACCCAGGTATGCAAAAAATTCGGTGTGGGCCGGATGCCCATGAATTTGCAGATCAAGTCGTGATTAGCTCGGTAGACGATTGTATCTTCGACCAGCATTGGTTCTATTACAATCTTAGGCCTGGAAGTGGATTGCGGGAGGCATCCATTGTGATAATGTGTATATTGTGTTGTGTATTTCCTATGCATTGTAATTAATTTGTGGTGTGTATTTGAGATAAAATAAGATAGGAGTTATAAGGTGTCAAATAGAATATTTCTCAAAGTGTAATTTCTAGCTTTATGAAAAGTGATATTTTAGGGTTTAGAAGTTTATTCTTGAAATTAAAAGTTGGATAGAAAAGTTTTATAATGTGCATTTGATGTTTGTACTATTTTTTAGAATTTGAAGGGTTTGATTTATGATTGGATGTTCTATTTTGTAAAACCAATAGAGTGTCAAAGCATTGGTTTGAAATATAAATGTGAACATGCTTTGAAAGGTTTTCCATTATATGAAAATGGTGTTTTCCTTATATGTTTATAGTGGAAAAATAATTCATTGTGATAAAGGATTTGAGGTCACATTATCATCAAAGAAAATAAGAGGTATGGGTATATTCTTTCTTCTTTGAAGTGTATTGGTTGAGAAAGGTTTTCTGGAAATATAAGGTGGAGATAAAAGGATTGTTTGATAAGCATTGTTGGAAATTTTGAGTTAGGGTTTTGAGACACACATATGCTTCATTATTGAGAGAAATTGGAATCATTTGATTAGGTTTTGTGATCAAGCTATGCATCCGTGATTGGTAATTTGTGAACCCTTAGTGTTTCATGGTTGGAAATACTTGAGCCAGAATTGAAACCAAGTGTATGCATTATTGAGAAACTTTTGCGAAGTGGTTTAAGTGCTAGTAAATTTGATTGAGCATTTGGTTGAGATTAGTTTTGTGAAGGAGTTTTGACATGATTGTGATTGATTTTTTGAGAATAAATTTGCAAGTGTTATAGAGCTATTTTATGGAGCAAACTTGTGAACTAGCCTTGAATATTTTGAAATAAAATTTGTAAATAATAAATATCTATTTTGATGAGACATGTGGAAGTGACAGACTTAATGATTGGGATAGAAAATTTTTGAGCATATGATTATGAGCTATTTGTGCATGTATTTGAGACAGATTTTGAGCTTGTGTTAGAGCATAATTATGCAAGTATTTGAGGCAAGAACTTGAGCATGTGTTAGAGTAGAATTGTACATGTATTTAAGGTAAAATTGAGTATGTGTTAAAGCAATTTTGTTCATGAGTTTTGAAATTGAGTTTAGACAGTCTTGTGAATGTAATATTTGCAAGTGTGAGCAGTGTTGTGAGCAGATTGTAAGCAGAGTTGTGGGCAGATTATGAGCAGTTTTGTAAGCATATTGTGAGCATATTGTGAATAGTGTTGTGAGAAAATTGTGAGTAGATTTGTGAGCAAATTGTGAGTAGTGTTGTGAGTAGATTATGGTCAAATTGTGAGTAAATTTATGAACAAATTTGTGAGAAGAGTTAGTTCAAATTTGAGATAGAGTGTGTTATAGATTTGAGATAGAATTGAGAGAAGGTTTTAGAGGTGACAAATAAAATATGATAGTAGTATCCAATGGATATAGATCCATTAGCCAGTGCAGTGGGGACAAAGGTCTCCAGTGGAGAGAGATCCATAAGCTAAAGAAGTGGGGATAGAAGTATTCTATAATAGAAGTTCACTAGCTAGATTAGTGGGGTCATAGGTCTCCTATGGAGAGAGTTCCACAAACCAGATAAAAGAGGGAATAGATTTTCCATGTGGAAAGAGATATGTGAACCAGATGGAGAGATAGAGTTCTTCTATGGAGAGAGATCCACAAACCAGTTGAGGAGAAAGAGTTCTCTTAGATCAAGTTCCATGAACTAGAGCAAATGGGATAGAGTTCTCTTGTGGAGAGAGATCCACAAATTAGAGCATAGGGGATTGGTGTCTCCTTTGGATAGAGGTCCATAAAAATTGTAATAGGCAATTGATTCCCAAGATATTTTTTGAGAAAATTTGGTGGAAATATTTTCTCTATGGAGTAGCCCACATTTGGTGAACCACGTTAAAATTGTGTCTCTCTTATGTGTGATGATTTGTGCATTACTTTGATTAATCCTATTAATATTTCCATTTATAATATTGAATAACATTGTTTGGGAAAGAAAAATAAAATTTGATTTTATACTGTTCACCCTCCCTCTCAGTATAAGACCGTGTTCTTCAAAAATGATTCCTCAAGAGAAAATAACCTGGTAATGTTGAACAAAGGGGCTTGTTGGGACCATCTCATGCCACTCTGACTTGTATGCATGCCAAGGAATCATACGTACTTCTTTCCATATAAAAGTAAGCCTCTCTTCTTGTGCAGCCAAACAACCTTTTTGGTTAACAATTATGGCACTACTCTCCTCAGCAACGACACCAAAAATGTCTAACTATGATGCTTACATTTAATTTTATCAATCTAGGGTAATCAAGGTTAGATTTAAAGAGTAAAAATCTAGTATATATTGTACAGTGATGATTAATTCTTAATCTTGATTCAAATATCTTTTCAGTCTTAGGTTTTGTAAAAAAATAATAATTGCAGTAAACAAAAATTATGCAAAAATGTAAATAATATGCAATAAATTAAATATAATTTTTACCTAATAATGACTTTACCTATTGGTGCATTTACGTAATAATGATGATTTTACCTATTAGTGAGTTTATCTAATTGTGAGGATCCTCGTGCAAATAGTTAGTTTTGATTATCTATTTTTATTTATGTTCATATGAAAATGTAATTTAATTTATTTTATAATTTTAAAGTTAATTTTATGTGCTAACTATTTCTAACCTCTTACAGAGGTGAGAGAATAGGGACTGACTATAGGAGTGGGCCCTGCCTCCTAGAGGACAGTATAAGTCTTTTCCCCTAAACTATTTTATCTCAGTAACTAATATTCATAATTACTATTAACATTATTCTATTCTATGAATGTAGGGAAAATACAATGATGATTACATAAAGGAAACCATGCAGTAATTGAAACAATAAATTATCCAGTTACAATAAAAAGTGCTACTTTATTACTAGAAATTTAGGCATACATAGTTGCATGTTTCTTCAAAAATTATCATAATCATTCCAACATTATTTCAGAATCATACATTTCTCTATTAGCTAGGTGATTGACTATTAGACAATTAGACCTTTTAAAAGGTCTCCCTTTTATAATATATAATATAACTTGAAAAATTCTAAATAAAAGTCTTCCACATATTTTCCATGTGGATTTGTTGTCTCGATAATGCAAAAACTATGTACATAATAGAAATAATCTAAATTGACATAGTTTTTTAATCCTACTTGGACTTAATCATAACCTAAGTCGTCTAAGTGACAATTTATGAACAAACATAACAAAATACATCTAATTTGAATATTTCACTAGATTTAACAATATATTATATGCCCCTTTATTCATGGGAAGGACATAATAATCTTGTGTTGGAGTCTAGACAACCTAACAACATACTAATTATATAATTTTATAAAACAACTTTATAACAACTTCAATAATCATAAGTTCCTCGTGCAAAATATTTGGCAAGCCAACCAAATATGCTAAATAGAATCATTTCATAACATATGCTGCCATGTAAGGGTGCCATGTGGTCACTAATGTGGCATGCAATGCATTGATAAATTGACTTGGTCAAATATTTCCATAACTCTTGGTGGTCGATATCTTTGTTAACAGTTTTTAGAAACTATCTTTGGTAACATACTTCAACAACTGTGTTTTGTAACATATTTCATCCACTATGTTCTATAACCCACATCTACAGCCTTCTCGATTCATCATCTTTACGTCTATATTTTATCATGTTTAGATTCTGGTTTGAATCTTGTATTGCTGCATCATACGCCTGTGAAATGTCCTTTAATATTTTCTTGTCCAATCATACACATCTTGCACATATTTTATGCAAAATCCATACATTAATCAATTTAAACCGCATTCATTGTTTTAACTAATGATTCATATAAATAAATAAAATAATCATTAAAATTTATTATATTCATGATTTAAAGATAGAAATCAAACAATATATCATAGATAATATATGCTAAATAAACACTCATAAATCATACACTAAAAGATATTGTTAAAAATAAAATTAAAATTTTGTTAGGAACAAGATTCATATATCTCATTTTTGATAGTCAGTGAGTTTCTCCATTGGTTTTAATCCCTGAGAAAAATGGTATAACGTGTGTGTGTCGATTATCATGCTCTCAACAAGGCAACATGCAAATACCACTTCCCATTACCTTTTATTGATAATATCCTTTACACACTCACTAAAAAGAGATAGTTTTCATTTATAGATGGATTTAGTGGCTATAGCGTTGCATTTGAGGACCAAGAAAACACAACATTCACATGTCTTTGGGAAACATTTTCATATCGTGTATTACCCTTTGACCTTTGTAATACTCCCACCACATTTCAAAGAGCAATATTAGCAATATTTTTTGACCTTTCTAATGAATGTGTGGAAGTTTACATGGATTATTTTACTATCTATGGGGATTCCTTTGATGAGGCTTTACAAAACTTGGATAAGGTACTAACTAGGTGTAAAGCCCATAATCTATATTTGAGCCATGAGAAATATATTATGATGATGAATTAAGGTATCATTCAAGTGCATTATATTTTATGAGAAGGTATCAAGGTGGATAGCTGAAATATTAAAATAATTAAACAAAACCCGACACCAAAAACACAAATATATGTTCATAGCTTTTTAGGTCATGGGAATTATTGTCATTGTTTTATTCAAGAATTTAGTAAAATTGTGGCTCCTCTTTTTATGTTGCCAATTAAATATGCAAAATTTAATTGGACAAATGAATTCCAAATCGAACTTAATTTAGTTAAGAAAAACTTATTTTCGCACCTATTCTTTGAGGCCCTAACTAGTCACTCCCATTCCACATCCACTGATGCACGTAATATTGCATTAGGAGTAGTTTTAGGCCAAGAAGAAGAAGGTAAGTCGTATGCAATTTATCATATTAGAAAAAATTTAATAGGATTTGAGAAAAACTATACGACTACTAAAAGAGAACTTTTATTAGTAATTTATACCATTAACAAATTCTACCATTACATCATAGGATACCAGACATTTTTTCAAAATATATTATTTTTCTATCAAATATTTAATGAACAAAGCAATGGTTAGTGGTATACTTATTAGATGGTTGTTATTGCTTCAAGAGTTTGATTTCACCATTGTTGATAAACCAGGGAACAAAAATGTTGTTGTTGACCACTTGTCTAGATTAATGCATACATATGATAATGAACCCATAAAAGACACATTTCCATACAGAAATATTTTTGTAGAATCCACACATTCTCCATGGTTCATTAACATTTCTAATTATTTAGCAATGATGAAAATCCTACCTCACCTCTCACATGAACAAAAATCTCATTTAATTCAAAAAAACTTATATTATAAAAGGACTAACAAAATTTTATTTATAAGTGGGCCTGATTTTGTTTTGCACGCATGTGTAATGGAATATGAAGTATTTGATATACTTTAAGCATGCCACGATGGACCTTATAGAGGATATTATTCTGCAAAAATAATTATTTATAAAGTCCTTGATGCTAGATATTATTGGTCCACCCTTCATAGGGATGCATGGAAATATGTCCAACAATGTGATCAATGCCAAAGGATGGGATGACTGATTACTTCAAATGAAATACCTCTACAAACTCACGTGATGCTTGAACCATTTGAGAAATGGGGGATTAAAATTTTTGGACCTATTAATTTAAATTTCAATAGAAACTAACACATTTTAGTTTGTATTGACTATGTTATAAAATGGGTGGAATTTTGTGCTCTAACCCATGCTCATGAAGACAAAGTTATTGATTTTTTGTATGAAAATATTTTTCAATGCTCTTGAAAAATTGTTTTAGATCAATGACCAAAATTCACATCCAAATTAATCAAAGCATTTATGGAGTATCATATCAAGCATTTAAAATCTTCACCTTATCAACCTCAATCCAATGAGTAGGTGGAGGTTACCAATCATGAGTTGGAGAACATTTTGATGAAGATAATAGCCACACACCGACAAGATTGGGCTAATAGATTGAATGAAGTAGTATGGGCATACAATACCACATGGAAGTCTACAATAGGTTTTAGCCCATATGAACTTGTGTTTGGTAAGAAGCCCATACTTCCTATTGAATTTGAGCTTTAAAAATTATGTACAACTTTAGAGGTTGGGATTGATCTAACACATGCACAATTAGAGAGAGTGACACAATTGAATCAACTTGATGAACTTAGACTTGAAGCTCTCAAAAATATAGGGCTCATTTAACAACAATAAAAATGGCATATCGACATATTAAAAATTGTAAGTTTCAATCAAGTGATTGGGCACTTCTATTTTATTCTCATTATCATGATTTTAAAGGTAAACTATGCACACATTGGTTAGGTCCATATTAGATAGAACATGTTTTTGATAATGGTGTTATTTATTTACAACCTATTGATGGTTTGAGAAGGTTCATGTTAGTAAATAGACACAGGTTAAAGGCATATAAGCCAATTACTAAGAAATAATTTATGACTCAATTTCAGTTACAATCATATATGTATGTGGTTGAGGAAACTTCTTCCTCCAACTGAATTATCAATTAAAATTTGTTGTTCTTGAAGTAAAAAGAAAAAGAGAATCCTAGTAATGAAAACCCATTTATGAGCATTACTAGGTCAAGTTATATATGAAAACCGATTTTTGGCATACATAACTTGGAAATAATTACTTGGTTGTGAAGGTAGAATATGGTTGAAAACAAAAATTAGTAGCCTCTTCTATTGAGAATATATATATACATATGTATATACATATATATATATATATATATATATATATATATATATATATATATATATATATTGTATAGATATATATACATATGTATATATATGTATAGATATATATACATATGTATATATATCTATACATATGTATATATATGTACATATATATACATATGTATACATATATACATATGTATGTATATATATACATATATATATATATATATATATATATATATATATATATATATATATATATATATATATATATATATATATATATATATATATATATATATATATATATATATATATACTATATATATATACGGTTACAATCATATATGTATATATGCATATATATATATATATATATATATATATATATATATGGTGTGTGTGTGTGTGTGTGTGTGTGTGTGTGTGTGTATATATACATATATATGCATATGCATATATATGTATATATTTATTTATTTATTTATATATTGCATGCCTTCTGATATTTGTATTTGTTTACAACCACAGTTTGCATAAAAAAATTCTTTTTGAGTTTTCCGACTGAAAACATCACACTCCAAATTGATGAGGTATATGTTTTCTTTCTTGTTTATCTTAGTGTTATGACTAGATTATGAATAGTCCACTTCCATATGTCTTCTAACAAGTAAAGAATAATAGTTGTAGACTGAGGTAGACTTGTGGTAGTGGTTGGAAATCTAATATATATTATTTTTTGATGTCCACTACTTTAGAAATAACACATCTAAGCTGCTCCAAAAAAACTATAGAAAGAATAGCAAAGAAACAAGGCTTCGGATAAGCATCAAAAAGTAAGCCAAAACACAAAAAATTCAATACGAGGACGTGCTTCTAATTAGAAATGGAGGGAAGACACATCATTTCAATGTGTTAGATTAATAATGATAAATCACAAGTGGTGTAGACACCGATGCAATAAAGGCAAAAATGTGATAAAATCATATACAACATTATGGTGAGATCACGTATAATAAGGATGAATACAATGAGGGATATGAGGTAAGGATATAACCACAAAATATTTTGGAAATCTAAGTCACAGGGTATAGAAATTCATATTGCACAACAGACAGTTTGGAAAAGTTATTTTTCCATATGAAAAAATTATTAAGAAGATAGGACCATTGCTTGATATGAATGCTCATGGCATGAGAGGAAAATGTAGTTAATAAGCATATGATGTGCAACAAACAATTAAAATTTTGCGCTACCTTGGCATAAAAAAATGAACACAAAGTCAAATGAGGTAAATAACTATGCCATATAACCACTCGATATTGGGTATTAGAAGAAGCACCATTAAGAGAACTAAGTGAAAATCAAGTGAAAGCTATGGAATTTGGTAGTCTTTTGGATGCATGAAGTGGTGATAACAAAGAACTTTTCCATCCTCAATATTACCTCTATAACTGATATTTAGCAAATTTATACTATGTAGAGGTGATACCCTAATTTCAGTCTTGTATTTGACTAGAATGGGTAGCCATAGAAAAATTTCTAAACCTTCGATGATGGCATAAATCTTACAATTTTTAGTCTAGCTAGAATTCATTTGATTGTTTAATGGGTTTGATGCAATTCTCATGGAGGAGTTTCTAATTGCTTTAGAGAAGGAAGAGTAGCACTTAGGGACACTAATATACAAGTAATGACTAAATCCTTGAGTGAAATTTCTTGCATTCCTTGTGTTGGAAAGATATTTTTCAATTCATAACCCCCTTGCATGAAGGTTTCAATTTTTTTGTGAAGAAAGGATACCTTGAACTAGAGTATAAATTGTTAAGAAAAAGTGTATGTAAGGGCATCAGAAGGACCAATTTTTTGGAACCCTAAGATGTGTGGCCATATAGGTCATGTGATATCTCACTTGTGATGGCCAATTCATCCTAGTTTTAGGATAGCATTTAAATATCTTAATACACTTACAACATGGTATCAAAATATTAGAAGTAAGAATAGACCTATCATATATTCTATGCTCTTTCTTGCATTCAATGTTCCAATGGGTATAGGAGGACATATGCCCTTTGAGACATCATGACCTCATAAAAATCATCTACAAACATCATTTCCTTCAATAGGAGGAAGGAGAAGTTTTATTTTTGGTATTCTTAGAATTTAGGTTATGCATATTTTTACGAATTAAGAGCAAAGGCATCAAGAGGATACAATAAATCTCTATGATAAAGAGTTCCTAGAAGTGGCTTTAAGTTGATACAACATCAAAATATTAGGGGTATACACCAAAAATATCAAAGGTACAAGAGAAATAGAGAATATAGGAAGGTACAAGAGAAACATCAAAGGCATAAACCACCAGTTTGCAAGAGACAAGTTCCACTATAGAGAGAGAGAGAGAGAGAGAGAGGAAATTGTTGGAGTTGGAAGAGGCTAGAAGGATGTTGCAGGAGAAGGATACCTTGTTCAAATTAAAGAAGAAATGGCTTCACTCAAGGAGCATCAAGGGCATAGAGGGAATTCAAAAGCCTCAAAACCCATAGAGTATAGTGACCATCTAGATGAAAATAAGAATCTCCTATTTTTTTCCATCCTTCAGGACTTAAAAGACAATGCAAGGAAGACAACAATTTCAAATGAAATAGGACATCTAGGGGAGGCATCAATTCTGACTATAAAATGTGATCAGGAACCATATATGGATATTATGGAGCATGATTATAGTATGCTAGAAACACGGATTGAAGGCTATATTTCACGCCAAGATCAAGAGGTACAAACCATTCCCTTAAAAATTCCTAAGCTTGTAGTCATTATTCCTCTAAATCTAGTAATATTAGATGAGTATAATGCTACTATAAAATGATGGGCAAAGAGGTGTACCTAACTTGAACAAAGAGTATAGTCCCTAAAACCTCTAAAGGAGAAAAATTAACAGTTTTAAGCTGACCTTACTGGGATACAAAAAAAATTTGAAACAACCTATGACATCATAGTACAAATTATGTAATGTTGATAGCTAATGAGGGTTTATAGCTTGTTTTAATAGGAATTGTTCTTTAGGTGGTAATTTCTAAGGTTGTATTTCATAATGAAATATACCCTAAAAAAACCATAGGAGTTTTTAGAGGAATACATGACTAGCACACTTGAGCAAATAAATTTTCTTTGTGAATTTTTTGTTCACTATTATGTTGCGGTTGAGGATTACACTTTCTTTCCCAACATCTATGTTGAATATGTTCAATTAAGAGATTTTTTCTCTATGATGCACAATCAAATACACCATAGAGACATGGATATAGAATATGTGAGCAAGGAAACCACTGTGGGACTACAAATAAAATACAAATATCCTAATGTTTATGGGATTATTACTAGGAACCTTAAACTAATGAGCATAAGCAACATCAAGCATCAATATGTGATTCACCAATAGGAAAGCATCAAATAGTTCCAAGGGTTTTTGAATCCTATTTTAAGAAATCTAAATAGGATTGCCATGCAAGAAGGGAAGAATTATCCTTGAGACTAAAAATGAGGGAGCTAGTCTCACCTACCAATCTCAATTGGTCACACCACCAAGCATTCATCATTGTCGTTATTTAGATTCTTGATTTTAAATGTAATGGAATGATATTTAGACCCCCTCTTATAATTAGTAATATGTATTTATATGATGCTATAGGACCTTGGAATCCCAAAATATTTTTAGTTTGGATCCATGATACGAGGGAATGCCAAGGATATTGTGCCATAGATGAGAAATTAACTCCAAAGATGGTTGAAGAAATAAACCTGAGTGAATATTTAGAGAGGACATTTGCATGAAGACTTGCAAACACTCAAAAAGAGGAGGAATTATGGGGCTCATATATACCTCATATGATAGGTGCTTTGAGATGTTCTTTTGCCTCTATTTGAGGTATATGTATAGACTAACATTAGAATTTTGCATAGTTTAGCATAACATTTGAGTTAGACATGTTAGAATAGGAGAATTACATTTACTAATTTATTTTGGGTTAATTTTCATTTTTCCTTTGGTTATTTTTACTAATTATTATAAAGTGGCAAAGATTTATTAGATATTGTAGGTTCTAAAGTACTTTTCAAGTGTATTTTGAAGTATATTCTTGTGCTTTGGACATTGGATAGGTTGTAATAGTGTGCACTAGGATGCGAGGAGATGCTAATGTAAAGAATAAAATAGATGTCCTATTTTGTGTGGATTTTAGCCAACCAGATAGAGAGAATCCACCATAGCATCTAATATCCAATCAATTGTGCTTACAAAGAAGTCCATTTTTGGTATTTTATCAAAACTGAAACTAGCTATTAATGACACATGTGGCTTTATTTTATCGTTTTAAGCAATAAAATTTCTAGGAGTAGAGGTTATCATTCTCCTTATAAAATAACCAAATGTGAACTCATGGTGACTATATGTTTTGGTTGTTGTAATATCCTTAGAAAATTTTAGGTATAATTAGTCAAACAAATGACGATGTCATTTACTTTTGTTATAGCAACAACCTTACCCATTGGAAATGACAGTAAATAAACTATTGTTATCATAAATAAAGTACCCTTACAAAATTTAGGATGCTAGAATCAATAATTGTGGATGTAAAGAATAGTTGGGAGTGAGAGACTATTGTAGTAAAATTCTTGTAATTTGACCTATAATTAAGAGAATGTTTTATTAATATGTTTTTTCTATGCAATTTATTAGTTAATCTGAATTAGCTTCCCTTTTTATTAGATGAGGAACAATGGCCCACTCTCTCATGTTGATAAAGAGTTGTTTTCCTATTTTTTGTAGTGTAGTGTGTTGTTGTTTTTATGTATTTTGTTGTAGTTATGATATATTATGTACTTTTTTGTGCACTTCTATAGTAATAGATATTGGCCAATTTAAGTGTGTAATTTAAATTATGTTCAACTTTACTTTCTATTATTTGTTTTTCTACAAATATTTGCATTATGTTATGTTGTTCTTTAAATTCAATATTGCTTTAATTTTCCTTAGGATCTTAGGAATTTGTCTCTCGAAACATCTCTTATAGTAATTATCACATATAGCCAAGGACACCGCCTAGGATTGATAATTTAAAGTGAATAGGAGTAACGACAACCATCAAGTCTCACTTCAATATGTTTACAAGTTGAACTACTAGAATAAATGCCAGAAATATCATTTATAAAATAGTTAAGAGGGCATTGATGTGGCAATAATTGGTGAAATATAACATGATTTGAGCATTATTAGAATCTTAAGGAATAATATATTCTAAAGAAGATTAATATCCCCCCTCATGATTTACTTTTATGTTGAATATTTGAAGGGTTTATCAGGATTCTCCTTCCAATAAAGGTCTTAATAAACAAGGAATGGTCACTTTCTCAAGATGTTGATGCATAGAAGTTTTGGGCAGATTGATCATAAATAGAAACTGGGGAAGGTATTTTAGTGTCAAATTTAATTGGAATAAATATCTAATAATTCTTCCTCAATAAAATATTCACAAGCACTAATCATAGCCAATGATTGGATGATTTCCTCATCTTCAAGTCCATCAATCCAAATATGCTTGTCATAATAATAAAATGGTTTGACATGTGGATAAAGAGTTATTTGCATTGTACTCATACCATAAAACATGGTCATGCTTCCAAATCTAAACTGATAAAGGTATCTATTGTGTCTAACCATGGTCTTCTAAGGATTAAAGGGTGTCCTCCTAATATGGTTTTGATCTATAATATTACAAATTCAATAGGATACTCCCATGAAGTGACAGTGACCAAAATATTTTCAAGTGCACCTTTCGGTTTAACATTAGACCAATCAACTAATTCTAAAACCATAGGTTTGGGTTATACATTTTGAAGTCCTAATTTATCCATAGTTTCTTTTTTCATCACATTTATGGCAAATTCTAGGTTGATAAAAATATTCTAAATATTTGTTTATCGTATATAAACACTTAATGTTGGAATCCTAAGATCACCATATTTTGGAAGAATTATTTTTCTAGACATAAGATCAAAAAGTTGTCCCATGACCTAAATAGTCTTAGGATATTTTTGTTTTTCTAATTTTTATCCTAACACAAAGATCCTTAACAATTTTAACATAAATGGAACATATTTTATATCTTGGAGTAAAGAAATTTTTACATCAATGTTCCTAAGATCATTAGCTACATCAAACTTAGCATTATATGCCTCTTTTGTCAATGTTAATCTCTAAGGAAAGGGTGGTTCAATTAGATTTTTGGACTTAGGGTTAGGTATTTTTTAGGAATATGAGATTTTTTAAACTAAGAAAGACTAATTTATTATAGCTAAAGAGTGTTCCTTAGAGTTTTGAGGTTTGGGAGGTATGACATGATCATCATTCACTTCTTCAGTGATGATTGGTGGAGTGGGATCATGAAGTATTTTTCTAGATCATAGTTGGATCTCACTACAAGGCATAAAGTTAATAGAATATGTCCATTTAGTTTTATTATAATAGAACAACTATGTCGATTGGTTGTTGGGATGTGCAACCAACAACCTTATAAAATATTGAAGTAGGATAAAAAATAGGATTTAGGATTTGTGTTATCCCATGCAGTTAGCTATGGGATAGCCCATGGTTTTGGAGTGGTTTCCAAGTTTACCTCTGGCCTATGTAAACAAGCCTTGGGTAAGTGATTTGAGTATTCTATGTCAACTTGATTTTGGATCATTGCAAGTTGGATTTGGAGAAAATTTGGATTCTTTATGTGTGTTGAAGATTACATGTGTATGGTTATGCTACTAGATTGTCTCATTTTTGTTGAATACTAAGGATATTCTAAGGGGAGATAATATTTGAAGTGTATTGTAACTAATGTGTTGTTGATAATACATTGAGACTCACTTCTTGCTAGGTTTTCCCCTCCATGTTTTTCCCAAATTCTATCTTGTGTTCTTCTCTTCATATATATTTTATTTTTTTCTAAATGGTAATACTCTATTATAGTAATTTTAGATCTAATTAACTAGCATAAGTTTTCTCATTAGACTAAATAGAAATTTTTTGTAGGGTTATGCACAGTGGTGAATATTCACCAATTGGGTGAATATTCAGATTTCCAAAATTTGAAATTAGTACAAATGGGGACCCTAGACTCGATCCATTTTCCCAAAATTTCTAGGTCAAATAATTTTTTAGGATTCAATATTCTAACTCCTTATAATTTAACTAATTAATCATTTATGTTTTATAATTTGAAATGGACCATTGTGTCCTTTCATAATAACCTTAGAATAGGTATAAAATAGAAGTAGATAGGGTGTAGGAAATCATCCATCAAGTACAAAGAATATAATTCATTTTAAATCCATTGGAAGGATCTCCTTACCAGTGCAACAGTGATTCATTTTAAATCATGATTCAATATTTTCTTCTACATATTCTAATATTAAATTCAAATTATTTTATTGCACAAATAAGATAAGTACAAGCAACCTATCATCTAGTATCAGAGCCATTCATGATCAAGAACAACTCATCCTCTACTATGTCCAAAAAAGACCTACCATAAAATATAGTCTCCATATAGTTTCCATTATCATTTCATTGCTCCTATAAAGTGTTTTTGCAGGAATCAGGTTATTTGCTACATTATTTTTTAGCCCGAACATCTTCAATAGTGATAACACCACTCAAGCCACAATATAATCTATCACTCTACTCACAAACCTCTTAAATCCATCCTCCATCATAGCAAGCATCTTGAAGTGATTCCAATTCATATCTCTGTGCGGTGTCATATCCAACAACAAATAGATCACTTCCAGATCATAAAAGACACCATCAAACACTATGGAAGACATAAAAAAACCTGATCATTCACATGACATCATTTTCTGGTGAGACGATAGAAAAAAAAACTGGAGAAAATATTAAATATTTTTTAAAAAAAGCTAAGGTTAAAATTGACGTCATCATATGAAAAGGAATTGTGGTCATCGTTAGTTTTTCTATCATAATCTAGTTCAATTTTTGAAAGGTAAGACATGTGAAATTATTCCACATTTTTTTCCCGTGAAGGGAAGCCAACATATTAAAAGGGATTCTCCTCACATAGGACAAGTGACTACCAACTGATAGTCATTATAACCCTACATGTCTATCTCCTCACCTCGGTCCCACCTCATGCCCCACACCCACATATTACTACCTTATACCTCATAATCTGCTCTTCCTTGGTTCTACCTTGTACTCATCATCCCTTCATACACTTGTTGTTAATGCCACCTACCTTGTGCTCCTTGTCTGTACCTCTTCGCTATCGGTGTCTCATGCCTCATGATCTACCTTGTCCCTCCCCACTATCGCTACCTAGCACTTCATGTTCCACCTTGTCCCTCCAACCTATTGTAAATTCAAAATTTGAAAACTAAGTAATCGTTGGGGGTTCCAAAAAGTTTCTAAAATAAAATTTTAGACCAACTTCATTTTTTTTCCAAACTACATTAAATTTTTACCAAATAGTTTTCCAAAATATATTAAATTTAACCAAAATTTAAATTTATATTTTGTGAAGACTTGAATTTTTGCAAACTACTCCTCGAATGGCTGACGGACGGAGATCGCAAGACATTACTCTCGAAAAAATCTACCATGAGCTTCGCCAATTTAAGGACCAAATTTCTCAAGAAAATTTAGCTACGAGGCAGGAATTTGAGCAAAGGATGTCAACAATGGACTTGAAAATAGACACCTTCAATCACTCTGTTGATACGATAAATCAAAATATGGCACTAGTTCAAGCTGGCCAACCCACCGGAGGACCAACACACCCGACACCACTTGGGGGGCCACAAACATCCATCCTTCCCAGAACTACTAAATTGGATTTTCCCAAATTTGAAGGAGGTGACCCCACTAACTGGATTTATCAGGTAGAACAATACTTCTCCCTAAACCAGATCCTTGAGGCACAAAAAGTTCGTATTGCATCCTTCCACCTTGAAAATGATGCTATCCAATGGTACCAATGGTATGAAAAGACTAATGGCACCCCTACTTGGCTAGACTTTACACAAAATCTATTGGTACGATTTGGCCCTAGTAAATTCAAAAATTTCATAGGAGCCCTTACCAAGCTGTGTCAAACCACTTCGGTGCATGAATACCAAGCTCAATTTGAGAAATTAGCCAATCGCACAACAGGGCTAGATGCCTCATTTTTTCAAAATTGTTTCATCAGTGGATTAAAAGAAGAAATTTGACTAGAAGTACAAATGTTCAATCCCACTACCATGATGCAGACCATTGGATTGGCCAAATTGGTAGAAGATAAATTCAATGCTCAATGTCGATTAGGAAAACCACCTATGGGGAAATCACAAAATACTTACACCACCCCAAAACCTAACCGAACCTTACCAATTAAACGTCTCAGCTTTGAGGAAATGAAGGAAAGATGAGCAAAAGGCCTCTGTTATCATTGCGATGAGAAATTTGTACCAAATCATAAATGCACTACACAAAAATTATATATTCTGGATGCAACTGATCCTTGTAGTTCAAAAAAGAAGAAAATAATATCGAGGTAGAAGTGGTGATGGATACACACGAGGATAGCACTGAAGACACACCAAAAATTTCTTTCAACGCCCTCGCTGGTTTTTCTTCTCCACAAACTATGAAAGTCTAAGGGTACTTCAAAAGACAAAACCTCATTGTGCTTATTGACTCTGGTAGCACACATAATTTCATCGACCCACGTGTGGCAAAACAAGCTAACTGCTATATACAACCTTGTAATAGTTTTGAGGTCATGATTGGCAATGGAGGAAGGATCGCATGCAAAGGGAAGTGTCAAAATATTAAGCTCACCATGGACGATTACAATATGAAAAATGACATGTATGCACTTCCATTAGGAGGATGTGATATTGTCTTAGGGGTGCAATGGTTACGAACACTCGGGACAATCCAATGGGATTTTGAGGCATTATGGATGAAATTCACAATAAAAAATCAAACATATACTCTTAAAGGATTACAATCAGGCCCTTCCCAAATAGTAAGTTCTCACCGAATGGAGAAAATTATTCGCAAAGGAGGCAAGGGAATGATTGCACAATTATTTTCTATTCAATCCACCGATGAGGAACAAAAAGAGGTGCCAGAATTACAACTTCTAACACGCCATTCTAGAGTATTTAATGAACCAAAAGGGTTACCCCCTCATCGTAGTCACGATCATGCAATTCAACTTCTTCCTAGGCATCAACCCCCAAATATCCGACCTTATCGATATCCCTACCTACAGAAAACTAAAATTGAAAAACTTGTGCAAGAATTATTAAAGGCAGGAGTTATCCGACCTAGTGTTAGCCCTTACTCTTCCCCAGTTTTATTGGTTCATAAGAAGGATGGATCATGGCATCTATGTGTTGATTTTCGTGCTCTTAACAAACTCACCATCAAGGATAAATTTCCCATCCCTGTTATTGATGAGTTGCTGGATGAGCTTCATGGGGCTAAATACTTTTCAAAATTGGATTTACGATCAGGATATCATCAAATTCGAGTCAGAGAAAATGATATTCCAAAAACAGCCTTCCAAACTCATGAAGGGCACTATGAATTTTTGGTTATGCCTTTTGGCCTTACCAATGCTCCTTCAACATTCCAAAGTTTAATGAACCAGGTATTCCACCCTTATCTTCGAAAATTTATTTTGGTTTTCTTTGATGATATTTTGATTTATAGCAAAACATGGGAGGATCACTTGCTTCACTTAGAACAAACCTTAAAAACCCTGGGGGAAAACCAACTATATGCCAAAAGATCAAAATGTTCTTTTGGACGACAAGAGATTGAATATCTTGGCCATATTGTTTCCAAGGATGGCGTTAAGGTGGACCCTCGCAAAATTGAAGATATGAAAAATTGGCCTACCCCCAAATCATTGAAAGGCTTGCGTGGTTTTCTAGGATTAACTGGGTATTATCGTAAATTTGTTAAAGACTATGGCAATATTGTTGCCCCCTTGACAACTTTACTTAAGAAGAATGCTTTTCTTTGGTCCTCCAAGGCTGACGATGCTTTCACCAAATTAAAGAATGCCATGTGTTCCACTCCTGTGTTGGCCATGCCAGATTTTTCCAAACCCTTTGTGATTGAAAGTGATGCTTCGGGATTAGGAGTGGGAGTCGTTCTCATGCAAGACGAACGACCTTTGGCTTTTACTAGCAAGGCATTTTCCAGGAAGAATTTAGCCCACTCTACATATGAGAAAGAGATGTTGGCTATCATTCATGCCATCCAACATTGGCGACCATACCTCATTGATCAACATTTTACTATCCGTACCGATCACCATAGTTTAAATTTTTTTCTTGAGCAACGTATATCCACTCCTGAGCAACAAAAATGGGTTACTAAACTATTAGGGTATGATTATGAGATCATATATCGTAAAGGGAAGGACAACATGGCCATCGATGCCCTTTCCCAAAAATTTGAAGAATTACCCCAGTTGCACGCACTCTCATCCCCTATTCCCCAATGGGTAGACCAGGTAACAAAAGAATGGTTTAGTGATACTTCAACGCAAGCATTAATTCAACAAATCCAACAAGACCCCACCAGTAAGCCTCACTATACTTGGAGCAATGGCATACTTAGGTTCAAAGGGCGTATTGTCCTATCTCCTACCTCCTTATATCGAACCAAACTACTCCATGAGTTACATGCCACACCTATTGCAGGACATTCTGGATTCCTCAAAACTTATAAAAGAGTGGCTCGATCTTTTTATTGGGTAGGAATGAAACAAGATATCAAGATATTTGTGGCTGAATGTGAGATTTGCCAAAGACAAAAAGGAGAGACAGTAGGTACCCCTGGCCTTCTTCAACCTCTCCCTATCCCAACCAAAACATGGACCGATATTTCGATGGACTTTATTGAAGGTCTTCCAAAATCATCGAGAAAAACTACTATTCTAGTTGTGGTGGATCGATTGTCTAAATATGCTCATTTTTGCTCCTTAGCCCACCCTTACACGGCTAGTACCGTCGCCCAACTCTTTCTTGATAATATTTTTAAACTACATGGTATGCCTTCCACCATCATCAGTGATCGTGATCCCACCTTCACTTGTAATTTTTGAAGGGAATTGTTTAAACTCCAAGGCACTCAACTCCGTATGAGTTCTGCTTATCATCCCCAAACCGATGGTCAAACAAAAATTGTAAATAAATGTTTGGAAACTTACTTGCATTGTTTTACTGCTGCTCAACCCCTTCATTGGGTCAAATGGCTTCCTTTAGCGGAATGGTGGTATAATACCTCATACCATACCGCCATTAAGATGACACCATATGAAGCTTTATATGGCCAAGTACCACCTTCCATCACCTCTTATATTCCAGGAAGTACCAATGTGCCAACCATGGATTCTGAACTCTCTACTCGAGCTAATATCCTTCGCCTTCTCAAAGATAATTTACTCACAACCCAACATCGTATGAAACAACAAGCGGATCAACATAGGATCGAACAAGAATTTCAAGAAGGTGATATGGTATTCCTTCGACTTCAACCTTATCGCCAAACTTCTCTCAAGATCAAGGGTTCACAAAAGTTAGCTCCCAAATTCTATGGGCCTTATAAAATTTTACAACGCATAGGACCCATTGCTTATAAACTAGAGTTACCAGAGTCTTCCAAAATTCATCCCGTGTTCCATGTATCTTGCCTTAAACCAGTAGTCGGCACACACATTACCACACAAACTCAACTACCTGAATTCACAGAGGATGGATCACTCATGGTTGAACCTGAAGCCATCTTGGATCACCGCACTCGTCAACTTCGCCATCGCACCATCACCGAGCTTTTGATTCAATGGCGGGGCTTACCTTCCGAAGATGCTACATGGGAAACACTTCATCAAATCCAACAATAATTTCCTCACTTTCAGCTTTGAGGACAAAGCTTCTTTTAA
The DNA here is from genome assembly GCA_028583015.1 of Wollemia nobilis. Lineage (NCBI taxonomy): Eukaryota > Viridiplantae > Streptophyta > Pinopsida > Araucariales > Araucariaceae > Wollemia > Wollemia nobilis. The sequence goes on along the minus strand of JAQPPZ010010078.1, from coordinate 1,181,602 downwards.
GGAGGGTGGCATGTTAGGATTCACTATCCTAACTCCTTATCATTTAACTAATTAATCATTTATGTTTATTATTTCAAATGGACCATTGTGTCCTTTCATAATAACCTTAGAATAGGTATAAAATAGAAGTAGATAGAGTGTAGGAAATAATCCATCAAGTACAAAGAATATAATTCATTTAATCCATTGGAAGGATCTCCTTACCAGTGCAACAGTGATTCATTTTAAACAGTGATTCAGTATTTTCTTTTGCATATTCTAATATTAAATTCCAATTATTTCATTGCATAAATAAGATAGGTACAAGGAACCTATCATAATTTTTAGGGGTTGATTCACCGCACGTTGATAATAATATTACCAAAAAAATTAAATCGCCAACACTCCCGCCTAAACTAAGGACCCTTTTTGCCTTGAAATTATAAAATTTTTAAATTATCTCACCAAATTCACCTCTTATAGTAGTATATAAATGTAACATGACAACCATACCCATACAACTAAAATAATAGTGTGGTTTGCATACGTTGGATTGTGCACCATCCAAACCAATTTATGCACTTGTCCCACATCCAAACTAATTTTGGAACCCACCCCACATCTGGATAACTTTTGCATCCAGATCAAATTAGGACCACTTTCTGCACCCGGGTCACATCCAAGGTGCTTTCTGCATCTGGCCTACAATCTAGATGTAAAATTTCCCTGAATGCATCCCAGGTGCATAAAGTGGTATGGATGTGGTTCGGGTGCAAAAAGGGTACCAAATGTATTTCGAGTACAAAAACTGGTTCGAATGCAGTTCACCTATAGAAATTGGTCCAAATGTGGGATGAGCACAAAAATTGATCCAGATGTAGAAATTGATCTGAATGCAGTTCAACTGCAAAAATTGGTCCAAATGCAGGACAGGTGCAGAAATTTATCTAGATGTTGGTCAGGTGCAAAAATTGTTCTGGATGTGGGTCGAGTGTAGAAATTGGTCCGAATGTAGTTTGGGTGCAGAAATTGATATGGATGTGGTATAGGTGCAGAAACTGGGCTGGAGATGGGATGGGTGTAGAAAACAGGCCAAGAGAGGTGGGAAAATGAAGAAGAAAAAAATGGAATTTCAAGGATCTCAAGGTAAGAATAAAAAAATGACTCTTTTTTAGACCTCCTCACAACGGCAACCAAAAATTTGATGTTTTCCAACCCATCAAAAACTCCACAGTTAAGCATGCTCTATAGGAGTAGTAATAGAATGAGTTACCTCTTGAGAAGTCTTGGTTTTGCACCCACCAAACTAAAATTTTTACCTAGGTTATAACCCAAGTTCATCTGAACCTTGTTTTACACCCGGTTTGCATTTGGGATTTTTTTTACACCCAGTTTACAATCGGCACTGTTTTGCACCCATTCTAATCAAAACTATCAAATTCATCAATGTTTTATAATTTTTGATGAAAAATAAGGTAATTTGCCATGTCCTCCTACATGAAGTTGGCTAGGATTTGCCAGGGTTTTGAAATGGATTTCCTATTTTTTACAAGTACATTTCGAGTTTGATCCCTAATGCATAACCCTAAATTGTTATATTTTGATGTATTATTTCCTTTCATAATGTGCCCCACTACCTCTCTTAAATAGTCCTTTGTCCTGTATCCTATGGTAATCCTAGGGGATGGTACATGGAAAATGCTCATCAATCCATGCTTATAACAAGAATACTAAGATAATCATGTGTCTAGCGATCCTAGATGTGATATAGGTCATGGTATAAAAAAACTAGTAAAGCCCTCCCACAGATGAATCCTCTCTCTAGTCTTGTGTGGCCCTCCTCCATGGTAAGATATAATGGGTGGATCAATGGCAATAGGATCCTATTCATTTCCTTGTGAAAAAACATGTAGGTGAATAAGAGGAATATCCTCACATGTTGTGCAAATGGTATGGTCATTGTTGTCTAAATTTGCTTCAACATAATAGTACATTATCAATCTAGGTGCTTCTTCCATGTGTTCCACTTGGCCAACATCAATCATATCTCCTATGTCATAGTAATTTAGGGTCTTCCAAAATATTGATAAACCTATGATTTAATAGATGTCCTCTAGGTTTACTATCATCTCTTTGACCTCATCTAGTGTTAGCCTCTACAAAAATGTCTTAGTCATCATATTCTTCAACAACACAAACTTGTAATACAATGGCCTATGGGATCGAATGTAAGGTATATCTACTACCTAGTCTAGACCAACCTAACATATCTCTGCTTGCACCTATGATTCATCCCCTTTCTAAAACACTTTTGCTACCATGAGGGTTCCTTGTATCACCATAGGCAATTATCTCCTACCCAGCCCATGTTGATTGCTCCATTGATACTAGCCTTGGCATTGTATCAACCTTAGCATTGTCCTCAACCCTACCCTCCACCTCACCCTACTAGATCCTTATTTAAGAAATATTAGTCTCATAAAAATATTTAGACCATGATTTTTGATTTTTTACTATGATCATTGATCATGACCAAGATTGTCTCTATTTTGGAAAGACCATGATTGCGCCTTTTTGCTTGCAACCAAGATCATTGTTTTTATTGTGATCATATTTTTTTACCATGATCACCCTTTTTCTTAGTTATGGTCATAATAACCCCTTTTGCCATGATTATTACTTTAGGCTATGATTATTACTTTTTTTCTTTTCGCCAAGGTCACCAAGGTTGACCATAATCGCCACTTTTCTAAAAATAGCAATCTTGGCTAACATTGAATTTTAGGCCTTTTGGGGCAATTATGGGCTATTTTTGGCTTCCCTATGTGGACTTCACCATCTAGATGGCATGGAAATCCTAATGGAACTTTCTATGCTATCCTAACTATTTCCTTGCTAGTCTAACTAAGTGTTTGTTCATTAATCTTGATTTCTTAATTTGTACTTATTTTTAGTTGAAAAATAAGAAAAATCTATTGGGGTCTGAATTGACATCAAGGAAAACCTGAAATATGACTATGAATCTATGATATTCTATAAAGCATACAATACATATCTCATACAATACATATGATATTCTAATCATATCTCAAACCTTGATATTGGATGGATTAAATATTACTTCAATACAACCTCCAAAGTAGGCTGGTATACCTTGTCAAATAATTGTGTGTTGACTCAATTAAGCTTGGTTTAAAATTTAAAAATATAGATATAGAAATGGGATAAGGGTTAGAAATAGTTTGAATTAATAATTACAAGATAAATCTAATAGAATATATGACTACAAAGAATATTTTTTCAAATTACATTTCCAGTATGCCACACTTAAGACTAATAGCATTTGAAACCAATAATATTCACCATTACAAAATAAGAAAATTATTTTAGAACTATTTCAAAAATCTAAAATGTTAATAATCCAAATAGCATAATGAGATCAACACTCTTATTAAAAAAAAATAAGTTCCTTACAACATTTGTTTAAACATGAAGCATTTCAATTTTCCCTATGTTAGAAATCCAATAGCGGCAGAATAGACTAACCATAACAACAATAGCTAGATTAAACTCACAAGAAATGAAGACACTGGCCTGAGGCAAACATCCAAGTAATGCTTCTATTAATTTCTTATAATTTTTACAACAATAGGGAAAGCAATACTCTAGAGCTGACCCTTCAAATCGAGGGTTCAACCTCTATTTATAGTTTTATAATAAAATAGAAAATTATAGGTACATTACAATGAATTTTGTGTGCTAGATTAATAGAGTGTTGAGGTGGCAATCTCTTATTTAATTATAGAAAGAAAGGAGATATGCTCCATGAAAACCTCTACACATTTTATCTCTACAAGTCATTTGGTCTCCCATGGCTTTTGGTTGTTGGGCTGGTTACAAGGTAATCAAACTATCCCTTGTTCTTATCGTGGTTTTTTGTTGTATATCTGCAACTAAATCTACTGATGGATCTTGATATTTACAATACTTTATCTCCCTTGGAATTTTTTCTCACGCTCAATAATAACATAGACAAATATTTGATTCTCTTATCAGCATGGAATTTTACCCCTTTTATGAAATCAAGTCTAAATTCATCACCAGCCTTTAATTTATCTTTAAATGGCTCATATTAAAAGAAGACTTGGTGTACTTTCAAAAATTTAAATCATTTTATTATTTTCCTTCTATAAAATCTTCCCCATAAAAATTTCAATGATCAATGCTTTGTTTTGGAACTTATGAGTATCCACAGTACAAAACACTGCTCCTCAAAATTTTGCTCCCTTAGTTTTTACCATAAAATGTAATATTTAGCGATGTTTCATGGCATATTTTACCTGGCACTCTTCCATTTATCAATTTCTAGCAATGAAATCAACATCTAGTCATGTGGTAGAAAGAGTCCCTTGAAAAAAAATTGTGCTTAAAAAAATTCCCGCTACAAGTTGCCCTCCTTTACAAAATCTGCTCCTTGAAATTTCGCTATGTTGGATTTGATTGGTTTGACCACGAAAATATAAATTGCATTTTAGGTGCACAAAAATTAACATAGGACTTTCCTTGGAAAATAGAAGAGCCACTTTTAGAGTCATCTTGTGAAATTACGCTGCTTTGAATTTCGATACATCAGTTTTGAATAAGTGGACCACGAAATTTCACATTGTCTTGATCATGTGGAATTTATAACTACAACTTTTCTCAATGGGACTTTGTCATAAGCAGGACCAATTTTCATCTATATTTTATTTTGCTCCTCTTCAAAACTCCGCTGGGCATTTTTTGACTATTTTGACTATGGAATTTTGCATTTTCTTAGCTCTGGAGAGGAAAATAGCATTGTGTTTAGGCTCCCTTTGACACTCAGTCAAAATATTTACAATTTTCTCCCTTCGATATTTGCTAGAAAATATGATGAACTTAGAGCCTTATCCTTTGGGAAATTGGAGTCAAAATGAATAAATGGTATTGTATGATGGCCATGAAATGGATGAATGGAATGGGATTTGAAAAGAAAAATGGATGAATGGAGTGAAAGGAGAAGACTAGGGACTAAAAGGAATGAAAGGATGAAGGGAGAAGGATGATGAAATAAGCTTTAGCTGGTTACAAATGATATCTCAAGGAATGGATTTCCAATGAACCTTACTCTTTTAAATATTTATGAAGATGCTCAAAGAGTAATGGTTCATAAAGAGGTCATGCTAGAGGAAACTATAGATCTTCTCTACAGAGAACCATTTCTTCCATCAAGTCAACCTCCTAATTATTATTCAAAAAATCACCTTTTCATGACTGTGAGACACTTGAGTGTTATAACCAAAATATCCAATAGCTAACAGTGTATGAAGAAATATAGAAATTAAACAAAATGTAAATCTACTTAAAAGTGTATAAATATGTGCTCTTTTATAGGCTATATCAAAATGTGTTCTTCCTCCCTAGAATTATGTATCATAATTGTAGACACCTAAAACATGCCATGGTCAGGAAGACTACTTACATGGGTACACCCATAGGTCATGTGACTAAACCTTGGGACCTTCCAAGTGTCAAAAGTGGTTTCTACCACTCATTTGGGGTATTTTTAGCCCATCCAAGCCTGGCCGTTGTAGACCAGAGCGGCCAGAATCTAGTCGCTGTAGCTCAGAGTGGCCAAACCTTAGCCATTGTAGATGACAATGACTAAGCTTTAAATGCATTTTGCCACCCATCCAGCCTAATATTGGGTGGAAGTGGCAGTATGCATGCAATAAGGATGAGCGGGGACAACTTTGCATCCCTCCTCATAGCCAGTCTACATGGAAGACTCAAAGTCCAGATTTAGACTTCAATTAAACATAGAAAAACAAAGAGCTTCTCATGCTAACACCTAGTACGCATGAGGGATTCAGTCCTAGGGTTGAACATTGACCTAGGGTTTCAAAACACTTTATAAGGAGTAAACCTAAAAGCACTAGGGGACTTTCCTAGACCTTCTTTTGATCAATTAGGAGATATAGAGCTCCTTGGACATTCTTGGACCTTCTTTCAATCATAGAGAGAGGGAGAGCAACATACATAAGAACTTTGAACAAGTTGGATCATTGAGGAGAGCTTCTAGAGACTTGGAGAGCTTCCCTTGGAGATCGATTCTTGTAGCGAAGCCCTATCGGATTAGAGGGCAAATCTGAACACATAAGGTAATCATTTTTAACATTATAAGTGGACTTGAGCCCATAGCCTTTGGATCAAGAGAGAGAGATTTCACCTTAGCGACCGTTGTCCTGGATAGTGGCCCGTAACCTAGTCTAGGGTTTAGTTTCTTTTATTCTACTTTATCTCTCATTTCAGTAGCTTAAGCTTTATTTTAGTTAGTTGCTTACATAGTACTAGTTTCATTGCATTTATTGAGATTATTCATTGCTAACAACCTCATCCGAGGAGGCAATCTCGGACATCTAAGTGTGTGTTGTTGTTTCATTGATTTCAGGGCTACAGGTTCAATCGAGAAAATCTATGACATACGAGTACAAGAAGATCCCTCTAGCATTCAGACCTAGAGAAGGAGGCATCAGTAAGCCCTCATACATTTATGTGTGTGTCACTAGGAAGCCTTATAAAGTGTGCCCCCTATGTGAGGGGATATTTCATACACCTGCTGCCCTCTTTTGTGTGTAAAATCATGTATCAAATGAAGGGTATCCCTCAGAGGGATTCATTTGTAACCTAATCTAGAGAATATCAATAATAAAAGCATTTGTTCATTTACTTCTTCGCATTCTGGTTATATCTACTTTGTACCTTTCATTTGTTGCATATTTAATATCAAAGGATTCAATCGAATCACAAGTAGAGTAGTCTAGTGGATGGCGCACCACTTCCTTGGGGTCACTATAGATGGTGATCATGATGGGACCCCTACCCATTTCTTTATCTTATTTGCATTTTTTTCCCCTTTACTAACTTAGGTTTTGTATACAGGTGCAGCCGCTCTGATCTACAGTGGCCAATAGTCATCCACTCTGGTTTACATCGGCTAGAGATCAACCGCTATGGTCAACAGTGGCCAGAATTCAACCGCTCTGGTCAACAGTGGCCAAAGCTGGAGTGCAGCAGAGGTCAAAACATCGACTCTCTGAGCTGGATTAAAGGTCGATACAACTTCTCTGACACTTTATAGCTCTCTATCTATTTCTATTCCATTAAAATTAGTGATCATTAAGAAATATTTCAATTTGGAAAACTGAAAGAATGAAAGAGAAAGAACTTGTATCTTGCACATCCTAGGTTTCTTTTTAGATTTTCCACTAGGCGTTGCTAGGAACAACTTCTATCTATAAAGTTCACCCTAGAATCCAATGTGCTAGACATTGTGTGATTGGTTTTCTTGTTTTGGGGCCTTTCTAAAGGCCATACTTGCACCTAATAGAGTGCATTCATTAAATCTCATAGTAGCTATGCACCTTTCTAAAATTGAAATGCATTTTGCATTAGGCATATAGGGAAAGTTCATTGTTGCTATATGATGCATTCTTATTCATGCAAAACTTAAAATGAACCACACACATGCATGTTTATTTTAAACATTGGGGAGTTGGATTTCATCACCAACCCTCAATTCAGTCCGGTGACATTGGCATTCATCTCCTTCCACCAGTTTTCCCCTAGAGCTTCATAGAAATAGATTGAAGAACTTACTTATAGTGACACTAAGGTATTTGTGTTCAAACTATCTCCCACTATTGGAACAATCAATTGGTTCAAAGTGGAAGAGCTAGGCAAACCCTCCACTAGGATTTAAGTGGTGTACCCTAGCCTCTTTTGAGAAATCATTTTTGGCATGAGTGTTCTTGATTATCACTATGGATGAGTCTCCTCATTCCAAATCCAAAGCAACAACAAGAAACGAGAAACAACCAAACATCAAAAATACATCAAACAGTTTAGGGCACACTTAAATTTGTAATCAAGATAAAAATTTGTGTGATATTGCTTGGTCATATTTAAGTGCAACACAAAAACTAAAGTCATAAAACAAAATGGTCAAAACAAGAAGTAAACACCCTCGGTCTGATATCGAAGGGGAATCTGAAGCAACTCATACCCTTAGGTGAAGTCATAGTAACATTGAAAGACCCACTCAAAAGATCGTAAGACGCAATTCTATGAGTCTAAGGGGTGATAACTCAACCCTTGGAGGATCTCCTTGAGAAACCCCAAATAGGGAACCAAATATGGGAACTACATCACATCAACACAAAGAGGCCTCACGGCCATCATCATCAAGGAGACATGAGGAAACCTCAAGGGCTTCCTCTAAACACATAGAAACTTCTCAGAGACATGAGGAGGCTTCAAGGGCTTCCTCCTCACATAGACATAAAGAGGGTTCTAGACCCCATTCTTCACACAAGGATGATGAGGTTTCCCCATATCCATCCTCATGGAGGGTAGAGAGGACCATAAAACCTTCATCACCAAAAGGGCACACAAGAGTCCCAACATCCCAACATTCACATGAGATACTTAGAACAGATCAGCCCACTAAGGGACAAGAAACTAGAAATACCTCTAGTCATAGACAGAAAATAGAAGATATCCTTAAAATAAGAGAGAGGATTCCATTAGACTATGACCTTATCAAAGTAAATGGCACCCCATGGGATCAGCCATGGAAAACAAGATAGTTGGATGAGTTGGATTGGTTGCATCCGAGGCCACCTCCCAGAATGGTAGCCACAGAGAATTCTACATCTGGAAGTTCATGAACCATGACTTCTAAGCCCACTTCTCAAATTGGGGGTGCCTCAAGGTGACCCCATAGTAAGCATACAAAGTTTGGTCATAAATACACTCAAGAATATACTAAAAAAGTCACATTAACTAGCAAGAGCAAAGAAATAGCAGAAACCTCTTCGAGAGATCTACAAATCAAAACCACTAGGACATGGTCAGATAAGCACAAGTCCTCTATGACTACACAAGTTAACCACGTGTGATAGTTATAAAATACCTTGCACAAAGATAAAGAGCTTGTAGACACTCTTGAACATGATAAATAGAGAGAATGGTTGTTGCGCCAACATGAGCAACATTTAAGAGAGCAAGCTAAGCAGCTAGCTCAAAGCAACCAACAAACAAATGGAAATGATCTTCAAAGAGATCAACACGCTAACTCACCAATGGAGGATCACACTAGACAAGAAGGAAACCTACAATAAAATAATCCTCTAAATCATGAGAGGAATCCAATTGGGGGGAAATTGTAGACATAATAAATCAGGATCAGGTGTATCCTAAATCCCCTCGAAGGAGGGAAGAAAATGGAGAAAATCAAACAGATAGAGTGTTACCTCCACTACCACCGTGGGGGGGTCTACAAGAGGAGGAACTCCTTGCCTCAAAGGCCTTCCAAGCACTAATTGAAAATATGAAGTCCATTGAAAAACAAGATATAGCTAGTAGTCAACCAACATTGAGAAAGATACACAATCAACCATTATGTCAATCCATCCCTAGCCCCACATACCCTAAGCACTTTGAGATACCTAGGTTGGAAAAGTTTAAGGGTGAATAGGATGCACAAGAGCATGTTACTAATTTCATCAATGCATGTTTTCATCTTGAATACAATGATGCTCTCATGCTTAGGACATTCATTATGACATTTGCGGGCACCACCACCCAATGGTTCAACCAGTTGCCCAAGCATAGCATAGCCAATTTTGAACAACTAATGAATGCTTTCTTGAAGCATTTATCTTTTTGTTCTAAGAGGAAAGTGAACCTTTTAGACCTAGCCAATCTAAAACATTATGATGACGAGCCAGTAATGGATTATGGGAATAGATGGAGGAGAGTCATGGCAAAATTATCATTCTTTTTCCCCACATAAGAGGTCATTTAGATGATCACCAAGAGTTGTTCCAAACATATTTCCCCCTTGCTACAACTCCAAAAGTACCCCTCCTGTGAAGAAGCTTGGGCACAGGCCAAAATCATTGAGGAAATAAAATTGGATGAGGGAACTATCAAACTCCAAACCAAGAAGGAGTGGAACAAAAATGACAAAAATGGAAAATACAAGCAGAAGCAGGCAAACCCTTCTCTAGTTAATCAAGTGGTATTGGCTACACCTAAGGAAGGGGTTGTCCACCAACCCTATAATTATCAAGCACAACCCCCACCATCCAACTATGATCAAAATAACAATCAGGGGCAGAACAAAGAGCGCAAACCCCCTTGCTATTTCACACCATTGATAGAATCAATGCAATCAATCTTCAACCAACTAAGCGAGGTGTGAAATATCATGTTCCCTGATATACCTCTTATAGATACCAACCATACTAAGTCAAAATTATATATGGAAGATCAATTTTTCTCTTATCATAGGATACCAGGGTATAATATTGAGGTTTGCATTGGTTTCAAGTACCAAGTGATATATGGGCATCTACAAAAACCCACTTTAAAACCATGAGGTCCCTAGAGGGCAGGGTGAAAAATTAAATCAATCAGGTCTGAATTGATACACCTACCCATGGGTGTGTTGGGATGGTTGAAATTATCAATATAGCAACCAGGACTAGACGGTATGGTCAACTGCAACCTCCTACAGCTCCCATTAATGTCCTAGCTACACCTAGGCAAAGGTAGGGGTAAGACAACCTTCCAGGTCTACCAACCCGACCTATGGTAACCATTCGGAGTAGACTCGAGAAAAATTATAAATGACTCCAGCTAAGCTATCAATATATGAGCTCATACAATAGTCCCCAAATCATAAGGAGACCTTGAAGGAGATTTAAGGTCAATTGAGCTCCAACCACAAGATCCAAATGCATTCACCCATTTTGTGGTACGAGTACAAGAATGTAAGGAGCCTATAATCTTGATTCTACGATCATGAAATCAAGACAATATTTATTGCCTTACCAGACCCTCTACTGCACATCGTGGAATTAGTTAATGATTTTCCATTTAAGTGGGTCTTGATTGATACATACTCATCAGTCAACATCATCACAACAACAACAATAGAACATCTTAATATCCCCAAGTCCAGTATCATTCCAGGAGCCTATACATTAAGGGCTTTCAATGATGCTTTTATGCAATACTATGGGAAAGATAGTCCTACCTATCAAGGTGGGGCATAAGACCATCCCTATGATGTGTCATGTCTTGGAAGTAGGCATGCAATACAACATCCTCCTAGAGAGACCTTGGATAAGGGACATTATATGTGTTCCTTCGATCTTACACCAATGTTTTAAGTATGTGCATGATAACAAAGTCTACATGGTGTTGGCCGATGAAGAGCCATTCAAGTATGTCCATCAGGTGGATTATCCAAGATAATTTGTAATTCCTTCTCTCCACTTTTCTGTAGGACCATCATCTCCAACTACTCAACTAGATAAAAAAGACACAGGGGCACGAAAGGACCCATCTACAATAACACCTCATCTTACACACAAAGTAACTAACCACCCAATGGTTCAACCAGTTGCCCAAGCATAGCATAGCCAATTTTGAACAACTAATGAATGCTTTCTTGAAGCATTTATCTTTTTGTGCTAAGATGAAAGTGAACCTTTTAGACCTAGCCAATCTAAAACATTATGATGACAAGCCAGTAATGGATTATGGGAATAGATGGAGGAGAGTCATGGCAAAATTATCATTCTTTTTCCCCACATAAGAGGTCATTTAGATGATCACCAAGAGTTGTTCCAAACATATTTCCCCCTTGCTACAACTCCAAAAGTACCCCTCCTATGAAGAAGCTTGGGCACAGGACAAAATCATTGAGGAAATAAAATTGGATGAGGGAACTATCAAACTCCAAACCAAGAAGGAGTGGAACAAAAATGACAAAAATGGAAAATACAAGCAGAAGCAGGCAAACCCTTCTCTAGTTAATCAAGTGGTATTGGCTACACCTAAGGAAGGGGTTGTCCACCAACCCTATAATTATCAAGCACAACCCCCACCATCCAACTATGATCAAAATAACAATCAGGGGCAGAACAAAGAGCGCAAACCCCCTTGCTATTTCACACCATTGACAGAATCAATGCAATCAATCTTCAACCAACTGAGCGAGGTGTGAAATATCATGTTCCCTGATATACCTCTTATAGATACCAACCATACTAAGTCAAAATTATATAGGGAAGATCAATTTTTCTCTTATCATAGGATACCAGGGTATAATATTGAGGTTTGCATTGGTTTCAAGTACCAAGTGCAAAACATGATTGAGGAAGGAGAACTTAAAGTGGACAAACCACTGGCCCCTAAAAATAGATATATGGGCATCTACAAAAACCCACTTTAAAACCATGAGGTCCCTAGAGGGCAGGGTGAAAAATTAAATCAATCAGGTCCGAATTGATACACCTACCCATGGGTGTGTTGGGATGGTTGAAATTATCAATATAGCAACCAGGACTAGACGGTATGGTCAATCGCAACCTCCTACAGCTCCCATTAATGTCCTAGCTACACCTAGGCAAAGGTAGGGGTAAGACAACCTTCCAGGTCCACCAACCCGACCTATGGTAACCATTCGGAGTAGACTCGAGAAAAAATTATAAATGACTCCGGTTAAGATATCAATATATGAGCTCATACAACAGTCCCCAAATCATAAGGAGACCTTGAAGGAGATTTAAGGTCAATTGAGCTCCAACCACAAGATCCAAATGCATTCACCCATTTTGTGGTACGAGTACAAGAATGTAAGGAGCCTATAATCTTGATTCTACGATCATGAAATCAAGACAATATTTATTGCCTTACCAGACCCTCTACTGCACATCGTGGAATCAGTTAATGATTTTCCATTTAAGTGGGTCTTGATTGATACATACTCATCAGTCAACATCATCACAACAACAACAATAGAACATCTTAATATCCCCAAGTCCAGTATCATTCCAGGAGCCTATACATTAAGGGCTTTCAATGATGCTTTTATGCAATACTATGGGAAAGATAGTCCTACCTATCAAGGTGGGGCATAAGACCATCCCTATGATGTGTCATGTCTTGGAAGTAGGCATGCAATACAACATCCTCCTAGAGAGACCTTGGATAAGGGACATGATATGTGTTCCTTCGATCTTACACCAATGTTTTAAGTATGTGCATGATAACAAAGTCTACATGGTGTTTGCCGATGAAGAGCCATTCAAGTATGTCCATCAGGTGGATTATCCAAGATAATTTATAATTCCTTCTCTCCACTTTTCTGTAGGACCATCATCTCCAACTACTCAACTAGATAACAAAGACACAGGGGCACGAAAGGACCCATCTACAATAACACCTCATCTTACACACAAAGTAACTAACACTTCTAATAGACCATCAATGTCTAAACCAAAAGATAATCAGAAGCTAAAGGCACCCATGGTTGAGAAAAAAGAGCCCAAGGAATCACTAATAATAAACATTAATAAGAGTCCAACTCCCATGGAGGAGGAAGATCTCCAAGATCAAGCTGAGGAGATACTAGAACCCGCTTCGCTAGTGTCATCTATAGGATCATCCACATCACATGCGATAATACACTTAGCAAGTATAGGAATAGGAGAGTATCTTGTATAGAACATAACATTTACACCCATCATAGAGTCTGTGCAAGACATGGGATGTCTAAAGGATATAAGAACACCAGTGGGAATGGTGGTTCCACTTGGAATTCTTCCCAACCAAACAAATTTCATCTATGCTAGGTTGGATTGTGCCCATAAATCTATAGATATAGAAGAAGATAATGATGAGCTATCATAGTCAATGTTCGCTACCTCTCTAATATTGAGTTTGATCTAACATATTTTGAGCATTGACATTAGCATGGTTACGATCTTGGTAGATATGAGCAAGGAATAAGTCGGTCATTCAAGCCACAATACCAGCTCCCATTTGACAGATTTGGTTTAGGCTATCACATCAGAGGTCAAGATAACTCTATAGCAGTAGCATTAGACAAATTAACCTTGGGGTGAGGAGAAGACATCAATTTTATTCCTTATCACCCACCAAGTGCAAGACATCCGAGCAATAGACAAGTGGCTATGGCAAGCATACCACCTCCTAAGACTTATCATCCAAGATCTACAATTGATGCCACCCCAATAGGATACAACTCATGGGATGATGAGCAAGAAGAAAATGGATATGTTGTAAGTGATGATGAAGCACAAGTGGGCTTGGCCTATCATGGGCCTCACTATTTACACAGGTTCACCTGGTCCATCCAAAATAAGAGTGGATTCATAGCGAAAGAAAGTGGCTATGAGTTATAGGACTCAACAGAGAGAGCCTACCTAGAAACAAGGCAATGGCCCCATGACTTGGGATAACATACTAATGTAAATGGAATATTCATAAGTGACAAATAATATGAGGATGAGACAAAGATGGCTTACTTAGTACCAAGATATGTTCCCCTTACCTTGGGGCCGCATACCAATTCCAATGGTTTTTGGATAAGTGATGATGATTTAGATGATGAGACTAAGATGGCTTATCTCATACCTCACCACTTGTAACAAGTCAATATGTTGGTAGAAAGAGAAGTGGTACTTAGTTCCATAGACACTGGATTGTGGTTTTTAGGGAGACCTATCAACTTGACTATCATTCATCATATGTCTAATCCCCCTCCACCTACATTCAGGGAACTCTTAGAGACCAATGATCCTATTATTCGACCAACTCATGGGCTAGATCTAGAGATTCATTTTCCTTCAGAGCCTCATCGAGAGTATAGGAAGGAAACCTTTGAGACAATATTTCAACCATGTGGTCCTAGAGATTTCATTCCATCCATCAACATGATCTCCATTTATTTGACCACTCCACTTCATAACCCAATAGATACAACTAAACCTTTGTATCTCGATACGTAAGCCATTGATTGGGATCACGTTGATTCACCCATAGAGCCTAGATATCTCTTCTCTAATGAAGATACGTTACAACCATTCCATTTTGTATCAGGTTATGCATATGATGTGTTCCATGTTGGTCTGGATCCTAAGTTAGTAGGACCTGTAAATCCTATCGATGATATTCACTTGATATATATGCCTCACCAATTGGATTACGGGTCGCATATGACTATAGAAGTGACTTTCAAGGTGGACATCAGTGGTGATCCTACTCAACCAAAGAAATTCAAGTTTGGAGAAATTTTGTCTCTAGAGGAACAAGCCATCATAATCCCTCTCCTTAAAGAGAGGCTAAATCTATTTTTTTGGACTTACAAAGACATGCCAGGTATTAATCCAAAGTTAGTTGTTCACAATATTTCATTGGATTGCTTTGATGGTGAAGAATGAGTTATAAAAGCTATTGGAAGCAATCTTCATAGTTTCCATCGACTATCATGAATGGGTCTCAAACATGGTACTCATAGGAAAACCAGATGGAAGAGTCCAAATTTGCATAAATTTCAAGGACTTAAATAGGGAAATTCTAAAGGATTCATTCTTGTTTCCAAACATAGATGCTCTTGTAGATGCCACTATAGGTCATGAGATGTTATCCCTAATGGATGGGTTTTCAGGATACAATCAAATCTAAATAAAACCCGAAGACCAACATAATACTGCTTTCATTACTCCATGGGGAACTTTCTATTGGAAAGTGATGTCATTCGGCCTAAAGAATGCTGGTACCACATACCAGTGGTCCATGACATACATATTTCATGACTACATACACATGATCTTGGAAGACCACATGGATGACTTGCTAGCCAAATATTTGATACAGCAAGAGCATGTTGAGATCCTTACGAAAGTCTTCAATCACCTCATAGAGCACAACGTCAGATTGAATCCTAAGAAGTGCATGTTTAGCATAACTTCTGGTAAGATCTTAGGTTTCATAGTTTCCATGAGAGGCATTGAGGTCGATCCTGCAAAATAAAAAGCTATAACAAAGATGTAAGCCCCTACCAACATTAGGGAATTAAGAAGCCTACAAGGCAAGGTAGCATCCATAAAATGGTTCATCATACAATTATCAAACAAGTGTCGACCCATGAACCAGTTGCTATGCAAGTATGTCCTATTTCATTGGGATAAATAGTGCCAACAAGCCTTTGCATAAATCAAAACATACCTGGTGACACTGCCAATGCTGGCTCCACCAAGGACAAATATACTATTTTTGCTATATATATCGGCTATTGATTTTGCTTTGGGTACCATGTTGGCCCAAAAGAATGTGCAAGATAAAGAGCAAGCCGTATATTACATAAGTCACACCTTGGTAAGCTATGATATAGGATATGCATATATAGAAAAGTTATGATTAGCAATGGTCTTTGCAACCAAAAATTTGTGACACTACATGTTGAGCCATATGACTTACGTCATATCAAAACAAAATCCTTTGCAGTATATGATGAACAAGACATATCACAATACACGTACGGTAAATTGGATCATGTTATTGAAAAAATTTGATCTAGAATCCATAAGCTAAAATTCCATCAAGGGACAAGTCATAGTGGATCAATTAGCAAAGGCACCTCTTTAGGATAACAAGCCTCTCAGTATAGAATTATCTGATGATGCAGTCTCCGCATTATCAGATCTGTCAGAACTCGAATAACCTAAGAAGCAAAGATACATGGCATTGTTCTTCAATGGTTCGAAGTGCGAGCAAGGGGATGGATCAAGTATAGTCTTTATCACACCGTAGGGTGCTCCATTGCCCTTATCATTCAAGCTAGACTTCCCATGCATAAATAATAACATGGAGTATGAAGCCTTGATCTTGGGAATCCAAAATAGTAGTTGCAATGGATATTAAAATATTGAATATCTTTGGTGAGTTCTTGTTCATATTAAACCAAGTCAAATGATTGTTCCAATGCATGTGCCCACTCTTGAAAGCTTACAAGGAGGTTTTTGACACTTACCTAACCCGGCTGGAATGGTATGACATCAAGGAAATCCCTCATATGTCAAACAGATTTGTAGACACCATGACATCTTTGGGATCCTCAATCCCTCAAAATACATCTGCTAATTTCACAATTGTTCATGTGAAAGTTCTCGTATTTTTTGTGATATAGCATGAGGTTATTGACAACCTAGAGTCAATCAACATGATCCAAACCAAGATGAATCAGGATTGGTCATTCAAAGTTAGATCCTTCTTGCAAATGATCCCTTGTGAATATTTTATCTCGCAAGGTCCCATGGAATGTGGAACAACCATTCATCATAGGGTTGTTTTCCAATCCGTGTTTACTAAATCTTGATCATAAGAAGATCATATTGTTTTATCCATAGAAGCAATGGCTTATCAAGATTGGATTTCCCAATTACGGGACTTCCTGAAGCTTGGAATAGTACCGCAAGGCCTATCGCATGCTAAAAGAAAAATGTTTAAACAAAAGGTAACTAGATACATTTTTATAGGAGAGATCCTCTATATACAAGGTTACGATGGAATGCTCCCTCATTATCTTGAGCCCTAGGAAGCATCTTGGGTAATTTCACAAGCTCATGATGGTACGTGTGGTGATCACTTCAATGGCATGGCCATCGTTAAGCATATTTTGAGGATGGGTTACTATTGGCCCATTATGGAAAATAATGTTGTGAGTATGTCAAGAAGTGCATCAAGTATCAGTATCATGCAAATCACACTCACTTGCCATCACAAGCCTTGCAACCCATCCAGGCAGCATGGCCCTTCTCATAATTGGGATTAGACTTGATTGGGAAGATATCTCCCTCATCTTCAAGATGGCACACATGCATCATAATAGCCACTAAGTATTTTACCAAATGGGTCGAAGCGATCCCATTAGCATCAACAATTGGACCAAGGATTGCGGAGTTTATACTCCGTAATATCATAAGTCATTTTGGGATCCCTTCAAAGATTATATCAGATAATGGACCATCCTTCAAGAACAAAAATGTGCATGTTTTAATGAAAAAATATCACATACAACATAGTCTTTCAACACCCTATTATCCAAAATCAAATGGGCAAGCCAAAGCCTTAAACAAAACAATTTTCTCCATCTTGAGGAAAACAATGAGAGATAATCATAAGGATTGGCTTTTACATTTACCTCTAGAATTATGGGTATATAGGACTAATGTGCAGACACCCATTAGGGAAACACCATTTTCACTTGTATATGGCATTGAGGCCATCATGCCCCTATAACTGGAAATCCCAACCTTGCGCGTAGCATTAAAGGACTTCATTGATGATGACACCGTACGACAAGGCCACCTAGATCAGTTAATGCTTCTTGATGAACGGTGGTTTAATGCCTTGGAGCATCTCTACATTTATTAGAATTGCCTTGCACAAGCATACAATAGTAAATTCCATTTGAGAGAATTCAAATTTGGGGATCTTGTGCTCAAAGAAAATCAGCAGAACTCAAATCTGTCATCGCATTTGTGAGATAAATTTACAACAAATTGCATAGGACCCTACATATTTTTAGATAATATTGGTTTTGGAGCATACCACCTCAAATATTTGGATGGTGTTGAAGAGCTTGAACCTCTCAATATCATTAATTTGAGAGCATTTCATACATAAAAATAAAAAACATTCAAATATGTTATAAAAATAAAAAACATTCAAATATGTCATAAAAATCAAAAACATTCGAATATGTCATAAAGATCAAATCACAAAAATGCTCCAAGGGTACCCAATCCGCTTGGTCAAAATCAAACAAAAATCTCCAAAGGCATCTTAAAGCCCTTTGGTCAAGTCAAAATCAAATCACAAAAATGCTCCAAGGGTACCCAATCCACTTGGTCAAAATCAAACAAAAAGCTCCAAAGGCACCTTAAAGCCCTTTGGTCAAGTCAAGATCAAAATCATAAAATTCTCCAAGGGTACCCAATCCGCTTGGTCAAAATAAAATAAAAATCCCCAAAGGCATCTTAAAGCCCTTTGGTCAAACCAAAATAAAAAAAACAATACAAAAAAAAAAAAATACAAAAACATTTGCATCTTGCATCCACATCCACATAATTGCATATCCATACATATCCATTGCATTTGCATATGTTATGATCATATTTTTTTTTACAAATGATATCACAATTTGTATCTCAATCACAATACACAAGTTCATCCTCATCCATGCATCCATGTGTGTAAATGTGTTTTTCAACACAACCAAATAATTTTGCTATATGAAATAAACAAAAATTTCTTATTATTTCAACCATGTCTAGTGGTCTTATCAACTTTTGAATAAATCCACCTTGATTAGTAGAGATCAAGGTCTAGTTGTAATAATACCATGGATATTCAAGATCTCATCACTAATTGAAACACTAAAATCCTAGTTGGTATAATGGAAATATGAAAATAATAAAGTGGTCTAGGTTACCTTAAGCGAAAAGGATCTTCATTGCTTATCCCCCTGTGCGATCGGTTTAAAGGTGATGATAATTGTCAAAAGGACAAGTTCCACTCTACCCAAAAATGAGTGACTATCATCACTACATAAATCCCTTGCTTTCACTATAACAAGATTAAATCCCAAAACAAAATACAAATTCAAAATTATAGTCTCAAAAGTCATAAGTCAAAATCCCAGATTTCAAAGTCATAGTTCAAAAACAAAGCAAATAGTGATTATCATCACTACAAATATCCCTTGCTCAAAATAAAAAATTAATCAAAATAAACAGTGATTTTCATCACTAGGTATGAGCAAGTATCCCAAAAAGAATGAAGAAAAAAATGGAATAAAGCTTGAATCCCTAGAATTCTTAGAATTGCACAAAACTGGAAGGATAAATCCTTACGCATGACAACATGTCTATCACAAAAGCTTCTTGAATTTGTATAGACCAAGGTTTGAATGTGGATGAGCTAGCTTAGGTAACCCAATACTGCCTAGTTATATAGTCCAACTAAGTCCAACATAATGATGAGAGAAAACACTTGAGAATCCCTGATCTTAGCAATGGGCTGAAAGAATATCGCCTGACATCGGAGGAAATGCTTTGTTTAAATCTCAAAATATATTCATTTGCACACACAAAGAGAATGAATATCTAGGTACAAAGTGAAAGACTTGCTTTTCAAAAGTCTTGTATGGCAAGTACATAGTTGTTGATAGGGTAACTAAAGTGTTTGAAGTCTCAAGAAAAACCCAAAAATATATTTCTAACATAGGAACAAATCATATCATCAATCACATCATCAAATTTCTTTATAAGCTTCTATAAATTAGGGGGGTATTAATAAAATAATATAAACATAGATACCAGATATAGTCATAAATGATATCTATACGGTCACTAACTATTTTACATATGTTAAATTACAGAAGCATATCCAGAAAATACATACATTCCACACCATTACATTGCACATATCGAGGATTTAAATAATTAATTCTTAGAGTAGAATGATTATTAAACATTCATGGTTGTTATACTTTTTGTGATATCACCTATTAAATTTTCAAACTCATAGCATATGCATCCATTATGTTTTAAGTGATTAAAACATACAAGTTCATTTACATTAGATTACATACTTCATTCACCATAACATAGCATTACTTAGATGCATATGATAAATCAAAATGAAACATGTATCTAACAAAAACATTTCATCCATAAATACATAGTTCATAAATCATTCATTTGCATCAAAGATCACATCATTGCATTCATCCATACAAAGAATCATAAATCCATCATCAAATCAACTCAAGATACATCACATCATGTCACAATAATCAAATCATGAAAACATTTGATATTCTCACAATGACACTGAGAGGGGGGGGTGAATCAGTGTAGCTAAAAATATGATCTCGCAATTCTTAAAACTGAAGCAAAGAGAACTAGAAAATAGATAAAGCAATAATCACAAGAGAGCACACCACAACACACAATGTAACGAGGTTCACCAATTTGGCTACTCCTCAAAAATGACTGCTTGGACTTCAATCCAAATCCAGCCTTTGCAAAACACCAATTTTACAAACACTTTACCAAAGACCCAACTGGAAGGAGCACCAACCCCTTGTTTTTCTCGCTACAACAGATAGGAGCACCAACCCCTAATGCCAAGCACCAACTTGGACTGCAATTCTGATTTAATTCAGTGACATAAAAATGCCTTCATTGTTTACACAACCCTGACTGGTCTGCAATTAATTAAACTTGATTAAACTCTGCACACTCTCATGGTTCTGCTTATCTCTCTCTCGGCCCTCTTCTAACCCTCTTTGCGTAACAAATTCTCACTTACAACAGCAGCAATATACTTCACACAGACCTACTTTTATAACATATAAGTCTCTATTTTTAGCTTCCATATTTACGCATGCAACCCGTAACTGTTCTTTTAATATTCTCTTCTACCACTTGTCAACTGTAACTCCTTCTTTGTGTAACTCCTTTTGTGCATTACGTTACATGCAACGTATATCTCTACCATGACTGTACGAATTCATTTTTATGCATGCATGCATTTTACGATTCTATTAATGCGACTGTTCGATTTACTCCAGTTAACTCTAGTTCTTAAAAAGCTACATGACTGCATCTGTAACTGTCGCATTTACTCTAGTTACCTCTTCTTATTTTTGTTGCATGCTTTTCCTCTACAACTACCCCTTTAACTGTTGTTCTGTTCCAGTTAACTGTCTGTTATCGTGCTATTGCGACCTATCATGAAATCGTGACACTTCTGTATCTTTCTGCCCTTCTCACCTTTTACCCATGAAAATACAACATGTCATGAAATCATGATAGTTTCTGCCTCCTTGTCCACTTCTTCACTTGCACTCATGAAAACCAGACATGTCATGAAATCGTGACACTTTCGCCTTCTCGCTACTCTTCTTGGCTTGCTCTAGCAAAAACTAGACATGTCACGAAATCGTGACACTTTCACCTTCTTACTACTCTTGCTTCACCAAGAAAATGGAACATGTCATGAAATCATGACATCTTTCTCTGCCTTGTGCCTTTTCTCCTTTCGCCTATGAAAATGGAACATGTCACGAAATCGTGACATCTTTCTCTGCCTTTGCCTTTTCTTCCTTCCGCCCGTGAAAATGGAACATGTCACAAAATCATGACATCTTTCTCTGCCTTGTGCCTTTTCTTCCTTCCGCCCGCAAAAATGGAACATGTCACGAAAT
This sequence comes from Wollemia nobilis, assembly GCA_028583015.1. NCBI lineage: Eukaryota > Viridiplantae > Streptophyta > Pinopsida > Araucariales > Araucariaceae > Wollemia > Wollemia nobilis. The sequence goes on along the minus strand of JAQPPZ010010078.1, from coordinate 1,159,446 downwards.
CGTGACACTTTCTCTCCTTGTGCCTTTTCTTTTTGGCCAAAAATGGAACATGTCACGAAATCATGACATCTTTCTCTTCCTTGCACTTCTCTTCGACCCTATCATGAAATCGTGACACTTTCTCTCCTTGGCACTTTCTCTTCGATCCTGTCGCAAAATCATGACACTTTCTCTCCTTGGCACTTTCTCTTCGATCTTGTCATGAAATCGTGACACTTTCTCTCCTTGGCACTTTCTCTTCGATCCTATCATGAAATCGTGACACTTTCTCTCCTTAACGCTTCCTCTTGGAACCTGTCGTGAAATCGTGACACTTTTCTTTGCGAGCTCTTCTCTGAGCATGTCAGAAATCGTGATAGTTTTCTTTCTGCCTCTTCTTCAAACATGTCGAAATCGTCGAATTTTTACTTGCCTCCTTCTCTGCCAACATGTCATGAAATCGTGATAGTTTTCTTTGCTTGTGTCTTTCCAAACATGTCGGAAATCGTGAGTTTTCTTCTTGCCTTCTTTCTTCCTTCATGAATCTGTGTTTTTCTTCTTCTTTCCTCCAACATGTCATGAAATCATGATAATTTTCCTTGCGCCTTCTCTCTCCTCGATCATGTCACGAAATCATGACAATTTTGCTTGCGCCTTCTCTCTCCTCGTTCATGTCGTGAAATCATGACAATTTTGCTTGCGCCTTCTCTCTCCTCGTTCATGTCATGAAATCATGACAATTTCTCTTGCGCCTTCTCTCTCCTCGTCCATGTCATGAAATCATGACAATTTTGCTTGCATTTTCTCTCTCCTCCGATATGTCATGAAATCGTGACAGTTTTGCTTTCTGCCTTCTTTCTTCTCAACCTGTCACGATATCGCGACAGAAAACATGTCGCGATATCGTGACAGTTTTCTTACTTGCCTTTTTCTTTGATTTTTTGAATCTGGGCCACTTCTGTCTTCTTGGAAATTCACTGTACATGTTCTGACTGACCTCTGAACTCCTGTCCACTGCATCAACTGCATCAACTGATCTATCTGTCCGTGTTGACAACAATGACAATACTTTTGCTGCACCTTGCTCAACAATCTCCCCCTTTGGAATTGTTGGCAACACTCATGCACTCTCCTGTAATTCTTCTCCCCCTTTGACAATAATACCAAAGGGCTACTGTAGACTCCCCCTGAGTCTATGCACAACATTCTCAGATACACATTGTTATAGTTAGCAAAAATCATGAATATGAGCAAAACTATAAACATAGGCATAAGTACTCCCCCCGAGAATGTGATCCCAATTGATAGTCAGTTCTTGGGAAATGTGACTACTCCCAACTTACTCCGAAGGTACTCAAAAACTTCCTTTGGCAATGGTTTTGTGAATATATCTGCTACTTGCTCTGTAGTCGAAACAAAATCCAATTTGACCTCACCTTCTACAACTTTATCCTTCAAGAAGTGATACCGGATTGCAATATGTTTGGTTCGAGAATGCATAACCGGATTCTTTGATATGTTTATAGCACTCGTGTTATCACATTTAACTGAAATTGGCTCTTTGAAGTGAATACCAAGATCTTTCAGTGTTTGTCTCATCCATAATATTCGAGTACAGCATGTTGTTGCTGCAATGTATTCTCGCTCCGCTATGGATAGAGAGACCGATTCTTGTTTCTTGTTGTGCCATGCTACCAGCTTGCCTCCAAGATAAAATGCTCCTCCACCGGTACTCTTTCTCGTCATCAATACATCCCGCCCAATCTGCATAGAATATGCAATAAGAGTGAAGTCCTTACCTTTTGGGTACCACAACCCATACTCCATAGTACCCTTGAGGTACCTAAAAATCCTCTTTACAGCTGTCACATGAGTCTCTTTGGGACTAGCCTAAAATCTTGCTACCATGCATACTGCCTGTAATATATCTGGTCTAGTGGTTGTCAAATACAGCAGGCTTCCAATCATAGACCTGTACATGGTTTGATCTACATCTGGAGATTTGTCATCCTTGCTCAACTTGCAACCTGTTGTCATGGGAGTGCTGACAGGTTTACTATCCTCCATTGTGAACTTTTTCAGCATTTCTTTCACATATTTTACTTGAGAGATAAAAATGCCCTTTTCACTTTGATTGACTTGCAGTCCGAGGAAATAAGAAAGTTCACCAATCATTGACATCTCAAATTCTATCTTCATTTTATTTGCTATGTCTCTACAATATTCATCCATGCTGCTGCCAAATATTATATCATCTACATAAACAACAAGTACAATAAGATGGCCATTCTCTATTTTGATATATAAATTGTTGTCCACCATACCTTTCTTGAACCCCTGTTTAATAAGATAGTTATCCAGCCTTGCATACCATGCTCTAGGTGCCTGTTTCAGACCATACAATGCTTTCTTTAACCTGCAAACAAAATCGGGATTGTCACCGAGTTGGAAGCCATCTGGCTGTTCAATGTAAACCTCTTCTTCCAGTTTTCCATTCAAAAATGCTGATTTTACGTCCATTTGATAAACTTTGAAGTTTTTATGGACTGCTAAAGCCAAAAACATTCTGATTGCCTCTAGTCTGGCTACTAGTGCAAAGGTTTCCTCAAAATCAATGCCTTCAACCTGAGCATAGCCTTTACAGACCAATCTTGCCTTATTTCTGACAACCTACCCGTCTTCATTTAATTTATTTTGAAAGATCCATTTAGTACCGATTATGTTTTTATTTGCTGGTCGTGGTACTAATTCCCAGGTTTTGTTTTTCTCAATCTGATCTAGTTCTTCATTAATTGCCTTCATCCAACTTTCATCTGTGCTTGCTTCAGCAATATTTTTGGGTTCAATGCTGGATAAAAGAGAGTAGTTCCGTACTACGGCTCTTCTTGTCTGAATACCAACTGTTGGGTCCCCAATAATCTATTCTCTGGGATGATTTTTTTGCCACTTGCCTATTTTGAATTTCTTGTTCTCTTCTTCTTCTGAGTCAATTCTTAAATCAGCTGGGTCAATTTTTTGATTTTCTTCTGTTTCCATTTCTTCATCTCCTTCAATGACTTCTTCATAAATAGGGTAGTTTTCTTGATGAGTAATTTCTTGATCTCTACCTTCATCAACTTTAACATCTGCACTCTCCACAATTTTCTTTAGCCTCTTGTTGTAACATGTGTAGGCTTTGCTTTTTGTCGAGTAACCAAGAAAAATACCTTCGTCAACTCTATCTTCGAACTTACCGAGATTATCTTCAGTTCGTTTGATATAACACTTGCTGTCGAACACTTTGAAGTATCTTGTTGTTGCTTTCCTATCGAACCACAGCTCATAAGGTGTTTTGCTTTCATGCGTCCTTAACATGCACCTGTTTTGAATGTAAACTGTAGTATGAACTGCCTCTTTCCAGAATCTATCAGCTATTTTGTTCTCAACCAACATTGTCCGTGCCATTTCTTGCACAGTCCTGTTCTTCCTTTCAACGACACCATTCTCGTCGAGGTGTCCTTGCTCGCTGAAAACTGTCTTCCGATCCCATATTTTTGATAGTATTCTAGCAAACTCCTCCGAGATAAACTCTCCTCCTCTCGTCCGATCTTAGGCATTTAATTCTTTTTCCAATTTGATTCTCAACCTATTTTTTAAAAATCTTAAACATCTCAAAGGCATCTGATTTAAGCTTTAAAAATAGTACCCATGTCATTCTGGAGTAGTCATCTATGAACAACATAAAGTATTTGTCACCATTTATGCTTTGTGTTCTCATGGGTCCACATAAATCAGTATGTATCAGCTCTAATGGTTTGCTGGTGAAGTATTCCTTTGCTTTAAATGTGGATCTGGTTTGCTTCCCTTTTTGGCATGAAGCACAGATGTTATTTACTGGTTTGCCAATGGTAGGTATATCTCTTACTGCTCTTTTTGAACTTATTTTTACCAGATTGTCAAAGCTAATATGACCGAGCCTCTTGTGCCACAACCAATTTTCATCTTCCTATCCAATCAAGCATGATCCTTCTGAAGTTTCTGAGAGAGTGTAGAGATTTCCGAAGTCCTCGATCCAAGTAGCTATCGCCTTCCCACCGTGTGCTTTTCTCGACTTCACAGACCTTGCTTTTTAAAGATGACTTCATGACCTCTATCACACATTTGACTTACGCTCAGTAAGTTGTGCTTCAAACCAACTACAAACAGAACTTCTTTGGAATTGATCTTTCCATCACTTATCTTGACTGATCCTTTGCCAACTATTTTGGCTCCATCATTATTTCCAAACTTTACAGAGCCCCCTTCATATTTCTGTAATTTTTCAAATTTTTGTTTATCTCCTGTCATGTGACTGGAGCATCCACTATCCAATATCCATGGTGCAGATTTGTTCTGTGCTTTGAATGTTGTCTAGTATAATCAAGGATTCCTTTTCTTCCTTGAGTTGATCCTTTTCTTTCCATTCTAATTTGACCGTAGTTTTGGTCACTTGTTTAGACTTTTCTTTGTCAGTGGCCTGTGCATGTTTATATGAGAATTTTCTATTTTTCCTTAAACTCGTTTGATTGAGTTATTCTTCCCTGATATTTATTTGCTGCATATGTGCTTCTACAGTTTCTTGCAATGTGTCCAAAGTTATGACAGTTATAGCATTCTACCGCATAATCCATCAAGGGTGAAAATACATTTCTACTGAAAAATTTCTTTGTCCTATATTATAAATGCAGTCCGAAATCTTATGACCGTAAGTATTGCATTTAAAACAATAACCGAAAAAAGGAATGATTGAACCTGGGAGTTGGTCTTTGCCAATTTGTAGTAGGAGTCACAAATTTTCTTCTCCTTTGATGTGTGACTTTTGTGAATCCCTCATTGTCAACAGTCTTCTCGTGCCTGTCATTGTTGCTTTCTTTTGCAAGATTCATTTTTCTTTGGTCAACCTTGATCTTATCCTCTTTCTTTACTGGTTCTATAGTTACGACCTTTGATCCACTTGATGATTCTCCTTCGACAAACCCCAAGCCAAACTTGATGCCTGTAGTCCTCTCGACTATTTATAATCTTTTCAAGCTTTGTGGAACTTCCTTCAAGTTTGTGATAGCAACTCAATTTTTGATTCTTTTCTTCTAGCCGCATTCTTAAAACAACAATCTCTTCTTCTAGTTTGCTGCACTCATCTATTCTCATGGTTAATTGTACTTCAAGTTCTTCGGACATTTTCTTAAATTCTTCTATCTCGTACTTTCAAACTGTTTATTATGTCATTCGCATCCTCAAGCTTTCTTGAGACCTTATTATTCTTTTTCCTTTCTGTCTTCAACTCTTTAAGTGCAGCAACCAACTCTCCTTCCAGATAAACTTCAACCTCATCCTTACTTTTTGTATCACCTTCCTATTTTTCTTCTGTTTTTGCTTCTTCAAATGCCATGAACAGAGCTTCACCTATTTCTTCTTCGGAATCTTCACCTGAGCTATCTTCAGAAGAGCCGACATTCTTGGATATGAAACTTTTCTTTTTGAAATTGCTTTTCCTAAAATTTGGTTTCTTCTTCCAGTCACTTCTTTCTTGGTGTGACCCTTCATCACTTTTGGTTTTCTCATTCATTGGACACTTAGCTGCAAAGTGACCGACCCCTCCACAATTGAAACACTTAAATGGCAACTTTCCTCTATATTTTCCTTTTCCCTTTGTAAGTTTCTGAACAAAGTTGGCTTCCGTTTCATCCGATGTCTCTTCATCCTCAGATTCTTGTTCAGCTTTTGTATTCTTGTGTGCTTTAAAAGCAGCTTCTCTGTCTATGGGCTTAGTTTGTCCTATTCTCATTTTGTATGCAGTCAAGGAACCATGCATCTCGTCCATGCTAAAATTGTTTAGATCTTTAGCCTCTTCTATTGCAAAAACTTTAGAATTAAATCTTTTGTGAAGAGTTCTAAGTACCTTTTTCATGACAACCGCATCTTCGATCTCTTCGCCGAGTCCTCTCGATTGCATTAATGACTCCATTGACTCTCAAGCATATAGGCCTCTATGTTCTCATCGTCATTCATTTGTAATGCCTCGAACTGAGCTCGATGCGTTTGTAGCTTGGCTTCCTTGATCTTGTTGTCTCCTTCATGGATGCTCTTCAATTTGTCCCACATGTCTTTTGTCGATTTACAGCTCATGACCCTTATCAGTTCACTGTCTACTAGCCCACACATTATGGCATTCTTTGCTTTGGAGTTATTCTCAGCCTTTTTCTTCTCAACAGTATCTGTTGGAGGAGTAGCGGGTGTTGTGTATCCACTTTCTATTGACTCCCAAATGTCGTATCCTAACGCACTTAGATATGTCTGCATCCTGAGTCTCCAGAATGAGTAATTAGTTCCATTGAACAAAGGAGCTTTATTTGATGAGAATCCTTCACTACCTGCCATTGTGTTCCTTCCAAGATCACCTTAGCTGATTAAGCTTGTTCAGGAACCTTGCTCTAATACCAATTGATATTCTCACAATGACACTGAGAGGGGGGGGTGAATCAGTGTAGCTAAAAATCTGATCTGCAATCCTTAAAATCGAAGCAAAGAGAACTAGAAAATAGATAAAGCAATAATCACAAGAGAGCACACCACAACACACAATGTAACGAGGTTCACCAATTTGGCTGCTCCTCAAAAATGACTGCTTGGACTTCAATCCAAATCCAGCCTTTGCAAAACACCAATTTTACAAACACTTTACTAGCACCCACTGGAAGGAGCACCAACCCCTTGTTTTTCTGTTGCAACAGATAGGAGCACCAACCCCTAATGCCAAGCACCAACTTGGACTGCAATTCTGATTTAATTCAGTGACATAAAAATGCCTTCGCTGTTTACACAACCCTGACTGGTCTACAATTAATTAAACTTGATTAAACTCTGCACGCTCTCACGGCTCTGCTTATCTCTCTCTCGGCCCTCTTCTAACCCTCTTTACGCAGCAAATTCTCACTTACAGCAGCAGCAATATACTTCACGTAGACCTGCTTTTATAACAAATAAGTCTCTATTTTTAGCTTCCATATTTACGCATGCAACCCGTAACTGTTCTTTTAATATTCTCTTCTGCCACTTGTCAACTGTAACTCCTTTGTGTAACTCCTTTTGTGCATTACGTTACATGCAACGTATATTTCTACCATGACTATAAGTCTTCTTGAACATTACTGTTCATATTCATTTCTGTGCATGCATGTATTTTACGATTCTATTAATGCGACTGTTCGATTTACTCCAGTTAACTCCAGTTCTTAAAAAGCTACATGACTGCATCTGAAACTGTCGCATTTACTCCAGTTACCTCTTCTTATTTTGGTCGCATGCTTTTCCTCTACAACTGCCCCTTTAACTGTTGTTCTGTTCCAGTTAACTGTCTGTTATCGTGCTGTTGCGACCTATCACGAAATCGTGACACTTCTATATCTTTCTGCCCTTCTCGCCTTTTACCCATGAAAATACATGTCACGAAATCATGACAGTTTTTGCCTCCTTGTCCACTTCTTCGCTTGCACCCACGAAAACCAGACATGTCACGAAATCGTGACACTTTCGCCTTCTCGCTACTCTTCTTGGCTTCCTCTATGAAAACGGAACATGTCACGAAATCGTGACATCTTTCTCTGCCTTTGCCTTTTCTTCCTTTCGCTCACGAAAATGAAACATGTCACGAAATCGTGACATCTTTCTCTGCCTTGTGCCTTTTCTTCCTTCCGCCCATGAAAATGGAACATGTCACGAAATCGTGACATCTTTCTCTGCCTTGTGCCTTTTCTTCCTTTCGCCCTGAAAACGGAACATGTCACGAAATCGTGACACTTTCACTGCCTTGTGCCTTTTTTTTGCCGCAAAATGGAACATGTCATGAAATCGTGACATCTTTCTCTTCCTTGCACTTCTCTTCGACCCTGTCGTGAAATCGTGACACTTTCTCTCCTTGGCACTTTCTCTTCGATCCTGTCATGAAATCGTGACACTTTCTCTCCTTGGCACTTTCTCTTCGATCCTGTCATGAAATCATGACACTTTCTCTCCTTGGCACTTTCTCTTCGATCCTGTCATGAAATCATGACACTTTCTCTCCTTAACGCTTCCTCTTGGAACCTGTCACGAAATCGTGACACTTTTCTTTGTGAGCTCCTTCTCCTCGAGCATGTCACAAAATCATGACAGTTTTCTTTGCCTGCCTCTTCTTCAAACATGTCATGAAATCATGACAGTTTTTCTACTTGCCTCCTTCTCTGCCAACATGTCATGAAATCATGATAGTTTTCTTTGCTTGTGCCTACTTTCCAAACATGTCATGAAATCATGACAATTTTCTTACTTGCCTTCTTTGCTTCCAACATGTCGTGAAATCATGATAGTTTTTACTTGGCATATTTTCTTCCAACATGTCATGAAATCATGATGTTTTCCTTGCGCCTTCTCTCTCCTCGTTCATGTCGTGAAATCATGACAATTTTGCTTCTCTCTCCTCGTTCATGTCATGAAATCATGACAATTTTGCTTGTGCCTTCTCTCTCCTCGTTCATGTCATGAAATCATGACAATTTTTCTTGCGCCTTCTCTCTCCTCATCCATGTCATGAAATCATGACAATTTTGCTTACATTTTCTCTCTCCTCTGATATGTCATGAAATCATGACGTTTTTCTTTCTGCCTTCTTTCTTCTCAACCTGTCGTGATATCGCGACAGAAAACATGTCGCGATATCGCGACAGTTTTCTTACTTGTCTTTTTCTTTGATTTTCTGAATCTGGGCCACTTCTGTCTTCTTGGAAATTCACTGTACATGTTCTGACTGACCTTTGAACTCCTGTCCACTGCATCAACTGCATCTATCTGTCTGTGTTGACAACAATGACAATACTTTTGCTGCACCTTGCTCAACAAGCATCTACATAAACACATACATAAGCATCCATCTCAAATCCATATCATCATAAATATCATCTATCATCTAAAACATATATATATCACCACATCATAATTCCATCATAGCATAACATAAATAAAACAAAAAAAAACATAAGCAATAAATGACAAGCATAATGAAGCATAAATGCAAAGTCTCATATAAATATGCATGTCTCAAAATATTTCTCAGAATGTGTATCTCAAAGTGCATGGATATACAAAATCACCCATGGACTACAAGTCATATAGGTCAAGCAGACCTCAAAAAAATAGAGTCTAAGTACATCATCAATCAAACATAGGGCTTGCTCCCCCAACATCACCTCCCCCTACGGTCGTGTCACACGTGGAGTGATGTCACCCTGGTGGTCTCTCTGTGTGAGTCTGAGTCCTCTGGCTAGGATGAGTGAAGGACTACCCATAGGTGGATTTCCTGCTGACCTGTGAACCACCTGCACCTGCTACCTCCTGAGGGACAATCCTATGCCTCATATGCTGCATCTAGAGAGAGGCTATATGGGAAACATACTCCTTGATCTACTCCTCATACTCATCCAGCAATACTTGTAAGCGTATAACCTTTGCCTCTATGTCTACCTTAGGATCTAGTCCAGTATTACCCTATGGTGTAGGAGAAGGAACCACAAACTACATCCTAGCGGCATTGTCCCTGACAGTAGCCTACAAATCCTAGATCTGTAGTGTGAGCTACTCTATGGTGGCATCTCGTTATCCTATGGTAGCATCTCATTGCTGCACCTGAATCTTGGTCGACTAGAGCTCAGCCTCGACCTCATGAAATTGAGCTCTCAAAGGAGAATCTCTCTCCTTGTGCTATAGCTCCTCATCCTCCTTAGGAGCCTCCTACTCCTCTGCTACCACCTACTCTGATGCCTGGCCCCATACCTCATTCTTATCTTAGACTCTACATCCTGCTAGATATGCACCATCACCTTCATCATCATCCTTGCAACCTAAGCTACCATCACCATGCCACATCTGATCCCCCCACCACTGAGAAAATGCCTTTGTAACTCCCCCAGCAACTCCTGGGGCAACCGTTGGGGCATCCTCCTCATAGAACAGCTCTATGATCTATGACATGTGAAGATCTCTCTCTGTTGTGAGGCATCTATATATAAATAGAACAAGAGGCACATCCTACTATAGCATGTACTAACAAAGAACTCAGGAGTAGAATACATGCTCTCGGATACCAACCTTATGGTCGATGAGCCACTGCTCATACTACGTCCTAGCTATGAAACTAATAGGATCATCCCAAATAGGGCACTCGTGGTATGGCTGCCAGATGACATCTCTGATCTTAAGCCTAGTAAAAGTATCATTGTAGTGGAAAAGGTCCCCTACATGAGTACGACTCTAGTGCCCCTCATGCCATTGAGCCCATATAATAGTGTAGAACTGCATTTGCTCCTCTATGACTGTAATCTTAGTAGGAAGCCCTTTGGGGTGATCTACTTTGATGTGCTCCCATCCCTAAACCTGTAAGAGCAAGTTGTAAGCAATACCAACATGACCTCGTAGGCAAATGTGGTATAACTTATCATAGCACTGGTCCAACAGGGACCTTCCCCATGAATATATGATGGGCACCTCATTGTCCATTAGGTCCTAAACCATCGTAAGGAGGTTCCATAGTAACCTCAAATTTGAGGAGTCTAGGATCAAGACGTTGCTGATAACCATAAACAACACTACATACCTCACCGTGAAGACCTCCGCCTCATACCATTATGAGATAGACACCCCTCCAGACTTGGTTTCCATGAAGACCTCTATAGAGTGCCATCTGAACACTTGAATAAAGACATCATCACGATCCTTAGTGGCCGATAAGGTAATGGCCACTCCATCAAAAGGAAGTCAAAAAATCCTATACACATCCTCCGACATAATAGTCATCTCACTGGTAGGAAGGTGGAAGGTATTGGTCCAAGGGTCCCACTGGTGGACCAAAGTCATAAGGTACGCCTGATCTGACATGATATGAGGTATCCTAGTGACATAATGAAGCCCACGAGCCTTGAGCCAAGCCCACTTCGTGTCATCAAACATGGGTAGAAGGTCATTCATGAGCTTTGGGTCACGAGCCCGAGCATCGAGAATCTAAGAGAAAAATATAAAGCAAATCATAACTACAATGCATCTAAGGCATGGATGGCAATAAAGCATGAAAGCAATGCAAATAATGATGGGCTACTCTAAGTCCAAAAAAAAAGAGTAATAAATGCACCTAATAAATCAGAAAAATTTAAAATACATCACTTAATCATGCATAAAAATTCAAAACTTTACTAAGGATTCTTGGCCGCTGTCACCTATAGTGGCCAAAAATCAAACACTAAAGCTAAGAGTGGCCAAGCCCCAATAGTAAAAATTCTTATCGTTGGAATTCAAACCTAGCCGCTCTGAGTGACAATGACCAGGCTAGAGGTCGAGCTGGCCACTCTAAGCTACAATGATCGACGGGTGATGTAGTAAAAGTGTCTACCCTAGGCCAAAAACAACAAAAAAAATGCATAAAAACAAATCTCAAGTAAGCCTCCTATCAAGTTACTTATTCTATCAACTTGGCAATTACAATGATTTGCACTCCATGCAACTCAACAAGATGAGTAAGTTACTATGAGGTTACTTGGAGAAAAATATTCATTTTGGGATTACGATGTGCCTCCTTCAATCGCGAAGAAGACCAAGATGGTTGAACTGCTCCATAGGTATGAAGGAATCATCCTAATTCTCCTACGACACCAAAAACACTGAGCCAAGTGATGCAACACAAGCACAAATAGAATCACTCATCCTAAATCCCTAAGAAGGTTGTTTATGGTCAGACCACTCCTCGGGATAAGGATGAATGATTATCATAAACAATTGAAATCACACTTGGATGGGGGTTTTCCCATTAAAAAGAGAATACACATTAGAAAGAAACCAAAACTAGTCATATTTGTTTAAGTGACTTGTCGCTTCATTCATTGCCCTTCCCTTACCAATTCATTGTGTGGTGGTATTTTGGAACTTTAAATAATCATAATCAAAATCAACAAAAGATCACTCGATCATGTCAAAATTTCATTCGTCCTATGAATCATTGCACTCAACTCTTACAAAAAAAATTCCATGTAACCTATGGTCATTGTAAAAAAATTCCAACATTGATCATATCAATGGTCATTGTACACCCTGCTAACATAGCGGTCTATGTTTTTGCCTCGCACTATGTCTATTACTCAATGCATCGCAACAAGGGGCATCTATAGACACCTAAAACATGCCATGGTCAGGAAGACTACTTACATGGGTACACCCATAGGTCATGTGACTAAACCTTGGGACCTTCCAAGTGTCAAAAGTGGTTTCTACCACTCATTTGGGGCATTTTCAGCCCATCCAAGCCTGGTCGCTATAAACCAGAGTGGCCAAAATCCAACCACTGTAGCTCAAAGCAACCAAACCTTAGCCACTGTAGATGACAATGGCTAAGATTTAAATGCATTTTGATGTTCGTCCAGCCTAAAATTGGGTGTAAGTGGTAGTATACATGTAATAAGAATGAGCGGGGCTAACTTTGCATTCCTCCTCACAGCCAATCTACGTGGAAGACTCAAATTCTATATTTAGACTTCAGTTAAACATAGAAAAACAAAAATATTATCATGCTAACTCCTAATGTGCATGAGGAATTCAAAACATCTTATAAGGAGTAAATCTAAAATCACTAGGGGACTTTCCCTGGATCTTCTTTTGATCAATTAGGAGATATAGAGCTTCTTAGACATTCTTGGACCTTCTTTCAATCAGAGAGAGGGGGAGTAGCATACATCAGAACATGGAACAAGTTGGATCATTGAGGAGATCTTCTAGAGACTTGGAGAGCTTCCCTTGGAGATTGATTCTTGTAGTGGAGCCCTATCGGATTAGAGGGTAAATCTGAACACATAAGGTAATAATTTTTAACATTATAAGTGGACTTGAGCCCATAGCCTTGGATCAAGAGAGAGAGATTTCACCTTAGCGGCCGATGTCTTGAACAATGGCCCGCAACCTAGTCTAGGGTTTAGTTTTTTTATTTTGCTTTGTCTCTCATTTTAGTAGCTTAAGATTTATTTTAGTTAGTTGCTTACATAGTACTAGTTTCATTGCATTTATTGAGATTATTCATTGCTAACAACATCATATGGGGAGTCAATCTCGAACATCTAAGCATGTGTTGTTGTTTTATTGATTTCAGGGCTACAGGTTCAATCAAGAAAATTTGTGACATACGAGTACGATATGATCCCTCTAGCATTCAGAACTAGATAAGGAGGCATCAGTAAGCCCTCATACATTTTTGGGTGTATCATCGAGAAGCCTTATAAAGTGTGCCCCCCTATGCGAGGGGATATTTCATATTCCTGCTGCCCTCTTTTGAAGGGTATCCCTCAAAGGGATTCATTTGTAACCTAATATGGATAATATCAATAATAAAAGCATTCTTTCATTTACTTCTTCACATTCTGGTTATATCTAATTTGTACCTTTCATTTGTTGCATATTTAATATCAAAGGGTTTAATCAAATCACAAGTAGAGTAGTCTGGTGGATGGTGCATCGCTTCCCTGGGGTCATTGCAATAACTTTTACATGCCTTTGCAGGCTCATGCTATTTTTACTAGCTTTTGACACTATTATACTCAAAAATACTTACAAAAAATGCCTCTACAGCTATTCTACTAGCTATAGCATTCAAAACACTTCAACTTATTTATAGCAAAATTTTAGTACCCCTAAGCCTGTTATTATTGGTTCTATTTTTTAGTTTCTTAGAGATTTGCAGTATCTTCTACATTCTATTTCTCTGGATTACCCTCTTCTTGGTGTATCTCTTCTTCATTCTCATCGCCTTTTTGTTTCTCTTGTCTCTCTTCATCTACATCTTCCTCATCATCATTCTCATCATTCTTTTATTCTTATTTTTTTCCTTCAGTAGCTGATCCATATGGTCCAAAGTCTTCAAGGCCTTATTCTAGGATGTTTGGGTGGGATTATTTATCTCCATAACTTACCGATGAATGTAATGCAACTCAGTAGTCTTTCCAGTCTATTAATTCTTCCTTCAAATCTCTTAGTCTGGTTAGCTCTCTTATTAATTGAGTTACTTTATCTTGGTCAATCGACTCCTGCCATGCATCTATCTCTGACTCATCTTGCATCATTATATTTACATCAATCCAAATATCTTCTTCTAATAATAGGATATTATTTTTATCCCAGAGTCCTTTGAAGCCATATTGTATCATCTCTTCATTGGTATCCATAATATTTTGGAGTTTGTCTTCGATTTTTTCAATCAACAGGCATCCTTTCTGCAGTAATCCACTCTTTTGGAGGATAATTCTGGTTGTATATATTTGTTGGGAATATATTTGGCCAGTTCGTTGCACCTAGCCTCAAACAAATTGAAGAGTTTACCATATTGAGAGGATATTGGTTGTATCTCCTTAGTTGTCTTTTCTAAATATTCCTTGGTTTTTTGTAGTACATGGTTGGCCTCATCCATGAAATCAAGGATGGGTTGGATCTCAGAGCATCTTTATAGGATTTCAAATAAAATTTATTTTTTTATCAGCTTCACCTTGTCCTTGAAGAATCCTATAATCTTAGTTTTCTCAATTTGGATTTGTTGTTGTAAATAATTTATTTACTTTGTGTACTCTTGATTTTGTTTCTTCAGCTGCTCAACTTGCTCTTTGTGACTGACCATATTTTGAAATTTATCTTACCACTTTTTAGCTCCATTCTATAGTGCTTTTTCCTCTTTATTTTGGTCCCTTATTGTGGCTTCAAGCATCATAATTTTTTCTTCCATATTTGCATATTGTTCCCTATAAATGTCACTTTTGACAAATATAGTCTCAAACCCAGCCTTGGCTATGAAAAATTCATCCTCTAGAACCAATTGAGAGATGTCTTCAATATATTATTCCAATTGATAATATTCTACTGTCATATCCTTCTTTGGTATTTTACTAGAGGGGTGATGTTGAATTTTGTATGTTGCCTAGACATGTGGTTAATCATTACTAATTTTCTTACACGAGCAACCCTTTTTGATGACTGAGCCAATTTTTTGCTCCAATAGTTTTATGCCTTTAGTGAAGTACTCTTGATATTTTGTAGGGAGGCCACTCTTAGGTGATCAGTAGGATTAGATGGTGTGATTATTGAAGGCAAAAATAGGATCATCATAGATGGGAGAGGAGTAGTGGTGATAATGGTGGACTTTGTACTTATAGCAGGGGTTGCAGCTCCAATAGAACTCATAGTTGTAAATGTAGATGGAGTGGATGGTAGTGATATTTCCTCATTGATGTGGGTAACGATGATGTGGGAGGTGAATGAGTGGAAGTTGGAGGTGACAATGATAATAGGATTTGTGGTGAATTATGGGGGATGATAGTTTTGGACTTTTGAATGAATGGACTAGAGATGAAACTTGGTGAGAATATGGGGGTGAGTGAGGTGGTGATGGTTGTGGAGAATAGTAAGGAGATGATATATTTTATTGTACTTATAGCAGGGGTTGCAACTCCAATATAA
The DNA here is from genome assembly GCA_028583015.1 of Wollemia nobilis. Lineage (NCBI taxonomy): Eukaryota > Viridiplantae > Streptophyta > Pinopsida > Araucariales > Araucariaceae > Wollemia > Wollemia nobilis. The sequence goes on along the minus strand of JAQPPZ010010078.1, from coordinate 1,143,942 downwards.
CTCATAGTTGTAAATGTAGGTGGAGTGGATAGTAGTGATATTTCCCCCGATGTGGGTAATGATGATGTGGGAGGTGAATTAGTGGAAGTTGGAGGTGAAAATGATACTAGGATTTGTGGTGAATGAGGGGGGATGATAGTTTTGGACTTTTTACTGAATGGACTAGATATGAAACTTGGTGAGAATATGGGTGTGAGTGAGGTGGTGATGGTTGTGGAGAATAGTGAGGAGATGATATATTTTACTTCTCTTATACTTTATAAGGGGAGGAGGATCTATTTGGATAATAATAAGGAGAAGCAAAAGAAGAAATATTAGAAAATGTACCTGAGCCTACTAAAGTAGACCGGTTGAATATTTCTTCAACACCATTGTTTCTCCTTCTGAGCATCTTGCTCAGCTACTATGATAGAAACTTCTACCACTACCTCTATTTCATCCACCCTTAGTTTCTTACTAACCTCCTTGTCCATTTCCCCCACTACATTATTTTCCTTTCTCTTGAATGTAATGGTTTTACCTTTTGTTACACTTTGTTGGTATTGAGGAAGTGATACTGCAACTTCTGTAATATGAGTATCTATAGGTTTGAGAGTTACAATCATATCCTTGATAGATTTTAGGTCTACAACTTTATCTTTTTTTCCCTTTTCAACTATTGGAGTCTTTATTCCTGTAGCCTTACATTTAGGTCTTTTTTTCTTTGGGGTAACGTCAATAGTACATGTTTCCTTTGTAGTTGATGCAACTACTTCAATATTCTATTCCTGCTGAGTAGGTGCAGGGGAGGAGGTCGAAGGTGTTGATTCATGTTGTTTCTTAGGAGTTTTAGATTTTTTACCTTTAGTTTTACCCTTTTTGGCCTTGCTTGTCTCTAATTTTCCAAGACTTAATGCTAAGCTTTTCTTCCCCTTGGCCTTCCACTTTTCATAGTGTTTGTCATACCTTTCCTCAAACTCTTGATCAATTGGTTTGCCATACTTGGATTTTATTGTATTCCTTTCAACCCTCATCTTCCACCATTTAAAATTTTACCCTCTATCTAGAAATAAATCTCCTACATCTCTTTAATTTTTACTTCATCGATCTGATAAGACTTCTTTTGCTTTGGATCATAGTCTAGCACATGTTCATAAAAATATCTCCAAGGCAAAATTGATTCCATGTTGTATACATTCCATTCTAGGGGAGATTTTTCTTTATTGTTTTTGGACTTCTCTATTTGTGGGTAGCTTGTCTTTGTAAACTTAGAAACTTTATCTCCATGTAAGGCTTCCATCCTTTCTAAAAATAAGTCTATTGGGTCATATCTCCATTTATGAGGGAGTTGGTAGAGCCATAACCTTTCAAGGATTGCATTAATCTACTCATATTGGCTCTTATTTGATATAGTAATATCACCTTACTTGAAATGGTAAACAACTATTCCTTTTCTTTTGACCCTAGTGCCAAATTTGTAGTTTATGAAGTCAACCTACCTACAATATTCTAGTGTGAATAAACGATGGGTGATGTAATGGGTAATAAAAATGGCTTCTCTATGAAACCATACAACCTAATGATTGTTTCATCTATTAGAATATACTAGTCTCCCTCTTAAGCCTCCTTGGTACTTAATTTATCCTTTACTACAGGAGATAGTGTAGGATAGTTGTCATACATGATTTCCAAGGCTAGTCCTAGAAATTCTATATTGAAGGTATAATATGATTCAACCCTGCTCAATACCCTAGTCCAATAATAGATTGGTATAGGATGCCTTTATTCATATTTATCTATAACTGATACCCATTCATTATCTTTTTTGGTAAAACTGAGGAATTTCTAGACTAAATTAGAGCAAAATCTGAAAGAAGGGTTCTCTTGCCCTTTCTTCATAGTTACCAGTTGCTCGTGCATTCTCTTGGAAAGGAACATAGGCTAATTGAAGTAAATTGAGTGATTGTTACCATCCCTTGCTAGTGTCCTATACATTTTGATATTTGAGTTGTAGTACACAATGGCTAACTACTAGTTTCTTACGTATAAATTAGAATCTAGGTCAACTAATACAGCTAACATAAAAAATAGTTTTGGATTCACAAAATTTTGGGTGGCAATTGGGGTTTGTGGTAAGGTTTATTTTGATCTTATGGTTTTAAATTGGCCATGTACCTAGTACCTAAAATAATCACCATTTTGGTTGTGGTTATTCAAGGTATAGTACTTGGCTTGTTGTTTTGGATTGAATTCTTTAAGGGTTACACGCATCTGCTTACCCATTGCAAACAAGTCTCAATAAAGTTGCTTAATTATTTGGAACAATATTCTACCTTGGGCTATTTTTACTGCCTTAGCTGAGGGATCATAAAACTTAACTATTGCCAAAATTAATTCTGGGTAAGGATGAACTACATCACAGATATAATAAGATAACAAAGAGTGAATGGCATAAATACCTTGATTCGAGAGTGGCTCACCCTTCAAGAATTTTAATTCAAAGTCCTTTCTGAGTTGACCTCTAGTTATGTAGGTCATCTTCATGTCTACAACTACTACAACTTTTTTGGTGTAATTCAAATTTTTGACCTTGCCTTGCTAACCAGTATGCTTGAAACATTGGATACCATTTCTAGAGAATATTTCTATAATTATCTTTCGAATACACAATGATTTCACTCTGTAATGTTCTTCTATTCTCTACTAGAATTGTTCAAAATTATTGCTCTTCAAATTTTATCTTTAAATAGATGTTCATGCACCTTTCTGCCATTAATATGGTAGATGAACGACTAGTTATTTCTCATACATTCAAAGGAGAAAATAGGAAGATACAAGATACAACGTATCAGTGAAAACTACATCACTAATTAGACGAAATTCATAACATTTGGTCATAGACTATCCATTGGCACACTTTTTAAGGCTCATTTATTTCTTCTTTTTTCATGGAATAAAACTCCTTGATAGTTCATCTTTAGCCATGAAATTTAGCACTCGACGGGTTTTAGCATTATGCTTTCATCCTCAAAATTTTGCTCTTAGATATTGAATGCCCTTTTTATGTGTTCCCTTTCAAAATTCCACTCGTTAGATTTCCACAATGTCAACTTTGATTGGGTTGACTGTTGATTATAAAACTACCTTTATCTTGTGGATTGTTGAGGGATTCACTGCCTTTTTTTAAATTTCATTGGATAGAATTCCAATGGAGTTGGTTTGACTCTTTTAACTACAAAAATTTACACTATGTTACCCCTCACATAATTTAACATAATCCCAATTACAGATGAAAAACAACACTTTGTCATTTTTTTGAGTTTTTTGAATTATATAATACAAAATATGTACATATATTACATAGCAAGGATTTTCTATTTGAAATACATCATGAGATGATATCCATTGATCATAATGGGTCATATGTTCCCATCTTGATCTTCAAGCTAGAAGGCATTATTATTTTTCTCTTAAAATATATTGAAAGGTCCTTCCTAGAAGGAATCAAATTTTTGGTGGTTGTCTGGTTTAGGCTTTTCTACATTCCACCTTAAAACTGAATCTCCCTCTTTGAAATTCTTGAGCTTTGATTTCTTGTTGATCCACTCCTTTGTATTCATGGAGTATTTTTGGAAGCTCTCATATGCATGTATCCTTTGCTTTTCTAACTACATAAGGTGCATCAACCTGGCCTCTAGTGGATTTTGATCTAGTTCATGATCTTGGTTGGCCCATTTTAAAGTTGGTATTTCAAGGTGAGTGGGTAGAACAACTTCCTTACCATACACTATTACATAAGGGGATGTCTTGATGGACCTCTTGATAGTGATTTTTTCTACCCACAAAGCTTGCTCTAATAGAATATGCCAACTTCTTTTTTATCCTCTAGTGCTCTTTTTAGAATTCTAAGCAGGTTTTTGTTGGTGGATTATGCTAATCCATTCCCTTGAGTGTAATAGTTACAAGAATTTTTTATACTTATGTCATATTTGCTTGTAAATTCAATGTACTTTATACCTATGAAATTTGGGCCATTATCACTTACTAGTGCTTCTGGAAGTCCAAACCTTGTGATCATATTTTCCATGAATTCAATCACTACTTATTGGTATGACTTCTTGGTTGGGATAGCCTCAACCCATATTGTGAAGTAGTTAGTAGTGATCATAATGTATTTGTGACCTGTTGATGATTTTAGTTTTATCACCCCAAAAAAATTGAGCCCCCATTACTGAAAAGGATCCTCCACTTGGATTGGTTTAAGTGTGAACATTACATTCTTGGTCCTTCCCACATATCTCTGGCACTTATCACATGATCTGGTTACATTAAAAGTGTCTACAAATATAGTGGGCTAGTAGTACCCTACCCTTATTACTTTTATAGCACTGACTCTTCCTAAAAAGTGCCCTCCTGACAAGCCTCCATGGAAATATTCAATGACATTTTGTTTTTATTATCTTTTAGGCATCTTAGAAGCACTCTATTTAGATTCTATTTATATAACCCTTCAGGAAGCAGTACATACTTTAATGTTTAAAGCTTGAACCTTATTCTCTATGAAGGATCAAGACCTTGAGGACATGCTCCTATTTGGAAGTAAGTTTTCAAGTGGTCAACCCAATCTGATCCTTCTATAATATTATCACTGAGTTCATTTGGTGTTGCCTAACAAGCTAATGTCTAATTTGAATCTACTTTTGTGGTGAGTTATTAGCACAATTATCTTCCTCTGACCAAATTTATGGGATGAAGATCTACATCATACTCTTGTATATAAGTAATCCAACTAGATATTTTATCACCCAATTCTTCTTAAAGGATAAAACTTCTCACATCTAGGTGCACTACATAGATAAAAGTCTTGTTTTAGACCAAGTATTGTCTAAATTTTTTCAAGGATTTCATGACTGCAAAGAATTACCTCTCAATGAATTTATACTTGGTTTGATACTCATGAAGATTTTGGATCTATAAAAATATCGGATTTTCTTCTTCATTCTTATCCTTTTATGTTAGCACTAATGAATAGCTTTCCTCAGCTCCATAGGCATATAAGATAAAGGCCTTGCTAAAATCAAAATTTATTAATATAGGTACAATTGCAAATGCCTATTTTATCACCTCAAAGGATTGATTCCTTTTCTTAGTCCACTTGAACTCCATATTTTTTTGAGTAACTATGAGATGGTATTGACCACTTGAGCAATTTTTGAGATGAACTTCCTCACAAAATTGATCTTCCCAAAGAAGGACTATAGGCTTTTCTTATTTGTGGGGAGAGGAAGGGCTAGAATTTATTTTATTCTATCAGGATCTATTGACATCCCTTATTTGGAGATTACATGTCCCAATAACTTACCTTCATGGACTATGAAGAATGATTTCTTTAGATTTAGAGAGATGGCAAACTCTACATTTTTCAAAAACTTTCTCCAGATGTTCCAGATGTGATTATTTCCTATGATAAAATATAGTCATATCATCAAGATAAATCAAAATTATTGTATTGATCAACTCACCAAAATCATAGTCCATGGCCCTTTGGAATGTAGCTCTTGCATTGGATAGGCTGAAATGCATCCTCTGATAAGAAAATGTACCCCACTTAGTGGTGAAGGTTGTTTTGAACTGATATTCATATTTGAACCAGATCTAATTATATCTAAAGAAACCAATTTTTAGGGAGAATATTTCAACCCCCACTACCATCTACAAAATATAATCAATCTATGGGATAGGATAATGATATTTCAATGATGTCCTATTCAAATTCCTAAAATCATCATAGTCAAATATCTCCATTCTTTTTTCTTATCGAAACCAAGTTAGCAATCCATGTAGAATGCTTCATTTGATAAATTATCTTTGCTTTAAGTAGCTTGAGCAATACCTACCTCATTATGGATTCAATTTTAGGATTCACAGGCCTTTGTCTCTATCTGACGGGTTTTGCATTAGGCTCTAACTCGATGGTATGTTGACTAATATTCTTATCATATACCTTAGGATCTTCCATATGACTAGGAAATAATGTCTAGGTATTTGAAGCATAGTGCCTTGAAGCCCTCAACTTCTTCTGGAGAACACTTGATACCAATATTATTTCTTATTTTCTCTTCTATTTCAATTTTGTTGCATATTTTTTCATCTACTTTCTTGAATTTTGATTTCTTTCCATCCTCATTGTAAAACAAACTTTCGAATTTAATCAGACCTTTAGGAATATGATTATTTTTCAATTGTATGATATCTTGTTGATCTATTTCCTAAGAAAACTCTTCCTGCACATTATATAAGCAAGCCTCTCTAACTAGAAAATTAATTATTTGATCATCATTCTTAAAAACCTACCAAAATAATTTATTTATTTGGTACTACTGATCTGAAGACTAATTTGACCCTTCTATTTGTAGTTGACCCAAAGTTTGAGGAGGGATTGAAATTAGAGCCTTTAAATGCTAAAGCATTATCCAATACATTCTACTTTCTAGATATAAAGTGGATATTTAGAGCATTAAATGATTCCATAAAATCCCATAATTTGTTCCTATATATTTACTGTTGCATCAAATAGTGATGTTTACTACTGCATCTCTCTGTAACTTGATTAACCACCAACTCTGAATCACCATAAATGTCTAACATTTTGATTCCCATTTTTTTTCTTGCATTAATCCTAAACACGAAGATTCATATTCTATAGTATTATTAGTACAAGATCAATTTATCCTAAAAGCAAAAAATTTCACACCCTATGAAGGATATTTTAACACTACACCATCCCCGACCCCATTTTTGCACCTTGCTCCATCAAAGTGCATTGTCCAAATTTCTAATTATCTGAGTGACTGATTAGATATGGCAGGGATATGCTTTTATACATCCAAGGAGATACTATAGGTGCCTAGCCCTATTTCTAATAGGCTATGATCATCCTTGAAATGCAACTCATCTTCAATTTCCAAATATTTTAGAATTTCCACTAATTGTGGCTCTTCCATTGTTGAATTTCAATTTTTCAATATAGAAAGATATAGATTTTTTTGAGATTATCCTTATTCTATTGCCTTTATATGGAATCATCATACCATAGTAGTCCAAATACATATATCCTCCCATATTGATAGTAAATCCTCTTGAAATATATATACCAAAATAAGGTTCAAGATCTACTACCACAATTTCCTGTACAATCATAATCTCTAGGGCTCTATGTAACTTTATCAATACATCCTTTATAACTCCTACAATATTAACTAGAGTACCATCAATTTTTAAGATCCCCTAACATGACCTTGTATATTCCATGTTCATCTCATCACAAACTACTTTTGGCATAATAGTAGTTGAGGCCTTTGCGTCTATCATATAGTTGTGGACTATCCATCCTTCCATCCTAAGAGAAATGTAGAAAGGAAGAAGTTTATTATTCAGGGTGGTAGGGAACATTTTTTCTTGATCTTGTTCCAATTTAAACACTGTGGTGGATTATTTTACTTGAGACATCTTATGTAGGGAAGCTTTCAACAAATCTATTTGGCCTAGGAGGAAAAGTGTATCATACAGGCTTTCCCTAAATGAGGTTCTTTTCAGTTCTTCAATAATATTAAACTCGGACTGAATTGGTGGGGGTATTTCATACCTTTTCTCTTGTTCACCATGCTTTCTTCTATATTTTTGAGTAGACTTTATTCTCTGCCCTTTAGTGATTGAAGGAAATCTCAAATTTTCTAAGGCTTCATTTTTAGCACTTTCTTGTTCTGTGCTTCTTTTATTTTCATCTCTTCATGGTGTATTCACTTTATTTTCTTATCTTTTAGGTATTGCATATCTTTTGTCAATAGCCTATCAGATAGAGAACTTGTCATTTCCCTATAGTGGTGATTATCTTTTCTTATGAGAGGGCACTTGGAAATGACCCATTTCTTGCGGTCTAGTTGTAAAGGCTTCTTTCTAGATCTAGTCATGATAGAGACCTATTCTTCTTCAGGAAAATCTTATCCAGCCATAACTTGATCATGCTGCCACAACATGTTAAGCTTCCCAATTTTATTTCTCTCATATTTTTTCATGGCTTGTTGCACATGGTTTTGGTACATCACACAAATGTCATAATCATGAGTATCATTGTAAACTAAGTACCATACATTGACCAAACTAGTTTCAGATGCATATTCTTGCTCTACTTAGTTTACATTGACTCTAGGCCTTACGCTACCACTTATACTAGGTTTTTTATCTTAGTTAATATAGGGGAATATTATCCATTGAAATCTCTCTATTTCCTTTTTCCATTGCATTGACCTTGTTATTGATTATTTTCAGAGTGCTCTGGATGTCCAACAATAGAGACGATTCTTGGGGGTTTTGAGATGGAAGAGGAGGAAATGATATAGAAGGGGTTGTTTTAGGAGGAAATAATGGAATTGCTTATGGAGTTGGTTGAGGATACATGTATGAAGGAGAGGTTGTATTTGGTGGAAACTAAGAAATTTCAGAGCAATAAGGCATAACCTTTTTTGGTGGAAGCCTTCCTACAATAATTAACATATTTTCTACTTGGACAACTACTTGGTAAACATGTGGGAAGGTGTTTATACTTGACTGCTAAGTTTGTAGCCCCAAGTATGACCCAAGGGCTCTGATGCTATACATATATGATAAAAATGCAATTGGTCTGGATTCAATGGGAATCCTCTTCCATGTTCTACTGAACCTCAAGATAAAATTAGAGACTAACTCATGTTGGTATTTTTGCATGGCTATGAATTAATTTAGTAATAAAAATGGATCATATGACTCATTAAATTCTTCTACAAAAGGGCTAGCTAAATCATCCCATGAAGTGATGGTTTTTTCTTCCAAGGTTCTAAACTAGTGAAGGATATTTCCTCTAAAATAAATGGCTAGAAGCTTAACTATAACATCTTGATTCTTGATATTATGAATAGCTTCTAAGTTCAATATGTCTTGGCAATGCTCATATGCAGTATTTCCTATACATGTTAGAAATTTTGAGTTGTCATTGATGTCAAAGGAGCATGGTATTCAAGGCAAAAATATTCTCCAAGGGTGATAAGTTTATAAGGTTGGACAATATATCAATGGAGTCAAAAATGGACTTGATGAATAGCAAGCAGTGGAAAACTATCCAAGGCAAAAATTTATTTCACATGAAGTAAGGTAAGGCAAGGCAAATATTTTTAAAGGATTATAATATTTAAATATCAAATTTAAATATTATAAAGATATGGACAAAGGCTTGTGATAAATAGATTTAAATATTACAAGAAAGGGACAAATGTTGTTTGGACAAAAATATTTAATATTTCAAAAAGGAGATAAAGGTTTAAAAGCAATATCATAATTTTTAAATGATAAGATTTAAATATTATAATACAAAGTGGGTTCAAAAGAAAAAAGGTGCCAATGTCAAAAATAAAGTCATAAATTTATGAGCAAAATAGATTAGCGTCAATGTTCCTTGATGAAAATGAAAATACACATATATATGGGTAGCAATAATTCATTTGAGCAAATTCAATGAGAGCAATTCAAAAAAAACTACGTGCGAAATTTGTGAAGTGCAGAAGACAAGAAAGGGAAGCACACAAGTTATTGGAGGCAGAAATCAAAAAATACCATAAGGAGAAAATTATGCGTTTGTAATTCCATCTAGGTGGCTAGCCCAGACGGTAGTCTAGCCTATGCTAGAGCATTATGGAGTAGGAGGTCATAGGGTCGATTCGCGGAGGCACTATTTTGCTATGATTTTGGTCAAAGAGGAAATCAAAGAAGGTTTTAAAAGTTAAATCATGTGTTTTGGATTTCATTCAGGTGGCTAGCTTGGATGGTAGCCTAGATTGCGCTAGGATGTGGATGAGCAGGAGGTTACAAGGTCAATTCGTGGTGCTATCCTTTTTATTGTGGCTTGGTTAAGAAAGAAGGTTTCAAATGTAGGTTTATCTGCATTTGTGTTCAATAGCTAGGGAAGCCCATATGGAAGCCTAGCTTGTGCTAGGACATTGTGCTAGAGATCAGGTGTATGATTCTCACCCATGACTATGTGAGGTAAGGACAAAATAAAGTTTTTGTATAAATTTAATTAGGGAGAAATAAGGGTTTGAAATGGTTATATTGTGCAAATTATATTAAGGAAATTATAAGGTATAGTGTGGTGATTAATTTTTGCAAATAATAAATGTGTTTTGATTTTTGCAAAAGGAGAAATAAGGGTTCTTATTGTTAAATAAATCTTTATTTTATGAGTTTCAAGAGGGAGATATAAGGAGTTATTTTTTAAGTTTTATTGTGTATGTTTTGATAAGGGTTTTTGAGTGGATGATTTGATATTTAATCAACAAAGGAAAACAGAATTGCTAACCAAATTTTGAAGGCACAAACAAAAGGAAAATCATCTTGTTAAGGCAATTTTATAAAACTCATGCAAAAATATCATCATCATTGAGATAGATTTATAGGTATGGTTATTTAATTACTTTCTCAAAGTGGTTTTGGTTAAGAAAAATATTTTTGTTATCATATAGTTGGAGGTATAAGTAATTATTGGATGTTCATTGTTTTTTCTTGAAATTAGCAATAAATGGGCAAGGGTTATAGATAAGATTTGTGAGTCAATTTGTGCATTGATTGATGGAAATTGGAAGCAAATATGCAAGGGTTATAGATCATAATTGTGAATCAATTTTTGCATTGATTTGATGGAAATTGGGAGTCAATGTGCAAGGGTTATAGATCATATTTGAGAAGCAAATTTATGCATTGTTCATGATTGATTTTGGGAGTAGATGAAAATGATATATTTGGGCACTATGATTGGTTTTGAATGAAAAGTGTAAATTAGCAATTACCAGGTCAGTTATCAAGTGCTAGACTAAAGCTACATTTTGATGTAATAAATGTAAGACATGTGAAAGTGAAAGACTTAATAAATGTGAAGAACATATTGGGCATTTGTTAGTGCATATCATTCTCTATATGTTCATGAAGATAAAATAATTCTAGATAGAATATGTTTGAATTACTTTAGTTGAGAAAAGCATATTTAAGAATAGGTGAAGAACTTGATGACATCATTATGCAAAATTTGGTAATATATGAGCATTTTTTTGTATGCAATATTTGAGAATATATGAGCATTGTTTTGTATGCAATATTTGGGAATAGATGAGCATTGTTTGTATGCAAAATTTTGGAATAGATAATTAGATTTGTGAGTATATTTGTGAGTAGTTTTGAGCAGGTTGTATGAGCATATTTGAGTAGGTTTTGGAGCATATGTGAGCAGTATTTATGATCAAGTTATAGATTTTATTTGAGATGAGATGTAAACAATATTTGTGAGTAGGTTATGGAGCTAATTTGAGTAGGATTTGTAAGAAGAGGGAATTGGTGTCTCCTGTGTATTGGAGTCCACTAAACCAAAGTAGAGGGGATTGGCATCTCCTATGGAGTGGTGTCCACAAAACCAAAGCAGAGGGTATTGGTGTCTCCTATGGAGTGGTGTCCACAAAACTAGAGTAGAGAAGGTTGGTGTCTCCTATGGAGTGGTGTCGATAAAATTATAGCAGAAGGTATTGGTGTCTCTTATGGAGTGGTGTTAAAAAACCAGAGTAGAGGGAATTGGTGTCTCCTGTGGAGTAGTGTCCAAAAAAACAAAGCAAAGGGAATTGGTGTCTCCTATGGAGTGGTGTCCATGAAACCAAAGTAGAGGGGATTGGTGTCTCCTGTCGAGTGGTATCCACAAAATCAAGTAGAGGAGATTGGTATCTCCTATGGAGTGGTGTCCACAAAATTGAGAGGGGATTGGTGTCTTCTATGGATTTGTGTCCATGAACTTGAGAGGTGATTGGTGTCTCTTGTGGATTGGTATCCATAAATATTGTAATAGGGGATTTGTGTCTCCTTTGGATTGGTGCCTAAATTTTTTTTTGAGAAATTTATAAGCAATATTTCTTCATAGATGTAGCCCATATTGGGTGAACCACGTTAAATTTGTGTCTCTCATATGCATGATAATTTATGCATTATTTCATTACTACATTGATAATATGTCTATTATCATTTAAAAATAAAAGTAAAATTTTTATATTATACTGTTCACCCCCCCTCTTAGTATAAGCTTGTGTTCTTAAATTTGTATCGGAGTTGGTTCCTTCATGAAAGCCTAAGAGCTTGAAGGAAGATCTTACAAGAACACACATGGCACGCTAGGAATGGTTTTTTTCAAATAGGGCACCATTGTTTGATGGGACTAACTATGATTTCTAGAGCATAAGGATGATGAAGATATTTCTAGGCGTCTACTTCATATTGATGAGGTTGTCAAACACCATTCATGGACTTGGATAAAGTATTGGAGACTCCAATATTGTTCAAAAAAGTTTGAGGTCACTTCCCATGAGGTTTGATGCAAATGTTTTAGCAATTGAAGAAATGAAAGATCTCAAATATTTGAGCATGGATGAGCTAAATGAGATTCTTACAGCCTATGATATGCAGACAAAAGAAGATCAAACATCCAAATGAGAGGTAGCATTCAAAGCTTCAAATAATACAATGAATAAGGAACCAGAATCAAGTGAAAAAATAAAGGTATACAGTATATGAAATATTTAAAATGTGGCAACCTTGGTCACTATCCATATAATTGTCCATAGGAAGGAAGTAGTAGTAGTGAAGAAGAAAAGGAATATAATAAAAAGAAAGAAAATTTTATCATGAAAATAAAAACAGGAACTGTCAATGCAAACATGAGAAGAAGATCTTTCAAAGATACAAGAAGAGTTTTTATGTTTAATAAGAAAGCAGTGCTTTCAATAGCAGTGATGAAAGCTTCTTCAATAATTAAAAATATCAATTTTTTTTGTGGCCATAGAAGATAAAGAAGATGATCCTATTGTTGAAGACCAAGAAGAAGAGGAAGATTCATAAGATGAGAAGGAAACCATAGTTGATATATAAGAGGAGCTTATTATTGCTCTTGAATATTTGAAGAGGGTTAGAAAGAAGAACTCAATATTGAAGGCCCAAGTACAAGAGGATGAGAAAACAAATGCAAAGCTTCTACAAGATCTCACCGACTTAAAAGTTAAGGTTGAAGAGACAAGGAAAATTGAAGAAGGTATGGTTGATCAGTTAAAGGTAAAAGATCTAGAATGTGAAATACTAGAACATGAAGTTGTTACTCTTAGAAAGGGACTTGAAAAATTTAATGATAAGATATATTAGTTTAGAAAAATCTCAAAAAACTTGGATGATATTATCAAAGCACAAAGATCTCCATTTATCAAGGTTGGACTTGGTTGTGAAGAAGGTCAAGATAAATAAAAGGGGGAGTCAAGATCAAAATAAATAGAAGCATCAAATAAAATGATTGAAGAGGAACCTAAGACCTATGTTGATGTATGTAGAAGTGGAAGCATTAATGAGGAAGAAAACAATGCACCATAAAGGAATAGGAACCATCACAGAAATAGCAAAGGAAGAAGCATGTGATCATATCCTCCAAGGCAAGATGAATATTTTTTATGGTTATTATTTCTCATGTAATCATTCTAGTCATAAAGATATAAATTGCAGAAGAAATTTCAATTAACTTACACCTTTCATGGCCTACAATATCATTTGTTATAATTACAAAAAATTTTGGCATAGAGCAAAATGGTGTAGAACAGTGTTCCCTGAATCTCTAAAGACAAATAAAAAAGAGAATGATCAAAATGTTCAAAATGGCATGACCTCCAAAGTTTGGAGAAATAAAATAAATCAAGAATAGGAGCATAGTAATTTTGGATTAATTTCACTCCCATCTCAAAATTGATCACCTCAATAAATGGAAGTGGTAATGGGGTTGTGTTAAGGGTCTTATTTTTAGCCCCAAGGAGCCATTTGCCATTGATGTCAAATGGGGAGAATTCAGTGAGGGGGAGCAGCTTTTCATGGGGAGCAGATTGAGAATCTAGTTGTAGTAAAAGAATTTTTTTTTGTAGGTTTACCATCAATGACAAAGGGGGATATCGTTAAAAATATTGAGTTGTCATTGATGTCAAAGGATCATGGTATTCAAGGCAAAAATATTATCCAAGGGTGATAAGTTTATAAGGTTGTAAAATATATAAATAGAGTAAAAAATGGACTTGGTGAATGGCAAACAGTGGAAAATTATCCAAGGCAAATATTTATTTCACATGAAGCAAGGTAAGGCAAGGCAAATATTTTTGAAGGATTATAATATTTAAATATCAAACTTAAATATTATAAAGAGATGGAAAATGGAATGGGACAAATAGATATAAATATTACAAGAAATGAACAAAGGTTTTTTGGACAAAAAGATTTAATATTTCAAAAAGGGGACAAAGTTTTAAAAGCAATATTATAATACAAAGTGGGTTCAAAAGAAGAAAGATGCCAATGTCAAAAATAAAGTCATAAATTTATGAGCAAAAAATATTAGCACCGATGTTCTTTGATGAAAATGAAAATACACATATATATGGGTAGCACTAATTGATTTGATCAAAACCAATGAGATAAATTCAAAAAAAACTCCTTTGTACGAAATTTGTGAAGTGCATAAGACAAGAAAGGGAAGTGCACAAGTTATTGGAGGTAGAAATTGAAAAATACCATAAGGATAAAATCATGCATTTGTAATTCCATATAGGTGGCTAGCCCATATGACATTCTAACTTGCACTAGAGTGTTGTCGAGCAAGAGGTCATGGGGTCAATTCACAGTAGCATCATTTTGTTGTGATTTTGGTTAGAGAGGAAATCAAAGAAGGTTTTAAAAGTTAAATCATGTACCTTGGATTTCATTCAGATGGCTAGCTTGGACGGTAGCCTAACTTGCACTAGGATGTGGGCGAACAGGAGGTTACAACGTCGATTCATGGTGGCATCCTTTTTGTTGTGGCTTGGTCAAGGAAGAAGATTTCAAAATAAGGTTTGTGTATCTTTGTGTTCAACAACTAGGGCAGCTCAGTTGCTAGCCTAGCTTGTGCTAGGGTGTTGTGCTAGATTTCAGGTGTTCAATTCTCACCCGCAACTATATGAGGTAATGACAAAATAATTTTTTTGTAAATATAATTAGGGAGATATAAGGATTTGAATTGGTTATATTGTGCAAATTATATAAAGGGAGTTACTAGGTATAGTGTGGTGATTAATTTTTGCAAATAATAAATGTGTTTTAATTTTTGTAAAAGGAGAAATAAAGGTTCTTATTGTTAAATAAATATTTATTTTATGAGTTTCAAAGGAAGATATAAGGAGTTAATTTTTAAGTTTTATTGTGTATGTTTTTATAAGGGTTTTTGAGTGGATGATTTGATATTTAATCAAGAAAGGAAAAGAGAATTGCTAACCAATTTTTGAAGGCACAAACAAAAGGAAAATCATTTTGTTAAGGCAGGTTTGGAAAGCTCATGCAAAAAGAAGATCATCATCATTGAGATAGATTTAGAGGTATGGTGATTTAATTCCTTTCTCAAAGTGGTTTTGGTTAAGAAAAACAATTGTGCTGTCATATAGTTTGAGGTATAAGGAATTATTGGATGTGCATTGTTTTTGCTTGAAATTAGAAATAAATGGGCAAGGGTTATAGATTAGATTTATGAGTCAATTTGTGCATTTATTTGATGTAAATTGGAAGCAAATATGCTAGGGTTATAGATCAGAATTGTGGGTCAATTTGTGCATTTATTTTATGGAAATTGGGAGTAAATGTGCAATCGTTATAGATCAGATTTGAGAAGCAAATTTGTGCATTGTTCATGATTGATTTTGGGAGTCGATTAAAAGGATATATTTGGGCACTATGATTGGTTTTGAATGAAAGGTGTAAATCAACAATTATCGGGTCAGTTATCAAGTGCTAGACTAAATCTACCTTTTGATGTAATAAATGTGAGACATGTGAAAGTGACAAACTTAAAAAATGTGAAGAACATATTGGGAATTTGTTAGTGCATATCATTATCTATATGTTCATGAAGATAAAATAATTATGGATAGAATATGTCTGAATTGCTTTAGTTTAGGAAAGCACATTGAAGAATAGGTGAAGAACTTGATGACATCATTATGCAAGATTTGGGAATAGATAAACATTGTTTTGTATGTAATATTTGAGAATAGATGAGTATTATTTTGTATGTAATATTTGGGAATAGATTAGCATTGTTTTTATGCAATATTTGGGAATAGATAAGTAGAGTTGTGAGTAGATTTGAGTAGTTTGTGTGATTATATTTGAGCATATTTTGGAGTAGATTTGAGCAACATTTATGAGCAGGTTATGGAGCTGATTTGAGCAGAGTTGTGAACAAGAGTTGTGAGCAGGTTATGGAGTTTATTTGTGCAATATTTGTGATCAGAGAGGATTGGTATCTCCTATGGATTGGAGTCCAAAAAACCATAGAAGAGGATATCGATGTATTATATGGAGTGGTTTCCATAAAACCATAGCAGAGGGGATTGGTGTCTCCTATGGAGTGGTGTCCACAAAACTAGAGTAGAGGGGATTGGTGTATCCTATGGAGTGGTGTCCACAAAACCATAAAATAGGGTATTGGTGTCTCCTGTGGAGTGATGTCAACAAAACTAGAGTAGATGGGATTGGTGTCTCCTATGGATTGGTGTCCACAAAACCAGAGCATAGGGGATTGGTGTCTCATGTGGAGTGGTGTCCACAAAACCAAAGTGGATGGGATTGGTGTCTCCTATGGAGTGGTATCCACAAACCTATATTAGAGGGGATTGGTTTCTCCTGTGGAGTGGTGTCCACAAGCTTAAGAGGGGATTGGTGTCTCTTGTGGATTGGTGTCCATGAACTTGAGATGGGATTGGTGTATCTTATTGATTACTGTCCACAAATATTGTAATAGGGGATTGGTGTCTCCTGTGGGTTGGTGCCTACAAATTTTTTTGAGAAATTTATAAGCAATATTTCTTCGTGGATGTAGCCTATACTAGATGAACCATGTTAAATCTATGTCTCTCATATGTGTGATGATTTTTGCATTGTTTCATTACTGCATTGATATTATTGTTGTTATCATTTGGAAATAAAAGTAAAATTTTTATCTTATACTATTCACCTCCTCGCTCAGTATAATATTATTTTCGTTAATTGGTATCATAGTTGGTTCCTTCATGAAATCCTAACATCTTGAAGGAAGATCTTACAAGAACACACATGGCACATCAGGAAGGGTTTTCGTCAAACAGGACACCATTATTTGATGGGACTAACTATGCTTTCTAGAGTATAAAGATGAGGAAGATATTTCTAGGTATCTACTTCATATTTATGAGGTTGTCAAACACCATTCATGGATTTTGAGAAAGTATTGGAGACTCTAATATTGTTCAAAAAAGTTTGAGGTCACTTCCCATGAGGTTTGATGCAAAGGTTTTAGTAATTAAATAAATGAAAGATCTCAAAACTTTGACCATGTATGAGCTAAAAGATATTCTTACAGCCTATGATATGAGGATAAAAAAATATCAAACATCCAAATGAGAGGTAGCATTCAAAGCTTCAAAGAAGACAAATAATAAGGAACCAGAATCAAGTGAAGAATCATGTAGTGGAGAAGAAGCTAACTTTGTGAGAAAAAATAATGATCCAAGAAAACACAAAGGTATGCAATTTGTGAAATGTTCTAACTATGGTAACCTTGGTCACTATGCATCTAATTGTCCACAAGTAGGAAGTAGTAGTAGTGAATAAGAAAAGGAATATAAGAAAAATAAAGAAAAAAAATTATCATGGCACGGTCAGGGTAACATGAGAAGAAGATATTTCAAAGACACAAGAAGAGTTTTTATGTTGAAGAAGCAAGCAGTGCTTCCAGTAGTAGTGATGAAAGCTTCTTTGATAATGAGAAAGATCAATTTTTTTTGGACATAGAAGAGAAATAATATGATCATGTTATTGAAGACCAAGAAGAAGAGAAATATTCAGAAGATGAAGAGGAAGCCACAGTTGATATAGAAGAGAAACTTATTGTTTCTCTTGAATATTTGAAGAGGGTTAGAAATAAGAACTCAATATTGAAGGCCCAATTACAAGAGGATGAGAAAACAAAGGCAAAGCTTGTATAAGATCTCATTGACTTAAAATTTAAGGTTGAAGAGGCAAGGAAAATTGAAGAAGGTATGCTGAGCAGTTAAAGGTAAAAGACCTAGAATGTGAAATACTAGAACATGAAGTTGTCACTTTAAGAAAGGGACTTGAAAAAATTAATGATAAGATATATCAGTTTAGGAAAATATCAAAAAACTTGGATGATATTATCAAAGCACAGATATCTCCATTTATCAAGGCTGGACTTGGTTTTGAAGAAGGTCAAGAGAAATAAAAGGGGGAGTCAAGCTCAAAAGAAATAGAAGCATCAAATAAAATGATTGAAGAGGAACCTAAGACCTATGTTGATGTATGTATAAGTGGAAGCATCAATGAGGAAGAAAACAATGCACCATCAAGGAATAGGGACCATCACAAAAATAGCAAAGGAAGAAGCATGCGACCATATCCTCCAAGGCAAGATGAATATTTTTTTCATGGTTATTGTTTCTCATGTAATCATTTTGGTCATAAAGTTGTAAATTGCAGAAGAAATGTCAATTCATTTGCACCTTTCATGGACTACAATATCATTTGTTACAATTGCAATAATTTTGGGCATAGAGCAAAATGGTGTAGAACAGTGTTTCCTGAATCTCTAAAGTCAAGAAAAAAATAGAATGGTAAAAATTTTCAAAAGGGTATGACCTCCAAAGTTTGGAGAAAGAAAATAAAGCAAGAAGAGGAGCATAGTAATTTGGGATTAATTTCACTCCCATCTCAAAATTGATCACCTCAAGAAATGGAAGTGATAAGGAGGTTGTGTTAAGGGTCTTATTTTTAGCCTCAAGGAGCCCTTTGCCATCGATTTCAAAGGGGGATAATTCAATGAGGGGGAGTAGCTTGTTAGGGAGAGCAGATTTGGAATCTAGTTGCAGTAAAAGAAATTTATTTTGTAGGTTTACCATCAATGACAAAGGGGGATATTGTTAGAAATATTGAGTTGTCATTGATGTCAAAGGAGCATGGTATTCAAGGAAAAAATATTCTCCAAGGGTGATAAGTTTATAAGGTTGGACAATATATCAATGGAGTCAAAAATGGACTTGGTGAATGGCAAACAGTGGAAAATTATCCAAGGCAAATATTTATTTCACATGAAGCAAGGCAAGGCAAGGCAAATATTTTCAAAGGATTATAATATTTAAATATCAAATTTAAATATTATAAAGAGATGGACAAAGGCTTGGGACAAACAGATTTAAATATTACAAGAAAGGGACAAAGGTTGTTTGGACAAAAATATTTAATATTTCAAAAAGGGGACAAAGGTTTAAAAGCAATATTATAATATTTAAATCATAAGATTTAAATATTATAATACAAAGTGGGTTCAAAATAAAAAAGGTTCTACTATCAAAAATAAAGTCATAAATATATGATCAAAATAGATTAGCACCAACGTTCCTTGATGAAAATGAAAATACACATATGGGTAGCAATAATTGATTCGAGCAAAGACGATGAGAGCAATTAAAAAAAAATTCCTTCATGCAAAATCCATGAAGTGCAAAAGACAATAAAGGGAATCACACTATTTATTGGAGGTAAAAATCAAAAAATACCGCTAGGATGTAGGCAAACAAGAGGTTATAGCATCGATTCACTGTGGCATCCTTTTTGTTGTGGATTGATCAGGGAAGAAGGTTTCAAAAGCAGGTTCATGCATATTTGTGTTCAACAGTTGGATCAGCCCATCTGGAAAACTAGCTTGCTCTAGGGCATTGTGCTAGAGGTTAGGTTTTCGATTCTAGCATGTGGTTGTGTGAGGTAAGGACAAAATAATTTTTTTGTGTAAATTTAATTAGGGATAAATAAGGGTTTGAATTGGTTATATTGTGCAAATTATATTAAGGGAGTTATTAGGTATAGTGTGGTGATTAATTTTTGCAAATAATGGAGAAATGAGGGTTCTTATTGTTAAATAAAGATTTATTTTATGAGTTTCAAAATGGAGATATGAGGAGTTATTTTTTAAGTTTTATTGTGTATGTTTTTATAAGGGTTTTTGAGAGGATGATTTGATATTTAATTAATAAAGGAAAAGAGAATTGGTAAACAAATTTTGAAGGTACAAACAAAAGGAAAATTATTTTGTCAAGGCAGGTTTGGAAAGCTCATGCAAAAATAAGATCATCATCATGGAGACATATTTAGAGGAATGGTGATTTAATTCTTTCTCAAAGTGGTTTTGGTTAAGGAAAACATTTATGTTGTCATATAGTTGGAGGTATAAGGAATTATTGGATGTGCATTATTTTTGCTTGAAACTGGAAATAAATGGGCAAGGGTTATAGATCATATTTGTGAGTCAATTTATGCATTGATTGATGGAAATTGGAAGCAAATATGCAAGGGTTATAGATCAGAATTGTGAGCCAATTTTTGCATTGATTTTATGGAAATTGGGAGTAAATGTAAAAGGGTTATAGATCATATTTGAGAAGCAATTTTGTGCATTGTTCTTGATTGATTTTAGGATTAGATAAAAGGGATATATTTTGGCACTATGATTGGTTTTGAATGAAAGGTGCAAATCAGCAATTACCAGGTCAGTTATCAAGTGCTAGACTAAAGCTTCCTTTTGATGTAATAAATGAGAGACATGTGAAAGCGACAGAATTAATTAATGTGAAGAACATATTGGAAATTTGTTAGTGCATATCATTCTCTATATGTTCATGAAGATAAAATAATTCTAGGTAGAATATGTCTGAATTGCTTTAGTTGAGGAAAGCACATTGAATAATAGGTGAAGAACTTGATGACATCATTATGCAATATTTGGGAATAGATGAGCATTTTTTTGTATGCAATATTTGAGAATAGATGAGTATTATTTTGTATGTAATATTTGGGAATAGATTAGCATTGTTTGTATGCAATACTTGGGAATAGATAAGAAGAGTTGTGAGTAGATTTATGAGTATCTTTTAGAAGGTTTTGTGAAAAAAATTGAGTAGGTTTTGGAGCCGATGTGAGCAGCATTTATGAGCAGCTTATGGAGCTGATTTGAGTAGAGTTGTGAACAGGAGTTGTGATTAGGTTATGGAGATGATTTGAGTAGGATTTGTGATCAGAGAGGATTGGTATCTCCTATGGATTGGATTCCATAAAATTATATCCAAGGAGATTGGTATATCCTGTGGAGTGGTGTCCACAAAACCATAGCATAGGGGATTGGTGTCTCTTATGGAGTGGTATCCACAAAACCAGAGTAGAGGATATTGGTGTCTCCTATGGAGTGGTATCCATAAAACCATAGTAGAGGGGATTGGTGTCTTCTAAGGAGTGATGTCCACAAAACTAGAGCAGATGGGATTGGTGTCTCCTATGGAGTGGTGTCCATAAAACCAGAGCAACGGGGATTGGTGTCTCCTATGGATTGGTTTCCACAAAACCAAAGTAGAGGGAATTGGTTTCTCCTATGGAGTGGTGTCCACAAAACTAGAGCAGATGGGATTGGTGTCTCCTATGGAGTGGTGTCCATAAACTTGATATGGGATTGGTGTCTCATGTGGATTGGTATCCACAAAATTGAGAGGGTATTGGTGTCTCTTGTGGATTGGTGTCCATAAATATTGCAATAGGGAATTGGTGTCTCCTGTGGATTGATGTCCATAAATATTGCAATAGGGAATTGGTGTCTCCTATGGATTGGTTCTTATAAAAAAATTTGAGAAATTTAGAAGAAATGTTTCTTCATAGATGTAGCCCATATTGGGTGAACCACATTAAATCTATGTCTCTCATATGTGTGATGATTTGTGTATTGTTTCATTACTGCTTTGATATTAATTTTGTTATCATTTGGAAAGAAAAGTAAAAGTTTTATCTTATACTATTCACCCCCTCTTAGTATAAGCTTACATTCTTCAATTGGTATCAGAGTTGGTTCCTTCATGAAAACCTAAAATCTTGAAGGAAGATCATACAGGAACACACATGGCACATCAAGAAGGGTTTTCATCAAAAAGGGCACCATTGTTTGATGAGAATAACTATGCTTTATGGAGCATAAGGATGAGAAAGATGTTTCTAGGTATCTACTTCATATTTATGAGGTTATCAAACATCATTCATGGACTTGGAGAAAGTATTTGAGACAAATATTGTTCAAAAAAGTTTGAGGTCACATCCCATGAGGTTTGATGCAAATGTTTTAGCAATTAAATAAATGAAATATCTCAAAAATTTGAGCATGGATGAGCTAAATGGGATTCTTATAGCCTATGATATGAGGACAAAAAAATATCAAACATCCAAATGAGAGATAGCATTCAAATCTTCAAAGAAGACAAAAAATAAGGAACCAAAATCAAGTGAAGAATCAAGTAGTGGAGAAGAAGCTAACTTTGTGAGAATAAATAAGAAGGATATAAGAAAACACAAACTTATGCATCCTATGAAATTTTTTAACAATGGTAACCTTGATCACTATGCATCTAATTATCCACAGGTAGGAAGTAGTAGCAATGAAGAAGAAAAGGAATATAAGAAAAAAAAATCATCATGAAAATAAAAACAGGCATGGTCAAGGTAAACATGAGAATAAGATCTTTCAAAGACACAAGAAGAGTTTTTATGTTGAAGAAGCAAGCAGTGCTTCCAATAGCAATGATGAAAGCTTCTCCGACAATGAAAAATATTAAATTTTGTTTTTGGTCATAGAAGAGAAAGAAGATGATCATGTTGTTGAAGATAAATATGAAGAGGAATATTCAGAAGATATAGAAGAGGCACTTATTGTTTATCTTGAATATTTGAATAGGGTTAGAAATAAGAACTCAATATTGAAGGCCCAAGTACAAGAGGATGAGAAAACAAAGGCAAATCTTCTACAAGATCTCATCGACTTAAAAGTTAAGGTTGAAGAGGTAAGGAAAATTGAAGAAGGTATGGCTGAGCAATTAAAGGTAAAATATTGGTATGAAGTGAGGATCCTTTTTATGGCAAGACAGAACAGGAGGGCTCGTCACGTGTACCATGAGGCCAACAGGTCAGCTAAGAAATTAGCCAACATAGGTGTTGATGTTGGTAGTTTGGTGACATGGACACAAGGTGTGCCACGTGAAGTGGAAAACATTATTAGTCATGAAAAGAAACCTACCCGTTAAGGAGAAGTATGAATGGGTGTTATTTTCCCATGGAGCTAGTAATAACTATGGGGTTTCCCTCTAAATCATACCAAATTGGAAATGAAGTTAATAGGGTGTAAGCCTTGGAAGATTTCAACAGAGAATTGGAAATGGGCAAGCAACAGGTTTCACAAGTGCAATGTTCCAAAATTCAATTCCTGTCAATGTAAGTAATGTTTACAGTTATATTTAGGTATGGGTGTGCTTTGTTAGTAAGGTGTTGTAGGGGATTCAACACAATTTCTGGTAAGAAAGTTTCAAGGATGACTAGGATCTACAATCTCAACAGAAGGTTGGATATTGTAATAGGTTTTGGGTTAACCTACAAAACCCGATAATTAA
This sequence comes from Wollemia nobilis, assembly GCA_028583015.1. Lineage (NCBI taxonomy): Eukaryota > Viridiplantae > Streptophyta > Pinopsida > Araucariales > Araucariaceae > Wollemia > Wollemia nobilis. The sequence goes on along the minus strand of JAQPPZ010010078.1, from coordinate 1,120,324 downwards.
TGAATACTTTTATTTACCAAAAAAAAAATTAAAGGTAAAATATCTAGAATGTGAAATACTAGAACATGAAGTTGTCACTCTAAGAAAGGGACTTGAAAATTTTAATGATGAGATATATCAGTTCAGGAACAGCTCAAAAAACTTTGATGATATTATCAAAGCACGGAGATCTCTATTTATCAAGGCTGGACTTGGTTTTGAAGAAGGTCAAGAGAAATAAAATGGGGAGTTAAGCTCAAAAGAAATAGAAGCATCAAATAAAATTATTGAAGAGGAACCTAAGACCTATGTTGATGTATGTATAAATGGAAGCATCAATAAGGAAGAAAATAATGCACCATAAAAGAACAAGAACCATCACAAAAATAACAAAGGAAGAAGCATGTGATCATATCCTCCAAGGCAATATGAATTTTTTTTCATGGTTATTGTTTCTCATGTAATAATTTTGGTCATAAAGTTGTAAATTGCAAAAGAAATTTCAATTCATTTGCACCTTTCATGGACTACAATATCATTTGTTACAATTGCAACAATTTTGGGCATAGAGAAAAATGGTGTAGAAAAGTGTTCCCTAAATCTCCAAAGTCAAGAAAAAAAGAGAATGGTCAAAATGTTCAAAAGGGTATGACTTCCAAAGTTTGGAGAAAGAAAATAAAGCAATAAGAGGAGCATAGTAATTTGAGAGTAATTTCACTCCCATCTCAAAATTGATCATCTCAAGAAAAGGAAGTGGTAAGGGGGTTGTGTTAAGGGTCTTATTTTTAGCCCCAAGGAGCCCTTTGCCATTGATTTAAAAGGAGGAAAATTCGGTGAGGGGGAGCAGCTTGCCATGGGAATCAGATTGGGAATCCAATTGCAGTTACAGAAATTTTTTTTATAGGGTTACCATCAATGACAAAGGGGGAGATTGTTAGAAATATTTATTTGTCATTGATGTCAAAGGAGCATGGTATTCAAGGCAAAAATATTCTCCAAGGGTGATAAGTTTATAAGGTTGTACAATATATCAATGGAGTCAAAAATGGACTTGGTGAATGGCAAACAGTGGAAAATTATCCAAGGAAAATATTTATTTCACATGAAGCAAGGCGAGGCAAGGCAAATATTTTCAAAGGATTGATCATTTGTAATAGCTTACATTTAATTTATCAATCCGAGGGTAAATCAAGGTTATATTTAAAGAATAGTAATCTAGTATAGATTGTACCATGGGGATCAATGCTAATATTAGTTCAGCTTTATGTTCAGTTTCAGGTGTTTGCAAAAAAATAAATAAACATAAATTAAATTGTGCAAGTATGAAAACAAAATTATTCTAACAGTAATTGGCTATTGATGAGTTTAACTAATAGTAATTACCTACTGATGAATTGATCTATTGGTGAGGATCCTCGTACAATTAGTTTTATTTATCTATTCTAACTTTATATTTTATGAAAATGTAATTTACTTTATTTTGTATTCTAAGGTTAATTAACTACTTCTAACCTATTGTAGGGCCAAGAAATTATGGACTGGCTATAGGAGTGGGCCCTTCCTCCTAGAAGATAGTGTAATTCTTTCTCCCCTTGTTTACTTTATCTCAGTTACTAAAATGTATAACTATTCCTAACATGATTTTATTCTATGTATGAAGTGAAATACAATTACAATTACATAAAAAAATTAAATGATAAATACAAATGACACAATTACCATATGTGAAGAATGAAGTGCTACTTTTATTGTTGGTGATTCAAATGTACATGTTGGCACAGTTCTTCAGAAAGTTGCAACAATTCAACATTAGCTATTTTTCCATTAGACTTTTCAACATTAGACCTCTTCAAAGGTCTTCCTATGTAATATATATGATGACTTGTACAATTTTGAATAAACTCTTCCATGTATTTTGCCATGTGGAGTTTGTGGACTTATGATGCGATAACTATGTACTAACCAAAATAATCTAAACTAATACAATTCCTATTCTTGGTTGGACTTGGTAAACATCCTGAATGGTCCAATTGGTAATACGTAAGCTAACTTAACAAAGAAACACTAACTTTGACATTTCACAAGATATACAATATAACCAAATGTCCTTTATTCTAGGAAAAGGTTCAACAATATTGCATCTAAATCTAATAAACCTAACAATAGTTGGATTACATAACTTTATTGAATAAAGTAATAACGACTTTATTAATCACAATATTCCATGTGAAGAATACATAAAAAATAAAATATTATGTTGATTGGAAATACTTGGCTACTGCGTGAAAACAATGTGGCACGCAATGTTAGTCAATTAACTTAATCATCCTTCGATAACTGCTGGTAAAAATATTTTTGTAACTATTGGTAAAAATTCTTCGATAACTAGTGGTAAAAATCCTTCGATAACTACTAGTAAAAATCCTTCGATAACATATTTTAGTAACTATCTTCTATAACGTGCTTCAGTAACTATCTTCCATAACATGCTTTAAATACTATATTCTACAACATACTTTAGCTACTATATTCCATAACAGTAATTTTCTACTGCTCTACCACTGTGCCTTAAGCTTCCTACATCCTTTTTTCTTACATCCATCTCCTTGCATCCAAGGTGTATCGCAAAGCTTGTGCCAGTTGCATCATTCATCTGTGGAATATTCTTCAATTTTTTTCCTGCATAATTACTCATAACTTGAACGTATTTTACATAAAACAAACACATTTATCATATTAACTGCATTTATCCTTTTATTGACAAATTACAGAAATATACAACAATAACTTACATAAAACATATTATAATCATCAATTAAACATAAGAATGAAACATTATGTTATAGAAATATATGCCAAATATCCTCTCATCATTTCTCCCAAACTAAAATCTATGCATGTCCTCATGCATAAGATAAATAAAATATGACAATTTTTACACATATATCAAATGTCACCATCCAAATCTTTGCAAATAAATTAAAATTAATTTTTATAAAAATCCATACTGTATTTCCATATTGTCTTTTTAGAAAATCATTTGCAATTCACAAAATTGGACATCATAATTATTTAGGAATGAACAAACAGACATCAGACATAATTTCCATAAAAGAATCATTGATACTGAGAAATGAAGATTTCCATAAATATGTAAAATATAAGCCAACATATCACAATCAGAGCACACAATTTAAGTCATACAACTGTAGCATATTATAGTATTTTGGATCTTTTAGATCATTTTCATGACAACCTACATAGTACAAAATTTATCAATCAAATTAAAGTGTTGAATTTTGTAGTTGAAATGAAATATTTTGGGTTGTCATGTATCATTCTGATAAAAATATAGATTCTTAGAAAAGCAAATCAGATAATGATGATTTTTAAATAACAAAAAAGTTTCATCAATCACATACAATACAAATCATATGATCATCTTCAGGGAATAGTTTTGTGATGTAACAATTTTCAATATAAAATAACATTTTTTTTTAGTTTATCTTACTGCAACAATATACTAAAACTGTGATCATAGATACCAAACTTGTATTACCCAAAATAGTTAAAAATAAATACATTCATAGTATTTTATCAGAGGTATATATATATATATACTGCTTAAAATATTTACAAACAAAGAATATAAAAAAGTTACAGATAATAATATATGAATCAGATTTTGGAAGTCTTAGAAATTATAAAATATTAAACAGTTTTTCAATGCAGTTCAATTTATCCAACTTGTGTTCGTTAGATGGAGATTCTTGAAGATGGTTGTCTCGATTGTGGTAACCTGTGTTTCCTTTTCACTTTTTGTACCTTCTCCTTGGCTTTTTATTCGCCCACTAGTGTCTCAACCATGATAGTTTTGATATGTTCAACTTCATGAGAATCTTCCTTATGCTCTACATCCTATGTATAAGAAGGCAGAAGTTTCTCAACTAATGTAACATTAGTATATATCATTGCATTGATTTTTGGTGGTATCCCGACATTCAAGACAAGATTCCCTGGTGCGGTTCCTATCTTGGTGGGAGAAATCGATTTCTTAGGTTGATTTTATTGCATCAGACTGATGAGCTGATGGGGAATTTCTTCATCAAGGAGTTTAGAAAATTCAATGGGCTTATTTGTATGGGCCACTTTGCTGAAGTTCACTGACTTTTACTTTTTACTAGGTGTGGAACTTTTGTTTAGAGAAGCATCAACAGGTGGCGATCTATTGATAGAATCAATGGGTTTCGTCACCCTATCCATCGAAAGTTGTTTAATCATGTCTATCTGAATGGTAAGATATCACTAAATCAATTTAGAATACTCTATAAAATCCTATCACAACTTTTTATTTTTATCTATAAGATAGTATTTTACGCCTGAATGTGGGACAGGATTTTGGCAGTAAGCCATGTAGGTAGACATACGTCCTTCTAGGGTAAAGAACTTAATAATCAGGATGGCTACTTCTTACCATAAGAGGGAAAGTGAAGAAGTAGACACACCTTTAATCCAACCCTCCTTATCTCGAATAATAGTACATTTCTCACCAAATTTAGCTACTAGCTGGGTAACACTTTTAGAGGGGGTTTTGTAGTATGGTAACCCTACTTCTGGTATACCCAATACCTCAAAAATTAAACTAGGGTTAAGATCAAATTGAATACCTCCAACTTGGGTGGTCATCCTATCAGGGTCACAATTTAGGATAAAATGTTTAGCCACCCCCTGGTCGTGACCTCTAAATTTTGTGAGAGCTTCCCACCATTTGGCTCTTTGAAATAATTTGGTTACAGAATCACTAGGATTCTAGGTTTCAACCGAGGATGATTCGTTGTGTTTCTAAAACATAGAGCGAGGCATAGTGGATTTTAGGGTTTTTAGGGTAGAAAGGGGTAGGCAGAGAAATTTTGTTTTTAGAAATTTCCAATATTTTATAAACTGAAAACCCTACAAATGTTTCAAAATCAAAAGAAAATTTATTTCATAATTCCATAGAGTATTTTATATTTTTGAAAACGTAAAGAAAAATTGAAGTAATTTCTTTCATAAACCTATTTTAATGGTAAACCTAAAATTATTGACAAAACCATTTTTAATCCCTCCTAATATTCTACACACATTCTACGTTTTTACTTTAATATCCCTTAATTTATGTGCAGTAAAGAAATAAAAATGATTTGTGATAGTAGTAACAATAAACAAAATTTTACCTATAATTTTTTATATTATTTCACCACCCTTCCTATGTTGTCGAAGAAACTATCATTTTGCCCATGTAATTCCTTGAAATTCTGAAGCTCGCCACAATTTAATCAAATAATTCAGCAATTTTCATCGGAAAATCCAGGAAATTTCACTCAAAATCGAGTTATAGAGGATTGTCAGTGATTTTAAACGGCCCTTCTATGGAGGAGATGATTTAGGTTAATTTTACTCTACATGGCTACATGCAGAGATCGTATATCGTTGATTACCCCTATCCAACAATGGATATTGGTCTAACTCCTATCGACGGTAGGAATTATTTGCCCTAAAATCAACTTGAAACTCGTCGTCCATAAATTTGGCTTTAATCAATGACCTGCAACTTAGATCCATGTCCTGATACGTTATTCACCAGTGAAAGTTATGTGTCGATGATCGTGTCCTTCACATGAAACTTCTAGACCTGTTGAATTTTCTCTTGCATCATGACCCTTCATTTAAATTTTAATCAAAGGTTGGTGTTGATTATTTGCGTCGTATTTTACAATTGGCAGAGGAAATCCACCTGTCTCACCACAATATGGGTCCTTGGGTGGTCGATTTTTGCTTGGCGCCAACCCTACCCACCACCTTGCATGGCAAGGTGGATTTTACCTACCACATGTTATAATTTTTAGTCACCCATTGGATAGAATAAAAACAATATTTTAATCATTTCCTTATGCCATGTTTCATCTTATGTGGCAATTTATTGTTGACGTGGCCAAGTGGATTGGTCCACATCCTTGTTTATGCACATGCCCTAATAAAACATCATCATTCTTACTTTTGACCCTAAGAACGGATGTATTTTCAATAGGAATTTTAAATTTTAATCGACACGTGGCACTCGTTTATATGGACACATCATAATATGTGGTACGTGGCATTGGGTTAAATGCACATATTATAAGAGGGCTATTTTTCCTTTATTTTGTGGTCTTGTCCCCCTTAATTGGTTTAAAATATTACCGCCAAGTTTACCTTGAAGTATTTGTTGACGTACCCTTATTACTTGTCTTGGCATTTCTTGAATTGCCATGTGTCTCACTTTGCCTAGCCAATTTTAAATTTTGATACTTAGAATATTTCACGATATATGTTTACAGCTGACATCTACATATGATGATTACAAAATATTGTTACTGATGATACCTACAAAAATTGTTTACATAGAAGATTGTTATTGATGATATTTACTGAAAACACTTATGTAAGACTTCTACAAAAGACCTATACAGAAGACATCTATAGAGGACACCTTTAGATGATATCTATAGAATACATCTACAGAAGATGTCTACAAAAAATATTTATAGAAGACATCTACGGAAGATACCTATGAAAGATACCTATGGACAACACCTATGGAAGATACCTATAGAAGACATCTATGGAAGATACCTACATAAGATACCTATAGAAGGCATCTACAGAAGATGTCTACAAGATTGTAGTTGCTAGAGTTTGAGACAATAATTTACCTATTTCTTCCCCCAAAACTATATTGTGAACTTTATATACCTCTATTTATCCCCCCCAAACTATAATTTTGGCTATATAGCCAAAACAAGAGGAAGGGTGTTTTATTTATATTGATGAATAATATAATAATAAGTTTTATTCATGGGGGTTTATTATAATTTTTGTGATTGTGCTTCCTAAATTTCATTAAGGAGTAACCAAGTGAGAGAGAGACAATGATTATAAAGTGTGATATTAGTCATCAATATATACAAAAATATATTTCTATCAAATATGTGGAGTATTTTCAAAAAATGGAATAGATATTCAGATGTTATGATGGCTTTTGTAAAAAGATACAAGATTTTGAGAGATGAAAGCCATATTTTGGTAGGAGAAAATAAACTGTGGGAATTTGATTATGAATTTTGCCTACTCAGGATATTCTAGAGTTATTTCTCAAATATTTCAAACATCCTAGTGATTTTTAAATAATTTCATCTATTCATTTCACAAATTATCATGGTGTTCAAGTTATCCTAATGTTTTCAAGCTTCCTCAAGGACCAACTATGTGTGCAGTGAGTATTCATTTACCATTATGAGTGAGGATTGAGTAACAACAAAGATCACTTATGCCAACAAGCTAGCTTATCTGTGAGCATCCATAGGTCTTGTCAAGACTTAGTGCTACTGTGTAAGGATACTTTAATGGAGAGTACCCCATGGTGTTCAATATACTAAGAATTCTAGGGATTCAAGATCTTTTACCCTTGTTTAACTTTTCTTTGGGATACTTTCTCATTTTGAGAGGGAGTAAGGGACTTTTATTGCTTTTTTAGTTCTTGCATATTTTTATGAGAAGCAAGAAGATACATTTTGGGATACTTGTTCGATTATATGAGGTGCAAGGGATTTTTTTTGAAGGAGTAAGAATTTTGGGGAATTGGATTTCCAACCACTCTATCAAAGTCCTAATGGGAATTTGATCCTATCCTTACTATTCTTCTCCTTTTTTTTTGTTTAGGGATGAAGGGCAATCTTGTCCTTTTGCCAATTCAATAGTACTCTAGTCCATGCACATATATGGATAAGCAAGGAAAATTGTTCACTTATGGTAATAGTAATACATGAGTCAATCTCTCCACGTCCCAAAATATTTTTATATGTTCAAATGTGCATAGTCCGAGAAAAATTTTGATTAACTAGAATAACTTACAACATCAAAAGATTGCTTGACTTGCAATGAAAATTTCTCAAAACACTAATGTTGTTTGAGTAATTGAAAGACATCCAGATTTTACCTAGGAAACAAAGTATTATGCAACATATAATAGTCATTTCCTACAAATTTTTTAAGGAATTACCTTTTTGGCTATTTTTGAAACATTGAGACTAAAAAATGATGAAAATAAGATAGAAATACTGTAGATATAGAAACTTCATTATGAAACAAAGGAAGCATAATATTTTTTTTTAAGTGAGAGAAATTTTTATTCAATAATGGTTGATTGTAGATCAAAAATGCGCTGCAATTTGACTTGTTACTTAAGATGGTGTATGAATTCCTCCTTAAATAATGGCTTCTTAGAAATTTTAAGTCTATGGCCATTTACTAGTAGTTTTCTTGTTGAATCATCTATAGTCTTAAGCTTGACTATACCATTTCCAAATATCTCTTTGACTTCATAGGGTCCTAGACATCTGGTCCTCTGCTTACCTTGAAAGTCTTGGTAATGAGAATCAAACAACAAAACCCAATCTCCTGATTCAAATGTGCAGTACAATGTGTTTATCATACAATTTCTTTCATTGCTATTGGGTTATTTTAGTCCTATGTAATACCTCTAGTCTCCTTTCATCCAGAATGTTTAACTTTTCTAGTTTAGATTTTGCACCTTATCCAAATTTACATCAAGTTGTACCATCATGTGAAGATTTTTTATCTCGAATTCTATGGGCATGATAGCTTGTTTTCCATAGATAATTTCATAAGGTGATAATCTTGTGGTGGTTTTCCAAGTTGTAATAGTATGCCCATACAAATTCTTTTAATATCTCAATCCAATCACCCTATTAATAGTTATGATTTTTGTAATGATTTTTTCAAGTTCTCTATTCGTAAATTCTACTTGTCCATTGGCTTGAGGGTGGTATGGTGAGGTTTTCTTATGTTTTATTTTATAAGTATCAATAAAATTTTCAATCACTTTGGAGATAAATTGGGTTCCATGATCTAAAACTAACTCTCTAGGTGCTCCAAAGTGTTGCATAATATTTTTATAAAGGAAATCAACGACTGTTTCGGCTTGCGCTCGTGGTAAAGCTTTAACTTCAACCCACTTAGTAATGTAATCCATACACACAAGTATGTGTTTATTAACTTCACTTGGAGGCTCTATTGGTCCAACAAAGTCAATTCCCCATTTCTCAAATGGTTTTGTTGTGGCTGCTCCACAACGTACCCCAAAATTGGGGACCCACCTTTTTTGCATGTTTTCCAAGAAGACCGAAGTGGCCCATATGCTAAAGATCAAAGAAAAAGCAAAACACCGCAAGGAGGAAAAAGTGTCGCGATATCGCGACATGTTGCATTTTCACGACCAAAAGAGAAAAAGTGTCACGATATCGCGACATGTTGCATTGTCGCGGCCAAAAAAGGAAAAAGTGTCGCGATATCGCGACATGTTGCATTGTCACGGCCAAAAGAGAAAAAGTGTCGCGATATCGCGACATGTTGCATTGTCGCGGCCAAAAGAGAAAAAGTGTCGCGATATCGCGACATGTTGCATTGTCGTGGCCAAAAGAGAAAAAGTGTCGCGATATCGCGACATGTTGCATTGTCATGGCCAAAAGAGAAAAAGTGTCGCGATATCGCGACATGTTGCATTGTCGCGGCCAAAAGAGAAAAAGTGTCGCGATATCGCGACATGTTGCATTTTCATGAAAAAGAGAAAAAAGTGTCGCGATATCGCGACATGTTGCATTTTCATGACAAAAGAAGAGAAAAAAAGTGTCGCGATATCGTGACATGTTGCATTTTCGTGACCAAAAGAGAAGAAAAAAAGTGTCGCGATATCGCGACATGTTGCATTTTCACGACCAAAAGAGAAGAGAAAAAAAGTGTCATGATATCGCGACATGTTGCATTTTCTGACTCAAAAAGGGAGAAGAGAGAGAAAACAAAAGTGTCGCGATATCGCGACATGTAGCATTTTTGACTCAAAAGGGAAATAGAGAAAGAAAAGGTGCGAATATTAGTGATGAAGGAATAAATCAAAGATTGAATAGGTGACATGGACATAAGGACAAAATCCAATGAATAAGACAAAATGTTACATAAGGAATCTTTAATGATTTGAAATCATTTAAGATGGTCGTTACACATGGAAGGAAATGGACGCAAGCCCATGTGGAGAAAATGAAACGAAGGGCCACAAAATAGAAACGAAAAGCCTTTTTGGAAACCAAAACACATGCATGCACAAGGGAAGGTGAAACGAACAACCATTGGAAAATGAAACGAAAAGCTTCCTAAAAATTTTAAATACGCCATTCAAGGATGTTTTGAGGGGTTGGAAACTACTGCAAGCAGAGTTGCAGATTTGAAGGCAAGAGGGCCATTCTGGACCTGTTTGGGCTGTTTTTCTTCCATGGACTGGTTTGGGAAAACCAAAATTTTTTGTTATTGTAAAATGACAAATTTTTAATACAAAAGTTTCAGAAAGTTGCATCTTATGGACAAGAAAGAAGGAGTCATTTTCTGCATGCAAGATTAAATGTCTATTTTTCCCCTTTTCAGATTTTAGGCTTGTAAATGGAGTTTATGCAAGTTTTCTTGGTTGCTTCATGCGAATGTTTAAATCTAAAAACCTCATTTAAAACCCTAGGAGCCAACACTTAGCTTATCCGGATTGTGCTTGTTTTGCAAGTCCAATAGGTTAGGTTGCATGCATGAAAACCTCACATCTTCGGTTTTGTCGAAATAGGATAGCATCATACTGAATGCATTTTATTTTCATTTTTCTGCATTTTATTTTTCAGAAATTTTAACTTTTTTTAATTTTCAGGCATTAAAATAAACATTTAAAAAATTTCAAAATCCAAAAATAATTTCACCATTGCGTAGGTTATACTTCGTACTTCCAATACGCACTTTGAAATTTCATTTTCGGAGTTGTTTAGTATTTTTAAAAATTCATCGAAGTTGTTGTTTTATTACAGATTTTAAAAAATCCGAAAATAGAAAATTTCCATTTTAAGGTCAAATTTCATTTTTTTCAGTTTCATGTTTTACACTCATGAGCCTATGATGACATTCCCTTCATGAAAATTCCAATTTCATTGAAGGAGTTATGTTTTATGGCATTTCACAAATTTCCATTTTTTGAGCCTAAAATTGCCCTCTCTTCATAAAAATTCTGATTTTACGAAAGAGGGGTAATTTGAGCATCACATTGTGGTCATACGAGGGCCAATCACATTTGGTTTATTTTGGTTCAATGAACAATCACTAAAGTTTCATGGTAAAATAAACCAACATTGCCCCTTGTTTACGAGTTACTTGCAATCACTAAGGTGTTCCAAGCATTTAAATTGAATATCTTTATTTGAGATTACTAATACACATATGCAAATGCTAATATAGCGGAGACCTTGGAGAAGTTGTTTGTTTAACTTCTTTGCAAGAGGGGATTTGGAACCCAAATCCTAAGGGAGAGTGTACTTTCACAATTGGGTGAAAATACCACTCAACATTTTGGCGCTAGAAGGAGGGCCTGAATTGGTTTATTTCAGTGTGATTTAAATGCTATAGGGATTTAAATTTTGAATATTTCATGCCCTATTGATTATTATCTTTAGCCCTCTTTTAACAATACAACCTTGTAGTGTTAAAAGGAGGACATGAATTGCTATGCATTGTTCTAACGCTTTTGATTGTTCATACAGGAATAATGTGTTTTGATTTGATTTTGAAAATTTTTGGTCTTGACTAACGAGGTTGTCTCCATGCAATTACTTTCATTTGATTTTAATGGATACATCTCTTGGTTGATGCTAACATGATTATTCATACGTTACATGTTTGATATTTGCGAGTCATTTCATGCTTATTTGTAAGGAATTATTTTGTCTAAAATGTATTTGTTGTCGGTATTATGCTCTTCACTTGCGTGTAATGTGATCTTGTGAATCGAAAGCCTACAACACTAGGAGTATGCTCTTCACTTGCGCATATGTGATCTGGTGAATCGAAAACTAATTTACATTTTTAGAATATTGCTTTGTCATGGTTCCTTCTTTTATTCATGACTAACAAATTGGTTTTGAAGTTATTCTTTGAGTTTCACTAATGGCAACATTCGAGGAGCAAATTGTATCCCTAAGAGAAGAAATGATGTCCCTAAGAGAAACGATGGTATCCGCATTAGGAAAGTATTATGAATGTCATTCTACCTTTGGAACACCTTATCAAATTCATGAAATGTTATTGGAGTTTCTACGACTTTTTAATCAAGAGGTGGCATCAGGATACCTACAAAATCTACATATCTATAAGTTCACATTATGTCAATTTCAAATATTTTGTGAGCCTATTGCTTGTAGGTTCTTCCCATACATTGTGGGTGATAGATCATTCTCGTGGTATTGCCATCTACCCATGGAGGTTAAGACTTCTTGGAGCCAATTAGAAGCAGCCTATCTTTATCACTTTGGTAATCAAGTTGACTTGGATAGGTTGCAAAATCAATTCACCTCTATGTGTAAAGAGCCTAATGAGTCCATGAGTCAATTCAGTGTGAGGTTTCATGAATTGTACTCTCAAATGTGGGAAAGTTTGGGTACATCGGAAGAGGAAGCTATTGAAGTATACCTGAGAGCCATACCCCCCACACTTGCTACACTCATTAAGGAAAACTTGGATGACCTGTCTCTAGAGATGATCTATGAGATCTTTGAAAAGGTAGAACAAGTTTTGGAAGAAGAAAAGGCACAACATGCTCCCACGAAAGATTGTTCTTTTGGGGTTAGTGATACCAACCTACATCAACCATTGAATATAGCACCCTCCAATCCAACAATACCTAAGGTGAATGATCAAGGGGATGAATTTGAGTGTCCAAATGTTACAACCACCTTAGATGTAGTCCAAGAGGAGGTGCAAGTTACCAATCCAACATCCACTAATGAGGATCATGCTGAGATGATTTCATTCATAGAGATGCATGATTATTCACATAATGGTGTCCTAAATTCAACTCGGTTTGAGATATGTGATAGGACAAAAACTGCCATAGAATTGAATGAAGTGGTTGAAAGCGAAATCGAAAGAAAATCAATAAATGAATTTGAAGATATGATAGAATTGCACCACTTGTTCTTGGAAGACACACTCGATGAAATGATTGAAAATAATGATCAAGAAATTCTTCACCCTCCAAATTGTGATAAAATTGAATCATGGGTTACTAATTTGGACTATGATAGCCTTACCAATTTGAATTCAAGAAATAGCCCACTTTTGGAAATAATTGAACCATCTAAGGAAGGTGAAGGTGAATTTGATGAGATACACTTTGATCAATTAGAAGATGTTGAAGAAATAGTTGAGCATCATAACTTAATTTTGGAAGATGATCGCCATGATTCTTGGAAGAAATTGGATGAATATGCTCACTCTAAACCTTCTAATGAACTCTTTGTGTCAATTGATATGCAGGATAACATAATCACCTACTCAAAGGAAGATATTACAACTCTTGTACAATTTGAGGATGTTTTGGAAGAGGGTTTCAAATCTCATCAAATTTTGGAAGATTATAATGATCCTACTACCAAGGACAAAGAAGAAAAAGAATTGACAAATGAATCAAAAGATCATGTCACAAATACTATGGAATTTCATTCCATGAATTTGGATGACAATTTTTACAATGGTTGGGGGAGATATGATGATGTGTTATTTTCTCACACCCCTATTGATGAAATTCCTATTCCACTGGATATACAAGATGTTGAAACTTCTATCTCACATGAAGAGATGCCATGGATGGTGAATAAGGAATTGGAACCAAATGACAAAGAGATTGATCAATTGGAAGCAACTCAAATGAGTGATCATCAAGATAGATTACTTGACATACACTTTGACCAACAAAATTTGAGGATTGAGAAAGATGAACATGTTTTCGATTGGGTGTCATATTTTGGTATGTTTGATGAATAGGTAATAAATGAAGAAATTGTGATTTCTCACCAAGTGTTGGTAAATGAAAATGTGCAAAAGGTAGAATCTAACCTTTTGTGTTCAAACACCCAAGCTATAGGTGAAGATTTGCATGAACATGTTTTGAATTTGAAGGATGTTTATGATGAAATGCCATTGAAGGTGAATGAAAAACAAGGATTGACTTCTAATCACACCTTTAATAAAATCACTTGCATGAATGAAAAAGAGGTTGAGGCACATGAATTGTTAAATCAAATTCATCAACAATTGATAATGGAGTCTAGGGTAAAAACTTTTAATGATCCTCATTTAGTAAATATCCTAGATTCTTGCAAATTGTTGCACAAGTTTGATTGGCCTAAGAACATGGAAAATGAATTGGCTTTAAAATTTTTGGAAATAGGCTCTTGCTTACAAAGTTTCATTTTGGATAAAGAAAGCCTAATTCTAAATCATGAATGGAAATATGAAATTTATACCTTAAAGAATAGACGAGATGAAATTGAAGATCAAATATTGTCTAATCAATTTGATGATTTGAATCTCACCTATGAGAGTACTAATGACACTAAATCAAATTGGTGGGGAGAGCGAGGCAAGTTGAATTTTTTTGCATTGCTTGGTTTGATCTTATTGTTGTTGGATTCCTACAACATTTGGCATACATATTGTGTCATATGTCTTTTGAAATGTTCTAATCATGTTTGGGATCCGGGAAAGTGATAGTCCAAGCTTTGCATCATCTTGTACCATATTGTACATTTGTATATAATTTTTTGGTTTGTGATGTTGGGTTTGCATTTCAGTTTTGGTTTTAAGTTTTGTGTGTTGGTCCTTTGGACATTTTTGGTTTGTTTTGAAAAAAAAAAAAAAGCGAGATGTCAACTTATGTCCTTATGAATGTTGACTAAGACTAAGAGAATATGAAACATCGGAATTGTATTGCATAAAGCTCCACGAGTATCGCAAACACATTAAAGAATATCGTTTGGAACTTGTGATGCATGAAGTTGTCAGTTTTACAAATTATGGAAAAGTAGGTGGTATACTCCATCCGCATTTCAAAAAGAGCAATGCATTCATCCATATCTCATGTTACATTCGACATTGCATATACATTTCATCTCAGTTGCATCTACATTTCAAATACAATCATTGAAAAGGTGTCGAATCCTCTTAGGGTTATTATATAACATATATTAAAAGGATCCTAAGGTTGGGAACTGATGCCCGAACTATCTTGAACCAAGCACGTTCTACACATATTAAAGAGAATCTTGAGCAAAATGGTCAAAACCATACTTGGAAGAAAAGGTGAGGCGAAAGGAGTATTTCGTGTCTGTCCTATCATGCAACATAATCCTTAAAATAGTGGTTTTTACCACTCCCATAGTGCTTAAAGCCTAAAATCAGTAGTAGTAAGGATAGGGTTAAATCCTCATCTAACTTAGGTTGAGGATCCAATTCCCCAAAGCTCTGATTTGACCTTCATGGAGTAGTAAGGATAGGGTCTAATTCTCATCTCGCTTAGGTTGAGAATCCGATTCCCCAAAGCTTCTATTTTGCCCACTCAAGAACTTAAAATTCCAAAGCAAATATTTTTCATTCTACTTTTATTGCATCATTGATATTGGATTGGAAGGATCGTACTACATGTCCCTTGCAAGGATGGGTAGTCATCCCCAAGGTTCAAGAAATCAAAAGTAAAGTCAAATCCTGGATTATGGGGTTGATCTCCACCGGGGCTATAGACGCCTGACTGGCAGTGGAGTATGCTCATGCGTGGCAACATGTCTTGTCTAAAAGCAAGACCATTGACTACTCAAACGGATAGGCTAGCCTGATAGTTTCATCCATAACAGGTTAAATCATTTTGTTCAAGATGAGGTAATGAACTCCAGATCAGAGTAGTAAGGATAGGGTTAAATTCCCATCTCGCTTAGGTTGGGAATCCTATTCCCCAAAGCTCTGATTTCACTTACACTTGCACATGGGTTCAAGATGGTAGTGACACATAACCAACTTTGGGATCTAGTAAATTAATTCAATATGCACATATTTGGTCCTAAGAGGGTTTGACAGTTTTAATATGTTTGTTCATGATACTAGAAAGTTTGAGCCTTTGCAAAGCAGGTTGTTATATCTCTAGCATAGTTGTCATACATCAAATCCTGCACAAATCATTCATAGCCTTGCATACGAATCATAAGTGAAACTGACAATGGAAAGTTGAACGAGTTTCAAACGATAGGGAATGAAGCACATTGCACACACCGAGCTGATGCTTAATAATTCTAATGCTTCATGTATTTCTCGTCTAGTTTCATTCTTTGGATATTTTCTGACGCTTGTATTTGAGTTGTGTGTTTTCAGGTTGAGTTCTCATCGAAATGCTCAGGAGCATTTCCCAGCAGAGTCACCATTTGTTGTGGCTGCTCCACAACGTACCCCAAAATTGGGGACCCACCTTTTTGCATGTTTTCCAAGAAGACCGAAGTGGCCCATATGCTAAAGATCAAAGAAAAAGCAAAACACCGCAAGGAGGAAAAAGTGTCGCGATATCGCGACATGTTGCATTGTCGCAGCCAAAAGAGAAAAAGTGTCGCGATATCGCGACATGTTGCATTGTCGTGGCCAAAAGAGAAAAAGTGTCGCGATATCGCGACATGTTGCATTGTCATGGCAAAAGAGAAAAAGTGTCGCGATATCGCGACATGTTGCATTGTCATGGCAAAAGAGAAAAAGTGTCGCGATATCGCGACATGTTGCATTGTCGTGGCCAAAAGAGAAAAAGTGTCGCGATATCGCGACATGTTGCATTGTCACGGCCAAAAGAGAAAAAGTGTCGCGATATCGCGACATGTTGCATTGTTGCGGCCAAAAGAGAAAAAGTGTCGCGATATCGCGACATGTTGCATTGTCGTGCAAAAAAAGAAAAGTGTCGATATCGTGACATGTATTTTCCGGCAAAAGAGAAAAAGTGTCGCGATATCGTGACATGTTGCATTTTCGCAAAAAGAAAAGTGTCGTGATATCGTGACATGTTGCATTTTCGCAAAAGAAAAAGTGTGTGATATCGCGACATGTTGCATTTGTGCAAAAAAAAAAAGTGTCGCGATATCGCGACATGTTGCATTTTCGTGCCAAAAAGAGAAAAGTGTCGCGATATCGCGACATGTTGCATTTTGCGACTAAAAGAAAAAGAGAGAAAGAGGAAAAGTGTCGCGATATCGCGACATGTTGCATTTTTGCACAAAAGGGAATAGTGTGAAGGGTTAGTGATGTTATGAAATGAGAGGAATAAATCAAAGATTGAATAGGAGTAGGACATAAGGACAAAATCCAATGAATAAGACAAAACGTTACATAAGGAATCTTTAATGATTTGAAATCATTTAAGATGGTCGTTACACATGGAAGGAAACGGACGCATGCCCATGTGGAGAAAATAGAAACGAAGGGCCACAAAATAGAAACGAAAAGCTTTTTTGGAAACCAAAACACATGCATGCACAAGGGAAGGTGAAACGAACAACCATTGGAAAATGAAACGAAAAGCTTCTTAAAAATTTTAAATACGCCAAGCAAGGATGTTTTGAGGGGTTGGAAACTACTGCGAGCAGAGTTGCAGATTTGAAGGCAAGAGGGCCATTCTGGACCTGTTTGGGTTGTTTTTCTTCCATTGACTGGTTTGGGAAAACCAGAAATTTTTGTTATTGTAAAATGACAAATTTTTAATACAGAAATTTTTAGAAAGTTGCATCTTATGGACAAGAAAGAAGGAGTCATTTTCTGCATGCAAGATTAAATGTCTATTTTTCCCCTTTTCAGATTTTAGGCTTGTAAATGGAGTTTATGCAAGTTTTCTTGGTTGCTTCATGCGAATGTTTAAATCTGAAAACCTCATTTAAAACCCTAGGAGCCAACACTTAGCTTATCCGGATTGTGCTTGTTTTGCAAGTCCAATAGGTTAGGTTGCATGCATGAAAACCTCACATCTTCGGTTTTGTCGAAATAGGATAGCATCATATTGAATGCATTTTATTTTCATTTTCTGCATTTTATTTTTTCCAGAAATTTTAACTTTTTTTAATTTTCAGGCATTAAAATAAACATTTAAAAAATTTCAAAATCCAAAAATAATTTCACCATTGCGTAGGTTATACTTCAGACTTCCAATACGCACTTTGAAATTTCATTTTCGGAGTTGTTTAGTATTTTTAAAAATTCATCGAAGTTGTTGTTTTATTACAGATTTTAAAAAATCCGAAAATAGAAAATTTCCATTTTAAGGTCAAATTTCATTTTTTCAGTTTTGTTTTACACTCATGAGCCTATGATGACATTCCCTTCATGAAAATTCCAATTTCATTGAAGGAGTTATGTTTTATGGCATTTTCACAAATTTCCATTTTGGGCCTAAAATTGCCCTCTCTTCATAAAAATTCTGATTTTATGAAAGAGGGGTAATTTGAGCATAAGAATCTTCGTGGTCATATGAGGGCCAACTCACATTTGCTTTATTTTGGTTCAATGAACAATCACTAAAGTTTCATGGTAAAATAAACCAACATTGCCCCTTGTTTACGGTTACTTGCAATCACTAAGGTGTTCCAAGCATTTAAATTGAATATCTTTATTTGAGATTACTAATACACATATGCAAATGCTAATATAGCGGAGACCTTGGAGAAGTTGTTTGTTTAACTTCTTTGCAAGAGGGGATTTGGAACCCAAATCCTAAGGGAGAGTGTACTTTCACAATTGGGTGAAAATACCACTCAACAGGTTCAAATACTACTTGTGGAACCAAAAGCATTTCCATTGAAGGGGTAGGCTTACTAGCTCTTTGACAAGCATCGCATCTATCAACAAATTTATGGACATATTTATTTATGGTAAGCCAAAGTAACCAATTTGAAGTATTTTACTGACTGTTCTTTAGGTGGCATAATGGCCTCCACAGGGTTTTTCATGTGCTACCAGAATGATGTCATATACATCATCTTCTTGCACACATCTCTTAATTACTTGGTCAGGACATCTTCTAAACAAGACTCCATGAATCCACATGTAAGGAATGCTTTGACGTATAAATTTCCTATGCTCATGCGGTGTATAGTGTTGAGGATTTTTCTTGTTACTAATTAATTTACAATATCAGCATATCAAGGGGTAAAAATAGAGAGAGCAAACAAATGTTCATCTTGGAAATTACTAAGAATTAACTTGTCATCATCAAATATTTGCATATGAGATAGGTGATCTACGGTGATGTTATTTTTTCCTACCTTATATATAATTGTGACATTGAAATATTATAGTAAAAGAAGCCAAATAACCACTCTACCTCCTACTATTTATTTGATCATTTAGTATTTAATGGTATATTGATCAGTGTGAATGAATACTTCATACCCTGTTATGTAATGCTTAAATTTATTAATGGCATGGACCACAACTAAAAATTATTTTTCAGTAACAGTGTAATTAATCTCGGCTTCATGCAAATTTTTACTTACATAATAGATAGCATAAGGTATTTTGTTCTCAACTTGTTGCAATACTTCTCCTATTGCGTAACCCAAAGCATCGCAATGTATATAGAATGGTAATTTCTAATTTGGTCCTTTTAGGATTGGAACAGTAATCAATTTATATTTGATAACTTCGAAGGCTTCTTGACATGCTTCAGTCCAATTGAATTCACTTTCTTTAGTTAATATTTTAAGCATGGGAGCAACAATTTTGCTAAATTCTTTAATGAACCTACGATGGTATCCTACATGTCCTAGGAAACTTCTCACCTTTGTTCGTGTTTTTAGAGATTGAAGGGATTGAATAACTTGTATTTTTACAGGATCTACTTTAACACGTTCTTCTAATATGTAATGCCCTATAAAAATACCTCCTCTCATCATCATGAAACACTTTTCATGACTCAAAGAAAGGTTTTTCTCTTGATATTTAATAAAAACATTTTGCAAGCTTCACAAGGTTTCTTCAAAGGTATTACCGTAGACTGTGAAGTCATCCATATAGACTTCTACACACTTATTTATTAGATCTGCAAAGATAGCTAAAATAGTTCTTTGGAAAGTGGCAGGTACATTGCATAACCTAGAATGTAAGACTTTATAAGCATAGGTGCCTACTGGACATGTGAAGATTGTCTTTCCTTGATCTTCCTCGGCTATGGAAACTTGATTATAGCCACTAAACTCATCTAGAAAGCAAAAATATTTCTTTCTAGTCAATGTATCAATAACTTGATCAATGAATGGAAAGCAAAAATAATCTTTCTTCGTTACCTTGTTTAATTCTCTATAGTCCACACAAATCCTCCATTTTCCATTTTTTTTATGGACTATCACAAGAGGTGACACCCATTGACTGTTGAAAATTGGATATATAAATTTTACCTTCAAGAGTATAATGATTTCTTCTTGAACCACATATTTCATAGTTGAATTCAATCTTCTTTGAGTTTTTCTTACTTGATAACATCCTTCTTGAATAAAAATATGATGGGTACAAACATTTATATGTATCCCTTTCATATCCTTGTAGTTTCATGTGAAGTTTGATTGATATTCTTTAAGCACATCTAGTAATTGTGACTCTTGTATGCTTGTGAGCTCATCACTGATATTCAAGTTCCTTCCTAGTGTGATATCTATTTGCTTGCATTTCTTGGTGTTTGCATCTATTCTAATTATATCATGTTCAATAATATTTAAGTAACAGTCATGTGGTATCATTTGTTGAGATTTACTTGTATTTGCTTCATTAATAGCCATGGTAGATTAAAAAACAACCATTGTCTTGATCTTGATACTTGATTTGATTCCCTAACAATAATGGTAATGGTCCCTTAAAATCTCGTTGAAGCTATTCACTCAGAACATTTATTGATGAGGTTTGCATTTCATCAAATTCATGAGGGAAATCATACCACAATTTCTTTGGAAACTCATATTCTATTGTTGATTATGGAAATAGGCTAAGGTCTTTAGTATTTTTGCCATCAAAAATAGTCATATTTTCTATTCTACAGCTGATGTAAGCATCCATTCTATAACATCTTCTATTTTTTCCTCTGGCTTAATAGTAGAACTATCTATGATTTGTAGTACAATAGAAATTGATTGTAATTTATGTAACCCTAAATATTTTGTTGTCTCTTTAGTCATGACATTAATAGCGACTCCTAAATCAACCAAGAAATTTTGCAAGGCTATGTCACCAATGGGCATAGTGAGTATAGGTATTCTAGGATATGTGTACTTTGGTAATAACCTACCTCCCATTATTATCTTAGAAAATTATCCAATGACTTGAATAGTTTGGGCTTCATTCTTCTTTTTCCTTCCTGAATTTGTACACATTTTTAATGAGCTTGGAATAGATGGGTATATCTCTGATAGCTTGTAATAAAGGGATCTTGATAGTAACATTTTCTAATTCCTGAAGGAAGTTAAAGTTTGGCTTAAGTGGTTCTTTTGGTATTGCCAATATTTGAGGAAAAGGTACCTCTACTTCCTTCCTTTGAGGAATTTGGATTTCTTGTTGTTTTGTTGGAATTTTTTTTGGTGAATTTTCCATTTCCTTTTCATTGTTATCCTCATTTTCGAAAAAATCTGTAGTGGGATTTTCAAGCTCTGTGAGAGTTACATTATTTTCCAACACTTTTCCTAATCTCAATTGAATTTTTTGACAAGGTACTACAGATATAGAACACGTCTCACTAGTTTTATAGGCTTGTTGTTGTTAGGATTAGGGACTGGTTAAGATGGAAGAGGAGGTTGCTTAGGAGGATTATTATTATTAACTATAGGTGGAAGAAGTCTATTTTGATGTGGACTTTTATGGGATTGTCCCCTAAATTTATTTTGAAATTTATTTTGTTGCAACGGATTTTGAGACCGACCATATCCTCCTTGGTTATATTGGCCACTAGTATTCCAATTATTTTGATTGGGCATTCCTTGATTCCATGGTGTATTTCCATAGGTATTGGCCATAAATTAGGCCCATGGAGGTGTGTTCCAGTCTTGATTGTTTGAATAATAATTCTAACTTGCCTAGTTTGGTGCATTAGACAATTAATTAGGCCTTTGCAAGTTGGAATAACTAGGGTTTGACCAATTTGGTGGTCCATTAAATCGTCCATTCCATATTTGGGCTACAAAATAAATATCTTATGCCTCTTCAAATTCAAGTTCCTTTATGGTAGCTTTAACCACGGAGATTTATTTGCAATTTTTATTTTTGTGACCTTTATCACAAATTTTACAAGTAGCAATATTGGAGATGTTGGTAATGTTAAGAGGACATTTCCTCATATTGTGTTTTTTCCTACATCTATGGTAGTAAATTTCTTCACTATCTTGCCCCTTTGGATTTTTATCCATTAAATCCAAATATGTAGTCAAGGTACTTAACAAATCAGTTTTTAACCCTTCCAACATGTTTCCAATTTTTTCTCTCGTCACTCCTCCAGTAGATGTATACTTGTTACTCCTTAGAGGTTTGTTTCTTGAATAGTTTCTGCAAATGTTTACAATCTCCTCAAATGCCATAATATGGATATATCCTTTTTCTATGAGATTTAAAACCTCAAGTACATCCTCCTTTAGTCCCTTTAAAAATAGTTCTTTAAATATTTCTTCATCAAGGTCTATATTTACCCTAGACCCAACAAATAGAAATCTCTCTAGGTAATCCTCCAAATATTCCTCTTCTTTTTAATTCATGCAGAATAATTTTGCTTTCTTTTCCCTAACTCTATATTTTTCCTAATATCATTCAAGGAATAGCTCTTTTAATCCATGTTCTCCATCCCATTTATTAAAAACATTTTCTCCTAGACCCATGAACCATCTTAAAGTTGCATCTTTAAGAGTAGAGGGAAAAAACCTTAGCTTTTGTTCATCGATAGTGTAAAAGTAAGCTTGACACACTACTTCAAATTTGAAGAGAAAAGCATTTGGAACTTCATGTGGTTTCCCATGGAAGGTGGGTAAATAGAGACTGACTTAGAGGTTTGTTTCTTAAATAGTTTCTACAAATGTTTACAATCTCCTCAAATGCCATAATATGGATATATCCTTTTGCTATGAGATTTAAAACCTCAAGGACATCCTCATTTAGTCATTTTAAAAATAGTTCTTTTAATATTTCTTCATCGAGGTCTATATTTACCCTAGACCCAAAAAATAGAAATCTCTCTAGGTAATCCTCCAAATATTCCTCTTCTTTTTAATTCATGCGGAATAATTTTGCTTTCTTTTCCCTAACTCTATAGTTTTCCTGATATCATTCAAGGAATAGCTCTTTTAATCCATGTTATCCATCCCATTGATTAAAAACATTTTCTCCTAGACCCATGACCTATATTAAAGTTGCATCTTTAAGAGCAGAGGGAAAAAACCTTAGCTTTTGTTCATCAGTAGTGTAAAAGTAAGCTTGACACACTACTTCAAATTTGAAGAGAAGCATTTGGAACTTCGTGCGGTTTCCCATGGAAGGTGGGTAATACAGAAATAGAGACTGACTTAGAGGTTTGTTTCTTGAATAGTTTCTGTAAATGTTTACAATCTCCTCAAATGCCATAATATGGATATATCCTTTTGCCATGAGATTTAAAACCTCAAGGACATCCTCCTTTAGTCCCTTTAAAAATAGTTCTTTTAATATTTCTTCATCAAGGTCTATATTTACCCTAGACCCAACAAATAGAAATCTCTCTAGGTAATCCTCCAAATATTCATCTTCTTTTTAATTCATGCGGAATAATTTTGCTTTCTTGTCTCTAACTCTACATTTTTCCTGATATCATTCAAGGAATAGCTCTTTTAATCCATGTTCTCCATCCCATTGATTAAAAAAAATTTCTCCTAGACCCATGACCCATCTTAAAGTTGCATCTTTAAGAGTAGACGGAAAAAACCTTAGCTTTTGTTCATCGGTAGTGTAAAAGTAAGCTTGACACACTACTTCAAATTTGAAGAGAAAAACATTTGGAACTTCGTGTGGTTTCCCATGGAAGGTGGGTAATACAGAAATAGAGACTGACTTAGGTTCTCTTGTTTTCCTATATGTATGTAATATTGGGAAGACAAAGATATTTCTTTGCCCATTTCTTCTTTGGTCTCTATTATGTCTTTATTCATTCCCCCTTTGGTTCTCATCTACTTCTCCTTGCCCACTTTTTTGGTCAACCATAGCTAAATATAAGATCTCAAGAATTCGATCAATTATGGGTTTAGTAAAAATATGATAAGGATCTATATGATTGTCAAATTCTAGTTTAGGCAACAAGTATGAGTTGGGATCTTGTTCTAGTATTTCATTTTGTTTGGTTGATGTTGCTATTTCAAGTTCTTCTAACTTATAAATTCCAGGCTGCCTACTAAAGTATCTTTGGAAGTTTCCTTTTGAGTTGCTGATTTTTATGAATCTTCCCTTAGAGTCTCTAGGTTTGTTCATGAATTTTCTAGGTTTCTTGATTTTGCAACATGCCTAATTTTCCTTGAATAGTCTATGAATATCATTGATCGTATCAAGTTGTTCAGGTGTCATGAAGTGTTCTTATTCAAAATTAAAATGGTCTACTACAAATTGAATCAATTGAATGAGAAAAGCTTGAGTTGGAATGGGGTAAGGATTTCCAAATTATAGCTCACAATGTAGATCTTGACACAACTCCCTAAAGTGCACAGTTCTAGGTATCCTTTGATACTTCTTGCTATATTCTAGGGCTACTTATTTCTTTTCTAGGTCTCCAAGGAACCTATGAATGAGGAGAGAGTATTAAAAATATTGATTCCAAGAGTAAATTGTTAGATTTACTATTTCTCTTCTATCCTAAAGCCAAATTCCATAATTTCTTTTAATATCTAAGTAATATGAATGGTAGTTTGTCCCTAGAGTTTTAACTATGTCAATCCTTTTGATTTCCTTCAATTCATCTAATTTTTCTTTAATAATGTCAATGCATTCATACAAACTTTCCCACTCTTACTAGATGCTCTATTTCCTTGCCAAAAAGAAGGTTAACTTCTTGTTTTATTAATAGTTCTCTAAGGTCTATAAGTGCATACTGATTTAGACTATTTTCCACCATCTAGCAACTTATTTTTATTTCCTTTTTCTCTCTCTAGTTTTGGTTTTTTTTTGGGTTTTGGTTTTGATTTTCTGTTTTAATTCTACTATAATCAAGTTTAGATACAAATCATAGCAATTGAGTTTATAACTATCCTTAATACAATAGAGAACAATTGAAATAAAATTTCATGCTAATCCTAATATTTTGCTAAAATTAGATGTGACTCGTGTTCCTACGAATATTTATACAACCAACTTTAGCATATTAGGAACATAATGAAATATTGCAAGAAAAGTAAAATTTACTTGAAAATAAAAGGTTAAACTATTATTGTTTGTTTGATTTTTTAGGAGGGTTTCACTATAGTTGTGTCACTCAACCGTAACTACTTCCTACTTTTGATAGGGTCCTAAGCCAAGTTTAGGTTTGTTTCAGTGTATACCTACTTCTTGTTTTTCTCGTAGGGCCTAAGTCAAACCAACAATAATAATCACCCAAAGCTGGAAATGTGTAGAAATAAAATTTGCTAAAATAAAAGGTAAACTATTACTGCTTCTTTGATTATTAGGAGGGTTTCACTACAGTTGTGCCACTCAACCGTAACTACTTCCTACTTCTAACAAGGTCCTAAGCCAATTTTAGGTCTTTTTCAATGTAAACCTACTTCCTATTTTTCTCATAGGTCCTAAGTCAACTAAGCAATAATAATTACCCAAAGCAGGAAATTTGCAGGAAATAAAATTTGTAGAAATTAAAATTTGCAGGAAATAAAATTCTAATTAAGAAAGCAGTAAAATTGATTCCTCAAGAAAAATGAACCTGGCAGCATCGTACAAAGGGACTTTTTGGGACCATATCGTGCCACTCTAACTTATATGCTTCCCAATGACTCATACGTATATTTTTTTGCATTTAAGTAAGCCTCACCTAATTACACTATCAAACAAATTTTTGGATTAAACACTACAACACTATTCTCCTCGATAATGGTGCCAAAATGATCGGTTGTAATAGCTTACATTTAATTTATCAATCCAAGGGTAAATCAAGGTTATATTTAAAGAATAGCAATCCAGTATAGATTGTACCATGGGGATCAATGCTAAGCTTAGTTTAGCTTTCTATTTAGTTTTAGGTGTTTGTAGAAAAATAAATAAACAAAAATTAAATTATGCAAGTATGAAAATAGAATTATTCTAACAGTAATTGGCTATTGATGAGTTTAACTAATAGTAATTACCTACTGATGAATTGATCTATTGGTGAGGATCCTCGTGCAATTAGTTTTATTTATCTATTCTAACTTTATATTTTATGAAAATGCAATTTACTTTATTTTATATTCTAATGTTAATTAACTATTTCTAACCTATTGTAGGGGCGAGAGCTTAGGGACTAGCTGTAGGAGTGGGCCCTGCCTCCTAGAAGATAGTGTAAGTCTTTCTCCCTAGTTTACTTTATCCCAGTAATTAAAATGTATAACTATTCCTGACATGATTTTATTCTATGTATGCAGGGAAATACAATTACAATTACATAAATGAAACTAAACGGAAAATACAAATGACATAGTTACCATATGCGAATAATGAAGTGCTACTTTTATTGTTGGTGATTCAAATGTACATGATAGCACAGTTCTTTAGAAAGTTACAACAATTCAACATTCGCTAATTTGATATTAGACTTTTTGACATTAGATCTCTTCAAAGGTTTTCCTATGTAATATATATGATGACTTGTACAATTCTAAATAAACACTTCCACGTATTTTGCCATGTGGAGTTTGTGGACTTATGATGCAACAACTATGTACTAACTAAAATAATCTAAACTAATACAATTCCTATTCTTGGTTGGACTTGGTAAACATTCTGAATGGTCCAAGTGGCAATACGTAAGCTAACTTAACAAAGAAACACTAACTTTGACATTTCGTAAGATATACAATATAACCAAATGTCCTTTATTCCAGGAAAAATGTTCAAAAATCTTGTATCTAAATCTAATAAACCTAACAATAGTTGGATTACACAACTTTATTGAATAAAGTAATAACGACTTTATTAATCACAATATTCCATGTGAAGAATACATGACAAATAAAATATTATGCTGACTAGAAATACTTGGCTACCATGTGAAAACAAAGTGGTACGCAGTGTTAGTCAACGAACTTAATCATCCTTTGGTAACTGCTGGTAAAATTTCTTCGATAATATATTTTAGTAGTTACCTTCTATAGTGTGCTTCGGTACCTATCTTTCATAACATTCTTCAGCTACCATCTACAACATGCTTTAGCTACTATCTTGTGGAACAGTAATCTGCTACTGCTCTGTCACCGTGCCTCAAGCTTTTTGCATCCTTTTTTCTTACATCCATCTTCTTGCATCCAAGGTGTATCCCAAAGCTTGCGCTAGTTGCATCGTTCATTTGTGGAAAATTCTTCAACACCTTACCTACATAATTACTCATAAATCAAATGTATTTTACATAAAACAAACACATTTATTAGATTAACTGCATTTTTTCTTTTATTGAAAAATTATAGAAATATACAACAACTTAAATAAAACATATTATAATTATCAATTAAACATAAGAATGAAACATTCTGTTACAAAAATATATGCCAAATATCCTCTCATCAAGGATTATAATATTTAAATATCAAATTTAAACATTATAAAGAGATGGACAAAGGCTTAGGATAAACAGATCTAATATTACAAGAAAGGAACAAGGGTTGCTTGGATAAAAATATTCAATATTTCAAAAAGGATACAAAGGTTTAAAAGAAATATTATAATATTTAAATCATAAGATTTAAATATTATAATACAAAGTGGGTTCAAAAGAAAAAAGGTGTCAATGTCAAAAATAAAGTCATAAATTTATGAGAAAAATAGATTAGCACCGACGTTCCTTGATGAAAATGAAAATACACATATATGGGTAGCAATAATTCATTTGAGCAAATTCGATGAGAGCAATTAAAAAAAAACTCCTTCGTGTGAAATTTGTGAAGTGCAAAAGACAAGAAAGGAAAGTGCACAAATTATTGAAGGTAAAAATCAAAAAATACCATAAGGAGAAAATCATATGTTTGTAATTCCATCTGGGTGGCTAGCCTAGATGGTAGTCTAGCCTGCATTAGAGCACTGTCGAGCTGGAGGTCACGGGGTCGATTCGCGATGATACCATTTTGCTATAATTTTTGTAAGAGAGGAAATCAAAGAATGTTTTAAAATTCAAATTGTGCACCTTGGATTTCATTTGGTTGGCTATCTCAGATGGTACCTAGCTTGCACTAGGATGTGGGTGACCAAGAGGTTACAGGGTTGATTCACGATGGCATCCTTTTTATTATGGCTTGATTAGGTAAGAAGGTTTCAAAAGCAGGTTCATGCACCTTTGTGTTCAACATTTGGGGTAGCCCATCTGGCATCCTAACTTGCACTATGGCATTGTGCTAGAGATCAGGTGCTTGATTCTCACCCACAGCTATGTGAGGTAAGGACAAAATATTTTTTTATGTAAATTTAATTAGGAAGAAATAAGGGTTTGAATTGGTTATATTGTGCAAATTATATTAAGGGAGTTATTAGGTATAGTGTGGTGATTAATTTTTGCAAATAATAATTGTGTTTTAATTTTTGCAAAAGGAGAAATAAGGGTTCTTATTGTTAAATGAAGCTTTATTTTATGAGTTTCAAAAGGGACATATAAGGAATTTTTTAAGTTTTATTGTGTATGTTTTGATAAGGGTTTTTGAGTGGATGATTTGATATTTAATCAAGAAAGGAAAAGATAATTGCTAACCAAATTTTGAAGGCACAAAAAAAGGAAAATAATTTTGTTAAGGCAGGTTTGGAAAGCTCATGCAAAAAGAAGATCATCATCATTGAGATAGATTTAGAGGTATGGTGATTTAATTCCTTTCTCAAAGTGGTTTTGGTTAAGGAAAACATTTTTGTTGTCATATAGTTGGAGGTATAAGGAATTATTGGATGTGCATTATTTTTGCTTGAAATTAGAAATAAATGGGCAAGGGTTATGAATCAGATTTGTGAGTCAATTTGTGCATTGATTTGATGGAAATTGGAAGTAAATATGCAAGGGTTATAGATCAGATTTATGAGTCAATTTGTGCATTGATTTGATGGAAATTGGGAGTAAATATGCAAGGGTTATAGATCAGATTTGAGAATAAAATTTGTGCATTGTTCATGATTTATTTTGGGAGTAGATGAAAAGGATAGATTTGGGCATTGTGATTGGTTTTGAAAGAAAGGTGTAAATCAGCAATTACCAGGTCAGTTATCAAGTGCTAGACTAAAGATACATTTTGATGTAATAAATGTGAGGCATGTGAAAGCGATAGACTTAATGAATGTGAAGAACATATTGGGAATTTATTAGTGCATATCATTCTCTATATGTTCATGAAGATAAAATAATTATGGGTAGAATATGTATGAATTACTTTAGTTGAGGAAAGCACATTGAAGAATAGGTGAAGAACTTGATGACATCATTATGCAAGATTTGGTAATAGATGAGCATTGTTTTGTATGCAATATTTGAGAATAGATGAGCATTGTTTTGTATGAAATAATTGGGAATAGATGAGCATGTTTGTATGCAATATTAAGGAATAGATAAGAAAATTTATGAGTAGATTTGTGAGCAAGTTTGAGCAAGTTGTGTGAACATATTTGAGTAGGTTTTGGAGCAGGTGTGAGCATCATTTATGAGTAGGTTATGGAGCTGATTTGAGCAGAGTTGTGAACAATATTTATGAGTAGGTTATGGAGCTGATTTGAGTAGGATTTATGAGCAAATGATATTGGTGTCTCCTGTGGATTGGAGTCCACAAAACTAGAGTAGATCAGATTGGTGTCCACAAACTAGAGCAAAGGAGATTAGTGTTTCCTATGGAGTGGTGTCCATAAAACCAAAGTAGAGGGGATTGGTGTCTCCTATAGATATGTGTCCATAAAACCATAGTATATGGGATTGGTATCTTCTGTGGAGTGGTGTCTACAAAATAAGAGCAGAGAGAATTGGTGTCTCTTATGGAGTGGTGTCCACAAAATGAGAGTAGAGGGGATTGGTGTCTCTTATGGAGTGGTGTCCATAAAACCAGATTAGTGGGGATTGGTGTCTCCTATGGAGTGGTGTCCATAAAATTTAGAGGGGATTGGTGTCTCCTATGGATTGTTGTCCACAAACATGAGAGGGGATTGATGTCTCCTGTGGAAATATGTCCACAAAAATTATAATAGGATATTTGTGTCTCTTATGGATTGGTGCCCACAAAATTTGTTGAGAAATTTAAAAGCAATATTTCTTCATGGAAGTATCCCATATTGGGTGAACCACATTAAATATGTGTCTCTTATATGTGTGATGATTTGTCCATTGTTTCATTACTGCATTGATATTATTGTTCTTATTATTTGGAAAGAAAACTAAAAGTTTTATATTATATTGTTCACCTCCCTCTTAGTATAAGTTTGTGTTATTCAGTAACATCATATGTTTGTATGGATTTTGAAACTTCCTAAGGGATATCGTGCATATTAGTAATTCAAAGAGGTCCAAAAGTATCCCAACTGGGATAATTCTGTGAGGGTTGATTTTGATTGACATTTTGTTGTTTATCCATTGTAGGTGGTTTTTTTAATTAGGTTTGTCTTGGAGTTACTGTAAGGGCTGATTCAACTGGAACCTCTTCCAACTATGAGTCTAGCAATATTCTTATAATCCTAGAACTTCTTAGTGGTAGCTCATAAAATATGATAGGATCTTGATTTTTTTTAATAGATGACCTATTATACATGAAAAATATGGGCTACTAGAATGGTATTTTTGGTTTCTTGTATTCAGGGAGTCGCCAAGTGAATTTACTTTTACCACTGAATAAGGTCAAGACAACTCACTAAATCCTGATTCCTTCGAGAATTATCAATAATGATAAAAAAGGGGTAGGGGAAACACAATGTGTCTTTCGGGTCACATCGAGTGTGCCAAAATTATTGGGGTCTGAATTGACATCAAGGAAAACCTAAACTATGAATATGAATCTCTGAAATTCTATAAGGTGCAAACCCACTAATCACAACTCAAATCCTGGCATTGGATGGATTAAATATCACTTCAATCTATTGGACATTTTGAGCTCATTCAGTTGTCATTGATGTCAAAGTGAGAAGTTGTCATTGATGCCAAAGTGAACACATGAAGCTATCATTAATACCATGGAGTACACCATCATTAACACCAGGAGCAATGCGAAGAGTTGAAGAAAAAGGTTATTAAAATATTATTCTACAAGGGTTTTTGTTAAACATCGATGGAGAATTAAGGTTCTTATTAAAACCATGATGGCAAGAATAATCAAATCAGTGGAGTACAATTTGAAGGTTTAAATTTTATCCCAAGGAAGACTTTAATTTTATTAAAGTCAAAGGTTTATAAATATAATTTATAAAATTTAAATTCTATTAGAATTTAAATAATTTATAAATTATAAAAGGTTTTAAAATGCATCGACATCATCGAATTAAATGGACCACCGACGTCTAAGCCATAAGGTGAATTCATGTATAAATAATATGCCAAGAGGCATTCAAAAGTTATCCCTCTTCGAATTAATTTTCATGCGACCAAGCTAAAAGAAATTCGTGCAATCGTTGAACGTTGAGGAAGAAGACAAAGAGTTCGTTTGTCTTATTAGCACTAGGAAGAAGATGAAAAGGGTGAGTGTAAGGTCTGACCCACATTGGACATGGTGGTCCATTGGTACAACGCATTTCGTGAGAGCGTTGGGAGTGGAAGAGTCCATGATCGATTCGCGTGGACGTTAATTGGCGTGTTCGACTTGAGCGCCAAGGGGAAAGCTTTTGGTTCACGTTCGGTTTGAGCGCTAGGTGTGGAAGAAAGAGCATGAGGTGCTCATGGAGTTTCAAACGTGCGTCTAGCACACGCGGTGGTCAAGTCCATGGCTAGAGCGCTCACGGAGGCAGAGATTGTGGGTTCGAATCCCACTAGTGGCAAAGGTAATTTTTGATTAAAATTTTATATTGCCTAAAGTTTTCTAAGGGGTTATTTGGAGTTATAAGGGTTTGTGAAGGATTATTTTATTGGTAATTGATTTGTGTTATTTGGAGTAATAAGGGTTTATGAAAGATTATTTTATTCATAATTGATTTGTGTTATTTGGAGTAATAAGGGTTTATGAAAGATTGTTTTATTGAGAAGTGATTTATGTTATTGGAGTTATAAGGAAAGTGGATTTGATTTTTGCCAAAGTTCTTTGTGCCATTAAATTTGATTAAAGAGGTTTTGAGTTAATTTTGGTGGATGTTGAATTTATTTTTAGTTGGGAGTTTATAAGGTGTTATTGGATAAATATTTTATGTATGTTGATGGTTGTTTTTGAAAGGTGGAGTGATAAGGTGTAATTGAGTATTTACATTATATTGTGAGAAAGATTTATCTTCTAACCTCTTTGAGCTTGGCATAGAAGTGTTTGTGGTTGTGACAGATTTATGAGATCCCTTCATCATCAATAAAAATGTATGAGCACATTCTTCCATAGTTGAGTTGATTGATTGGTTTTCTAGAAAATAAGTTTGGAGTGAAAAGGACTTGATTAGGGTTTCCTATTGAGTGTGTTGAGTTAATGCTTCAAGGTTTTCTGGAATAAAGAGTTGTTGTTAAAACCTTGTTTTATAAGCATTGTTGTTGAAGCGAGTTGATTGTGTGAAGAACTTGAACTAGGGTTTGAAAAGAACATGAGTATCATTGTTATGTGAGATTTGTTGTTGAGCATTGTTGGAAATATTTTGAGTGAGTGTTCATATGCTTGGACTAGGGTTTGTGAGAAAGGGTTGTTTCATTGAGTGATTGGTTGAGTAGAGTTGGTTGAGCCTAGTCAAGTGGATGTGTGAAGTGATTGTTCAAGTTCCATAAAATAAACTATTCTATATTCTGAATTGAGTTGAGAAAGTAATTGAGCATTGTGATTAGTGTAGAACATATTGAGTCTCTAACAATTCTCTTTATGTTTCTATGAGATTGGACAAGTTCTGTGTGGACTTGTTGAGCATATTTGAGCAAGTTCTGTGTGGACTTGTTGAGCATATTTGAGCAAGTTCTGTGTGGACTTGTTGAGAATATTTGAGCAAGTTCTGTGTGGACTTGTTGAGAATATTTGAGCAAGTTTTGTGTGGACTTGTTGAGTATATTTGAGGAAGTTATGGACTTGTGGAGCAGTATTTGAGGATAGGTTTGTGCTAGATTAGAGATAGAGATTGAGAAGATTTGTGCTAGACCGAAGGACTATGTTTAGTATATATTTGAGATAGAGCTTTGGAGGTGACAGAGCAGAGAGGATAGTAGTCTCTAGTGGATAGAGATCCATCAGCCAGGGTAGTGAGGATAGGTCTTCTGAGTGGGGATAAGAGTCTTCAGTGGAGAGAGATCCACAAGCCAGTGTAGTGGAGGTAGTAGTCTTCTAGAGGAGCACCAACCAGAGCAGAGGAGAAGGAGTTCTCCTATGGATAGAGATCCATGAACTTGATTTAGGGGATCAGCATCTCCTTTGGACAGAGGTCCATAAACATTGTAGGGAAAGGATTCCCAAGAGAATTTATTTGAGAAAAATTTATAAGAAATATTTTCTTCGTGGAAGTAGCCATCATTGGGTGAACCACGTAAAAATCATGTCTCTCATGTGTGTGATGCTTTGTGTGATGTTTACTACTTTAATAATGTTGATGCTATTATTTGGATTAAAAAGCAAAAAATTTTATTGTATACTGTTCACCCCCCTCTCAGTATAAGCACATGTTCTTCAATTGGTATCAGAGTGGGTCTCTCCATGAAAAGACTAACAGCTTGGAGGAGGATCCATCAGTAGCACACATGACTTCAGAAAATGAAGAAGAGACTATGTTTGACATAAAAGAAGAATTATTTGTTGCTCTCAAAAAATTGGAAAGACTTAGAGAGAAGAATTCAAGCTTGAAGGAACAAGTTCAAGAAGATGAAGAAGCAAGGATGGAACTTATACAAAATCTCACAGAACTCAAGATTAGGGTGGAAGAAGGAAAGAAGATTGAGCAGGACATGACAGATCTATTGAGAGCTAGGGAAAAAAATGTGAAATATTGGAAGCAGAAGTTGTCCACCTAAGGAATGAAGTTGAAAGGACCAAGGTACTACAAGATGCAGAATATGAGAAATAGAAAGAGGAATCAAGTCTTCAAAAAGTAGAAACCTCAAACAAGGATAAGAAAAAAGAAAGGAAGAAAGCAAAGGAGAACCCTGGATAAGAGTTAATCACAAGAGGAATATTACTTCACCACAAACTCCAAGACATCCAAATAGGTTACATAATTTCTTCCATGGTCATTGTTTTTCTTGTAATAAATATGGTCATAGAGTTGTACACTGTGCAAGAAACAATGTCAATAGAAATTTCAATTCCTTTGCACCTCTCATGGATGATGATATTATATGTTACAAATGCAATAATTTTGGGCACAAGGCTAGATGGTGTAAAATGATGCTTCCTGAGTCTAGAAAAGCAATTTCAACAACTAGGAAAGATGAAAGGGAAAATGTTAAGGCTAGATCAATGTTAGTTCAAACAACCCTTCATGCTCAGGATAAAGAAGAACAATGGTATCTTGATAGTGGTTTCTCTAGTCACATGATAGGAGACAAAGATAAATTTATTGTACTAAAAGAAACAAATAGAGGATCTGTAAGTTTCGGTGATAATGGATCAACAAGGATTGGTGGAAGAGGAACTCTAAGTTTAGATAATGGGAAAACAAAAATAGAAAATGTATTGTATGTTAAAGGGTTAAAACACAACCTACTGAGTATAATTCAACTTTGTGATCAAGGGTACATGGTTACTTTCCATCCAGATAGATGTGAGATAAGAAAATCAGAAACTAGAAAAATCATTGCCAATGCAAGAAGAACCCCAAACAATTTATACATGCTCAATGAGATCAAAGGGGAAAAGTGCTTTCTATCACAAGAAGATGAGAGTTGGCTATGGCATAGAATATTGGGTCACTTGAATTTTGACAACATAGTCAACATAAGCAATAAACAGGCGGTCAAAGATTTACCCAAAATAAGAAGACCTCAAAACATAATATGTGCACCCTGTCAACATGGAAAGCAAACTAGGACAACCTTTAAGTCAAAAGGATATATGTCATCTGAGCCATTGAGCCTAATACATACTGATCTATGTGGTCCTACTAGAACACAAAGTATTCAGGGGGATAGCTACTTTATATTGTTTATAGATGATTATTCCAGAATGGTTTGGGTGGCCTTCCTAAAAGAGAAGTCAGAGGCCTTTGAAAAATTCAAAGCATTTAAGGAATTGATTGAAAATGAAACTGGAAAAAGGATTAAGTGTCTGAGATCTGATAGAGGAGGAGAATTTACTTCAAATGAATTTGTAGAGTTTTGTGAACAACATGGGATCAAGAGAGAGTACTCAACAACAAGAACTCCTCAACAAAATGGGGTAGTTGAAAGGAAAAATATGACTATTGAAAATATGGCTAGAGCTATGTTAAATGAATCTAAGCTATCAGATGGTTTTTGGAGAGAAGTTATAAACACAATAGTATACATAATCACTAGGGCTCAAATGAGGGTAAATCATCACAAGACTCCATATGAGCTTTGGAAAGGAAGACCTACCATTGTAAAACACTTCAAAATTTTTGGAAGCAAATGTTACATAAGATGGGAAGATCAAAACTTAGGCAAGTTTGATCCAAGATGTGATGAGGGAATTTTTCTTGGTTATTCCACAAGGAGTAAAGCCTACAGATGCTTCAATAAAAGAACATGCACTATGGTGGAAAGTATGAATGTAACAATTGATGAGAAGATAGATTCAAGAGAACCAGTTCAACAAATTGTGTATCAAGAAGATGGATGTTGTCAAGAAGAATTTTGTGAGGAATCAGATAAAGAAGAAGAAGAAACACAAAGACTTCTTCCCAAAACTCCATCCAGGTATGTACAGAAACATCATCCAAAAGAGCAGATCATCGAGAATCCAGATGAAAGATAGACAAGGAGAAGAATAATAAAACCATCTCAACAAGCAAATTTTTCTTTGCTATCTAAAATTGAGCCAAAAGACTTCACTCAGGAAAGTGAGGATAAATTTTGGATTAAGGCAATGGATGAAGAATTAGATCAGATAGAGAAAAGCAAAACTTGGGAACTTGTTCCACGACCAAAGGACAAAAATGTGATCGACACAAAATGGGTATTCAGAAATAAGTTAAATGAAGATGGACAAGTGGTCAGAAATAAAGCAAGGTTAGTATGCAAAGGTTATGCACAGGTAGAAGGAATTGAATTTGATGAGACATTTGCTCCAGTTGCATGACTTGAAGCTATAAGGATATTTTTAGCTTTCTCAAGTTTCAAGAACTTCAAGGTATATCAGATGGATGTCAAGTCAGCATTTCTAAATGGTGTTCTAGAAGAAGAAGTTTATATTGAACAGCTAGAGGGATTCATACTAGTAGATAAACCAGATCATGTATGCAGATTGAAAAAGGTATTGTATGGTTTAAAGTAGGCTCCGAGAGCATGGTACTCAAGATTGGATAAGTATCTTCAGGAACAAGGTTTCAGAAAAGGAATAGCAGATAGTAATTTATATATCAAAAATGAAGGGAGTGATCTACTAATAGTGGTTGTTTATGTTGATGATATAATATTTGGGGGAAACAATGATAAGATGTGTAAAGAATTTTCTAAGAACATGCAAAATGAATTTGAGATGTCTATGCTTGGTGAATTGTCCTTCTTTCTTGGACTTCAGATTTCACAATAAAAAAGAGGAGTGTTTCTCTCACAAGCCAAGTATATAAAAGAAATGTTAAAGAAATTCAGGTTAGAAGATTGTAAATCGGTAAGTACCCCCATGGTCACAGGGTGCAAGTTGAGTAAGGATGATGAATCTCTAGAGGCAGATCAGAGATTATACAGATCTATGATTGGCAGTTTATTGTATGTTACAACTACAAGACCAGACATTGTACAATTAGTGGGATTAGTGGCAAGGTTTCAAGCAACACCTAAGGAAACACATGTGGCAGTAATAAAAAGAATTTTTAGGTATCTAAAAGGGACTATGGATTTTGGGCTTTGGTATCCCAAAAGTGATAGTTTTACACTGACAACTTATACATATGCATATTGGGCCGACAACATTGATGACAAAAAAAGCACAAGTGGAGGAGCATTCTTTCTTGGAGACTGTTTAGTCTCTTGGTTAAGTAAGAAGCAAGGTTTCAGTATCTTTATCTACAATGGAAGTAGAATACATTGCAGTAGTAGCCAGTTGTACACAGGTGTTATGGATGAAGAGAACTCTAGAAGACTTCAAGATAAAGCATGATCATCCTATTCCCATACTATGTGATAATACAAGTGCTATAAGTATCTCAAAAAATCCAGTGATGCACTCCAGGACAAAGCACATTCCGATTAAGTACCATTTTCTGAGAGAACATGTGATAGATAAATAGGTCAGGTTAGAATATATTACCACAAAGGAATAGATAGCAGATATTTTCACTAAACCACTTTCAAAGGAAAATTTTGAGTATCTACGAGGAAAATTGGGAGTGAGACTCCCACCCCAAAATTAACCACCTCAAAAGAAGGTGGGGGAGGGGCTAAGCTAAGAGGCTCATTCTTAGCCCCGAGCCCCAAAGGTGACCCTTTGCCATTGATGTCAAAGGGGGAGAGATTTGAGTAAGGGGGAGAGATTTGGTATTTGAGAAAAGAGGAGAGCATTGAGCCAGGGGGAGCAATGTCCCAGGGGGAGCAGAACAAAGGAAAGGTCAAGTTTTTGGTAAAAGGAAATTGGGTTGCCATCAATGACAAAGGGGGAGATTGTTGGACATTTTGAGCTCATTCAGTTGTCATTGATGTCAAGGTGAGAAGTTGTCATTGATGCCAAAGTGAACACATGAAGTTATCATTAATACCATGGAGTACACCATCATTAACACCAGGAGCAATGCGAAGAGTTGAAGAAAAAGGTTATTAAAATATTATTCTATAAGGGTTTTTGTTAAACATCTGATGGAATTAAGGTTCTTATTAAAACCATGATGGTAGAATAATAAAATCAAGTGGAGTACAATTTGAAGGTTTAAATTTTATCCCAAGGAAGACTTTAATTTTATTAAAGTCAAAGGTTTATAAATATAATTTATAAAATTTAAATTCTATTAGAATTTAAATAATTTATAAATTATAAAAGGTTTTAAAATGCATCGATGTCATCGAATTAAATGGAGCATCGACGTCTAAGCCATATGGTGAATTCATGTATAAATAATATGCCAAGAGGCATTCAAAAGTTATCCCTCTTTGAATTAATTTTCATGCGACCAAGATAAAAGAAATTCATGCAATTATTGAAGTTGAGGAAGAAGACAAAGAGTTCGTTTGTCTTATTAGCGCTAGGAAGAAGATGAAAAGGGTGAGCATAAGGTCTGACCCACATTGGACATGGTGGTCCATTGGTACAATGCATTTTGTGAGAGCGTTGGGAGTGGAAGAGTCCATGATCGATTCACGTGGAGTTAATTGGCATGTTTGTCTTGAGCGCCAAGGGAAAAGCTTTTGGTTCACATTCGGTTTGAGCGCCAGGTGTGGAAGAAAGAGCACGAGGTGCTCGTGGAGTTTCAAATGTGCATCTAGCACACGGTGGTCAAGTCCATGGCTAGAGCGCTCGTGGAGGTAGAGATTGTGGGTTTGAATCCCACTAGTGGCAAAGGTAATTTTTGATTAAAATTTTATATTGCCTAAAGTTTTCTAAGGGGTTATTTGGAGTTATAAGGGTTTGTGAAGGATTATTTTATTGATAATTGATTTGTGTTATTTGGAGTTATAAGGGTTTATGAAAGGTTATTTTATTGATAATTGATTTGTGTTATTTGGAGTTAAAAGGGTTTATGAAAGATTGTTTTATTGAGAAGTGATTTATGTTATTGGAGTTATAAGGAAAGTGGATTTGATTTTTGCCAAAGTTCTTTTTGCCATTAAATTTGATTAAAGAGGTTTTGAGTTAATTTTGGTGGATGTTGAATTTATTTTTAGTTGGGAGTTTATAAGGTGTTAATTGGATAAATATTTTATGTATGTTGATGGTTGTTTTTGAAAGGTGGAGTGATAAGGTGTAATTGAGTATTTACATTATATTGTGAGAAAGATTTATCTTCTAACCTCTTTGAGCTTGGCATAGAAGTGTTTGTGGTTGTGACAGATTTATGAGATCCCTTCATCATCAATAAAAAGGTATGAGCACATTCTTCCATAGTTGAGTTGATTGATTGGTTTTCTAGAAAATAAGTTTGGAGTGAAAAGGACTTGATTAGGGTTTCCTATTGAGTGTGTTGAGTTAATGCTTCAAGGTTTTCTGGAATAAAGAGTTGTTATTAAAACCTTGTTGTTGAAGTGAGTTGTTGTGCAAAGAACTTGAACTAGGGTTTGAAAAGAACATGAGTATCATTGTTATGTGAGATTTGTTGTTGAGCATTGTTGGAAATATTTTGAGTGAAGTGTTCATATGCTTGGACTAGGGTTTGTGAGAAAGGGGTGTTTCATTGAGTGATTGGTTGAGTAGAGTTGATTGAGCCTAGTCAAGTGGATGTGTGAAGTGATTGTTCAAGTTCCATAAAAACAAACTATTCTATATTCTGATTTGAGTTGAGAAAGTAATTGAGCATTGTGATAAGTGTAGAATATATTGAGTCTCTAACAATTCTCTTTATGTTTCTATGAGATTGGACAAGTTCTGTGTGGACTTGTTGAGCATATTTGAGCAAGTTCTGTGTGGACTTGTTGAGCATATTTGAGCAAGTTCTATGTGGACTTGTTGAGCAGATTTGAGCAAGTTCTGTGTGGACTTGTTGAGCAGATTTGAGCAAGTTCTATGTGGACTTGTTGAGCAGATTTGAGCAAGTTCTGTGTGGACTTGTGGAGTAGATTTTGGTGCAGATTTGAGGATAGGTTTGTGCTAGACCAGAGATAGAGATTGAGCAGATTTGTGCTAGACCGAAGGACTATGTTTAGTGCAGATTTGAGATAGAGCTTTGGAGGTGATAGAGCAGAGAGGATAGTAGTCTCTAGTGGATAGAGATCCATCAGCCAGGGTAGTGAGGATAGGTCTTCTGAGTGGGGACAAGAGTCTTCAGTGGAGAGAGATCCACAAGCCAGTGTAGTGGAGGCAGTAGTCTTCTAGAGGAGCACCAACTAGAGTAGAGGAGAAGGAGTTCTCCTATGGATAGAGATCCATGAACTTGATTTAGGGGATCAGCATCTCCTTTGGATAGAGGTCCATAAACATTGTAGGGAAAGGATTCCCAAGAGAATTTATTTGAGAAAAATTTATAAGAAATATTTTCTCCGTGGAAGTAGCCATCATTGGGTGAACCACGTAAAAATCATGTCTCTCATGTGTGTGATGCTTTGTGTGATGTTTACTACTTTAATAATGTTGATGCTATTATTTGGATTAAAAAGCAAAAAGTTTTATTGTATACTTGTTCACCCCCCTCTCAGTATAAGCACATGTTCTTCATAATCCAATCTCCATAGTAGGTTGGTATATATTTTCAACTAATTGTGTGTTGGCTCAATTAAACTCCATTTAAAATGTAAATATAGAGATAGAAATGAGATAAGGGTTAGAAACAATTTTCATGAATAATGGCTAGATAAAGCTAACAACGTAGATGACTACAAAAAATATTTTGGTAAATCATATTTCCAGTATGCCACACTTAAGACTAACAACATTCAAAACCAATAATGTTCACCATTACATAACAGGAAAATGCTTTGATAACTATTTCAAACATCTAAATTGTTAATAATCCAAATAGAAGAATTTGATCAACACTTTTATTAATACAAAAAGTTCTCTATAGCATTTTTTTAAACATGAAGTATTTTAATTTTTCCTAAGTTAAAATAATCAGAAACTAGATTAAATTCTCTGTAGCAAAAGATAATAATCATAACAAAAATATTAGAAATAAATTCATAGATTAAACTCACATGAAATGAAGGCACGGGCATATGGAAAACATCCAAGTAATGCTCCTTCTATTTATTTCTTAGAAATTTTACAAAAATGGGGTAAGCAAATACTCCAGAGTCGATCCTTCAAATTGAGGGTTCAACCTCTATTTATAGTTTTATAATAAAATAGAAAATTATAGGAACATTACAAGTACTTTTGTGTTCGAGATCAGTGGAGTGCTAATGTGGCAACCTCTTATTTGCTTACAGAAAGAAAGAAGTTGCACTCCACAAAACCCTCTACAACTTTGACCTCTGCAAGTTGCTCAACCTCCCACGAATTTTGGTTGTTGGGTTGATTGTAGGGTAATCAAAACCATCCCTTGTTCTTATTGTGGATTTTCCATCATAGATCTACAACTAAATCTACCAGTGGATATTGATATTTGTAATGCTTAATCTCCCCTAGCCTTTCTACTCATGCTCGGTAATAACACAGACAAATATTCAATTCTCTTATTAGTGTGTAATTTTACCCCTTCTATGAAATTAGGTCTAAATTCATCACCAGCCTTTGATCTGCCTTTGAATGGCTCAGATTAAAATAACACTTGGCATACTTTAAAAAATTCACATCATTTTGTGCTTTTCCTACTTTAAAATCTGCCCCTTCAAAATTTCAGTGATCAAATGTTTTTTTTGGAACTTCTGAGTATCCACAGTACAAAAATTTGCTCTTCAAAATTTTTCTCCCTCAGGATTGACTATATTGACTACAAAATGTAAGATTTAGTGATTTTCTGCAACATTTTACACCTGGCACTTATCCCTTTCTCAAGTTTCAGTGATGAAATCAACATCCAGTCATGTGGGAGAAAGAATTCCTTAAAAAAATTATGCACTTGAAAAAATTTCTACTACAATTTTCCCTCATTTACAAAACTCGCTCCTTGAAATTTTGCTATGTCACATTTGATTGGTTTGACTACAAAAATTTATATTGTATTCTAGGTGCACGAAAAATAACATAGGAATTCCCTTAGCAGAGAGAAGAGCCTCTTTTCGAGTTATCTATCGCTTTGAATTCATATGCACCAATTTTGATCAAGTGGACTGCAGAATTTCACACTATCTTGATCATGCATAATTTATAACTATAGTAGGACTTTTCCATAAGCGAGTGAAGAACACAAGCTTATACTGAGAGGGGGTTGAACAGTATAAGACCACTTTTTACTTTTCCTTTCAATTCAATATTATGTAGTGTATAGATAGCAGTATCAATAGCAATAATCAAAGCAATGCACAAAACACCATACAAAATAGAGACACCAAAATTTACGTGGTTCACCCAATGTGGGCTACTCCACGAAGAAAATATTTTACTAAAATTTTCTCAATCAATATCTTTGGGAATCCTTCCCAATTACAATGTTTATGTACCTTTGTCCAAAGGAGATGCTGATCCCCTAATCTCAAGTTCATGGATCTCTTCCACAGGAGAACTCTTTCCCCTTCTACTCTGGCTAGTGATCTTCTAGAAGAATTTGTCTCTACTGCACTGACTAGTGGATCTCTCTCCACTTGAAGACTCCTCACTCAGATGTATCTTAAATTTTCTTGGCTACT
This sequence comes from Wollemia nobilis, assembly GCA_028583015.1. Lineage (NCBI taxonomy): Eukaryota > Viridiplantae > Streptophyta > Pinopsida > Araucariales > Araucariaceae > Wollemia > Wollemia nobilis. The sequence goes on along the minus strand of JAQPPZ010010078.1, from coordinate 1,077,552 downwards.
GGATCTCTATCCACTGAGACTCTATCCTCTGTACTCTATCACCTCCAAAGTTCTGTCTCAATAGGTTCACTCATAACTTTCTCAAATCTTCTAAACAAGATCACTCAGAACTTGTCCAAATTTTCTCAATAGGTCCACATGAAACCTTCTCAAATTTGCTCAATAAGTCCTCTCTAGGACTTATCCAAATATGCTCAATAAGTCCTCTCTAGGACTTGCTAAAATCTACTCAATAAGTACTCTATAGGACTTGCTCAAATCTACATAGCAAGCTTCCACAAAAGCTTACTCAACATTATTCAACAAGACTTCTCAAATACTTGTCTCAAATCTACTTAACAAGCTCACACGGAACTTGTCCAATCTCGTAGAATCATAAAGAGAATTGTTAGAGACTCAATATGTTCTATACTTAATGTTCAATCAATATCTCAACTCAATCTCATAGAAGCATAAAGATAATTGTTAGAGACTCAATATGTTCTATACTCAAATCAATCTCATAGAAGCATAAAAAGAATTGTTAGAGACTCAATATGTTCTATACTCAAATCCCAATATCAACTCAAATCAATATCATAGAAGCATAAAGAGAATTGTTAGAGACTATATATGTTCTATTCTCAAATCTCAATCTCAACTCAAATCAAGAATATTGAATAGTTTTTTTTATGGAACTTTAAAAACCACATGCATCCACTTGACTAGGCTCAATCAACTCAACTCAACCAAGAACCTCAATGAACAACCCTTTCTCACAAACCCTAGTCCAAGCATGTATCAATCAACTCAAAATATTTCCAACAATGCTCAACAACAAATCTCACATAACAATGATACTCATGTTATTTTCTAACTCAAGTTCAAGTTCTTTGCACAACCAATGGGCTTCAACAACAATGCTTATAAAATAAGGTTTAATCACAACTCTCAATTTAGAAAACCTTGAAGCATTTAACCAATCACTTTCAAAAAGGAAACCACAATCAATCCTTTTCACTCCAAAGATATTTTCATAAATCAACCACCATAATCAATCAATAGGAGAATGTGCCCATACCTTTTATGAATATGAAGAAACCTCTTTGGAAATCTACCACAATAAAAATATTCTCTTGCCAAACTTCATGAGGGTTAGGAGAAATTACAAAACAAATATCATAACCTTTACACCTTATTTCTCCTAGTCAAAAATCACATCCACAACTAGAAAATAATTAAAAATAATTATTTCCTAAATTAATTAAGCATAGCATGAATATCACCACAACCATTTACCATTCTCTTATTTCTCCTAAAAATCACTTTGCACTAATGCACAACTCACTAAACTCCTTAATGCAAAAATTCCCACATCAAATAGTGCAAAATATAAACCACAACTCATAAATCACATCACCATAGCATACCCTCAATAATGGTGCTTGAAACCTTAGCTTTGACAAATTAAAACATTAATTATTAATTCTCTAAAAATTGCGGTGACAAGCATACCTTAGAAAATAAAATATTTTTTCGACTCCGAAGAATGCGACGACAGCAAACCATGCAAAAACAGGTTTCGGGTGACTCAAACCCAAGACCTACAGTGAGTGCGCCTTTGCACTCCCTCCACCCACCAAGTGGGATAAGGTTCCCATGTGGAAGCTATTCCACCTTGTTCTCCTTATGCTTCTTCTTTTTGCCCATGAGCTTTTAAACAACGAACAACGCTTCAACCAATACAATGCTAAAATGATGCTCGTGGGAATCGAACTCACGACCTTCGTGCTATCAACACCTTTGTACAATCCAAGCTACCACTAGGCCACGGTGCCCAATGAGATTTGGGAAGTGATCATTGTCTACTTTTAACCATTTGTTGTGTCACATAAAACAAAACACAAGCTCTTTCCTTCGCATATACCACGCAATATTATCAATGAGCAAGGATAATCTATTTAAAAACTTGGTGGCATATTTATATGCCTTTCCCTTCGTTTGGAAACTTTGGAAATTTTAAAACTGCCCTCATGACGTTGGCGGACATGGCGGAAAACTTTTTATTTAATTTTAAAATTTAAACTAAACCTTTAAAATTAAATTTCTCCATCACCGGGGCACATTTTTCGATGAAACGAAAAGCCAACTTGGGTTTTAAGAAAAACTCAGTTCAAATCTGCCATCCATGGTTTTAAATAAAGCCTTTTATTTTTCTTGCCTTGGTTTTGATAAAAACCCTTCCTTGCACTTTCACAAAACATAGTGCATACCTTCATAGATCCTTTTGACATCAAATAACCTTTTGACATCAATGACAACATTTTAGCTTAGGGACTCAAAATGTCCAACAACAGAACTAATTTTCATCTATCTTTTATTCTGATCCACTCTTCAAAACTCTTCTAGGCACTGTTTGACTATATTGACTGTAAAATTTTACACTATATTTACTTTTGAGCAAAAAATAGTACTATACTCGGGCTCCCTTCGACACTTGGCCAAATTTTTTAGAATTTGCTAAGTATGTGGCCCTTTTTGGGTCTACAAATTCTATCTTTCCAACACCATACCAATGTATGGTTACCATTGGTTTTCTCTATGCTTAAATCAAAGATCATGCAAACACATGGTGCTTGTTAGAAGGCTCAAAGTGCACATAAAAATAAAATTAAAATTTTGAATTTTTACCACATATATTTTTTTGAATATTTTACTACAAAAATAATTTTCTACTTAATTTTTTGTTGATTTTTATAGATATATCATAGGGATAGTGTTTCTAGGGGTTTCCTCTTGCTCTGGACTTGCTTGTGCACTCTATTTTTGCTCTTTTTTCATCCAATCGTTTTTTAGTGCTTTGGAATTTTTTATAGGTAAATTAACTTCACACTACATGGGGCAAGTAAAAATTATTTTCTTCTAGCCAAAATTTTCAAAGGCATGTACAGGTAAGCATTAGGTATATTTTTTCCACTTTTGCATATTTGTTTATGTTTTATGTATTTTCTATTATTTATTTTAAGATTTGTGTATTTTACATACACAGTAGAATCAAAATTTTCAACAAAATTGTTTTTCTCTATATCATATAATTTTTATTTTTTTTTCTTTGGTTATCATATATTTCTTGTTTTTTTCTTTTCTTCTCTAAGAACTCACAAGTGGCTATCCCTTGCAATGTTACCCATGGTCCTTAGGGAGGGACAATATATATTATAAAAACAACATTGACAATTGACTTTGTAGATGATTGGGACTATCATCATACTATATATGGGACAAGGGTGGACTAAATTTGTTAGTCCTTGGGTAGGATGACAACAATCCATATTAACCGATGGTTTTTGTTTCCTATCTTCATCTAGTTGTTTCCTTTCTACCATTATTTTTAGTCATTTATGCTTGTTAACTTTTCCAAAACCCTACAATAAGGATAGTCATGATGAAGGGATATGTGTACATGTGTCTCCCAATGCATGTCCTAAAAATAAATGGTACCAAAATGTTATGAAACTTTATTCTCATTAATAGAAATAATTCACCAATATACAAAAATATCAAATCATTCATCCATAATAACAATCCACACAATGAGATAGACATATATAATACCCTTATGTTAGGGCAACACCATCAATACACCTTAAGGAAGGAACAACTCCATAATATTTTATAATATGGGGTTGTCACTTAGAGAACAAAGTATCATAAGCCATTTCATGGTAAAATATGATTACAAGTAATCCTTCATATGAGTGATGATTACAACGATAATATCCCTTCTTCATATATTCATCTTCTAATTCTACTTTGGGAATCCAACTACTAAACCCTTATCTCACTCATTATCATAATATAATATACTAATATAGTCAATCTTGGATTATGTGTAGCTCATGCAAACTATCCATAATACCCTTATACAATATAATATCATATCCCCATATACCTATTCCTAGGTACCATAGCATTCCACCCTCCTTACAAATGTTTCATCCTCAAAACATGAGAAGAAACTAAATAATATGATCTTCTAAGCAATGCTGACAATTGGTACCAATCTTGATCATCCATCCATCCAAATGAAATCTTGATTGGTGGTGGTCTTCGATGATGCCAAGCTACCATTTTTCATTTGAATATCCATAATTATTGTGTTGGCTCCATGCTTCTTCTAATTTTCTTTGATATTTCAATGGTTGGTCCTATTGTTCCCTGATGCTACTACACCACTTTGAAATCTAGAATCACTATGTTTTTTTCAAACATTTCTATTCTTTATACCTTTTTAATTCCAAGTAGATCCATAATAATATTGATGCCCTAAGCCATGCCTCCAAGCTTGTTATCACTCAAGGTGGTGTAGTTGGTGATATGTTGCAACCTGATGTAGGAGCATCCAGTAGCACCTGATGCAGAAGCATCTAGTGGCAGGAGGGCCACTTTTGAAAAGTCAGCTAAGGAGGGAAGACGTCACGATTTCGTGTCATGTCGCAAAATCACGATAGAAGAAGAAGAATAAGGCAAGGAGAAAAATATGTCACGATATCACGACAGAAAATGTCACGATATCATGACACAAAGTGGAGAGAGGAGCCAGCGAAGAAAACTATCACGATATCACGACAAAAGATGTGTCATGATATCGTGACGCAAGCGAAGAACAAAGCCAGTAGAGAGAAGCTATCGCGATATCGTGATAGCAAATGTTTCGTGATACCACGACACAAATGGAGCAAAGGAATCAGCAAGGAGAAGCTGTCGCGATATCGCGACAAAAAATGTGTCGCAATATCGTGACACAAAATGGAAAAATAAGCCAGTAGGGCCAGCTATCGCGATATCGCGACAGGTTCCATAGGAGAAGCAAGGATGCCAAGGATGTCATGATTTTGTGACCCAAACAGGCAAGAGGAGGCTGCAAGCAAAGATGTCATGATTTTGCGACATGTCACGATTTCATGACCCAAAAGCAGAAGAGCGTACAGAAGACAAAGATGTCACGATTTTGTGACATGTCACATTTTCATGACTAGAAGGCGAAGAAGAAGCCAAGGGAGGAGAATGTCATGATTTTATGACATATCGCATTTTCACGACCAGAAGGCGACGAAGGAGCCCAAGGAGGAAAATGTCACGATTTCGTGACATGTCGCATTTTCGCTACTAGAAGGTGAATAAGAAGCTAGAGGAGAAGATGTCATGATTTCATGACATGTCGTATTTTTGTGACCCAAAGAAGAGAAAGGAGGCGAGGAAGAAAATTGTCGTGATATCGCGACATGTCGCGATATCATGACCAAAAGAGAAAGGATGAGCAGGAGAGCAAAAATGTCATGATTTTGTGACATGTCAGGTTTTCGTGACCCAAAGAGGAGAGAGAAGGCGATGGAGCAAAAATGTCATGATATCGTGACATGTCATGATATCGCGACCGAAAGAGAAGAGGAAGAGGAAGAGGAAGGAGATGTCACGAAATCATGATAGGCTACATTTTTAGGGGCCATTATAGAATGACACGTGGCAGCACAGAACAACACATGGCACCAAGGTGTAGTGAAAACAGGCATAGACGAACAGTTAATGGAAGACGTTATGCCAGTTATAGAGGACGTTACGGATTGCAGTTATGGAGCAGACAAATATGAACAGTCATGGCAAAAATGAATCGAAGGACCGCTAGATGGAAGACAAAGAGTCATGCAAAAATTTATAAAAGGATGAAGCAGAGGCGTGTACAAGGGTTGAAAACTGTAGATGCAGGAGTTGGAAAATCGTTGCAGGCAGAGGTTGTAGTTGCGATGCCAAAGGGTAATCTTGGCCCTGCTTGCTTGTTTTTTCTTCCAGAATAGCTTAGGGTTCCTAGGTAGTGTAGACAGGAAATCTACACCATGTTCCATGGAGACGAAAGATCGTGAAATAGATGCATCAAGCGTGAGGTAGTTTCAGACTGTGTTTCCTTCTAGGCAAAGCTCAAATTTCTTGGGTAGTGTATGCAGATGCACCAAGCATGAGGCAGTCTGCACCAGGATCATGCATGTCGAAGAACAACAGAGAAAGCGATGCATGAATTTACTTCCAGACGGGAGGTTAATGGTTACGACCATTATTTTGTAATTGTTATTGCAGACTGCAGAGGGTCGAGGCCTCTATAAAAACTTAGGAATTGTAATTAGAGAGCATGGAGGGTTAGAAATTGCATAGTGAATGTAAACTATGCCTGTGGGCTAGTTCTTTGTAAATGTATTTGAAAATATTGAATGAAAATGTTGGATTTGGATCATGCAATTTTTAGTGTCGTGATTTCATGACATGTCACATTTTTATGACTAGAAGGTGAATAAGAAGCCAGAGGAGAAGATGTCATGATTTCGTGACATGTCACATTTTCATGACCCGAATAAGAGAAAGGAGGTGAGGAAGAAAATTGTCATGATATCGCGACATGTCATGATATCACGATCGAAAGAGAAAAGGATGAGCAGGAGAGCAAAAATGTCATGATTTCATGACATGTCAGGTTTTCGTGACCCGAAGAGGAGAGAGAAGGTGATGGAGCAAAAATGTCATGATATCACGACATGTCACGATATCACGACCGAAAGAGAAGATGAAGAGGAAGAGGAAGGAGATGTGAAATAATGACAGGCTACATTTTTAAGGGTCGTTATAGAATGACATGTGGCACCAAGGTGCAATGAAAACAGGCACAGACAAACAGTTAACGAAAGATGTTACACCAATTATAGAGGAAATTACGGATTGCAGTTATGGAGCATACAAAGAGGAACAGTCATGGCAAAAATGAATCGAAGGACCACTAGATGGAAGATGAAGAGTCACATGAAAATTTATAAAAGGATGAAGTAGAGGCATGTACAGGGTTTAGAAACTATAGATGCAGGAGTTGGAAAACCTATAGTTGCAGAGTTGCATAGTCGAGTTGTAGAATTGAGGTGTGTTCCTTCTAGGGTTGCAGAGTGAGAGATCTGCAATAGAGTGTGAGAAAACTAAGCCAGTGCGCTAGTTTCTGTAAAGCCTACGGGCTATAACTGTAAATATTTGCAAGTTAATGAATGGAAAAGAGTGTTCCTATTTCTTGTAAAGTTTGTTCCAATTTTTTGAGTGAAAATTTGGATTTGGTAGATTGCAATTTTTTGACCCCCATCAAGTGGTATCAGAGCCAAAATATTTTGAGCATGTAAGCAGAGCACCGAACATGAGGCAGCTTGCACCAGGATCTGGGGTTAAGGGTTGTGAGAAGAAAGTGTAGAAGAATGTCATCGTGAAGAAACTATGGTGGTGGGAGAGATATGAGATCTAAGGATTCACAGTTATAGATGTTCAGATCTTTGCAGAGGCAAGTGAAAGCCCTGTAAGAGGAGCTACTTAGAATGGATTTGTAGAGGCAAGAGGAGATACGCAGAAAGCGTGAGGATAAACTAAGTAGAGGCCAGGAAATAGAGTTGAAGTAGACTGCAAAGGTAGGTGAATGTCTGGAGGTATTATAGAAGGCGGTGACCAGACAACACGAAGTGAAGATCACTTCTCCACTAACCCCGGGTGTCTGATGCAGGAGCATCCAATAGCACCTGATGTAGAAGCATCTAGTGGCAGGAGGGCCACTTCTAAAAAGTTGGCTAAGGAGGGAAGACGTCATGATTTCGTGACATGTCATAAAATCATGACAAAAGAAGAAGAAGGCAAGGAGAAAAATATGTCGTGATATCATGATAGAAAAAGTGTCACGATATCGCGACACAAAGTGGAGAGAGGAGCCAGCGGAGAAAACTGTCACGATATCGCGACAGAAGATGTGTCGCGATATCATGATGCAAGCGAAGAATGAAGCCAGTAGAGAGAAGCTATCATGATATCGTGACAGTAAATGTGTCGCGATATCGCAACACAAATGGAGCAAAGGACTCAGTAAGGAGAAGTTTTCGTGATATCATGACAGAAAATGTGTCGCGATATCACGACACAAAATGGAGAAAGAAGCCAGCAGGGCCAACTATCACGATATCATGACAGGTTCCATAGGAGAAGCAAGGGTGCCAAGGATGTCGTGATTTCATGACCCAAATAGGTAAGAGGAGGCTGCAAGCAAAGATGTCATGATTTCATGACATTTCATGATTTCACGATCTGAAAGCAGAAGAGCATATGGAAGACAAAGATGTCACGATTTCGTGACATGTCGCATTTTCATGACCAAAAGGCGAAGAAGAAGCCAAGGGAGGAGAATGTCGCGATTTCGTGACATGTCACATTTTCGCGACCAAAAGGCGACGAAGGAGCCTGAGGAGGAAAATGTCATGATTTTGTGACATGTCACATTTTTGCAACCAGAAGGTGAATAAGAAGCTAGAGGAGAAGATGTCACAATTTCATGACATGTCACATTTTCGCGACCTGAAGAAGAGAAAGGAGGCGAGGAAGAAAATTGTCGTGATATCGCGACATGTCACGATATCGTGACCAAAAGAGAAAAGGATGAGCAGGAGAGCAAAAATGTCATGATATCATGACATGTCAGGTTTTCGTGACCCAAAGAGGAGAGAGAAGGCGATGGAGCAGAAATGTCGTGATATCACGACATGTCACGATATCGCGATCTAAAGAGAAGAGGAAGAGGAAGAGGAAGGAGATGTCGTGAAATTGCGATAGGCTACATTTTTAGGGGCCATTATAGAATGACACGTGGCAACACAGAACAACACGTGGCACCAAGGTGCAGTGAAAACAGGCATAGACGAACAGTTAACGAAAGATGTTACACCAGTTATAGAGGACATTATGGATTGTAGTTATGGAGCAGACGAAGATGAACAGTCATGGAAAAAATGAATTGAAGGACCACCAGATGGAAGACGAAGAGTCACATGAAAATTTATAAAAGGATGAAGTAGAGGCATGTACAAGGGTTAGAAACTGTAGATGTAGGAGTTGGAAAACCTGTAGTTGCAGAGTTGCACAGTCGAGTTGTAGAATCGAGGGCCGAGAGCCATTCTAAACCGGCTTGGGTGCATGTTCCTTCTAGGGTTGCAGAGTGAGAGATCTGCAATAGAGTGTGAGAAAACTAAGCCAGTGCACTAGTTTCTGTAAAGCCTACGGGCTGTAACTGTAAATCTTTGCAAGTTAATGAATGGAAAAGAGTGTTCCTGTTTCTTGTAAAGTTTGTTTCCAATTTTCTGAGTGAAAATTTGGATTTGGTAGATTGCAATTTTTTGACCCCCATCACAACCTTAACTTGATGTTTTATTTCCTTTGATTCTTCAGCATTTTATTTCTCTATTTTAAATTCTTCCTCATGCTCTTCTCTCTTGTTCTATTATTTTAGTGTGTCCTTGTGCACTTCTAATAGATAAACTTTGTTATTGCTTCTTACATAGAGTATACTATTGGTACTACTATAGATTCAACTTTTAACTCTTCTATTCGTTCCTTCACTTGTTTCGCTACTGTTACTACTTCTTGCTTCTCCTTGGATCCTTGCTCCTTAAGCTCCTACAATTTTATCTTATTTTTCCCATTCCATAACTTCATAAACTTATTTTACGCATTAATGTTAATAGTACCCAAAGAATACAAACAAGGATAACCAAGAACATTATCCATCTCAATAACATGAAAATTTGAATGTAAAATATATTTATCCATGGTGATATTCAAATCTTCAAAAATCTAAAAATTCTCACCCTCAAGTTGTATGTCCTTAATTTTTGTTACTTGAACCTACAACCTCTTAGTTAAAGCACTATTAATGAAATTATATCTATTTCTAGGGTTAAAGGGAATAATAACATTTTCCTTCTAAATGAATCCATGAACATGCAAAATGGAATTTTAATATGAATTTAGATTCTTTTGATCCTTCTTTTTTGCTTTTATAAATCTAAATATGTGGCTTCTTCATTATTCTCACTATATTTCTTAACATTTTCCTCTTTCTCCTCATTGAGTAATTTTATTTCTTTTTCATAGTCTTAATTATATTTATTTTTAAGATCTTTTATGACACCCATCAGGCTATCTATCTGTTTATCCATTCCCTCAAGCTCTCTGATACAAATATCTTTTTTTGTATATAAAATTGAATAGGTTCTCATCTACTCAAGAATGCATGCTCCATTTTGTTCCAAGAGTAATTATAATTCTTTTCATTAACAAAACTTACCCACCAAGAATAACTTTTCTCTTTTAAAATTTTAGAGAGGTGTCTTTTGCAAAAATGGTTACCAAAATATAGAGATCTATACTTAATTCACCATTCTCAAACATCAATATCATCCTTTCCAAAAACAATTGGTAATTTCATGAGTTTACATCCATAATAAGGAAAGACAGTTACAACTAGGGTTTTATAAAATTATATATCTCCCCATATATTTTGAAGCTAAAATTTCACATAAATAATTAAGCCTAAAAAATAGTATATGGTTTGCTTACCTCAACTAATAGATATCTCAAATATTATTTTTGGAGAAAAAACACAATTTGAAAAAAATGCTACTACCCTTGTTCAAGATGGCTAACTTCACAAGGGTGTATCTCCCTCAAGATTGGTCAAATTCCTTCATATGATCACTCATTTTAAAGATTTTTAGATTTTAAATAAAATGGCATAAGAATCATTTGAATTGGATGAATTTACACAAGGATATAGCTCTTGAAAAAATAAGACATTTTCTCGAAAAAATTACCAAAATTTTACAATCCACAAAATAATTCCCACTTTGCTAGAATTGTTGCCCTTATTCCATTTATTATGAAAATTTATTCTCACTAACATAAATCATTCACCAATATTTATAAATATCAAATCATTCATCCATAAGTAATTTCCATAGAAAAAAACCACATAATGAAACAAATATAGATAACACCCTTATGATAGGAAAACACCATCAATACTCCTTAAGGCAGGAACAACTCCATAATATCTCCCAATATGGGAGGTCCATGTAGAGAGGGAAAAGTATCATAACCTACTTCATGGGAAAATAAAATTACATATAATACTTCATATGAGTGATTATTACAATGACAATATCCCTTCTTTATATACCCATCTAATTCTACTCTGAGGAGATGATTGCTAAACCCTCATCCCATTTTTTAATATAATATATTATAATAATATAATAAACCTTTGGTCGTGTGTCCCATGCCAACTATCCGTAATACCCTTATACAATATAATATCTTAACCCTATATTCCTAGGTACCATAGCATAAAATTACCACTTTAAGTGGAAATCAAGATTATCGATTAAATTGTAGGGTTTTCAAGGTGCAATCATGATTATAGCATGTTTTTACAACTAGGGTCTGAATGACATGTCATTGTAATAATGGTTGTAATTTTATGGCTCCAAAATGGGTGTAAATTTAATCATCATCTTCACAAGGAAAATCATTATTTTCTTCCACTATAAATACCTCTTTCACCTCCTTATTGTTTGACTAAAACATTACCAAACATCCACCAAAAAAAATATATTATTTTATGCTCTGACTAATACTACCTTTAATTCTCCATATTTTTCTACCATGACACATGACCTTATTTCTCTCTCCCTATTTTCCTTGTAGGTACAACCAAAATTATCGACCACTAGTTCATTGCCTTCCACAGAGGAGGACAGGATGATCTACTAGGATTTGTAGACAAAGGTCAATAATTATCACTTGAGGACCAATTTCCAACAAATTTCATACCCTCTACATGTAATCTAGGTGTGGTCTCTCCTTTCTTACTATGGAGATATTGTAAGAAATATGGAATAGGAGTGACTATTTTATTACACTTATTGTAATATGTTTTGGTCTTTGATGCCCTAGTGTCAAAGTAATTTATTGTTCCTTATTAGGATTAGCCTTTGATTTTTTTTTGTGGATAATAATAGTGTAGTACATTCTTGAATGATATGTTTTAACTTATTATATTAGGTTTTTTTTAGCTCCAAATTTTGAATTATTTCTTTATTATTTTAATTTAAGCATTTTGGTTTATCTTATATTAATTTTAATAATTGTACAATGTATCCTTTGTTTCTTATAAATAATCATATGTATTCATCATAGGAGAGCCAGTTGATGAGGATGTTTATGTTCATTATCTAGAAGTGATAATTATAGTTAAGAATACTTAGTAATACAATATTTAAATTATAGACTATGTTGATTTCATCATTATAACCATATAACACCATCTCAAGAACTACTAAATTATGCATGTCTTCAACTATACCTTTAACTTGGTATGGTTCATCATCCGCTTTTAGCTAGTTTCATAGGCTAAAAGTGGTAATGATAGATGAGAACTACTAAGATGCATTAGTGGAAAACTAAAAATCTACACCCAGGAAAACCAAATGAGCCCTTAACTATAAGTTCTATGAAAATCTATGTTCCAATAATAATAGATATAATATATCCACAAACAAGACTATAAGGAGATTTAAATTCCTATAGAAAGGATCTAAAGATATAGAAGACTAGTATATGGGAGTAGTAGATGATTCATCATATTGTATGTTTTCACTACACAAACTTTTCTCCTACAAGCTAACATCCTAAACCATTTATTGGCTTGTGAATATGTCTAATAACTTAAACACGTTGATAAAAAGTACTATTCAAGCTATAAAATGGTAATGTACTATGATTTGGATAACAAATACCTCACCATAATTTATAACGAATAATGATACCATAAATAGGTGGAGAAGATAGTCCATAATTTTAGGCTACAAAAGCTTGATGATTTTTTGTTGTATGGTCCTCGTAACAAATTTCTATTATGATTGGCCCTTTGTAAAATTAATATTACCTATACCTATAAAAAAGGATAGATATTTAAAAATAAAATGATATATAGGAGAAATTTTTTATGTGGAATTTAATTGCTAAGCTAGTCTAAGAGGATGAGTACGAAAAAATTCAATCTAAGATTCTTCTTTGGTTTACCTTCTACTACAAGGAATAGCTATCTAATTTAGATAAATCATTAGTTTATCACCACATTATAGAAAATAGGATAAATCTTGGACAAAATCCTCCTATGGTGATTCATGATGATTGATATAATTAGTACAAAAAAAAAAAATTCAAATCTTACTTGTGGATGTTGACTTTGAATCCATATGGAACTAGAACTATCCAATGAATATGATAATGACCCAATTAACAATGGCACCAAAAAATATGATAATTAATGGTCCCAAACAACCAAGGTACACCCTTAAAACACCTATCATGTCATCATAACTAGTAGATTAACCAATGGATACATTAATGTTCACCCAAGCACACTTGAATATGGAAATACACAAGCCAAGTACTACTATATAGTCCAATAAATGGGATATAATAGAACTAGTGTCCTAGTTCCATGAGGATAAGGATAGAAAACACTTTAACTATAAGAGTATAGATGCATTAGAAAACATATCTTGGTTTTAGGATGGTACCACTAGACATTAAACTAATAGATCTAATTCCCAAGTACTTTAGGATAAAAACAAATATGGCATTAGGATATGGCACCAATGAATTTGGTGAATGTACTTTTGAGATAATAAATCCATCAAGTAAAGGAAAGAGGAAAAGAGTGATATACGATATTGGCAGACCTCTAGCTCAAAATCAATGGACTAAATTTTTCTAGTTAGTGGAATACAACAAAAAGGACACACAAGGATAAACCTTGACAAGATAAGAGGATGAAAAATAATAATAAGAAGTAGAAGAGAAATAAAAATAAAAAGGAGATAGAGGAGACACACGAAGAGGAAGAGCTATCTAGAGAAGAAGGTACACCAAAAATTTATCTATCCTTATTATAGCTAAAAGCAAGTCCTCTTGATACTTATATTGGGATCACAACAAGCATAAATTCCACCACCTCTAGTACCATATTGACTTCCATATACACTTATACACCTATTGCTCCTTCCACAATTTTAACTTCCATCCTTCCATCCATAACAATTCTCACTACCTCTTCCACTCTTGATACTATATTCATCTCTTCATACACCCCACTTCCCTCTATTATTGTCATGTATTCTATCATTTCACCTCTAATAAGTGTGGTAATCACAACTATATCAACCACAATTTCTTCCACTTCTATTCCATCCACTATCTTAATTTTTCCTCATTCCACATTCATAACCTTACCTCCATCCACCCAATAAATAATGATGTAGATGATAATTATCCATTCCTCCTCATCTCCTTCCATACTAGTTGTGTCTAATATTCATAGTTCAAATAAAGATGATAATAGTACCATTAGATGTTTCTACCACCATCCATACCAATATTATCTATGATATTTAATTATTTAACAAGCACATTGCCAAACACTTTAGTAATACCCATATAAAATTTTATATCCTTCACTTCAATAAAAATTATTGTAATGGCAAAAAAAAATTTAATTATAAAATTCTAACAAAAGTAGAATCAATTCAAGCACCCTTGTTCAATTTATGTAGTTTCCATTCAAATAGCTTGATTAGGCAACATCAAAAAATAAATTATGAAGCAAGTTTAAACATTCCTCCAAAAGTCTAAGAATATCATAAGGAACTATAATGTCAATAAGTTCACACATTCTTTTCCATCCATGTTAGTTATATAATTAATTACTCAAGTTTGGGATAAATATAAATAACATTATTTTATCGTCCCCCAAGGATTTAGAGTTATTACATCATAGTCCATGTGAAGTGACAAGTGGTATAACCACCCCTCATAAGGCATATGCATGTAATATGGGATAGAGATAGTTGTGAGTGTGGTTGAGAGTTCATTATGCTTGAAATAAGTATTCTATATATTTAAATACCCATCATTTCATAATGCAAACCATTGAATCTTTGAGTTATAACATGTGGTATCAGAGCAAGTAGAAGGAAGAAGAAATCTCCTATGATCCTCCTATAACTTTGACACAAAGAAGCCAAAAGAGCACTCTATTTGAGAAAATAAGTTTCAAGTTTGAGATAAAATGTTCCAAGGGTAAAATTACCATGTAAAATATTATGTAAATAAAACCTCAAAAGAGAGGTAATCATCATCGTGAAGCAAAATTTATAGTAGATTCAAAGGTCTTAGGGTGAAAAACTCCTGCCAAAGACTTGAATAGTGAAAATACCTCAAATAAAAACAAAAGGAGGTCTTATATCCCTTCTAATACCAATAAATTCATAATCCTACAAGTCATAACCAAGCCAAGTTCAGAAAAAATGAAAAGTGGTTATAAGATTTCCCTAATGAATTACCATTTAAAAAGGTTAAAAAGGAAGTCATAGAGGCTCCGTAAAAATTATAAGGAATCCATTTAATCTTCATAAAGAATTACAATAAATATTTCAAGCAAGTGAATCAAAGAGCATTGAGATCTCAAAAGGATAAAGAATCCAAGAAAAAAAAATTATACTTGCACTTCCTCTTTCAAATTTCACTTGTAGCAAGAAAATAGTCTTGCTTGCCATTCAAAGGATTATCTAAAAAGGAATTCATTACACTCCAAAAGAAATAAGAAATATTTGTTGAAAAGAGTAGGTCTTATGAAGCACCATATTTAGCAAAGAAATAGACGTCAGGAAAAACAAAGGAGCATCCAAAACCATGTGAAAATAGTAAGGTACAAGTGTGGGCTAGTTGTAGGTAAAATGACACAACTGCTAATGACATCTCATTCAAACAATAAGCAAGAAAGCTACTCATGAACTTTAGTTAGGTGGAACCTCCTATCTTTGGAAGCAGACCACATTAAATTAAATTTATCCAATTATTATTATGTATTCTTGAAGCAAGTCAAAGCTCATCTGGAGAAAATGCACCTATTTTCCAATGGCCCAAGTAATGTAAGAAATCTCATTCTTCTAGTGTAAAGGCAAATCACCCATGTTTCAATAGATTGAAGAATACCAAATAAGCCAATATATATATATATATATATATATATATATATATATATAATATCAAGGACTATGCAAGCCTATAATGTCACCTAAGATGTCCAAGAAGTGACAACTATAAAGCCTAGAATATCACTTGAGACATCCAAGAAGAGAGGACTACACAAGCCTAGAATATCAACTGAGACATCCAAGAAGAGAGGATTACACAAGCCTAGAATGTCACCTGGCACATCTAAGAAGAAAAATCCTAAGTCACTTGAGAATTTGAAGCACACCCTATAAAAAAGTACACACCAAAAAGTTATCAAAGGAGCCCAAGAAGGCACTCAAGCATTTCAAAAGTGATCAACATACTATAGAAACATTCCATGCCAAAAAATTATCAAATAAGACTAAGAAGGCACTTAAGTATTCCCATAGAAATCACCCAAAGACCACTTAGATAACACTCACTTGGACGTCATCCAGATACTCACCTAAATGGAAAAAAAAAATCATCTAGACAATGTTCACCTAGGTGTCAATCACCAAAAAAAGCACTCACCCAAACATCACAAAAGAATTCATTAGAATGTTGAAAGTAATCAACTAAAGTAGAACCTATGAAAATCTTGGGCCTCGTTGTACTGAACGCTTGTCCCTTTCCTGGTGCTTTTATTGGCATAAAATGTTTAAAATGATTATGTCATGGTGGTTATAGTGGCGGACTACACAAACATCTGTATGGCAGCTTCTGGGGTGGACAACATAGAATACTGTGGCGGCCATCAAAGCTAGACAACCTACCCAAATTCATGGTGGATACTGATTCTACGATGTAAATTAAAAAAAAAAAGTAGCACCTATGAAAATAAGAATAAAGAAGCAAAATCCTTTGGATTCAAACAAACAACAACATAGAAAAAACAAAACGACCTACATTATCATGTCAAAACCAGTGGTGCCTACAAAATTAATTAAGAAAATTTTCATTGACACATAGATGCTTCATCTCAAAATAATATTCTGGAAAAAAGGTTTGAGCACAAATGACAAGGAGAAATAGCCCAAAAGAAGAAAAGAAAGGGCAATAATCAAAAGTAGACAATAATTTTAAAAGTGCAAAGGCCAAGAAGACGAGAGGTCTTGAAAATTCAAAATCCCACACATGGAGAGAAAACAAAAGGTACTTATATTACAAAGGGAATTGTTGCTTAATTAAAAGTGAAATTAAAGATATTCATATTTGTTGGAAAAATAATTCCAAATAAAAAATAAAAGAAATATTTCATCTCCTTTTTGGTTGGTGAGACAATTATTTCTTGTAAATTTTGAAGCATCAGTTGAGATCCGAGTATAGACTTATATATACTCATCAAAATGTAGTTCTCGAGGTGAATTTTGTGAAAGAAGAAAATTAAAATTTTGTAAAACTTTACTATGGCTACTAAAGCACCAAAGTTTTGTTGTCCGATTTCCAACTGTTAAGGGGGAACAATTATGTTGCATGGAAAACCAAACTTAGAACACAACTTGAGTTTGAGTAAGTATAGCAAGTAGTAGATAGGACCACTACCCATCCTAAAGAAGAAAATGAATACCAAATAAATTTTTACAAGGTAGACAAAAATGTGATATTAATCATCATGTTTGGAGGAGCAAATGAAGTCTAAGCATATTTGTAGGATTTAAACATGGCCAAAGATGCATAGGAGAAGCTAAAAATAGTCTTTAAAGAAAAGAATCAAAGTCAAATTCTATTCCTCTATAGATAGCTTCATTGTTTAAATATGAAAGGTGAAGAGAAAATGAAATAATTTATGAAGATAATTACAAAGTTACAAGCATAATTATAAGTATTGGGAACTATGGTATCTAAAAAATATTAGTTCCAATTATTTTGAGTTCTCTTCCATCAAAGTACATTGCTTTTGTGGTAACATTAAATATTACTAAGCAAACACTAAGCTTTGAAAATTCGGTGAACCTACTTCAAAAAGTAGAGGTCTCACAAAAAAAAAATGAAGAAGAACAATTACTTCTTATAGATCAAATTTGGAAGCACCCATTCAAAATGCTTCCAATAGAGAAATGATTTTAAAAGATATTAGAATTAGAGAAATTATTCTCAAAGAAATACTTTCCATGCACAAAGGATGTGTGAACATTATGGCATAAATGGTCATACAATGAAGGAATGTTGGAATAATCCATTAAAAAATAATCCCCTTCACAAGAGATGAACCAAAATAAATACAAGTCATCTTTGGAAAAGTAGAATAAGAAATGGAGAAAGGCTCAGAAAAATAATATAGCTAAAAATATATAGTTAAAGAATAATACTAAGGAAATGATCAAGAATATGAAGAAGAACATGTGTTTGTGGCACAAGCACAACTAAGACAACACAATAATGTCTAGTATGACTCGAAATATGTGGTAGTTCAAGAAACTTTGATGCATTCAAATTATCAAAATTATCATACAAAAAAATTGCATTAATTTATCACTTCAAGCCAAGGAACCAATAGGAGGAAACACTACCTAGATACAAATGCAACCATTACAAGCATAAGCCATGGGATACTCATTTTTCTAAATAGGGAAAAATATTTGTAGGATAAATGGACTATTATGAAGAAATATTTAAAGATGCATGGAATGGCTTGCAAACTAGATCTAGTTGAAGGAAGACTATCTATTTTTGCAACTTGAACAAAATATCCATACATCATTATCAAGGCCCAGAATCTCATAAGACTCTTATCAAGGAGTGTACCAACACTACAAGAATTTGAGATACTAAATGATAAGATGAATTGCGATATCATCAAGATTGAAAATATAATAAGAGATAAAGAAATATTTATTAGACAATGATAGTACTTATGGAGCCCTAATGGTTCAACTCTACGGACTATAGAACACCTAATGAGTTGCTACATTCTTGTTCTAGGAAAAACTATGGTAGCTATGGGATCCTTCAAAGGAATAAAAAAAATATATGGTATTCAAAATATACATCCCATTTATCATATAAAAGAACTTATGATAAAATAACTTGTAAGGATTCCAAGAGTTAATCACAATGCAAAAATTGAAAATAGATAAAGGTAAAACAACAAAATAAGCCATACCCAACTTTCATGCCATCACATACAAGACAAAAATTGGTAGTCAATCAATTCAACAAGCAACATTGGATGCATAGTAGCACATGCTTCACTTGAAAGGCATAGATCAAGACAAGAATTAGAAACAATTCTAAATGGTAGGAGAACATTTGATCTCATAAAAAATTGATATATTTGATGAATATCCTCCTAGTTGAAGAAAATACATAATCCATGCATTAAAATATATAAGCATTGAATAAGAATTTATAAAAAAAAATATGCTTTTAGAGTGCATGATCAATGAAACTTGACAATCTTGAGTATCAAAGTAGAAATTCTAAATTAAGGGAGGAATTTTTTCTCTAAAATCCATAGATTATAGCATCACCCTAGACATTATTTTTTGGGTCATAATCTAAAAATAGATCCCTAAATATAATTTAATAAGGGGGTAATGTTATGATTTATTACATCATAGCCCATGTGAAGTGGCAAGTGGTATAACCACCCCTCCCAAATCATGTGCAATAGTACAATATAGAGGTAGTTGTAATCTTGGTTGAAAGTTTGTTATAACTAAAATAGGTATTATATGCACTTAAATACCCATCATTGCATAATGCAAATGAATCTTTGAGTTCTAACAGGACTCATGTGAGTTGAAAACTACTTCCTTTGCTTACACAACCCATACCTTCACATTGGATCTAATTCAAGTGATACAAAAAGGTAAAAGTTAGCTAGTAGAAAAGAGCTTTAAGGTTGTCTTAATTGACTACTAATGTCATGTGAAGATATTAAAAATAATAAGAATTAAATAGAAAATATGTAGAGGGTTTTAAATGAAAAAATATATAAATCAAGCTCCTAAAAGATAATTTGAAGGAGATGAAGCAACAATATGATATTAGAGAAGAAGGAAAAGGAGGAACTAACACAAATACTTTATTAGGACAAGAAATATTTTGAGACAATGAAACAAGAGAAGACTAATAAAATATTCGATCTCAAGGTCTAAGATGAAAAACTCAAGAAAAATATCAAGGAGACTAAATAGAAAGGACATTCTTTAGAAATGATAAAAGTATTCTTAATCCCATTGAGATCAAATCCATGTCAAGGTCAAAAGGCTAGATAGGTTTCTACATGAGTGTGAGGACCTGATCAAACAATTTTTTTTTTGATTGGTTGAAAGGGTGTTGAAAGGTCCCTAAACCTTGTACAAAACAGTCGTGGGCCTCTGAAGAGGGAGGAAAATGGGAATAACAGTGGCAGCAGAATGAGAAAGCCTAAAAATAGCAAGGGCCACCTAAGGTAAAGGCACCCAGAGGAACCAACTAGAAGAACTAACTAAAGGGAAACATGACCAAAGGCTAATCAAAAAAGGGAAAGCGAAACTTAAACAGAGAAATTCACCATTTGGAGGTGTTGTGGCTGCTCCACAACGTACCCCAAAATTGGGGACCCACCTTTTTTTTGCATGTTTTCCAAGAAGACCGAAGTGGCCCAAATGCTAAAGATCAAAGAAAAAGCAAAATACCACAAGGAGAAAAAAGTGTCGCGATATCGTGACATGTTGCATTTTCGTGGTCCAAAGCAAATGGGGAAAGCAAGGAGGAAAAAGTATCATGATATCGCGACATGTTGCATCGTCATGGCCAAAGGAGGAAAAAGTTTCGCGATATCGCGACATGTTGCATCGTCGTGGCCAGAAGAGAAAAAGTGTCATGATATCACGACATGTTGCATCGTCGTGGCCAAAAGAGAAAAAGTCTCGCGATATCGTGACATGTTGCTTTGTCATGGCAAAAAGAGAAAAAGTGTCGCAATATCATGACATGTTGCATCGTCGAGGCCCAAAGAGAAAAGGTATCGCGATATCGCGACATGTTGCATCATCGAGGCCAAAAGAGAAAAAGTGTCACGATATAGCATCATGTTGCATCGTCGTAGCCAAAAGATAAAAAGTGTCGTGATATCACAACATGTTGCATCGTCGAGGCCAAAAGAGAAAAAGTGTCATGATATCGTGACATGTTGCATCATCGCAGCCAAAAGAGAAAAAGTGTCGTGATATCGCAACATGTTGCATCGTTGAGGCCCAAAGAGAAAAGGTGTCATGATATCACGACATGTTGCATCGTCGAGGCCAAAAGATAAAAAGTGTCACGATATCATGACATGTTGCATTGTCGTGGCCAAAGGAGAAAAAGTGTCGCGATATCGCAACATTTTGCATCATCGAGGCCCAAATAGAAAATGTGTCACGATATCGCAACATGTTGCATCATCGAGGCCAAAGGAGAAAAAGTGTCGCGATATCACGACATGTTGCATCGTCGTAGCCAAAAGAGAAAAAGTGTCGCGATATCGCGACATGTTGCATCATCACGACCAAAAGAGAAAAAGTGTTGAGATATCGCGGCAAAATGAGAAAAAGTTTCACGATATCATGACATGTTGCATCGTCACGGCCAAAAGAGAAAAAGTTTCACGATATCGCGACATGTTGCATCGACACGGCCAAAGGAGAAAAAGTGTCGCGATATCGCGACATGTTGCGACATCGCGGCCAAAAGAGAAAAAGTGTCGCAATATCATGACAAGTTGCATCATCACGGCCAAAGGAAAAAAAGGTGTCGCGATATCGCAACATGTTGCAGTGTCGCGGCTAAAGGAGGAAAAAGTGTCATGATATCGCGACATGTTGCATTTTCGTGGCCAAACAAATTTATACTATAGGAAGAGGTGTAAATATAAACTGAATAAAAATTCATGTCTTGACTGCCATTATATTAACACATTAATATAAAAAATATTCTATTGAGATTAAAAAAATTAGAGTAACAAATAAAAGGAAAAATATATTTGAAGTAAGGGCCATCGTGTGTTAAATAATATTACATTATTTGGTACTCTAAGTGTGCATGTAGAAGTTTAAAATTCATGTAGATGTATGCAAGTGTCTTAGAGTCAAAGTGTCCATGTAAGAGGAAATTGAAGAGTTTAGTATGCAAATGGCAAGATGATAAGCCAAAGGTCATGGGACTTATCATATGGAGATCAATAGATAAGTACTTGAAGAGTCATTTTACTATATCTATATTATGGAGATAATACTCCATAAGAAAACAATATAGAGAATCGTAATATTAGATTATGGATTTGTAATAAGAAGAAAAGGAATAAAGCTTGTATACAGATTTTTGAGCAATTAATATTGTAAGTTTTCTTCATGCATAGTTCATGAATGACTTAGGCCATTTACATTCATATTTGATTATATAAATGAATTTTATTTGCTTTATTATATAGGCCTTGATATACATATTAATTTTCTCATATATTATTCTACTCTTATATTATTATTTTGACCTTTAATATTGTGGCTATTTTATATTGGGACCTATGATATTTTGTGGTAGTAAGGCTTAAAAATCTAACATCGAGAAGTAACACAAGTTGAACAAGTGTGTCATGGCCAAGAGTAATCTCCACCAATCCATAGAAGGCATGAGGTGTGAAACTTTACAACTGGTAAATAGATCCCTACATGATCCATGGAATAAGGGAATTTTATAACTAGTGATGAATACACCAAGTTGAATGAGGAAACGATATCATGCATTATCAATCTCAATAAATGACTTCCTCTAAAGTAGCCAATAAATTTTCCACTACTATCATTGCATTGACTTTACAGATACATAATGGGGACAATAAATAGGAATGATAAATTCTAAATAAATTAAGGTGATCTAGATACAACAGTTGAGATAATCATTTAGGTCTAGATCCCATTAAATTCTCACATCATTATCCCTATAAGTTTGGGTGTGAAGCCCCTAATATTCTTTTAATTCACTCTGATGCTTTTATTCTTTAGGAATATTCATATTATTTAATACTCAATGCCCCATAAATAAGGCACCTAGATATACCTAGGTGTTGTAGGTGAGTTGGATACGAGATGGCAATCCTGCAAGGGAGGTCCCAGGTTCAAATATCCACCCTACCAAAAATCTTAAATGGGTATCCAAAATCCAATTGATAATGTTGGTGTGGGCAGGGTCGGGTGCGACTTCTGGGTGACTTTGACGGTGTATAACCCCCTGTTCATGGTCTCTCAAACCAAGGCAGCCCCGCAAGGGGTTTTTTGCTTTAAAAAAAAAGGGCACCTAGATTTTGATACCAAGCTAGCATAGTTTCCCCTAAAGTTATCAAAACAATAATGGTTTTTACAACTCTAAGTAATCAAATATAAAAATAAATCAAGCCCTTATAAGTAGAACATGATTTAGTTATTAAGGTGCTAAAGAGCATCAAGGAGGTTATATTAGGTGTCTAAAGGCACCATATTAACCTCTAAATTCATCGAATGTCAAGGCCAAAGGAAGAAGAATAACAAAAAACTTTCCTAGTATAGAAGTTGATTAATACATGGATGATCTGAAGAACACAAGCTTATACTGAGAGGGGTGTAAATAGTATAAGATAAAACTTTTACTTTTCTTTCCAAATTAATAACTTCAAATGTTACCAATTGCAATATTGAAACAATGCATAAATCATAAGAGGCACAGATTTAGTGTGGTTCACCCAATGTGGGCTACATCCACGGAGAAATATTGCTTATAAATTTTTCTATAAATTTTGTGGGCTCCAACCCATAGGAGATACCAATTCCCTATTACAATATTCATGGACACCACTCCACAGGAGATCCAATCCCCTCTACTCTGGTTTTGTGGACACTACTCCACAGGAGACACGAATCCCCTCTCTATGGTTTTGTGGACACCACTCCACAGGAGACATCAATCCCCTTTGCTCTGGTTTTGTGGACACCACTCCACAGGAGACACCAATCCCCTCTACTCTGGTTTTGTAGACACCACTCCACATGAGACACCAATCCCCTATGCTCTAGTTTTGTGGACACCACTCCATAGGAGACACCAGTCCCCTCTACTCTGGTTTTGTGGATATTTTAGACACCAAAAAAGCACCAATCCGATTATGTGACTACAAGCACTGACCAAATTGGCATACATACCCCCTAGGGCAGCCTCCAAAGGTTAAATAATGGTCCTAACCACTCCCAAATCAGTTTTGGAAGGTCAAAGGTCAGTTTTGCACCTTTTAAGCACTTTTCTCCCTATTCGTCCCACCCTGGGACGATTAGAATCCTATTCGTCCCACCCCGGGACGATTAGCAGCAATCGCTCCAGGGTGGGACGATTAGCAGGTTTGATTGGCAAAAAGTCAAACCTTGACAAATGGCAGCCCAAATCCGCCACCTAACTCTGCCTTCAAGGCATGGGAGTGCGAGGGAGCGTTTCAAATCATGGAGGCCTCAATCAAGAAGCCCCTAATCAGGGAGGAATATTCTCTCCCCTAAAAGGCATAATGAGCCAAGTGGCACCCTCGCATGCGCATGCAAAGGAGACCCTTAGGTCTATAAAAAGGTGAGCCTCCTCACCCAAAAAGAGAACAAAGATGGAGCATTTGGAGCAATGAAGTGCTGCCGAACTATACCCCCATTCCTCTTTGTGCTTCCTACATCCCTAATTTCTCTTTTGGAAGAGAGGTTATCGGGTGAACACTAGGAACGCAATCCAGAACCAAAACCCAAGAAATCGGCCATAATCCCACCCCAAACTCGTTGACACAACCCCCTAGGAGGTTTTGGACCCATCCCACTTGGATTGGTGTCAAAACTAAGCCCTAAACGATGGGCGTCCCACCCCCGAGCACCCCTCGAACTACTGCAGTCCTAATCGCCCCACCCCAAAGTGATTAGAAATCTGTGCATGATTTCTTTACTATTATTTTTGCATCCTCCTTTATTTAATGTACTTATGTTGTTGTCCAAGTTTCATTGCTTTCTGACATGATTTGACCTGGTTTCTGTCATTTTTATGCGTTTACTAACCTACAGGGAGCGCCTTCGGATACAGGATAACCTAGGAAAAATCTGCCAAATATGACCTTCTGGGTCATCTCAAAATGTTGTTTTTAGTCTAACCCCAAGTTTTTAGGAGTTTTGGAGGCCTCTGGATAGGACATTTGCAAGGTCACTTTTTGCAAGTTTTGTGACAGTCCCCAGCGTCCCACCCCGGAGTGATTAGAAATATGTGCATGATTTCCTTACTATTATTTTTGCAATATGTCCCAGATGATATCCTAATGCCTCTGTTAAAGTTTCATTGCATTCTGACATGATTTGACTGTAGTTTTATTATTTTATGTGTTAACTAGCCCGTAGGGTGCCCCTGTCACATACAAGAAAATATGGGTAGGATAGGCATATTCTGAGCATCTGGGTAGTCTTAAAATCACATATAATGCCTAAACCATGAGTTTCATGTGATTTATATAATCATAGGTGGGACATTGGAGCGCTCACTTTGGAGAGGCCCCCGACGGGCAAACGAGCATAACTGGGCCGTCCGACGCCGTTTCGATGCAAAATTAGGTGATACCAATTCTAGAAGTTTTCCTTTTCATTTCCATATCATTATGTAATCAATTTATCAACCTTATCACTGATATCCCACAAGCACCCACTGGAGGCCTTGGGGATTGCATGTCTTTCTGGATATGCACATGCTATTAACGATTTGTTGTCTTTATGTGCGTAGGATCTCACCACCAGGAATACTAGAGGGGCAAAAAGGAATGATGAACACATAGACACAAGTGGCAACAACTTTTGGCCCGCCCACTTCGAATGTGGGCACGCGGAAGACCCTAGAAGCGTACCGTCCGATCTTGGAAGTGCAACTTCCTTCGGGCATCCATTGATGTAACAAATTGTATCAAATGTTCTGAGCCCTAGAGGGGGGACGTATTGTAATCGGATTAAAAGAAATATCAATAAATGAGGCCCCACTTTTGTTTTGCTCACATCTCATTTATGCGTCATTCCCTTCATGCATTGCTTGTCGCATTCGTAGGACTTAGCATCTGTATCCATTTTTGTTTGCATCATATCGGTACGCTGTCTTTCTGCATTGCTTTCAGTGGCGATCACGGTGGGACCCTGTCCCCTGCTGTTAGGATCAAGTTTCTGATCCAAATTTTGTGGTTTTTCTTTGCAGGTGTTACTCATTCGGGCACTGGACTGCTACTCGTGCCACCCCGGGATGAATACATATTCATCCCACCCTGTGAAGAATGCAGACCTGCTATTCATCCCACCCCAGGATGATTAGAACTCTGTGCATTTTTTGAGCAGAAACTCAGAGGCATCTGGTTTGGATAGAGAAGAGGTAGGCCTTCTGAACATCCTCTATGTTTTTCTACTTTCTGTTTCTGCAAATTTTTGCTTTCTTTGCTTTATTTTTAGACACTTGCATAGAAAGGTTAAGTAGTTTGTTTTCCTTTCTTGCAATAAAATAAAAATAAAAATAAAAAAACATAGAGTAAATTAAATGGAAAGAACTTGATTAGGAATGCATTTTTCTCTGGTTTGCTTGCATGATACTTGCACAAATGGCAAGTCCTCATTATAGGTTTCAGTTCTAGTTAGGTTTTGTGATTTCCTTTTTGCTACTAATTGTCTCTGAAAGATAAAACGTACTTTAAAGCATTGCATTAGTGAAAATCATCTTTTGCTGTATGTTTTCTTTCTTTACACAATTAAAAGGAACCACACACACCACCTAATAAAATTAACATCAAGGAGTTGGTCTTAATACCCCAACACTTGATCAAGACCAATGGTGGATTTCATCACCACCTTGGCTTGGATTTTGCATACATATACCCTGATCGTGACTGTTGCTAGACGTAAATCCTGATGAAATCTGACCAAGTGTAGTGGGGGTGATTCCTCGTGCATGAGGATAAGTCTTCTATGGTAGGTGTCAAAAATAGAGCGATCCCCCTTCCGTACCGCCTATGTTCCACTTATTGTTCTGCTCTCGCATACCAATAGTTTCCCTCACGTAAGGGCGGGTATATTGAGAGGTTCGGTATAACGACCTGACAATGGTATATTGAAGGGGCGACCATTTTGGAGATACAAGAGCCCTCATTATGCATGTATAACAAAGTTTTCTTTACAAGATTTACACAACAAAAATCAAACACACTGAACTAGATCTAGGACACACATTTATTCTATAAACGAGATAATCATTTCTTTGCTTGTGTGGTCCCCTTTTGTTTGGTATAGCATAAAAATTGTAAAGGAGATAAAAATATACATATCTTTTTAGAAAAACCACCACCATGGTGTATACCCGTAGCCAAGCCCAATCACGGGTAAAAGCTACAGAAAGTATGCAAGGAGGCACAAGTCGCCTCCATTATAGCCCCAAGGACTTGGTTATACCACCTTGGCAGCCTGACCCACAACATAGTCCACACTATGCCACTACAGAAAAGGACTATAGAGGCACCCCTTTGAGGGGCACTCCCGTTCAACACAAACCCTCTCAAGAGGAGTACACACATGGGAAGGCCCCCTTAGACACTCATTATGAGTGGCCACTACGCGATGAAGTGCTAGAGCAGCATAGGGTTCATAAGGAGGGGCCACATGACTATATCATTCCCCCTCCACCCCTCATTACTGTTAGAACTAATAGGCCAAATCTAGAGCGCAAGGTTCTTCAGATAGGGCGAGCCAACTCCGCCCATCCCTTTCACATGTACGAAAGGGAGCACGAGGAAAACCACTATATTCCTCAAGAGCAATACACCGCATGGGAGCAATGCGCCTCCGCACCTGCTGATTATCAAGATCACCTATTGAGGCCAGAGCCTCGGGTGAATGCTGCTAACCTCAATAGAGGAAAGTGACCCATAGAGATCTCGGATCACCATGACCAAGATAGATGTGTAGGGGAGGCATCTAGGCCTCCTAGACCTAGGACGATGGAACAAATCAACTTGGCATTTGCCAAACATGCCACCCACCAAGCGCAAATCATGCAGCTTAGGCAAGATCAAAAATAGTTAGAACAATTGTATCATCTTAACAAAGAGCACATTCAGTGCCAGACAGATGAGTTGCTCCAAAACACTATGCATGAGAGGATTCCAACCCCTCGCATGCATAGGATAGAAATTTATGAGAGGCACAACCCCTTAGTACGAGATAGGTCTCCACGACCTTATCAAGCATTGCCTCCGAGACCTCCTAGACCTGAGCGGGAGGCCACTCCTAGAACCAATGATAGGCATCTTCCTCGGGCACCCATCCATGTTTCTAGGTCACGCCCAAGAACTCCTCAAGAGGCCTATGAGGAATTTGAGCGAGAAGAAGAGTGGGCTAAAATGCCCTACCAAGGCAGGGGGCGCTATCCGGCTACCCCTCCATAGGCCTCAAGTTCCTCGTAATTCACAATGGGAACAAACCAAAGAAGAGGAAATCAAATCCTCTTATGCATACAAAGCACTGCTAGAGCGCTTAGAGTCTATGGAGACTAAGACTTCGGGGCCCCAAAAGCCCACCTTATGCCAACTCCACAGTCACCCTATGCATCCTTCAGTTTCGGCACCCCCATACCCCGACCACTTCAAAGTGCCTTAGTTGGAAATTTTTAGAGGGGATGAGGATGCCCAAGAGCACGTAACAAGGTTCCTGAGTCAATGCTTTGGCATTCAGGACAATGATGCATTGCTTCTGAGAACATTTATAACCACGTTCACAGGCCCTACCTCGGATTGGTTTACCTAGTTGTCAAAGCATAGCATCAATAATCTAGACCAGCTAGTGGACACATTCCTTGAATGTTTTGCCTTCAACACCAAGAAGAAGGCATCCTTGAGTGACCTAGCTGGCCTTAAGTAGTATGATGATGAGACCATGACTGCTTATGGGAATCGGTGGAGGACATTGCTTTCAAGGCTACCTTACCTCCCTCCCATGGCTGACATGACTCAAATGTTTTCAAAGAGTTGCTTAAGGTCGATCTCCGTGCTATTGTAGCTACAACAATATGCCACCCTCGAAGAAGCCCTAGTGCAATCCAGGATAATTGAGGAGATCAAAATACAAGATGACAAGATTGCTAAGCCGCACAAGAAAGAGTGGCCCAAAAATGCTAAAACTGGGCCCACGCAACCGAAACCCATCGCGGTCAATCAGGTTGCCATAGCTATACCAAAGCCTGCACAAATGACACAACCCCCAAAGGCTAATTATCAGGCAGTTCCTCTTGATAACTATGAAAAGGAAAATCATAAACAAGAGCAAAATCGGCAGCGTCGCCCTAGGCGACAATTCACACAATTCACGGAGTCTAGAGACTCCTTGTTTGACCGCTTGTTCACGGCAAACCTGATAAACTTGCTAGAAAGTCGACCCATAGACCCCAACATGCCAAAACCCAAGGGCTATAGGGAAGACTTATATTGTAGATTTCATCGACAGAAAGGACACGAAATCTCCACTTGTTGGAAATTCAAAAACTTAGTGCAGGACCTGATAGACAACAAAACGCTCATGGTAGATAATCTCGTAGCGCTAAGCAACCAACAGATGGAGGTCTTCAAAGACCCCCTACCTGCCCATGATGCGTAGGCAAAGACTTTACAAGTGAATGAGGTAACACAAAACTGCCCCATGCAAGGATACGTAGGGATGATAAGCATCGTGACATGGAACAAAAGATACCCAAACACGGCTGCACCCGCTGCAGCTACAGGAAATGTTCTGTCAACGTCACAACCTCCACAACACCCTACGCAACCTCCCCTGCCTAGACCAGTGGCCATGATTCGGACTAAACTTACTCAAATTTTAAGGACCACGTCGGCTAGGCTCTCCATTTATGAGCTCATCCAACAATCATCGCCCCATCGAGAGGCTCTAATGGAGATACTCAAAGCCATTGAGCTACAACCCCATGAAGCCAATTCTTTCAACAATTTCATGGGACATGTGAAACAGTGCACAGAACCAGTCATAACCTTCAGGAAAGATGAACTAAAACTGGTGACTAGTGATATGGTGGATCCACCCCTGCACGTCATTACGTGGGTCAACGAGATTCCATTCAAGAGGGTGTTGTTGGACACTGGCTCGTCCAACAACATAATCATGATAATGGCATTAAAACACCTTAAGCTACCAGCATCCCACATTGTGGCATCCACTTACACTCTTCGAGCATTCAATGATGCATTATGCTCAATGGTTGGCACAATTTTCTTGCCCATCCAAGTAGGACAAAATACCATTCCTACATTGTGTCACATCCTTGAGGGTGAGATGGCCTACAATATCTTGCTAGGCCGACCTTGGATCAGGGACATGAAGTGTGTCCCTTCGATAGCCCATCAATGCCTCAAATACACATATGAAGGGCAAGTACATGTAGTCCCAATGAACTTAGAGCCCTTCAAGTTTTGCAATGCGA
The DNA here is from genome assembly GCA_028583015.1 of Wollemia nobilis. Classification (NCBI taxonomy): domain Eukaryota; kingdom Viridiplantae; phylum Streptophyta; class Pinopsida; order Araucariales; family Araucariaceae; genus Wollemia; species Wollemia nobilis. The sequence goes on along the minus strand of JAQPPZ010010078.1, from coordinate 1,047,156 downwards.
TGCAACTGATGCCACAATCGACCCTCCCATCGACACATTTGGACTTTCAATTGAATCCATCCACACAGGGTTTGATTTCACCTACATCCTCATTGTTGAGTCCCTCAACTCACCAACCTAGCCCATCTTCATCATCTGTTCCTTCACCAACGGTGCCACCTATGGTGGCCACACCGAAGGACAATGGGAAGAAGCCCCTAGAGGAGGTACCACCATTAGTCTCAACCATCTCTACCGAAGAGGTGCCCAGCCGAATGGAAGTCGAGACACCTGGTTCACCCAACATGGAGTGGACTTAGGGAGAACTCCCATTCCCTCCCCCTCAACCATCGATGATTACCATTGAAATGGCCAATACGGGCCTGGGGGAGTACCTTGTGCAGAACATTGTGGCAACACCCACGCTCGAATCCATGCAAGACATGGGGAGACCTCGCCTCCCCATCGGCACCATCGTCCCTTTAGGCTACCTACCGAATCAGACCAATTTTGTATATGGGGGCCTCGAGAATGGCATTGAACCCTACCTACAAGAGGAAGAGGATGAAGAGCCATTTTTTGAGAATGTTGACTATCTATCCAACCCGGACTTCACCTTGAAATACCTAGACCAATGTAATTGGCATGGATATGGATTGGGCAGATACGAACAAGGAATGCGCATTCTTTGTCAACCGAGATACCATATGCCATATGATAAATCAGGAGTAGGGTTCAACCACCCTTTTCCCCTCGACATCTTGGTAGAAACCATGCAAGGCTTAGGTCTAGGCAACAGGTATGGGTTGGCCCAAGATTCATATGCCAATCCCAACACTACATACACATTGGGGAATTATTTCCCATTGTTAACAACAAACCTTGTTGACCTCAACAGCCCCTCCCCTTTGATCGAGAAAGGGGAAAGTTCAAGAAGTAACCTCCAAGAAGGATATGAACAAAATCAAGGGGGGTCTTCTGAAGATGAGTCAGATTATGAGGTAGCACCTTGGGACCCTTTTGAGTCTGATAGCAATCACTCGCAGGTGACACCCATTGACGACTATCAGGAGAACTTCGTGGCAATGTTCCCCTTTAATGTTCCAATCGGGCAATTGCTACCTCCAGAGGATCCAGCCCTCCCATAGAGAGTGAAACAACCCAGAAGGGACCAAATCAACTTGCTCAAACAAAATGAGCCTCCCATGCCGGCCATAAGGCCAAGTGATCAAGAAATGCCTAGTGGGAGGCTATACCAGCCATAGGGGCAAATAGTTATCGGAGCCAATGAAGGCCTATGGATCTCCGATAGCGACTATGAGGATGAGACTGAGATGGCATATCTCAACCATATGAGGCAACAAGAATACCCCATAGACATCGATGATATGTTTGAACATTTAAATATGGGACCAAGGCATAGGTGGCATTTAAACCAAGTACAGTTAAACCAAGTGCTTCATCCACCACTTTGGGCATACAGGGAGCACCCCCCACCTAGAGACCCTATAGGGCCATTAGTGCCTAGGGCAGACCCTATCCTTCTGTCTACACATAGGGCCGATCCTTTTGTGCCAATACCCACAGAGCCAGATCCGGGGTACAAGGATCACCAAGGATGTCTGAATCAACACCCATGCGACAATGGAGACCAAATTCATTTCATCAACATGATCTCCATTGATTTAATCGCCCCCATCCACAATCCAGCCAATCCAACATGACCATTGTATCTAGACCTAGATGCCATAGACTGGGATCATGCGCTGACACACCACCATCCCCATCAGAGTATTGGCCTTGCGGTGAGATGTTCCATTTCACCCCAGGATAGACTCAGGATATCTTCCATGTTGAAGAGGAACCCGACATTCCCAACGCAGATCTAAATTCAGCAAATGATATCCACCTGATCCCAACTCCACACCAGTTGGAGGATGGATCCCACATGTCAGTCGAAGAAACGATTGACGCAGACATCGGTTCTGATCCAATGAATTCGCAAATCATCAAGCTAGGGGTAAGTCTATCCCCCGAAGAGCAAGCCGATTACATTGCCCTTCTCAAAGAGAAGAAGGAGGTTTTTGCATGGTCCTACAAAGACATGCTGGGGCTAGACCCGCAGCTAGTCACGCATAATCTAACACTTGATCCGACAGTCAAGCCATTCAAGCAAAAGCTACGTAAGATGCACCCAACAGTGGCCTTAATGGTCAAATATGAGCTACAAAAGTTGTTGGATGCATAGTTTGTCATCTGCGTAGACTACCCACCATGGCTATCCAACATGGTACCCATCAAAAATCCTGATGGGAGGATTCGCATATGCACCAATTTTTGAGATTTAAACAAAGCGAGTCCCAAGGATGATTTCCCCTTGCCTAGCATCAACGCATTGGTAGATGCTACAGTAGGCCACGAAATGCTTTCCCTCATGGATGGTTTCTCGGGATACAACCAGATTCGTATCAATCTTGATGATCAACTAAAAATGGCATTCACGATGCCTTGGGGGACATTTTGTTATAAGGTCATGCCCTTTGGCCTTAAAAATGCTGGCGCCACCTACCAACATGCTATGACATACATCTTCCATGATCACATGCATAAAACTTTGGAAGATTATATGGATGATTTGTTGGCCAAATCTCTTTTGCACCAAAATCATCTCGATGACTTACGCAAGATCCTTGATCGCCTCATCGAACACAAGGTTAGGCTAAACCCCAAGAAGTGTGTATTTGGCATCACATCTGGAAAACTCTTGGGTTTCATAGTCTCAAAATGAGGCATCGAGGTAGATCCAAATAAAGTCAAGGCAATCCTTGAAATGCTTCCCCCAACCACCATCAAGCAACTCAGAAGCTTGCAGGGTAAGGTCACGTCGATCAAGCGCTTCATAGCATAGTTATCTGATAAGTGCCGACCCATGAATAAATTATTGCACAAGGGGGTAGCATTTCATTGGGATGACGAGTTCCAGTCAGCCTTCGACGACATCAAACAATACTTGGCTTTGTCGCTAGTATTGGCACCACCTAGACCAGGAGTGTCGTTCTATTTATACATCTCAGCTACTGAGGTGGCACTGGGTGCCATGCTAGCCCAAAAAAATGAATTACATAAAGAATAGGCTAATTATTATCTTAGCCACACCTTGGTCAGTTATGAACTTAACTATGCATACGTTGAGAAGCTATGCTTGGCGATGGTATTTGCCACCAAAAAGCTACGCCATTACATGCTGAGCAATACAACGTATGTTGTGTCTAAGGAGAATCCATTGCGGTACATGATGAGTCGTACTTATCACAGTAGTCGCACGACAAAATGGATCATGTTGTTGACGAAGTTTGACATCGAATTCATTGGAAAAAAGTCCATCAAAGGTCAAGTCATCACCGATCAACTAGCAGAGGCTCCTCTCAAAGATGATCAGCCTCTGACCGTAGAGCTGCCCGATGATGGGGTCTTCCATGTCTCAGAATCGCCAGATTCTAATGAGCCTGAGTCACAGGCCGACATAACCTTATTTTTTGATGGTTCTAAATGTGAGCAAGGGGGTGGCGTAGGAATCATGTTTTTCACACCACAAGGGGCTCCAATGCCTTTATCATTTAAACTTGATTTCTCATGCACCAATAACAATGCTGAATACGAAGCCTTGCTCATAGGTCTTCAGACAACCATCACCATGAACATCAAATGCTTGAATATCTTTGGTGATTCATTGTTAATTGTCAACCAAGTGAAAGGGGTATTCCAATGCAAATGCCCAGTTCTGTAGGCCTACAAAGCCCTTGTGGATAAATTCCTGGAAAATCTTGAATGGTATGACATCGAGGCACTCCCTCGATCATCGAATCATTTTGCGAACACTATGGCCTCCTTGGGGTCACTAATCTCGCAAGACATTTCTGGTGAGATGACAACCATTCAAGTCAAAACGTTATCGCAATCCGTGATGGAGCGTGCAAGCTCTGACATAACGCCAGGAATCCACCTAATCCAAATTGAACCATCTCAGGATAGGTTCTCTCGAATCCATGATAGTCTAAATCATGCCAACTGGGGGTCTTTGTTCTCTCCAACCCCTCTTAATAGCAACACAATGCTATTTTTACAAGTTCTTTCCCACTCAGCTTTTTCTAGGGACAAACTTCAAGAGGGATCGATCATTCATACCATCGAGGTTTCTGATCAGCAGGATTGGTACACACCCATAAGAGACTATCTCAAGTTAGGTAGCCTCCCACTTGGATTGTCACACGCCATAAAAAGATCATTCAAACAGAAAGTGGCAAAACATGTCTTGCTAGGAGACATTTTATACCATCAAAGCTACGAAGGAATCCTCCTCCATTGCTTGGACCAGCAAGAGTCCACTTGGGCGATCACCCAAGCGCACGATGGTACATGCGGTGGCCACTTCAACGGTATGGCCATCACAAAGTGCATTCTTTGCATGGGCTATTATTGGCCATATTTAGAGCGAGATTGTTGCGCATATGTGTGAAAGTGCATGAAGTGTCAACACCATGCTAACTTGACACACGTACCTTCTTAGGCCTTACAACCAATCCAATCGGCTTGGCCATTTTCATAGTGGGGCTTAGATCTCATCGAAAAGATCTCCCCTACGTCGTCAGGTCGTCACACGTTTATCATAACGGCCATAGAGTACTTCACTAAGTGGGTGGAAGCAATTTCGCTTACCTCTACGACTAGGCCCCGCATTACGGAGTTCATTTTGCATAACATCATATGTCATTTTGGTATTCCATCCAAGATCATCTCGGATAATGGGACGTCATTTAAGAACAAATATGTGCATGCTTTGACAACAAAGTACAAAATTCAGCATAGTTTTTTGACACCTTATTATCCGCAGGCAAATGGGCAAGCAGAGGCGTCAAACAAAATGCTAGTTGCCATCCTTAAAAAGATGGTCATAGATAGTCATAAGGATTGGCACATCCAAATACCACTTGCCCTATGGGCTTATCGCACTAGCATTCGGACGCCCACTGGGGCAACTCCATTTTTGCTAGTGTATGGCTCCGAGGCAGTCATGCCTCTCGAGTTGGAAATACCCTCCTTGCGCATATCAATGCAAGAGTTCATCGATGATGACACTACACGGCAGGCCCAGTTAGACCAGCTTACGTTACTCGATGAATGACGCGTCAATGCTCTCGAGCATTTACGTATCTATCAAGAGTGACTTAAGAAAGCATACAACATGAAAGTTCACCTAAGGGACTTTCAGGTCGGTGACCTGGTCTTAAAAGAGAACCAACAAAATTCTAACTTGCCGCCCCATTTAAGGGACAAGTTCATGGCAAATTGGTTAGGTCCCTATGTAATCGATAGTAAAATAGGACCTAGAACATACCGACTCGCCTCTATTGAAGGAATCAAGGAACTAGAACCCTTGAACATTAGTCATTTGAGGCCATTCAACATTTAAAGAGCCATGGCCCACTCCAAAAGCTCCAAGGGTTCCCGCAATCGCTTGGTCAACCCCAAAACGCCCCAAAGGTATCTATAATCCCTTTGGTCAAACCAAAAACTCCAAGGGTTCCCGTAATCGCTTGGTCAACCCCAAAATGCCCCAAAGGTATCTATAATCCCTTTGGTCAAACCAAAAGCTCCAAGGGTTCCCACAATCGCTTGGTCAACCAAATGCCCCAAAGGTATCTATAATCCCTTTGGTCAAACCAAAAGCTCCAAGGGTTCCCGCAATCACTTGGTCAACCAAATGCCCCAAAGGTATCTATAATCCCTTTGGTCAAACCAAAAGCTCCAAGGGTTCCCATAATCACTTGGTCAACCTAAAATGCCCCAAAGGTATCTATAATCCCTTGGTCAAACCAAAAGCTCCAAGGGTTCCACTGCTTGGTCAACCAAATGCCCCAAAGGTATCTATAATCCCTTTGGTCAAACCAAAAGCTCCAAGGGTTCCCACAATATCTTGGTCAACCTAAAATGCCCCAAAGGTATCCATAATCCCTTTGGTCAAACCAAAAGCTCCAAGGGTTCTCACACCTTGGTCAACCAAACCCCAAGGAATCTATAACCCTTGGTGTCAAACCAAAAGCTCCAAGGCTCTGTCACCCAAAATGCCCCAAAGGTATCCATAATCCCTTTGGTCAAACCAAAAGCTCCAAGGGTTCCCACAATCGCTTGGTCACCCAAAATGCCCCAAAGGTATCTATAATCCCTTTGGTCAAAACCTCCAAGGATCCATAAGAATCACTTGGTCCGCACCCATTCGGGTTAAACCGTCCATAACAAATATTCAAAAACAACAGATAATCAAAAATAACAAAAAAATTGCATCTCACTTTCATGCATAATCTTAAAAATCAAAACACAAAAAAAAAGAGCTGCATTAGGCATCGCATACATACATTGCATATTTGTTGGTCATACATGTCAAACGCACCATAGACTGTAACTACTCGGCAATTCCATCATTTTCCACATTCAGTCCATTTTTTAAAAGATCCATCAAGAATAACGCCCTTCGCATTTTTGCCATATCATAGTCAGTTGTCTTCTAATGTCTTTAGGGTTTTCGTCATTCAGCTATCTTTAGATTTCTAGTCAAATGTTGTACAAAGTCAGACCGATTTTTACAAGGTAGAGTTTTACTTGGATCACGCCTTGTTACATAGCATCCCAACACAAGCTTAAAACACATAAAAATTCCCAAGTTGTGTGAACGAAAGACGAAACCTACAAAGTGGTCTAGGGTACCTTAAGCAAAAATTTTATCCTGCTCATCCCCCTGTGCGAATGGTTCAAGAATGCTGAGAATTGACAGAAGGACAAGCTCTTCCCCATCCAATTCCCCACAATAAATAGTGGTTTTCACCACTATCAAAAATCCCAAACACCTTTGATCCCCAAAGTCATAAGGATTCGTACTACACGCCCCTGAGAAGGATGGGTAGTCATCCCCAAGGCCTAAAAGATCAATGCCATTCCAAAGAAAAATCCCAAAAGTTCACCATCAAAATTCCCAAACACCTTTGATCCCCAAAGTCGTAAGGATTCGTACTACACGCCCCTGAGAAGGATGGGTAGTCATCCCCAAGGCCTAAAAGATCAATGCCATTCCAAAGCAAAATCCCAAAAGTTCACCATCAAAATTCCCAAACACCTTTGATCCCCAAAGTCATAAGGATTCGTACTACATGCCCCTGAGAAGGATGGGTAGTCATCCCCAAGGCCTAAAGGATCAATGCCATTCACAAGCCAAAAATCCCACAAGCTCAACTTTGAAATCAAAATTCAAAATCTAAATCCTCAAAAAGCAACAATAAAAAAATAATAGTGGTTATCACCACTACCCAAACCCCTTGCTCAAGAAAAGAAAAAAGAGAAAAATAAATAGTGATCTTCATCACTATATGTGAGAGCAAGTATCCCAAAAAATTGAACAACCGAAAGACGCCTGAGCTTGAATCCCCAGAATTCTCAGCATTTGAAAAACCATTTAGGTGATCCTCATTACGGGTTTGGTGGATAGCCTACCTGGAAATCACGGTATCCTAAATGCATGACGATATGTCTATCACATTAGCTTTGCATGTGTGTAGACCAATGTTTGCATGTGGACGAGCTAGCTTATGGTATCCTAGATTACGTCGTAGATTAATCCTACTAAATGCAACAAAAGGAGTTAGTGGAGCTAATTAGGTGATCCTCAGTACAGGTTTGGTGGACAGCCTACCTGGCACTGGCGGTATCCTTACGAATACCACATAAACAAACTCAATCGCACACACAGGGATGTGAAATAACTTGGTCAAACTCAAGTCTGATTCGTACCTTGTTCGAAAGTCTTGTAAGATAATGTACAATCTTGACTAGTTAGTTAAAGCATCTGAGTCTCAAAAAAACCTTAACTACATTCTAAAACAATTGTTGTACATTTCATTACTTACATCACCATCAAAAAATACAAAACAAAAATTACAAATGCAAAGTTATTCCATAAAGCAATCACATAGTACAAAAATCCAGTAAATTTTGTACAGTCTATGGTGCCACCACCTGCATACCAACAAATCATTCCATCCATTCCATATGCATACATCTATATCATATAGTTAAAATCATCCATAGTCATAATAGCATATGCATACATCAACATAAATAAATGTGCATAAAGAACAATAAACCATGACAAGTATATAATCAAACCAAAAAAAAAAGAGTCATGTATATATCAAGTCAAAATGCCCTCAAGCTACAATAAGAAGGTCCTCTGACCTCACAAAAAAACCAAAAACTCAAAATCCCCAAAGCCTAGGGAGTCGGCCACCATGATCACGTAGGATCGGTGCGACTGGAACTACCCCCAGTAGTATGGGTCCTATGGGACCTCTCAGGGTGGCTACTGCTAGCCCTCGCACCCTGCCCACCAACACTACCCTCACCTAGCCACCTGCGATGAGATGATGCAGACTGCTCAGTCTCACTACCTCTCGTATGACGCGATGACCCACCTCCATCAAGCACAGGAAACTATCCATCGAGGCGGACAACCTCTATCTCTAACTCTATCCGATACCGACCCCACTCCATATCTCATCGGTGATACACAGCCAATGCACTATCCCGCTGTGCCAACTGAGTCCGTAGGAGATCCCTCTCCTACGTTACCTCCACCAAAGCATCTCTATGCTCCTCCTCCCATCTTCGTAGGAGACCCTCCAATCGTGCTATCTCAGCATGAAGCCCAGCCTCCACATCCCCTAAGACAGCCTGAGGCATGGGCTCCTCTGGGATGGCCTGCTACTCTGGCACCCACTGCTCCGGGACATCCTGTACATTCGATTGCTCCAAAACCCCCAAATCATCTCCATCATCACTGAAGTCATCAACCTCCACCATGTCAACATCATCAAGCGAAGCCCCCCAACCCTCCATCGGTGCCTCTACACCCCCACCTCCTACTACTGTAGTATCTATGCCTCCTAGAGGCCCCTCACTCTACCATCACCGCATAATCCACCATCGGTCATAGTCTGCAGTCACCCCGACATCGTCCACGTCGGGTGCATCAATAACATCATCGAACCCCTCACCCAGTGGCTCAATGGTAGGCCAAACTAGAGTCCTCTCATCATCATGATGTCGATAGATCAAGGGATCACCAGGTAATCCCTGGTGCACCCCAAACTACCATGTCACCTGGACATATGAGAAGTACTCCTACTCTATCCCATGCCACCCAATCAACCACCTACCCTATGCACATATCGAAGCCACTCTCCAACCTCAAGCCAGGCTGGACAGTCCCAGTACGGCCGCCAGAACACATGCCATGGCGTTAGACAAGTGAGGCATCAGTATAGTGACCTACGTCACCTTCCCACCATCGACTCTGTCCATGCTCCTCTGAACTCCGCCATAAATCGACATAGCCAATTTCCCTATCCACCATCTCACCTCGGGTGGTCCAAGGCAAACCCTACGGCCGCTCCACAGCTATGTGCTACCACCCCCAGCACTGCAAGAGATAGCTGCACCCGATCCCCTTTCGCTTTCGGCAACAAACCTCGTATAGCTCATCGTACAACTATGCCAATAAAGTTTGACCCCATCTCATAATAAGTGGAGCTGATGTAGGACACTCCACCAATGTGAAAACCAACTCAAGCAGGTTCCAAGGGAACCTCGCACTTGAGGAGTCAAGAAGTAGCATATTGGAAATGAGGGCCATGAGCAAAGCATGCCTCACCCCTAATACGCCCTTCTCCAGCCACCATCGCACCAAAATACCGCCTATCTGGAAGTCAGCCTCTGCCCTCTCCACAGCCCTCTCCACCCCCCTCTCCACCACCGGACCAAAACACCGTGTCAATACCATTGTCCACTGGTCATGGTGGGTCGTCCGGATAGGCAGTCCATCTATCAAAATCCGTAGAATCTGATACACATCCTCTAGAGTAACAATCATCTCCCCTATTGGGAGATGAAAAGTGTTGGTATGGGGATCCCATAGATTGATCAAGGTAGTCAAATATGCCCGATCCCCCACCATAGGCTCCAGACGCATCACGTGCTTGAGCCCAAGGGCATCAAGCCACTCCCAATCCACAACTGTCAGGGCATCCCGGGCATCAGAGAAAATAGTCGGCTGGCGGTACCGACTCTTCACCACCTGAAACAACAAAATAAAACAAAACAAAAAGGGATATTAAGTACATCATAATATAAACAAAAACATTAAAATAAAACTGTACAGAAGAACAACAAGCTACAATTTACAATTGTACAACAAAAGTACAACATAAAAAGTACAAAAAAACAAAGTACAATGAAAGTACATAAACATTAAAATAAAACTGTATAGAAGAACAACAAGCTACAATTTACAATTGTACAGCAAAATTAAAGCATAAAAAGTATAGAAAAACAAAGTACAACAAAAGTACAAAAACATTAAAATAAAACTGTACAACAATGACAACAGACATGAAAATAACTGTACAATCAACATAAAACAACAAAAATCATATTAGGGTTTCAACCTTAATATGAACCAAACAAAACAAAATAAAAAAAAATATTAGGGTTTCAACCTTAATATGGCAAAAACAAAAACAAAATAAAAAAATATTAGGGTTTCAACCTTAATATGGCAAAAACAACATAAAACGAAAACGTTTGGGTTTTAAAACCTAAATACAAACACAAACAAAGTACAGGCAATAGTTGTGTACTAGGGTTTTGACCTTAATATACGAAAATTAACAAAGCAAATAAAGTTCCTATATTAGGTTTTCAACTTGATATACGAATGAAATCAAACCAACACACAAAAAAATTAGGTTTTTAAAACCTTAAAAACAAAATAAAGCGAACGAACATTTTATATGTGAGTTTTAAATCAAACATGCACGAATAACAGATAGAGAGAAGGAACATCATACCGGTCTCACCTCGGCTCCTCCACTCGAAGATCTGGTTCTTGCACTCATGATGCCCATGAAATTTCAGTAGCGCTCTGCTACGCACACTCGCACTCCTCCTCACTGCTCCAAATCACCAAGAAAAAAATATTGCAAATGAGCCCAAAACCTAGTTTTGGTCCTTATATAGGCTGTTAGGCCTGTAATCGTTCCACCCTGGGATGAGCACTCTAGTTAGCGCTCATCCCACCCTGCGACGATTACAAAATTGGTATTCATCCCACCCTGGGACGATTACAGAGCAAGAAATAAAGCAACAAAAACTGCATCCAAAAAATGCACCAAAAATAGCAATAAATCTGCCGAACAAAGGTGCCTTTGCACCTGACATTCATGGCATGAAAAACCATCGTCGGGGTCACAAATACTCACTATCCTACTCCCTAAGAAGGCTAGCATAGCCAGACCGCTCCATGGGAAGGAGGATTTTCGATAATTTCTACCCCAATAGGCATAAAAAAAGGGTCAAAACCCACCAAAAATAGGTTCGATGGTTGGAAAACTACAATAAGCGTTCAACAAAAAACAACTGTAGGCACCCTCACAAACATCATCTTGGGTCAAGCGACTCGTTGCTTTTCTCATTTTTGGTCATTCCCTCATCGATTCGTCGCTTGAGGGGGTAGTCACACTTAGTCACCAATCAACAAATACACACCCAATCAAGGAAATGGCATGCATTCAAAGAATCATTGACAAAGACAATCACGCTCCTGCTTGGGGCAGCAAACAAGAAATAATCACAAGCTAAACAAACACTTGGTATTCTAGAAGCATGAAGAAAATGTTCCTCAGATAAAAGGTTGTGCCCTTTGCCTATTCATGATTGAACAATGTCCAAGATCAAGTACACCTCACTGAAAAAGGTTACACTTGAGTAAGCTCCTTAGCTCGTCAGAAGCAAGGATTCAAGAATGCATGCCCTTTCCATACTTGGGGCATCAAAATTTGGTTAGGTTATTGAGAAACCCTAATCATTAAGTGCTTTGGTCATCTATTTTTTCTCAGCACTGCACCACACACAACGCATCCCAAAAAGGGGCATCTGTAGACACCAAAAAAGCACCAATCCGATTATGTGACTACAAGCACTGACCGAATTGGCATACATACCCCCTAGGGCAGCCTCCAGAGGTTAAAAAGTGGTCCTAACCACTCCCAAATCATTTTTGGAAGGTCAAAGGTCAGTTTTTCACCTTTTTAGCACTTTGCTCCCTATTCGTCCCACCCTGGGATGATTAGAATCCTATTCGTCCCACCCCGGGACGATTAGCAGCAATCGCTCTAGGGTGGGACGATTAGCAAGTTTGATTGGCAAAAAGTCAAACCTTGACAAATGGCAGCCCAAATCCACCACCTAACTCCGCCTTCAAGGCATGGGAGTGCGAGGGAACGTTTCAAATCATGGAGGCCTCAATCAAGGAGCCCCTAATTAGGGAGGAATCTTCTCTCCCCCTAAAAGGCATAATGAGCCAAGTGGCGCCCTCGCATGCGCATGCAAAGGAGACCCTTAGGTCTATAAAAAGGTGAGCCTCCTCACCCCAAAAAAGAATAGAGCTAGAGCATTTGGAGCAACGAAGTGCTGCCAAACTATACCCCCATTCCTCTTTGTGCTTCCTACATCCCTAATTTCTCTTTTGGAAGAGAGGTTATCGGGTGAACACTAGGAACGCAATCCAGACCCAAAACCCAAGCAATCAGCCATAATCCCACCCCAAACTCATCAACACAACCCCCTAGGAGGTTTTGGACCCATCCCACTTGGATTGGTGTCAAAAATAAGCCCTAAACGGTGGGTGTCCCACCCCCGGGCGCCCCCCAAACTGCTGTAGTCCTAATCGCCCCACCCTGGAGCGATTAGAAATTTGTGCATGATTTCTTTACTTTTATTTTTGCATCCTCATTTATTTAATGTACTTATGTTGTTGTCCAAGTTTCATTGCTTTCTGACATGATTTGACTTGGTTTATGGTATTTTTATGCGTTTACTAACCTACAGGGAGCGCCTTCGGATACAGGATAACCTAGGCAAAATCTGCCAAATCTGACCTTCTGGGTCATCTCAAAATGTTGTTTTTAGTCTAACCCCAAGTTTGCAGGAGTTTTGGAGGCCTCTGGAAAGGACATTTGCAAGGTCACTTTTTGCAAGTTTCTTTACTTTTCCTTTTTGCAATATGTCCCATATGATATCCTAATGCCTCTGTTAAAGTTTCATTGCATTCTGACATGATTTGACTGTAGTTTTATTATTTTATGTGTTAACTAGCTCACAGGGCACCCTTGTCACATACAAGAAAATTTGGGTAGGATAGGCAGATTCTGAGCATTTGGGTAGTCTTAAAATCACATATAATGCCTAACCTGTGAGTTTCAGGTGATTTGGATAAGCATAGGTGGGACATTGGAGTGCTCGCTTTGGAGAGGCCCCCGACAGGCAAACGAGCATAACTGGGCCGTCCGACGTCGCTTCGACGTAAAATTAGGTGATACCAATTCTAGACGTTGTCCTTTTCATTTCCATATCATTCTGTAATCGATTTATCAACCTTATCACTGATATCCCACAAGCGCCCGTTGGAGGCCTTAGGGATTGCATGTCTTTCTGGATACGCACATGCTATTAACGATTTGTTGTCTTTCTGTGTGTAGGATCTCACCACCAGGAATACTAGAGGGGTAGCAAGGAACGATGAACACACAAACACAAGTAGCGGCAACTTTTGGCCCGCCCACTTCGAATGTGGGCACGCGGAAGACCCTGGAAGCGTACCGTCCGATCTTGGAAGCGCAGCTTCCTTCGGGCATCCATTGATGTAACAAATTGTATCAAACATTTTGAGCCCTAGAGGGGGGGATGTATTGTAATCAGATTAAAAGCAATATCAATAAATGAGGCCCCACTTTTGTTTTGCTCACATCTCGTTTATGCGTCATTCCCTTCATGCATTGCTTGTCGCATTCGTAGGACTTAGCATTTGTATCCATTTTTGTTTGCATCATATCGGTACATTGTATTTCTACATTGCTTTCATATATCACTCCATAGGATATAGTAATCCCCTATGCTCTAGTTTTGTGTACACCACTCCATAGGAGATACCAATCCCCTCTGCTCCAGTTTTTTGGACACCAATCCCCTCTCCTCTGGTTTTGTGGAAATCACTCCATGAGAGACACCAATCCTCTATGATATTGTTTTGTGGACACCACTTCATAGGAGACACCAATCCCCTCTACTCTAGTTTTTTGGACACCAATCCCATTTTTTGGTTCATGTACATCAATCCCCTCTGCTCTAAATACTACTCAGGTCTACTCCCAAACAATACTACTCATAACTCTTGCTCAACTCAACTCAAAAATTTACTCATAATATTGCTCACAAATTTGCTCAAATAAACTCCATAACTTTTTCACAAATCCTGCTCATAACTCTGCTTAAATTAGCTCCATAACCTGTTCAAATCTTCTCTCAAATTTACTCATTAAACCTGCTCAAATATGCTCACAAAACTTACTCAAATTTACTCATAAAACCTATTAAAAATTGCTCATAAAACCTACTAACATCTACTCACAAAGTGCTCAACACTACTCCAAAACCTTTTCATAAATGTGCTCAACAATCTGATCCAAAACCTACTTATAAACACTGCTTATCTACTCCCAAATATTGCATTCATACAATGCTCATCTATTACAAAATATTACATACAAAACAATGCTCATCTATTCCCAAATATTGCATATAAAATAATGCTCATCTATTCCCAAATCTTGCACACAAAACAATGCTTTTCTTTTCCCAAATCTTGCATACAAAACAATGTTCATCTATTCCCAAATCTTGCACATAAAACAATACTCATCTATTTCCAAATCTTACATAATAATTTCATCAAGTTCTTCACCTATTCTTCAATATGTTTTCCTCAACTTAAGAAATTCATACATATTCTACCCAAAATTCTTTTATCTTCATTAACATATAGATAATGATATGCACTAAAAAATACCCAATATGTTCTTCACATTCATTAAGTCTGTCACTTTCACATGTCTCACATTTATTACATTAAAATATAGCTTTAGTCTAGCACTTGATAACTGACCTGGTAATTAATTATTTCCACTTTCACTTCAAAATCAACCATAGTGCACAGATCTATCTTTTTTGTCACTTGAATGCTTAGGTGAAGTTATGCACTAATATTCACACTCTATCTTTGCTTTTTCCAAAACTTCAATGACCATGCAATAGATGAAAACATACAAAACAAAAGCTTCCAATATCTTCACAACAATGTCATCAATTTCAACTATCAACTTTGACATATAATTCCCTTTTTGCTTCTCTATTAAAATTTCAAATCAAAACACTTCCATTATCCCTTATTTCTTATTTTGTAGAAACCATACATGAAAAGCTTATTTTGAAATACAAAATATCTTCTTATACCTCCCACTATAAGGTCAACAATTATAATTACTCCACAAAAGAAAATTATCTTATTGTTACCTCTTTGGCTACCAACGTCAAAAATGAAACCTCTTCCTTTGAAATCTTTATTGCCACACTTTAAAAAAAATCATGCATGAGACTCGAACCTGGGTCTCTCACTTCCAAGCTTTACCAATGCAATGCAAACCACCCCGAATACACTATCCATTGAGAAAAGTATTCCACACCCTGCACTTTGAAGTGGATTCATCAAGCAAAGCTCTTTAACCGTGCTACCCTTTCTATCTTCCCAGATCAACATTTTGCATAGTGTTCAATTTTGATGCCCAATAACAAATAAATCGTGCCTCAAAATTCTAGTCAGCTCTTCCAATCAACAATCTGAATATTTATTCTCCCTGCGCATCACTACAATTCACGGTGGCTCTATCTTCAACTTTGTTCATCTATCAGGTGAAATTCGGCTTACAATCTTCTTGCGCTTGTGTTGATGCACTCAACCCTAATAGCTCCCCATTGCATTCTTCCATTGGTCCAATATTAAAACTTTCAATGCATTCCCACTATCTTTCTTTCTGTTAGAGAACCAAATAAGCCTGATAATTAGTATTACAATGCTTGACAATAGATAGCAATACCTTCCCTTTCAATGCATGTGAATTGTAACATCTTCTTTCAAGGATTTGTGTGGTTCTCTCTAGATGGTGCTCTCAAATATCATTTTCATTTGCTTCCTATTGTGTGTAGATGAAACCAGATTCACTTCTATATTATTGTGCCTGGGTCTGCACCCTTGTTGTGTCCTTATTATCTTTATAATACTTCGACATCCAAAGGATTTTACTCTAATCTGCACATTGTCATCATCTTTGTCAAAGATATTCAAATGAATCACATTTTATACCTAGGTGTTATGATCTTCTATATCCGTAGTGCTTCTTCTCCTTTATATTTGTGCAACCTCGGTGACTTAACTTTGCTTTCACATTCCAAATTTTATTCCACATTCTTCATAGCCTCGATAGCTTCAACGTCTCTACTCTACTCTATCACAAATAGCAAAGGATTCTCATGAATAGTAATTACAAACATCAAATGACTCTCACGAATGATGGTAGTGAAACAATGATTGTGAATTACAAAGAACTCTCTCGAATGGTGGTAGTGAACTCTCATGAATGGTGGAAACAGGTTACAATTACGAACACCAATGAACTCTTACAAATAGGGGTGGAGAACTTCTACAACCGGTGATAAAGGACTCTCACTAACAGTAGTGAAAGACTCTCACAAATGATAATGAAAGACTCTCATGGATGGCAATGAAGGGCTATCACGAATAGCGACGAACGGCGAAGAGATTTCTCCTTAAATTGCTTTATTTCAATGGGCTTCGATCTATTATTTATACTCTCTTTCATGTGGCACCTTAAGAGGTTGGCCCACATAAAATATTTAAATCGATGATTTAAATATTTAAAATTTTATATCTTAACTATTACTTTAATATTTAATTTAAATATTAAAGTATATCCCACTCTAATATTTAAATATTAAATTTAAATATTAAAGCTCACACTTTGTCTTGCATACCTTTGAAGATATATTTGTCTTGCATAGTTTGCTTCAACACATCATGATTTTCTATCAATAAAAACAACCTTTGACATCAATGAAAACTCAATTATTTCAACATGATCAATCCATGAATCACAATAGACAAAATAATTTGTAGAGGGGGAAAACCGCCCTACCGCGTACAATTCCCAAAATTTGGATCCACAAGAGAGAAGCCTTTGGGGTGAACCACGGGGGTATGTTGTTCTCTACACTCGATGCTAGGGGGGAAAGGGTTCACCAGGAATGGTTTAAGGACTCACTCCAAGTCCTCTGGAATTTTGAGAATGTTTGATGTGTTCAGTTAAAAGCAATCACCTGAATTTGGCCTTTCTAGATCTATGCTATGAAAGATAAAGGACAATGCAAAAATATAGAATGCAAGAATACAAGAGCTAACCCTAGAATGATTCTTTCTTTGAATGCTTTCTAACCTAGGGTTTTAAATAAATAATATTTAAGCAAGGGCTCAAGAAAGAATGCACAAATAGAATTAACCCTAGATGCACACTATATGTTGTTATCTTTTAAATACCTAGAAATTAATATAAAATCAGATCTAGGATTTTAAACTAGAAATATAAGCACTCAACAAACAACCTATAGTTTAATGGGAACACTTATCTTAATCGGTGGTTGATCCAAGCTTTCGTCCTCTTATCCAATGATATCAATAATTCTTGTTCCTACAAGATAACTTAAGAAACACTTGAAAATATGATTAGCGTTAGGGGGCCTACTTAGGCCATTGTATAATAATTCTTGGAGGTGCAGTAGTCAAGCCCCCTAGGTCCTTTTAGATGACCTTTAAGAACAAAATGAAAAATTGACCTTTGGATATTAATCATAAAATAGTAGTGTAATAAAATACAAATAGAATGCAAAGCATGCAACTATGATATAAATGTAGTCTAAGATGCTATCATGCAATTAAAAATATCAAATTACCCCTATATTGATTTTGGGTGAAATCACGCTCCTCAGAGAGCTAGCATGATAATGTAGAAGACAAAGTCATACCCCATTTGGATCGGGTATGGTTTTACCTCTGTAGAAAAGAAGCCCTAAGTTTGAGCCTGCGAGGTCACACCCTGTTAATACCTGGTGTGACTTCACCTGAGATGTGAAGAAAATAAAAGAAAAATGCAAAATACAATGCAGATATCTAAACTAAATGAAAACACCTAGTGAATGGCGTAGAAGCAGGTAGAAGGGTCGAGACCTTCGAGTAGTTGATCTCTCCTTCAGGCTATGACACGGATCCACCAAAGTGAATAACAAATCAGATCAATGCAATAGAAGACAAAATTTGCACTTAGGAGTTAGCTTGCTTGTAGGAGAAAAGGAAGCAGATAGAAAACAATTGCAAGCATGTTAGAATAATCGCATGTAAAAATCATCAAATCATGTCTCTTAAAATGAGAGATCAAACCCTCCTTTTATAGTGATTTTGAAGGTAAAAAGAGCAGGAAAAACCTAGGAAGGCCAATGCCAAAACACGCTAGCTAGAAGAATTAGGGTTTCTATGGGAGAAACCCTAAAAAGGTAAAATCGTGCCCCATCTCGATCGACTACGATTTTACCTATGCGAAGTCACACCCCATCTTAATCGGGCACGATTTCACATAGAGGAGGAAAAAAGGAAAAACAAAGGGAAAGGGGCCTATCCCATGCCTTGGGCAAGTGTTGGAGGCCTCTTAGAGGGTTCAAGGAAGATTGCCCACTAAAGTGGGTCAATTTTTTGTGTCTACATTTTGCCCCCTCTTTGATGCATTTAAGGCCAAGTAAATGCATCAAAGAAATATGTAGACTCCTAAAGGCAAGAAGACAACAAACACAGAGAAGGGGTGGCCTGGTTTGGACAAAGGGGTGGTGCAAAAGGGGTATCATGAAGGACACTCTAGACTTTCACACACTAGGTGAGATATTACTACCATTAATGCCTCTATGGCTAGGGTGCCCCCTCGAGTTTCGAAAGGAAAGGAACTTCCTTAAGAAACTCAAAATGGCAAAGAAAGAAAAAGCAAAACATAAAAACATAGAGCAAACAACAAAGTAAAGATTACTGGGTACAATATGAGCCTAATGCAGCTATCATGAAATGCAGAGAAGAAAAGGGAAGGAATGAAGAAGGGAAGAGAGAAGAAGAATAGAAATAAAAAACTATGAAATGGAAGAAGAGAGAAGACAGAGATCCAAAGGTCAACCATCTAAAATTGAGAAGAAAGTTGAATGAGAACCCTGACTAGAGGGTGTTATGCTCAAAATATGGTCCATGCGTTGAGTAAGAAACCCACTATGGGTGTAGTACTCGCTAAATATAGATTGATAAGTGAAGTGTAGAGCGTAACCCGCTATGGGTGATTGCTCGCTAGTGACTATTATGGGGTGATTACCCACTAGGATGTATGTCGAGGCCTGCTATCAATGGCCAAGGAGCTAATCCTGTAATGGGGTGTTGAGCCCACTGAGTCAAAGAGAGACATAACCCGATAGGGGTGATATATTATTGTTGATGTGAATGATGTATTAGCAAGTACCACCCGATAAGGTGTGTAAAAATATGTATGTATAGACCAATCAATCTGAGCATAACACAATGTGAGTGTGTGCATGTGTTAGAAGAAAATAGAGGAAGAAAATGAGAAGCAATGAATTGTGTGTGTGTGCTCCCAACTTGAAGTTTCAGCTAGTGAAAAGTCAAGAGGGAGGAAATGTGCAAATAAAAGAAGAGAAGAATGTATATCCTTATCTGAACAAAGAAGACAAAGGAAAAATAAGAATTATGCAAAAGGCAAGGATATACCAGAAGAGGATTGCATTCCTTGACTTTGGAGAGAGATGATGATCATTGTAAAAACTTTCAAAGTCAAGGGATACAAGAAGAAGGTAGAAGAGAAGAAAAGAGCAAAATAAGATGAGAAGAGAAGAAGGGATGAAAATGCATGGGCCCTAGGTTGGGGCTTCGCTAGGCATCAGAGCCCTAGTGAGAGAGTGCAATGCATGTGAGCTATGACCTAACTAGGTGTCATCACATGCCATTGTCATGAATCCCTTGAGACTACATGAACAAGCAGTCATGAGCAGGCAACAATGCAATTGTGACAAGCAAAAATGTAAGAGAAACAGAATGTCAGATAATCATGCAAAGTATGACAGGCAAGTCATGCAATATGAGCAAGCAAACAGATGCAATATGATTTAAACTAAATGCAAAATGCAGATGATAGATCAAGCATAATATATTTTTAAATGCATTATATTCATAGGTTCTTTAAGCTCTTTACCATCCATAGAAGCCAAATGATAGGCACCTAAGCCAAATTTAGTTGTTATGACAAAGGGCCCTAACCAATTGGGCTAAAATTTACCTCGAAGATCAACACGAGCATTAGTGTTCTTTTGGTTTTCCTTGAGGACAAGGTCCCCAACCTCAAAATATTGATTGTAAAATTTCTTGGAATAAGATCATCGAAGCCTATCCTGATAGGCTCACAAATGCTCTAAGGCATGAATGCACTTTTCATCCAACAACTCCAATTGGTTCAAACGGTCTACACGATACTCATCATCGACCTCAACATCTTGCAACAAGATGCGCAATGAAGGAACCTCAAGCTCAAAAGGAAACACTACCTCAGACCCATATACCAAAATATATGGTGAGGCTCCTATGGGAGTATGCACACTAGTACGATAGGCCCACAAGGTAGGATAAAGTTGGATATGCCAATCACGATCAATCTTACTAACCAACTTCTTTAGAATCCTGATCAAGGATTTGTTGGATGCCTCAGCTTGTCCATTACCTTGAGGGTAATAAGGAGTTGACCATATGTGTTGAATCTTGTACTTAGCACAAATATTATGGACATCCTTATTCTTGAAAGGAGTGCCATTATCAAAAATAATCATCGAAGGTATCCCAAACCTACAAAGAATCTAGTTGAAGATGAACTTGGAAACTTGAGTTCCAATCACCGTAGCCAGGGGTATGGCTTCAACCCATTTAGTGAAATACTTAGTCATAGTAATGATAAACTTGTGACCATCAGATGACACTAGGTTAACTTTCCTAATAATGTCCAATCCCCACATGGAGAATGGCCAAGAGGAAGAGATAACCTGAAGGTCTTGAGAAGGAGCATGAATAAGATGATCATGGCATTGACACTTGTCATAGCATCGAACATAGTCACATGCATATTTCTCCATGGAAGGCCAATAATACCCCATCCGAAGGAGCTTTTTGGCAATAGCATTACCACTAAAATGGCCTCCACATGAACCTTCGTGAGCATCACTAAGAGCAAGCTAGGCTTCATCGGAGTTGAGGCATCGTAAGAGGATGCCTTCAAAAGAATATCGATACAAAGTATTGCCAATTATAACAAATTGATACACTCTCTTGCGCAATAGCTTATGCTGATTATGATCTAAACCATCAGGCATCGAACCATTCTTAAGGAAATTAAAGATGTCATTATACCATGGTTCATATGGGGAAGCTTCGATGGTCAAACAATCTAGCGAGACAAGACAAGAACTCAAATATATGCAGGTTCCCGAAGTTATCGAATGATAATCGATGCTTGATCATCTTCCAACTCCAAAGGGAACAAGGATGCAATGATGGCCATGGCATCCGCATGGTGGTTTGAGGATCTAGGGATAGACTCTATGGTTACCTACTCAAAAGAGGATAACAACTTGGTAACAATCTCCTTGTATGGCTTGAGTTTATCATCTCGAGTCTAATAAACATCATTAATCTAATTAACCACAAGTTGAGAGTCACCAAAGACCGAAAGGACTCTAACCTACAGGGCTAAGGCTACTCTAAGACCAAGGATCAAAGCTTCATATTCTACAGTGTTATTTGTGCAAGAAAAATAAAGTTTGAAGGACAAGGGGATGAGTTATTTTTATGGGGTAATTAGAACTACTCCAGCACCAGCGCCCTTCATGCATCGGGCTCCATCAAAAAATAAAGTCCAGGACTCGGACTCTTCGATTTCAACATTGAAGCACTCATCGGGAAATTCAACAACTATAGGGTGGGCAACTTCTAGGGGAGTGGAGGCTAACTGATCAACAATTACCTGACCCTTGATAGCCTTCTGACCTATGAAATTCAAGTCAAACTCACTAAGGGCCAACACCCATTTAGCGGCTCATCCTAAAAGGTGGGGCTTAGACATCAAATAGCACAAAGGATCAAACTTTGCAACCACCAATGTCTTATGGCTAAGCATGTAGTGTCTTAACTTCTGGGAAGCAAACACTACGATAAGGCAAATCTTCTCTAAAGGAGTGTACCTAGTTTCATAGCTAACCAAGGTTCTACTGATATAGTAGATAGCTCTCTCTTTGTTTTCATCATCATGTTGAGCCAGCATGGCTCCCAAAGCGTGAGCAGTGGCTGCTATGTAAAGCATCAGATGCCTACCAAGTACAGGAGGAACTAAAATAGGTGAGGAAGGTGAGATATCTTCTTGAGATCATCAAAAGCTTTTTGACATTCAGAATCCCACCAAAAAACTACATCCTTCTTAAGGAGCCTAAGGAAAGGCTGACACTTATCGGCTAACTAGGCAATGAACCGATGAATAGACTGCAACTTACCTTGCAGACTACGTAATTTGATCAAGGTGTGGGGAGGAGGTATGTCAATGATAGCTGCTATCTTAGCAGGGTCCACTTCAATACCTCACCTAGAAACTATGAAGCCTAGCAACTTGCCAGATGTGACTCCAAACACACATTTAGCGGGTTTAAGATGAACTTTGTATTGCCGAAGCCTTTCAAAAATTCATCTTAAATCATGGACATGATCCTTTCATTCTAGTGAATGAGCCAAAAGGTCATCCACGTAGTCCTAGAGAATATCATGCATCATGTCATGGAAAATATAAGTCATGGCCCGCTGATAGGTAGCTCTTACGTTCTTCAGGCCAAAAGGCATGACCTTCCAGCAGAAGGTCCCCCATGGAGTAGTGAATGTTGTCTTAGCCTGGTCCTCAGGGGTAATCATTATCTGATTGTAGCCTAAAAAACCATCCATAAGTGAAAGCATTCCACATTTGGTAGTGAAATCTACAATCTGGTCTATGTTGGGTAGGGAAAAATCATCCTTGGGACATGCTAAGTTAATGTCCCAAAAATCGGTACATACTCTAATTGTTCCTTCCTTCTTAGCTATAGGAATGATGTTGGAAATCCAATCAGAATAGTCGATAGCTTTTATAAATCTGACATCAAGGAGTTTTTGGAGCTCTTCCTTGACTGAAAGGGTGACCTTCGAATGCATCTTCCAAAGTTTCTACTTAACAAGCTTAGCACTAGGCTTAACTACCAAATGATGCATGACAAGGGAAGGATCAAGCCCTGGCATGTCGGCGTATGACCAAGCAAAAATATCCTGATATTATTTTAATAAATTGGTCAATTGCTCTCGCTCATCCATGGTCAAGGCTTTGCCTAGCTTAAGGACTCTAGGGGCTTCCTCAGAACCTATGTTCACATCTATGGTCTCCTCAATAAGGATGGACAAATCATCCTCAAGAGGAGGTGGGGAAGGAATCACTCCTAATTGCTCAAGGTCCTCGGGAGACATAGAACCAAAGTCCACTTGAGAATTAGAAGACTCAACCTGCATTGTGCAAGGGACAGACCCATCAAAGCAGATGTGATCTTGAGGTGAAGCCTCATCTGTAACATACAACTTTGGGGTCACGACTATGGGAGAGGGTGGCCCCTCATCCTCAACACTCCACTCTAAACCTTGATGAGATTCATCAAAGAGAAGCTCTAGACAAGAAGAGTTTTCTTGATCCTGTGATGGGATATGTGTAGAAGGTTCCTTAAATGAAGATTGTGATGAATGAATCTGGACTAGATCTTCTGATGAGCAGAATTCAAATGGGTGAGGATCACCCATGATGGTGATGATTTGATTTTTAAATTCAAATTTTACACATTGATGAAAAGTAGAAGGGACGGCCTTCATCGCATGAATCCAGGGTCATCCAAGAAGCAGATTAAAATATGCAAGACAAGATACCACGTAGAACAATGTATTTAAAATTTTGGGTCCAACTTTAAGGGGAAGTGATATGGTACCACAAGCTTCTTGGGACTCATTGTTGAAGGTTTTAATGATGTCACCGGATGCGATTAGATCTTCCTTTTTCAATCCAAATTTTTGAAAGAAATGATATGTACATACATTAAGAGAAGAACCATTATCAATCATGACCCTTTTAATAAGGGTATCTCCAATGAATGCAGTAATATAAAGAGATGAATCTTCTTGTAAGTCTGAGAAAGAAATATCAACATCCGAGAATGTGAGATGGGGTATCCCAAGAGAACTTACAATATTGGTCATATCACTAGGGGAAATATCAGGTGGGATAGGTTGCTACTTTAGAACATTTATCATGGCTTCTCCATGAGCAGGAGAATTCTGTAGAAGCTCTAAGAGAGAAACATTTGCTGAAAAACTCATCTCTTGTTGAGATCATTGAATTTGTTGATTCTGTACTGGCTTTTCTGAAGTAGTTGTTATCATACCAACCATATTATTATCATACTGATGTGGCACATTTTTGTAGGATATTTGATGAGTTGTCTGTTTAGCCCTATTATGATTCTGCTGACTGCTTGAAGATTGAAAATTGCTAGTATCAATACACCCTGCATCAATTAAATCCTGAACCACATGTTTTAACCTTTTGCAAGAATTTGTCCAGTGCCCTTCTACTCTGTGATATGCACAATATTGACCTACCTTATACCAATGAGTTGTAGTATCTAGTTGTCTTATAGGAGGTAATTCAATTGCTTTGGCTTCTAAAAGTTACTTCAAAATGGCTTCCATAGATATGTTAAGCCTTGTAAAATTCCTTTGAGGAGGTTTTTGAAGTATTATCTTTTGTTGTAGGCTATCAGTGACATTGTTAACAGGCCTACTATCACTATCACCTCCTGTATACTTATTCT
This sequence comes from Wollemia nobilis, assembly GCA_028583015.1. Taxonomy (NCBI): domain Eukaryota; kingdom Viridiplantae; phylum Streptophyta; class Pinopsida; order Araucariales; family Araucariaceae; genus Wollemia; species Wollemia nobilis. The sequence continues at coordinate 1,022,103 of JAQPPZ010010078.1, read as the reverse complement.
TATGCTGATATTTAGTGGGCTTCTCTTATTTAACCTTAAGTTGGCCTCTTTTAATAAGGGCCTGTTCCACTTTTCTAGCTAACTCAATTGCTTGATCAAAATATGTGACAATAGTAGTCTCTAGTGCATAAGATAATTATTCTTGTAGATTACCAATAAATATGTCAAGCATATCTTTCTGAGGTACAGGATGTCTTAACCGACCCACTAAACTTCTCCAACGAGCTAAAATTTCTGAAAAACTTTCTTCTTTATTCTGCTTTAAATTATAAAGATCTTTCATTGACACTTCTTTTTCAATATATGCACTAAAATGATGAACAAATAATTTTGCAGTCTCTCCAAAATTGTTCAAAGAATAATTAGGCAACTGATAGTACCACTCTAATGTTATGCCAACAAGACTCTTCGAAAAAGTTTTCAATAATAACATATCATCATAAATGAGATCATGGCAAGTTGTTCTGAACCTTCTTAAATGCTCTATTGGATCTTTTGTCCCTTTGTAAATTGGTAACACTGGCATGGAAAAATGCTTAGGATAAGGTCTGGCAACAACAATGGGATCCAATGGCTGATTACACATCTCTTTATAACTGTAAGTGAAACCTGAAGGCTGAATCGTTTCCATATTTGAAGCCAATTGTTTTACCATATTTGTCAAATTTTGTACTTTTGGATCACTATTGTGTATATTCCCCAAATTCCTTTGATTTAAGTTGGACATATGAAGGTTATTGTTATATGTGGTACCTTGTGAGAATGGAAAATTAACTTGTGGTGGAATAGAAGAAACAATGTTGATATTAGAAGATTGAAGAGGAAATTGAAAACAATTTTGGGTGACACTACTAATTGGAGGGACTCATGGATTCCCCCCAATGTTGGTGGTTACAGTAGTGGCATAAGTTGGTTGATGGATTTGATCATTATGATTCAAATATCCATTCAAGGGATTGTCCTGAAGTGGGATATCCTTTTCAAGTAATGCTTCTTCCTCTAAAGCTAGATCCAATGCATGTTTATGATATTTGTAAAAGGTCCATACATGGTCAAAATATTTGAATATGAGGTTCCCATTGGGTCCCTGAATAGGATCAAGATGATTATCAACCTCTTCTTCTTCTAGGTTAGGGTTTTCTCTATCAATTTGATCATTCTCATGAAGAATCTCATCAAACCTAAGGGGTCTTCATCCATCCCCAAGGTCAAAATCCATTAGGAAAGGAAAAAATAAAAGGGGAAGAACTAAGACCAAAGAAAAACCCCACTCACACAAGGAAATTATCTCTTTAAATATTTGGCACACAAATTAATGATCTTGATTAATGTTTTACAAGAAAGGAGGTGTTCACGTCGGGTTCACCAAAGATGTAGAGGGGGAAAATCGCCCTACCGCGTACAATTCCCAAAAGTTGGATCTACAAGAGAGAAGCCTTTGGGGTGAACCATGGGGGTATGTTGTTCTCTACACTCGGTTCTAGGGGGAAAAGGGTTCACCAGGAATGGTTTAAGGACTCACTCCAAGTCCTCAAGAATTTCGGGAATGTTTGATGTGTTTAGTTAAAAGCAATCACCTGAATTTGGCCTTTCTAGATCTATGCTATGAAAGATAAAGGACAATGCAGAAATACAGAATGCAGGAATACAAGAGATAACCCTTGTGAAAAATTGAACCAATATTCAGCATTGTATTCATTTTTGAATTTATACACACAACTGCAGATGAAAATAGGAGGAGGTTACAGAGAGGTTACAACAACATTCCAAATGGAGAGTCAGGACATGAGACTATTGTAACAATAATATACGCCAGATTACATTATATGCTAACATCCCCCCTTATTACATTATTTGGGTAATGTAATAACTACTAGTTATACTAACATCCCCCATTATTTTGAAATACATAGAGAGTTACGAAACAATTCAAATTTGACACGTGCAAGTGCCTTAGTGAAAATGTCTGCAACTTGAGCATCTGTGGGAATGTATTGAAGCTAAATTCGGTGCCTTGGAACTTCGTCTCGAATGAAGTGACATTGTGTGTCAATGTGCTTGGTTCTTTCATGATGTACTAGATTCTTGACAAGATTCAAAACACCCATGTTGTCGCAGAACAAGTGTATTGGAGATTTTTATGGAAGACCCATACTTGTCAGGATGCGACGCAACCATATCACTTCGCACACAGCTTCATGTGCGGCACGATATTCTGCCTCTATTGATGAAATAGCAACCACCTGTTGCTTCTTGATGTGCCAAGAGACAGGACCAGATCCTCAATGAAACAAATATCCTAAAGTTGATTTACGATCATCATATGATCCGGCATAGTCGGAGTCCGTGTATCCCTATAAGAAGAATTTGTTGTTCCTCTTGTATTCTAGGCCATATTCCATTGTGCCACGGACATAGTGAAGAACTCGCTTTGTTGCTTTCCAATGTGTAGTCTTAGGCTCCTGCATGAACCTCGAAAGATAGTTGACAACAAATACGATATCTGGCCTAGTGTTGGTCAAATATATGAGACTCCCAATCAACTGTCGATAGAGAGTACCATCTACCTGAGGTGAATCATCATATCGCGATAACTAAATTCCTGTTTCCATCGGAGTTGACATTGGCTTGCAATCAGTCATACGATATTTTTCCAATAGGGTCTTGGCATATTTTTTCTGAGACACTTTGATGTAGTGCTCCCTCGGCTGACTTCCACACCAAGACAATAATGGAGAAGTCCGAGATCTAACATCTCAAAATATTGACACAAGTCTCTTTTGACAGAAGAGATCATAGTTTCTGAACTCCCTGTAATGAGCAAATCATCAACATAGAGTACAAGCAACACTATTTCAGAACCTTGGTTCTTAAAATATAGGTTTGCATCTAATGGACATATCTTAAATCCATGCTACAGGAGGTGATTATCCATTTTTATATACCAAGCTCGAGGAGCTTGTTTCAAACCATACAAGGATTTGACCAACTTGCAAACTTTTTGCTCTTGACCTTCCACTTCAAATCCTTCTGGTTGAGTCATGTAGACTTCTTCTTGGAGATCACCATTTAGAAAAGCACTCTTGACATCCATTTGGTGTACTTTCCACCCATACTATGCTGCCATAGCACAAAGAACTCGAATGGTTGTCATCCGAGTAGTAGGTGCAAAAGTTTCCTCATAGTCAATGCCTTCTCTTTGAGCATAGCCCTTTGCAACAAGTCGGTATTTATGCTTATCTATTGTCCCATATGCTTTATACTTAACTTTATACACCCATTTGCAGCCTATGGGCTTCTTTCCGTATGGCAGATCGACAAGCTTCCAAGTTTTGTTTTTCATCAAAGACTTATACTCTGCATCCATAGCAGCCTTCCACTGAGGCTCACCAAGAGCATCTTGCACTGATCCAGGTTCAAGATCATCTATTGAAGACATAAACACCTTATCATTATCAATATCCATATCTTCTGTATCTCGCTCTGGATCTACAAAAATTTCCTCAAAATATTGACAGAGATCATCAACCCTAGTATTCTCTGTTGCAGCTTTCTCCTGTCGAGCCATGCTGCAAGTATAATGCCTATCCAATGTCAAATCTGGTGGAGTGGATAGCTTAGAATCTTTGATTGTATTTGTATACCACTTTGGATTCTTCTTCTGAGGTATTGAAGAAGATGAAGAAGAACCTCCAACCTTTGATGAAGGAGATTTATCAATATTAGTTTCCACAAGGTCTAGGTATACATCTGATGTGTTTTTTGATGTGAAAGCCTCATCAAAAACTACATCTCTACTAATGTGTATCTTCTTGGTCAAGGGATCAATCAAACGATAACCCTTAGAGTGCTCATCATACCCAAGAAGAATACACTTCAATGTCTTCTCATCTAGCTTCTTCCTTTTCTCTTTTGGTATGTGCATGAAAGCTTTACATCCAAAAATGCGTAGATGAGAAATGGAGGGTTTCCTACCACTCCATGCTTCCTGTGGAGTCATTCCTTGTAGGGATTTTGTGGGTGCCCTATTCAACATATATACTACTGTGGTGACAGCTTCTTCCCAATATAGTTTCTCAAGACTAGCTCCTGTGAGCATGCAACGAACCATTTCCATGATGGAACGATTCCTCCTTTCAACAACTCCATTTTGCTGAGGAGTATAAGAAGTAGTTAACTATTGTGTGATCCCATTTTCTTTCAAGAACTCAGAGAATTATTTAGAGGTGAACTTCCCCCCTCGATCTGAGTGAAGGGTCTTTATAGAAGTCCCTAACTCCTTTTCAACAAATTTCTTGAATTGCTAAAAAAAGCCAAATGCTTTAGATTTCAGTTGAAGAAAGAATACCCACATATTTCGTGAGTAATCATCCATGAATAACTGAAAATACCTCTTACCCCCACAACTGTTGGGAGTGAAGGGACCGCACATATCGGTGTGAACCAACTCCAGAGGTTTTGTTGCTCTTGTAGAGCTCTTTTCAAAAGGCACTCTATGTTGCTTTCCCGCTAGCAGCTAGAGCAAACTGGTAAAGTGGTAGAAAGGGAAGGAATACCCTTTACCATTTCATCCTTACTTAACTCAAGTAAGTAACCAGAACTCAAATGTCCATATCTCTTGTGCCATAGGGAAGTTGCCTCCTTTGTAGAAGTGATCATGGCTACATCTGGAGAAGAGATAGTATCTAGGGCAAATAATTCATGCTTATATGAAGCGGTTGCAATGTTCTTACCTCTCCTGGTGATAGAACAACACTTCTTGCCCCCCTCAACACTGAAATTTACAACCATATTTTTATCCAGAATTTGTGTCACTGACAATAAGTTGTTTGCCAGTCCTGGAACATAGAGGACTTTCTCAATCTGGCACTTGCCATCAGGAAGAGTGATAGATATTGTTCCTTCTCCCTAAACCTTGTAGGTTTTATCATCGACAATAGTGACCGGTTTGCCCTCTTTGGCCTCAAAATACTCAAACCATGATTTGTCACCAGTCATGTGCTTACTGGCTCCAAAATCAACATACCATATAGGATCCATCTGCTTGGACATTGTGGTAGTCATGAGAACTTTGTGGGCTCTCTCAAAATCCATGTCATATTCTTCAACAACAACATTCACTTGTTGTTTGTTCTTTTGTGGTTCATTTCAGCCTTTTTGTTTTGATTGTTTATTCTTATGCCAACATCTATTTGTATCATGACCTTCTTTGTCACAGATCTTGCAATATCTCTTTTTTTGTTGAGGTTGTTGAGTTTGTTTCCCTTTTGAATCCTTTTGTGAATTCCCTCCCTTCTGAAAATTACCCTTCTTCTGGTTCTACCCTTTTCGTTTGATGTAGAGGGCAGTGTTAGAAGAATCATCTCGCTGTAGTTGGCGTGCCTCCTCCTCTTGAAGCATATTAACCAACTCTACAAAAGTAACTTTCCATTGTGATACCTGAAGGGAAGTGATCAACACCCAATAAGAATCAGGTAAAGCTCTCAATACAATTGAGGTAAGGAGCTTGTCATCAACTGGTTCTCCCAAAGAATTCAACTTTGCTTTCAATTCAGACACTCTGCAAAGAAAAAATTCAACCTGTCTCCCCTCGCTTCATGCTTAGACTATGTAATTGAGATTGAAGAAATAGAATAGTGGAATCATTATTTCCCTCATATATAGTATTAAGGGCATCCCATGCCTCTTTACTATGTTCACAGTCAACAATATGGGGTTGAACTTCATCAGACATAGCAAGCAAAATGAGCACTTTTGCTTTGTTGTCTTTCTTTTCAAAGTCTTTTTGAGTAGTAGATGGAGCTGTAGCACCAAAGAATAGATGAATGTCTTGTTGTTGCTCTAGATACAACATCCCATAAGTCATCCATTTCTAGGATTACCTTCATCTTGTTTTTCCATGGTGTGTAATTAGGACCTTTCAACAACTGATGAGAATCGATCATTAATTTTGCAGACATGGTGAAGGTTCCTTATAACACCAATTGGTCCCCCTTTCGATATACCTTTTGCTAGGCCATTATACCATACAAAATACCCACCCTTACGTGAGGGAAACTATAGGTATTTAGAAAGATCAAAAAAAAATCACCCGCCCTTACGTGAGGGAAACTATAGGTAATTTTTAGAGATCATACGATACGTGGTACTTAAGCAGTACTGAAAGGGAATAGTCTTGTTGATGGAACCTACCATAGAAAGTATATAATCCTCATGTGTGGGGCGTAACTTCCCCTAAACACTTTGGATTTTAGAACTTTCGTCAGGATTTACGCCTAAACACAAGAACTATTAGGGTAATGGATGGAGTAAAAAAATGCAAAATGGCAAACTTATCTCTCCCCGATGATTTATAGAGAACAAGCTTAGACATTGTTTTGGCAGCTATATTAGGCAACGGATACAGTAGCGCAATCATGACAGCTTTACCTGTAAGTGTTGGCCAGAGGTATCACAAATACCGAACGCTGTAGTGCAATAAATTGCACGGATGGGTTTTAATTATTCCGGGGACTTAGGGAGTGAATTTGAATTTTTTTTAACTTTTAATGAAGTAGTGCAAAACAAAAAAAAAATGCAACCTACAACATAAAAGTGCCCACAGGAATGACCCACTAGGTGTCGGGCGCAGTCGAAAATGCACCTTTACAATAATGCCAAATTTGCTTTTCAAAAAATTACTCACTTTCCCCCTTTGATTTTTGAGAAAAAAAATTTGCAATCCCCCCTTAGGTAAAAAAAAAGTGATTTCAAAAAAATATTTCTAATCAAAGTTAAAAAAAATTACTTTACTTTACTAATCATAGTAAAAAAATATATATATTTTTTTTTATTATAAATTTTTACTATAGTAAAGAATAAAGTAATTTTTTTTTAACTAAGAAAAAAAAATTAAATTGAAATACTTTTTTTAAAAAAATTATTTACCTAATTGCATGCAAATGGTGGGGGGGGGGGCATGGTCGAGGGGAATCGACCCCGTGACCTTGCGGTCTCCTCTCGGGTGCCCTAGCCAGCCGAGCTAGTGCGCTGGCTAGAATGGAAAGGGGAAAAAATCCCCTTTCTCCAGCTGCTCGTGGCTACTAGCAGCTACTCTGCCACGATCTATGGTGCACGGGTGATAACTCGGTGATGAGCAGGCGAAGATACAGGCTGCATGTGGACGGACCAGCATAGCGAATGCTTCAATGGCTGCTTTAGGTGACTACTTCTGGTAGCTGTTCGTAGCTGGGCAGAGCATAAGCAGAGCGGGTATCTCAGGGAAGAGGAGACGCACGAGGGTGGCATGAAGCAGTGCAAGGAGGAGAATCCATGTAGGGTTGGCACCTAAGTAGTGCCTCTACTGGCAGGTGTACTTCAGGAGAAAAAAAAATTTGCCTCTATGCTCATAATCCCAGCTCTGATGCCATGTGAAAAATCGAACCAATATTCAGCATTGTATTCATATTTGAATTTATACACACAACTGTAGATGAAAATAGGAGGTTACAGAGAGGTTACAACAGCATACCAAATGGAGATTCAGGACATGAGACTATTGTAACAATAATATACGCCAAATTACATTATATGCTAACAACCCTAGAATTATTCTTTCTTTGAATGCTTTCTAACCTAGGGTTTCAAATAAACAATCCTTAAAAAAGGGCTCAAGAAATAATGCACAAACAGAAGTAACCCTAGATGCACACTATATTTTGTTATCTTTCAAATGCCTATAAATTAATATAAAATCAGATCTATGATTTTAAACCAAAAATATAAGCACTTAGCATATAGTCTATAGTTTAATGGAAACACTTATCTTAACTGGTGGTTGATCCAAGATTTCATCCTCTTATCCAATGATACTAGAAATTCTTGTTCCTGCAAGATAACTTAAGAAACACTTGAAAATATTATTAGTGTTAGGGGGGCTACTTAGGTCATTGTACAATAATTCTTGGAGGAACAATAGTCAAGCCTCCTAGGTCCTTTTAGATGACCTTTAATAATAGAACCAGATATTGATCTTTGGATATTAATCATAAAATAAAAGTGCAGCTAAATACAAACAGAATGCAGAGCATACAACTATGATATAAATTTAGTATAAGATGTTATCATGTAGTTAAAAATATCAAATTACCTCTAGATTGATTCTGAGTGAAATCCCACTCCATAGAGAGTTGGCATAATAACACAGAAGATAAAGTCGTGCCCCATATGGACTAGGTACAGTTTCACCTCTGTAAAAAGAATCTCTAAGTTTGAGCCTATGAGGTCGTGCCCCATTAATACCTGGCATGACTTCACGTGAGACATGAAGAAAATAAAAGTAGAATGTGAAATGCAATGCAGATGTATAAACTAAATTAAAACAACTAGTGAATGGCGCAAAAGCAAGCAAAAATGTCAAGACGTCTGACTAGTTGATCTCTCCTTTAGGCTACGACACGAATCCACTAGAGTGAACAGCAAATCATATCAATTTAGCAGAAGATAAAATTTGCACTTAAACCCAGGTGTTTTAGGTGAGTTGGAGAGGAGAGGGCAATCCTCCAAGTGAGGTCCCAGGTTCAAATCTCCACGCTACCAAAAATATAAAATTGGGTATCCAAAATCCAATTGATAATTTTGGTGCGGGTAGGGTGGGGTGTGACTCCCGGGTGACTTTGATGGTGTAGAACCCCTTGTTCGTGGTCTCTCAGACCAAGGCGGTCTCGCAAGGGATTTTTTTCTTAAAAAAAAATTGCACTTAGGAGTTAGCTTTCTTGCAGGAAAAAGAAAGCAGATAGAAAACAATTGCAAGCGTGTTAGAATAATTGCATGTAAAAATCATCAAATTGGGTCTCCTAAAATGAGAGATAAAACCCTTATTTTATAGTGATTTTGAAGGTAAAAAGAGTAGGAAAAACCCAATAAGGCTGATGCCAAAACATGCCAATTGGAAGAATTAGGATTTTCATGGTAGAAACCCTAAAACGGCAAAATCGTGCCCTATCTCGATCGACTACGATTTTGCCTATGTGAAGTCACACCCCATCTTAACTGGGTGTGATCTCACATAGAGGAGGAAAAATGGGAAAACAAATGGAAAGGGTCCTATCCCATGCCTTGGGCAAGTGTTGGAGGCCTCTTAGAGGGTTCAAGGAAGATTTCCCACTAAAGTGGGTCAATTTTCCATGTCTACATTATTTATATCAACATGACATAATATTAGTCCTGAGGTGTAGACCAATTGGTTTGGCCAAACGCCTTAAGGGGGATGGAGGTCCAAGGTTCAAATATTAGGCCTCATCGTACTGAACGGTTATCCCTTTCTTGGTGCTTTTAGTGGCGTTAAATGTTTAAAATAAATGTGGCATGGTGGTTATAGGGGTGGATTACATGAAGTATTGTGTGGTGGCTTCTAGGTGGACAACGCAGAATAATATGGCAGCTATAAAAAATGGATAGTGTACCTAGATCATCGCGATGGCTACTGATTCCACCATTTAAAATAAAAATAAAAAAACATGACATAAAATTAATAAATAAAATAACAAGTTGACATTTTAAGAAAAATCCTGTGAAATTTTCTATGAGGATATTCAATCTATCACCTCTTTATGTTTGCATGACACACACTCAATTAAATAGATAATGTATTGACTTTGTGAGAGGTAGTCGTAGATGGTTTTGGTAAAAAATGTTAATCCACTTCTTTATGACATTGACAATGATGTTTCCTCTCACCAATAAACTTGCTAAACAAAAAATAGAGAAGGAAAGTCAAATAAGTATCACCAATCAAAGTCAAAGAGAAAAAGAATTCAAGGAATTAGTGGACCCCATAGTCATCCATGTTAGCAATAATGGATCCCACTTAGACAACATTAGATGATTTAATTTCTTATTGTAAAAATATGAAGGGAAAGTTCTACAATTAGAGATCCCACCAAATAGGGCTCAAACAAATAAACTAAGCTACCAACTATCATGGATGAGATGATCTAGTGGACTTAAGAAGTACATTTTCGTAATTTTAGAAATGTGATTTAGTATCGATATGTCTAATATTTAAGCAAGATATAGAAATAAATTCCCACCATATTCATGGATCATTTTATCCACACATTAAAGAAGTATGAAGATGTAGTAAAAGAAAAAAAATGCATACATGAATAGATTGAATAATTCATTGATGGATTAGGATGATGTTAGTCAATATAGTGATCTTCTCATAGTGTAAATGGTTGTTTCAGTTAAAAAACTATTTGGTTTGTAAATTAAGCACCAAAAGCATTGACTTGTTAAAGAAAAACTAGAAAAATGAAGATGAGTTCCAAAAAGGCTATTTTGGAAAGGAGCATACAAATTTTGAGGGGAACAAACACTTCAACACCAAATCAAGTTGAGAAATTGAAATTAAAAACATTGGAAAGGTGATTGAGTATCGATATGTCTAATAGCCAAGCAAGAGATAGAAATAAATTCCCACCATATTCATGGATCATTTTATCCACACATTAAATAAGCATGGAGATGTAGTCAAAGAAAACAAATGCATACATGAATAGATTCAATAATTGATTGATGGATTAGGATGATATTAGTCAATCTAGTGATCATCCCATAGTGTAAATGGTTGTTTTAGTGGAAAAATTATTTGGTTTGTAAATTAAGCACCAAAAGCATTGACTTGTTAAAGAAAAACTAGAAAAATGAATATGAGTTCCAAAAAGACTATTTTGGCAAGGAGCATACAAATTTTGAGGGGAACAAACACTTCAACACCAAATCAAGTTGAGAAATTGAAAATCAAAACATTGGACATGATAATATGACTAAAAGTCACATGTTTTAGAATGTGAATAGAGTATTTTTTTGTCTTAATAGTAGTTCCACCTTATTTTGATATGAATATTGATTCCATTTTAATTTTTATTCTAAAGAAATAGACTCAAAGTTCAAGTTTAGAAGTTTTGAACAATTTCTACTTATAAATAGGTGATTATGCACAAATTTAAGGATTTTCATGGTGATCTAATAACTTGACCTATTATTTTTATTTAGTATAACTAAAAATTTCTACTAAATATTTTATTTCTTATACATGCTTTATTGATATTTATATATTTTTATTTTATTCTAACCTTATAAATGCTAATCAAAATAAACATGTATAGCTATTAAATTATGAATCTCCCAGTTTCTATTAATCATTTCAACAAATGAATGATGCAAATGCATTTAGGTTGAATAAATTGTAGATATTGAGCTTTTGTGAATATTAATTAGATTACATCATCTCACACTATTTAAATTTCCACCATTCTATATTTTTCCCTTAATTATTTTATAAAATAAAAAAATAAACAGTGTGTCAACCCTCTTTGAAGGTTGACTAGGTAAAAATCCAAACTTTCAAGCTTATTGTGGTTTAATGGAATAAGGTAACCATTAGGAATATCAACAACCACCACTTATTTTTTCATGTGGACTGAATAATTAAGAAGATATTCAAACCATCAAACTTCTAGATTTACTTATTTCTAGGTTTGATTTTTTAAAGGAATTCCACACCTAGTTTATGTCTACCAGTATCCTCTCTAACCTTATAATTTAAATCAAGGTCAAATAATACCTTAACATTCGATAAAAACAATTCACTTCATCAAGAATTATACAAAAGCTTTAATGCTCTAGATAAAGCTTCAAATTTATTCTGTAAAAACACCAACCCATTCTTCTATTGGTCCCTCCTAACTAAAGGAGACCAAAATTTTTGTCTATAAAAATATCAAGCTAGAGAAAGACGTGTAGTTGGTTCCTTAGTTTGAATTTTGCTTGTATACACTTTGGAAGCTCTACCAAGGTTTTATTATAAACCTTGTTAGTTCCCAAAATAGAGATAAGTTCTTTGTGCTTCCTAACATACCTTCATCCATCCTACATAATTGCATATTTATAATATAAAATATTGCTAATATTAATGGGAGTATCAACAAGATTTAGAATCCATTGTTAGTATAATTCTTAAGGGTTGAAACTTTAACACTAGTAGTTACTTTTTATTTTACATCCATTGTATTGAAAGGCAGCATATAGTAGAACAAAGGCCTTATTATATTCTTTATTGGATTGAAATATATGATAAGTATTCATATAACTTAATTTTGGTCATGGTCTAGCTTTGAATTAACCCCTGAATTCATTTAAATTCAAAATCAACTATATTTCTACTATGAATAAAGTTGAGTTGAGATTTAACATTTTTATATTTTCTTTGGGTAGTCACAATTCAAATGCCCTTGTCCCTCACAAACATCAAATATTTAGATTTTTTATGTAAATAGTAAGTAAAAAAAATTCAAACGATAATCCCATTACCTTACTAGTTATTGTAATGTTTGTATAGGATCCATATTTATACATGCTTAAGGATGAACTCATAGACTAATTTACTTATTCTCATATTTAAAAAAAAATGGTTTATCTAGTTGGATCAAATGTTACATAATAAAGGATAAAAATCTAAAGTGAGAAAAGACAAGTTAGCCCACATAGGATAACATGAGCAAGATGACCCTTTAATCTAAACATTAAAAATTTTCACCTCCAAGTAATGGATTTTATGATAAGTTATCTATATTACATACTATAATAGTACCTTTGAAGCATGAAGGAACAAAAAACATGAAATATATGCTCTTTGTAAACCCTTTGTAACTTCTAGGCCTTAGCCCCAACTTTCTCACTTGATGTTGGCTCATTGAAATAAATCTTGCTATGAGGAAATTGTACATACTTAAATTAATAATCCATAGTATATTAGGCCCAATGATAAATGTCTTTTCTTAAATTTAATTTGGTTATGATCACACAAGTCATCTCAATGCCAAATATGGAATGTTCCTACCTAGCAATATTCACAATCCCATCTTTAAGCTCTTAAATAAGTATTGATAGTTTCATAAAATAGTATCTTTATTTCATATCCTCCCTTCTATCATATTCTAAATCTTATCTTATCTAAAAAAGATTCAAATTTTTATTTTCCCTACTTTCTAGCTTTATTACACATAAAGATAAAATTATTTTTGTCAATTCATATTGTCAAGTGGTAATTTTAACTATTAAATGGTGATTTTATTTGTAAGATGACAAATCATTTTAAAAATAATCCTACTATTCATATACTAGATCCAATACTTATCCTAACCTAAATCTACATGCATATGCCCTTATTGTGGTGAATCTAACATGTTTTGGCCTCATTATTCCTATTTATATCCATCATTTTGTCTTGCTTAAGGACCCTAAATTTTAATTACATCATTATAATATTGAAATCATTCCATATAAGGTTAATTAATCAATTGTGGTCCTCTCATCATAATTTTTTATTTATATTTGATATATTTTTATCTTTCCTTTAGGTGCATAACTATAAAGGAAATAAATCAAGGTAGTCTTCCCTATCATTCAACACCCAACCTTGTAATCTCACATTTCCTGTTGGGCACTCTCTATTCCCTAAATGTAGATAGGTCAACCTTTGTATTTGAAATTATAAGTAATTATATTGACTGTTATATCACTTAGATTTATTATTTTTTAATGTTTTGAGGGAACCTCTCATCGTACTGAATTTTCTAGTGAGGAATGTGATGTTATTTTGTTTTCATGTTTGTGTATTTTGCTTTGAGTTTCTATAAATTTCATTTGATAATTAGTGTAGTTTACTACTATTGCATGTAACATATTTCAATATACATTACATTTACTCTTTAATATATGTAGCATCTTATGAGAGTTATTTTTATTTTATTTGTTAGTTAGCTTCCTTGCATGTTCATGTACTAATGTTGTCTTTGTCTTATCCCTTTCTTTTTTTATGCAATCTAAATTAAAGGTTAACGAATCTCTTATTCACTAACCTACAATCTCTCTAAATTTTCATCTTAAAAACAAACTCAAGTGGACAAGAGCAGACAACATCCTATATTCTTTCGGTTCACCTTTCTAAATCTCACCTTATAGAAAGGATGCCAATAGTGGTCCCCTCACCTTTTTCATATCCTCATCAATATAGGACAACTTGACCATGGCATAAGGATTATACTTTAAGGTCCATAACACTTAAAGGGGGATTCCTATTTCCTAACCCTATATATGTTTATCTATGTAGAATTACTTTGGTATAACACCTTAGTTCTTAGTTACAACACCTCCACGAGCTAACTACCACCCACCTAGTAATGAACATGATCACCCAATCCTCATAGTTCAAGGTGCCCCTACTTTACTGACTTATGAATGATTTACCAAGACCTCACCACCTTGGGAATACCTGAACCTCGCCATTCAAGGTATATTATTCACAAAAATCTGGTTATTGCATTCTCACAACTCCTCTTAGATTAAAAATCACTTGGTTATTACATCACCACAACTCCTCCCAGGATTGGGTTATCTTCTTGACTCAAGGGTTCTAATATGGCTTTCAATCTCAACCAAGCCCTCCTAAAAATCCAAGAATCATATAAAAATTGAAACATAATATCTCTCCCATAAAACAATAATGTGCAAAGCTTTCACATACCTAATTATAACATAATTCTAAAAGTAGAACTTAAGCATTTCCATTTAATACTAGCATTTAGCATTACAAATGAAAAGTATGAACAATAATTAAAGGAATTATAATCCCCAAAAAAATATAATGAATTTTGAACACATTCCTTCATAAGCATTCCAAATACTTTTCATAAATAAACACCACAATTAATTTTCCATTCACAATAAGTTCTATTCCAAGATCTCAAAGAAATGACATACACTCTTTCTTTCATTGATCAATTCTTGAAATATTAAAACAAGAGTATCTACAACATATTTCCTCTAGTTCAAAATTACAATCATCATTTTCCAAATATGAGCTCTTTCTCAATAACAATGCTATGAACAAAACCAAAGATCCAAAGATCCTATTTCTCTTTTCAAGGTGCTCCTCTAAAAGATCTTTTCCATGAACTTGATAAGAAATCTAGGGATCAAGATAACTCATGATATCCAATGCAATTCTAACATGCATTTTAACAATAATATAGGCACAGATACAACAATACATCTTCAAACATCTCCACTAAGCTTGGATAGAATCTCATACTTATCCTCTGTAATGGATTCTATTATCTACTCAAGCCTTTGAAACCATTACTAAACATTCATAGCAAATACTCTTTAATCCATTCATAACAACCCTTATGCATATATGAATTAAAAATCAAACCTCCCATAATAGTTTTTCAATTCCATAAGTTACAAGATTTACTTTTCTATAATATTTTATTTTTAAAAAATAAAAAAATAAACTCTAATTTTATACATAATAAAGCTATCAAACTTCTAAGCTCTAATAGACTTTAAGGTAATATTTTTTCCTGTTTCAACCAAATCAAAAGTAAAACTTATATAATCATGGATGGAAAACATGAAAACACTCAGACCTTGCAAACATAAAAAGGTACATTTCATAATATACAACTAGCTTCCAAAGAGCAGTCCAATGTTAATATTACTTAACGATAGTCAATATTAATCGGCTAAGAAAAATATTTAATTACTAATATTCATTGATAAACCATAGTTATCAATAGCAACCATTGCATTAAAAATACACCAAAATTTTAATTCCTAAATCATAAAGTTGAGTAGAAGAAGATTTAAAATCATAAACCAAAAATATAAACCTCCAAAGCTGAAGTAACACAAATATTAACTAACAACTAAACTAAAACTCATGATAATCTATACTTCATAGAGCTAGCAATGAGAAGAAACACCTATGAACTAACACCAAAGTGCTACTTCAAGAATACCCTCTTGATAAACATCTAAATACATAGACCCACAATGTCAATTGAATGTAGTCAACGAATGACAAACTATGTAGCAACTAGGTACTCAAAGTCTATAGTTATCACTCAATAGTCAATGAAGGGCACTTCCAAGCTAGCATAATTCACTTAACACACAAGGCGATTTATGTAGACAACTACACATAGAAGCATAAATAATTTAAAAAATGAACATGAATTCTGTAAATAGAGGAGAAAAAACTCTAAGAAAAGCATGACCCAACCTACGATATTCTCAACTGATCATAGGCAAAAACAAAAGCAACGAGATCAACAAGGTTGGCTAAAAAAAATCCATGAAATAACAAAACCATAAATCTATTATATCCATCAACTGAGTAGAGAAAGAAACAAGCTCTATGTACTCATATTAACAAACCATAATACATAGCAACAAGCACTTAATAGATCTTGAGGATATTTACCTCTACAAACATCATTACCAAGAATTTCTCTACCTTCAAACTCCTATCTTCTGATCCTCTTCTTGCTTGCTCCTCCAAAATATCTTATGTTGGCCCTCAAACTGAGCTAGGAGCTCATTCAAATTCACATTCAAAAAAGGAGATCAACATCCAAGATAGGGACATCCATTGCATGTTTTCCCATTACATAGCAACGTAACATCTTTCAAGAATTTGTTGTCACCCTCCACTAATAATCTCTTTTATTATGTTATTGTTTTAATCATTTAAAACATTTCAATACTAAAAGCTTTTTAATATTATATTTCTAATGTTTCCAACATTAGAAACTCCAAATATTTATTAGGAATTAAGGTTAATTAATCTTGCTTTTTCTTTTATTTGAAGCTTACCTATTTATAAGGCAAAATATAAGTAATTAATCTAATAACTCATCCAAAATATTATTACCTCTTAGTGTTAATTACTAACAATAGGATGAAGTTGAAATATTACTACAGTGGTAAGGGCTTTGGGTTCTCTTTGAAAGGTCCAAGGTTCAAACCCTACTCGGTATGAGGGGACCAAGACCCCTCATAAAAACCTATGCAAACTCATTTTAAAAAGTTGTAAGTTTACTTTAGTGGTAAGGACTTTGGCCTCTCTTTGGGAGGTCCAAGGTTCAAACTCCACTCAGTATGAGGGGACCAAAAACCCTCATAAAAATTTGTGTAAACTCATTGAGAGTTGCAAGATTACTGTAATAGTAAGGGTGTTGGTCTCTCTTTGAGAGTTCTAAATTTCAAACCCCACTTAGTATGAGGGGACTGATATCTCTCATAAAAACCTGTGTAAACTCATTTTAAAAAAATTACTAACAATAGGGTAATTGGATTAATTACTTACCAATTAATACCAAATGTTAATATTAATTATTAACATTGATATTAATATTTCAAGTATTAATATTACTAACCTTATTAATACTTTATTGGATTAACCAACCAATTCTATGCTTCCAAAATGAAGAACACAATCTTATACTAAGAGGGGGGGATGAACAGTATAAGACCTATTTTTACTTTTTCTTTCCCAATCAATATTATGCAAAGTATCAATAGCAATATCAACAACAGTAATCAAAGCAATGCACAAATCACCACACACAATAGAGACACCAATTTAACGTGGTTCACCCAATGCGGGCTACTCCACGGAGAAAATATTTCACTAAAATTTTCTCAACAAATCTCTTGGGAAACCTTTCCCTATTACAATGTTTATGGACATATGTCCAAAGGAGACACCAATCCCCTAATCAGGTTCATGGATCTATATCCATAGGAGACATCAATATCCTCAACTAGTTCATGGATCTCTATCCACAAGAGAACTCCTTTCTCCTCTGCTCTGGTTGATGATCTTCTATAAGAATTGTTGCCTCCACTACACTAGCTAATGGATATCTATCCACTGAAAACTCATGTCCTCACTCAAAAAACCTATCCTCACTACCCTGACTAATGGATCTCTATCCACTAGAGACTATCGCCCTCTATACTGTGTCACCTCCAAAGCTTGCTCTCAGATCTATCTCAAAGCTATACTAAACACAGTCCTTCGGTCTAGCAAAAATATGCTCACTCTTTCTCTCTATTATGGCACAAACCTATCCTCAAATCTACACCAAAATATGTCCTTAAATTTGCACTAAACACAGTCCTTCGGTCTAGCATAATTTTATCCTCAATCTCCCTCCTTAATCCTTCACACAAAGCTTGACTTAATTATAAATCAACTTTGCTAGATCTACCCCAAACCTTAACCCAAGGTTTGAACAAATCAATCAACCAACTCTACTCACAAGTCTTCTTAAAGACTTGTCTTAAATCTTCCTTTTAAGCATCCACAAAAGCTCACACTTATATATTCAAAATTCCTCTCTATAACTTGTTCAATCTACTCAACAAGTCCTCACTAGAACTTGTCCAAACTACTCAACAAGTCCTCACTATACTTACCCAATCTGTATTGTAAGCTTCCACAAAATCTCACACTAATCTATCCACAAGTCCTCTCTAGAACTTATCTCAAATCTGCTCAACAAGTCTTCACCAAGACTTACCTTAAATCTTCTCAACAAGTCCTCACTATAACTTATCCAATCTCATAGAAACATATAGAGAATTGTTAGAGACTCAATATGCTTCACACTCACCACAATGCTCAATCACTTTCGATCTCTCTTTTTATCACAGAAACATATAGAGAATTATTAGAGACTCAATATGTTTCACACTCACAAACACTCAACCTCTTTCTCAAATCAATTCAGAATATGGAATAATTTGTTTCACATAACTAGAACTATCACTTCAACACTTCCACTTGAATAGGCTCAACCAACTCCACTCAATCAATCACTCGATGAAATACTCCTTTCTCACAAATTCCAAGCATATGAACACTCACTCAATTATTTACAACAATTTTTATCAAAAAATATCACATAACAATGATACTCATGATATTTTACAAACCCTAGTTCAAGATAGTTCTCAACTTCACATAACAATGATACTCATGTTCTTTTACAAACCCTAGTTCAAGCATATGAAAGCTTTACTCAATATTTCCAACAATGCTTATCAAACAAGGTTTTTATCATCAACTTTCACTTAGAAAACCTTTAACAATCAAACTCAACAATTCTTATCAAACAAGGTTTTTTATTATCAACTTTCACTCAGAAAAACCTTTAACAATCAAAATAAAAAATTCTTATCAAAAAACCCTTTTCTCTCCAACTTAGAATTCACAACATCCAACAATCACTCACAAGGAATATGTGCCCATACCTTTTGTTTATTGAATAATTGACCTCAAAATCTATTTTAAACACAATTTTCTTCTTTGTCAATTTCAAAGTGTAGACACCTAAATCGTGTCATGCTTAGGGGAGCTACTCACATAGACACATTCATAAGATCAGATGACATAATCTTAGACTTTCCAAGCATTAACAGTGGTTCTCACCACTCATTTGGGGCATTTTCAAGACATCCAAGCCTACCTACTCAAGCTAAGAGTGGCCAGATCCTAGCTACTCAAGCCTAGAGCGGCCAGACCTTAGCCACTGCAGATGATAACGACTAGATCTTAGTCATTGCAGACGATAGCAGCTAAACCCTAAAAGTATTTTTTCCAACAAACATGTCTAATCATGGGTAGAAGTGGCAGTCTGCATGCAATAAAGGTGATATGTAGTAACTTTGCATTCCTTTTCATGACCAATTCACATAGGAAACTTGATTTTGCATTTAGAATTTAGTTAATTGGCCTCCAAACATAAACAAAGAAAAAAATCTTCTCATGCTAATGATCAGTTCGCATAGGAGACTCAAGTTGGTAGTTATATTTCAGTTAACTGGCCTCCAAACATAGAAAAGACAAAAATATTCTCATGCTAACTCACACTACGCATGAGAAATTCATTCCTAGGACTTGGACATAGACCTAGGGTTTCACACTATAAAAGGTGTAATCCTAAGAGCACAAGGCATCGATCATCCATTAATCTTGGTCATTAAGAAGAGTTTTTTTGAGACTTGGAGAGTTCCCTTGGAGATCACGTGTATGATGAAGCCCTGACAGATTTGAGAGCATAGCAACCATTATTTCAACATCAAATACAGGCTTTGATCCATAGCTTTGGAGCAAAGAGGACGAGAATCACTTTAGCGGTTGTTGTCTTGGACAGTGGCCCATAGGCTTAGCTTAGGGTTCTAGACATTAGAATAATTATTTTAGCATATCATTAGCATAGCATCATTTCATTTGTTTGCATTCATAGCATTAGTCTAATTTGCATTTTCTTTCATTTGTTATATTGAGTACTAACAACCTCATCTAGGGAGGCATTCCCAGACATCTAAGCATGTGTTGTTGTTCCATTGCTTACAGGGCCACAGGTTGATTAGACGAAATCTGCAACATATGAGAGCAAAAGGGATCCCTCTAGGAACCAGACCTAGAGAAGGAGGCATCTATAAGCCCTCATATATTTTTGTGTGCGAAATCAGGAAGCTTTTTGAAAGTGCACCACCTCTTCATGAAAGAGGCACTATTTACCTATTTATAACCTTATTGTATCAAAATGGGTATCCCTAATAGGGATCGACATGTAACCGGGTTTCAATATGAATAAAAGAGATCCATATTTGTTATTTTCTTGTTATATGATTTTCATTGTCTTCCATTTCATCTTGGGTTCTTAATACATTGTAAGTAGCGTAAAAGAGAGCAATGCATGCATCCCAAGGTTGCTATAGATGGCGATCACAATGGGACCTCCACTGATTTTTCATTTGCTACTGGAATACTAACTTAGTTTTGTGTGCAGGTCTAGCCGCTCTGAGCTACAACGGCCAGAAATCAGTTGCTTTTAGCTACAGTGGCCAATAGATATTTAGCCACTCCCACTAATAGCGGCCAAGAACAAACCGCTCTGGTCAACTGCGGCCAGAATTAAAGTGCAGTAGAGGTCAAAACAATGACTCTCTGAGCTGGATCAAAGTTTGGTACAGCTTATTTGATATTTTGTAGCTTTCTATTAGCTTCTGTGTGTCTAAAATAGATAACTTAAAGCACATTTATGTTTGGAAATTGAAAGAATAAAAGGAGAAAGAATTAAGCATTTTTCATATCTTAGATCTTCTTTTAGATTTCCACTAGGCGTTGCTAGGAATAGTGGCTTATGCCTAAAAATTTCACCCTAGAATCCAACATGCTAGACATTGTATGTTGTTTGCTTGCTTTGAGGCCCTGCTAGAGGCCATAGCTGCATGAAATAAAGTGTGCTCATACAAATCATAGTAGTTCATGCATTTTCCTGAATATTGAAATGTATTTTTGCACTTAGGCATATAGGAAAGCCTCATTGTTGCTATATGATGCACTTTATGTTATGCAATCTTAAAATGAAAACCACAAACGCATGTCTCATTTAAACATTAGGGAGTTGGATTTCATCACCAACCCTCAATTCAGTCCAGTGACATTGGAATTCATATCCTTCCATTGGTTTACCCCCTAGAGCTTCCTAGAAATGGATTGAGAAACTTACTTATAGTGATACTAAGTTACTTGTGCTCAAATTGTCTCCCACTGTTGGAACAATCATTGGTTCAAAGTGGAAGAGCTAGGCGAACCCCCCACTGGGTCTTCAGCGGTGTACCCTAGCTTCTTTTGAGAAAATCATGTTTGGCATGATTGTACTTAATTTTGACTATGGATGAGTCTTCTCATTATTAATCCAAGAAAAAGAGCAAGAAATCGAAAGAACAACACATCAAAACACACCAAACAATTTATGGCACACTTAAAACTATAATCAAGATAAACATTTGCTTGGTATTGTGTGGAATTGCAACTCAAAATATCAATTCATAAAAAACATGGTCAAAATAAGAAGTAAACACCCTCAGTCTAATATCGAGGGAGAGACTGAAGCAACTCATACCCATAGGAGTAGTCGTAGTAACATTGAACGACCTACCTGTAAGACCATGAGATGTAGCTTCGTGAGCTTAAGGGATGATAACTCAACCCTTGGGGGATCTCCTCAAGAAACCCCAAATGGGGAACCACATTATGGAACAAATTCACATAAACAAAAAGAGGCTTCATAGCCATCCTCATCAAGGAGACATGAGGAGACCTCAAGGGCCTCAACTAAACACACAGAAACATCTCAAAGATGTGAGGAAGCTTCAAAGGCTTCCTCCTCACATGGACATAAAGAAGGTTCTAAAACTCATTCTTCACATAGGGATGACGAGACTGCTACATATCCATCCACATGGAGAAAACATGTCACCACAAAGTCCTCTTCATCAAGAAGGCAAGCAAGAATTACAACACCTCAAGATTCACAAGAAACACATGAAATAGGTCTACCCACTGAAGGGCGAGAAACTAGAGCTACATCTAGTAATGAGAATCATATAGAAGAAAACATTCACACAAAAGGAAATATTCCCATAGACTATGACCTCATAGGAGTGAATGGCACCCCATGGATCAGCCATGGAAAATAAGACAACTATACGGGTTGGATCGGTTTCCTACATGACCAACTCAAAGAATTGTAGCTATTGAGAACTCTACATCTGGAAGCTCATGAAATGTGACTTCTAAACATATCTCTTAGTTTGGGGGTACCTCAAAGTGACCTCGTAGTAGATGCATAGAGTCTGATTGTAGGGATACTCAATAGTACATTAAGCAAGTCACATTAGCTAGCAAGAGTACAGGTATAGTAGAAACCTCCTCGAGGAATCTGCAAGTCAAGATAACAATAACAAAGTTAGATAAACATGATTCTTCTATAACAGCACAAATTGATTGAATGATGTGGTTAGAAAATGCATTATGTAAGGAATGATAGCTAGTGGAGGCTCTCAAATAGGATAAATAAAGAGAAAGACTCTTGCGCCAGCATGAGAAGTTCTTAAGATCAGGCTGAGCGGATAGCTCTTAACAATTTATAGACAAATGGTGGTGACCACCAAAGAACTAGACATGCTGACTCACCTAAGGAGAGGCACACTATACAGGATAGCCCACAACAAAATCCCTTGCCAAATCATGAATGAAATTTGACTAGTGGGGAGAGGGCAAACGCAACAAACTAGGATCACAATCCTGAGTCCCCTTGTAGGAGGGAGGAAAACATAACAAATCAAATGGATAGAGAGTTACCTCCATTGCCACTATGAGTAGGCTTAAAAGAGGAGTAAATCCATGCATCAAAGGTATTTCAAGAGCTTGTTAAAAATATGAAAGCCTTTGAGAAACAAGAGGCAGTCGGGAACTCGCCAAATTTGAGCAAAATACACAACCAACCATTGTGCCCATCAATCCCTAGCCCTCCATATCCTAATAACTTTGATATGCCTAGGTTAGAAAATTTTAAGGGTGAAGAGGATGCACAAGAGCATGTCACCAATTTTATCAACACCTATTTTCATCTTGAAGACAATGATGCTCTCATGCTAAGAACATTCATGATGATATTTTCAGGTGCTTCCACTCAATGGTTCAACAAACTACCTAAGCATAGCATAACCAATTTTGAACAACTAGTAAATGCATTTTTAAAGCATTTCTCCTTTGGTGCTAAGAACAAGGTGAACCTTTCATACCTGGCCAACTTGAAACAGTATGATGATGAGCCAATAATGGATTATGGGAATAGATGGAGAAAAGTCATGGCAAAATTATCATTCTCTGTTTCCACAGAAGAGATCATTTGCATGTTCACCAAGAGTTGCTCTAAACACATATCCCTCTTGCTACAACTTCAACAATATCCTTCGTTTGAGGAATATTTGGCATAGGCCAAGCTCATAAAATAAATAAAAGTAGATGAGGGAACCATTAAACTCTAAAACAAAAAGGAGTGGAACAAGAATGGTAAGAATGACAAGTACAAACAGAAGCAGGTCAACCCTGCTCCAATAAATCAAGTCGTATTTGCTACACCCAAGTATGGGTGTGCATAACAACCCCATAACTATCAAGCATATCCCCTGCCAGCCAATTACGACCAAAGGAACAATCAAGGGTGGAACAGAGAACGCAAGCTACCTTGTTATTTCATGCCTCTAATAGAATCAATGCAATAAATCTTTAATCAGTTAAGCAAGGCCAGTAGGATCAGATTTCCTGATATACCTCTTATATATCCCAACCATCCTAAGACAAAAGTATATAGGGAAGATCAATTTTGCCCTTATCACAAGATACTAGGGCATGACATTGAGGCTTGTGTTGGTTTTAAGAATCAAGTGCAAAACATGATTGAGGCAGGAGAACTCAAAGTTGACAACCCACTGGATCCCGATAATAGAGACATGGGCATATACAAAAACCCATTACCCAATCATGAGGCCCCTAGAGAGCAAGGGGTCCAATTCAATCAGGTTTGAGCTGATATACCTACCCACGGATGCATTGGGATGGTTGAGATTGTTAACATAGCAACAAGGACTAGGCAGTATGGTCAACCACAACCTCTTGTAGCTCCCATGAATGTCCCAATTGCACCTAGGTAGAGGCAATACAACCTTCCAAGTCCACCAAAATGACTTGTGGTAACTATCCAGAGTATATTAAAGCAAAACCTACAGACGACTCCAACTAAGTTATCCATCTATGAGCTCATACAACAGTCCCCAAATCATAGGGAGAATTTAATGGAGATCTTAAGGACAATTGATCTCCAACCATAATATGTGAATGCATTCACTCACTTTGTGGGACAATTACAAGAATTCCAGGAACCTATAATTCAATTCTATGATTATGATATTAAGGCAGTACTTTCTGCCTTACCAGACCCTTCGCTAAACATTGAAGCAGCAATCAATGACTTACCTTTCAAGAGAGTCTTGGTCAATATAGGTTCATCAATAAACATCATCACAACAATAGCAATAGAGCACCTCAAGATCCCCAAGTCCAATATCATTCTAGGAGCTTACACATTGAGATCTTTTAATGATGCTTTATGCAATACTGTGGGAATGATAGTCCTACCCATAAAGGTGGCGCACAAGACCATCCATGTGATGTGTCATATTTTAGAAGGAGCTATGCAGTACAACATCCTCTTAGGGCATCCTTGGATAAGGGCCATGAAGTGTGTGCCTTCGATCTTGCACTAGTGTGTCAAGTATGTTCACGAAAACAAAGTCTATGTGGTTCTGGCCGATGAAGAGACTTTTAAATACGTCCATCAGGTGGACATTCTAGGAGAATTTGTAATCACTTCTACCCACCTGTACGTGGCATCTTCATCCCCAAATACACAAATGGATAACAAATACAAAATGGTAAGAAAAGACCCATGCACATCAACACCTCCTAGTGCAATCAAAGTAGTTGATGCTTCTAAAGTACCATCAACATCAGAAACAAAAGACAATCAGAAGCTAAAGGTACCCTTAGTCAAAGAAGAAAGGCCCAAGGAACTACCAATCGTAGCCATTGCTAAAATGCCAAGTCCTATGGAATAAGAATATCTTCAATATCAATATGAAGATAGTGATTACCACTCTGCTTCGCTAGTATCATCCATAGAATCATCCACATCGCATGCATCAATACACTTGGTAAGCACAGGCATAGGGGAGTATCTTGTGTAGAAAATTACTTTTACACCTATTATCAAGTCTGCACAAAACATGGGAAGACCTAAGGACTTGAGGCCACCAGTGGAAATAGTGGTTCTGCTTGGAATCCTTCCCAACCAAACCAATTTTGTCTATTTTGGCCTGGATTGCGTCCATAAGTCTGCAGACATAGAAGAGGATAGTGACAAATTATTCATGGTCAATGTCCGTTACCTTTTTAATACCAAGTTTGCTCTAAGCTACTTTGAGTGTTACCATTAGCATGGCTATGGCCTTGGTGTATATGAGAAGGGGCGCAGGCACCCATACGAGCCACAATATCAGCTTCCCTCCGACAGGTTTGGGTTAGGCTATTATATCAAAGGTCAATATGACTCTCTTATAATAGCATTGGATAGGTTAAGCTTAGGGTTAGGAGAAGACATTGATTTCATTCCTTATCACCCCTAAGAACAAGAAATTTGAGCAACAAACAAGTGGTCATGGTAAATGTACCACCACCAAAAAATTATCATCCAAAAATCTCAATTGATTCCATCCTAATAGGGTACAACTCGTGGGATGAGGAGAATGGATATGAATCAAGTGATGATGAATCGCGACTTGGCTTGGCCTACCAAGGGCCTCACTATTTACAAATATTCACATAGTCTATCCATGATGAAAGTGGGTATACATCAGAGGAAAGTGACTATGAATCATAAGACTCAACAGAAAGAGCCTACTTAGGCCTGAGCCATCAACCCTTGACTTTGGGGCAAGAGATAAATGCAAATGGATTATTCATAAGTGACAAATAATATGAAGATGAAATAGAGATGGCCTACTAAGGGCCAAGACATGATCCCCTTATATTAGGGCCACATACAAATGCTAATTATTTTTGGATAAGTGATGATGACTTTAAGGATGATACCAAGATGGATTATCTTAGGCCTCACCACTTGCGACAAGTCAATGAGCTAGTAGAGAGAGAGGTGGCACTCCGTGCTATAGACCCTCATCTATAATTTTTGGGGAGACCTATTGATCTAGCTTCCATTCACCAAATGGTCAATCCCCCTCCACCTACATTTAGAGAGTGATTAGAGCCCAATGATCCTATTATCCACCCTGCTCATGGACCAGATCCAAAAATTCCCATTCCTCCAGAGCCTCATTGTAAGTATGAAGGGAAACCCCTGAGATAAGATTGCACCCATGTGATCCTGGAGATTTCATCCCATACATCAACATGATCTCCATTGATTTGACCACTCCACTTCAGAATCCAGTAGATCCTACCAAATCATTGCATATTGATATAGAGGCTATTGATTGGGATCGCGCTAATTCACCCATAGAGCCTGAAGACCTCTTCCCCAATGAAAAGAAGTTACAACCATTCTATTTTGCATCAGGTTGTGTGTATGACGTCTTCCATTTTGGTTTGGAACCTGAGTCAGTAGGTCCTGTGAATCTTGTTGATGAAATTCATTTGATACCCATGCCTTATCAGCTAGATGAGGGGTCACATGTGGCTATAGAACCAACTTTCAAGGTGGACATCAGTGATGATCCTACCCAACCAAGAAAAGTCAAGTTCGAAGAAAGTCTATCTCTAGAGGAACAAGCCATCCTAATTTCTCTCCTCAAATAGAGGCCAAATATTTTTGCTTGGACTTACAAGGACATGCCAGGGATAGATCCAAAGTTAGTCATTCACAACCTTTCATTGGATCCCATGAAGAAGCCGATCAAGCAAAAGTCGAGGAAAATGCATCCAACCATCGCTTGATGGTGAAGAACGAATTGCAAAAACTACTGGATGTAGTATTCATAGTTCCTATAGACTACCCTGAGTGGGTGTCAAACATGGTACTATTGGTCATCAAATCTTCCTAGGAAAGGATTTTAGGTGAGTGTATGCGCCCTAGACCCGGACCAACATTGAAAGGCCGAAGGGAAGAGATGCCCCTCGTGCCAATCTCCGTAGAAAGGCCGGATCCTATATTAATCTACTTGGGTATTTAAATATAAGAGTGCAAGAAAGAGATAAAATGAGTTAAGGTTAGAGAAATAAACAAAAAGGGTTAAGGGAAGAGAGATCGGTGATTTAAGGTGGGGAAGAACAGGAAGCAAGATCACTAACAAACAACTCGAATGGAAGCAAAGAACACCAAGAATAAATGAAAGAAACGTAATATCAACCTTCCTATGTATCCTTCAGGCGAGTTTCAGGGTACAGTCCTCGATCGCACACCGAACGCAGGGTTCAACTTTCTCAATATGCAAATGAAGATAGACAAAATAATCAAGCACAGAAGGCAGCATCCTATGTATCCTTAAGAACAAGTTTCAAGGTACAATCCTCGATCACACACCGGATGCAGGGTTCAGCTTTCTCAGTATGCAAACAAAGACAGACAAAATAATCAAGCAAAGAAGGTAGCATAAAAGAGAGAAATCGAGCCCAAAGCTCTTTTAGTATTAATCGCAGGACATCAAGTTACAACAACTTTCTAGCAGATAGTTCCCCCCCTTATCCCTTATAATGCTTGGGTTTTTATAGAGGACCTGGGCCTCTAAGTCATAATTACACAGAAGAGAAGAGTACGGCCTTGATCCCTAAGAATCGACTCCCCGAGGCTCTCATGACCGAGTTTTCAAATCTGTTACCAAAATTGGCAATTGCAACCGGGTCAACCATGGAAAGGTGCATTGATGAGCCATCTAGATGTCCTTGGTCTCTAGGTGCGGTGCTCGAGTGGCCGCCATGCTCGTCAGGCTCTCCATAATGGCTTGATACTTCATTTGTGATTTCCTAAAATGAGCAGCGGGCTTGTTGGGCATGAAAAATTGCATTTATGAGGCACTTGATCGCCTCGAGAAAATATTCAGCTTGGAACGCGTGCCCATGAAGCGCTTCGCTAAGTTTTCATTCACCACTTCGCTTCGCAATGGTTCTGGGCCGAAGCAAAACTCCTCCTTGGATTATACTTCACAAAACTAAGCTTCGCAAAACTGCTTCGGGGATGGTTTGTGCCGAAGCATATCTCCTTCACAAAATTGTCTTCTTCATCCTTACTGCTTCGTTGACAAAACTGCTTCACTGATGCCTTGGAGAAATGCTTCACTGCGATCTTCTTTCAAAACTGTGGTTCGAGAAGCTTTTGACCAAAGCAATTGTCTTCAAAAAATGTTGTATCCTTTTACTTCGGGTAGAAGTACTTCATAGAAAATTAGCCGAAGCAAATGCTTCGCAATGAGCTTTTGGCGAAGTAAAATGGTTCGCTGATGGAGGGGCCCAAAGTGAGTACTTCGACAACTTTATGGCGAAGTACTTTCAATGCTCCTTGAGTTTTGCTTCGCAAAAAACCCTTCCCGAAGTAATGCTGGAAATGCTTCGGGTGCGAAGTAGTTTCATTCTATTTCTTTATACTCCTCTTTGGTACACCGCTTCGCAAAAATCTTACCCGAAGTAGCTTCTAAAAATGCTTCGGGCCCGAAGTAGATTTCTTGCCTTTGCTTTTCGGCAAAGTTGTTCTTTCGAACGCTGCCTTTTTATTCTACTTTGGTGATACTACTTCACAAAAAACTCCACCCGAAGCAATGTTGAAAATGCTTCGGGTGCGAAGCTCTCTTTCCTTCTGAACGCCGCTTCACTCAACTTTCGCCCAAAGTATCTACTGGAAGCGCTTCGGGCGTGAAGTAGTTTCATTATCTTTTTCTTGTGTTTTACTTCGGTAAAAACTACTTCGCAAAACTTTTACCCGAAGTAGTGCGGGAAATTCTTCGGGTCCGAAGCTATTTTATTTCCCTTCGACGAAGCTCTTTTCTCTAGCTTTTTTGGCAGCGAAGTTCTTTCCTTTCTACTTTATGTACAAATGGGTGGCATTGGAAGCCAAAATTGCTACAAATTTTCAAAATAAAAATAACAAAGCAAAAACTTTACACAATACTATGCAAAACTTGTTTCTTTTCTACCCCTTGAGAAATGTGACAAAATTGTCAACATTCTTGGCGGCTCGCGGGGCAACGAGCTCATCTCGGTGGGAGGACCCTTTAACTTTGATCCATTAGGCCAGAGTCTTTTCCCGATCCTTCTCCTCCTTCCTCTGGGATTGCCTCTGTAGCTAGTTCTTGTTCTCCCTCTTCTTTTGCTTCTTCTTCCTCCTATGCTCCTTCGTCTGTTGGCATGGCCTCCTGCTATGGTGATGGGATAAGGCGATCATGGATTTTATTTATAGTTTGACGAACATGAGCCTAGACCCCTTTCTAAAATGGTTCTTGGTCTTCAAGTGCCTTGACTAGAACATGGAATTGGTCAATCTGCCCTATGTCGGCGTGTTTGATTCTTGCCCCTAGGTCATTCAGGCAAGTCACAATTTTACAGTGTCTCAGGATGAAGTCCATGACCTATCACTCCATGAACGGCTCTTCCCACTCATCAATTTCGGAGACGTCACTTTCAAAATGGAGCCACGTCGGCTTTAGTTCTTCCCTGGTGAGAAGGTTCCCATCATCATCTGTGAAACTCGAGAAACCCAAAGAAGAAAGATCTTCAAAGCAACTCATTGATGTGCGCTTCTCTTGCTCAAATATATCAAGGAGGTCTTTCACCTTTTGCGCTTTCTTCACCTTGGAGAAGAAAGTGTGAACAATGGCTTGGGCAGTAGACCAATCCCTAGTTGTTCAACTCATAGCAGTGACCTGTAGGTCTTGATATCTGATGCTTTGAACCTCAAAGGCAAGCTTGAGTCACTTCTTAATTTTTTGAATCACCTCGTCCACCATTGGTCCCTTCTTAGCGATGGCATGCTGAGCTTCAGTGACATAAATTAAAATTGATAGGGCACTGGAAGCCCGAGATCTGAAACCTTTGAGTAGGTGAGAGAAGATTTCCTTGATCCTACCTTTGTCGAACAGCTCCAGATTTGCCTTTTGGTATAATTGTTCCTGGGACTGCAAGATCTTGCTCTTGAGCTCTTTGGCTTTTAGCTCATTTTCGGCTTGTTTTTGTGCTTGTTGCTCGGTCGAAGTCTACAATTGTAGAATTTTTTGTTTGAGGGCAGGTGTTTCCTTTTTGAGCAATTTTCCCTGCTTTTGCAAATCCTCCAGCTCAGAGTGAATCCTAGCCAGCTCTTCTTCCAACTTGATGTTGGCATTTTCTACTTCAAACCTATGCTGGTTGGCAATGTTTGCATGTGCTCTGAAAGTTTCGACCCTGACATGCATGGATGCAGATTCATCATCTATATTTAAATGTTCCAGGTCCTTGGTTTTCTCCTGGTAGTCATAATCAGCTGGAGTCATTTCATCCAGAGGCTTTTGGACCTTAGGGACCTTTCTCACCTTATGCAACTTTTCGCCCTTCAGGTCAAAAATTGCACATTTTTCAACTTGAGCCAGAGATTTCCCTCTTTTCTTTCTTGCCTCCTTTAACATCTTCTCTGTATTCTGTCAAGCTAGGAGTAGCTTTTCAGCCAGAGGGTGCTCCTTTATTGAAGATAGGTCTGTTTCAGAGAAATCTGAATCTCCAGCCAAAGGTGTAAACAAATATAAAGAACTAATAGGGGCAGGTTCGCCTGATGACTCAATGACGGGTGTAGCAGGGGCTTTTGCGAGCGGGACTATGCTTTGAGCTATGGGAGAGTGGGCTATGGGGCTTGGTGTAGGTGAAGTGGTTTCAATGGGCTTATCCTACTCAGACGACTCAGGAGGAGTGGGGCTATGCAGGATTAGGCTGGCGATGGGTAGTTTCTGAGTGGGGGATTGACTCTATGGGGAAAGGAGATACTGATGAGGGCTTTCACCCGAGATTGTCATGGATGTGTCAAAGACTGAATTGAAGGGAAGAGAGTGCGTACCTACGTGCCC
Organism: Wollemia nobilis; assembly: GCA_028583015.1. NCBI lineage: Eukaryota > Viridiplantae > Streptophyta > Pinopsida > Araucariales > Araucariaceae > Wollemia > Wollemia nobilis. Next base: position 990,756 of record JAQPPZ010010078.1, on the reverse strand, counting down.
TCCTGGAAAAGCGGTTGTGGTCACTTCTTGCATGGTCGGCTCTTGTCCCTCTTGGGCTTCATCACTCTTGACCTCTACAACTTTTGCTCCAGGGTCCTTCTCTTGTTGGAGGAGTTCCTCCACATCAATGATATCTATTTTGGGGACCGTCTCAGCACTTGGTGCCCTTGCATCTCCAATGTTTACCTCAATCGAGCCTGATGCAGGGGATCCAGTAGGAGTACCTGAAAGTTTTGTGCGAGGGAACTTTGGATGTCTCGGAGGCACTTGAACTTGCTCTTGCCTTTTCCTTTTCTTCCTCTCCAATTGTTGCTCTGCTTCTTCGATGCTTGCTTCATTTTCTTCTTTCGAAGCATCCTTAACTCCACCTGGGCTTTCGCCTAATCTTGGGGTAGCTGGGGGAATAAAATCCGCAAAGGATATGGACTTCTAGGTTTCGACATTGGTGTCATAGAGAACTACGAAGTATTTATCTGATGGTAAGAGCACATAGGAGTTCATTTTTTGACGATGGAATCTCATAGTCCACCATTCCCGAAGCTTTTCCTCGCTCCAGTATTTTACCTCCTCTTTTAAATCATCCCTTGCTTTCTTCCAAAATGTGGATCTTGGAGTCGAGAGGGGATGCTGATCAGGGTTGTACTTGACCTCTATAGGATAGAACTCATGCCATGGAGGCAATGTCCTCATCCTTTCAAAATGCCACTCCAGATCTTTTCCATTGGGGTTGTTTCTTTGTTCCACAACTTCAGGGTGAGGGCAGATGTGGAAGTTCTTTAATTTTAAATGATCCTTCATTATGCCCAAAGGATCGTAGAGCCACTACTGAGGAATCTGGAGTAGGCCAAAATAGGCAAGCTTTTCTTCCAGGAAAACACCTTGCTTTAGAGCAAGGACTTCGATTACCCTCATCCTGAAGGGGAAATCATAGGTATGTGCCCACTTACGTCCGTGACCGTATATTGCATTTGTAGAGTCGCTCTATCGAGCAACTTCCAATGTGAACTGATATTCTGAGGGGTATACTGGTAACAGGAAGGGCTTCGCTATGAAGCCGAATAGGCGAATCACCAGTCCTTGTGTCAATTGGAAGACGTCCCCTTTTTTTCCTAGCACCACTCTATCTTTTAAACTGAGTGGTACCCGAGGAGAGGAACCTTTCAACAAATGCATGGCGGGTCCCAAAAATTGTTGATTAAAAGAATAATAGGACTCTTCCTTCAGTAAGAGGGGAGTCCATTGATACACTGGTAGAGGATTTCTATCCTTGCCGCTTGGCGAGATGGCGATATGAGGAAATCGCTTATGAACTTGGTAGAAGAATAGCCAGACAAGAAAAGAATAGGGTACAAAGTACTGGCCTGCTGTCGCATTCTTCATGCTGGTGACCCTTGTATGCAGGGTTCGGGCCACCCATTTCGCCCAGTCAAAGAAAACCGGGTTGGTGTTCAGCCTTGAAGCATCAGGGGCGTAAAACTCCCCTCTTGAAATGCATTCTGCCAAAGACACTTGTCAGGGCTGTACTGAAGCATCTGTTGACAAGCCCGCCACCCATGCAATGATAAAAAAAATATCGGTATTTTTGAAGGCCTCCAAGGGTAAGGGCATCTGGGGCAGCTTGTTTGAAGGCAGCCCGCTCTTGAGATTCTCACGTAGGAACTTCAATATGTAGCTATTGGAGGTGAATCTCTCCATTTGTTCATTCAGGATGACATTGTGAACAGAATAGCCTTTGGGTGGACCTTGTTGTGGCACGAAGGTGGCTTGCACATCTTCCTTAAAGATGGGAAATAGTTTGTCCTGAAGCATCTAACACCTGCCTAGATGCAGGTTGGTAATTCTATGCAATGGCGTATATCAGCTTGGGACAATGGTGAGCAGGTGGGGTTAAAAACCAGTAAATCTAGGAGTAATAAGCAGTAGCTCTCTTATTTTCTGGCGTGAGCCTGCTTGTCATGAACTCTATAGTGCATCGAAGATCGGATACATCCTTAGAGAGCTATGTGTCTCGGATTTTCTCCCACCCATAAATTGGTGGTTCCACAAGCTGTTCTTCTTTTGAGTTGTCCCCCTCTTCCATTGGCTACTTTTCGGGTCGAAGGGGAAGATTTAGCTTCTTCGGAGTGCTCTTTTTCTCTTCTTTTCTCTTCTTTGTCTTTTTGGGGCCTGCAACTTCGGGCTCTTTTCTCTTTTCCTTAGATTTCTTCTTTCCCATGTTGTTATGGACAGTAGCAGAGTTCTTGATACAAGGGTCTTTAATGTGAATAATCAAATGCAAGGATGGGAGGGTTGCAGAGTATCTGAAGGCTCTCAATCTAGTTCTAACTGGTGGACAAATAACTTCCCTCTCGCCATGAAATTGCTTTTATAGCCTAAAAAGGCAACCACCTAAATTTATGGCACCTACTAAAATTAAATTTATACCTTGGACGAAAGATATTACCGTATTCTTAAACCGATCCTGCAGCGACGTGGTACATAGGGCTACATGCTTCGATGATTACACTTTGTACTTGAGACGTCACCCGCTGCCACCTCGTACCTTGGTGCGAGCTTTTCTTCTCTTTTTTTGACTCGATCATCTCGGGCAGTGTTCCACCACCCTTTTGCCTTAATTTCATCCACTTTGTACTCCTCTCAAGGCCATTGTTGGCACATTTTCTAAGGCACATTTTGAATTCTCCACCTCGCGTGTGTTTGGCTCGGTGAAGAGAAACTTGATGCTAAAAATGCTTCGCGGCGAACCTTTGGTTCGGACTATTTTTTGATGCTTCGGGCCTGAAGTACTTCTTCTTCACCGTATTGTCGCTTTGCCTTTGAGAATCATCGAAGTTTTCCCTTTTGAAAACTGCTTCGCAAAATATTTTCTCGAAGTAGCTACTTAAAATACTTCGGGTGCGAAGCTCTTTTCATGCCTTCATTCGAATTTTGGTTTAGCATGCTTCGTAAGGAGCCTCTTATAATCCACTTCGTAAGAATGCTGCCCGAAGTAGCTGCTAAAAATACTTCGGGTGCAAAGTTCTCCTTTTGAAAACTGCTTCGCAGAATTTTTGCCTTTGGTTACCTTCTTCGCAGCGAACCTTTTGTACTTGCTACTTCACATCAGAAGTCCCCGAAGAAGATTTGGAAGTGGTACTTGGCTTTGTGATCTTGGAAGAGAATGTATATAAAAATGCAAATTATATACAGAAGTATATATACACATATATATATTTTTTTCTTTTTTTCTTTTTTTCTTTTTTTCTTTTTTTCTTTTTTTCTTTTTTCTTTTTTTTTTTTTTTTTTTTTTTTTTTTTTTTTTTTTTTTAAAGAGAGAAATCGTCTTTAGCGATGAAAAGTCTTCAGGTGAAGACCATTGACAGAGATCGGTAGAACTTGTCCATCTGCATATTTGAGGATTAATGAATTGGCCGAGTTTACCTTCATAATTTCAAACGGCCCATCCCAAAAGGCGTCCATCTTGTCATGATTCCCAAGCTTGGCCTTCCAAGAGTCCCACTTCAATACCAGGTCTCCCACATTGAATGTGCGATCAGATGACTTTTTCTTGAACCAGTCTCGAATGACCTAAGTATGCTTAGTGAAGTCCTGGTATGCTTCTTCATGATCCTCCTCCAGTCGCAGTAGCTGAGCTAACCTGTTCTCCATCGGACTAACTCCATCTTTTGCTTCTAACTAAGGCAAAGTTTTTATTGACCTTTTTATAGAAATTCGATCGGCCCACAAGGCCCGATCTAGAAGGAGATGCCAAGTCATTTTGTTCGTCTCTATGAGCTTCCTTAGCATTCTCAACAGAGTCTTGTTGGTGGATTTTGCCAAGCCGTTGCCCTATGGATAATAATTGGAGGATACTTTATGATATATCCCATATCTATAGAGAAAATCATTGATTTTAGCACCTGTGAAGCTAGGGCCATTATCTATGATGATTTCTTCAGGGATGTTGAACCTGGTGATCAATCCTTCCAAGAAGGTGACTATAGTCTCTTGATCTACATGTTTGGTAGGAATCACTTCGGCCCACCTGGTGAAGTAGTCTGTTGTTGTCAGGATGAACCTATGCCCCATGGAGGAATTTTGTGATACGACTCCTATAAAATCCAACCCCCATTTTTGAAAGGGTGTCTCTACTTGTATCGAACGAAGGGGCATTGCAGCATTTTTGTTTTGGCCGACGAACCTCTGACACTGCTCGCATTTACGAAAAACTGCGAAGGCATCGACAAAGAGTGTGGGCCAATAATAACCCGCCCTAATGATCTTTAATGTTGTTCTTCCTGCAAAGTGACCTCCTGATAGTCCTGAATGGAATTCTCCCAGGACTCTCATTTTATCATCATCTTTGATGCACTTAAGAAGGACACCATCAATGTTCCTGAAAAATAGGCCTTCGGGGCGCAGAGTGTATCTGGAGGACCACATCCTAAAATATCTTCATTGTGATGCATTTATATGCGAAGGACACTTACCGGTGTTGAAATAGTAGATTATCTCACCGACCCAATCCTTCTCATCTTCTTTGTAGTTAGCGAAGCATTCTTCGACTGGTAAGTCATCCCTCCGAGATTCTGTCACTTCGGTCGCCGTGCTCTTTGCCAATTCTTGACACAATGCATGGTCACAAACCAATTTTATAGGCTTGATCTCAATGTAAAACTCTTGTATTTTGTTCACCCAATCGGCTCTTTTACTTCCCAATTCTCCTTGTATAATGAAATTACACACATCAGGGTGAATGACATAAACTATGACTCGGCTCTGAGAGATGAACTGCTTGAACTTCCTTAGTGATTTCATTATTGCATGCACCTGACGCTCTATGAAATTATATCTTTCTTCATGGGGATTGATTACCTGACTCAGAAACACGATGGGACGTTCTTCGCCATCTTCCTCCTTTTGTGTCAGGACAACAGCATAGCTCTCGGGCTCTCCTATGGCATACATGATAAAATCTCGACTGTAGTCAAGGTTGATTAGGACCGGTGCCTGCACGATTTGAGCCTTAATCTCTTTGAATGCTTCCTTTATCTCTTCTATCCAGTTGAATTTGGCGCCCTTCTTCAGGAGTTGGGACATTGGCTTGATGACTTGGGCAAAGTCGGGGACAAACTTCCTTATGAAGTTAATCTGGCCGAAGAAGGATTGGAGTCCTTTCTTGTCTGCTGGGAGTGGGAGCTTCATAAGGGCTTCGACTATGTCAGGATCTACAACGAGCCCCTTTTTTGATATCACGTGTCCCAGCAGTTTTCCTTCGCTAACTACGAATATAGACTTTTTTGGATTGATTGAGATGCCAAATTCTCGACACTTTTCAAATATTTGTTGTAGATGTAGTGGATGATTCTCCCTTATTCGAGATAAAATGGTCATGTCATCTAGATAGATGACGATCTGGTCAATTTGTGAGAGGGGATAGTGGTCTTTGAGAGAAGCCTGGTTTAGATTGCGAAAGTCCACGCATAGCCTAATATCTCCATTTTTCTTTCTAACTGGGACCAGGTTCACTACCCATGAAGAGTGCTTGATGGGATATATGATCTTTGCCTTGAGCATCTTCAGGAGTTTGGCTTTCATTAGGACCTCTATCTTAGGATTGATCGGCATCTGCTTTTGTTGGAAGGGTTTGACCCCTTCCTACAATTCGATTGTGTGTTGAACCAGCTGTCGATTGTATCCCCTAAGATCTTGATAGGACCAAGCAATTATGTCAAAAACTTTCTACACAAATTTTGTATCTATTCTATCTCTTTTGAAGTGCAGTCGGTTCCAACCTTTATTGCTTTTCCAGGTTCAAGCTTTGTCCTGATACTACTTTTCATTGACTTTGATCATGTGAGAGAGGGCTCGATCATTCTGATCGAAGAGGCTTTCAAGAGTGACCAATCCCTTGGAAACATAGTTTTTCTTCAATTGAACCAGCCCTTCATACTCTTCTTCGTCAGAGCTTCTGTCCTCGACTATGACGGCTTCTTAGATCATGAAATTTATAATCTGCTCATCGTTGTCAAAGACTTGCCAATGTAGATCTTTGTCTGGGATGGAGGGTCTATAGATCATCCTCATAGCTTTGGGCTTGTACACCATGTCTTCTGCTAGAGATTACTTGGCTGCGATGGATGCCAGAACATCAGCATGTCGATTCTTCTCTCGTGGGATTGACTGTAGATTGAGAGACTCAAACTGGTCGAGCAGGTCCCATACCCTGTTGCAGTATGACTTTAGGTAATGTTTCTTTGAGGTACACTTATTTGTGACCTGGTTGCATACCAGTTTAGACTCTCCAAAGATTTGGAGATGCTTTATGCCTAACTTGTCAGCTTTCTTAAGTCCTAGGCATAATGCTTCGTATTCCACTACATTGTTAGTGCAGCTCCATGTCAACCGATAGCAATACTCCTTTTGCTCTCCGGATGGTGAAACTAGAAGAATCCCTACCCCAGCACCATTTTTACATCGGGCACCATCGAAGAACAACTTCCATAGTCCTTCCTGGGCACTTGTTCTATTCCCTGGTTGGGAGCAATTTTTACGCTTGGTGATCGCATAACATCCTATTTTGGTATCTAACATGGCGTTGAAGTCTGCCAATGAAAACTCATCTTCATAACTTAATTGCGCAAGATATTCCTTGACCAGGTCTACTTGCTCTATTTCCTCTACTAATGCATTCACTGGCTCGCTGCTTTCTTCCTCGAACATTTTCTGCACCAGAAAGGAAGAAGGTTTTTCATTGTAAATCTTCACCTTTTTTTCTTTGAATGGGACCTCTAGGTGAGAGTAATCCATAGATAGATACCCACCCAGTTTTGTCATGAATTACCTTAACAAGCACATATTGAAATATGGCTTCAAGTCGACTACCACTACCTCTTGCATGACTGTAATCTGAGGCATCTTATGTAGCCGGATAGGAATGTCCTTGATCACCCCTACGGTCTTCACTGGGGTACCATCCAATTGGAGTACACCCTGGCTGCTTCGCGTATACTCCATTCCTATTTCTTCATAGACTGCCCTTGGAATGACTATTGTAGCGGCCCCAGAGTCGATCATGCAGTTATGTACAATATACCCTTCCATTTGTAGGGTTAGGTAGAATGGAGGTGGTCTATTCTTCCCCGTGATAGATGTAGATAGGGTCTGCACAAGAGCAAGCAGTGTTGCCTATTTTGTTTTAATTGTCTTCAATGATTCTTGCAGCAAGTCCACCTGTCCAGGTAGTTGTAGTGCATCGTACAAGCTGATCTTGGCTGGTATTTTCTTCAATTCCTCTATGATGTTGTATGCCAGAGATTTGAGCACTTCGAGTTCCTTTCTAGGTTTGTATCGGGTACGATATTGCTCTGTAGCTTCAACTCTTTGCCGCTTGGTGAGGGAAGGAAACTTGAGCTTTTCCTTAGCATGCTCCTTAGTTTCTGCCTAAGGTGGTTCGATAGAGGCCTTTTGAGCCTTTTTTTTTATTGGTACAGGTGGAGGAGCTTCGCTCAAGGCCGAAGTAGAGGATTGTCCTTTCTCAGGTCAAAATTGCTCTTTTACAAGAGCCAGCTGAGTAGCATCCACTTCTATTGTCTTTTTTCCCCCTTGGGTAAGTACTGCAATAGGCTCCCCCTCACAAATTGCCAGGTTTCAACTCATATGCCTAATGACGTTCACTTGACCACTGTGACTACTATTTGCCAGTGTTTGTACATAGTGTTGGTGCAGGGTGCAGGTATTCTCTTCATGCAGATCATTGCACATAGAGCACCAATATACATAATCAGAGGTGCTCGAAGCTTCATCAATGGTAGCATTTCTTGCCGAAGCCTTCCCTTGCTGGACTGCGTGGTCCTTGGTAAGCACAGGCGTAGGATAAGGTCTTATCGATAGGAATTCCTGTTGCGCTTGCTTCTTTTTCACAATTGTCATGTCGTTGGACAACATCTGAACTATAGAGTTCAGAGACTACATCTCCTACAAAATTTTAGTTTGTATATCATCGACTTTCAGAACGAGTGGCAAGGAAGCCATCATCGGTATTGGAGGCAGGGCAGGGTTTTGAGGTGGTGCTAGCAACATAGGAAAAGCCGAAGTGATCATGGGCTATGGAGTTGAAAATGTAGGGAAATGAATTTGTGGGGCAGTGATTTGAGACACGATAGGATTTGGATTCCAAGATAAAATCAAGAGTACAGGGGTTGTGGAGATTTGCGAAGAAGTTGTGCTTGCATATTGGAATTGTAAGAATTTAGGAAGTATAGGCGTCGGCATCCTATGGAGAAGCTTGCCCACAGCTATCAAATCCATTTCTGCTCTCTTGGATAACTCATACAACTTGGGAAAAGTATTAACATTAGAATATCTTACCATGAGACTGATATCAAGATTGAAAGCCCGAAGAAAATAGTGTTGCAGCTTCTTCGGTTGGCCAAAGGCCAACTGGCACTCTCTGCTAGGTTCGAGTGAACCTAACATTGAAATCTATGATTTCTTCTTGCAGATGTCTCTTGATCGAAGTGAACTGATGCAGAAGAGAAGTAGGATCGAAAGACTCATTGAAGTTTTCCATCATCTGCCCAGCTAACTGGTCCCATCCCGTAATGCTACCGGGTGGTAGAGATCTGTACCAATAGAGGAATTTTCCTCTAAGGGAAAGAACCAGAAGTTTTACCATAATTTGTTCTTCTGTAATGTCATGGATCACCGCCAGAGATATTATGTCCTGGATATGCTCCAGAGCGGTTTTCCCAGTTCCATCGAACGTTGGGATCTTCTTTATGGTAGCAGGTAGCACTTGTCCTTGCCCTGCTAGATTCAGTGGTGACAAGGAATCCCATGCTAGGCACAACCTAGGCGGTTGTGGCTGCTACATTTGCTATTGTTTTTGTTGTTGCTGCTGTTCCATACTTGCTCCTAGATTTTAAGAAATAGGAATTCCTGGAGCTCCCCCTTGACTGCTAATAGGACAACTAATAGGAATGGAGGGACTAAGACACTTCGGAGAGTTGGGAGGATTGGGAGGAAAACTAGATGTTGTACTATCAAAAATTGAGCCTTGTCTGCCAACAGAGGATGTTCCTTGTAACAGTGACTTGAGGGTGATCAACCTTGATTATTCCCCGAAGGCATCAATATCTAGCTCAAAGAACTTAGTTTCCTCTCCTTTATTCTTAACTCTCCATATTGTTTGCATGAAGGCATATACTTTTGGTACTGGTCTTTACAACTTAAATATTCTTGGGTAAACAGAGTCGCCAGATGCTAAGATTCTTTCAGTAATGAGGGCATCGGTCCTCACTACCACTAATTAGGTGAGACTGACCGAGTCACACCGGGAACTAGTTTGAACTATTGACCTCAGTGAATATGGGTTTGAGATTTAAAATATGGGGCCTTGACTGGTTATGGATCTTACTGAGACATACACAGTCTGTCCCATTGGGCATGCCAAAAACTGTTGGTCATCAAATATGCCTAGGAAAGGATTTTGGGTGAGTGTATGTGCCCTAGACCTGGACCAACATTGAAATGTCGAAGGGAAGAGATGCCCCTCATGCCAATCTCTAGAGAAATGCCAGCTCCTATACTAATCTACTTGGGTATTTAAAGATAAGAGTGCAGGAAAGAGATAAAATGAGTTAAGGTTAGAGAAATAAACAAAAAGGGTTAAGGGAAGAGAGATCGGTGATTTAAGGTGGGGAAGAACAGGAAGCACGATCACTAACAGACAACTCGAATGGAAGCAAAGAACACCAATAATAAATGAAAGAAATGTAATATCAACCTTCCTATGTATCCTTCAGGTGAGTTTCAGGGTACAGTCCCCGATCGCACACCGAATGCAAGGTTTAGCTTTCTCAATATGCAAACAAAGATAGACAAAAGAATCAAGCATAGAAGGTAGCATAAAAGAAAACCAATATTACGTTTTTCCACTCCTATGTATCCTTCAGAATGAGTTTCAGGGTACAATCCTCGATCGCACACCGGATGCAAGGTTCAGCTTTCTCAGTATGCAAATGAAGACAGACAAAAGAATCAAGCAAAGAAGGCAGCATAAAAGAGAGAAATCAAGCCCAAAGCTCTTTAGTATTAATCATAGGACATCAAGTTACAGCAGCTTTCTAGCAGATAGTTCCCCCCCTTATCCCTTACAATGCCTAGGTTTTTATAGAGGACCCGGGCCTCTGAGTCATAATTACACAAAAGAGAAGAGTATGCCCTCGAGCCTTGAGAATCGGCTCCTCGAGGCTCTCGTGACCGAGTTTTCAAATCTGTTACCAAAATTGGCAACTGCAATTGGGTCAACCATGGAAAGGTGCATTGATGAGCCATCTAGACGTCCTTGGTCTCCGGGTGCGGTGCTCGAGTGGCTGCCATGCTCGTCGGGCTCTCCATCATGGCTTGATACTTCATTTTTGATTGCCAAAAATGAGCAGCGGGCTTGCTGGGCACAAAAAATTGTATTTATGAGGCACTTGATCGCCTCGAGAAAATACTCGGCTTGGAACGCATACCCGTGAAGCGCTTCGCTAAGTTTTTATTCACCACTTCGCTTCGCAATGGTTCTGGGCCGAAGCAAAACTCCTCCTTGGATTATACTTCGCAAAACTAAGCTTCACAAAACTGCTTCAGGGATGGTTTGTGTCGAAGCATATCTCCTTCGCAAAATGGTCTTCTTCGTCCTTGCTGCTTCGCTAACAAAATTGCTTCACTGATGCCTTGGAGAAATGCTTCGCTATGATCTTCTTTTAAAACTATGGTTCGAGAAGGTTTCGATCGAAGCAATTGTCTTCAAAAAATGTTGTATCCTTTTACTTCGGGTAGAAGTACTTCACAAAAAATTAGCCGAAGCAAATGCTTCACAATGAGCTTTTGGCAAAGTAAAATGGTTCACTGATGGAGGGGCCCGAAGTGAGTACTTCGGCAACTTTATGGCGAAGTACTTTCAATGCTCCTTGAGTTTTGCTTCGTAAAAAACCCTTCTCGAAGTAATGCTGGAAATGCTTCGGGTGCGAAGTAGTTTCATTCTGTTTCTTTATACTCCTCTTTGGTACACCGCTTCACAGAAATCTTACCCGAAGTAGCTTCTAAAAATGCTTCGGGCCCAAAGTAGATTTCTTGCCTTTGCTTTTCGGCAAAGTTGTTCTTTCAAACATTGCCTTTGTATTCTACTTTGGTGATACTACTTTGCAAAAAACTCCACCCGAAGCAGTGTTTAAAATGCTTCGGGTGCGAAGCTCTCTTTCCTTTTGAACGTCGCTTCGCTCAAATTTCGCCCGAAGTAGCTGCTGGAAGCACTTCGGGCATGAAGTAGTTTCATTCTCTTTTTCTTGTGTTTTACTTTGACGAAAACTACTTCGCAAAACTTTTACCCAAAGTAGTGCGGGAAATCCTTCAGGTGCAAAGCTATTTTATTTCCCTTCAACGAAGCTCTTTTCTCTAACTTGTTTGGCAGCGAAGTTTTTTCCTTTCTACTTTATGTACAAATGGGTGGCATTGGAAGCCAAAATTGCTACAACTTTTCAAAATAAAAATAACAAAGCAAAAACTTTACACAATACTATACAAAACTTGTTTCTTTTCTACCCCTTGAGAAATGTGACAAAATTGTCAATAGGTACCTATGGGGAAACCCAACGGAAGAGTTCGTATCTGCATAGATTTTAGAGATTTAAATAGGGCAACACCAAAGGATTCGTTCCTATTGCCAAACATAGACTCTCTTGTAGATACAACCGTGAGTCATGAGATGCTCTCCCTAATGGATGATTTTTCTGGATACAACCAGATCCAGATTAAGCCTGAATATCAACATAAAACTACTTTCATTACTCCATGGGAAATATTCTGTTACAAAGTGATGCCATTCGGTCTCAAAAATATTGGTGCCACCTATTAGTGGATCATGACATACATATTCCATGACTATATCCATAAGATCTTAGAATATTACATGGATGACTTACTGGCCAAGTCCTTGTTGCGACAAGAGCACGCTGAAGTCCTTAGACAAGTCTTTGATAGCCTCATAGAACACAATGTTCGATTGAATCCTAAGAAGTGCATATTTGGCGTAACTTTTGGCAAGCTTTTGGGATTCATCGTATCTAAGAGAGGCATCGAAGTAGATCCTGTAAAGGTAAAGGCTATATTGGAAATGGTCACCCCTACCAACATTAGGGGGTTGAAAAGCCTACAAGGCAAGATAGCATCCATCAAAAGATTCATCGCACAATTATCAGATAAATGCCAACCTATGAATCAGTTGCTACACAAGGAGGTCCTCTTCCATTGAGACAAATAATGTCATCAAGCCTTTGCAGAGATCAAAACTTATCTGGCAACACCACCAGTGTTGGCTCCACCAAGGCCAGACATACCATTTTTACTATATATATCAGCTATCAATTTTGCATTGGGCACCATGTTAGCCCAAAATAATGCATAAGACAAAGAGCAAGCTATATATTACATTAGTCGCACCTTGGTGAATTATGAGCTAGGATAAGCGTATGTCTAAAAGTTGTGTTTAGTAGTGGTCTTTGCTACTCAAAAATTGTGACACTACATGGTGAGCCATACGACCTAAATCATATCAAAACAAAATCCTTTTTAGTATATGATGAGCAAGACATATCACAATACACGTATTGCAAACTGGATCATGCTATTGATAGAATTTGATCTAGAGTTCATAAGCCAAAATTCCATCAAGAGACAAGTCATAGCAGATCAATTAGCAGAGGCACCTCTTCAGGACAGCAAGCCTCTCACCATAGAATTGCATGATGATGCGGTCTTTGCATTATTAGATCTGTCAGAACTCAAATAACCTAAGAAAGAAAGATACATGTCATTGTTCTTCGATGGTTCAAATTTTGAGCAAGGGGGTAGAGCAGGGATTGTCTTTATCACACCGTAGGGTGCTCCATTTCCCTTATCATTCAAACTAGACTTCTCGTGCACAAATAACAATACAAAATATGAAGCATTTATCCTGGGACTTCAAACGGTCGTAGCAATAGGTATTAAAATATTGAATATCTTTGGTGACTCCTTGCTCATAGTAAACTAGGTAAAAGGACTATTTCAATGCAACTGCCCACTCCTGAAGACTTACAAGGAACTTGTTGAAACCTACCTAGCTCGGTTGGAATGATATGACATCGAGGCAATCCCTCATACGTCAAATAGATTTGCAAACACCATGGCCTCTTTGGGATCCTTAATCCCTCAGAATCCATCTGTTGATTTTACTACCATTCATGTAAAAGTGCTTTCGCACTCAGCAATACATCATGAAGCTTTTAACAATCAAGAATCAGTCAACATGATCAACATCAAGCCAAATCAGGATTGGTCCTTTACAGCCAGAGATTTCTTGCAAATAGAACCTTGGGGTCTCTGATCTTCTAAGGACATGTGGAGTGTGGTGCAACCATAAACCATAGAGTTGTTCCTAAATCCATGTTCACTAGCTTGGAAATACAGGAAAAGCAATCTATCTTTTCTATAGAAGTCGTGGCTTATCAATATTGGCTTTCCCAACTATGGGACTTCCTGAAGCTTGGAATAGTATCTCAAGGTTTGTCGCATACTGAAAGGTGAACGTTCAAATAAAAAGCAACAAGATACATCTTTCTAGGAGAAATCTTCTACATATGAGGATATTATGGAGTATTACTCCATTGTATTAAGACCCAAGAAGCATCCTATGCAGTTTCGCAAGCTCACGAAGGCACATGTGGTGGGCATTTAAATGGCATGGCCATCGTTAAGTGCATATTGAGAATGGGTTACTATTGGTCCACCATGGAAAAGGACTGTTGCGAGTATGTCAATAAATCCAATAAGTGCCAGCATCATGCCAATCTAATGCACTTGCCATCGCAAGCCTTGCAACCCATTCAGGTAGCATGGCCATTCTTGCAATGGGGACTAGACTTGATTAGGAAGATCTCACCCCCGTCCTCAGGCTGACACACATTCATCATAATGACCACATAATACTTCACTAAATGGGTGGAAGTGATCCCCTTAACATCAACAACTAGACCAAGGATTACAAATTTTATACTCCACAATATCATAAGTTATTTTGGGGTCCCTTCTAAGATTATATTGAATAATATGCCATATTTCAAAAACAAAAATGTGCGTGCTGTAATGAAAAAATACCATATTCATCACAGTTTTTCAATGCCTTATTATCCGCAAGAAAATTATCAAGCATAAGCCTCAAACAAAACAATAGTCTCCATCTTGAGGAATACGATGCAAGACAATCACAAGAATTGGCACATGTAGTTACCTCTTGCACTATGGGCATATAGGACTAGTATACGGATGCCCACTGGGGCAACAGCGTTTTCACTAGTATATGGCATTGAAGCCATCATGCCACTAGAGTTGGAAATTTTGACTCTACGCATAGCATTAAAGGATTTCATAGACAATGATGTCGCATGGCAAGGCCGCCTTGATCAATTAATGCTTCTTGATGAACACCGATTCAATGCTTTAGAGCATCTTCACCTTTACCAGGATCGCCTTGCGTGATCTTACAATAGTAAAGTCCACTTAATGGAATTCAAGGTTGGAGATCTAGTTCTAAAAAATAACCAACATAATTCGAATCTGCCACCACATCTACAAGATAAGTTTACGGCAAACTGGATAGGCCCATACATGATTTCACAAAGAGTTGGACCTAGAGCATATCGCCTTATATCATTATATGGTGTTGAGGAGCCTAAGCCTCTCAATATTATTCACTTAAAGGTATTCTACACATAAAACACAAAAAAAAAATCAAATATGTCATAAAACACAAAAACATTCAAATATGTCATAAAACACAAAAAAAAATCAAATATGTCATAAAACACAAAAACATTCAAATATGTCAAAAACACAAAACAAATCATAAAAACATAAAATTTCAAAATACAATCAAATGCTCCAAGGGTAATTCATCCCGCTTGGTCAAAATCAATTCAAAACACTCCAAGGGTATTCAAACCACTTGGTCAACTCCAATCAATTCAAAATGCTCCAAGGGCATTCAAGTCGCTTGGTCAAAATCAATTCAAAAAGCTCCAAGGGTATACTTTCGCTTGGTCAAATTCAATCAAAATTCTCTAAAGGTACTTCATGCCACTTTTTCAAAATCAAAAAGCTCCAAGGATACTTCATGCTACTTGGTCAAAAATCAAAAATCCCCAAAAGCATAATAAGCCCTTTGGTCAAAATTAAACAAAAATACAAAAAAAACATAAAAATAAAAAATACAAAAACAATTGCATCTCACATCTTGCATCCACATCATTGCATTGCATTTTCATATCCACTACAATTTCATATGTCATGAGAACCTTAAAAGTGATACCAAAGTTCGTCGCACAAATCATTCAAATCCATACCTCCATCAACACGTGTGTAATTGTGTTTTCCAACACAACCATTATTTGTTGTTATACATAATATACTATGGTTTTTAGTTAATCAACCACACCTAGTTATCTTATCAACTTTTGTGGAAAACAACTTTGATTAGTAGAAGGTAAGGTCTAGCTGTGATAATACCTTGGATATTCAAGATCCCGTCACTAATTGAAATACTAAATTCCTAGCTGGTATAAGGAAAAGATGAAAGCTGCAAAAACGGTCTAGGTTACCTTAAGCGAAAAGGAGTTTCCTTGCTCATCCCCCTGTGCAACCGGTTTAAAGGTGCAGAGAATTGGAAAAAGGATAAGCTTTGCCCTATCCAAATCCCTTGCTTAAATCAAAATAAGCAAAATCTCAAAGAAAAGTACATATTCAAAAGGCCAAGCATACAGTCCAAATTTCAAAGCAATAATCCGATAAACAAATTAGAAATTCAAAAAAACCTCGCTCAAAGAAAAATCAATCAAAAATAAATAGTGATTTTCATCACTACATATGAGCAAATATCCAAAGCCAAAAGGAAGCCAAAAAAGGAATAAATATTGAATCCTTGGAATTCTCAGTATTGTACAAAACCGAAAGGAGATATCCTTACGCATGATGATATGTCTATCACAATTGCTTTATGCATTTGTGTATACCAATGTTTGAATGTGGATGAGCTAGCTTAGGTAACTATTGGTCATGAATCTACCACAGGAAAGGATTTTATACAAAATGTGTCCTAGACTCGAACAACATTGAAAGGCTGGGAGAAAGAAATGTCTCCCAGACCAATCTCCAGAGAGGGCTAGTTCCCTTACTAAACCTAAGCTTGATTTCAGACTAAAGTTGCAGGAAAGGAATTGGAAATATGCAGAAAGAAATGGGAAATATAGCCACAGGCCAAATTTTTTAGATCAGGAAATATTAGTAGCAGATAACTTTAAGCACACTAATAGCATATAACAAAAGATAGAGACGTAATTCACTTACAACCTTGCGCAGATAACCTCTAAAATCACATTCCAGAGCTCACTTCCTCACTAGTAATATTTAAACTCAAATGCAGAATTCAAATTAAGTAGCAGATAAGGAATATGAGCGTAAATGAGGAATGCATAAGATAGAATGGAAAACACACAAAAAGTTGTTCACAAAACTAGAGGCCAAATATATTTCATTCATGCAAAGAACTTGAAAAGTATTTCAACAAAAGTCTCTCTCTCGATGTCTCTTTCTGAGATATACATTGATATTTATAGAGGTCTTGCCTCTTTGTAACATTTAAAATATGAAATGGCCTTCCTCGAGATCTACAAAATATGCAAAAAAAATAAGGAAATGATCCCCTTAAACCAGCCTTGGAGAAACCAAAAATTAAATGAAACAAGGAACCGGTCGTCTTCATTGAATGGTCATCCTCGAAGCATTCTTGGACCGTTAGAAAATCATGAACAGAAGATTTGAATAATGGAGGCGTCTTCAATTATGGTGCTTCGCTACAGGCCTGGGCACATTCTCCTACCTTGCACGCATCGAAAAGTAGCAAAACATTCAATTTTGAAGTGCTTTTAATCCTTGGAAATCACAATATTTCACTCGACCGTTGAACTGCTTCCTGGCGCGAAACTGTGATAGGTCGTGAAAATGTGACATGTCGCAAAATTGTGACATTTTTCTTTTCCATATGCTTTTGCTATTTTGAATCGTGAAAACCAACCATTTCACGAAATCATGACATATTCGACTCTTTGTTCTCCTTTTTCACCTTAGGTTGCAAAAATATGATGCGTCAGAAATCGCAACGTTTCGTACTATTTTGCTCCATCTTTGCTCTATTCTCACGAAACTAGGACCTATCACGAAATCATGACGTTCTTTCTCTATGTTGTCCTTGCACTGTTTCAAACCGTGAAAACACAACAAGTCATGATTTCGCTACATCTTTCTCTCTTTTGGCTTCATCACTGCTTCTCGTCGTGAAAATGTGACATGTCATGAAATCGCGACGTCTTCTACTTTCTATGCCTTTCTCTTCTGTCTACCCGAAAAACTATAACATGTCACAAAATCGTGACAATTTTCTCTTCCGTGGCCTTCATCCTCTTGCAAGCAACGAAAACAGAACATGTCGCAAAATCGCGAAAGTTCGTACCATTTTGTTCTTTCTACGCTTTCACATTGCGAAAACAAGACGTCACGAAATCGCGACACTTCTTGTCTATTTAGCTTCTTCTCCACAATATTTCATGAAATTGCGATGTTTCCTTGCTTTCTCTACTATTATCGCTTTCTGTCATGAAATCGAGACGTCTTGCTCTTGCTTGGTCTCATCTTCAAAAATATCGTGAAATCGCGACATCTTTCATGCCTTATGCTTTTTCTTCAACTTGACTGCGATAATGCGACATGTCACGATATCGTGACATTTTTCACATTTTGCCCCTTGGTTACTTTTCTGTCACGAAATCATGACAAGGTTCATTGTCATTGTGCTTTGCTCAATTATGTCATGATTTCACGACCTTTTATATCATTTTGCTCCATTGCCATCGCAAGTCGCTAAAACATGACATGTCACGATTTCGTGACAATTTCACTGCTCTGCCTTCGTTGACCACTTTGACCATGATTTTGGAACACGTCATGATATCACGACATTCTCCGACTTTGCTTCTCTCTCCTCATAAGACCCATGATAACGCGACATGTCACGATATTGTGACAATTTTGAACCCGTGCTCTCCATGCTGTTTTTTGGTCACGATGTCGCGACAGTCTTCGGACTTAGCTGTTTTGGCACCAAAACTCGTAGAATCATAGAGAAGTGAGCATTTTACATTTATGTATGAATAATCAACAATCAAAACAATGTGGCAAAAATGCCAACATTCTTGGCGGCTCGTAGGGTATACAGTTCTACTGTATGCACAAATCCCAGGCCTGAATCCATTAGGCAACAGAGTCAAGAAAAAACATGAGAAGCAGGAAAGAAAGTGCTGACTGATGGGAAACATCTTTTTAGACTGCTACAACAACTCTTGCTGACTTATTGAAAACTGAAATAAATTTGTATTTGGCTTAGCTCACCAAGTGATGTAAAAGGATCTCAATGACAGTTATGAAGGCACCGAGGTTGCAAAACGAAAATGAACGGAATGAGCGGAGTGAGGACTATGGAATGGAAATTGTAAATGATGGAATGGTGGGAATGGAAGGAATGAAGCAGTAGATACAACAACTAAAGAGGAAGCTACTGTATCACCAGCTGCAGGGATGGGGAAAAAATGAAATTAAATGAAAGCAGGTGGAATGATGAAAATGGTGGAAATTGCGGATAAGTACTAAAACGAAAATGAAATTAGAAGAAAGGGGAAATGAAGAAATGGGAATATCAAAGGGGAAAAAGAAACAACAGAAGTGGCTTGATGTCAAACAGTGAAAGAAGAAGGGAAGAAGATGAAGGGAGAGATAATGAAGAAGTGAAAGGAAGAAAGAAATGGATGAAAGCCACTAGCTGTTGGGAGAGAAAAGGAAAAAAAAGAAAGAAATAACATACCTATGGGCTCGCATGCAAAAAGAGCCGAAGTTGACAGAGGAAATCCACAATATTTTTTTTTTTTTTTTTTTGCTATATACAAAATTTAGAGACATGATTGGCATGCCGCCACCACAAACCCAGTCTTAAGGGGTTATTCGGTGAATCTGCAGTGTTTCAACCAGATCTGATCATACTTGAGTCGATCCTTGAATTTGGGATGCCCTCCTAAAGTTCTCCATGTTGCAAACAGGGGCAAGTTATCCTACATGCCAGTACCCACACAGTCAACAAATAATGTAGCAAAGAAATTTACCACATGGAGGGCTCCTCTGGGTACCAGTTGTAGTAATGGCTGAAGCCAATACCACCATCTTGAAGAGTTTCCTGGTTGTGGGCTAAGAACAGGTTCTTCCAACCCTTAGTGCGATCATAGAACCTTTCTGACGATAAATCTGCTTCTAGGATATCCTCAGGCTCATCCTTTTGATGAGGCATGCTCAATGGGTTCTGGCTAAATACTTGTGTGTTGTGCATGATTGTGCCCTCTTTGTGCTCAGGTTTTGGAACTTGAATCTATTTCTCTCCTTGGCCCATCTCCTAATAGAAATTACAAGCAACCATATTGTTCATTGCTGGGACAATGCTTGCATATGCCCATCGTTGGCCATGGACAAAACCTGCCTTTTGAATTCTACACAACTGCATTTCATGTCTCTGCACAGTATAAGGGATCTGGAGTGATAAATACTACATAGGGTAGATAGAAGTGGTGACTACCGGATAAGGTGATGGAATTTCTCCCCACTGCAACTTTCCTGAGATGAGCAAAATTTGTTCTTCTCGCATTGCTTCCTCAAATATTTGAGGGAACCTTCGTTCACCTAATTGTAGCAAGAGGAGGCCTATGTCCGAATGGAAAGCTCGAACATAGAAGAGGTGGGCTTGGGTGGGTGTCGGTCGGATCATCTCTGGAATTCTCTTCCAACTTCTACAAAATCGGACATTGAAGTATGTGATGCTCTCTAGAGGTGCTCTCGTGATGTACATTTGAAAAGGATCCTGAGAGCCGTTAAAGGGATCCTAATCAAATCTTTTGATTAGTGCTCCTGCTAAGTCATCCCATGAGCTGATGTTTTTATGCCTGAGCATTCTGTACCACTGTAATGCCCTTCCTTGCAAAGACAGAACCAAAATTCTGATCATAACATCTTTGTGGTTTATGCCATGGATGGTTGACAAAGTGGCAACATCTTCAATATGCTCTAGAGCCATGCCCTCGGTGCCATTGTATTTTGTTAGGGCTTTCAGGGCACTTTTGGGAATCTCATGCCGAATTTGGAGATTCAGAGGGCCAGGATCATCCCATCTAGGACAGCATACCCTCACCATTATAGCAATGGTCTACGAGATCATGGTTGTCACCAAGTCAGAGTCGCCAAGTGAACATTCTTTCCTCTGCTTGTAAGGTCAAGGCTACTCACCAAACCTTGATTCCTCCGGGGTATCTTCTTTTAGCTTTAAAAGGCTCTACGATCAAGAAATTTGGACTTTTAGCTCAGCAGAGTCGCCAGATGAACTTACAATCTCCACTATGAGGTCAATATAATTCATCAAAATCTCTATACCTTCGAGTGTTAAACAATAAAACAATTAGTCTCACCTATTATGGATCTTTGGGAGACAGAAACAGTCGGTCCCACCGGGCGTGCCAAAAACTGTTGGTGTAGGGGGGTATACAGACAGTTTTTCAAATTGAAATAAGGCCCACTGATTATGAATTTTTCTGAGACAGAGATAGTGTATCGCTCCAAATTTTTCGCACCCCTACCTTCAGGCTATTGGATCCACACCCGGAAGGAGGATGGGAAAAGGATGGTGCGGTACCTCGGATGAGAGGACTTTGCGAAGGTCCCGCCTCTCAAGGGAGGTGCATTTTGGTGATTTTTCGACGGATGGTGGGTTCACCAAGAAACATTTGACGACAGTTTCCATGCCTAGGTTTTGGGAATGAGTTTTGATGAGTTCATTTTATTTTTAAACATTCATCCTAGGTTTGGCCGAATGATTCTAACTTAAACTACATGAAAATGCAATTTAAATGCATACAGCAAACTGAAAGGAAAACAAAAATAGAGAATTTACAGGAGGCCAATGAAGATTACCTGATCCGGAAGTCTGATGGAGTTTCTGAAGCTTGAAGCAGTCTGGATCGTCTGCAATTCAACAGAATCGCCTTCAATTTGATAAAATCGTCTAAACTGACAAGATCATCTGCAATCTAACGAATTCGTCAAACGAATTCATCAGACCTGCAAAACAGCAAACAGATGCGAAATACAAGAAATTATATTTTGCAAACAGGGGAAAACTATGTGAAACAGTAATATGAGTGTTGAACAATATACAAGAACATAATTAAATGTAAATAACTGTGTTTAGATAGCAGAATATGATCTTAATATGTAAATTAGACAAAATGGGTGAACTCCAGATGCAATATAGTATAAAAACTGAATAAACAATCTAATTTATAGCATAAAATGACAAAAAAAAGAGACAAAAGAGCAAACTCCAGGCACTGATTGCCTCGATGTGTGCTGTAGTCGAAATCGTCTCGCATCAGTACGAGATCGTCCCGAATTTGACTAGATCACCTCCGATCTTGACAGGTTCATCGGCTGCGATAGGTGCTGGCTCCGATTGAAAACCAGTGGTGTACCTGCAATGAAATGACTATAGGACTAATGCAAAATATGAATTACGATGTTTTAGAGCATAAGGGTTCAATTTGCATAAAAATTCAGCCAGGGGTTGGGAAGGAAAAAGCCTTAGAGTTAAATAGGCATAGGATAGTTGTTGGGAGGTTGGAGATCATCACAATTTGGGAGATCTCCAACGGGGAAGGGTCCCAACGGCGCAGACATGCTTCTGCCCGGATTGGAGACCCGTTGGAATGGATTCCAACTATGCAAATTTAGTTTTGCGACGAAATCGTCTGGACGTTCTAGTCCAGACGAAATCGTCAAATCTGGGGTGATATCGTCTGATTGGAGACGATATCGTCAAACGGTCAAAACAACTACTAAAAATGGCACGGAAAAGGAGGAAACGGGTTTCTCGGCGGTTAACGGGCGGTTTGGGAGGTTAAATTTGAATTTAAATTTATTTACTAAGGTGAATGTAATTATTTCAATTTTACTGCGCCAATTTTAGGGTGCTACATTTTGCCCCCTCTTTAGCGAATTTTCCAAATAAAATGCGTTAAATATGAGTTCTTCTCGATCTACGAGAAAGCAAAAAATTATTCCCATTTTTAGGCGACGATTCTTGGTCGAATTGTACGACAGCTTACTATGGTGCCCCCTCCGTGTTTTTACCCAAATCGAATGTTTGTGGTAAAAACACGAAAAAGCAAAAATTATTGTTGAATTATTTTGAATAAAATTAAGAAAAATAGGGTAAAACCCTAATTCATTTGTTACTGTTCATTTTACTGGTTTTGAGAGCTCTGGAGCAAAAATGGTTGAGACAGCGCACAGATCTGCAGAGGTCCGCCGCGGTCTACGGGTAAGGGTTTAAACTTAGCTAGAATTGATTTAATTTGAATTTTACATGCTTTTCAGATGGATTTTAGATAAATTTTGAGCATCGCGGCCGTTTTTGGCCCTCGACGTCGTCCGGACGAAATCGTCCCTAGTTCGACGAAATCGTCTCAAGTTCGTCAATTTCGCCCAAGGGCGAAATCGATGAAAAAGGGACGATTTCGTCAAATTAGAGACGATTTCGACACGCGAAATCGAAGACGATTTTGCTCAAATTTCGGACGATATCGACCAATAGTGGGCGATATCATCAATTGCAAAATGTTGATCTTTAAGTTGCATTATTGATTGCTAAAATTGTTATTAATGATTGTTTGTTGTTTTGGTTGCTTATGCTGCAGAGAGGATTACTAAAGAGCAGAGAGTGGAAATATGGAGGATTAAGAGATGACTTGGCCGCTCTGACACAAGCAGAGTGAGATCAGCTGGCACAAGCCGAGCTTACTACATGTGGCAGAGATGCCACAAGTATCTACGGACATGGGGCTACTGACGGCCCTAGCAAAGAGGTGGTACCGGGCTCTTCATGCTTTCGATTACCGATA
Organism: Wollemia nobilis; assembly: GCA_028583015.1. NCBI lineage: Eukaryota > Viridiplantae > Streptophyta > Pinopsida > Araucariales > Araucariaceae > Wollemia > Wollemia nobilis. The sequence continues at coordinate 967,654 of JAQPPZ010010078.1, read as the reverse complement.
GGGGAGATGACTCCCACACTAGAGGATGTATGGAGGATTCTTAGAATCCCCATACAAGGGAGGATGATCACACCTACGGCCAATCAGGGCCACATGATGGGACGACTCTGCGGTGACCCGAGCTTCGCCCTAGAGAAGTGCGGAGTGAACATCGAGGCACTGCGCCAGATGCCTGGGGCATCTACATTGACACGAGTTTTGGCTGGGGTGGTTGGTGGACTTCTGCTGTGCCACCAGAGCGGATGCAAGGTACCATGGATGCTGGCAGATGTGATCTGTGACATGCGCGACCATGGCTACAGATTTGCTTGAGGCAGCTTTGTTCTATGCCGATTGTATAGGATCCTGCATGGGGTCGTATACAAGGGCGGCCAATGTCTGGTTATGACATCGCTTCTACAGGTTTGGTGCTGGGAGCACATTGCAGTGAGAAGGCCGGTAGGGCTTCCACTGACAAGGGTTGATGGGGAGAGGCCCCGAGTCTTCTACTGGTGGCTTCGGAGAGGGGCACAGCGATGGATCGACCTGCCGGTGTCTCGGAGACTACTAGATGACTTGGTCCCAGACCAGATCACCTGGAGGCCATGGAGAGAGCATCTAGGGTGGCCAGAGGACGGATAGGAGCTGGCTCGCATCAGGCGAGTCTACTGGTTGCGGATGGAGAGGAGAGAGGTGGAGCTCCACCATTATGACCGGGTTTTGCGACAGTATGGTCTACAGCAGGGGATCCCATCTCTCAAGGATTATGAGTTTTCTCGGACTATCCGGGATAACACCACGATTAGCGGGGCTCCAGATATGCAACGATTCTAGAGTCATGACGCAGATGATGCCCCCATTCAGCCAGTAGATGGGGATGACGTAGGGGTAGCCGTTGGCTACGATGCCTGGTATGCAGGCATCCGCCCTCCTGGGATGACGAGGGCTCAGGGACCGATCCACGCAGTTGTGCGTCGAATAGGGAGGCGGTGCCAGGCGGCCATTGAGGCGGCCCAGGGTCATGGCAGAGGAGAGCAGAGGAGGCCATAGGCATAGGAGAGGCTATGGTAGAGGGAGAGGGAGATGAGGGAGGTGAGACCCCCATCTCCACAGAGGCCACCATCGCCTGATAAGGGCAAGGGTGTGGACATTGGAGAGAGTAGCGAGATGGCTACTCTCCGGGCAGAGGGAGATCGTCTATGAGCTCACGTGCAGATGTTACAGGATGTAGCTGCACAGCACCAGGCTGAGGTGTCACAGCTACAAGATGAGAATGCTCATCTCAGGGCACGAGGTAGAGAGGTAAGCACTTAGGAGCTGCTGCAGTCGGTTTCTCAGACCGCATTCTATCAGGCGCTATACTACCAGGCGGTGCCAGAGGGCCAGAGGGTATAGCTGCCACCTGCCATAGCAGATCCTATCAGGACAGGGTCGACGAGGAGCTCATCCCGATCAATGACGAGGACTCGTAGTACCACACATACTGCGATGGGACCACCTCGTCCTCCGTAGGGCGGGGGAGGAGATGAGGTCGAGAGCTCTAGAGGCTCTCGAGGCTAGAGGGCGGGATACTGCCACTGATATTGTATTATACTTGATAGAGGATTGAGTATGCCGAGGTACAGATTGTGGCATACCAATCTAGTTTTGATGATGTATATATTTTGTTGATATATATAGATGAGATATTTTTGATCATATGACTTGTCTTATGTGATGCTTATGATGCTTTTTATGTTTGATTGATTGATTTAATAATCGGATGTAATTATGTCGTTGGAAATATGATTTGAATGTCATGCTATAAAATTTTAAATGAAATAATCTGATGTAACAAATTGATTGGTTGTAATGAAATGTGATAAAAATAAAAAGAGATTTCTAACAATAATTTCAAAGGACATTGTCGCTATTATAGACCATTTCATGGAGTTGCTGCTCACTCGGTCGTCAAGCTAGTCCCAGGATAGAAATATTGTTAAAAGAAAATAGTGCTTAAGAGACTGTCTTAAGACTTTGTTGTGACGATGCAAATAATGATGATGATGATGGTTTGTTTTCAGATTTTCATGAAAAATATTATGCATGAAATATTTAAAATGATTTTTGCTAGGCATAAATTCCTAAGTGTGATAAAATTTTTGAATAATTCCTTAAGAATTATACCATCATTGCAAAATGCAAAGGTTGACATAATGATATGAAATAATAAAAATGTGTTTGCTTTTGAAAAGCATAATTTGTGTAATAGAATGAAGTCATATGGTTTTTATGAATTTTGATAAATTGGAGAAAATATTGTTACAATGGTTTTCGCTAGGCATAGAATATGTAGGTATAGACTTATACCATCATCGCGAAGATCAAAGAAAATAGATAGTTTTATTACATGATTGATTTTTTATGAACAGAAAAGATGAAAATGATGACTTGCGCTAAGCATAAAATTCCAATTTTGGTTTTGGAATTATACCATCGTTGCGAAAGTCGACACGATATATATGATATGTTTTGAAATTTTTGATTTTTTCTATTATATAGTTATCTTTGTGGTAAATAATTGTACTTGGTTTATTCCAAACAAGTTGCAAAATAATATTTCAAAGCATTTTGAAGACAAAAATTAGATTTATAAGGAATCCCATGTGCATAAGTGAATTCATTGCCAATCTTGATTTATCATAATGATAGACAAAATCTCTCAAATACAAATGTGTGTGCAATTGTATGGTTCAGTTACCAGTTTTGAGCAAGATACTATGATACAAGTGATTTGAATAAACCAACTAAGTGTTTATTAACCATGATGTAGATGCATATAACCATACTAGGCTACTATGTAGATCAGATTATCAAGAGCTAGCTAATCCATAAGCAGACAGAGGTCTATACAAAATAATGTCGCTAATGTGACAGACATATCGCCACGCTAGGAGTTACCAAAGGCCAAGCAGGTTGGGCACAAACCACCTGTTATGGGCCTTACCTCACAGTTTTCGAATAATTGAGAATTCCAGGGATTCAAGCTCATTCACCCTTCTTTTCTTTTCAAAGGGTAGGGAAAGGGATTTTATTGCTTTTCTTGCTTTCTTTTGAACTTTGCTTATTTTTCTTTTGCTTGATAATGCTTGGAACATTGTTGACATAACATTTTTCTTTTCTCTTTTTCTTGAATTTTTCTTTTCTTTTTCTTTTTCTTTTTCTTTTTCTAGGGATACTTGCTCGGATTAGCTGTAGAGCAAGGGATTTTTATTCTGGGTAGGGGTGAGCTTGTCCTTTTGCCAATTCTCAAAGATTCTAGACCATGTGCATGATAGGATAGCAAGGGAAACTTTTCACCCAAGAAATCAGTTCTACTATGTAGCAAAACATGGACATTACAAATATAATCATTTTATTGTGAAAAGATGTGCTTGGTTTAAGTAAATACCAAGATCAATTCTCTATGCTCAAACTTTATTTAATTGATTTTTGTGAACTTTGATAAAAGAGAGATTAGTAATCATGCCAGATAAAATCAAGATATTTATTATGTGAGTGTGCAAGTGAGGGATGCCAAATAAATGCTAGTTTTATCCAAAATAAATTGAAACATATAATTGCAATAATTGTAAGAAAATAATGATTTTGAGAAAGTTTTGAGAATGTTGACTCTCTCTTTATTCTGTATATTGTTTTGGTTTCGAAAGAGTCAAGCATATAGCTATTTTTTGGATTTTTATGTTGATTTTTGTTTTTAAAGCAAAAGGAACTTTACAAAATAAATGCAATAAATATTTTCGAAGATTTTTGAAGATTTTATGCATGTTTTTGAGGTTTTTAAATAAATTGAAAGAAATACAAGATAATAATTTTGAACAAATATATACATGGATGAAATAATCAAATTTATGCATATTAACGTTTGAGATGTAAAATATTCATGGGTTCTTTAAGTTCTTTACCATCTAAGGTAGATAATTTATATGCTCCTGATTAAAATTTTGCAGTAATGATGTATGGTCCAAGCCAGTTGGGCTCAAATTTACCTTTCAGTTTGTTGGTTGCATTTGTATTTTTTTTATTTTCTTTTAGAACAAGATCGCCAATCTCAAAGGATCGATGACGAACTTTCTTATTATATGCTCTTTTAAGCTTGTTTTGGTATGCACGGAGATGCACTAAAGCATTGATGCATTTTTCGTATAGGAGTTCCAGCTGACTGAGTCTGCCACGCGATATTCATCTCCTACTTCGGTGTCTTGAAGTAGTAGAGCCAAAGAAGGAAATTCTAATTCAAATGGAAAAACTGCTTCGGCACCATATACCAAAACAAATGGTGAAGTGTCTATGGGGGTTTGAACACTAGTTCGATAAGCCCACAGGTTGGATATAATTGAATATGCCAGTCACGGCCAGTTTTATTGACTAGTCTTTTGAGAATTTTGATTAGAGTTTTGTTAGAAGCTTCTGCTTGACCATTACCCTGAGGATAATAGGGAGTAGACCAGCGATGTTGAATCTTATATTTTTGACATAATTTTTTAACATCTTTATTTTTGAATGGAGTTCCGTTGTCAGAGATGAGATTTGCAGGAATTCCGAACCTGCAGATGATTTGATTAAAAATGAATTTAGAGACCTGTGAACCAGTGCAGGAAGCTAAAGGCATAGCTTCAACCCACTTCATGAAATACTCAGTGGCGGTTATGATGAACTTATGTCCATCAGAAGACACAGGATTAATTTTACCAATAATATCCAAGCCCCATTTAGAAAAGGGCCAAGGAGAAGAAATAGCCTGCAGCTCTTGTGCAGGCGCATGGACAAGGTCAGCATGTTTTTGACACTTGTCGCAATGGCGCACATATTCATGTGCATCCGTTTCCATGGTAGGCCAAAAGTATCCTATTCGAAGGAGCTTTTTAGCAATGACGCTACCACTAAAGTGTCCTCCACAAGATCCATCGTGGGCTTCACTCAAAGCTGATTTAGACTCTTCTAAATTTAAACATCTTAATAGGATACCTTCAAAAGATCTCCTATATAAAGTATTGCCAATGATTACAAATTGACTTGCTCGTCGACGTAATAACCGACGCTGGTTGCAATTAGAATTAGCAGGGAAAGTCCCATTTTGGAGGAAATCAAATATGTCTGTATACCAGAGTTCAGGAGTGGTTTCCTTGATTAGAAACACATCCAAAGGCTCTAAGCATGACTTATGTGAAGCGGGTTCCTGGAGTCGATGAATGATGATAGTGGCATATTCGTCGTCTAACTCCAAGGGCAAGAGAGATGCAGCGGCGGCCATGGTGTCGGCTGCATGGTTGCTAGTTCGAGGAATGGCTTCCAAGGTAACTTGATCAAACAAGGCCATTAGTTGTAAAACATAGGCCTTATATGGGCAAATTTTATCATCTCTGGTCTGATAAACTTCATTAATTTGGTTTATAACCAATTGGGAATCCCCAAAAACTAAGAGGTTTTTAATTTTAAGTGCTAAAGCAGCTCGTAATCCAAGGATTAGAGCTTCATACTCAACAGTATTGTTGGTGCAAGCAAAGGTTAGTTTGAAGGATAGAGGAATAAGATGTTTTTGCGAAGATATTAAAATAATACCCGCACCAGCCCCACTCATGCATCGGGCTCCATCAAAGTATAAGGACCATTGTTCAACAAGGTCTGCCTCTAATTGAAGGCATTCATCAGAAACTCGATAATGAGGGGATGAGTAGACTCTAAGGGTGCAGCAGCTAATTGATCTGCTATGATTTGACCCTTAACAGACTTATATCCTATGAAGGTAAGATCAAACTCGCTTAGAGCAAGAACCCACTTGGCTATGCGACCCGATAAATATGGTCGACTCATGAGATATCTTAAGGGATCATATTTGGCAATGACATACGTTTTTTGGCTAAGCATGTAATGTCGTAATTTTTGCGTAGTAAACACGACTGCTAGACATAACTTCTCTAACGTTGTATAGCGGGTTTCATAACTGATGAAGGTGCGGCTAATGTAATAATTAGCACGTTCTCATTTTTCATCATCAAGCTGAGCTAACATAGCTCCTAAGGCAGAATCTGAAGCAGAAATATATAGAAGAAATGGGCGATCAGATTTAGGCGATGAAAGCACCGGAGGGTTAACGAGATATTGCTTGAGAAGTTCAAAAGCTTCTCTACATTCTGTGTCCCAATTAAAGGGGACGTCCTTCTTAAGGAGTTTAAGAAAGGGACCAGTTTTGTCCGCCAGCTTATCAATGAAGCGACGGATAGCTTGAAGTTTACCTTGTAAACTTTGTAATTCAGATATATTAGTGGGTGCGGGCATATCAGTGATAGCCGCAATTTTGAGAGGGTCAATTTCAATACCATGTAAAAAAACTAAAATCCCTAATAACTTGCCGGATTTAACTCCGAATATACATTTTGCTGGATTTAATCGAATGAGATATTCTCGTAATCGATTAAAAACTTTTCTTAAGTCGTCTAAATGATGATCTTCAATAAGAGAGCGAGCTATAATATCATCTACATAATCATGTAGGATATCATGCATCATATCATGAAAGATGTAGGTCATAGCCCGTTGATAAGTTGCCCCGACATTCTTTAGGCCAAAGGGCATCACTTTCTAGCAAAAGGTACCCCAGGGGGTAATGAAGGTTGTTTTAGCCTGGTCTTCAGGAGCTATCCTGATCTGATTATAGCCGGAGAATCCATCCATTAAGGACATCATCCCACTTTCGGCAGTAAAATCAATAATTTGGTCCATATTTGGAAGAGGAAAGTCGTCTTTAGGGCATGCAACGTTAATATCTCTAAAATCTGTGCAAACCCTAACTTTGGTGGCTTCTTTCTTGGTGACTGGAACTACATTGGAGATCCATTCAGCATAATCAATAGCTTGTATGAAGATAACATTCAGGAGTTTTTATAACTCCCCTTTGACTAGCAGAGCCACTTTGGGATGCATTTTTCTAAGTTTTTGTTTAACAGGTTTAGCATCCGGATGGACCACTAGATGGTGCATGACTACAGAAGGGTCTAGACTCGGCATATCTTCATATGTCCAAGCGAAGACATCTTCATACTCTTTAAGAAATGCAATGTATTGTTCTTGTTTTTCTTGACTTAGTTCTGCTCCAATGTTGATTATGTGAGGGTTGTCCTCAGTTCCAATATTAATTTTAATGACATTTTCTACCTCCATGTGTAGATCTCTTTCAAAATTAGGGGGGGCGGGTGAAACACCCAACTCTTGTAACTCTTGTAAAGTTAATTTAGATAATTCGTTCAGAGGGTCGGTGGCCTCAAGTTGAGCTATGGTTGGTATAGAACCATCAAAATAAAACCCGTTGTACAACATCTCTTCAACAGAGACATCATGGAAGATATCTCCTTCCAACTCTTCATCGAGGTCAGCAATCATTTCAGGGTATGCTATGGATAGCATGTTGCATGAAAATGACAGATTTTTAAGAGGTAAATCAACATGTCTATCCAAATAGTCTTGATAGCATATGAGATGATCATCATCCTCAAAAGGAAAGGGTTGACCCTTACTAGGTAATAGGCCCACACCACATCGGGCGAGTGCCATGGTTCTACCTCGAAAGGTTCTTTCATGCCATTTTTGAAAGTTCCTAAGCCTTTCCCTTTATATCCCATTTTAAGCATCATGGGTTTAGCTTTAATATAATCGTTGGTAAAATAGCACCGAGCATATTCATCATGATGGGTTTTGATATTCTGAGGGATTCTTCCCCAGTCATATCCTTTGTACTTAAAGGCACAACTCCCGACTTGATAAGTACTTCCCATAGGTTGTGGGAGGCCCAAAGTACAAGGAGATGGTGGCAATTGATTTAAAAGGTCTGAATCTTGCATGAAAGCATTCATTTTTTCTGATATTAAGGTTGTAGATAAATCTGGTAAAAGATCATCAGAAAGGGCATAATATGTAGAAGGCTTATTACCTATGTTTTGAGATATGGAAGGTATGATAGATGTGTCTGAAGGTTTTGAATTTATGGGATTAGAACTTGAAGAATTGGTTGTAGTTTTAAGAGCTTTTTGATGTTCTACAGTAATTTGTTTAGAAGGTGGTTGATCTAGATGGGAAGATGAAGTTAATGGAGGAGGAATAGATGAAATGATGGGTTTATATTTCACAGTTTTAGATGAAGAAGAACTAGGATATGTGGATGACAGAGCAGGGCAAAATTGCACTCCAACTGGTTCTTCCAATGAGCACATATCAAAAGGTCTAGGGTCACCATGAATAGTGACCAACTGATTTTTAAACTCAAACTTAACTCATTGGTGTAAAGTTGATGGGACTGCTCACATGGCGTTAATCCAAGGGCGACCCAAAAGTATATTGTACGATGCTGGGCAATGTACAATGAACACAGTTGTCTCAAGGGTTCTAGGACCAACTTGCAATGGGAGGGTAATGACTCCACACGTTTCTTGTGTTTCATCATTAAAGGCTTTGATAATCATATCAGTCTTCTTCATTTCATCACTTCTAAAACCAAATCGTTGGTAGAATTCAAAGGTGCAGATGTTTAGAGATGAGCCATTATCAATCAGGACTCGTTTGACAGCTACATCCCCAATTAAAGCTATAATATACAAGGGATTATCCTTGTGTAAACTGTGTTGTGGGATATCTTTATCTCGAAAGTCAATACAATCAATCTCTCGTGTGATGATAGTATTGGCCATAGCTTCGGGTTGGATGTTTTGAGGTACCATCATCTGGCTCAAAGTAAGCATCAATTCATCCCTATGGGTGGGGGAGGATCTTAATAAATCTAAAAGGGAGATTCACGCGGTGGTATTAGACAATTGCTCATTAATGCTGTAAGGGGGTTTAGTTTGAACAATAGGAGCATGATTTCCCTTATTAGGATTTTTTAGAACAAATGGAGCTGATCCATCGTTCTGGTTTGGTTCTTGTTGGGTATTTTGAGCTTGTTGTCGGGTGACGACTTCGATGGTACCTACAATGTTATAGTGATGACGTTGAAAGGGTCTCGGTTGAGATTTTATGGCTTGTTCATAAGGAAGGACTTCATTAGAAGAAGGTCAAGTAGTGACTCTTCTGGGAAATGGTTCTTCTGGAACATTAGCATCTGTGATAGGTTGAATAGGATCTGATTCATTTTTAGAACTATTCGATTGAATGGTGTCTACTTCACTCTCACTATCTGACTCTATATCGCTAGAATTAGAAGTTTGAAAATTATGTAAGGGCCTGGTTGTAACCAGGGATAAGGTTGTGTCGAATGTGTGAGAGTCCTGAACAGGTAATTGCCCGCTAATGGTTCCTACATATCGGGTAGGAGGGGGAACATTGTGATGTTCAATTTGATTGGCTACCTCTTTACCATGTCTTGGTAAAGGGTGTTGAAATATGTCTAAAGTTTGATTGGCATTCTGATTTTGATTTTGGGGAACAGTCTTTTGGGTATTATTAGGAGTTTTTTGTTTAGGTTGGAAGGCTTGCACTTCCATTTCATTATTTTCAATCAAATCTTGTATTTTATGTTTCAATCTCTTACAAGCGTTGGTAGAATGTCCAGGACCTCTATGAAAATCACAGTGCAAATCAGCTCTATATTCGGGTATGCTTGGGTCAGGTTCCCGGATAGCTGGCAGTTGGATTAAACCTCTTTCAAGAAGTTGGGGTAAAATAGTTGATAAAGGTTGGTTTAATCTAGTGAACTCTCGAGGAGGCTTATCAGGAGGTTTCAAGATGAATTTTTCTGTTGTTTTTGTTGTATTGACATTAGCAACATTTCTGCTGTCAATGACTCCATCACCGATAACCTGTTTGTTTTTATATTGAATTCTAGATGTTTTCTCATCATCCTTCTTTCTAAGTTGGCCTCTCCTAATGAGGGCATCTTCTACCCTTCGAGCTAAGCCTATAGCTTGATCGAAGGTAGTCAAAGTAGCTGTTGATAGCTCATAAGAAAGTTGTTCTTGTAAATTGTTAATGAAAATGTCTAACATTTCCCTGTAGGGTAGCACAAAGTGCAGCTTTCCTGTCAATTGTCTCCATCTTGCTAAGAAATCAGCAAAACATTCGTCTTTATCTTGTTTTAAATTGTATAGGTCTTTAATAGTTACATGCCTCTCGATGTAGGCACTAAATTGATGAACAAATGACTCAGCGGTTTCTTCAAAGTTTCTTAAGGAATGAGTGGGCAATTGATAATACCACTCTAACGCCATTCCACCTAAACTTTTGGGGAACATTTTTAGTAATAGCAAGTCATTATGCGATATGTCATGACATGCTATCCTAAACATGCGAAGATGTTCTATGGGATCTTTGGTTCCTTTATAGATAGGCAGGACGGGCATGGGAAAATGTTTAGGGTATGGTTGAGCTACCACTATGGGATCCAATGGTTGGCTACAAATCTCTCGATAATTATACGAGGGACGGTAGGGATCTATCTGGTCCATACGTGAAGCCAATTGTTTCACCATATCTTCCAAACTACTAGTTTGCCCCCCATATTGATTCGGTGGGGCATTGCCATAAGTGTTATGGGCGTAGGATGGAGGAACATGCAGATTAGATGCCATGTTACTATTGTGTAAAACATTGGTAGGAAAAATATTATGGAGGAGTTTTGAAGTTGGATTGTGTTGTATTGTAGATTGTTGAAAGTTTGTATTTGGCTTTGTTTTAGATTTTTGTCTATTTAAAGCATTTTGCTCAATAGTTTGGAGGAAGGAAGTAGCGAAGGGAATTTTCTTTTGTGCGGGAGTGATTTTAGGTTGAGTAACAGGTTGCTTAGGAGGTTGGGTGACCTTTTGTTTGGTCATGGCTTGGGCTATAGTGACCATATTCGCATTAGATGGTCCACCCTTATCACTTCTTGATCAATGAATGACAAGGGATTAGTTTGCATGTCAAGTGCCCGTTCTAAGACTGCTTGAGCATCACTAATTTCCCCTTTATCAATACGGACTGCCACATTAAGGATGTCGATATGTTGATTAAGAAATTTTTGAAAATGTTCTGCGTTGTCAAAAGTGATGCCTCCATTTGGAGCTATTCTAGGGGACGAAGATTCTTTAACACTTCCTTCTTGTTCCTTATCTTCACCTAAGTCTTCATCTGATTGACCTAGAGTTTCACCTTCCGGATTTGTATCTCCAAGAAGGACATTTGGGTTTTCAGTTGTATTTTGTAGCCAATCTTCTCCTTCTCCTAAAATTTCTTTACCATTCCTAAGTTTAGTCATGGTGCTAAGTTTTGATTTCAGCAAATATATATATATTTATATATATATATATATATATATATATATATATATATATATATATATATATATATATATATATATATGCAACAAATTAAAAGGTATATATTTATATATACCTAATGCAATATTGTAAATGAAATGTTTAAGTTTTTTACTATGTTTTTTTATTTTTTATTTTTTTTTTTGATTTTTAGTTTTTTAGTTTTTTTTTTGAAACAATATAATAAAGATAGCAAATGAAACAATAAATGCACACAATAATAATAAGGCTGAAATTAGATGAACTAATCTTCTATGAATAATTTATGAATATCATTAATAGGTTCAAGCTGTTCAGGGGTCATGAAATGTTTTTCTTCAAATTGAAAGTTTTCTTTTAAGAATTTGATGAAAAGGGCTATGGTGATATTGTCTATCTCAGATGCTGGTTGATAAAAGTAAAGCTCATGGCAATACTCTCGATATAGCACAGCTCGCGGAACTCTACTCCATCTTTCCCTATCTGTGAGAACAACTTCTTGGTCCTCTACAAGGCCTAGGAATCGGTGTACAATGTCTACATTCTCGAGGTATTCCTCGAAGCTGAACAACTCTGAAAATACTAAAGCTCTCCTATAGGCTAACCACCTATGGCAAGCTCTCTGAAGTTCATGATAGAACACTAATTGATGAGGATCCAGGATTCTATCCAAGACTAGCCTCTTAATCTGTTTAAGTTGTGTGGACCTAGATGAAATGATACTAAGTCTCCTGATAAGCTCGTCCCACAAGGATTGATTTCTACTTGCTTCAGGGACACTAAGGACAGAATTAACTTCTATGGCCGCTAATTGGTTTACTACGTTTATAGTAACTGCTAACCTCTTTTTAGGAGCTACCATCTAAACATGATTTTGAACTTTAAATGTTTTAAAATGCATCTAAGTTTTAGTTGTTTCTAAAAAAAAAAAAAATTTGTCTTGTTTGTTTTTGTTCAAAAGGTTATGATGCATTCACGTCGGGTTCACCAAAATGTATCGCTCCAAATTTTTCGCACCCCTACCTTCAGGCTATTGGATCCGCGCCCGGAAGGAGGATGGGAAAAGGATGGTGCGGTACCTCGGACGAGAGGACTTTGCGAAGGTCCCACCTCTCAAGGGAGGTGCATTTTGGTGATTTTTCGATGGATGGTGGGTTCACCAGGAAACATTTGACGGTAGTTTCCATGCCTAGGTTTTGGGAATGAGTTTTTATGAGTTCGTTTTATTTTTAAACATTCATCCTAGGTTTGGCCGAATGATTCTAACTTAAACTACATGAAAATGCAATTTAAATGCATACAGTAAACAAAAAGGAAAACAAAAACAAAGAATTTGTAGGAGGCCAATGAAGATTACCTGATCCGGAAGTCTGATGGAGTTTCTAAAGCTTGAAGCAGTCTGGATCGTCCGCAATTCAATAGAATCGCCTTCAATTTGATAAAATCATCTAAACTGACAAGATCATCTGCAATCTGACGAATTCGTCAGACGAATTCATCAGAGACCTGCAAAACAGCAAACAGATGCGAAATACAAGAAATTCTATTTTGCAAACAGGGGGAAAACTATGTGAAACAGTAATATGAGTGTTGAACAATATACAAGAATAGAAGTAAATGTAAATAACTGTGTTTAGATAGCAGAATATGATCTTAATATGTAAACTAGACAAAATGGGTGAACTCCAGATGCAATATAGTATAAAAACTGAATAAACAATCTAATTTATAGCATATAATGACAGAAAAAAGAGACAGAAGAGCAAACTCCAAGCACTGATTGCCTCGATGTGTGCTGCAGTCAAAATCATCTCGCATCAGTACGGGATCGTCCCGAATTTGACTAGATCGCCTCCGATCTTGATAGGTTCGTCGGCTGCGATAGGTGCTGGCTCCGGCTGAAAACCAGTGGTGTACCTGCAATGAAATGACTATAGGACTAATGCAAAATATGAATTACGATGTTTTAGAGCATAAGGGTTCAATTTGCATAAAAATTCAGCCAGGGGTTGGGAAGGGAAAAGCCTTAGAGTTAAATAGGCATAGGATAGTTGTTGGGAGGTTAGAGATCATCCCAATTTGGGAGATCTCCAACGGGGGAAGGGTCCCAATGGCGCAGACACACTTCTACTCGGATTGGAGACCCGTTGGAATAGATTCCAACTATGCAAATTCAGTTTTGCGACGAAATCGTCTGGACGTTCTAGTCCAGACGAAATCGTCAAATCTGAGGCGATATCGTCTGATCGGAGACAATATCGTCAAACGGTCAAAACAATTGCTAAAAATGGCACGAAAAAGGAGGAAACGGGTTTCTCGGTGGTTAACGGGCGGTTTGGGAGGTTAAATTTGAATTTAAATTTATTTACTAAGGTGAATGTAATTATTCCAATTTTACTGTGCCAATTTTAGGGTGCTACAGATAGTCTGTCCCACCGGGCATGCCAAAAACTGTTGGTCACGAATCTGCAACAGGAAAGGATTTTATACAAAATGCACCCTAGACCCGACCAACATTGAAAGGCTAGGAGAAAGAAATGTCTCCCAGACCAATCTCTAGAGAGGGTTGGTTCCCTTACTAAACCTAAGCTTGATTTCAGACTAAAGTTGCAAGAAAGGAATTGGAAATATGCAGAAAGAAATGAGAAATATAGCCACAGGCCAAATTTGTCAGATCAAGAAATATTAGCAGAAGATAACTTTAAGCACACTAACAGCATATAACAAAATATAGAGACGTAATTCACTTACAACCTTGCGCAGATAACCTCCAAAATCACATTCCATAACTCACTTCCTCACTAGCAATATTTAAACTCAAATGTAAAATTCAAATTAAGAAGCAGATAAGGAATACAAGCGTAAATGAGGAATGCATAATATAGAAGGGAAAACACAGAAATTTGTTCACAAAACCAGAGGCCAAATATCTTTCATTCATGCAAAGACTTGAAAAGTATTTCAGCAAAAGTCTCTCTCTCGATGTCTCTTTCTGAGATATACATTGATATTTATAGAGGTCTTGCCTCTTTGTAACATTTAAAATATGAAACGGCCTTCCTCGAGATCTACAAAATATGCAAAAAAAATAAGGAAATGATCCCCTTAAACCATCCTCGGAGAAACCAGAAATTAAATGAAACAAGGAACCGGTCGTCTTCATTGAATGGTCATCCTCGAAGCATGCTTGGACCATTAGAAAATCATGAACAGAAGCTTTGAATAATGGAGGCATCTTCAATTCTAGTGCTTCGCTATAGGCCTGGGCACGTTCTCCTACCTTGCATGCATCGGAAAGTAGCAAAACATTCAATTCTAGAGTGCTTTTAATCCTTGGAAATCACAATATTTCACCTGACTGTTGAACTGCTTCCTAGCGCAAAACTATGATGGGTCGCAAAAATGCGACATGTCACGAAATCATGACATTTTTCTTTTCCATACGCTTTTGCTATTTTGGATCGTGAAAACCAACCATGTCACGAAATCATGACGTATTCGGCTCTTTGTTCTCCTTTTTCACCTTAGGTCGCGAAAACGTGATGCATCACGAAATTGCAACGTTTCATACTATTCTGCTCCATCTTTGCTCTGTTCTCGCAAAACTAGGACCTGTCACGAAATTGTGACGTTCTTTCTCTATGTTTTCCTTGCGTTGTTTCAAATCGTGAAAACACGACGAGTCGTGATTTCACTACATCTTTCTCTCTTTTGGCTTCATCACTGCTTCTCGTCGTGAAAATGCGACATGTCACGAAATCGTGATGTCTTCTACTTTCTATGCCTTTCTCTTCTATCTACCCACGAAACTGTAACATGTCACGAAATCATGATAGTTTTCTCTTCCGTGGCCTTCATCCTCTTGCAAGCAGCAAAAATGGAACATGTCGCGAAATCGCGATAGTTCATACCATTTTGTTCTTTCTGCACTTTCACATCGCGAAAACAAGACATGTCGCGAAATCGCAACACTTCTTGTCTATTTAGCTTCTTCTCCACAATATGTCACAAAATCGTGATGTTTCCTTGCTTTCTCTACTGTTGCCGCTTTTTGTCGTGAAATCGCGATGTCTTGCTCTTGCTTGGTCTCATCTTCAAAAATGTCACGAAATCGTGACATCTTTCATGCCTTATGCTTTTTCTTCAACTTGACCACGATAATGCGACATGTCGCGATATCGCGACGTTTTTCACATTTTTTCCCTTGGTTACTTTTCTGTCACGAAATCGCGACAAGGTTCATTGTCATTGTGCTTTGCTCAATTATGTCACGATTTCACGACCTTTTCTATCACTTTGCTCCATGGCCATCGCAAGTCGCGAAAACGTGACATGTCGCGATTTCGTGACAATTTCACTACTCTGCCTCCATTGACCACTTTGACCATGATTTTGGAACACGTCACGATATCACGACATTCTTCGACTTTGCTTCTCTCTCCTCACAAGACCCGTGATAACGCGACATGTCACGATATCATGACGGTTTTGAACCCGTGCTCTCCATGCTATTTTTTGGTCGCGATGTCGCGACAGTCTTTGGACTTAGCTGTTTTGGCACCAAAACTCGTAGAAACACAGAGAAGTGAGCATTTTACATTTATGCATGAATAATCAACAATCAAAACAATGTGGCAAAAATGCCAACAGTAACCCAATATTGCCTAGTGGTATAGTCCAACTAAGTCCAAGTTAGGACGAGATGAACACTTGAGAATCCCTAATCTTAGTAATGGACTAAAATAATCCCGCCTAACATCGAAGGAAATTTTTGACTTCTATCTCACAATATACAATCACTTGCACACATAGAGATCATG
The DNA here is from genome assembly GCA_028583015.1 of Wollemia nobilis. Taxonomy (NCBI): domain Eukaryota; kingdom Viridiplantae; phylum Streptophyta; class Pinopsida; order Araucariales; family Araucariaceae; genus Wollemia; species Wollemia nobilis. The sequence goes on along the minus strand of JAQPPZ010010078.1, from coordinate 951,555 downwards.
AAAAACTAGGTCCATGGTAAAATCCTTACCTTTCAAAAGTCTAGAGTGGTTAGTAGACAACTGGTGATAGGGCAACTAGAGTATTTGAATCTTCGAAAAGCCCCAAAAATTCTTACATAGCAACAAATCATAACATCATTCACACCATCACTTTCTTTATAATATTCTATAAATTAGAGGGTATCAACATAGTAGCACAGATACAGCATATATATTAGATATAGTATATAGACGACCACTGACTACTTTATATCTTTTAATTTACAGAAACATATCAATAAAATACATTACATATCATTACATATCATATATGAATACTTAATCAATTATTATGATAAGAGTGATTATTTAAATTCATGATTATTTTTTTTACTTTATGTGGTATCACCCATTAATATTGTCAATGTCATATGCATTCCGTATGTTTTAAGTGATTAGAGCATACAGGTTTGTTTATACCATCCCATCACATAAGTTAGATGCATACAATTAAAACAAAATTAAACATGCATTTAACAATAACATCGTATCCACAAACACAATTCATTAATCATCCATCATCACATCATAAAGCACGTCATAAAACAAAATAACAACAAAAACATGAGCAATAAATGATACACATAATGAGTCATAATGCAAATATATCATAAAATTATGTGTGTCAAGTCCATGGATATACAAAAATTCCCATGGACGACAGTCATAGAGGTCAGTCGACCTCAAAAATGAATCAAAACCAAAAGCATCATCAATCAAATATTGGGCCTGCACCCCCTGTAGCATCGCCCCCTGTGGTCGGATCTCTGGGAGAATGGTGCGAGCTAGACCCTACTAGTCTCTCAGTATGATTCTAGGTCCCATGACCAGGCCATATGGAAGACTACCTTATTGTAGAGCTCATGCTGGCTTGTGACCCACTTGTAGCCCCTATTTCCCTAGGAATGGCTCCTAGCCTCCTGATCTTCCTCGAGAGAGCGGTAATCTCGGCTACATCCTCAGTAATCTGTACATCACTCTCATCTAGAAAACCCTGTAGATGATTGATCTCACCCTCAAGAGCTTCCCTCAAAGGACCCTCAGGAGTGGGAATTATTTACTTAAACATGTCTCATACTCATACTAAAGGGACAAAAGGATTAGACATTTTTCATAGGACTGCCCAAACTTTCAAACTCATTTTGGCCATATCTCACTCATCCGGACTCAAATTGAGCTAAAATTTTGAGGGTAGATGCCTGAAAAACCCTAGAATGTCTCCACCAATTTTCATATCATTCGGAGCAACACATATCCTAGCGCATCCCTATGTTTGAACGATAAATTTGGTAAGCGGATATGCGAGGGTTTCATCTAGGTTGAGTGCAAGCAGCTCCAGAGGTTGGTTTTCAGGGCCTTCGGGCCCTAGAAACAAATATTTTTGTGGTTTATGTTCAAGATTTTAGTAGAATATATTATAAGGGAACCAATATGGGTTAGAAATTTATCTCTCAATAGATCATTTTGCTAAAAACTTGATTGGCAATGGCTTCCAATTTTCTACACAAAAGAAAAGTGAAAACCATACCTTTCCACGGCGTCTAGGGCATGGATTAAAGAGATCACAAAACAAGTTTCAAGTATTTGATCAAAAAATGGCTCAGATCTCAAGTGAATATGGTGCTAAGGTGCACCCACAAAATAATTCTACTGTGAAAACCCTTGGAAATGGTAATAATTTCGAATACTCAGTACCAAAAATGAATCTTAGGGATGCCCTTCGTGGTGGACAGCCTCAACCCAATGCTAATATCAATATTAGGGATTCCCGTAAACCTCTAAGAATGCCTAATATTGATCCTAGGAAAATAGAGTTAGGATGTCTTAGGGCATTTGATGGAACTCCTATTGTTAAGCTTGATATGGGTGACATTTATATTGGCATTGAAGATCTGGAAAAAAGAGGACTAATTTGTCGTATTCGTGGGTTTTCGTTTGAGCCTATCTCCTTTCAAATTTTGGGCTGCAAAAATTTAGAAAACTAAAGGTGACTTACAAATCTCTATTTATCCAAATGGTTATTTTCTTGTTTTATTTTCTAATAATGAAGATAGAGAGAAATTTTTTCAAGGGGTTCCTTGGTTTTTGGAAGGGCGGATCTTTTCATGAAATCCTGGCATACTAAATTTAAAGCCAAAGAAGAGATACCTTCTATAGCTCCCATATGGGTTAGACTCTTTGGCCTCCCTATTGAATTTTGGAATCCTACTATTTTTTCTTCAATTGGAAACTCCTTAGGAACTTTTATGATGATTTTTTATTGTACTCAAAATTTTGAACATATTATTTATGCTCGAGTTTGTGTTTTAATGTATTTTGACAAACCCCTACCTAAAAATATCACATTACAATTTGGGGAAGACACTTGGGAGCAAGTGGTGGACTATGAGAAGATTCCTTTTCGTTGTAGAATTTATCATAGATATGGTCATTTTGCTAGTGTTTTCCCAAATAAAAAACTAGATCAAAAGAAAGAGGAGATAAACTTAGCAGGTTTCCAAATACCTAAAAAGAAGAACACTCAAAAAAAGCCAGTTATGAAGGATCAATCAAAGTCATCTACCAATATGTTTGAAATCCTTTCCACAAATGATGTCCCAGGTGAGGAAGAGGAAATAATGGAGACTAAAATCTTAGAAACACAATTTAAATATGAAGGGAATATGAAGGGAAGAACTCAGAGATAAACCAACAAATCAAAGGTTTTCAATAGGAAAAAAAAAGGAGAAAATTTACACAAGAAAAACAATATTTTAAATGTCGAGACTTCAAATAATACAGGTCCCAAGATAGACTCTATTAAACCTTCCAGTAAAATTTTGGCTTTGTACATGATCATTCTTCAAGGTTAGAAGACATCTCTATATTCAATTGGGGTAAGTCAAGAAACAAGGAAAAAAAAATTGAAGATGGATTCCAACCAAAAGGTAGATCGTAAGACCAATCAATATCATATGGTAAAAGAAGGTGAAAATCTTGTAGGGAAAGGTAATATTAATGCCCTTATCAATTTCTTTAACCCTGGAATTAATGAAGATCATCACTTGGAATATTAGAGGACTCAAAGGGATTCTTTTAAAACAAAATGAAATTAGAAGAATGATTCAAATAAACCATCCACATCTTGTTTTCCTTCAAGAAACAAAGATGTCAATAGAGGATGTGGACTTCAATTGCTAGTAAAATTTGGCTAGTTGGAAAATTTGCTTTCCTTGGTTCCTAGGGGACTTCTGGTGGCATTGCTTACCTTTGGAACCCAAAAGAGGTAGTTATTCACTATATGGTTGGAAATTGGGGTATTTTGGTTGTAACTATTCAAAGTAGACATTCCAACCAAATTATGCTTTGCATTACTATTTATGCTCCAACTACTTTGGAGGAAAAAAGAAGATAGTGGAAGGATATTACTCATATTATCTCTCATTTTTCTAAATATTGGATCTTGATCGGAGGAGATTTCAATACCATCCTCTCTCTGGATGAGAAAATGGGGGAAATAGAAATTTAGACATGAGCACCGACCTCATGAGTGAATATATTGTAAACCTCCATCTTGTGGATATCCAACCAAATAATGGCCTTGTGAATTAGTCTAACATAATGCAAGGCTTAGCTTGTATAATGGAGAGATTGGATAGGTTCTTGCTCTCTAAAAATTTCTTAATCCATGGTCACATTCCTAAAGTGAAGACTCTTAACAATGTTGGTTTGGATCACTGGCCAGTCATGGTGGAAATTTGGAAAACCAATGTGAGTTTCTCTCCTTTTCGTTTTCAATTAATGTGGCTTAGAGATAGTTCCTTCAGACCTCATGTGCAAAAATAGTGGAAGGAATGTAAACCAAGGTATGGGACTAAGATGTTTTGTTTTTCCAAAAGGTTGCAATACATTAAATCCAAAATCAATATTTGGAACTGGAAGGAGTTTGGGGATGTCCAAAAAAAACATGAAGTGATTGCTCAGCTTGAAAATTTGAATAAGAAAATCCATTTAGATGGCCTCACAGAGAGTAGAAGTATAGATGAAATTAGACTCACAACTTAGTTAGAGGAATGGAAAAAAAGAAGAACTCTTATGGAAGCAAAAATCTAGGATCCAATGGCTCAAAGAAGGAGATCGAGACAAAAATTTCTTCCACAAATCTCTTCTAGCTCAAAGATCTCACAACTTTATTTCTTCTCCAAAATCTGATATTGGAGACGTTGTCTACACTTGGGATGGAATAAACTTTGTTGTTGTCAATTAGTTTTCCAATCTATTTGTTGTTGCACCTTTGGACTCAGCTTCTCAACGAAATATTCTTCAAGTAATCCCTACTCTTATCACTTCTAAGAACTCTATTTTGACTACTCCAGTTACTATCAATGAGCTTCAACAAGTGGTTTTTTAAAATGCAAAAAGAAAAAATCCCAGGTCCTAATGGTTTTCCCAATGATTTCTACCAAGATTTTTGGGATATCCTTCATGTTGATTTATTAGAGGTGGTGGAAGAAGCCAAGAAATCCAAAGAAATTTTTAATGTTATCAATAAAACTCATATAGCTCTTGTCCCAAAAGCTCAAGAGGTAGATTATATCTCAACTTTTAGACCTATAGCTTTATGTAATGTTCTTCTCAAAATCATCACAAAGATCATGGCGGAAAGGTTGAAGCCTCTTTTGCATAATATTATTTCCCCTGAACAAGGGGGTTATGTGGAAGGGCATAAAATAGTGGATGAGATAGTTCTTGCTCAGGAAGCCATCCATTCCATGGAAATATGGAAATCTCCATCTATGTTCATTCAGTTAGACTTATCCAAAGCTTATGATAGAGTGGATTGGCACTTCCTCATCAAATTTTTGAGGTGATTTGGCTTCTCTTATGATTTTATGGATTGGATTATGGGATGTATCTCTTTGGTGTCATACTTAGTTCTTATCAATGGCAGGACTTCTCAATCTTTCCCAACTTCCAGAGGTATTAGGCAAGGTAACCCGCTATCCCCTTATTTATTCATCATTCTTGTTGAATTCTTGGGTAGGACTATAACCAAAAAGAGGGAAAACAAAACCCTTGAGGGAGTTACCATTGCTCATGGAGCTAGACCTATCTCTCATATTCAATTTTTGGATGACTCTACTCTTTGAGGTAAAGCTACAGTTAAGGAAGCTTATAAAATTAAGCAAATTATTACTTGTTTTTCTAATGTTATAAAGAAATTGATCAATGAGATAAATCTAAAGTAATTTTCTTTCATTGTTCTCCTAGACAGGAATCCATGGTCTTGGATAAATTAAGATATAAGAAGACCTCCCTTCCAATCACTTATTTAGGCATTCCCATCAATAATCAAAGACAGAAAAATAAATATTGGAATTGGTTGTTGGACAGAGTCAAGAAGAAAATTGGAAAGTAGACAAATAAGTGGCTTTCATTTGGGGGTAGAATTACCTTGGTAAAATTAGTCCTTCAAGCTATACTTGTTTATGTTTTTGTTGTGTTGAATATCCCAAAGGCTATTCTTCGAGAATTGAATCAAATAAATCATTGGTTCCTTTGGAGTGGTACTAAGGAGAAAATAAAATGGCACTTGGTGAAATGGGATACTTTATGCCTTCCTAAGAATGAAGGGGGGTTAGGATTCTGGTCTTCTATTAATAACAATAAGTCTTTAGCTGCTAAATTATATTGGAGGATTTTGCATAACCCCAATGCTCTTGGGGCCAATAATCTTCGTGCTAAATATGTTGAGAACAAAATTCGGACCTTGTTTGCTATCCTCCCCAGGCTCTCTTCCTTGGGGTTGAAAGAAAAGAAGTTTGGTAGATTAAAAATACAACGCCAAACAAAAGATAAAACCACAATAATGGAATACAAGAAAGTTGCACAAAACAAACGATTATTATTAATCAGTGGAGTTTAAAAACTCCTTTTGAGTACAACAGGGCCTGTAACCCTTTATTCTTGATACACAGTTACAAGTTATGCTAGGGTTCTCCGAAACCCTAGCTGGCACAAATGGTGGCGCTTCCGAAGAATGTATCTTCAATCCCAACAGAGTGAGTGGGCTTTGTTGTATCCCTTGCTTGGACCACTCCGACTTAATCATTTGCCATCAATAAACCGGATCTACTTATTAAAACCTGCACACATTAACACTATCAAGGAGTTAGAAATTAATAAGAGGGCTCCATTGTGTGAGCCCTCAGAAACAATCTAAAACCCTAGAAAAATAGAATGCAGGAATTCAACAACAGATTAATAAAAGAAAAGAAGTTACTTGCTTTAAACTAATTTATACCTGTTCTCTGTTAACGCAGCTAGACCAGGCGACACCTGGAAGTAATGTGGCTATCAAATCGGCTACGAAAGGCGCCCTGGTGCACTCGTTGAACGCCCGCGTGCTTCTGGATTAAGGTTTCAGACGTCGGTCTGAGTCTGTGGCTGTGGGTAAACGCCCACGGGCACTTGCGACAAGAATGGGGGATTCTACGAATCTTTGCGAAGAGATGGCGATGAAAGCTGACGGAAGCGGCGATGGATGCGACGATGGATGCGAAAAAAGGTAGCAGAAGAGAGATAGAGGGGATCCGAAAAGGAGATAGAAGAAGTTAAGAAGATAGAAAAGATCCCGGGATAGAAGATAGCAAAAGACATAGGGTTTGAGCCATCAAGGTGACTCAATTTATAATCTACTCTTAGGGCACACTTTAGGGTTTTAACGACACTTTGAACGTGTGGCTAAGATTAAAGTGGATCTAAGGGTAGAGAATAAATCTAGGTTGTGAAACGGATTAAGATGGATGGACGGATGAGATTAAATGAAGGATGGACGGCTCAGATTAAATCACTTAAACTATTATTTAAATATATATATTAAAATATTAAAATATAAATATATATAAATATTAATTTAAATAAATTTGGGGATGAAAAATGGCGGGAAAGGTGAAATTGGGCCAAATAATGGCGGGAAAGTGTGGATTTGGGCCAAATAATGGCGGGAAGGATGGATGACCGACACGTGGCTGACAGGAAGGTATAGATGACTTGCAAGTGGCTGGATTTTGGTGTCTACAGATGCCCCTTTTTGAGCTGCTTTGTGTGAAGACACAATGCAGCACAAAAACTTAAGACACCTCGAAAAGCTTGGATCAGACGCAACTCTCTCTCAAGACTAAAGCACAACTTTGAAGACCAAAGAATAAAAGAATATTTAAAATTTTATCAGCTTACCCCCTCAATTGGCGAGCGAGAATGGTTCTCACAAGCCAATTGGAAGAAATTCGGAAGAAAATGAACCGTTTTTGCCCCAACGGTGAAAAAAGGGGTTGGTGTATGAACCATCTGTTTATGTCCCAAGAGGAAAGGGGTTGGTGTACAAACCGAGAAAAGAATATGATTGAAGACGATATGAGTGATGTGAAAGATGGACCGTTTACTGCCCCAACGGTTATAAAGGGATTTTTGCCAAATTGTAAATTCCATGATCATGTAAGATGAATTCCACTATAGGAAAAGTTAAAAATTGATAACGGATGCCCCAACTCCTGTGTGTGAATCCATACTGTTGATGAAATTGCCTTGTTGGCGCCATTGATATGCAGAGATGAAAGATGCATGAAAAGAGTCCAGAACTCAGAGATGCTCCTAGTGACTGTATGGATAATTCCTCGGGTCGGAACCAATCAACCTAGGTAGCCTCAATCTCTAGCAAGACTCAAAATAATGATGATATTAAAGATTGTCCATGTTTAAGGCCCCATGAACTAGGCCATCAATGACAACTGTTGAGCAAATTAATCTTGGTATGAGGTCACTTGAAAAGTAGAATACCCAAAATTGATTTCCAATTTTCAAACAGTGAAATAATTGATGATGATAAATGGTAAGTGTCCTTATGGTGGTTTAATCCTCTTACCGAATTGCATGGATGCAAATCGTTGCAATCGCCAAGGTGATAGAATATACCACTAGATACGAGGTTTACTTTAATTTGATTTGGCAAAAATATGCATGATGAAAGAAGAATGAATGAAATTGACGATAGATCGGAAGAATTGATGAATGTGGTTAATTTTGTGAAGGTTTTGAATATTTTTAACCCAATTTGTAAAACAATGATGAATGATGCGCTTTTTGAGCGAAATGACAAAATTTGTGTCCAAAACTGTTGTAACCTTCACAAAATGTTTTATTATGATAAGAAGAATGGATGAATGCAATTTGATGAAATTTGGAGGAGGTAAGCTTCAATTTTGCAAGTTTTGTTCCTTTATTCAATACTGACACCAAACGCCGGTATGCATTTGTGGTTGGCAGAGACGCCCGTCGGTGTTTAGGCGCTCTGCAAACGCAGCACTGCATCTGAATGCGCCATGAAACGCCCCACTACGTTTCAGGGCACCAAAACCAGCTATTTAAACAATTTCAGCGAGAATTTCGCTCATTTGTGCGTTCGAGCTTGAGAGAAGTGCGTCTGAGGGAGTGGAGTGAAGTGAAGTGAAAGGTTGTGTGGGAGAGTGAAGCACGCGGGAGCTATGGCGGAGATGGGAGCGGACGCGCCAGTGCAGCCAGTTGAGGTATTTGTTCATTTAAGCAAGTACTTATTATGTGTTTTTTTTTTTTTTTTGAAAAAATTTGTAACAAATTTTTGTTTTGTTGTTTTGCAGCTTAGGGTGTTAGAGGCACGACACCGATTCTCCCCTATCATTCTGGGGATGAGGAGGTCATTGTCCCGAGCAGATCGGGAGATATTGGAGCGAGGGGGACTAGCGGAGGCAGCCCGGTTGGAGGTAGTGAGGGGTTCTAGGCACACCACTAGGTCTAGGGCTCCTACTAGGTCTAGGGCTCCTCTTTTGATGGTTAGCTTAGTGCTTAGATGCACTCTTTATGAGCCTTGGTGCTCTATTGTATATTGTAGCCTTTTGGCATTCATTGTACATTTTGACCTTTATACATATATATATACATGGCTTTTATTTATTTGGTGTTTTACTCTCTTTTGTGTGAATGCCTATGTTTTTGTGATGCATGTTTTTATATGTTTTAATGTTTTTGATGCATATGTGATGGAATGGAATGCAAACTTATAGATGATTAATGCGAGACTAAGTATAGAAGGAATGAAATATGCACTAAGAAGCACTCATACTTTTAGATAGTTAGATTTAGCCAACTGTTATCATAATTGTTTAATCAGGGGCACCGAACTTGGTGGCTTGTGAATGGATGACGTATGGAATGACATGAATATGGAAGAAGATATGGAGGTTGATATGGAAGAAGATATGGAGGAAGACTGTTTTACAAAGACTCAAACATGCTAGTGGTATCAAACAAACTTACTAATACTGCCTAATTCAACTAGGACCAAATGTGTGTGCATGCGAGTTCATTAACCAAATCCGAAGCATGGTAGTGACTCTAGGCAATCAAAAACCTGTGTGTGTGCAAGTGTGTTCATTAACCTCATCTTGCATAAATTAGGTAACCTTGTTATGGAGAAGACCCCGAAGCTAGTTTGTCCGTATGAGCATTCAGAGGTCTCTTTTTGAGGAGAGACATGTCGCCACGCAATGAGTATACTCCACTGCCAGTCAAGCGTCTATAGCCCCGGTGAAGGTTAACTCCATAGTCCATGTTGTTTTTGACCTTTGTAAGCCTTGGGGATGACTACCTATCCGTCTTACTGGACAAGTAGTACGATCCTTACAACTTATTTGGGATCAGTGGTGTGTGAAAAATGTTCATTTCCTTAGAGCTTTGGGGAATCGGATTCTCAACCGAAGTATGATGAGAATTTTACCCTATCCTTACTACTCTGTTTATATTTATATTTTGTGATTGCTTGTGATAGTGGTAAGAACCACTGTTTTATGGACTATGTTTGCATGATAGGACAAACGAGGATTACCCTTTTCACTTCAAGGCACAACCCAAGGATGGTGTTATCTCTCTTTGACACAAGATGTTTTTAAGATGTGAAAATGTGATAGGTTCAAGACCGCTTTTGAAATCATTTCCCAATACTCAAGATTTTATTTAGTGTAATTTGTGATATGGCCCTAGAGAACTTTGACATGCATTTCAAAGTTTGCTTAAAACACTAGGAATGGTTGAGTGATTGAAAACATTTTGGCAATGTAAATATGTGCAAATGGAAAATGGGTGTACGAATGACAATTCGGTTTGATGGATTTTATGAAGGTGCCCCCGATTAAGGCAACATGACTTTTGCTTGACCAAATTTTATATCCAAAAGATAGAATGGTCTCTAACATGATATGCAACTATGGCTGAAAATGAAATGTTATGGTTTTCAATGAGATGTATGCACATGAAATGCAATGTTTTTGAATGAGATGTATGCAACTAACAATGAAATGCAAATTCTTTTTATTTTTATTTGTTTTTTTTTTTTTTGTTGTACAAGCCATGTATATATGTACATATAAAATTCAAACTATGCGTAGAATGCCCTCAAGTGTATAACATTAAGTGGTTCGGGTTCTTCCTCTCCCTCTAAATTGGCAAGTCTATAAGTTCCATTACCCACTCTTTCGGTGACCATATATGGACCTAACCAATTAGCCGCGAATTTATCTCGAAGATGCGGCAATGCATTGGTGTTTTGTTGATTCTCTTTAAGGACAAGATCCCCTACTTGAAATTCTCTTAGATGAACTTTGGCATTGTAAGCACGTTTCAATCGGTCTTGATAAACTCGCAAATGCTCTAAAGCATTGATTCATTTTTCATCTATGAGTGTGAGTTGATCAAGACGTGCTTGTCTAGGCAATATCATCATCGATAAATTCCTGCAAAGAAATTCGCAAGGAAGGGATCTCGACGAGGCGGAGCTAAGACTGGCGGAGACGCTAAGTACTGCTTGATGTCATCAAAGGCTTTCTGACACTCATCTGTCCATGAAAATTGTACCCCCTTTTGTAGTAGGTGGCAAAATGGCCTACATTTATCGAAAGTTGTGCAATAAAGCGACGGATTGAATTAATCTTTCCTTGCAAACTACGCAACTCCTTCAAATTAGTTGGGGGACACATTTCCATAATGGCTTTGACCTTGTTTGGGTCCACCTCAATACCTCGTTTAGAGATAATAAAACCTAGGAGTTTGCCTGAGGTAACACCAAAGACACATTTCTTAGGGTTCAACCTTACTTTATGCTCTAGAAGTCTATCAAAAACTTTTTCCAATACATCAAAATGCTCTTGTCGAGTTTTAGATTTTGCCAATAAATCATCCACATAATCTTCGATAATCTTATGCATATAATCGTGGAAAATATAAGTCATGGCTCGTTGATAGGTTGCACCTGCGTTCTTAAGGCCAAAGGGCATCACCACCCTGTAACAAAAAGTTCCCCAAGGTGTGGTAAATGTTGTTTTGTGTTGATCTTCAGGGTTTATTCGAATCTGGTTGTATCCTGAAAATCCATCCATGAACGAAAGCATTTCATGACCAGCGCAAGTGTCGACAAGAGTATCAATGTTTGGAAGAGGAAAGTCATCCTTAGGACACGCTTTATTTAGATCTCGAAAATCGGTGCAAACACGTATCCCCCCATTAGGCTTGCGAACGGGTACCATGTTAGAAAGCCACTCGGGATAATCAATCGGGACGACAAATTTAACATCCAGAAGTTTTTGAATCTCCGATTTAACTATGAGGGCCACGGTAGGATGCATTTTCCTAAGTTTCTGTTTGACAGGTTTAGCATCTTTTTGTAAGGTGAGGTTATGGACAACCAAATTAGGGTCTAGGCCTGGCATGTCTTTGTAAGACCATGCAAATATCTCCTTCTTCCGCTTGAGTAGAGCAATCATTTGCTCTTGTTCCTCTAGATGATAGACTTTTAGCCGGTTTCACAATTTGGGTGCCATCTTGGTCCGGACTAAGGTCTACATCGATAGTTTCTTCAATAGACATGTGGGAACCTTCCTCAAGCCGATGGGGAGTAGGGATCAGATTTATGTCATCTAAAATGTCATCAAGCTCCTGTGCCTTGCTCTCGTCTATGTCTCGCTGGAAGACCTCGGCTTAGAAGATGAAGGTGAATGTGGAGGTGAAGGAGGAATGTAGTTGGCGGAAGCCCTTAACAATTCCTCGAAAAGGATGAACTCTGAAATAGATGGAGGGGATGAAATCCGATCCATGTCAATCAAGCTTGGGTTGATCGGGATTGGCTTATCCGGATCATATGGATTATGGAGCGGGGTGAATAAGTCTTCAAAATTCATTGTCGACTTATGGAAGAAAGGATGGGCGGAATGGAAGGGAAAACCGGTGAAGACCTCGGAAGACCTGAAATGCAAAACAACATAGTTTTTCAGTTTTTTTTTTTTTTTTTTTGAGTTTTTTTTTTTTTTTTTTTGGTAGTGGTGAAAACCACTATTTTAGTATATACATATAATACAGGTTTGGATTATGGCTTATGGATGTGGCGGGGGTGGTGGTTCACCTCGTTCTTGTGGAAGAAGCAAGCGAAGGATGGCCTCTTGGAGAGGGAACAATTGGAGATAAAACTCGTCTTGTTTAGTGAGGGGAACAATGGGCGCCGACTCTTCTTCAGATTCATCACCATTTGACATGACGTCAAATTCTTCATAGGCTTCATCTTCGGATTCGTCGGGGTGGAGGATTTCTTCTTCCGAATTAAGATTAATGCTTTGAAAAGCTCATTCAAAAGAAGAAAGGGATGGAAGTGGTTGGTAGCCCAGACCAAAACACTCAGTGGGTCTCTGGTATGGCATATCGATGCGTTCAGTTACCCCTTGCTCGTATCGACCTAGGCCAAATTGCTGCCAATTATGTCTGTGGAAATAGCGAGAGGGAAAACCCTCCATCCTTTCGATATTGGCAGGGATTGGATGCTTAGGTTCTAGTATGGTGGTAGGACTAGAAGATGACTCTATTCCCCCATATACAAAATTAATGGAATTTGGCATAGAACCCATGTTATAAACCGATCCAATGGATAAATGTTGGTCATGTGGACGACCAAAATCTTTAACTTTTTGCACATTGAACGGTGTGATGTGGACATCTTGGATGGCATACTCACCAATACCTGCATCGGTGAGATGGACCTTGACTTGGGAGGGAGATGGACTAGATGATGGAATAGAAGAATGTGGGATAGAAGAATTGGAAGGATTTGGTTGGGTTGATGCTTCACTAACTTGTGAAACATCAGGTGGTGATGGTTGGGAAGATGGAGGAATAATAGGTGATGTTGAAGAAGGTGTAGAAGAAGGGGGTAATGACGTGGAAAGAGATGATTGGTCATGGCCACATGTGCATGTGGTCACCGATGAAGAAGAAGGAAGATTAGTTGATGAAGAAAGTGGTGAATGAGATGGAATAGCGGAAGAGGAAGATGGTTGCGATATGATGGGTAGCTCTTCGGGAATGGGAGCTCTAGAAGAAGATGGTATAGAAGAAGTAGATGGGGTCAAGAAAAGATGAGTGGATGGCAACACAATCTCATAAGGATTTGAGACATAGTTGCAATGTTTGAAGGGTTCAATGTCGACAGGTACACAATGAACTCTGTCCCTCATATACATACTTCAGACATTGATGCGGTATAGAAGGGACACATCTCATCTCCCTAAGCCAAGGCCGTCCAAGCAATACATTGTATGCCATGGTCCCTTCCAAGATGTGAAACAAGGTATGCAAAGTTCGGGCCCCTACCTCAATGGGCAAGATAACCGTGCCAACCGTGGAAGATAAAGCATCATTGAATGCTTTAAGAGTAAAAGTCGACTTTGTGATAAGGGATGGCGACAGCTTTAGATGACTCAACGCCGATGTTGTAATGATATTGATTGAGGAACCGGTGTCAATTAAGACTCTCTTGAATGGCTTGTGATCGATCTTGGCCATGATATGTAGTGGAGGATCTATACTTTCTGTTGACATAGGTTTGATTTCAAAATCATAGAAAGTGATGGAGGGCTCCATGCATGTTTGAATACTCCCCACAAAGTTGTTGAAGGCATTAGTATCTTGAGTTTGAAGCTCGATTGACTTTAATATTTCCATTAATGCCTCTCTATGCGGGGGAGATTGTTGAATGAGGTCATAGATCGATAACTTGGCAGAAGCCATTTTTAAACTGGTAGTTAACCGGCTACTCAATGACATGATGGGTCGTTGGCGTTGAGTAGAATGATTTAGCGGTTGTTGAGAAGTACTAGCACGTCGTTGGGTCACTGTTACATGAGGTGGACTGGGGGTTTGTACAGGTGGTCGTGGTTCAGCCTGATTTGGTTGGTTCGCCCTTTGACCCCGGGTTACTACGTTAATAGTACCCACAAAACCTTGGTATTGTTGTACATGGTTGACTTGATTAGGAGGAGTTACCTGAGTTACTCCCCCTGAAGTTGTTGGAGCTTCCTCCCGATGTGGAAGGGGTGTTTGAAATATACCAAGATTTTGATTTTGTTGGGCTAAGGGGCTATCCAATTTAATGGCTCCAATCTCAATAAGATCTTGGATCACATGTTTGAAAGCTGTACAATTATTGATATCGTGCCCATTTTGCCTATGATAAGGACAAAATAGGTACTCCTTGTAATACTTCCCCCTTCTAGATGGGTCTAAAGGTTTAAACTCGGGTAAAGTTAACTGATTTGTGCTATATAACTTGTTGAATATGACCGCATATGGTTCATCTAAAGGTGTGAATTGTCGCTTGGGACGATTGTTTTGCCAAGGTCGAGTTTCCATGGTTGGCCCAATATTGGGAGCTGGTTGAGTAGGGGCGGGTACCGCATGATAAGCAATTGGTTGCGGTTGACTTTGCATTACTTGTTGTTGTTGAGCCATTACGGGCTGGCTCGCCACCACTTGATTAACTTGGTTAACATTTGAGGTCTGTACTAGCTTTGTGTTTGTTTGTTTTGGCCATAATTATTATTTCGTTGTTGGCCCTTTTGTTGCCATTCTTTTCTACGGGGTTTTAAAACACCCTCTTGGACTTTAATGTCTTCTATGATACTTGCTTGGGCCAAAGCCTCTTCAAAAGTCCTGTATTGTTGTAATTGGAGTAACCAAGAGATAGGTTTTAGACAACTCCGGGTGAACATTTTGGTTAACTCCTCCATTGGTAGGGAGAATGGCAGTTTATTAATGATAGCCCTCCAACGGTTTCCAAAGTCATAAACAGTCTCATCGTCATGTTGCTTGAGCTTGTATAAGTCGGACAATGAAACTCTCTTTTGTACATTTAGGGAGAATCGTTCTAAAAATAGATTAATCAATTGCTCGTAAGCATAAATGCTATGGTGAGCTAAATGATTGTACCATTGTACAACATCTCCTCCTAATGTCTGAGGAAAAGTTCTGAGCATAAGAGCATCATTATTTTGGATTCTAAAGCAAGCATGCATGAATGAGCTCACATGTTCATGAGGATCCTCAGTTCCTCGAAATTTGTCAAACTTCGGTAATGTGAAATCGGTCGGATATGGCGGTGAAGGTACCGAAGGATGAATTGGTTGATTGATCAATGACCTTAGCGTAGGTTTCTGACTAGATGAGCCAGGCATGTTGAGCATAAGGTTGTCAATCTGTTGTTGCATAGCATGGAGTCGTGGATCTTCATTAAAATTTTGACTTGTTTGATGATTATGAGGATGCAATGGAGGAGTGGAAAATTGATGAGATGGGATGAAATTGCCCGGATTAGGCGGTGTGGAATGGACAGGTTGTTGGTATGGATGATACCGAAAAGAAGGTGATTGGGGTGGATGATGAACTGGACTAGGTTGGGAGAAAGGTGGGGTAGGAATGGACACCACCGAAGATTGGGGTACCCGTGTGGGGCTCGAGCTAATAAAAGTTGGTTGGGTAGAAATTGGTTGGGGTGTAGGATTTACTACGACAGGTGGTTGGGCATTTTGTTGCTGTTGTTGCTGAAGCAACTTGTCGAGGTACTCCTTAACCTTATTAATCTCTAACCCAAGGGAGGTGGGATGATTGGATGAAGGTGGAGGGCAGGCTGCCATGGTAGTCACAGAAGACTGCATAGGGGGGGGGGGGGGGGGGGGGGGAGGGGGCAATGAAGGTGGCTGAAGTAGGCGGTACACGGGAAGGAACAGATGATCGTGTCCCAGGTAGGGTGAAACCATAAATGGTTTGGGAAGAAGAGGGTTGAAATTGGTTATGGCTAGAGGAGGTTCCACCAACTTCATAAAGAGAATTGGTGTACACCCGGGTACATGGAGGAGAAGGTGGTCGGGAAGACACTACATTTGTCTCCAAAGGAGGACAATTGAGCATCTGGGAAGATGTTGGAGATGAAGCCGGCTGAGCAGATACAACATTAGCCTCAAAAAAAGGGTTAGTGTAGACCTGAGTGAAACCAGCGGGTATGGTTGATGCAATATCCTGCTGAAAAATAGAATCTTGCATAGGGGAATCTTGGATTGGCTCAAGGACATAGCCAGTGCCATCTCTTAAGTGAGTTTGCACTTGGGCCATATCAATGTGGGTAATATGAGAGGAATTGTCTTCCTCCATGGGCATGGCCATGTGGTAGATGGTAGAAGGACGTGAAAGACCTACAGGCGAACCTGCCTGAAATTCACTAGGATAAGTGGCCATGTTGGTGGTGGGGATGTTATGTGAATTTCCCATTTGATTATTTAGATTTAACATTTTAGATTGATTCCTTGTTAAGACCATAGAGCAATAAATCTAAACAAATTCAGAAAAGAAGAATGCAAAACTAGAATGATAAATTTACACTAAAGAAATTATCAGAAAACAGTCACAACCTAGGTTTCAACCAATGTGTCTTACCTTGCGGTTAATTAATTATTTTCTGATCTTAATCTGTAGTAAATTTTAAGTGTCCGGTTTATGAGTTTTGCATGTGATCTAATCTTGAATTATTCACAAAAAAGGTAAAAACTATGGCTAGGAAAGGACAACGAGATTCTTACTGGTGATGAAATCGAGCAAGTTTGCTCGGGGGTGACCTATGGTGTCTAAGGCAGAAGTTTAATGGATGGAGATGAATTCCACCGTCACTAAACTTCAAGCAATACCTAGTGATGAAATCCAGATATTACTGTTTTAAATGCAATATGAAAATGCAATGAATTTTTTTTTTTTAAATGTTTTAGTTATCTAATGTGTACATACAAGGCTATAAATCAAAAGTTCTAATGATCTAAGCAAGAGGCTACTGAAAACATGTCATTTCCTCTGAAGAAGTGGAGTACACCGTTTAAAACCCCCTGCCTACCAATGATATCGAGATATCAAAGGAGCAACCGGAAGGTTCGTCCACTTCTCTGCCTTGGAATCACCCAATGGCAGGAGTACTATTGACATCCAATCAATAGTCCTACTTAGATAATTAAAACAAATAATTCGTAGCTATTCTAATATGCAGCTAGGTATGCAAATTTTTTTTTTTTTTTTAATGCAAGCAACAATCAATAATGCAATGCAAAGAAAAATGTAATTAAAAATAACTGTTCTTTTCCAGATTACTTAGTTTTTGTTCATTTTAAAGTAATGATCTGAAAAAGAAACAAAATATGGCGAGAAAAACCAAAAACGTAAAAAGTACAGCAAAAGAAAAACGAACTTACTCGGAAGCCTACGCTTTTTTGTAAAACTGACTTCAAACGCCCACGGGAGTCTGCACAGGCTGAAACGCACCTCTGCGTTTCGTATTGGACTTCCAGACGCCCCTCTGCGTCTGCTGCGTTTTTGCAAACTCAGAAACCCTAGTTCGTCTGGAACAGCGAATTTCACGATTTTGGAACCTGCAAAATAAAACAGAAAACAAGAACAGATTAGTAAAGCAAGTATTAAAAATATGAAACCCTAGGGGGTCCCACCGTGATCGCCATTTGTAGATTAAAAATACAACGCCAAACAAAAGATAAAACCACAATAATGGAATACAGGAAAGTTGCACAAAACAAACGATTATTATTAATCAGTGGAGTTTAAAAACTCCTTTTTGAGTACAACAGGGCCTGTAACCCTTTATTCGTGATACACAGTTACAAGTTATGCTAGGGTTCTCCGAAACCCTAGGCGGCACAAATGGTGGCGCTTTCGAAGAATGTATCTTCAATCCCAACAGAGTGAGTGGGCTTTGTTGTATCCCTTGCTTGGACCACCCCAGCTTAATCAGCTGCCATCAATAAACCGGATCTGCTGTCAAAAACCTGCACACATTAACACTATCAAGGAGTTAGAAATTAATAAGAGGGCTCCACTGTGTGAGCCCTCAGAAACAATCTAAAACCCTAGAAAAATAGAATTCGGGAATTCAACAACGAGATCAATAAAAGAAAAGAAGTTACTTGCTTTAAACTAATTTATACCTATTCTCTGTTAACGCGGCTAGACCAGGCGACACCTGGAAGTAATGTGGCTGTCAAATCGGCTACGGAAGGCGCCCTGGTGCACTCGCTGAACGCCCGCGTGCTTACGGATTAAGGTTTCAGACGTCGGTATGAGTGCCGTGGTCGTGGGTAACCCGGGGGCACTTGGTAACGCCCGTGGGCACTTGGTAAGGGGGTAAACGCCCGCGGGCACTTGCGACAAGAATGGGGGATTCTGCAGAATGCTTGCAGAAGAGATGGCGGCGAAAGTAGCGACGGAAGCGGCGATGGATGCGACGAAAAGGTAGCGAGAAGAGAGATAGAGGGGATCAGAAAAGGAGATAGAAGAAGTTAAGAAGATAGAAAAGATCGGGATAGAAGTAGCAAAAGACATAGGGTTTGAGCCATCAAGGTGACTCAATTTATAATCTACTCTTAGGGCACACTTTAGGGTTTTAACGACACTTTGAACGTGTGGCTAAGATTAAAGTGGATCTAAGGGTAGAGAATAAATCTAGGTTGTGAAATGGATTAAGATGGATGGACGGATGAGATTAAATGAAGGATGGACGGCTCAGATTAAATCACTTAAACTATTATTTAAATATATATATTAAAATATTAAAATATATATATATATATAAATATTAATTTAAATAAATTTGGGGATGAAAAATGGCGGGAAAGGTGAAATTGGGCCAAATAATGGCGGGAAAGTGTGGATTTGGGCCAAATAATGGCGGGAAGGTGGATGACCGACACGTGGCTGACAGGAAGGTATAGATGACTTGCAAGTGGTTGGATTTTGGTGTCTACAGTCACAAGCCTTTGATAACTCAGTTTCTTGATTGGTGGCCTTGGATGGAGGAGCTTCACCGAGCTAATTGGATAAAGGTGGCTAATTACTGTCAGTACCATAATGGTAATTCAAATGTTGGTAGATATTGGATTCCTATTGAGGACTGGCCTATTCAAATCCTAGAAAGGCAAAGACAAGATATCCAAGGCATCCTTCATATGAGATCCGTCTCTTGGTCCCATGAAAAAGATTGTTTTGGATGGAACAACACTCCTAAGGGTGAGTATTCAATTGCTCAAGGTTATTTGACCTTATGCCATAATAATCCCAACCATTATTCTAACATATTTTCTTGATTGTGGGCTCAAAATCTCTAGCCTAAGGTGAGGTTCTTTAATTGGCTTTTATTGCATCGTAGGGTGCTTACTAGTGAGCAACTTATGAAGCGTGGTTTTCATGGCCCTTTTAGATGTGAAATGTGTGAAGAGAATGTAGAAAATATCAACCATATTTTTTTGAGTGTACTTTAGCCTCTGAGCTATGGAGGAGAATGGCCACTTTACTTGGCTTACAGTGGTCCAGTTTTTTAACTTTTGAACAGCTTTGGAGGGATTGGCCTAATCAAGAGGGTGTTGATCATTTTATTATGCAGTTAGTTTGGATGGATTCTACCATTCTTCTTTGGAATATTTGGAATTCACTATATTTGGCAAAAGACCATAGCCAACTTAGTTGAATCAGTCCATCAACTCCTTAATCACCCCCAAAACTCCCACAAAATATGGGATCAAGTGATGCAAATATTGAAGATTAAACCTTCTAAAGGCAACCAACTTAAAGGGAATGCGAGTATTAGTAATATGGATAGGACTAGAAATTGGCAACCTCCTCCTAAGTATTTTGGAAAATTCAATACTGATGGAGCCTCTAGAGGGAACCCTGGAAAATCCAGTGTGGGAGGAATTGGTAGACTTTCAAATGGCTCCCTGGTTTTTACTTTTGCTAAGAATTTGGGTATTCTTTCCAATAACCTTGCTAAGGTGTATGGTATCCTCAGAGGTCTTCAGGAGGCTACTAAGGTTGGATGGGATAAGGTGTTAGTTGAGGCTGACTCTCAACTTATGATTAATCTCTTGAAGACTCCTAAGAATCATAAGGTGGATTGGAGAATAAAAAGAATTATGGAGAAGATTCAGTTAATCCAGATGGGATTTTTGAAAGTTGATTACAATCATGTGGTTAGAGATCAAAACAAGAGTGCTAATGCTTTAGCTAATTGGGCTTTGGACAAAGGTGATATTACTTGTTATGGCCACCCTCCTATATGGTGGGCTTCTCAAATTAGGGAAGCTCTTCTTTCTATCATTTATTTGGATGGCTCCAGTTCTGAAGGTACCTAGTTTCTTCTTGTTTTTTTTGTTTTTTGCTTCTCTTTGGTTCATTCAGTTTTTTTAGTTCCCTAGCTCATTCTATTCTTTATTTTGTTTCCTCTGTTGATTCTTACCTTAATAGTCTTCTGGTCTAGATAGGTCATTGTTTTGTTCATTTCTTTTTTCTTTTTTTTTTTTCTTTTTTTTGTTTAGTTTTTTAAGGTGGGTGGGTTCTTTTGTTTTGTTTTGTTTTTGTGTTCTTTGTGTTGTTTTTTGTTGTTCTTGTGTTTTTGTTGTTTTGTTTTTTTTTTATGTTTTTTGTTATTGTTCTTGTGTTTTTTTTGTTCTTGTTCTTGGGTTTCTCTTTGTTTGTGTTATTTCGTGTTTTTATGTGTGAGTGTTTTCTATGTATTTTGTTTTTGTTTATTGTTTGTTGTTGGTTGTTTTTTATTTTTATTTTTATTTTATTTTTTTAATTTTTTAGGTTTTGGTTGTGTTTATTTTTCATGGTTTTTTGGGTTATGTCTTTGTAGTGTTCTGTTATTTTTGTCTTGTTTGTGTTTTGTTATGTGGTTCTTGTGTTTTTCTATGTGGTTTGTGTTGTGGTTTTTTTTATCTTATTGTATGTGTTTGGTTGTGATTTTGTTTTTGACACACTCAAGGAGCATTTTTTTTATTTTATTTTATTATTTTTGTTGTTATTTACTTATTTTTAAATTGGTTTTGTGTGTTGTTTTGCTCCTTGAGTATGTCAAAGGTGGTAGGCCAGGTCCGAGTCCTGGGCATTTTTTACGGAATGGATACCCCTGCCTCCTTGGGTCTTACCCAAAAGTGGCATCCCTTTTGGGATGTTTTTCACAAATTAAAAAAAAAAAAAGTACCCTCGGGAGCAGGAGGGGCAACAACAACCTACATCCAATAATCTCATCCTATAGCGGCCTACAAATCCTATATCTGGTCTGACATCTATGCTATAATAGTATGCCTCTAAGCTATGATGGCATCACGTTGTTGTACCTAT
Organism: Wollemia nobilis; assembly: GCA_028583015.1. Taxonomy (NCBI): domain Eukaryota; kingdom Viridiplantae; phylum Streptophyta; class Pinopsida; order Araucariales; family Araucariaceae; genus Wollemia; species Wollemia nobilis. The sequence goes on along the minus strand of JAQPPZ010010078.1, from coordinate 929,964 downwards.
ATCTTGGCCGACTAGAGCTCAACCTCAACATCATGTAGTTGTGCCCTGAGAGGATAATCTCTCTCCTTAGGCTCCATCTCCTCCTCTGACTCCCTAGGAGCCTCTTGCTCCTCTATTGCTACCTGCTCTACCTGTTGGCCCTACGCCACAGTCCTAGTGTGAACCCTATGCCCCGTTGGGTCTACCCCATCTTTGCCATCATCCTCTTAGCCCAGACTACCCTCACCATACCACATCAAGTCACCCCACCACTGCACAAATGCCTCTATGACTCCACCTGCTACTCTAGGATCAATAATTGGGGCATCCTCCTCATCAGCTAGCTCTATAAACTATTAGGGAGGGAGGTCTCTCTCTGCTCTGATGCGCCTATATGGAAATGGTAGTGGCACATCCTACTGCAAACCGTACTAATGAAGAACTCGATAGTAGAAGAAGTGCCCCCATATGTTGACCTTGTGGAAAATGAGCCATCACTCGTGTTTTATCCTAGTAGTAAAGTTTTCAGGGTCATCCCAAGCAGGACACTCATGATACGGGTACCATATGACATCTCCATCTCAGAGTCCAATGAAATTATCAGTGTAATGAGTCAGCTCCCTTGCAAAAGTGTGGCTATTGCGCTCCTCACTCTATCTGGCCCATATATCACCATAGCACTGCATCCTCCTATCCATAGTTGTGATCTCAATAGGAAACCCCTTAGGGCGATCAACCCTAATATGCTCCCATATCCAGATCTGCAGAAGCCAACTACATGCGATGCTGATGCAACCCCTCTGATGGATGTGGTATAGCTCGTCATAACACTGAGCCAATAGAGACCTTCCCCATGCATATATGATAGGCTCCTCATTGTCCATCAGGTCTTGAACCATCGCAAGGAGGTTCCAAGGGAATATCAAGCCTGAGCAATCACGGATAAGGATATTATTGATGACCATCAGAAGCATCGCATGCCTCATAGTGAAAACATACTTTCGATACCAGTGGATGATAGACACTCCTCTAGACTTGTTGTCCTTAAGAGCATCCTCAGAATGCCTTCTAAACACCCAAGTGAAGATAGCCACCTTAGCATTAGTGGTCGAAGAAACAATAGCCACCCATTAAAAGGGATCTGAAAGATTCTGTACACATCCTTTAACATAATGGTCATCTCGCCAGTCAAGGGGTGGAAGGTATTAGTTCGAGGGTCCCAAGGATGGGCAAAAATTATAAGGTAATCTTGGTCTGACATGATGTGAGGTAGTCTGGTAACATATTGGAGCCCACGATCCTTAAGCTACCTCCAATATGTGTCATTCAAAAGAGGTAGGAGGTCACTCATGAGCCTCAAGTCTCAAGACCGAGTAGTAAGTATCTAAGCAAAGCAAAGGAAATATGAAACATAACTATAGTGCAATACAGGCTAAAGAGTAGTTCAAAATTTTCAAAAAAATCAAAAACTGCTTCAAAAGTCCAATAAAAAGCAAAAACTTTGTGCAAAATTGGCTAAGGATATTAGTCACTTTCGCCTATAGCGGCCAAAATCTGGCCACTAGAGACAACAGCGACCAAATCCCAACGATCAAATTTTTGATCGTTGGGGTTCAAACTTAGACACTCTGAGCGACAGCGACAAAATTGTCATTGCTCTAAGTGACAATAGTCGAAGGGTAACATGGAAAACCCGTGAACCCTAGGCCATAAAATTCAAAAAAAAACAAAAATGGGGACCAACCCACCACTTTAAAACTTAAACTAAGCCTAGATACGTATTACGTTCGTTACCAACAAGTGTAGTGAGGTTCATTTGCTAATTACTTAGTGAGCTTCAATTTTACCTAGAAAAGGAAAAGAGGTTAGGGTTTAAAAAACAAAATGCCTAAGAAGCTTCGGCTCCTCCAATAGTTGATGCCTCACCCTATGTAACCATGTCCTTGATGCAAGTAGCTTCAAAAATGGCAACTATCATTGTATCACCAGAGCTCTAAAAATTGGATTGATAGCAAATGAGAGTGATAGGTCAAAACCCTAAAATTGCATTTTTTATATTTTCAAATTATGCCTTGGCCGCTGCTGATGTTAGTGGCCTGAACTTCATGGTCGCTTAAGGTGACAATGGCCACAGGAAGAAACTCAAAGGCCACTGGGCCTGACAACGGCCTACTCCATAGGTAAAAACAAGAAAATTCCTTCCATGGAGGGATAACAAAAACATTAAATAAACCCATTTTGATGAATTGAAATCATATTAATGATAAAAATAAAAAAGAAATCACATAAAAGCATAATTTCAAGCAGGCCTCGTACCCAGTCACTTGCTCTATCCACTCGACGATTGCAGCGATTCACACTCCATGCATTTTGGTGAGATGGGTAGGTTACCATAAGGCCACTTGGGGCAAAATCATTTCATTTTGGAATTATCATGTGCCACCCTTCAATCATAAAGAAGACCAAGGTGGTCGTACTAGTCCACAAGTGTGAAAGGATCATCCTAATTCCCCTATGATACCAAAAATATTAAGCCAAAGTGATACAATATGAACATAAATAGAATCACTCATTCTAACTCCCTAAGAAGTCTATTGATAGTCGGACCGCTCCTCGGGATAGGGATAGATGATTATCATAAATAATTGGAATCACACTTGGATATTGGATTGACCATTAAAAGTGACCAAATGCTAGAAGGGAACCAGATTAGTCATATTGGTCAAGCGACTTGTCGCTTCATTCATTGTCATTTCTTCACCAATCCATTGTGTGAGGAAGTAGTTCAAAACTTCAACATAATCATAATCAAAATCAACAAAATATCACTCGATCATAACAAAATCATGTTCGTCCTATGAATCATTGCATACAACAATCACAAATTTCCCTTGTTTGTTGGGAACGTAAGCAGACATGACATCTTTAATTGTAGCTCTCCTACCAGTCAAAATTGTTGTAGTAGCTAAAGCTACGCGATTGAGTTTGAGGAATGAGTGCAATATAACAAGCTCAAGCCACTGAGCTAAGTTCTTCGAACATTGAGGCAATGATTCAAAGGATGCATGTCATCTTGCATGATTGGGCCATCCAGCTTTGATAAGACCATTGATCACCATACACCCTACAAATAGATCAGTCTACATTTTTTCTCAGTGTTGTGTTTTCCACATAGTGCATCATAAAAAGGGGCATCTATAGACACCTAAATCATGTCATGCTTAGGGGAGCTACTCACATAGACACATTCATAATATCATATGACATAATATTAGACTTTACAAGCATTAACAGTGGTTCTCACCACTCATTTGGGGCCTTTTCAATCCATCTAAGCCTAGCCGCTCAAGCCAAGAGCAGCCAGATCCTAGCCACTCAAGCCTAGAGCGGCTAGACCTTAACTGCTATAGATGATAGTGGCCAGATTTTAGTCACTGCAAACGATAGTGGCTAAACCCTAAAAATAGTTTTACCAACAAATAGGCCTAATCATGGGCAAAAGTGGTAGTCTGCATGTAATAAAGGTGAGCGAGAGTAACTTTACATTCCTTTTCACGACCAGTTCACATAGGATACTTGAGTTTGCATTTAGACTTTAGTTAACTAGCCTCCAAACATAAACAAAGGACAAAATATTCTCATGCTAACAACCAATTCGCATAGGAGACTCAAGTTGGCAGTTATATTTTAGTTAACTAGCCTCCAAACATAGAAAAGACAAAAATATTCTCATGCTAACTCACACTACGCATGAGAAATTCATTCCTAGGGCTTGGACATAGACCTAGGGTTTCACACTATAAAAGGTGCAAGCCTAAGAGCACCAGGCATCGATCATCCATCTATATTTTATTCATCAATCTTGGTCATTGAGGAGAGTTTTTTTGAGACTTGGAGAGTTCCCTTGGAGATCACATGTATGACAAATATTTTAAAGATTGGAAAGCATAGCAACCATTATTTCAACATCAGATACAAGCTTTGATCCATAGCTTTGGAGCAAAGAGGACGAGAATCACTTTAGTGGTCGTTGTCTTGGATAGTGGCCTGCAGGCTTAGATTAGGGTTCTAGACATTAGATTCATTATTTTAGCATATCATTAGCATAGCATCATTTCATTCATTTGCATTCATAGCATTAGTCTAATTTTCATTTGCTTTCATTTTTTATATTCAGTACTAACAACCTCATTCGGGGAGGCATTCCCAAACATCTAAGCGTGTGGTGTTGTTCCATTGCTTATAGGGCCACAGGTTGATCAAACGGAATCTACAACATATGAGAGCAAAAGGGATCCCTCTAGGAAATAGACCTGGAGAAGGAGGCATCTATAAACCCTCATACATTTCTGTGTGCGAAATTGGGAAGCTTTTTGAAAGCACACCACCTCTTCGTGAAAGAGGTACTCTTTACCTATTTGTAACCTTATTGTATTGAAATGGGTATCCCTAAGAGGGACCGACATGTAACCGGGTTTCAATACGAATAAAAGAGATCCATATTTGTTATTTTCATGTTATATGCTTTTCATTGTCTTCCATTTCATATTGGGTTCTTAATACATTGCAAGTAGCGTAAAAGAGAGTGGTGCGTGCATCCCGGGGTCGCTACACAAAGGTTAGATGTCAAAATATCACACTAACACTCTCAAAAATATTTCTAAATTACAAAAATAATCAAACTCAAACACACCTTATTACTCCTTATTTGAAATTAGCAATCATCAAAACATACATAAAAATAATTACTCAATTAATCCTTATAATATCCAATATTTAATTAACAACCTCCAAAAATCAAACCCTCAAAAATAATACTGCCTACCCTTTTATCTCCCTCAAATACTCAATAACCAATTTTAAAAAAAAACTTTTTAAACCTCCAAAAAAAATTATTTTTCATCCAACCTTAGCAAATCCAAAATATTTCATGCAACCTTGGCAAACATTAATGCATACCTTTTATCTCAAGCAAAATGCCTCGGCGGGTTTCGAAAGTGAGACCACTCCCAGTCGAGCGCCTTATAGAGGTGCTAGCCCACCATGTGGGCTACGAGCCTCCACATGAATGGGAAGGCTCAAGCCTTCCTTTTGTCCTTTTTTGATCAGAGCAGTGCAAAATAAAATGCACTCTTCTCCCTTGCAAAAACCAACTCGACGGGTTTCAAACCCTGCTCTCCTTGCCTACTGAACTTCTTAGTGCGACCCTTTGTTGCCAACTGCGCTACACAACATTGTGCATAGAAAAAGGAGCCCCACTCCTATTTGTTTTATCTTCTACCACCGAATGCTTTCAAAACATGTGAAATCCTTTGTCTCTTCCTTGTGCATGAATCTTTGGAGCTTGATTAATCGATAATTGCATAGACTTAAGACAAAGGTTCTTGCCCCCCTTTTATACACAAAGTCCAATGCCTTAGGAACGTCGATGCCACATTCGAATTTCGAATTTGAATTAATAATTAACCTTTATAACCCAACCTTAGGGTTATTTAATCAATATAAATTAATTTTATAATTAAATTATAATTAATTTATAATTAACTTAATACCTTTAGAAGTTAATTAAATTAATTAATAAATTAATTTATAGTGAAATTATATTAATTAATTTAAATCTCCCCTTTTAATATTATAATAAAATATTATAATATTATTTTGCTTGGGCCTCTTCATTGCTCTTTGAACCTCATCTGACCACCTGGGACTGGATCTGACCAACTGGAAGCGGACTTTCCTTTTGCACTAATTGTGGTACCACTTCTTCTTGTATTGCTCACTGAAATTGACTCTTGACATCAATGACAACTCAACTACTCAAAATGTCCAACAATATCCCCCTTTGTCATTGATGGCAATCCAATTACCTTTTACAATTTCCTTAACCTTTTTCTGTTCTACTCCCCTTGGGAAATTTCTCCCCCTCGCTCAATTCTCTCCCTTTAAATAAAATATCTTTCCCTTACTCAAATCTCTCCTCCTTTAACATCAATGGAAGAGGGTCACCTTTGGGGCTCAGGGCTAAGAATGAGACTCTTTGCTTAGCCCCTCCTCCACCTCCTCTTACGGCGGTTAATTTTGGGTTGGGAGTATTTCTACTCCCAACATGCATTGATATTTACCTTTGTCCACTTTCCTTCTCATATGATCCTTCTGATACCTTTGATTGTTCATTTTCCTACTTGTCTCTAGAATTTCTGCTCTACACCACTTTGGTGTATGTCCATCATTATTGCACTTATAACACTTAATATTGTTATTCCTTGGATGTGTAAATGTCCTGGAATTTCTCCTGGTGAAGTCATATCTATTCCTATCATGAACCCTGCAATTCATTGCCTTGTGACCAAACTAATTATAAGAGTAGCAATACTCTTGAAATAGCTACCTAATTCTGAAGTTTCCATATTCTTGTCTTTCATGTGTCATGCACTAAGAAGCTTTGTGCCCAAACCTATGATATGAAAAGCATTTTCCATTAAAATTACCTTGCCTTGACCTCGTTGGTCTCTTATTCTCTTTTATTTTGTGTTGGTTCCTATTCCATTTGTTCTTATTTTGTGCATTGTTCCTTTCCTTGTTGAACTTTATGTTGTCCAACTCATCCTTAGAAGTCTAACTCTCTTTTACACTATCTTCTTGTGAAGTTTCTTCTTCTTCAAAACTTGATATTGACTCCTCCCTTTGTTTCTGTTATACCTGTTCAAAACCAAGACCGATTTTATCTGTTGATCACCTTTGTACCTTGATCATATTATCTACAATCTTTGAGCTCTTTCCAAACCTGTGTAACCTGTCTTTAGACTCTTTTATTTCTTCCCTTAATAGAGCCACTTCATACTCCTAACTTTTCACATTCTAAGACCTTTGCTTCTAACTTATCTTTAAACTTCCTTATATTAGCAATTGACTTATTTAGATCCTATATAAGCTTTCCTTTCTCTTCATCACATTCTTTAACCTGAAGCTTAAGTTGGGAGTTTTGCTTTCTTACTTTATTTTATGCATCAAGGGCATGAATAAGTTCACCTTCAAGATCAACTCCTATTTTTTATTCTTCCTCTATTTTTTTACCTTTGAAAACATTTGCATTCTTTTCAGACTTGTCTTCTATAGGATCACCTCCTTCTTCTAGTTCCATTAGAATATTCTCTTATGGTACTTCAAGTGTATCTTCATATTCATCATCACTGAAACTAAAACCACTCTTTGTACAACTATCTTCAAGATGACCAAAGTTACCTCATCTAAAACACTTGAGGATTATTGGTGACCTTTTCATAACCATTTCATTTTCTTTTGTTAGAAAGAGAACTTCATATTTATCATTATCTGAGGAACTAATATCACTATCACTTGAGTACTTACTTGCTTTTTCTACATAGTAACTCTTCTTCTATCTTTGAAAGAACTTCTTTCCTTGCTTGCCTTGTCCATCCTTGCCTTTCTTTTGGTACCTGTATTTTTTTTATTCTCTATACTTATGATCCTATTTTTCTTTATCATTTCTATTTTTAGCTTCTTGAAAATCAGTTGCATAGTGATCATACTTTCCATAATTGAAAAATATAACAAATTTTGCATCTTTAAATCTTCTTGGATCCTTGTTCCTTATGCCATAATTTGCTTCTTCATCACTGGATGACTCTTTACTTGAATCTGACTTCTTACCCTTTGTCTTCTTAGTAGCTTTGAAGGCTGCTTCTTTTTTAATATTAAGTTCCTCTTTTGTTATCATCTTAAAAGCTGTAAGAATACCAAGTAACTCATCCCTTGTCAAAATATCACCATATTTTTATTCCTCTATAGTTGAAATATTTTCACTAAACCTTTTTAGGAGAGATCTTAAGATCTTATCACAAACATTAGATTCTTGAACCTCAATTCCAAGTCCTTGCATGGAGTTAACAACCTCATATACATGAAGTAGATAAGTACTAATTATTTCCTCATCCTTCATTCTTATTTCTTCAAATTGTCCTTTAATATTTTGCAAATTTACCTTTTTGACCTTTTTATCTCCTTCATATATGCTTTGCAACTTATCCCAAATTTCTTTTGCTGGTCTGCAATGCATAACCTTAACAAATTTTGTTCTATCCAAACCTCTCAAAATTGTATTTTTTGCTCTTGAATTGTAATGATGTAGAATCTTACCATATTTATGTGTAGGTGGAGTAGTTGGTGGTGTATATCCATTTTCAATTGCTTCCCATATTTCATTACCAAGTGCCATCAGGTGAATCTTCATTCTCATACTCCAAAATACATAATCGCTTCCATCAAACACTGGTACTGAATTATCTTAGGGTCCACTCTTAGAATACATTGTGTTATTATAGGTTTTTTTTAAGTTGTTAAACTCTTTCGAAGGAACCCGCTCTGATACCAATTGAAGAACATAAGCTTATACTGAGAGGGGGGGTGAACAATATAAGATCACTTTTTACTTTTTCTTTCCCAATCAATATTATGCAATGTATCAATAGCAATATCAACAACAATAATCAAAGTAATGCATAAATCACCACACACAATAGAGACACCAATTTAATGTGGTTCACCTAATGTGGGCTACTCCACGGAGAAAATATTTCACTAAAATTTTCTCAACAAATCTCTTGGGAAACCTTTCCCTATTACAATGTTTATGGACCTCTGTTCAAAGGAGACACCAATCCCTTAATCAGGTTCATGGATCTCTATCCATAGGAGACATCAATCTCCTTAGTTGGTTCATGTATCTCTATCCATAGGAGAACTTCTTTCTCCTTTGATTTGGCTGATGATCTTCTAGAAGAACTGTTGCCTCCACTACACTGGCTAATGGATCTCTATCCACTGAAGAATCTTGTCCTCGCTCAGAATACTTGTCCTCACTACCCTGGCTAATGGATATCTATCCACTAGATACTGTCACCCTGTATACTCTGTCACCTCCAAAGATTACTCTCAGATCTGTCTTAAATCTGTACTAAACACAGTCCTTTGGTCTAGCACAAATCTACTCACTCTTTGTCTCTAGTCTGGCACAAACCTGTCCTCAAATCTAATCCAAACTCTATCCTCAAATCTGCACTAAACACAATACTTCGATCTAGCACAAATATATCCTCAATCTCTATCCTCAATCCTTAACACAAATCTTGAATTAATACTCTGCTAGATCTACCCCAAACATTAACTCAAGGTTTGAACAAATCAATCAACCAACTCTGCTCACAAGTCTTCTCAAAGACTTATCTCAAATCTGCCTTGTAAGCTTTCACAAAATCTCACACTCATCTGTTCACAAGTCCTCTCTAGAACTTGTTCAATCTGCTCAACAAGTCCTCACTAGAACTTGTCCAAACTTCTCAACAAGTCCTCACTAGACTTGCCCAATATGTATTGTAAGATTCCATAAAATCTTACACCAATATATCCACAAGTCCTCTATATAACTTGTCTCAAGTCTTCACCAAGACTTACCTTAAATCTGCTCAACAAGTCCTCACTAGAACTTGTCCAATATCACATAAACATATAGAGAATTGTTAGAGACTCAATATGCTTCACACTCACCATAATTCTCAATAAATTTCAATCTCTCTTTTTATCACAAAAATATATAGAGAATTGTTAGAGACTCAATATGTTTCACACTCACAAACACTCAACCTCTTTCTCAAATCAATTCAGAATATAGAACAATCTGTTTCATAGAACTAGAGCTATCACTTCAACACTTCCACTTGACTAGGCTCAACCAACTCCACTTAATAAATCACTCAATGAAATACTCCTTGCTCACAAACCCTAGTCCAAGAATATGAACATTCACTCAATTATTTTCAACAATGCTTATCAAACAATCTCCAATAACAATGATACTCATGATCTTTCACAAACCCTAGTTCAAGATAGTTCTCAACTTCACATAACAATGATACTCATGTTCTTTTACAAACCCTGGTTCAAGCATATTGTAAACACCAAATTGCAGCCATTAATCCTCCATCCTAACCATCCCACCACCCACTTGTCCACCATACACCTTTCCCGCCAATTATTTGGCCCAATTACACCTTTCTCGCCATTTCCTAACCCAATTGGGCTTATTTTAATATTATTTTATATTTAATATAATATTTTATATTATATTATAATATATTTATTATAAAATATGTATTTATAAACCCAATTAACCACAGCCATCCGATCCAATCTAATCTCCACTGTCCATATTCATTAATCCATGCCACACTTAAAGTACAATCTCAGCCCTAGGATGTGATTTAATATTAGCCACATGATCTAAAGTGTTGAGCTAAAACCCTAAGAAACCCTAAGGTTGGATTATAAGTAAGGGCATTTGCAAATTCTCAAACTTGGGAACCCTGGAATCCTGATATTGAAGTGTGTATTCTAAAGAAGTCATTGGCGAAGCCCTAATGAAATAGAAAGTGATAGAGCCCTAAAAATCCAAAGCCCTAGTTGTCCATAGGACTTCAATTGTTCCAGCCATCCCTACATCCATTCCCTAGACATTTTCTATCACTTCCATCATTCCCCATCTATCGTATCCTTCGCACCCTCATGATCTACTTCTATAGATTTACCCTTACCTGCAAGTGCCATCCCAATATTTCTAAGCTCATTGCATAAGCTTGACAGGTGCTCACTAGAGCCTGTTGTTTCGCAAGTGCATGCTAGAGCCTACAAAGCTCATTGTAGAAGATTTTTAGGCTCTCACTAGAGCTTACCATTCTGTAGGTGCACGTTAGAGCCTACGAAGCTCACTGTAGAAGCTTGCCAAGTGCCCGCTAGAGCTTGTTGCAATCACCAAAGCGTGAATCAGATTTTGTTGCACCACACCATTTTCCATCAAATCTACAACAACGAAGCAAGGTATTACCACAAGCAAGGATTGGATAACATTGATCAAAAGAGCATTGGAAGACTACTGCAATCAGAGTAGCCCGAACACACGGATACCTAAAGCCCACTCACCTTGTTGGGAGCAAGACACACCATTTGAAGACACTTCATTATTGTAGCTAGGGTTTCAAATAACCCTAGCATCTTGCACATCTTTGTATCAAATACTCATTGAGTACATATTGTATCAAAATGAGTTTATTAGCTCCACCCATCTTTTAAATAAAATTTTTCTTTTTGTGCAATGTTGTGTTTCTTCGGGTTATTTGCTTTCTTTATTGTTTAAGTGGTGTGTCCTTGTCTCTACACATATGAAAACTTTACTCAATGTTTCCAACAATGCTTATCAAACAAGGTTTTTATCATCAAATTTCACTCAAAAAAACCTTTAACAATCAAACTCAACAATGCTTATCAAACAAGGTTTCTTATTATCAACTTTCACTTAGAAAAACCTTTAACAATCAAACTCAACAATGCTTATCAAACAACCCTTTTCTCTCCAACTTAGCATTCACAACATCCAACAATCACTCACAAGGAAGATGTGCCCATACCTTTTGTTTATTGAAGAATTGACCTCAAAACCTATTTTAAACACAATTTTCTTCTTTTCCAATTTCAAATGTTAGATGTCAAAATATCACACTAACACTCTCTCAAAAATATTTCTCAATTACAAAAATAATCAAACTCAAATACACCTTATTACTCCTTCTTTGAAATTAGCAATCATCAAAACATACATAAAAATAATTACTCTATTACTCCTTATAATATCCAATCTTCAATTAACAACCTCCAAAAATCAAACCTTCAAAAATAATATTGCCTACCCTTTTATCTCCCTCAAATACTCAATAACCAATTTAAAAAAAAACTTTTTAAACCTCCAAAAATATTTATTTTTCATCCAACCTTAGCAAATCCAAAATATTTCATGCAACCTTGGCAAATATTAGTGCATACCTTTTATCTCAAGCAAAAGGCCTCGGTGGGTTTCGAACGTGAGACCACTCCCAACCGAGTGCCTTATCGAGGTGCTAGCCCACCACGTGGGCTACAAGCCTCCACATGAAGGGTAAGGCTCAAGCCTTCCTTTTGTCCTTTTTCGATCAGCATGGTGTAAAACAAAATGCACTCTTCTCCCTTGCAAAAACCAACTTGACAGGTTTCGAACCCTACTCTCCTTGCCTACCAAGATTCTTAGTGCCACCCACCATCGCCAACTGCGCTACACAGCACTATGCAAAGAAAAAAGAGCCCCACTCCTATTTTTTTTGTCTTCTACCGTCGAATGCTTTCAAAACACGTGAAATCCTTTGTCTCTTCCTTGCACACGAATATTTGGAGCTTGATTAATCGATAATGCATAGACTTAAGACAAAGGTTCTTGCCCCCTTTTATACATGAAGGTCAATGCCTTAGGAACATTGGTGCCACATTCGAATTTTGAATTTGAATTAATAATTAACCTTTATAACCCAACCTTAGGGTTATTTAATTAATATAAATTAATTTTATAATTAATTTATAATTAACTTAATAACTTTAGAAGTTAATTAAATTAATTAATAAATTAATTTATAATGAAATTATTTTAATTAATTTATAATTAATTTAAATCTCCCCTTTTAATATTATAATATTATTTTTCTTTGACCTCTTCATTTCTCTTTGAACCTCATATGACCACCTGGAATCGGATCTGACCAACTGGAAGTGGAATTTCCTTTTGCACTTATTGTGGAACCGCTTCTTCTTACACTGCCCACTCAAACTGACTCTTGACATCAATGACAACTCAACTACTCAAAATATCCAACAATATCCCCCTTTGTCATTGATGGCAACCCAATTACCTTTTACAATTTCCTTAACCTTTTTCTATTCTTCTCCCCTTGGGAAATTGCTCCCCCTAACTCAATGCTCTCCCTTTAAATAAAATCTCTCCCCCTTACTCAAATCTCTCCTCCTTTGACATCAATGGCAAAGGGTCACCTTTGGGGCTCGGGGCTAAGAATGAGACTCTTAGCTTAGTCCCTCCCCCACCTCCTCTTAAGGTGGTTAATTCTTGTATGGGAGTATTTCTACTCCCAACATGCACTAATATTTACCTTTATCCACTTTCCTTCTCATATGATCCTTCTGATTCCTTTCACTATTCTTGTTCTCGCTTGTCTCTAGAATTTTTTCTCTACACCACTTTGTTGTATGTCCATCATTATTGAACTTATAACACTTAATAGTGTTATTCCTTGGATGTACAAATATCTTGGGATTTCTCCTGGTGAAGCCATATCTATTCCTGTAATGAACTCTGAAATTCTTTGCCTTGTGACCAAATTGATTACAAGAGTATAAATACTCTTGAAATAGCTGCATTTTTTTTAAGTTCCCATATTTCTGTCTTTCATGTGTCCAACACTAAGAAGCTTTGTGCCCAAACCTATGACATGAAAAGCATTTTCCATTGAAATTACCTTGCCTTGACCTCATTGGTCTCTTAGTCTCTTTTATTTTGTGTTGGTTCATGTTCCATATGTTCCTCTTTTGTGCATTTTTCCTTTTCTTGTTGAACTTTATGTTGTCCAACTCATCCTCAGAAGTCTCACTCTCTCTTACATTGTCATCTTCTGAAGTTTCTTCTTCTTCAAAACTTGAGGTTGACTCTTCTCTTTGTTTCTTTTGTACCTGTTCAAAACAAGACCTTTTTGGTTTTTTGATCATATTTGTATCTTGATCATCTTATCTATGATCTTTGAGCTCTTTTCAAACTTGTGTAACCTGTCCTTAGACTCTTTTATTTCTTCCCTTAGTAGATCCACTCCATGCTCTAACTTTTCACATTCTAATACTTTTGCTTCTAACTTATATTTAAACTTCATTGTCTTAGCAATTGACTTATTTATATCCTGTATAAGCTTTCCTTTCTCTTCATCACATTCTTGAACCTAAAGCTTAATTTGGGAATTTTGCTTTCTTCCTTTCTTTAATGCATCAAGGGCGTGAATAAGTTCACCTTCAATATCAACTCCTCCTATTTATGATTCTTCCTCTATTTTTTACCTTTGAAAACATCTTCATTCTTTTCAGAATTGTCTTCTATAGGATCGCCTTCTTCTTCTTCTAGTGCCATTAGAATATTCTCTTATGGTCCTTCAAGTGTATCTTCATATTCATCATCACTAAAACTGAAACAAATATTTGTACAACTATCTTCAAGATGACCAAAGTTACCACATCTAAAATACTTGAGGATTATTGGTGACCTTTTCTTAACCATTTCCTTTTCTTTTATCAGAAATAGAACTTCATCTTTATCATTATTTGAGGAACTATTATCACTATCACTTGAGTACTTACTTGCTTTGTCTACATAGTAACTCTTCTTTTATATTTGAAAGAACTTCTTTCCTTGCTTGCCTTGTCCATCCTTACCTTTATTTTGGTACGTGTGTTTTTTTTTATTCTATGTCCTTATGATCCTGTTTTTCTTTGTCATTGCTACTTTTAGCTTCTTGACAATCAGTTGCATAGTGATCATACTTTCCATGATTAAAACATCTAACATATTTTGATTCTTTAAATCTTCTTGGATCCTTGTTCCTTCTGCCATAATTTACTTCTTCATCACTAGATGACTCATTACTTTAATTTGACTTCTTACCCTTTGTCTTCTTAGTAGCTTTGAAGGCTGCTTCTTTCCGAATATTAGGTTCCTTTTTGTTCTCATCTCAAAAGTTGTAAGAATGCCAAGTAACTCATCCCTTTTCAAAATATCACCATATTTTGATTCCTCTATAGCTGAAATCTTTTCACTAAACCTTTTTAGGAGAGATCTTAAGATCTTATCACAAACATCAGATTATTGAACCTCAAGTCCAAGTCCTTGCATGGAGTTAACAACCTCATATACACGAAGTAGATAAGTACTAATTTTTTCCTCATCCTTCATTCTTAGTTCTTCAAATTGTCCTTTGATATTTCACAACTTTGCCTTTTTGACCTTTTTATCTCCTTCATATATGCTTTGCAACTTATCCCAAATTTCATTTAGTGATTTGCAATGCATAACCTTAACAAATTATGTTCTATGCAAACCTCTCAAAATTTCATTTTTTGCTCTTGAATTGTAATGATTTAGAACCTTACCATATTTATTTGTAGATGGAGTAGCTGGTGGTGTATATCCATTTTCAATTGCTTCTCATACTTCATTGCCAAGTTTCATCAAGTAAATCTTCATTCTCATACTTCAAAATACATAATCGCTTCCATAAAACACTGGTACTGAATTATCTGAGGATCCACTCTTAGAATCCATTGTGTTCTTGTAAGCTATTCCTTCAAGCTATTAAACTCTTTCGAAGGAACCCGCTTTGATACCAATTGAAGAACACAAGCTTATACTAAGACGGGGGGGTGAATAGTATAAGACCACTTTTTGCTTTTTCTTTCCCAATCAATATTATGCAATGTATCAATAGCAATATCAACAATAGTAATCAATGCAATGCATAAATCACCATACACAATCAAGACACCAATTTAACGTGGTTCACCCAATGTGGGCTACTCCATGGAGAAAATATTTCACTAAAAATTTTTCAACAAATCTATTGGGAAACCTTTCCCTATTGCAATGTTTATGGACCTTTGTACAAAGGAGACACCAATCCCCTAATTAGGTTCATGGATCTCTATCCATAGGAGACATCAATCTCCTCAGCTAGTCCGTGGATCTCTATCCACAGGATAACTCCTTTCTCCTCTACTCTAGTTGATGATCTTCTAGAAGAACTATTGCCTCCATTGCACTGGATAATGTATCTCTATCCACTGAAGACTCATATTCTCACTTAGAAGACTTGTCCTTAATAACCTAGCCAGTGGATCTCTATCCACTAGAGACTGTCATCCTCTATACTCTATCACCTCCAAAGCTTGCTCTCAGTTCTATCTCAAATATATACTAAACATAGTCCTTCGGTCTAGCACAAATCTGCTCACTCTCAGTCTTTGGTCTAGCACAAACCTATCCTCAAATCTGCACCAAAATCTATCCTCAAATCTACACTAAACACAGTACTTCGATCTAGCACAATTATGTCCTCAATATCTGTCCTCAATCCTTAACACAAAGCTTGACTTAATTACAAATCAACTTTGTTAGATCTGCCCCAAACCTTAACCCAATGTTTGAACAAATTAATCAACCAACTCTGCACACAAGTCTTCTCAAAGACTTATCTCAAATTTGCCTTGTAAGCTTCCACAAAAGCTCACACTCATCTGTTCACAAGTCCTCTCTAGAACTTGTTCAATCTGCTCAACAAGTCCTCACTAGAACTTGTCCAAACTACTCAACAAGTCCTCACTAGACTTGCCCAATCTGTATTGTAAGCTTCCATAAAATCTCACACCAATATATCCACAAGTCCTCTCTAGAACTTGTCTCAAATTTTCTCAACAAGTCTTCAACAAGACTTGCCTTAAATTTGCTCAACAAGTCCTCACTAGAACTTTTCCAATCTCACAAAAACATATAGAGAATTGTTAGAGACTCAATATGCTTCACACAAACCACAATGCTCAATCACTTTTAATCTCTCTTTTTATCACAAAAATATATAGAGAATTGTTAGAGACTCAATATGTTTCACACTCACAAACACTCAACCTCTTTCTCAAATCAATTCATAATATGGAACAATTTGTTTCACAGAACTAGAACTATCACTTCAACACTTCCACTTGACTAGGCTCAACCAACTCCACTCAATCAATCACTCAATGAAATACTCCTTGCTCACAAATCCTAGTTCAATAATATGAACACTCACTCAATTATTTCCAACAATTCCTATCAAACATTCTCACATAACAATGATACTCATGATCTTTCACAAAACCTAGTTCAAGATAGTTTTCAAGTTCACATAACAATGATACTCATGTTATTTTACAAACCCTAGTTCAAGCATATGAAAGCTTTACTCAATGTTTTCAACAATGCCTATCAAACAAGGTTTTTATCATCAACTTTCACTCAGAAAAACCTTTAACAATCAAACTCAACAATGCTTATCAAACAAGGTTTCTTATTATCAACTTTCACTCAAAAAAAGCTTTAACAATCAAACTCAACAATGCTTATCAAAAAACCATTTTCTCTCCAACTTAGCATTCACAACATCCAACAATCACTTACAAGGAAGATGTGCCCATACCTTTTGTTTATTGAAAAATTGACCTCAAAACCTATTTTAAACATAATTTTCTTCTTTGCCAATTTCAAAGGTTAGATGACAAAATATCACACTAACATTCTCTCAAAAATATTTCTCAATTACAAAAATAATCAAACTCAAATACACCTTATTACTCCTTTGAAATTAGAAATCATCAAAACATACATAAAAATAATTACTCAATTACTCCTTATAATCTTCAATCTTTAATTAACAACCTCCAAAAATAAAACCCTCAAAAATAATACTACCTACCCTTTTATCTCCCTCAAATACTCAATAACCAATTTAAAAAAAAACTTTATAAACCTCCAAAAATATTTATTTTTCATCCAACCTTAGCAAATCCGAAATATTTCATGCAACCTTGGCAAACATTACCTCATACCTTTTATCTCAACCAAAAGGCCTCGACGGGTTTCGAACGCGAGACCACTCCCAACCGAGCGCCTTATCGAGGTACTAGCCCGCCATGTGGGCTATGAACCTCCACACAAAGGGGAAGGCTCAAACCTTCCTTTTGTCCTTTTTTTATCGGCATGGCATAAAATAAAACACACTCCTCCCTTACAAAAACCAACTCGACAGGTTTCGAACCCTACTCTCCTCGCCTGTCGAACTTCTTAGCACCACCCACTGTCACCAACTGCGTTACACAGTGTTGTGCGAAGAAAAATGAGCCCCGCTCCTATTTGTTTTATCTTCTACCACCGAATGCTTTCAAAACATACAAAATTCTTTTTCTCTTGCTTGTGCACGAATATTTGGAGCTTGATTAATCGATAATTGCATAGACTTAAGACAAAGGTTTTTGGCCCCCTTTTATACACGAAGGCCAATGCCTTAGGAACTTCGGTGCCACATTCGAATTTTGAATTCGAATTAATAATTAACCTTTATAACCCAAACTTAGGGTTATTTAATTAATATAAATTAATTTTATAATTAAATTATAATTAATTTATAATTAACTTAATAACTTTAGAAGTTAATTAAATTAATTAATAAATTAATTTATAATGAAATTATTTTAATTTATTTATAATTAATTTAAATCTCCCCTTTTAATATTATAAAAAAATATTATAATATTATTTTGCTTGGGCCTCCTCATTGCTTTTTGAACCTCATCTTACCACCTGGAACCAGATCTGAGCAACTAGAAGTAGACTTTCCTTTTGCACTGATTGCGGAACCGCTTCTTCTTGCACTACTCACTGAAACTGACTCTTGACATCAATGACAACTCAACTACTCAAAATGTCCAACACATAATACAAGTAAAACAAAGAATTTACAATTCAATAATACACCATGTTGTTTTTCCTTAAGTAGGTGGCTTTTTAAGACAACCAAAACGTTATCCCCTACCTACTAAGGATGAATCATTTGCCAATAGCAACTTCATGGTCCAACATGTATTTAGACAAAAAACATATATGTAATGCATCTATATGAAGGGTATTATTTTATCCTTGAGCTGTCAATGAACAAATCATCCTCATTTCCCATTTTTCTCTCAACTCTGGTGGTTGTCCCATACTAATCCACCGATGAGAGTACATAGTCTTGTAACCACAAATTCATCAACAATACCATATTCTAAAAAATGTAATCAAGCATAAATTGCAATTACCAACACATATTGGTAACATAAAATGATATTATACATTAGATATCCACACATAAATACATAAATCAAATGTCAAGAACAAGTCCTACCAAGGAGGGTCATTACATCTATATACCAAGACTAAATAAAATTATCTTTGTCATATTATCACCATTTTTTATGTTGAAAGTGACTTGATCTTATTAAATAAATAATAATAAGAGTGCACAATTCACAAAAAAATAGGTGGTATGGAAGCACATCCCAAATGCCTATGCAATAAACCAATCCAAGGCCAAAAGGTCCTAGGACAACTATAAAGCAACTAACATATCAATAAAAATAAAGGGTAGAAGGCCCACTAACACTCAAATTTCCATAGGAGCAGCACCAACAAAATGAGGAGGGGGCCTTATCTAAAGGATTGCCCCATCCATTGGGAGGATCAAGGTCTATAGGAACTAGATCCCACCCAGAACCTTCACCTTCCAACTCTAAATTTTTGCCCATGATCTAAGGTAGAGTGTTATCCCATTTAGATGATGAGCCCCAATCTTGATACTTCTCTAGGAGGGAAATCCCTCCCTGGCATGCTAGTCCTACGAGCAAGGGTTACGAGTAGTCAAACTCCTTCCTTGAGATCACTTGCATTCTCATGTTCTCTATTAAGAATAAGAATACCTTTGATGATATGGAGAGGGTGAAACCCAAGCCACAATACAGGGAGCATTCACCCAGTGATCAAGTAGATTCAGGAGATGCTAAACCTCAAGGGCAACCTTATTTGCCTAAGCTTGAATCTGAAGTAAAATATTAGAGAAAATTAGAGTTTTTGAATACATGAAAAATTTTGAAGATGCTTACAGAGTAAACAAATTTTATATTATAATTTTTCCATATGTCAAACAGGATCTCAATCCTAAAAATATATCAAATCTGCATTATATTCACTAGCATCCAGGTTCTATCCCCAAGAAGAATCATATTCCAAGAAAAGGGTTGCAGCCTAAAGGATTTTTAAAAGTTGTGGATCCATGTTTGGGCCTCTTGGGCCTTGGGACAATACCAAAACAAATGTTTAATGGATTTCTTGCAATGATAAAAAGGGTATTTGGGTATGTGTAACCCTAAATAAAGAAGTTGTTCTCTTGCAGGAATCCCATAAAAAAGGAGACACCAAAGAAAATACGCCACCTTAGGCTCCAAAATAGCATCCCATAGAGTCTAAAATCAATTATGTCAATCTATGTTGGTTGACTAGATTCTCCATCGCTCATTCAACTTGGGGACCATGGAAAAATTTAATAAGAGCTAAAGGTACCCTTTGCATGGTTTATAACTCCTAAAAGGAGTATTGAGATAACATTTATAGTCCTTCCTGTTAGAATATTATTATTATTATAATGTGCACTATGCCTATAATTGACAGGTTGACATTTGTCTTCTGCCACTTGTCCCTGTCTTTAGTTTGAGTTGGAGTGGTGGTGTCTTCTGAAAGACACTTGGAGTGGAGCTTCTAACACTTGTCATATCTCCCTCCTAATATTGATGCTTATATATTGTAAGATAAGTTGTAAATAATGATAGCCTTGAAAAGGATTGAAAATCCAACTAATGTCTCCAGTACTTGATAGCTTGAACTAATGCATACAACTCCTTGTCATATGTAGAATAGTTCAACTTAGCAGCAGAAAAAGTTTTGGAATGATAAGCAACTGGATGACCATTTTGTTTGAGCACAGCACCTAGAGCAACTTTAGAGGCATCCATTTCAATCTCAAAAGGTTGAGAGAGGTCAGGTAAAGTTAACACAGGTGCGGTACAAAGTTTCTTTTTCAATTTCTCAAAGGCAACATCTTGGTTTTTCTCCCAATGAAAGGGGACTTTAGACTTAGTGAGAAAATGTAATGGAGCTGCAAGGGTGGAATACTGAGGAATGAACTTGCGATAAAAATTCGCAAGTCCTAGAAAACTCCTTAACTCGGTGAGAGTAGAAGGAGGGGACCACTTAAGTAAAACATCAACTTTAGTGGGATCTACCTGAATTCCACTTTCACTAATCACATAACCAAGGTAAGAAACTGAAGTATTGCCAAAAGAACACTTGGAAGGATTGGCATATAATTGATTCTTCACAAGAAGATCAAGTGTATGATGGATATTCCCAAGGTGTTCCTCCCAAGTTTTTGAGGAGATCAATATATCATCAAGATATATTATTACAAATTTTTCAAGTACATCACGAAATACATCATTCATCAACCTCATGAAGGTTGCAGGAGCATTGGTAAGACCGAAAGGCATGACCAACCATTCAAATAGGCCCATCTTCGTCTTAAAAGTTGTCTTCCATGTATCCTCAGCTTGGATACGCACTTGATGATATCCACTTTTGAGATCTATTTTTGAAAAGAACTTAGCTCCTTGGAGCTGATCTAATAAATCATCAATGTGTGGTAGTGGATATCTATTCTTTACAAAAATTTTATTCAAAGAACAAAAATCAATGCACAATATCCAAGTGCCATGTTTTTTAAGAACCAACAAAATAGGTGATGTACAAGCAGAAGTACTTTTATTAATAAAACCCTTAGACAACAAATCTTCTATTTGCCTTTTAATTTCTTCATTTTGCAAAATAGATTGTCTATACATGGGTGAATTAGGTAGTGAAGAACTAGGAATGATTTCAATGCTATGATTAATTGTGTGATTTGGAGGAAGAGACTTTGGCTCCTGAAATATGTGTGAGTAATTTTACAATATATTATCCATTGAAGAGTGTTGCTTTGGAATGGATGTTGATATAGGAGTGTTTTGAGAGTGAATGGAAATTAGAGCAACGTCACCACCTTTTTTAATTGCCCTTTTTGTTTGCTTGGAATTTAGAATGATGTTAGGAGTGTTGGTGCTTTTAATGAGAAAGACCTTACCATATTTTTGAAGTGTGTAGGTTCTTTTGAAAGCATCATAAACAGCTCTCCAATCATACTAAAAAGGTTGTCCAAGCAAAATCCCACAACAATCCATAGGAGTCACATCACAAGTGACTTGATCTATGAAATGTGGGACAAGTGCAAATTTTAATGTGCAAGTGTGAGTGATTTATGAGCCCCTTCCACTATCCTTCCAACCCAAAAAATAAGGTTGAGGATGAGGTTCAATAGATAACTTCAATCGCTCGACAATGGACCTCGCAATTAGATTTTTTTGTGAGCCATTATCCACTATACAATCTGTTGCAAAATTATGGAGCAAATGAGCTCTAGTGATGAACAAAGCATCACGATCACCCCCTGATGAACTTACATTTGCCAAGGTAACCTCATTGAGCTTATCTCGTAATTTCGTGTATACTCTACTTTCTCCTACTGACTCAAGGGGACCTTTCGAAGCATCCTCCTCTTGAGTAGAGATGACTAAACTCTTCTTCTTAAGTTTAAAAAAATCAGCTTTTTCATGACCCTTTTTCTTACAATAGTTACAAAACTTTTTAGAAGAAGAATAAGGAGTAGAAGCGGAAGGAGAAGGAGAAGAAGAAGATGGATAATAAAAAGTATTCTTTTGGGAAAAGTTCTTCTTTTGCGAGAAAGAATTATTCCCTTTTGATGAGTTCGCAACCACTTGAGTAGCAGGTGCACGAAATGCCTGTGAATACGCCTTGAACTTGTCCTCCACAAGTTGCGCCTGGTTGAAAACTGAATCCAATGTTTCCATAGAAACAAACATAATTTCCCTGTACAAATGCTCTAACAAGCCACTTTGAAATTTGAGAATCAAAGCTGGGATATCATCCTCCACATTCAGAAGTATCCTGTACCTGTTGAATTGAAAGATATATTCCTGCACAGTCATATTAGTTCCTTGGCGAAACCGAAACCACTTAATAACCAATTCCTTAGAATAATTGGAAGGATAAAAATTGGTTTTAAGACAATCTATAAGCTCTTCCCAAGAGGTGAGTTCATCATGACCTTTTTTTCTTTCAACAAGAACTTTAGCTAAACCAAAAAAATTTAGCTTAGCATATGGAACTAAATCATCATCTGACAGCTGAGTGTAAGAAAACCAAGAACTCATGTCAAGAATCCAACTATTCAAGACTTCAGGATTTCGGGATCCATCATAAAGTGGCACTTCACATCGAACTCTCAGGCGAGAATCATGAGCAGAAGTTGAAGCATTGTGGACAGAAATGTCATTTACCTTCACTGCAAGGTTACAAAGAACTTCTGCCATGGTAGTATCATTAGCTTTATCAGCTAAAGCATTCACAACGTGTGCAAGTTCTGCCACTTGGGAAGCCAAGTCAGAAGCCATGTGAAACCGGGTATAAGCCAGGAGTAACAAGGTAAAAACACTTAAAAATCAGGGTAATATATATATATATATATATATATATATATATATATATATATATATAGTGTGTGGAAATACCCTGTTACAATGTAGTGCCTTGTAAAATACCCCTAAGGCTAAATATTATAAAAATTTAAACTTACCTAAGGTTTAAAATTTTTATAATTTATTAATTTAAAATAACTTAATTAAAAATTAAATTCTAATTAATCAAAGATTAATTAAATTTAATTAAGTTATAAAAAAAAAATTAATAAAGAATAAAATTACATGCAGGAAATTTTAAACCTTAGGAAAAGTAATAATTATAAAATATTTGATATTTACCCTTGTTCTTGCCGAAACTGCACTCCACCTTGTTTTGCATGAAATTCCAAAATCTGTAGTTGCACATTTCTTGAGGTGATGTTATTTCAGTGCTAACAACTAGCAGTTGCAAATATCGAGGAACTGATAACAAAAAGGACGAAGACACTGCGTGCACAAAATTCTTCAGGTGCAATCCTCTCCATGCAAAAATTTATCAGGTGCCAAACCCTATGGGCGGCACCAATCTCCACCCATCGGTCGGAGGTCTGGCTTGACAGGTACCAAGGCCTGTCAATACCAGCACAGCACTGGCTCAGGCGTTGGCTGCTCGAATGTGGACAACCACGGCCACAAGCGCTGTCGCGCCTGACAGCGTCTACCACAGGCACTGGCGCCTGACAGCGTTGACGCAGGCACTGTCGCCTGACAGTGTCTACCGCAGGCGCTAGCTGTCAGGCTGGTAGTGCAATGGATCCGTGTGCATCAGCCTAAGCCCCCGCGTGCTGCTGAACAAGCACCCACGGTTGCTGGATCACAGTCGAAAAGGGCAAAACAGGCCCTTCGGCTTAAATTTTTTTTTTTTTTTTTTACAATAATATTATAATTAATATATCAAAAATATATATATTAATTAAAATTAAGTTTTTTAAATAAAAATTTTAAATTAACCAGAAGGGTTAATTTAACAACATTAAAAACTTAAATTTTTACAAAAATTAGCAATTTTTGAAGGTAAATTACCTTCAAATTTTCCTAACAAATTGCTAATTTTCTTTCATATCACCAAGACCCCTTCAGTAGCTCTCCTTTCAAGATCCAGTCGACACACGACCAGTGTTTGAAAGGCAACCAGACCCAAGTCGACACACGACCTGGTTTAGGCGATGCTTGATCTTCAAGACTCCGAAATGGCAGGAACAAATGGCTCCCTAATGCGTATTTCACCGTAGGAGTAGTCCAAACCTGCCAAGGGATTTTTGTAAGACAGGAATCGGGGTAAAATTTTCCTATACCTCTTAAGCATAAGCAAAAAGTTGGAACGAGGAGTTTGACGCCTAAGGAACTTCCTTCTGCGAATGGTTTTCAAGCTCCCCTTGAGCTTGAACCGAGTCCTCAATGAGAAAGAATTTCTCATAAGAAAACTATCTCCTTCCCTCTCACCTCACAAGCCCTAGTGCAAACATGAACTAGGCTCTGATACCAATGAAAAGGATTGAAAATCCAACTAACTTCATATTATTTACAAGCTCAATATATAGGCTCTAAAGGCCCAAAATACATAACCAACCCATCAAATCATGGATTTGATCCCAAAATCCTTAACCATAAGCTACAAAAGTGCAAAGAAGAATGCACGTAACTTCTCAGCTAAGAAAGAAGGGAAAAATGCTAACTAGAAGATCCTTTAGCTAACTTGAAGTTCACTCTTCCTACTTTGAGTTCACACTTCCTAACTAACACTCCAAAGTGACAACTAGAAGACAACTAGTGCACACAAGTGTATGTGAGAAGGAGACTTACTTACAATATCAATTTGCAAGAAATAAACTATGCAAACCTAGCTAGGAACTACAAGAGGGGTCATATGAGTGATCAAACATCAATCCTCATCAAGCCTTATCTTTCAGTTCCAACATTTGGTATCAAAGTAGGCTTTCCCTGCCCTATAGGTCTTAGGGTTTGAGAAAGTTTTTTTTAGGTCTAAATATTTTTTTTTCGGAGTATCCTCTTCACTTGCTAAGTTGATCCTGTGAATGAGAAACGGAAGAAAATTTACGAAGGTTGTATTTTTTTTTGTGTTGAAAGTCAAATATCCATGTTGTTGGGAAAAATTTTCCATGAGGAGTTTGTGAGAGCATGTTGATGAAAAATTTCAAAGTTTGTTTCAAGGTCTGTTTTTATTTTGAAAACTTTTAAGGGGATTTTAAGATATTTTGTGGTTGATTTTTTAGAAAACTCATGTTTTTTTTTAGATCTCATGTTTTTCAAAGGGCTCCAGATCTATCAGCTGGAGAAGGAAGTAACAGAGTCATATATCCTCTGTAGGCAAGTGCTGAAAATCACCTATGTTGTCATTTTACCTGAGCGACGGAAGTACCTAACCGGTGGACTATTGCATTTTTTTATGCGATTCATGTGCAGATCAGATCTGATGTGCGACTCTCTCATTTACAACACCTATTACTCTGCCATTCTAAATCTGGTGCACCATAACCATAGTCCGACGTTGTGGAGGATTCGTTCCTCTTCTTTGTTGAAAAAAAAAAAAAGATGAAGCACGTAGCCAAAAAATTGCATTATGCCAAGACACTGAACACTGAGGATTTGTTGTTCGTGGCATTGGGTGCTGAGCATGGATGTTGCTTGTCCTATTCGTGGTCGCGTGAAGAAGTGACTGCAATTTGAAACTGTAGATCACATAGGATATTTACCTATTGTGCGTGAAAGATGTAGGCGCCTCTCCTCCATTGTACTTTCATTGTTCTTGGGTATAGATCTTAAACAGACAAACACCACTTTGCACTGTGTGCTACAAAATCCCCTGAGAATAAGCATCAAAGGGCATTAGTTTGATATTGAAGAGGTCCACGACCCGATTCCACCAGATCTGAGCAGTCAAGGAACATGTAAAGTTTTTCCAAGCAGTGTATTTTTAAATTGCCATCACCAGATCATGCTCGTATAAGGGTTTGTTGATTTCCTGGTTTGAGTGTTTGTCTTTGAACCTGTTAAAAGATACGTAATGGAAAGTTGTGCTACACAGTCAGAATAATATCCCACCACTGCAAGAAACACTGGTGATCTGAGGCTGAGAGTAAAAGGTGAACCATGACCGTGGGTTTTTGCTTCTTGATTTACGTCTAGGAAAAACCAATGAACTGAAATAGGCGCTGTATTTTTTTGCGGCCATCAAGCACTTGTATGCGCAGACACTCGAGCTCACCAGCACAATCCTTGTTGATCCAGGAAGCCCACTCACTGAATGATTGCCGTAGATTTACTAGAAGAATGGACAGGTGGCAACTTTGAAGAAGTGTGAAGCCATTGAGAGAGCGCTGATACCTTCGATGCTGGAGTTGATTCATGCTTCCCTTAGTTTGTGGCAAAGTTTAATAAAGTTTTTTTTTTAATTTTTAGAAGGGGGAATTTTATTTAAATTTATTATTCATCTTTTAAATGACTTTGAGTATAAATATTTGAGTGTAGTCATACCATATTAAGCCATGAAAGCTTATTTGAAACATTGAGGACATGCACTAAAGTTATAATGAAGGCAACTTTAAATTTTGAATTTTTAGGGAGAAACTTTGTATGAAATATCTTCTATGATATTATCAAATTCAATATTTGAAGACTGCTTTGCTAGCAGCAATTTTTATAAAAACTCCCAAGTTAAGTATTTTCTTGTAGAGTAGCACTCGGATGGGTGACCACTTGGGAATGTCCCGGAGCTGCACACATTTGGAGTGTCATTATATTTTTGTTTTTTAAAGCTTCAAATTGTATTCGACTATAGGCTTATTTATAGTCATTGGAAAGATATTTTTGAGGGGGATCTATTGGTGAAATTAGTTTTTAGTTTTGAGATCATTTACTCAACTGAATTTTAAGTCAAAGATGAGATTGTAAAAAAAGAAAGTGCATTTTCGGTTGCATCCGACACTCTTGGTTGATAATTTGGCAAAATAGTAAGGGGATCAATTCTAAGTCTTTGGGGGGACATTATGCCAAGTTATTCATTGAATTTGGCAAGTTTGGAGGTAATCTTGTAAGTGAAGGCATTGATCTTGTACAATATTTTGGAGGTACAT
Organism: Wollemia nobilis; assembly: GCA_028583015.1. Lineage (NCBI taxonomy): Eukaryota > Viridiplantae > Streptophyta > Pinopsida > Araucariales > Araucariaceae > Wollemia > Wollemia nobilis. The sequence continues at coordinate 902,719 of JAQPPZ010010078.1, read as the reverse complement.
TTGGGGCTAATTTTTTAGCCAAGTTTCCAATACAAATCATCCTATCAAGGGGTGATTTAGGGCCCCTTGTCCCTTGTCGGTGGATTCATTTTGTGGCACTCTCTTGGCCACTTGGTGTTTGTTGCTTGCATCTTCTGTTTGGGCTTTGTCTATATTTTATGCTTGCTATTACCCTTACATGACCTTGGGTTTTATAATTGTAATCAAGTGTAGTTCCATTGCATACACACTTGACACTAAGCCATATACAAGCAAGCAAACACATACAAGCATCTTCTCATAAAGCAATAAGACATTGACACATCTATTGTAAAAATTCTAAAAGAAGCAAGCAAGCATCACATTTTTATAACCACCTATGTTCCACGTATCAATCTGCTCATATACCTATAGTCTCCCTCACGTAAGGGCGGGTTATTGAGTAGTTTGGTATAAAGGTCTGGCAGGTTATTCCCTTTCAGAATCACCTATGTTCCACGTATCAACTACTCAAATGCTTATAGTCTCCCTCACGTAAGGACGGGTATATTGAGAAGTTTGGTATAAAGGTCTGGCAAAATTCTAATTCTTACTCTCTTTGGATAGAAAAAGGCACTTGTGTTCAACTTAACCCTCCCACTATTGGAATCACTTGAATATTCAGAGTGGAAAAACTAGGCGAACCCTCCTCTGGATCTTCAGCGGTGTACCCTAGATTTTTTTTAGGGCTCTAATTTGGCATTTGTCATTCTTACTTCATCCTTTGTTGAGATCCCTTTTCTTTTTATCCTTTTCTAAATCATGGCTACTACAAATCTATTAAGTGGACTTACAAAGAAACTTGAAGGAGCACAAACTTTTGCAAATTGGAAGTATGAGATGGAATCAATATTAATGATGAATGACATGTGGGACTTTGTGAAATATAGGCAGGCTAATGAAGACCCACTCACTGCACCTACAAACCCTAAAGAAAAAGCATAATTTGAGAAGAATTCTAATATAGCTTTAAGTCTAATCAAGCTAGCTACAGGAATTCAATGCAGAGAAACTGTAAGGGCTGCAAAAACACCTAAACAAGCATGGGATGCTCTCAATAGATTGTTTGATAGGCCAAGTCAAGATAATATTTTGTATCTCAAACAAAAATTGCACAATGTATGTATGAAAGGCTCACTTACCGATTATCTTATGGAAGTGAAGTCTATTAAGAATGATTTCTTAGCTATTGGTAAAACCCTAGATGATAATGAGTTAATTCCAATAATGTTGCATGGTCTTCCTTCAAAGTTTCACTCCTATGCTACCATGTTAGACTTGAGTGGTAAAACAATGAATTCCACACTTGAGGATATTGAGATCCTACTTAAGAAACATGAGCAAGCCCTAATCAAATATGAAGAAATTGAAGCCACATCAACAGCTTTTGCCACCAAGGCAACTTTACAGCCTAAAAAAAATAAGGGTCAAAATCAGCATAATCAAAATCAAAGGGGTAGACAACATCAGAGATACCCACAGTACCAGTAGCAACCAAATCAATAGTACCAACAGCAGCCATGTCAACAACAGTACAAGCAACAACCAAATTAGTAGTACCATCATCAGCCACAACAATAGCAGTACCAATAGCAGCCAAGATGGCAAACAAGACCTCAAGGGGGTCAAAACAACAATCAACAAGGGTGTGAATATTGTGTAAAATGGAATCATAATGTTGCTAATTGCTATAAAATGCAAATAGAACAGGGAGAACCAAAAAATAATAATCTAAACACATTGTATGCAACCAACCAAGTTAACATTGAAGATAAAGAATGTTGGTATATTGATTCCGGAGCAGCAAAGCACATGATAGGAAGGCAAGATTGGTTGACCAAGGTTCAGCCTACATCAAATCAATTCATTAATTTTGGTGATGAAAGTGCTCTACCCATTGAAGGTGTTGGGGAGGCACCACTTACTTTGCATGATGGTAATAATGTTCCTGCAACAGATGTTTTGTATGTGCCTGGTCTTAAAAGGAGTCTTCTTTCTATTGGAAAACTTATAGATAAGGGCTATAATGTCTATTTTGAAAAAGACAAATGCTACATTAAGGAACCCAATGGCAATGTCAAGGCCATGGGAGTCAAAAAGGATGGTGTTTACTACCTCCTTACAAAATCTGTAACACAAACATCTTTGCATACAACTACTTTCTCTTTGGAGTACATGTGGCATGAAATATTGGGACATTTAAATTTTAATAATCTTCAAATGATGGCTAGAAAAGGATTAGTTAAAGTACTTCCACATCTTAAGGAGTCAAAATTTTTTTGTGAGCCATGTGTAATAGCCAAACACCATAGGCAACCATTTGAAATAGGAAAGGCATGGAGAGCCAATAGACCTTTGCAATTGGTTCATTCAGACATTTGTGGGCCAATGTCTGCTCAATATTATATTGGGGCTAAATACTACATCACTTTCATTGATGATTACAGCAGAAAGGTATGGATCTACCTAATTCAATATAAGTGGCAAGCCCTTGATAAGTTCAAAGAATTCATCGCACTTGTTGAAAGAGAAAGTGGCTATCAAATCTCCACCTTAAGATCAGATAATGGTGGAGAATATGTCTCCAATGAATTCTTTAATTTTTTTAAGTATCATGGGATAAGGAGGCAATTCACAACCCCTTCTACCCCGCAACAAAATGGAGTTACTGAGAGGATGAATCAAACAATCACAAATAGGGCAAAATCAATGTTACATGTTGTTATATTACCTAACTCATTTTGGGGAGAAGTTGTTCTTACTGCTGCATACTTGACTAATAGGTCATACACAAATGCCTTACATGAAAGAACACCTGAAGAAGCATGGAGTGGAAGGACGCCCTATGTGGTCCATTTGAGAATCTTTGGATGTGATGCCTATGCTCATATTCCTCATAATAAAAGGAAGAAGTTTGATGATAAGAGCCAAAAATGCATCTTTGTTGGCTATAGTGATAGTGCCAATGCATATAAATTATATGAACCTATTTCCAAGAAAATCATTTTATCTATGGATGTTACCTTTCATGAGTATCCCCCATCTAATCCTCCTAAGGCCCCCACTTTAGAAATAACTAATGAAATAGTTGCTCCATTCATGCATACAATATCATCTAGTCCTTCTCCTTCACTCATAAATCAATAAATTCATCCACAAGAAGAACTTCCTACAAATGATCCATGTCCTCCATCTCCTCCTCCTAATGATTGAGTAACATCATCCAATCCTTTACCCAAGTGGGTTCAAGCCACAATAGATGAATCCCAAAATCATTTGCCCACCTATACAGGTAAAAGGCCTTCAACCCTAAGACACCAAGTGAATTATGCCCTAATGGCCAAAGTCCTTAGCCAACCTAAACCTTCTAATGTCAAAGAAGCACTTGGTGATCCTAAATGGGTTCATGCCATGGATCAAGAATTGGATTCCATTGAAAGGAATCACACTTGGGAGTTAGTTGATTTACCCAAAGGAAAATATACCATTGGCACAAAATGGGTATACAAGGCAAAATATAAAGCAGATGGCTCACTAGATCGCTACAAGGCTCACCTAGTAGCTCAAGGCTATAACCAACAAGAGGGAATTTATTATGAGGAGACCTTTGTTCCTGTGGCTAAGATGACTACAATCAGGATAGTTATTGCTATGGCAGCTCAAAAATATTGGCCAATATATCAAATGGATGTCAAAAGTGCATTTCTCAATGGTCATTTGAAGGAGGAAGTGTATGTGAAACAACCACCAGGGTACATAGTTGAAGGCCAAAAAAAAAAAGTCCTTAGATTAAATAAATCTCTATATGGGTTGAAGCAAGCACCCCGAGCTTGGTATGCAAAGATTGACTCCTATTTTCTCAACCTTGGTTTCACTAGATCTACAGTAGAATCTACTCTCTATGTGAAACATTGGAGGAACCGCATCATTTTGGTTACATTGTATGTGGATGATCTTCTCATTATAGGTGATGACATAGAAGGAATAAGGTTGCTCAAGGAGGACTTATGCAAGAACTTTGAGATGACAGATTTAGGCCTCCTCCACTATTGCTTAGGCATAGAGGTATGGCAACAACCTGGTAAGATTTTTATCTCATAGGCTAAATACATTCAATCTATTTTGGAGAGGTTTCGCATGGAGGAGTGTAAGCCCTCTCTCACTCCCATGGAAACTAGGTTGAAATTGGTCAATAGTGATGATGAAGAAAGGGTTGATGGTACCCTTTACAGGAAGCTAGTTGGAAGTTTGATCTACTTAACTTCAACTAGACCAGATATTTGCTATTCAATTGGCCTTATTTCCATATTCATGCAGGATCCTAAGAAGAGCCATTAGATAGCAGCTAAGAGGATTGTGAGATTCCTTAAGGCCACACCTCATCATGGCCTTATCTATACATCAAGTGATGATTTTTCATTGGTTGGCTACACAAATTCATATTGGGCTAGTTGTCCTGAAACTAGAAGATCCACATCAGGTTATTGCTTTCAGTTGGGCCAGGGCTCTATTTCATGGAGCACAAAGAAGAAAAACACGATTTCATTATCTTCAATAGAAGCTAAATATAGAGCAGTAGTTGAGGCAACTAAGGAGGCAATATGGTTGAGGCAATTACTTCAAGATATTGGGCTATTCATACACGGTCGAACATATATATTGTGACAATCAAAGTACCATCAAGATGACCAAGAATCCAGTTTTCCATGCTAGAACAAAACACATTGAGATCCATCATCACTTCATCAGAGAAATAGTCCAAGAAGACATTATACACATGGAGTATGTACCAACTCAATATCAAGTGGCAGACATCTTCACCAAGTCACTTGGGAAAGACAAGTTTTCTCAGTTTAGCAATTTACTATATCTATGTAAAAGAAGTCAACATTAAGGGGGAATGTTATCTAATGTTGACTTATCTTTTTAGGATAGTGCACATTAAGGGGGAATGTTAGAATATTATTATTTTTATAATGTGCACTATGCCTATAATTGACAGGTTGAAATTTGTCTTCTGCCACTTGTCCATGTCTTCAGTTTGAGTTGGAGTGGTGTCTTCTGAAAGACACTTGGAGTGGAGCTTATGACACTTGTCATATCTCCCTCCTAAGCTTGATGCTTATATATTGTAAGATAACTTGTAAATAATGATAGCCTTATATTTCAATTCCAACACTTCCATCATGGACACGAGGTATGAACCCCAATTTTTATGAAGTATTTTAGGCATGACCATGTATTGAATGAATTGAAATGCTCTATATCGATCTTAGAGAGGTAAAACTATGTTTTAGCTTCTACCCATGAAAGCTAGTTCTTGGTCAGTTTGGAAAAGAGGTCAAAGATGACCTTAATGCCCTTATGGAAAAATTGAAGGGCATGGACCCAAGGGATTTTTGCCAATGGCTAATCCTGATAAGTGAGAATGGAGGACCATCAGAGCAATTGTTGGTTGATAGAGAGCCCATTGGTAAAATTGTTTTCATTCCAAAGCAACCAGGGTCAGAGAGCTTCCTAGGCTTTCCAAATATTATTGACAACAAAAGTGTCTTACATTTGAACTAGCACCTTCATCACTCGAATGGACTAAATTCCAAGTCCCCTCTAGGATTTTCTGTCATGGGGGACATAGCCTCGGACACCAGAGGCTATGCAATTTTGAAGCAAGTGTTTCCAATCTTCATTATCATGCATAGCATGAATGACCCATTTGGTGCACAAATTAGTACCCTAGCAAAAGGTATCAAGGAACCCTATTTCTCCTGACTCGCGTGGGAGACAATAGTAATCACATGCAACTCTGTGGAAACCCTAATTTTTGGTGAAGAAGCTTCTCTAATTTGTGATAGAAAGCTTTTAAGGGTACCCAACAAGAAGAATAATAGACTTGCATGGCAGCAAGGATCCTGGAGTAAATTTGAAATTTCCTTGCTAAAGAAAGTGGTTTGGGAAGCCACTTCTAAATTTTCTTTTCCACTTTATCAAGAACATACTACTAGAGGTCAGAGTACAAATCTTGAAAGGTGAAAGAGATTCAAAAAAGTGGAACATCTCACCATGTTGGATCCACTTCCACCTAAAGTGGTTGAGTCAGGGATGTGGATAAAAAGGACTGCCTATAGCACTATGTGTTCTGCCATTGAATGCTCGAACTAGAAGCCAAGCAAAATATGTGTAGGCACTTAAGAGCTTGTGTCATATTATTTTCTTCCTCAATTAGGGTGAGAAAAGAGTCATCGACAAAGTGACCTTTAATCAATTGTTGGGATTTTTCGAGGAGAGAGATCCATTTCACATGATCCTTGGTAACAACATCAACAAGGAGGTATCCAAAGCCCTCAATAACTAAGACATACAGAGCTAGGGCAAGAGGACACCCTTACCAAATATATTTGTATAACCCAAAAGAGGAAGATTTTTGGTCGTTAATTGTAATGCAGGCTGAAGCATCTGCAAAATGCATTTTGATAGTTCTTAGAAATTTAGGATCGAAACCAAGGGCTATAGCATGAGCAAAATAAAAGGTCACTCAATCCTATTATAGGCTTTGGCAAAATCGATCTTAAGAAATAAGGCTTTTTGTTGATATATCCTTGTCCATTCCATTCCCTCCCAAACAACACTGATTTTGTCCAAGATGTATTTGTCATTGATGAACTCTGTTTGTTATAGTTGAATTATGAGAGGCAAGAGGTCTCGCAATTAGAGAACAAGGGTTTTAGCAATAATCTTGTAAGAGACTATGAGAAGAGTAATTGACCTCCAATTACAAATATCCTCTGGATCCCCAACCTTGAGAATGAGATTGATATTGCCCCTATTAATCAGTAGATCCAAGGTGTGTGTCCTAAGGGATTCCAAATAAACTTGATGTAAATTTGGACCCACTTTGTCCCAGAGCGCCTTATAAAATTCATAGGGGAAGTTGTCTATGCCAAGAGCTTTATCATTGGCCATAGAAAATACCACAACTTTACGCTCATCCTATCATAGAAAATTATCACAAAGGGCTCGTTGGAAAGCAAAGAGCTGACAAGACACCACTCTCAAACACTATTGTAGAGTAAGTTCTTGAGTAGGGGAATGATCCTACATAGTGAACACTTTTTGATAGTGATGAATGAAAGCTTGCACTATATCTGAAAGGTTTGAAAGAACTTGTTGTCCCTCTTAGATAGACTTGATAGTTTGGGTTGGTTTACGGCCTCTAATTCGAAGGAAAAATTCTTTGGACACTTTGTGATGACCAATTTTTTTTTAATGTTACTTTCTTACAATAAAATACCTTTTGTTAAAGACAAACCCAATTTGCTTACATATACCCTACTTACCAACCACACATTTAGATTACACAAACAAATTTACAAATCAAGCCATTCAAAGTTTAAGGTAATATACTTCTCTCATAGCTTATTGTCACAACATCTTAATGTATGAATAATAAGTTACGATAACTTGTTTTATCCATTATGTTCACATTATAATATTTACAATTTGCTTCTTGGTATATTACTTGAAATTTACATTCTAATAATGACATCTAAAGCCCTTGCATACTTCAAAAATTGTTGGAAATCTTCTTGTCTCATGCAATCCTTTAGAATGTAAGCGACATTAAATATCAAAGAGAAGAAAAATGCTAACATATCAATCTTAGGACTCTTACTCCAATACTAGCTTTCAAACTTAATCACCCATAGAATCCATGAAATTGTAATACATTTTAGATAATAATAATAAGAAACCACATAGCACACAAGCATCTTGATTGACAATACATCTAGTATATATAATACCTTTTAATAAGAGAGTGTTTTATGTGGATTTATTGTATTAATATATTTTTTAGTTGTTTTTCAATTGGTTATATAGGATTGAAACGGGCCCCACTTGTATTACATCATCATGGCACAATGGTGTTACAACAAAGCTTAGAAAATATCCATGTATTGTCTCGAAAGATTTGAACCTAAATCTCCTCTTTAAATATTGAGGCAAGATTTGAACCTAAATCTCCTCTTTAAATATTAAGGAATCTAACCAGTTAAGCTAATACCACTTGATAATTTTTTATATTAATATTAATTAACATTTTTAAACAATATTGATCAATAACTATTTCTTTAAATAATCCTTTAAAATCTCATATAATTTAGTAACTTCAAATAACCATCTTTTATTATTTAAGGACTTTCACTCCAATGTTTGTTTGATACTAACTTAAATTTTTTTAATTTAATATTTATTTTTGGACTAGGGATTGTTACTTTACTTGCTTTTGAATTAGCAAAGCTTTTTTATATATAAGATGCCTTGTAGGTACATCGCATCTTACAACTATTATAATTATATTCATTTAACTTGGGAACTTTTCCAAGTGTGGTTAATTGTATATTTAGTCTTAAACACTGATGCCTTGTAAGTACATCGCATCTTACAACTATTATAATTATATTCATTTAACTTAGGAACTTTTCCTGTGTGGTTAATTGTATATTTAGTCTTAAACACTGGACTCCTCTTTTATGTAGGATATTGCCTTGAATAATTGTTTTTAAGAATTTTTTTTTTTCATAAATGACATTATTGAATAAGTGAGATACCATGTTAAAGAATCCACGAGCCATATTATTAATAACCTTATAATTGTGACGTTATTGGGAGTTTTTGTTAATATGACTAAATGACCATTTTTTACCTTATAATTGGGAGTTTTTGTTAATGTGACTAAATAACCATCTGAACGAATCTAAGTTAGAAAGACCATAATATACAAGTTCAAATTTATTTTTAAATTATTTTACAAGTGATTAGGTCTTTAAATTATTTTAAAATCTTAGTACAAGGACTCTTCAAGCACATAAGCAACACAAGGAGGACCCATGAAGTATACGAATCATACAAGTACCTTAATAAAAGGGATGGTATGATTAGAGATATAAGAGGGTAAAACGTCAACCTAGACTATAACTTATTTTATGTAGATTTTTTTAATAAATTATATATGATTTTTATTAGGTTATTTTAATTAAAATATTGTAGTTGTTGTCAAGTCAATTAAATTATATTTAACATATCTTTTTATAATTAATATGTTTCACTTTTTTCTATCAAATATATTCTTTAACTTTGATAAAGTGTTATGTTCTCACAATCAATTTCTTGATATTATTGTTCCCGAGGGTTAGGTGGATTGGTAAGCGCTTGTATGGCCAAGCACTTACCAAGAAGACATCCAGGTTTAAACCTCGGGGGCAGTTTGTTTGCAAAGGTAGTAGTCTAATCTAAATCTTTTGAGTGCGCATCAAACCGATGATGATCGGTGGTCCGTTTCACATCAAGTCAACAATAATGAGGTAGGATCGACGATGATGGTACGAATCTTGGACAATCGATTGTCCCCTTCCATTGGGTTAACAATAACGAGGCGAAATAGGTTTGATGGAAGCAACCTCTGTGGTTTGAACCCTGTGTTTGTTTGTCAGTTACTAAAAATAGTGTGGTTGGTGGTTGTGACCAACTCTCCTATGTAACCAAAAAAAATTATTGATATTATTTTGATTAAGAGATAAAATTTCAATTGGCTAGTTGCCTTTTAAAATTTGAATTCACCAAGATAAAGATCAACATTGGCTAAATTATTTATCATCTATTTTTTTTCTATAAATATGCTCACATTTTTAAGAGACTGCCTCCAATAATAAATAATGAATATCAACAATATTATTATTTTTTATCCAATTCCCACATCCATTTTTGTTGATAGCAATGATAATTTGTGAATCCTCAATTGAAATATATTTCCATCCTTTTTCTCTTGCAATTTTAATTTTATTATCGGTGTTGTGACCCGGGTTCAATCCCCATGGTGGATGTATATAAGAAGTATTACTCAAAAAATAAAATAAAATAAAAATAAAAATAAATAAAATAAATAATATGTTTATTCAACCAAACTTTAATTATGAAAACATGATGAATTCTACCCGATTATATTTTACCCTTAATTTCTTGTTTACACCTAAGTAAATAATATAACATAAACATCTTATTTTTTTATTATTCTTATCTATTTACTTATTTTTATTTAAAATAAAAATAAAAAATTATATATATATATATATATAAGATTTGGTTAGTGTGAGAAACTCTTACTGTTGATGATCAAGCTTGGCATCTTCATCCTACCATGATCTCTGACCTCCCATATCGGTGAGAGCTAAGTTTATCCATACACACTTACCCCACCCCTCACACACTTGTCTAAGCCAAAGCCTAAATAATTACCTTATCCAACTAATATATATAAACCTTAAAAATTATTAAAGATTTAAATTAATTAAAAATATCAATTGAAAAACCACTATGTCAACTAGATTCCCCCATTGCATACAAATCCGTGTGAATACTTACAAGAAGGAAAACCCCGCCTAGAATTTGAGTTTGCTTTTGCTTTTGGGCATTTTGTTATTTTTTCTTCCTTCTCTGCACTAGCCCTTTTGCCTAATACAGAGCACTTGTGGCCCACCGTTACACGTTAAAGTTATTCGTTATGTCCACTCCAACTAGCTACTTTCACCCATTCTTACCATCAAACTCAACCAACAAACAAAGGGAAAAACAAAATTAAAATTTGAAGGGATAATTTCTAAACGTCTAAGTAATTTGTAAATTTTGTTTATAAATTTTTGTTTGTCAAGTGAAGGAAAACTGGAAAAATTAAAAAGATAGTTGAAAAATTAAAAAGATAGTTTTGAAGGTTAGGTGAATTGGTAGTTGTCTGTTTAGGTAGGCATTTACTAAGAAGAAACCTAAGTCTGAATTTTTTAAGTGTGCATCAGACCCATAATGACTTGGACAATGACCTGGTCCTCCTCCCGTAGGGTCAATAATAACAAGGTGGTATAGGCTTGTTGAAAGCAACCATCCGACTTGAACCCTCCACTTGGCAGTTACTAAAAATAATGTGGATGTAACTAACTCCCTTAAAAATCCAAAAAAAAGAAAATTAATATCTTTAAATGAGGATATTTATTTATTTATTTTATTTTTATTTTTATGGTTGGAAAACATCCCTTCTACACAAATGACAAACATCCCTATTTTATTTTATTTTATTTTTGTTGAAAAACATCCCTTAAAATAACAAAAATACAAATAACAAGCAACAACAATAAAAATAAAAATAAAAACACAAACAAAAAAAACAACCAGACTTCAAATAAAGATTTATATGTCAATTCACAAGCTTATATAACTTATAATTTTTTGGTAACTTACAGAACTTCAATAAACCCCAACTTATTAGGTAAAGATAAAATTAACCAAACTTTTACTTGTCCAAACACTTTACAACTACTAACTAACCTATTCTTTTCACAATAATTTTGTATTCTACACCTACTCGGCACCTACTTCACATGTGTTGTGTTATTATAAATATAACGCCTTCTTAAGTTTCCGTGCACTCCTTCCAAATCAAATATATTGGGATTTTCTCACAATATCATAAAGAACATATAAATGAATATTAAATAAAAATATATTAAATTGAAATTATTTTATTTTTAAAAATGATGTTTTATTTATTTATTCCCATAGAACTCAAGCTTAAATATCACAGATTATACTAATGTTGGTGATGAAATATAATTAACTTGGATTCGACTCTTTCTTTGATCACGAATTACATGACTGGAAAAAGTAAACCTAACAAAAACTATTTAAAATAATTTAATTTTTAATTTTTAATTATAATAAAAATAAATTGTATTTAATAATTTATAAGATTTAAATTATTAAAAACATAAATTTTAATTTTAATTCGTTATTTTAAAAACCTACGTTAATTATAATAAACTATTTTAATAAAATAATTTATTTGTGCACGTGTTACAGCCGCTAGTTTGTTCTACAACCATATATCTTTTTAATTTCCTTTCAACGTGAACTTGAATAAAAAAAATTTAAGTAATGTTACAATAATTACAGCCGCTAGTTTGTTATACAACAATATATTTTTTTAAATTTCTTTTCAACGTCGAACTTGAATAAAAAAATTTAAGTAATGTTAGGGGAACACATTTTTAAGGTATAGTAATAGAAAGTATTTATTTTTATGATTAGAATTAAAGTAATTGAGATGAAATATACAATATATAATGAAGATGTTCTTTATTGAGGTCGTAACAGGTTTTTACACTAACCAAATTACAAAAAAAAACATATCATTAAAATGTTGCAATAAAAATAAACTTGAATACACCCTCAAGAGCTAGGTGGATTGGTAATTGTTTGCGCACTTGTTCAAGTTTAAACCTTAGGAGCATGCCTTTATGCAAAGGTAGTAGTTTGAGTGCGCCTCACATCGATGACAATCACTAGCGACCAATGGTCCTCTTCATGTCTGACCAAGTAATATTGAACCCTACACTTAACAGTTACTAAAAATATTATGAATATAACCAGGTTACATATTTATCTTAAAAATAAATAAACTTAAATATCTTTATTTATTATTTAAGTGATATAAATTGAAAGAGACGCCTACTCAAACATGGGTATAAGTAGTCATAAGTTCTCGGGAAAAAATATCATAGAAAAAATATAATAGTAGTGAAACAATTTATTATGTGGTTTAATAAAGAATTAAATAAATACGGTGATTAGATGCCCAAGTCTACCGTATTTCCTTCCTTTCTAAGGAACCTTATGTATAGGGAAGATGTTGGTAAACTTACTAGTTAGGTCTTTCGAAATCGAAATTCTAGAGTTTGAGATGGGAATAAGAATGAAAGAATATGTGCGTGAGATGAGAGGTCGAGGCAGAGGGGTTTACGCGAGCGCTGGACGAGGATCTCGATTGGGATCCAATGTTGTGCTTGATCCAGGAGGTGAAGGAGCAGATTTTTTCATCGACAAGTCTAGTGATAAAGATTTCTTGTGTGATTTCAAGCTAAAGGAAACCGAGGAGATTGAATCATTGAGAGGAAGGGTTTCGCTTGAAAGGTCGCACGAGGGTTTACTGTCATTAAATCACGAGCAATTGTTAATGATTGTTAATCCCTTGTTCGAAGATTCAAAAGATAGCCTCGAACATGACTCTGGCATTGAGTCGAAGTTGCATGGCGTTGGAAATGATAATGGCTCGATTGGTGGCATATCTTCACAGGGCGAGAAAGGCAAAGAAAATGGTGTCGAGGTGTTTGAAAATAATGCAAAGACGATTGGTTGCCAGACAAGTGGGAGCCCAATAGGTGGAAATGTTTTAGAGGGCATTTTTTCAGTCTCCAATGTAGCAGCAATGTGAGGTACTAAATGGGCCGATAGTGGGAGTAAAGAGGATGTTAATCATCCTGAAGGAACACGGGTTAGCGCAGATTCCCAAAGGTTTTTCAATCATGATTCGGCCATGCAAGGGCTGGCAAAAAGTTTTGCGGAGGTAACAAAAAATGGAGGACTGAGCAAAGATTTGCATGCAAATGCGGATTTATACAACGAAGATTTGTTGGAGGATGAGGCTATCAGATTAGACAGAATGGACTCCATGTTGGCAGATTTAGGTGAGGATGAGTTTACTTTTATGGCAGATGAACATGAAGAGTATTTGGCAGCAAGGAATAACCTCTTGAGAAATGGAGTTATTCTATTTTTTCTTCGCAAAATGCCCTTGGAAGCTGATTTTCAAAAATGGGTGCGACTGAATTGGGAGGCTAAAGGATTTCATGTGCAATCCTACTGGGGTTTGGGAGGGCGCTATATTTCTATTCTTTTTTATTCTCCGAAAGTTGCCAAATTTGTGTTGCAATTCGGGACATGGTCTATTGCGGGTTCGATTGCGTTTGCTCAATCATGGCGGTCAAATTTTGACCCTAAAGATGTTTCATAGGCTAGATATCCTCTCTGGATCGAATTTGTTGCCATGAAATCAGAATTTTGAGGTATGATCCGTTCCATGGCTCAAATATTTGGATGGATTCTTATTGAACCCTCTTCAGGTATGTCTTTTCGATTTAGCCCAAGGGTGTGTGTAGAAGTTGACCTGCAAAGGAAGTTGCCAAAATGTTTGAAAATCATCACACAGGAAGGGGTAATCTCACAGGAGGTTCGTTATTTAAATTTACCTAATGCCTGCTTTTTCTGCCAGTCTCAGGATCACTTAATCCGTGACTGTCCTTTGAGAAAACTTTGGAAGGCAAAAAATGAGAAGGGTGTGACGGGACCTGACTCTTCTATAGCCAGTGGGAAGGTTCAACCCAACAAGGATACTAATGAGGAGACTCAAGAAATGGAGATGGATGCAGGGAACCAGGAAACGGGTAACAAAGAAGACACTGGTTGGAAGTTGGTTCAGAAGAGGCGAGAGGTAGAGGATTCACCAGATAGGCCCTCTAAATTTAAGAAGGGCTCCTCTTCCTCTAGGGGGAGATCTAGAGAGGTTAATGTTGGCTCCAAGGATACTCCTTGGGCTAACAAAATATCAGAGATTGGTAGGAACCTCAATGAAGACTTGGAGGCTACGGAGGGTAGAAAGAATAGCAGAAGCTCAGCTTTAGAAAGAAGTAGATCTCCAGCTGGTAGGTCTACGTAGGTCAGCAATCGGTTTGAAGTCCTTAATACTGAGGTTTCTCAATGAAAGTGGACTTCAGTTCATGGAATGTCAAGGGAATGTCTATTCCCACTAGGAGAAGTTTGGTTAGTAATTTTTTGCGTTCTGTTAGTGTTGATGTAGTTTGTCTTCAGGAGGTTAAGGTGGATGGCTTTGCTCTCCATAGTTGTATGGATAACAGTTGGTCTGGGGCCTGGTGGGCTTCTTCTCATGATAGAGGTTCTGGGGGGTGGTCCTTGCTATCAGGTCTTGGCTAGCTGCGCTGTTTATTGATCAGGGGGAGGACCCGTTTGGTAGGATTTGTTGGGCTACTTTCGCGATTGTTGGCCAGGTAATTGGTATTTGTTCTGTTTATGCTCCTAATTCTTCTAGTGAGAGGACTACCTTATGGGATTGGATGCAGATAAATTTACCCAATGCTAATTGGATCATAGGGGGAGATTTTAATATGGTGGAATGGGATGGATATCGTGAAGGGGGGCATGGTGGTTGTATTGCAGGTGCCGAGAAGGACTCTTGGTGCAGCTTGAAGGCTTCTTTACAAATATTTGATGCTAATTTTAGGCAAAAGTCTCTAGAATATGGAGGATGGTTCTCTTGGTCTAATAAGAGAAGAGGGGGAGACAGAATCATGGCTCGTTTGGATAGGATTTATGTGGATAGAAATGTGTTTACATGTATTGGTCGAGGGAGAAGAGTTATTTTTGTGGATCTTTCGACCTCCGGTTCTGATCATTTTCCTATTAGCTCTTCCATTTTCTTTGGTGGAGCTGTTGTGGTGGATAAGAAACTTCCCTTCAAACTTAATGTTTCTCATCTGGATTCTAAAGCCTGTAGGGACCTGATTCATTGTGTTTGGAATTTGGAGCCACGCTCGATTGGCTCTGGCTGGATTGGTTGGTGGGAAGCGACTATCAAGTGCACTATCAAATTTTTGAGGGGTTGGGGCAGATTGGTTGCTAGGAGAAGGAAGGGAAGATTAAAATAGCTCAGGAAGGACTTGGAGGTAGCCAGAAGAGATCTTGAAGGTGATTCTTTTAATGTTCAGCTTCAGGAGAAAGCAACTAAGTGTGAACATGAAATCAGGTGCTATGAGGATTATGTTAGCAGAGGTGCCCATATTAGAAGCAAGATTCATTGGCTTCAGCAAGGAGATGCCCCCTCTCAGTTTTTCTTCAGTCACATTAAAAAGAAAATTGTTGCTGAGAGAATCACTGCTCTTCGCACTGTTGATGATAGATTGGTGGAAGATGATGATAGTATCCGAGCCACTGTTGAAGATCATTTTTGTAAGATTTTTTCCATTTATCCTTTGAGTCCTGATGTTTTGGAGGCTAGAGAAGAGTTTAAGAAGTGTGTTCCTAAGAAGGTATATAGTTATGAAAATGATCGTCTAGCTGATTTCTTTTCAAAGGATGAATTGTTTGAAGTGCTTAAGAAAATGAAGGATGGCAAATCTTCGGGCCCTGATGGCATTCCTGTTGAGTTCTACAAAGTTTTGTGGGATACTATGGGTAATGACTATACTAAGATGATTCAGGAAGTGTTTGAGAAAGGCTCCTTTTCTGGTATGCTTAATCAAGGTCTGATTAAGCTTATCCCGAAGGCTAACAGGAAAGATACTATGGGGGGATGGAGACCTATCACTCTTTTAAATGTTTCCTATAAGATTGTGGCTAAGGCGTTGGCTCTTCGCTTCAAAGATGTTGTTGCTGGGATTGTGAGACGAGAGCAAACATGTTTTATCAAGGGTAGGTTCATTCTTGATACGGTCTTGACTGCTTGGGAGACTTTGGAATGGGCACAAGAAAGTGGGCAGAAAGCCATTATGCTTAAGATTGACTTTGACAAAGCCTATGATCGGGTGGATTGGTCATTTATTTTTAGTATGATGGAATGGCTTGGCTTTAGCAAACGGGTAGTGGATAAAATCAAGGTCTTATTCACCTGTGCCTCTACTCAAGTTGTAGTTAACGGTAAGCTCACTAATCAAATAAGTATTTTCAAGTCCATTAGACAAGGGTGCCCTCTTGCTCCCCTTCTGTTTGTTATCACTACTGATGCTCTGGGTTATATGTTGGAATCGAAGAGAGGTGTGGGTTTAATCAAAGGGATTGATACTCCTGGAGGTCCTGTTCTAAATAATAATTTTTCGGATGATTCCCTTCTTTCTTTTTAGTTGGATGCCTTGTCATTGCATAATGTCAAAGGTTGCTTGGAGCAGTTTTGCAAAGCCTCTGGAGCCATCATTAGTGAAGAAAAATTAGACTATTGGTTGATTGGCAGTGACACTCTTCCAGATAATTTCTCTCCTGGTTGGCGGTGGGTGAAGGATGGCGAAATTGTTAGATACCTTGGAATCCCATTTGGCAAGGCTCTTTCTTTGAAGGGCATGTGGGATTGGTGTCTTGAGAGATTTGCAAAGAAAATAGAGTTCTAGAAAAATAAGCTCATATCCTTTGCTGGTAGAATAATTATTGTTGGAAAAATATTACAAGCTTGTCATCTTTATTATTCTTCGTGTTGGCTGCCCAATGCTTCTCAGTTTGGAAGATTGGAAAGGCTTATTAGAGGCTTTCTTTGGTCTAATTGCAATGGCTCCAAGAGAATGCCCTCTATCTCTTGGAACTATTGCATTATTCCTAAGGAGGAAGGTGGTTTGGGTCTTTTAGACATTCAGATGCAGGGTAAGGTGTTGGTAGCAAAATAGATAGTCAGAGCATTGGAAGGTGCTGATCCTTGGCAAAAACTCTTGAGATATAGAATTTAGAATTGTCTTCATGTTGATGGTGTTAAGGGGGATTTTCATATTGAGGATATTGTGGGTCATCCTGTTCAATTTAAAATATGGGGTTGTATCCTTATTAAGAGGATCTGGGAGGCATGGAATACGGTTGGCTTTGTGGTTTATTGGGCCTATATGGAAGAGTGTAGAGGCTGGGTGCTTCCATATAGGTCTATTTGGATATGGAAAGACAATGGGGTGTATGCCTCAAACCTCCCTCGTCTTAGATGCAAGAGGTTGGTTAAGAGGGGAATTAAGAAATGGGCAAATCTGTGGGATTCAGGAGTCATTGATTGGATTAAATGGGAGGATCTTCGTAATAAGTTTAAGTTGAAAGCTTCTCACATGGATGCTATTGGGGTGTATGCCTCAAACCTCCCTTGTCTTAGATGCAAGAGGTTGGTTAAGAGGGGAATTAAGAAATGGGCAGATCTGTGGGATTCAGGAGTCATTGATTGGATTAAATGGGAGGATCTTCGTAATAAGTTTAAGTTGAAAGCTTCTGACATGGATGCTATTGTTCAGATTCATTCTCTTCTTCCCTCTAAATAATAGTATAAGTTAAATGGTGGTTTGCCTGGCCCTATCTGGCATGATTGGAGGTGGAACTTTCAGGGGAGTATCATTTATTACAAATCCACTAAGATTTACAAAACTCTATTGCCTAAGACTTCTTTGCATATTCTGTTAAATAGATGCTAGGACATTGTCTGTCTAGAGAAGAAGTGGAAGAAGAGGCTAAAGCAGGTTTGGAAATTTCGATTATCTGGTCAACTCAAGGTTTTTCTTTGGTTGCTTATTTTCCAAGGTATCCATTGGAAGGTAAGGTTGGCAAGGTGGATGAATATCTCAGACCTCTGTAGTAGTAGTTGTGGCAGAAAAGAAACTATTAAACATATCTTTTGGGATTGTATTGTAGCAAGGAATGTTTGGAAAAGATTGAAGTGGACCTATTATCCTATCCTAGGTGATAGGTGGAGTTGGAAATTAATTCTTTTGGGAGATGCCTTTGGCTACCCTCAGCATATTAGGGGGTGTGGACTGTTATCAGAGCAATGACTTTGTATGCTATTTGGAAGGTGAGATGCAGTTTAGTTTTTCAAGATGAAGCTATTCCTGTTTCTGGGATTGTGTCTAATGTTGTTATTGATATTCAGTTCCAATGTAGAGCCTTTAAGAGGCTTATAATCAAAGATCTCAAAGACTACTCTACTGAGGACAAGTCATATGGTTGGATGTCCTTGAGAAGATTTTTGTAATCTGCTGCGATGTCTTGTATTTTGATTTTCCTGTATTAATATAAGCAATATTTTTTCAAAAAAAAAATGTAAAGGGAACGACTCCTTCGAAGAAACTACAGAGTTTGCAACGTTGTAAGTGAGAACCTTCATGTGAGTTTCATGTGTATTGAGGGGGAAGGGAGAATTTTAATGATGTTTATAAAAACCAATTTAAAAAATATATATATGAAGTTTATAGTTTTAATTTTGTATTTTTTAATATTATTTATTTAGTGTATAGAAAACTTTTATAATTTTTAGTTTATTGAATAAATATGAAGTCAATAATATTTACATAATGGCAAGTACTTGCGGCTACCAACCAATTTATATCTTTTTCGGTAAAATATTAATGTAAATTTTCTAGATGAAAACCAAGAACTTGTTACTATAGTATTCTTCTGGGACTTTTTTTTATTTGGTATAAGGAGTTTTGGAAGGGTTCCTAAACCTTTTAAATGGGCTTATGGTAACCAGTATGATTTGAACGAGAGTTAATGAACATGTAGTACGAATCGCAAACAAACCTTAGTTGGTCGTCTCACACCAACTCAACTACTCACTCATCCTTAAAAAGGCTTATGATAGCTAGTGTGATTTGAAACAGAGTTGAATAGACCTGCAGTACATGGTAGTTAGTGTGATTTGAACCGGAGTTGAATGGACCTGGACCTGCAGTACGGATCATAGGCCTCAGCTGGCCGCCTCATATCAATTCGACTACTCACTCACCCTCTTCTTTTTTCAATAACATTATTGTTAAGATTGTACTAGAGTTTTTTGGGTGGTGTTAGTGATATAGTTTAATTTATCAACGTTGTTTTTCTTTTTCATCTCTTTTTTCACGTAGCTTCTCTATTTTTTTCTTATTAAGTACTTTTATCAGATAATTAAATAAGTTTAGAAATTTTTGTATGTCTTTGTTATTATTTAGGCATCAATCCAAATTAATATTTAATTTGTTGATCCGCTTGTTATTTTGTCTCATCCATGTATTTTCTTTCTACTATTCAGCTCCTCCTTCTATTTGAATCTATTTGTTTTAATTTTATCTTTGTCCAGAAGATAGATTTTTTTTAAAGAATTTTAAATTAAAACTTTTATTTTGAATTTGTTTATAACCAACTTTTTTTTATCTTAAATTTAAATCTAATATATTATTAGCCCAAATTTTATACTCATACAACATTATCAATATGATTAGTAGTTATCTAATTAACTCTTTGCAAAGGTGGTACTAGGCAAAGGTGAAGTTCTATGTCTAACTTACGTTAAATTCTCTATCCCTATTAACATTGAGTTGTAATATATGTATAAAGATAGTTGGCCCTCTTGATTTCTAACCAGCTTATGTTCAATTCTTCACCTTGTTAATATTGAGTTGAGTTGTAATATATGTATACAAATATTTAACCCTCTTGGTTTCTAACCTATCATTATGATACTCTTTTACAAACTATTATTTTCAATGGTCCTCTTGATTTCTAACCACCTTATGTTGAATTCTTGTTAATAACGATTTGAGTTGTAATATATGTGTATAAAGATAATTGGCCCTCTTAATTTCTAACCTTTCATAATGATACTCTTTTACAAATTATTATTTTCAATGACATTTTGTTCTACTTCAATTTGGGCAACAACCAAAAAGCACTTTGTCTATCGAATTGATGCCTTAGTTTTTTCTTCCAAAACTTGGGCTTCGTTTTTTAATCATTCAAAAAAGTTATTTTATTTATTTATTCTTATAAAATTGAAGCTTAAATATTATAACGCATGGTTTTTTTTACATAAGCGAGTTGGTTACACCAACAAGACTATACCACCTCGTTATTGTTGATCCGACATGAAGAGGACCATCAAGTGTCATCGGGTTGACGTGCACTCAGTATTACCTTTCAACAGTCATGCCCCTAAGGTTTGAATCCAGGTCTATTTTTGGCAAGTACATGATCAACAAACAACTACCAATCCACCTAACACTTAGGAGTTTTTTTTAAATGTAATTTACTTGTCTCAGACTCTTTCTTTGATCATGAATTACATGACTGGAAAAAATAAACTTAACAAACACTTCTTAAAATAATTTTATTTTAATTTTCTAATTATAATAAAAAATAAATTATTTTTAATAATTTATAAAGTTTAAACATTATTAAAAACTTAAATTTTAATTTTAATTTTAATTTTTTTATTTGGTTAGTGTGAGAAACCTCTACAATCAAATTACCGAGCAATCTCTTTTTAACCGTGATCCTTGATAAAAACAAATAATAATTTCAATATCCATAAATATTATAAAAACATACATTAATTATAATAAATTATTTTAATAAAATAATAAATTTGCAAAACACAATAGACCTCTTAAGGCTAATAATTTATTTGTGCACGTGTTACCATTTTTTTTTTAAGTTTCCTTTCAACGTGGAACTTGAATAATTTTTTTAAGCAACTTTAAGTATAAGAGCTAGTATAATTAGGATACATTGAGTTTTCATTTTTATGATGTAAACTGAAGTAATTGAAATGATCTTTTTTATAATTTGAATGGATGTAAATGAGATTAAAAATAAATAACACATCAACAATTAATAATTAAGATGAAATATCAATAACATACTTTTATTTATTTAAGTGATATACAATGACGACCATGTGTTTGGTTTAAAATCTAAACCGTGGTTTAAATCTAAACTAAAGAAAATGAATTGAAAGAGAATAGCGTTTTGGTTCTTCTTAGAAGGTTTAAGGTTCAAAGTTCAAACAATGGGTAGGCTGAGTATGTATAAATGTGTGTTTGGCCCATATTGATTAGCTCAACTCTCACCTTTATTATATGTCATGGTAGGATGGAAATGTCTAACTTTAAAACGCCTAACTTTAAACGTAGTTTGTAAAAAAATTTACACTGACCTCAATAAATTTTTTTTAAAAATAATTAAAATCATGATATTAAAAATTTAAGAAATACGATGATTACGTATTTCCTTCCTTTCTAAGGAACCTTATGTATAAATGTAATGAGAACGACTCCTTCGAAGAAACTACAAACTACAGAGTTTGCAACGTCGTAAGCTAGAACCTTCGTGTAAGTTTCACGTGTATTGAATGAATGAAAGATTTTAATTTTTTTTTCAAGATTTAAATATGATTTAAGGGACTTTTAAATAGGGAAGTATAATTATTGATCATATGATCATTAATATCTTTGAAAAAGTTTTTTTTTTTTTTTATTGATTTGGGTTAGCAATTCTCCATATTTTATTATTTTACTGTCTTCAAAGAACTCTATCATAGACACTTTTCGAAGCGTTTCTTTGTATTTGCTACGGATGTTCGAAAAACTCGGGCATTCATAAATGAAATATTCCTCTGTCTCTCTTGTCCTTGTGTTGCATGTCATTTCTTCCCATTGTTCCTTGGGTGTTGTCCATCTCCATGTTTCACATCTAAGCATATGAGAGCTAGTCCTTATCTGAGCAATGAGGATTTTTTTCCTCCACTTGATTTTAGCGCCTATATATGTTTTTTTCTTGTGGATATACGTTGGTTAAACTTTACAATATAGTATTGTCTTTTCTTGCTTGCATTTTTCCACATTCCACTTCTAAAATTTTCCTTCACATAGTTTTTTTATTTCTTTATTGAAATTTGGACATTCATTTATGTTAATTTCAACGTTTCATTCATTTTTTATTTTTTTCATCCATGTGTTCTTCCGTCTATGCATCTCTTCGTCCTATTTTCTATTATTTCAAGTAACATAATAACTTGGTCATAGCAATTGCCTCTAAAGGGAATATTCCAGTTTTAGCTAGAACAATTTCATAAGGGATCGTGGTCTTAATTCTAAAAAAATTTGTAATTAGACGTTTTCGAATTCTTTTTATTTGCCACCATTTTGTATTTGTCGTGCCACTGGCCCACACCTCGTAACCATACAACACAATCGGTGTGACAAGTAGACCAAATAAAACCTTGGTGGTCTTCCAATCCCACAACTCGACATTCCTACACCAATTTTGAAGTGCATATAGCACTCTCCAACCACTTAGAGTTCTTTTCATCCTACATGTATTTCAATTGAGCTTGTCATGAAAGTCTATGCTTAGGTATTTGTATTCTACCACTACCTTAAGAGGTTCTCCTGCAAACTGAAATTCAAGATGTTGCTTCTTTTTTGCTGAAAAATTCATGATTTTTGTTTTGCTCGTGTTCACCTGCATCCCAACTTCCTTATAAAAGAGTTCTAGAGCCCAAAGGTGATCTTCTAGATCTTTAGCTATTTCGACCACAAGAATTACATCATCTGCATACATGGGGAGTTTTACCATATATTTGGCTAAGTGCACACCCTCTCCCCCAAATTTGTTTATCCATTCTTCTAACTTGTCAATATACAACCCAAATAATATCGGAGATAGATGGCAACCTTGTTTGATGCATATGCCACTCCTAAAACATTCAGATAACCCTTCCTACATTGTGATTCTAGCCTTTACATGCTCATATAATCTGTGAACTACTTCCCTGTAGTGAATTGGAACCTCTAGCTCTTCCATTATGCTCCATAATTTTTTCCTTGGTACTATGTCAAATACCTTTTTGAATTCTACAAAACAACAGAAAACCTCATCTTTTTTGTCTCATATTTTTTCCACTGTGTCTAAGCGTGATACAATGATCAATAGTTGAGTGCTTGGGCCTAAAACCCGCTTGCCCTTTGTTCTTTTTCCCTTTTCTTTCGTCCATATGTTGATCCTACGCTCTATCATATTCCCAAACAGATTTGCAAAGAGAGGGTTGATCATGATAGTTCGATAGTTTAAGGGATTATTTACATCTCCACTTTTAAATAAATGAATGGTTAAGCTAGTTTTCCATTCTGGAGGGAAGCCATTTTGTATGACCTCATTGAAAATATCTTTGATCTGCAATGCAATAATATCTAC
This sequence comes from Wollemia nobilis, assembly GCA_028583015.1. NCBI lineage: Eukaryota > Viridiplantae > Streptophyta > Pinopsida > Araucariales > Araucariaceae > Wollemia > Wollemia nobilis. The sequence continues at coordinate 879,070 of JAQPPZ010010078.1, read as the reverse complement.
CCCCATTTTATATGCTCTGCTTGAAGATTGTCTATGTCACGGGTTTTACCAGTTGCTAACTTTTTAATCCCTTGAATAATGTCTTCATTGGTGAAAAGTTGTTTCTTGACAATGATAGTAGGGGTGTATTCTGTTGGTTACTACGCTTATACAATTATTTTGAATACTCCAACCACTGACTAGTTGTTATGTTATTTTTAGTTTGCATATTTTTCATGCCTAGTTCCTTCCAAAATTTCTTTGGTTCATGCTTCCCTAAGTAAATCAGTTATTTCCTCCTTGTTCTAGTATATTATTTTTTTGCCCTTACCAGTTTCTCATATTCTTTTTTGTTTGCTCTTGTTTTACCCGTTGGTTCCTTTAGTAATCTTTGCGCTTCCTTACAATATTCATCAAACCACGGGTTGGTTGGGAAGCTATTTATTTCTTTCTTTCTAGGTTTAGCTCTCTTGTATTTGTTTAGAGCTTCTTGGATAATGTGCATTAACCATTCACTTTTATTATAATCTCTGTTACTATGAGGTAGTCCCTTTCTTTCTCTTTCTTGTAACTTGTTAATTAATTTTGCCCTAAAACTCTGTCGATTTTCTTCTATTAAGAGAATGTTTCCCTTGTGAGGAAGTTTTTTTATTGCTTTGCATGTGTTATTCCCTTTGTTTATCTCCTTGTATTTAAAGTTTCATAATAATTGGGTTGTGATCTGACTTATGTTCCATTAGGGAATCTTCCACTTCTAGCTCCTCTATTTTTGGTATGCAATTTTGTGAGTATATTACATAGTCTATTACACTTTGTCCCTTATATGTTTTGCATGTATACTTTCCTGAATTTTTCCAACTTTTCATCCCATTGCAAATAACCAAGTTGTGTATGCTACAAAGGCCTAACAACTCTTCTCCATATTACGTGATAACCCCATGCTCATTTCTGAAGTCTTGGACCACTTCTAATTTTTCTCTTCTGGAATCCAAAGAGGATTAATCTCAATATCTTCATTGCCTACTAGAATGTTAGTTTGTTTATTTGTTGTCCTTGCTTTGAAGTCTCCAATTAGTATAATATCCCATGACTTACTGTATGTCAAAATATCTCTTTTTAGGGAGTATGGGTCTTCTTTGTTAAGGTCATGTTTCTTATAGAATTTAGAATTCTTGGGAGCAAAATAACATGCTGCTATGCTAATAACTGACTTATTTTCTAGGATCTTTATCCAAATGTACTATTTATTTTCATCTTGTTTTTTAATTTTAATGACCATATCCCACTCCTTTTTTATTAAAATCATAATACCCCCTACCCCTTGCCTATTGCTTTATTCCATATTGCTATTTTCTTGTATCCCACAAAGTTTGGAGTCCTACATCTATCATGCTCATGTGTTTTCGTTAAGATGATTATATCTATATCTCTAGCAATGGGCCCTAACCCGGGTCCTCTTCTCCAAGGGTAACCTCTACAGTTCCAACTTACCATCGTAAGATGTTCCCTGGTGGTCCATACTCCCTATTTGTTTTAGGTTTGTTTAGATCTGATGTATGCCTTTTCATTTCTTAAATATACCCATCTCCCTTAATTCTTTGTTGCCCTCACCTTTTCCCATTCCTTATTTCTTTCTTCCTGTTGTAGAAAGGTTAAGTCGTCATCTAAATAGAATTGTGACCCTCTCAACATGCCTTTATTTCTTAGTAACCTTTTTTTATCCTCATAGCTCATCAATGTGACCCAAATATGCCTATATCTGCCTCCTTCTCTTAGCTTGCCAATTATGCCTACTTTTTTTATATGACCTTTCCATTGTAACCAATCTGACAAGAAGTCCCTAGTTAAACGATTTGTGTCTTCTCTATCCCCATAATATTTTAACCCTTTGATGATTATGTTTGATAACTTCTCATGTCTTTCTTTATCTTCTATTATTTGAATTTCTACTTGCTTCTCGGTCAACTCTTTTTGTTGATTAACTGGTTCTTTTACTACTTGATACCATGACTTTGCCTTTGCTAATTAATTTCGTAGCTCATTTTCTCTTGTTTCTATGTTTTGGATTGTTTCCCATACCTCTTTCATTTGTCTTGCATTCGTTTTTTCACCTCTATTGTATCATTGATTTGGGAGTGGATGTCTTGTTTGAGGACATGACATTCATGTTGATCCATGTTTGCAAGGTTTTGTAGCTTTGACACTTGCTCCTTGATTTGGTTGTTTTCCTTTAGCCTCTGATTGATGTTTATGACCTCATCTAATTTAGTATCTCTTATTTTCTCCCTCCTTTCCATACTCTCAAGTTTCTCTTTCATCTTCATTAGCTCTTGCACATAAATTCTTGGTGCCCACATGAGTGGCATGTTTGTGGGATTGTAAATTTCTTCCCTATCTTGAGACTCATTTTGGTGACTTGCACTTTCCATGCTAAATGTTTTCTTACTTTCATTTTTTATTTTTTTTATCCTTGCTTATTTTTCCTTCTATGTTCTTATATGTTACCACTTTGCCTCCATCTCTTTTGTCTTCCTTATTTTGTTCCCTATGTTGGTCTGATTGATCTCCTCGTCTGACGATGGTTAGTGCCTTTGATTGTTCCTTATTCATCACATGTTTATGTGGAAAAATATTATTTACTATTATTTTTTGATTAGTCCTCTTCATTGTTGCTGCCCTTGTTTTAGCTTGTCGGTACCTTATTATTCTCCAGTATTGTTTCACATTGACATATATAGGTTTTTCCATTCCTTCTTTGGGTGTCTCAGATGGTAGTATTGTTGTATGCCCTATTGCTTATGGATATGTCAATCATCGTATTTCATTAGCTTCGCTGATTGGAATAGTATGTGAATTCACAGATACCAACTGTCTTATGGTTTCTACTTTTTCTTGTAATTGTTGTTTCCCTTCTTCCATTATCGAACCACCCTTATACTACTGATCTATTCTTTCTTGCTCCTTGTTAAACTTTTCTAAAACCTAAATAATTTCAAACACTAAATTAGAGATGTCAAAACTTACCTCGCTATCGCTACCTGACTTCAAACCCTCTAAAGTCACCGCCACTTGACTCAACTATGGATTAAAAACCCTCCAAATTCGTCGTTGCCTGGCTTCAAACCCTCTACAACCATTATCGCTTAACTTAGCTATGGATTAAAATAACCTCCAGAGTTACCACTGATTTGATTCAAACCCTCTACATCCACCACTACCTGACTCATCTGTGGATTAAAAATCCCTCCAGAACAATCGTTGCTTGGCTTCAAACCCTATACAAAGTTTTTTTTCCTTAGTAATTAGCAATGAAGTTCATAGAAACCTTGAAACTTGACTTAATTTTGTATTTTTTAATATTTTTTTGAAATAATCTATTTGGTGCATATAAAAATTTTATAATCTTTAGTTTATAGGGTAAATACAAACTCAACAATCCTCACGAAATTAGTAAGCACTCACCACTAGTAAAATGCTAGTATAAAGTGCAGGTTTTTATGAGCGGTCCTGGTTCCTCACGGCTGGTAAAATGTTAGTATAAAGTGTGGGTTTTTATGAGTGGTCCTGGGGGTTTGAACTTAGGTGTCCTAGATGAAAACCAGGGACTTATAACTATAGTATCCCTTCAGGCACTTTTTTTTCTCAATAATATATTTTTTTCAATGGGTTATGTGGGATTGAAATAGGTCCCACCCTTATTATATCATCACCTACAATAAAGTTTGGATATTATCTGTGTATCGTTTTGGTAATATTTGAACCTGGGTATCCTCAAAATGTTAAGGAATTTTATTGGTTGAGTTAATGCCACTTGATTTTTTCAATAATATTGTTGTTAAGATTGTACTAGAGTTTCTTTTGGTGGCAATAGTGGTATGGTTTAATTTATCAACATTTTTTTTTTCTTTTTCATCTCTTTTTCCACTTCGCTTCTACAATTTTTTCTTACTAAACATTTTTATCAAATAATTAATTAAGTCTACAAATTCTTTTATGTCTTTGTTATTATTTAAGCATCACTCCAAATTAATATTTCATTTGTTAATCCACTTATTATTTTGTATCATCCATGTATTTTCTTTCTTCTATTCAGGTCCTCCTTTCTTGTAGCTATAACCTATCTATTTGAATCTATTTGTTCTAATTAAATCCTACAAATTTATCTTTACCCAAAAGGTTTTTTTTAAGAAATTTAAATTAAAAATTTTATTTTGAATTTGTTTATAACCAACTTCTTCTTACTTTTTATTTATTTCTATCTTAAATCTAATATATTGTTAAATCAAACTTTATACTCATACAACATTATCAATATGACTAATAACCATCTAATTAACTCTTTGCAAAGGTGGTAGAGGCAAAGGTGAAGTTCTATGTAAATTCTTGAACCTTATTAACATTGAGTTGAGTTGAGTTGTGATATATGTATAAATATAGTTGGTCCTATTGATTTCTAACTAGCTTATGTTGAATTCTTCAGCCTATTAACATCAAGCTGAGTTGATTTAAGTTGTGATACATGTATAAAGATAATTTACCCTCTTAATTTCTAACCTATCATTATGATACTCTTTTACAAACTATTATTTTCAATGACATTTTTTTCTACTTTAATACTTTTTTTTAAGCGAAAAACCCCTTGCGGGCCGCCTTGGTCTGAGAGACCATGAACAGGGGGTTCTACACCGTCAAAGTCACCCGGGAGTCGCACCCGACCCTTCCCGTACCAACATTATCAATTGGATTTTGGATACCCAATTTAGCTTTTTGGTAGGGTGGAGATTTGAACCTGGGACCTCTCTTGGAGGATTTCCCTCTCCTCTCCAACTCATCTACAATACCTGGGTTCTAATTTAATACTTAACTTTTATAGTCTTACTTTCATTTTAAAATGTAAAAATAATACTCTAAGTCCTCCCATTGTTCTCTTCTCTTCCATGTGACTCAAAAAATCCCAAAAGATATAGACTTGTCGGTAGCCATTGTCGACGTTATCGAAATCCAATAGTTTCTCTTGGTTTTTTGTATTTAGATTGAATGGATTAAATGATAGGCCCAACAATAAATGATTTTTCTCTAATTTAATTTGGTTATGATCACACAAGTTATCTCAATGCCAAATATGAAATGTTCCTACCTATAAATATTCACAATCCCCTCTTTAAGCTCTTAAATAAGTATTGATAGTTTTATAAAATAGTATATTTATCCCATATCCTCTCTTGTATGGTATTTCAAATCTTCTCTTATTTTAAAGTGATTCAAATTGTTATTTTCCCTACTTTCTAGCTTTATTACACAAAGATAAATTTTTTGAAAATGACTTGATCTTATTAAATAAAAAATAATAAGAGTACACAATTCTCAAAAAATGGGTGGTGTAGAAGCACACCCCAAATGCCTATGCAATAAAATAACCCAGGTCCAAAAGGGCTTGGGATAACTATAAAACAACTAACATATCAACAAAAAAAAAGGGTAGAAGACCCGCTAACACTCAAGTCACCATAGGAGTAGCACCAATAAAGGGAGGGGGTCCTTATCTAAAGGATTGCCCCATTTGATGGGAGGATCGGGGTCTATGGGAACTTGATCCCACCCATAATATTTACCTTACAACTCTATAGTGTCACCCATCATTTGAGGTAGAGTGGTAGCCCATTTGGATGATGAGTCACAATATTGATACTTATACAAGTGTCACAGGGAGGGGAATCCCTCCTTGGGATGCTAGTCCTACGAGAAAGGATTATGAGTAGCTGAAATCCTTTCTGAAGATCACTTACGACCCCAAGATCTTCGTTGAGAAGAAAAATACCTTTGGTGAGGTGGAGAGGGTAAAACCCAAACCATAATGTAGGGAACATTTACCTAGTGATCCAGTAGAGTCAGTAGATGTTAAACCTCAAGGGTAATCTTATTTTCCTAGGCTTGAATATGAAGTAAAACATTAGAGCAAATTAGACCTTTTGAATACATGAAAAAGGCTAAATATTCTTATAGAGCAAAAAGCAAATTGTATTATGGATTTTCCATATGTCAAATAGGATCTCAACCCTAAAATTATGCCAAATCTATCTCATATTTACTGGCATCTAGGTTGTATCCCCAAGAATACATAGACCAAGAAAAAGGTTGCAGCCTGAAGGGTTTTAAAAAGTCATGAATCCATTTTCAGGCCTCTTGGGCCTTGGGACAATACCAAAACATATGTTTAATAGATTTCCTACAATGATAAAAAGGGTATTTTGAGATGTGTAACCCTAAATGAAAAATACGTTCTCTTGTAAGAAGCCCCTAAAAAGGAGACATCAAAGAAAATGGGCCACTTTAGGCTCCAAAATAGCATCCCACAAAGTGTGAAATTTATTATGTCAATATCTATTGGTTGATTGGATTCTCCATCGCTCATTTAGCGTGGGGACCATGGGTAAATTTAGTGAGAGCCAAAGGTACCCTTTGCATGGCTTATAACTCCTAAAAGGAGTGTTGAGATATCATTTCTAGTCCTTCCACCAAGGACACAGGGAATGAACCCCAATTTTATAAAGTATTTTAGGCATGACCGTGTCTTGAATCACTTGAAATATCTCTTTGTCGGTCTCAAATAGGTGAAACTATGTTTTAGCTTCTGCTCATGAAATATAGTTCTTAGTCTATTTGGAAAAGAGGTCAAAGATGACCCTAATGCCCTTATGGAAAAACTAAAGGGCATGGACCCAAGGGATTCTGGATAATGGCTAATATTGATAAGTGAGAATGAGGGACCACTAGAGTAATTATTGGTTGACAAAGATCCCATTGCTAAAATTGTTTCCATTCCAAAGCAACCAGGGTTGGAGAGCTTCCTAGGCTTTCCAAATACTCTTGGAAACAAAAGTGTCTTTTATTTGAATTGGCGCCTTCATCACTAGAATGGACTGAAGTCCAAGCCCTCTCCAATATTTTCTCCCATGGGGTACACCAGAGGCTATGTAGTGTTGAAGCAAGTGTTTCCAAGCTTCATTGTCATGCATAACATGAATAAACCATTTGGTGCACAAAGTATTCCCTGGTAAAATATATCAATGAGCCTTAGTCCTCCTGAATCATAGTAATCCCACACAACTATGTGAAAACCCTATTTTTCTAGTGAAAAGGCCCAAAGAATATGTCATAGAAGCTTCTCTAATTTGTGATAGGAATATTTTAAGGATACCCAACATGAAGAATAATATACATGCATGACAACAAGGATATTAGAGTAAACTTAAAATTTTCCTTCTAAAGAAAGTGGTTTGGGAAGCCACTTTTGAAGTTTCTTTTCCACTTTGTCAAGAAAATACTACCAAAGGATAGAGGATGAAGCTTGAAAGGTGAAAGGGATTCTAAGAAAGTGGAAAATTTTGCCATGTTGGATCCACTTCCACCTAAATTAGTTGAGTCAGGAATTGTGGTTAGAAAGGACTACCTATAGCATTGGGTTTTCTACCATTGAATGCTTGAACCAAAATCCAAGCAAAATATATCTAAGTAATGAAGGTTCTATACCATATTGTCCTCTTCCTCAATCATGATGAGAAAAGAGTCATCAACAAAGTGACCATTAACCAATTATTGGTAAGTGACGAGGAGAGAGATCCCTTTCACATGATCCTTGGTAACAACATCAACAAGGAGGTATCCAAAGCCCTCAACAACTAAGACATACAGGGTTAGGGAAAGAGGACACCCTTACCAAATATATTTTTATAAATCAAAAGAGGAATATTGTTGGCCATTAATAGTAATTTAGGTTTAAGCATATGCAGAAAACATTTTGACAGTGCTTAGAAAGTTAGGGCCGAAACCAAGGGCTTGCAGCATGGGCAAAATGAAAGGCCACTCAATCCTATTATAGGCTTTGGAAAAACCAATCTTGATAAATAAGGTTTTTTGTTGATATTGAAGAACACGAGCTTATACTGAGAGGGGGGTGAAAAGTATAAGATAAAAATTTTCACTTTTCAATCCAAATGATAACAACAATAATATCAATGCAGTAATGAAACAATGCACAAATCATCACACATGTGAGAGACATAGATTTAATGTGGTTCACCCAATATGGGCTACATCCACGAAGAAATATTGCTTATAAATTTCTCAACAAATTTCATGGGCACCAACCCATAGGAGATACCAATCCCCTATTACAATTTTTGTGGACACCACTCCATAGGAGACACCTATAGACACAAAAAATTGACCCACTAAGGTGAGTAATTTTCCCTAGATCCCTTGTTTTCTTCTTGGAAAAGTAGGGTCATATTTGAGCTTATTTTCCCCAACCAAATCTTATCCATTCCTCCTAAATCCTATACCATTAGATAATTTTCGAAAAGAGCTTTCCAACGGTATATTATACAACCCATTTTGATTTCGTTTGATTCTCCAAAATGTATTAAAACTGCATGGGGTCTAGCTGGTGAAAGGTCGCGTCCCATTTTTATGGAGCACGATCTTGTATTTTAGGGTTTTCTCTTAAGAAAACCCTAATTTTTAAATTTGATCTTTTTAGGGTCGGTTGTGCTTAGTTTTTCCTACCCATTCTTGTTTCAAATCCACTATATAAGGAGGGTTTTGTTAGCATATGTTGTTATGTTGTATCACATTATTAGCACTAATATTAAAATAATGCTCATAGGCGTTCTCCGAATTAGTTGATTAACCAACTTGGTGGTTAATCAACCGCATTGTAATCTTTATATGCAAATCAATGAGAATGAGTTGAGTGCTTCGTCAAATCTAATATGGCATCAGAGCTACGGACGCCGCAGCGGGCAGACTGACCTGAGGGCGGAGGATCCTGACGGACGACAGACCTGGACGAGACAACAACCGATAGACAGACCTGGATGAGACAACAGCCGACAGACAGACCTGGACGAGACAGAGGAACGACCCTGACAAGACGTAGACAGACCTGACACAGAGCTGACAGTACGCTGACAGAGGACAAACCGTTGATAGACCTGACGTAGGACAAAGGACGGTGGCACGCTGACAGAGGACTCGTGTGGCACGCAGCAGACAGCGGATCGGGGACTGTGTCATCGGTGGAGGCGGCAAGTGGAGGCAAAAGGGTGGGGTGGTTGCCCGAAGGCAACCGAAAGCTTTGGCGCTTTCGACAGTGTTTAAACCCTCCCACAGTGGCCGCATAGGCCATGTGGGATTAAATTTTTTTTTCTCCCTTCTCCGCCCTCCAAAGCGGATAATACCGGCGTGGCTCCTGTTTGATTTCATCGGGCACTTCGGCTCCCGTGGTTGGTATGGTCCTTGTTTGGCGGAAGGTTGTGGTTTCGAATCCCGTCGGGGAATTTTTTGACGGATTCATTTTTTTTTCGACGCCTGTGCACTGTTGACGCCCGCACGGTCGCGTTGACGCCCGAACCGGAATTTTGACGCCCGAAATGTGGTTTTGACGCCCGCAAGGGGCTGTTGACGGTGGTAAAGCAAAGTTGACGCCAAACAGGCATCATTCAAGCAAAAACAAACACATCTTGATGCCTTGAAGGCTCCCATTTTTTGTTTTTGGGGTTTTCAGGTATTTTTTTTTCACCCATTCTTATCTATTTTGCAATTTGAAGGGGGGAGTTCACATGATTTCACTTGCAAAATTGTCAGATAAAGGGGGGAATGTGTAATAGGAGCTATAATTTGTGGGCATTTATGATTGTTTTTTTTTGCATTTAAATACATTGTTTTCTTGCATTCACAATCATAAATTAAACAAAATATAAGACCCCAAATTTATACCCTATTTGTGCAATTTATTGCACAATAGCGTTCGGTATTTGAGATACCTCTGGTCCACACTTACAGGTAATGTTGTCGTGCTTTGGACTACTGTATTCGCCGCCTAATATAGCTGCAACAACGACGTCTGAGCTTGTTCTCTATAAATCGTCGGGGAGAAATAAGGCAAACCAGTTTTTGTTTTTTTTCCACTTCATACCCACATCGTGATTGTTGTTAGGCGTAAATCCTGACGAAAGTTTTTTTCCAAAGTGTTTAGGGGAAGTTACGCCCCACGCATGCGGAATAAAACTTTCTATGGTAGGTGTCATTAACAACACGATGCCCTTTCAATATCGCCTATGTTCAAAATATTGTGCTTCTCATATGTACTTATAGTCTCCCTCACGTAAGGGCGAGTACATATTGAGTAGTATACTTGTTCATATATACCTATAGTTTCCCTCACGTAAGGGCGGGTGTATATTGAATGGTTACGGTATAAATATCTCGCGGTATAAAGAAAGGGAGACCAATTGGTGATATAAGGAACCTTCATAATGGCCACAATTCATAAGTATCTCTCAGACTCACAATTGTTGAAAGGTCCTAACTTTGTTCCATGGAAGACAAAGATGAAAGCCATACTTCAGTTGGAAGATTTATGGGACGTAGTGACTGGCACTGCAAAACGTCCTCAGATAGCAGGAACAGATCAAGATGCTTGGGATAAGAAAGACAAGAAGAGTCTCGTATTTATCTTGCTTGCTACTACAGATGAGGTGCAACCTCATATTTGTGATGCAAAAACTAGTAAGATAGCCTGGGATGCCCTGATCACAGTATATGAAGGCAAGAATCAATCCACTATTCTCCATCTCCAAACTCAACTACATAATCTCAGTATGAGTTCTGGGGAAGCAATTGATATATTCCTTTGCAGAGTGGCTGACTTGAAAGCGAAATTGAATGCTATGGGAAAACCGGTGGATGATGATGTCTTGAACTCTGTCATCTTGAGAGCATTACCAAATTCCTACAAGATGTTGATCACTTCCCTCAATGTTTCTGGTAGACAAGTCTCATTTGTGGAACTGGTAAACCTGCTTCAGACTGAGGAGGCAACTCAGGTCCAGAAAGATGATATGCCAGATAATGCTCTTTCCACACAACAAAGTGGTAAAAAACAAGGCCAGTTTCAAAAAGGGGGTGCTTCTTCCAAAGGAAAAGGGAAGCAAAATCAGCAAAAAGAATCAAAATATTGCAAAATTTGTGATATGAATAACCATGACACCAACAGGTGTTGGTTCAAAAACAAGCAACCAAACGATAGAGGTCCTCAGAAGAAGGGCAAGAACAAGCAGAAATACAATAAGCATAAGCAATCTAAAGGCCATGTTGCTTATGCCGACTCCAACTCAGACTCAGATCCTCCTGGGTCCGATTCGGATCTTGACTCTGAAAGAGCACACAAGGTCCTCATGACTCATACTTCGTCTTCCCAGATAGATGTTGTATGGTATATTGATTCAGGAGCTAGCAAACACATGACTGGGGATAAATCATGGTTTGATACTTTTGTGGAGAAAGAGGGTAAGCCAGTCACAATTGCAGATAATCAAGTATATCAAGTAAAGGGAGAAGGGGATATTTTTGTGTCCCTTCCTGATGGTATTTGTCAAATTGAGAAGGTTCTCTATGTTCCAGGCTTAGCCAATAATCTGCTTTCAGTCACACAAATGTTGGATAGAAACATGGAGGTCGTGTTTCGAGTTGTCAAAGGCAAGAAGAGATGTTTTATCACACACAATGGTAAACATGTTGCAACCGGATCCTACAAACATGGCTTGTTTATTCTCGATGCCCTTTCAACTCCACATGTTGCTTTGGCTGCAACTACAAAGGAGGCCACCTCTCTCTGGCATCGACGTTATGGGCATCTCAGTTCTGGATATTTGCTCGAATTATACAAATATGGGATGGTGAAAGGTCTTCCACCACTCTCATCTATCTTGCCAGTTTGCTCGGATTGCTTAGCAGGGAAGCAACACCGAGTACCTTTTGAAGCTAGCTCCTCTCGAGCTGAAAACCCTTTAGAGCTGGTACATACCGATCTGTGTGGTCCTATGCCAACCAGCTATGGTGGAAAAAGATATTTTCAACTATTCGTTGATGATTACTCATGGAAGATGTGGGTTTTCTTTCTTCAATTGAAATCAGAAGCGTTTCTCTACTTTCAACAGTTCAAGAAACTTGTTGAGAAGGAGTCGGGATGTTTGATAAAAACCCTCCGCTCAGATCGAGGGGGGGAATACACCTCTGAAGAGTTTTCAGAGTTTCTTAAGAAACATGGGATAAAAAGACAACTGACTACAGCCTATACACCTCAGCAGAATGGAGTTGCAGAAAGAAGAAATCGTTCCATTATGGAAATGGTTCGATGTATGCTAAAGGGAGCACATCTTGAGGATCAATATTGGGCAGAAGCAGCAAACACAGCTGTATACCTCCTAAATAGAGCACCCACTAGAGCTCTACAAGGGAAAACACCGCAAGGAGCATGGAGTGATAAGAAACCTTCCATTTCTCATCTGAGGGTGTTTGGATGTAAAGCATTCATGCACATTCCAAAACAGAAAAGGAGAAAGCTGGATGAGAAAACCCTGCAGTGTATCTTTCTTGGCTATGATGAGTACTCAAAAGGTTATCGATTGATTGATCCTAAGACCAAGAAGACACATGTAAGTAGAGATGTTGTCTTTGATGAATTCCTCACATCAAAAGACACATCCACAGCTGTATACCTAGATGAAGAAGAACCTAAGAAGGAGGTTATACTTCCACAACAAAAATAGAAAGTTCCAAAATGGTATACTAGCACTTTGAGAGATGCTAAGTTGAAATCCCTTCCAGATCTATCTCTTGATAGGCCATGTACTCGTAGTATGACTCAGCAGATGAGAGCAGAGGAATCTACTTCAGAGGTTGACAAACTTTGTCAACATTTTGATGACTTGTCAGTGAGTGCAAGAAATGATAGAGAAGAAGATGAGGATGGAGAAAAGATTTATATGTCTACATTGAATACAAATGAACCCACAACGGTTCAATCTGCACTTGATGAACCACAGTGGAAGGAGGCCATGGATGTAGAACATAAGTCTCTCCTTAAAAATAATACTTGGAAGTTAGTCGATCTGCCAACAGGAAAGAAACCCATAGGCTGCAAATGGGTGTTCAAAGTGAAGTATAAGGCGAGATGGATCTATTGATAAGCATAAAGCCTGGCTTGTTGCAAAGGGATATGCTCAAAAAGAAGGCATAGATTATGAAGAGACTTTTGCCCCTACTGCAAAAATGACTACCATTCGCGTACTTTGTGCCATGGGAGCTCAGTTTGGGTGGAAATTGCATCAGATGGATGTTAAAAGTGCCTTCTTGAATGGTGACTTACAAGAAGAAGTATACATGACTCAACCAGAAGGGTTCGTGGTCGAGGGGCAAGAACAAAAAGTATGCAAATTGATCAAATCCTTGTATGGGCTAAAACAAGCTCCTCGAGCTTGGTATATCAAGATAGACAGTCACCTTGTGCAGCATGGATTCGAAAGAAGTCCTTCAGATGCAAATCTCTATATCAAGAAAAATGGTTCTGATATAGTGATTCTTGTACTTTATGTAGACGATCTGATCATCACAGGAAGCTCAGAAAGTATGATTGACTTAGTGAAAAATGACTTGAAGCAATCATTTGAAATGACAGATCTAGGACTTTTGCACTATTGTCTTGGTTTAGAATTTACTCAAGCACAATTTCATATTCGAGTAACACAAAAGAAATATGCCAAGACTTTAGTAGAAAAATATCGGATGACTAATTGTAAGTCCAAAGCAACTCCAATGGAGCAAGGACTTAAGTTATCTCGATATGATGAGTCACCTCAGGTAGATGGAACTCTCTATCGCCGATTGATTGGGAGTCTCCTGTATCTGACAAATACCGAGCCAGATCTCAGTTTTGTTGTGGGATATCTTTCAAGGTTCATGCAAGAGCCTAAGATGAGTCACTTGAAAGCAGCAAAAAGAGTTCTTCATTATGTTCGTGGTAGTACAAATTATGTTCTGGAATATAGAAAGAATAATAATTTTTTCTTATTGGGATACACAAACTCAGATTATGCTGGATCTATTGATGATCGTAAATCCACTTCTGGATATGTTTTTCATCTAGGATCTGGACCTATCTCATGGCACAGTAAGAAACAGCATGTGGTTGCTTTATCTTCTACGAAAGCAGAATATCGTGCAGCCAGTGAAGCAGTCTGCGAGATAATGTGGTTAAGTCGCATTCTTACAAACATGGGCCTTCCAAAGAATCTTCCACTTCATTTGTTTTGCGACAATCAAGGTGTTTTGAATCTTGTCAAAAATCCAATTTTTCATGAACGTACCAAACATGTTGATACCAAGATGTCATTTTATTCGAGATGAAGTTCCAAAGCACCATATACAACTTCAATACATTCCTACTTGATGCGCAAGTTGCAGATATCTTTACCAAAGCACTTGGACGTATCAAATATGAAAAATTTCGCGATACTATTGGAATTTGCCAATAATGTAATAAGGGGGGATGTTAGCATATGTTGTTATGTTGTATCACATTATTAGCACTAATATTAAAATAACGCTCATAGGCGTTCTCCGAATTAGTTGATTAACCAACTTGGTGGTTAATCAACCGCATTGTAATATTTATATGCAAATCAATGAGAATGAGTTGAGTGCTTCGTCAAATCTATTAGGTTTGAAATTCATTTCATCCCATAAAGTTTTCATCAAGCAAGTTTTCCAACCAAGCAATAATAACATTTATTATTCAAGTTCTATTTTCTTGAGATATTCTTCTTCTTCTACAAGCAAGCTAACTCGTAAGTGTGAAATGTAATCTATTGAAGCTTTGTTTTTTGTTGCATTGGATTGTTGATTGTTGTTCCTCACTTTGGTGGATTTGTGTTGAAGCCCTAAGGAGAGATTGACTACTTGGGAGATATCAAACCTTTCTATTTGATTCCTCACTTTCTACTAGGTGATTTTACTCTTTTGCATGTATATTTTAATTTTCTATATCACGTATTAGTCGTTTCACTTCAATCTGAGGCGTTTCGTCTCACTTTTGCAAAATTGCACTTGGTCTTTTTGGGGTGCGATTTTACCTTTGCATTATTGCATCTGGTCTTTATGGGGTGCAATTTTGCCAGAGCCCAATCTGAGGGTAATCTGCTCCAATTTTTATCATTGTATTCTATATTGCATGTAGAGCATAGTGGTGCACTATGTTTTTGTAATTTCATCATTCTTCTTTGTCATATTGTATTATGTTTGTTTCTCTCCAAAGGTCAATTTCTACTTTTAATTATCAAAGGTCAGCTAAAAGGACCTAGGGGGCTTGACTATTGTGCCTCCAAGAATTGTTGTACAATGGCCTAAGCAGGCCCCCTAACACTAATCATATTTTCAAGTGTTTCTTAAGTTATCTTGCAGGAACAAGGATTATTGATAACATTGGATCAAAGGATAAAAGCAAGGATCAACCACCAAATAAGTTAAGTGTTTTGATTAATATTTAGGCTATTTGTTGAGTTATTTATAATTTTGTTTCAAACCCTAGATCTGATTTAAAAAATATATATATTTGATTAATTTTTAGGCATTGAAAGATAAACAACATATAATGTGCACTTAGAGTTTATTCAGTTTGTGCTTTCTCTCTTGAGCCCTTTATTAAAAGGTTTTCTATTTAAAACCAGGTTAGCAAGTATTCAAGAAAGAATCATATTAGGTTAGATCTTGTATTCTTGCATTCTATTTTCTGCATTGCCCTTTATCTTTCATAGAATAGATATAGAAAGGCCAAACTTAGGTGATTACTTGAAACTAAATACATCGAACATCCCAAAATTCTTGAGGACTTCAAATGAGTCCTTAAATCGTTCTTGGTGAATCCATCCCCCTATCACCAATTGTAAAGAACAACATACCCCTACAGTTTACCCCATGAAAGGTTCTCTCCTTATGGATCCAACCTTTTACTTGGCAATTGTATGTGGTAGGGTAGGTTTCCCCCTCTACAACACCAATCCCCTCTACTCTGGTTTTGTGGACATCACTCCATAGGAGACACCAATTTTGTCTCCTCTAGTTTTGTGGATACCACTCCACAAGAGACACCAATCCCCTCTGTTCTAGTTTTGTAGACATCACTCCACAAGAGACACCAATTCCCTCTGCTCTAGTTTTGTGGATACCACTCCACAAGAGACACCAATACCCTCTCAAGTCTGGTCAACACTTTGCTCAGGTATATCCTCAAATATTTCTCGAAAACCTGCTCATAAATATTGCTTAAAATTGGATCCAAAACCTGCTAAAATCTGCTCCAAAACCTACTCACAAATCTTTCTCAAACCTTCTCACAAAGCCTTACTCAAATCTACTCTAGATACTACTCAAATCTAATCTAAACAATGCTCATCTATTTCCAAATCTTGCATACAAAATAATGCTCATCTATTCCCAAATATTGCATAATAATATCATCAAGTTCTTCATCTATTCTTCAATGTGCTTTCCTCAACTAAAGCAATTCAGACATATTCTACCCAAAATTATTTTATCTTCATGAACATATGGAGAATGATATGTACTAAAAAATGCCCAATATGTTCTTCACATTCATTAATTCTATTGTTTATACATGTCTCACATTTATTACATCAAAAGGTAGCTTTAGTCTAGCACTTGATAACTAACTTAGAAATTGTTGATTTCCACCTTCATTTCAAAACCAATCATAGTGGACAGATCTGTCCTTTTCATCTACTCCCAAAATCAATCATGAAAAATGCACAAATTTATTTTCAAATCTGATCTATAACCCTTGCATATTTACTCCCAAATTCAAGCATAACCAATGCACAAGTTTGCTCACAAATATGATCTATAAATTTTATACATTTATTCCCAATTTCAATCAAAACCAATGCACAAGTTTTTTCTCAAATCTGATCCATAACTCTTGCCCATTTATTTCCAATTTCAAGCAAAAATAATGCACATCCAATAATTCCTTATACCTCCAACCATATGATAACAATTTTTTTTTCCTCAAATAAAACCACCTTGAGAAAGGATTAAATCACCATACCTCTAAATCCACCTCAATGATGATGATGAGATTTTTTTTTGCTTGAGCTTCCCAAACCTATCTTACCAAAAATAATTTTCCTTTTGTTTTTCCCTTCAAAATTTGGTTAGCAATTCTTTTTTTCCTTTATTGATTAAATATCAAATCATCCACTCAAAAAACCTTATCAAAATATACACAATAAAGCTTAAAAATAACTCCTTATATCTCCCTTTTGAAACTCACAATATAAAGCTTTATTTAACAACAAGAACCCTTATTTCTCCTTTTGCAAAAATTAAATCACATTTATCATTTGCAAAAATTAAATCCCATTTATCATTTGCAAAAATTAAATCCCATTTATTATTTTCAAAAATTAAACACCACACTATACCTTATAACTCCCTATTCCAAAAATTAAATCACACTCCTATACCTTATAACTCTCTTTTATCATTTCCAAGATTAAATTGCAAAACTATACCTTATAACTCCTCATATATCAAATTTAATAACATAAAATATAAATACCTCTCACTACCACCGATGGGATTCGATCCCTTAATCTTGAGAAGCCCAGCGCTCTAACACAGGACGTTTAACCGACTGTGCTATTGTAGTGCATGGAACCTCAAGGCACAAAATCGATTTTATTACCTTCACAAATTTATCTTTAGTAAAACATCATCAAAGGGTTCGATCCCTCAACCTCCTACCTAGTAGCACTCCATATGAGCTTAGTAACCGGTTGGTCTACCCCATCGGTTGAAACCAATGGGGCATAATATTGAATTTAAACTTGTTTTTCGTTGCTGTCAAAAATTGTCCACTCTCCTTCTGATTGCTGCTACTTCGCTCGATAAATATATTTTTGCCAATCCTAGCCTCTTCAAAATTAATTTTAAAACATATATTTATATGCTTTGTCCTTTGGTTCCCAACTAAGTTAGCTCAACCATTATAAGCTTATCCTTTGGCGTACAAACATTTGGGTTTTTGAATTGTCAAATTTTTAATATTTTGCAAGGAGGTCGCCCAAGGTTTTAAATATTTAACCTTTAAATATTTAAAATTTAAACTATTAAACTATATTTAAATCCTTTGATTTAAATATGAACCTCCTTCTTTAATATTTAAATATTAAATCATCCTTGAAGATATCTGCCTTGCACTTAGTGATAACTCAATATTTCATCCTTGGAGATATTTCTACCTTTGACATCAACATTTCATCCTTGAAGATATTTCTGCCTTTGACATCAATGACAATTCGATATTTCCAACAATCTCCCCCTTTGTCATTGATGGAAACCCTACAAAAAAAAATTATTTTACTGCAACTAGATTCACTATCTACTCCCCCTGACAAGTTGCTCCCCCTTACTAAAAACTCTCCCCCTTTGAAATCAATGGCAAAGGGCTCCTTGGGGCTTGTAAGATAAGACACTAAACACATTCCCCTCACCACTTCCTTGTCTTGAGGTGATCAATTTTGAGATGGGAGTGAAACTCCCAAAATACTATGCTCCTCTTCATGCTTTATTTTCTCTCTCCAAACTTTGGAGGTCATACCCTTTTGAACTTTTTGACCATTCTCTTTTTTTCTTAACTTTGGAGATTCAGGGAACATTGTTCTATACCATTTTACTCTATGCCCAAAATTGTTGCAATTGTAACACTTGATGTTGTAGTTCTTGAAAAGTGCAAATGACTTGAAATTTATTTTTGTGAAGCTATAATCATTCTTACCACGAACCCTACAATGTAGAAATTTATGATCAAAATGATTACATGGGAAACAATAACCCTCGAAGAAATATTCATCTTGCCTTGGAGGATATGGTCGCATGCTTCTTCCTTTGCTATTTTTGTGATGGTCCATGTTCCTTGATGGTGCATTATTTTCTTCCTCATTGATGCTTCCACTTCTACTTACATCAACATAGGTCTTAGGTTCCTCTTCAATCATTTTCTTTGATGCTTCTATTTCTTTTGAGCTTGAATCCCCCTTTTCTTTCTCTTGACCTTCTTCAAAACCAAGTCCAACCTTGATAAATGGAGATCTTTGTGCTTTGATAATATAATCCAAGTTTTTTGAGCTTTTCCTAAACTGATATATCTTATCATTAAATTTTTCAAGTCCCTTTGCTCTGGTTTTGTGGATAATACTCCACAAGAGACACCAATCCCCTCTGCTCTAGTTTTATGGACACCACTCCATAAGAGACACCAATCCCCTCTCAAGTCTGGTCAACACTCTGCTCATGTCTGTCCTCAAATCTTGCTCATAAATTTGCTCACAAACACTATTTCAAATCTGCTCCAAAACCTACTCAAATCTTCTTTAAAACTTGCTCATAAATCTTGCTCAAACCTGCTCACAAAACCCTGCTCAAATCTGCTCTAGATATTGCTCAAATCTTATCCAAACAATGCTCATCTATTTCCAAATCTTGTATACAAAATAATGCTCATCTATTCCCAAATCTTGCATAATAATATCATCAAGTTCTTCACCTATTCTTCAATGTGCTTTCCTAAACTAAAGCAATTCAGACATATTCTACCCAAATTCTTTTATCTTCATGAACATATAGAGAATGATATGCACTAACAAATGCCCAATATGTTCTTCACATTCATTAAGTTTATCGCTCTCACATGTCTCACATTTGTTACATCAAAAGGTAGCTTTAGTCTAGCACTTGATAACTGACCTAGTAATTGCTAATTTCCACCTTCACTTCAAAACCAATCATAGTGCACAGATCTATCCTTTTCATCTACTCCCAAAATCAATCATGAACAATGCACAAATTTATTCTCAAATCTGATCTATAACCCTTGCACATTTACTCCCAAATTCAATCATAACTAATGCACACATTTTCTCTAAAATATGATCTATAACTTTTGCACATTTATTCCCAATTTCAATCAAAACCAATGCACAAGTTTGTTCTCAAATCTTATCCATAACTCTTGCACATTTATTTCCAATTTCAAGCAAAAACAATGCACATCCAATAATTCCTTATACCTCCAACCATATGACAACAAAAATATTTTCCTCAAACAAAACCACTTTGAGAAAGGAATTAAATCACCATACCTCTAAATTTACCTCAATGATGATGATGATCTTTTTTTGCTTGAGCTTCCCAAACCTACCTTAACAAAAATAATTTTCCTTTTGTTTGTGCCTTCAAAATTTGGTTAGAAATTCTCTTTTTCCTTTCTTGATTAAATATCAAATCATCCACTCAAAAACCCTTATCAAAACATACACAATAAAGCTTAAAAATAACTCCTTATATCTCCCTTTTGAAACTCACAATATAAAGCTTTATTTAACAACAAGAACCCTTATTTCTCCTTTTGCAAAAATTAAATCACATTTATCATTTGCAAAAATTAAATCCCATTTATCATTTGCAAAAATTAAATCCCATTTATTATTTTCAAAAATTAAACACCACACTATACCTTATAACTCCCTATTCCAAAAATTAAATCACACTCCTATACCTTATAACTCCCTTTTATCATTTCCAAAATTAAATTGCAAAACTATACCTTATAGCTCCTCATATATCAAATTTAATAAAAATTAAAATATAAATACCTCTCACTGCCACCGATGGGATTCAATCCCCTAACCTTGAGAAGCCCAGTGCCCTAACACGGGCCCTTTAACCAGTTGTGCTATCGCAGCACATGGAACCACAAGGTGCAAAAATGATTTTATTTCCTTCATAGCTTTGTCTTCAGCAAAACATCGTCGAAGGGTTTTGACCCCTCAACCTCTTGCCTAGAAGTGCTCCACACAAGCTCGATAACCGATTGGGCTACCCCAATGGGGCACGATATCATATTTAAACTTGTGTTTCACTGCTACAAAAAATTCTCCACTCTCCTCCTTCATCTTCTGCTCGTCGCCTACTCTTGCTCGATCGATGTGCTTTTTCCAACCTTAGCCTCTTGGAAAATAATTTTAAAGCATATATTTATATGCTTTGTCCTTTGGTTCCTCAACGAAGTCGGCTCAACCATTTTATGTGCTTTGTCCTTTGGCACCCAAACATTTGAATTTTTGAATTGTCAAATTTTTAATCTTTTGCAAGGAGGTCACCCAAGGTTTTAAATATTTAACCTTTAAATATTTAAACTTTTAAACTATTAAACTATATTTAAATCCTCTGATTTAAATATGAACCTCCTTCTTTAATATTTAAATATTAAAGCATCCTTGAAGATATCTACCTTGCACTTAGTGATAACTCAATATTTCATCCTTGGAGATATTTTTGCCTTTGACATCAACATTTCATCCTTGAAGATATTTTTGCCTTTGACATCAATGACAACTCGATATTTCCAACAATCTCCCCCTTTGTCATTGATGGCAACCCTACAAAAAAAAATTCTTTTACTGCATCTGGATTCACAATCTGCTCCCCCTGACAAGCTACTCCCCCTCACTAAAATTCTCCACCCTTTGACATCAATGGCAAAGGGCTCCTTAGGGCTTGTAAGATAAGACACTAAACACAACCCCCTCACCACCTCCTTGTCTTGAGGTGATCAATTTTGAGATGGGAGTAAAGTTACTCCCAAATTACTATGCTCCTCTTCTTGTTTTATTTTCTTTCTCCAAACTTTGGAGATCATATCCTTTTGCACATTTTGACTATCCTTCTTCTTGCTTGACTTTGAGAGCTTAGGGAACACTGTTCTACACCATTTAGCTCTATGCCCAAAATTGTTGCAATTGTAACACATGATGTTGTAATCCTTGAAAAGTGCAAATGACTTAAATTTTTTTTGGTGAAGCCATAATCATTCTTACCATGAACCCTGCAATGTACAGCTTTATGACCAAAATGATTACATGAGAAACAATAACCCTGGAAGAAATATTCATCTTGCCTTGGAGGATATGGGCGCATGGTTCTTTCTTTGTTTTTTTTGTGATGGTCCCTGTTCCTTGATGGTGCATTATTTTCTTCCTCATTGATGCTTCCACTTCTCAACATTTCATCATAGGTCTTGGGTTCCTCTTCAATCATTTTCTTTGATGCTTCTATTTCTTTTGAGCTTGACTCCCCCTTTTCTTTCTCTTGACCTTCTTCAAAACCAAGTCCAACCTTCATAAATGGAGATCTCTGTGCTTTGATAATATCATCCAAGTTTTTTGAGCTTTTCCTAAACTGATATATCTTATCATTAAATTTTTCAAGTCCCTTCCTTAGAATGACAACTTCATGTTCTAGTCTTTCACACTCTAGTTCTTTTGCCTTTAACTATTCAACCATACCTTCTTCAATTCTCCTTGCCTCTTCAACCTTTTCTTTTAAGTCAGTGAGATCTTGTAGAAGCTTTGCCTTTGTTTTACCATCCTCTTGTATTTGAGTCTTCAATATTGAGTTCTTTCTAATATTTTTCAATTCTTCAAGAGCAACAACAAGTTCCTCTTCAATGTCAACCATGGCTTCTTCTTCACTTTTTGAATCTTTCTCTTCTATGGAAAAAATATAATTTCTTATTTTTATTATCGGAGAAGCTTTCATCACTGCTACTGGAAGCATTGCTTGCTTCTTCAACATAAAAATTTTCTTGTGTCTTTGAAAGATCTTCTTCTCATGCTTGTCCTTGACCATGCCTATTTTTCTTTTCATGATAAAATCTTATTTCTTTATTTTTCTCATATTCCTTTTCTTCTTCACTGCTACTACTTCTAGCTTGTGGACAATTAGATGCATAATGACCAAGGTTACCATAATTAAAATATTTCACAGACTGCATACCTTTGTGTTTTCTTGGACCCTTCTTATTCCTTCACATGAAGTTAGCTTCTTCTCCATTGCTTGATTCTTCACTTGATTCTGGTTCTTTATTCTTTGCCTTATTTGAAGCTTTGAATGTTGCTTCTCATTTGGATGTTTGATCTTTTTCTATCCTCATCTCATAGGCTGTGAGAATCCCATGTAGCTCATCCATGCTCAAAGTTTTGAGATCCTTCATTTCTTCAATTGCTGAAACCTTTGCATCAAACCTCATGGGAAGTGACCTCAATATTTTTTGAATAATCTTAGAGTCTTCAATACTTTCTCCAAGTCCATGAATGGTGTTGACAATCTCATCAACACGAAGTAGATACCTAGCAATATCTTCCTCATATTTCATCTTCAAGTCTTCAAACTTCCTCCTGTGGGTTTGAATTTTTATCATCTTAACCTTGTCATCTCCTTCATAAGTTCTCTATAACTTATCCCATATTTCTTTTGTTGAAGTGCATTGCATGACTTTCACAAACTCTGATTCACATAATCCACTTAAGATTGCATTCATCGCCCTAGCATTATTTTCATATAGTTTCTTACCATTTGCATCTATGGGAGGAGTTTTAGGTGGAGTGAACCCATTCTCAATGGATTGCCATATATCATATCCATGTGCCATCAAATAAGTCTTCATCCTTATGCTCTAGAAAGCATAGTTAGTCCCATCAAAAAATGGAGCTCTATTTGATGAAAACCCTTCTTGATGTGCCATTTGTGTTCCTATAAGATCTTCCTTCAAGCTATTAGGCTTTCACGAAGGAACCCTCTCTAATACCAATTGAAGAACACAAGCTTATACTAAGAGGGGGTGAATAGTATAAGATAAAACTTTTCACTTTTTAATCTAAATGATAACAACAATAATATCAATGCAATAATGAAATAATGCATAAATCACCACACATATGAGAGACATAGATTTAACGTGGTTCACCCAATATGGGCTACATCCATGAAGAAATATTGCTTATAAATTTCTCAATAAATTTCATGGGCACCAACCCACAGGAGACACCAATCCCCTATTATAATGTTTATGGACACCACTCCACATGAGACACCAATACCCTCTCTCAGGTTTTATGGACACCACTCCACAAGAGACACCAATCCCCTCTACTCTAGTTTTGTGGACACCACTCCATAGGAGACACCAATCCCCTCTACTCTAGTTTTGTGGACACCACTCCACAAGAGACACCAATCCCCTCTACTCTGGTTTTGTGGACACCACTCCATAAGAGACACCAATCCCCTCTACTCTGGTTTTATGGACACCACTCCATAGGAGACACCAATCCCCTCTACTCTAGTTTTGTGGACACCACTCCACAAGAGACACCAATCCCCTCTCAAGTTTGGTCAACACTCTACTCAATTCTGTCCTCAAATATTGCTCATAAATTTACTCATAAATATTGTTTCAAATCTGCTCCAAAACTTACTCAAATATGCTTCAAAACCTGCTCATAAATCTTGCTCAAAACTTCTCACAAAGCCCTGCTCAAATCTGCTCTAGATACTGCTCAAATTTAATCTAAACAATGCTCATCTATTCCTAAATCTTGCATACAAACAATCCTCATCTATTCCCAAATATTGTATACAAAATAATGTTATCATGTTCTTCACCTATTCTTCAATGTGCTTTCCTAAACTAAAGCAATTCAGACATATTCTACCCAAAATTATTTTATCTTCATGAACATATAGAGAATGATATGCACTAACAAATACCCAATATGTTCTTCACATTCATTAAGTCTGTCGCTCTCACATGTCTCACATTTGTTACATAAAAAGGTAGCTTTAGTCTAGCACTTGATAACTAACCTGGTAATTGTTGATTTCTATCTTCACTTCAAAACCAATCATAGTGCACATATCTGTCATTTTCATCTACTCCCAAAATCAATCATGAACAATGCACAAATTTATTCTCAAATCTGATCTATAACCCTTACAAATTTACTCCCAAATTCAAGCATAACCAATGCACAAGTTTGCTCACAAATCTAATTTATAACTTTGCACATTTATTCTCAATTTCAATCAAAACCAATGCACAAGTTTGTTCTCAAATCTGATCCATAACTCTTGCCCATTTATTTCCAATTTCAAGCAAAAACAATGCACATCCAATAATTCCTTATACCTCCAACCATATGACAACAAAAATATTTTCCTCAACCAAAACCACCTTGAGAAAGGAATTAAATCACCATACCTCTAAATCTGCCTCAATGATGATGATCTTCTTTTTGCATGAGCTTCCCAAACCTACCTTGACAAAAATATTTTTCCTTTTGTTTGTGCCTTCAAAATTTGGTTAGCAATTCTCTTTTTCCTTTCTTGATTAAATATCAAATCATCCACTCAAAAAACCTTATCAAAATATACACAATAAAGCTTAAAAATAACTCCTTATATCTCCCTTTTGAAACTCATAATATAAAGCTTTATTTAACAACAAGAACCCTTATTTCTCCTTTTGCAAAAATTAAATCACATTTATCATTTGCAAAAATTAAACACCACACTATACCTTATAACTCCCTATTCCAAAAATTAAATCACACTCCTATACCTTATAACTCCCTTTTATCATTTGCAAAATTAAATTGCAAAACTATACCTTATAACTCCTCATATATCAAATTTAATAAAAATAAAAATATAAATACCTCTCACTACCACCGATGGGATTCGATCCCCCAACCTTGAGAAATCCCAATGCCCTAACACGGGCCCTTTAACCGGATGTGCTATCGCAACGCATGGAACCACAAGGTGCAAAATCATTTTTATTACCTTCACAACTTTATCTTCAGCAAAACATCATCAAAGGGTTTTGATCCCTCAAACTCCTGCCTAGTAGTGCTCCACGTGAGCTCGGTAACCGGTTGGGTTACCCCATCGATTGAAACCAGTGGGGCACGATATTGAATTTAAAATTGTTTTTAGTTGCCATCAAAAATTCTCCACTCTCCTCCTTCATCTTCTACTCGTCGCCACTCCACTCGAACGATATATTTTTTCCAACCTTAGCCTCTTGGAAAATTAATTTAAACCTTATATTTATATGCTTTGTCCTTTGGTTCCCAACGAAGTCGGCTCAACCATTTTATGTGCTTTGTCCTTTGGTGCCCAAACATTTGAATTTTTGAATTGTCAAATTTTTAATCTTTTGCAAGGAGGTCACCCAAGGTTTTAAATATTTAAACTTTTAAACTATTAAACTATATTTAAATCCTCTAATTTAAATATGAACCTCCTTCCTTAATATTTAAATATTATTTAAATATTAAAGCATCCTTGAAGATATTTGCCTTGCACTTAGTGATAACTCAATATTTCATCCTTGGAGATATTTTTGCCTTTGACATCAACATTTCATCCTTGAAGATATTTCTGCCTTTGACATCAATGACAACTCGATATTTCCAATAGAGATTGCCTTACCCATTCCATTCCCTGTAGGTTGAAGCATATGCAGAAAGCATTTTGACAATGCTCAGAAAGTTAGGGCTAAAACCAAGGGATTGCAGCATGGGCAGAATGAAAGGTAACTCAATCCTATTATAGGCTTTAGCAAAATCAATCTTGATAAATAAGATTTTCTGTTGAAATTGCCTTGCCCATTCCATTCTCTCCCATACGACAATGATGTTGTCTAAGATGTATATTCCCTTGATGAACCTTATTTTTTATGGTCGAATGATGAGAGGCAAGAGATCTCGTAGTTAGAGAGCAAGGGCTTTAGCAATAATCTTGTGAGAGACATTGTGAAGAGTAATTGACCTCCAATTATAGATGTCCTCTGGATCCTTGGTCTTGATAATGAGCTTGATATTATCTCTGTTAATCAGTAGGTCCAAGGTGTATGTCCTGAGGGATACCAAATAAATTTGATGCAAATTCAGACACACCGTGTTCTAGAGGACCTTATAAAATTCACAGGGAAGTTGTCTAAGCCAAGAGCTTTATAATTAGCCATAGAAAATGCCAAAACTTTAAGCTCGTCCTATGATAGAAAATGATCACAAAGGGCTTTGTGGGAAGCACAGAGTCGAAAAGACACCACTCTCAAACACTATTGTAGAGTAAGTTCTTGAGTAGGGGAGGGATCCTATATAGTGAACACTTGTTGATAGTGATAAAGGAAATCTTGCACTATATCTGGAAGGTTTGAAAGAACTCATTGTCCCTCTTGGATAGACTTGATAGTTTGGGTTGGTTTACGACCTCTGATTTGAAGGAAAATATCTTTTTAATATTGCTTTCTTACAATAAAATATCTTTTGTTAAAGACAAACCCAATTTGCTTACATATATATAGCCTACTTACCAACCACACATTTAGATTACACAAAAAAATTTACAAATCAAATCATTCAGAGTTTAAGGTAATATACTTCTCTCATAGCTTATTGTCACAACATTTTAATGTATGAATAATTACAACAACTTGTTTTATCCACTATGTTTACATTATAATATTTACAATTTGATTCTTGGTATGTTACTTACAATTTACATTCTAACAATGATATATAAAGCCCTTCCATACTTTAGAAATTTATAGCACATCTTCTTACCTCATGCAATCCTTGAGAATATAAGCTACATTAATATCAAAGAGAAAAAAAATGCTAACATATTAATCTTAGGACTCTTACTCCAATACTAGCTTTCAAACTTAATCACCCACAAAATTCATGAAATTATAATACATTTTAAATAATAATAAACCACAAAGCACACAAGTATCTTGATTGACAATACATCTAATGTATATAATACCTTTTAATAAAAAAAAAAATTATGTGAATTTCTTGTATTAATATTAGTGTTTTTATCTAGATTTTTTGTATTAATATTAGTCAACATTTTCAAATGATATTGATCAATGGGTATTTATTTAAATAATCCTTTAAAATTTCAAGTAATTTAGTAACTTCAAATGATCATTGTTTGTTTTTTAAGGACTTTCACTTGATTGTTTGTTTGGTGCTAACAATTTAGCTTAAAAAATTTAGTTATAATATCTATTTTGGACTAGGGATTGTTACTTTACTTGTTTTTAAATTAGAAAAGCTTTTTATATATGAAATGTCTTGTAAGTTCATCACATCTTACAACTATTATAATTATATATTCAACTATTTCAAATCACTTTTTAAATTTCATTTAATTAATTTTCAAAGGATGTGGTTAATTATCTATTTAGTCTTAAACATCAGACATTACCCTGAATAATTGTTTTTAAGAATCTTTTGTCATTATGCAAGAATAATATTATCGGATAAGTGAGATAGCATCTTAAAGAATCCATGAGCCATATTATTAATAACGTTATAATTGTGACATCAATGATCACAATATTGGTAGTTTTTGTTAACATGACTAAATAACCATCTTATAATAAAGTGAACGAATCTAAGTTAGAATGACCTTAACCCAAATGTCTAGTTTGAATTGGCAAACTTTTGCATAAAGTATGCATCATGCTTTATAGATATATTTATTTATTAAATACTCTTAATGTTTTAATAAATAATATATAGTTTTTATTGAAGTTATTTTAATCAAAATATTATAGTTGTTCAGTCAATTAAATCATATCTAATATTATTGAAAATGTAACCGTATGAATTGATTTTATGAGGGAGATGAGGAGTTTGACCGAGATTTCGATTTCTCAAGCTAGCAGGAACTAGGGTTTCAATGGACAAGGATCTGGAACCGGATCGATTAAGCTATGGAACAAGATCGAGGATGGAACGAGCGGTAAGGGAAGCGAATCTAGAATTTTAGAGGACAAATCTAACAATATCTGGAGGAAGGAAGCCCCAGACAAACATCATGAGGAAACAAGGAATGAGCGGTGAGTTTGCCCTAATGGCGTAGCATCCGAGACTATTTCCTTTACCAACACAGTCACAGGAGGCCCTAAACCCCCTTTGGTTCCCAAGCATACTTTTATCCCCTATGGAGTTGATCTGATTATTTCGGAGGATATTATGGCTAACTACATATCCATAGAATCTTCCTCCCTGGTGGGAAAATTTGTCAGAGGGAGACCTAATATAGAAGCTAATCGACGTTGAGTAGTCGCTAAATGGAAAATGTGAAGATGTTTGGAAATCATTGTCATGTCTAGAGGTTTCTTTCTAATTTGTCTTAACAATCAAGAGGGCACAGACCGTATCCTGTCCGGTGGTCCTTGGTTCTTTGGGAGGAGAAGCCTCTTCCTTCACAAATGGGGAGAAGATTTCGACCTAGAAACCCAGAACATAAACTTCGCTCCAATTTGGGTTAGGCTCCCCAACTTGTCGCTCATGTTTTGGCATGAGGATTTTCTCCATGGGATTTCCATAACCATTGGAGAACTGATCACCATAGATCCAACGATGAAAGTTAGATCAAGATTTATGCAGGCTTGTATATGTGTTAACGTGAACCTAGAATCTCAACTTTCGACTCATGTAAATTTAATGTATGGATCTTACCGCAAAAGTAAAGTTGTGGAATATGAGGACAAACCTGCTTTTTGCTCTGAGTGTAACATCCAGGGTCACCTTTGAAATCAATACCCAAAGTTGCACCCTAGCCAGAATACCCTAAAATGGTAAATATCACATGAGCAAAGACTTCCAACAACATTCTTGCTTTTTAGCATCTAAGAACTAGGACAACTAGATTTCCAAGGGTAGGTAGCACCATGAATCCAAGGAAAAGCAACCGACTGGCATGAAGAAAAAGGCAAGTTCTTATTATACTTTGGCTAATCATTTCAGTGTTTTAAATGAATCAAATGTTATTTCTGATGGCAATCAATATGAATGCCCTAGACTGGATATTTCTGATCCAAATTCCATTGCCCCCGTCAATGATGCTTCTTTCCATTCAAAAAATCCCTCTACTAATGATGTGATCGAATCCCTCCACCATTCCAAACCCCCACCTCCACCTCCACCTCCACTTTCTTCTTCTCCTCTGCCATACAATCCTCTTTCACCTTTTGGGTCAGTATCTTCTCACCCTTCTCTCATCCTTGGATCTGATGAGGTTGTTAATCTAGAAGGAGACTGTGGGATCCTTGGAGCTTGGAGTCCTAAGCATACTAGAAGTTATAAGAAATCTCAGATAGATGTTGGCAGTGACAGAAAAAGGGAAAGACCCTCTACAGTTGAATAAATAAAAAGAGATATAGAAGAAGAGATAGCTAATGGCATTCAAAGAACCCTATTTCCAAATATCATTGCATCCAATGGAGATGAACCAAATAGAACCAAAACTCCTCTACAACAAACCAAAGGAGGGAGAAAACCTGGTAAATATTCCAAATGAAAGTCCTCTCTTGGAATGCGAGAGGGTTTAATAGGATAGTAAAACAAAGAATTACTATCTCATTAAGAAAGGAGTTTAGACCGACTATTTTCATTATGCAAGAATCAAAATTGGGCGCACAATCTTCTCCCCAAGTTGCTAAAACTATTTGGAAACAGTGTGAATTTTCTTTCAGCCCTTCAGTTGGATCATCTGGTGGTCTTCTATGTCTATGGGATCCTACCAAAGTGGAGGGAAGGGTGATTTCCAGTCAAGGTTGAATTTCTAATATTCTATTCCATGATCTGATTTCTAAACAATACTAGGTCTTGACAAATATTTATGCCCCAAACAGTCCTCAGGATAGGCTAATTTTATGGAATACTCTCATCCAAATGAGGACAACCTTTTCTAATATTCCATGGATTCTTGAAGAATATTTTAATGCTCCTCTCTACCCCTCAGAGAAGAGAGGAGGAAATGATATCAATCCTAGATCCACTGAAGACTTTTGCAATTTTGTGAACACTAATGATCTGATGGATGTACAACTAAAAAGGTATTAGTTTACATGAAGTAACATAAGAGCTGGAGCGCATCTTATTCAGGAGAGACTTGACAGATATTTTCTATCCCAGGATGCTCTCCGGATGTTTGGTGATGCCACTCTCCAAGCTCTTCCTAAAATTGGTTTTGATCATAGCCCTTTGATTTTTGAATTAGCCAATAGACCTTCCTTCAAAATTCCCTTTAGGTTTGAAGCAATGTGGACTCAACACCCAGATTTAAGGGTGCGTGTTGGTGAATGGTGGAAAGAAACTTTTCCTGGATATCATATCAGACAATTTTCTTAAAAATTACGCTCTATAAAAAACAAGCTAAAAATTTAGAACAGGGAGGTTTTTAGAAACATCTTTGAAAATAAACAGAATATAAGGGATAAATTGCAGATAATCGAAAATCAGTTTTAGCAAGGACATGAGGGTCCCCATTCAATACAAGAGGAAAATTTGGTTATTTCATAATACAATAACATTCTAAAGAAAGAAGATATTTTTTTGCATCAGAAATCTAGGCACTTATGAAAATATGGGGATTTGAACACTAAATTATTTCATATTTCAACCCTCAAGCATAGAGGAGCAAACATGATCAAGGGTCTGGTAAAAAGTGATGGGTCTTACATCGCTGACATCTATGAAATCAGGGATGAGGTTGTTCATCATTTTGAGTCTTTGTTGGGATCCCACCTATCCAATCCTCCCAAGCAATGGATTCCCTCCTTAGGCACATTTCGAGAATTGTTACTGATGAAATGAATGTCAAACTCCTAAAATACCTTAGTGATGAGGAAATACACAAAGCTCTTTTTTCCATGCAACCAGAAAAAGATCCTGGGCCTGATGGGGTTTCCCCTTGTTTTTTATAAACTTTTTGGGAAATCATAGGTCCTAACCTTTGTCTGGCCATTAAAGAGATGCAGAATTCCATATTTATCCCCATATATGTAAATTCTACTTTCCTAGCCCTTATCCCTAAAAGCCCTAGTGCCAAGAGTTTGTCTTATTACCATCCTATAAGCTTTTGTAATGTGGTCTACAAGATTCTTACCAAAGCTATGGCCACCAGACTTAAAGATTTCCATCCAGACATCATAGACCCATGTCAAGGCAGCTCTATTAAAGGTCGAAATATTGTTGATGGTGTGATAACTATTAATGAGTTAATCCACTCAACCCATAAATAAAAAAAAAGTGCTTTCTTATTAAATCTAGATATGAACAAAGCATTTGATAGGGTCAATAGATATTTTATGTCTAAAGTCCTAAAGTTTGGCTTTCACAATGATTGGACCCATATCATTATGCAATGTGTTTCCTCTTCTTGGTTTTCCTAACTGGTGAATGGCTCCACAGTTGGGTACTTCCCAAGTACTAGAGGATTAAGACAAGGGGACCCCTTGTCCCGCATCCTCTTCATTTTGGCTAAATCTCTTGGCAAAACTATAAAGTCAGCCTTCTCTCTGGGGTTAATTTTTGGCGTAAAAGCTGCTTCCAACCTAAGAACTACCACACACAAAAAATTTGTTGATGACACTTTGATGGCTACCATAGCTTTCATCCCAAAAGCCCGTACTATCAAGACTATTCTTAACCTCTTTGAATATGCAGTTGGAAAAAAAATAAATTATTCCAAAAGAAAAATAGTTTTTCTTAATACTCCTGTCTCGCGATAAACTTCTATTGCTAATATCTTGGAATATTCAATTGCTAATCTGCCCACTACCTATCTTGGGTTTCCCATGTTTGTGGGTCGTCCAAACGATGCAATGTGGAATAATGTCATTGAGAGGATTCACAAGAAATTAACAGGCTGGAAAGGTGTTTTTCTTTCTTTGGTAGGAAAAGCCACGATGGTCATGTCAGTTCTTTAGAGCATTCTTGTTTATTTTTTATTTGTTTTCAAAGTGCCTGCAATAGTTGGATCTAAAATAGAACAAATTCAAAAGCACTTCCTATGGACAAGAACTGATAATTAGAAAAAAGTTTCACTTGGTTGCTTGGGATACTGTTTGTTCCCCAAAAGATAAAGGGAGTCTTGGTTTTTGGAGAATTCACAAGATGAATCATGCCATTTTGGCAAAACAAGCATGGAAGATCTTTATCCATGAGAACTTGGAATGGATATCTGTCATAAGGGAGAAATATCTACAACACCATTCCTTTATGTATGAGGAAGCTCCTCAATATGGAACCCATTTCTGGAAGTCTATCCTCAAAAGAAGACTGTTTCTCAACAGATGTGTAAGATGACAGCTTGGTAATGGGAAGACAATCAATTTTTAGCATGATCATTGGGTCAAGGATGAGGTTCTTATAAATGATTAGGAAAATTATTTTCCTAAAATCCTTAACAGATGCAAATATGGGACCAAAAGTTGCTGACTTCATCGTCCAAACCCAGGGGCATCCCATGTGGAAACATCTAAGTTTCAATTCGGATGATGAATTAATTTCCCAAGCTGTTAAGGCCATGCATTCCATTCTAAGATCAATTTTTATCCCAGCTTCCCAGAAAAAAGATGCAGTGAGGATGACAACTGCTCAGTAAAAATGACCCATGGGTTATACGACAATTATGATTCTCAATATGAGCAAGCATCATCTTTGATTTTCAAATGCGTTTGGCTCAAAAACATTATCCCCAAAGTTGCTCACTTCTCTTGGTTGGTTGTTAAGAAAATTTTTTTAACTACTGATAATTTGATTAAGCGTAGAGTCATGTTACCCAACAGATGTTATTTGTGCTACCAAGATTGGGAATCAGTGCAACATGTTATGGTTGACTTTCAATTTGCCTATAATGTTTTTACAGTGCTTTTAAGTATCTTCAGAGTTTAATGGGTATGACCCCATACTATTATTGATATGTTTACCCAGTGGCCTCTTATGTTTCGCCACCCCAGATTAAATTTTATATGGAAATCTTCCCTCCATCATACCTTATGGCAGATTTGGATAGAGCAAAATAATAGAGTGTTCAATAATCAAACCAGGGATTCAGTGATGGTAGCCAACAGAGCAGTGAGGTTCGCTGCCAAGAATACCAACTTAATTTAGTGTGACAAACCCCCTGATCCAGGTTTAGAAATGCTTTTGTTTAAAGTTCTTAATATTTCCACAAAAATTTCTAAGCAACCAGTTCACATTAATGACATGATCAATACTAAGTGGAAACCTCCATCATTGGGTTGGCTAAAAGAAAATTGTGATGGTTCATCTAAAAGCAATGTTGGGGCTGGTGGTATAATCCGAGATTACAATGGAAAGATCATCAATACCTTCATTGAAAATTTGAGGATTTAATTAAATAATTATGCTGAGGCTCGTGCCTTATGGAGGTTTCTTGTTCAGTACAAATATTTCCTAACCTAATCATCTTTGAAGGTAATTCCCTTGTTGTGGTTAATCATGCAAAAGGTTCCTCAAAACTAGGTTGGAATATTCAAAATATTATTAAAAAAATTCAAGCCATTCTCAGGCAACTTCCCTTAAGTACAGTTCAACATGTCTTCCGTGAAGCCAACGTAGTTGCTGACACTTTAGCTAATTTGACAATAAACCAATCTGATTGCATTATTTGGTAAGACTGCTTTCCGAAGGATTTAATCAACATTGTTCAAAAATAAAATGAGCAAGTTTCTTAATAATCACAAAAATATCAGCAAAGGTGTTTTTTTCAATGTCATAAGGTGTTTTTTCAACACTGATGTCTTTCCTTTCAAGTGTTTTTTCAACACTATTATTAGTTCCACTAAAGGTGTTCTTTTTAATGCTATAAGGTGTTTCCTAAACACCCTTTTTCTTTTGTCTTTGGTGTTTTGTCAACACCATTCTTTGTTCGTTTCAGGATCCCATATATTTCCTTTCAAATTGTGGGCTTTTTCAAAATTGCGGTTTTCATCACAAGGCTATTTTTTTCACCTCTATGCAAAACCTTCTCAATCTGACGAGTTTGTTAATTCATGGAATGATGGAATGGTTCATGTTAGAGGGCTTCAAATTGAGTTCCTGGATGCAGCTAAAAATATTACTAGCTGTGCTACTGAAGCCTTTCGCTCCAGAATCATCAACCATGTCTCAGAGGCGGTTGACCAACTCTTGGCAATAGCCAATATGATCAAGGAAGTTGGGTTTATCTTCTCTCTTAACTTCAAGGAATTGCAGGATCTTCCGACGTCGCTCAACACTCTTCTCACTCATAATAAAAATAATGCTACTGAAGATGGTGATAAAGCCTAGTAGTCTTGGGTTCTGGGTTAGTGGGATTTTTTAGTTTAGTTTCTGTTACTGAACCTTCCCTATTTTATCAGATATTACCCTGGTTTCTTTTTGTTATAAAAAAATGTTATTGGAATCTTCTGTTTTGTTTTTTTGTGTTCCCCTGAAACTAGCACAACTCTTCCCTATGTCTATGGGGGTTGTTCTATTTTTGTTTCTTCGACGCTAGATAATAGTCTTATGTAAATAGGGATTGGGACCCTTCAACCCAACGATATTAATAAATTTTATTACCTACCAAAAAAAATCATATTTAATATTTTTTTATGATTAATATATTTTATTTCTTTTTTTTGTTAAATATATTTTTAACTTTATTAAAGTGTTATATTTCCACAATCAATTTTTAGATATTATTTTGATTAAGAGATAAAATCTCAATTGGCTAGTTGCCTTTTAAAATTTGAATATCATCAAGATAAAGATCAATATTGAATAGATTATTTATTACCTTATTTCATTTATTTTATATATATATATGTTCACATTTCTAAGAGATTGCCTCCAATAATAAATGATGAATATCAACAATAATATTATTTTTTATCTAATCCCCACATCCATTTTTGTTGATAGCATTAATGATAATTTGTGAATCCCCCCAATTGAAATATATTTCCATCATTTTTCTATTGCAATTTTAATTTTTGTAAGAAGTGCCCTAGCCTCTCTATAGTTGTTAGTTGAAGTTTCATATGATTTTGTGTAAGTGGGAAGAATTTTGCCTTCAATATTTTAGAAAACATTACCTTCATATTTTTTTTATAAGCACCATCAATTTTTTTTTAAAGTAGGGTTTTGAAAGGGCTGCCATTTCCCTTAGTACAATAGATCACGTCAATTAGTCATATTGAGCTATATGATCCTTTTAGTGCCCATAGGATTTGAACTTTGGTATTGGTTGCATCACCTATATGTCTCAACCATTGAAAAGGCTTCATTGGCACCATCAAAGTTAATTTTGATATACTTAAGTTTTAGATAGTTTCATATTATCCTAGATCAAAGTAGATCCTTTATTTTAGTGTCATTATTGCATATGATCTTTTCAAGTATGTTCATATCATGTAACCAAGTTGTTATCACCTCTCTTTTTTGCATTTGAGGCTTCCTATGATTAATACCATATATGTCAACATTTTGCAAGCGAGGCAATAATACAGATCTAAACTTGGACATGATTTTGAGATTTATTTTAAAAAAAATTACTATTTCTTTTAAGCCATTAATTCCAACAAATAATGACATGACCAATCCTCCATAGAATACATAATGCGTTAGCTTTTTAATGTTGACAGAGCTATTGACTATATTTTTATATTTTAAAAAAAAGTAACTTTCAAAGGTGTGAACAATAAGAAGTAGTCTGATGTTTTAAAATCCTTCTGCATAAAGCACATCTGAAAGGTCCATAATATCCTCTTCTTGGTAGACCCAATGTTGTAAGAATCTTACATTGAAATGCTAACTAAAAGAATGAAAGGTCCATGACATCCTCTTCCTGGTAGACCCTTTGTTGTAAGAATCTTACTTTGAAATGTTAACTAAAAGAATGTTGAGGTCCAAAGCAAAGTCTCTAGTGACCAAACATTCTTTCAATTTTTTTTTGGGAGTATAATTATATAGTTAGATGTGACTGAGTTTATGTAAAAGGAAAATAGCAACCCCCTCAAATATCTCTCTTTTTATATATATAAAGTAATTAAGAAGTAATGAGGATTTTAACGCGACTTTATAGATCATAGAGTCAATCCGTTTTATTAAATATATGTTTATTCAACCAAACTTTAATTATGAAAACATGTTGAATTCTACCCCTATTATATTTGAACCTTGAATCTCTTATTTACACCTTCTACGTAAATAATATAGCATAAACACCTCTTTTCATTCCTATCTATTTAGATATTTATATTAAAAAAATTATATATAAGATTTGGTGAGTGTGAGAAATCTTTAGGATGGATGCTCATCCCACCATGACCTCTCATAAAGGTGAGAGCTGTGCTTATCAATAAAGACCAAACACACAGCCACATACCCACCCTTTCACACTCGTAACTACGATTTGAATCTTAAACCTTCTGAAAAAACCAAACTTAAAAAAATTATATTTATATATATAACTTAAAAATTATTTAAAATTTAAATTAATTAAAAATATCAATTGGAAAACCACCATGTCAACTAGATTCCCCATTGTATACAAATCAAGGAAAACCCCGCCTAGAATTTGAGTTTGCTTTTGCTTTTGGGCATTTTGTTACGTTTTCTTCCTTGTCAGCACTATCCCTTTAACCTTTTTGCCTAATACAAAGCACTTGTGGCCCACCGTTACACGTTAAAGTTATTCGTTATGTCCACTCCAACCATCTACTTTCACCCATTCTTACTGCATCACACTCAACCAAGGTAAAAATAAAATTAAAATCTAAAATGTAAAGGAATAATTTCTCATAGCTAATTTTTTTAAGTTTTAATTGTTTTTATAAACTCTAATTTGTTGAGTAAAATGGAAGTTAACTGAAAAAATTAAAATTCTAGTTATAGATTAGGTTAGTGTGAGAAACTCTTACTAGTGTTAGGCATCTCTATTTCAATTATGACCTCTAGTGAGGGTGAGAGTTGAGTGAGTTGAGCTTATCAGGAGGGTCAAACACACAACCATACACATCCTCCCTCCCTCGCACTAACCAAGGTCAGTGTTGAACCTTGGACCTTCCAAGAGCCAAAGTTCTAATATATATATATATTAAAGTTCTAATATCTTTAAATATATGACCTGGTGAATGTTAAAAAAAATATTTAAATTTCAATTCACAAGCTTGTATAACGTGTAATTTTTTTTTGGTTTTTTTTAGAGAACTTCAATAAAGCCCAGACTACTGGATAAAAATAAAATCAACTAAAACTTCAATAAAGCCTAGACTGCTGGATGCGGGCAGTTGCCCTAGTGGCTAAGATGATGGTTGTTTCTTAAGTAGTCTTGTGTTCAAACCCTTTGAGGGTGGTTGTTGATGTAATTTGTAAACGTTCTCCTAAAAAAATCAACTAAACTTTTAACTATCTGAACACTCCAAAACTACCAATTAACCTATTCCTTTTTCACAATAATTTCATATACTTCCAAATACTTAAAAACTACCAACCAATTTATTATTTTTTCACAATAATTTCCTATACCTACTTCACATGTGTTGTGTTATTATAAGTTTAAGACTTCTTAAGTTTCCGTGCACTCCCAAATTAGAAGAGTTGCATATGTGAAAGAATACATGGATGAAACAAATAATTTCCTATACCTACTTCACATGTGTTGTGTTATTATAAGTTTAAGGCTTCTTAAGTTTCCATGCACTCTCAAATCAAAAGAGTTGCATATGCGAAAGAAAGAATACATGGATGAAACAAAATCAGAAATGGATGAAACGCTGGGAAATCAACATAAATGAACGCCCAAATGTTAACAGAGACATAAAAACTTATATGAATGAAAAGTTCAGAAGTGGAATATGGAAAAATACAAGCAGGAAAAGACAATATTATATTGCAAATTTTAACCCAACGTATGACCACAAGGAAAAAGCGTATACAGGCGCTGAAATCAAATGGAAGGAAAAAATCCTCATTGCTCAGATAAGGACTAGCTCTCATAGGTTTAAATGTGAAACAGGGAGATGGACAACGCCCAAAGAACAATGAGAAGAAAGGATATGTACTCTATGCAGCACGAGGGCGATGAGAGACGAGAGGAACATTTCATCTATAAATGCCCGAATTTTTCAGATATCCGTGACAAATACAAAGAAACACTTGAGAACGGGTTTATGGCGGATTTATTTGAAGACAGTAAAATAAAAAAAGTTGGAGAATTGCTAACCCAAATCAGCAGGAGAATAATGAACAACATTCTCAAAGGAGAATAATGAACAACATTCTCAAAGATATTAAAGATCATATGATATGATTTGAGTAATTGTACTTCCATATTTGAGATCCCATAGACTATATTTGGGTCTCGAGGACGTAATTAAAATCTTTCATTTCATTTCAATTAAATATATACTTTGAGTTTTTGAACATTGTTTCACAATATCTTAAAGAACGTATTTAAATACATTGATTTTTATTATATTTTTTAAAAAACGGTATTTTATTTATTTATTCTTATAAAACTGAAGCTTAAATATCATAAATTATGTTCATCCAAACCTTATAAGGGACGGAGGTCCAAGGTTCAAATCTCGGGCCTCGTTGGACTGAACGTTTGTCTTTTTCCTGGTGCTTTCAGCGGCGTAAAAGGTTTAAAATGATTGTGGCATGGTGGTTATAAGGGCGGACTACGCGAAGATCTATGTGGCGGTTTCTAGGACGGACAACGCAGAATACTGTGGCGGCCATAAAAACTGCCCGAATTCGTGGCGGCTACCAATTCCACCATGTAAATTCGAAAAAAAAAAAAAATATCATAAATTATACATTGACACATGGTGTTTTTTTTTAAATGTTGGTGATGAAATGTAATTTACTTGGATTCAACTCTTTCTTTGATCACGAATTAACCACAAAACTATTTAAAATAATTTAATTTTAATTTTTAAAATATAAAAAATTATATTTAATAATTTATAAGGTTTAAATATTATTAAAAATATAAATATAAATTTTAATATTTAATATTTATAAATAAGTTTTTTTATTGTAAAAACCTACATTAGGCGTCCTACAATGACAAGAAAGTCAGCCACGCCGTAAACAATATTAATATTTTATTAAAAAAAATCACATTAAAAAAATTATCCGCGGACATTAAAGGTTACGGTGGATTTAAAATATTTAAAAAATATTTAAACTATTTAAACTAAAATGGTGACCAAACTTTCTAATATTATTTGCTTCTCTCCTTGAGCTCTCCGCATCTTTGAAACTCTAAGTTTTTGCAAGAGCAGCACACATATATAGGCGCCTCAAGATTGATAAGCGTTTATAGATATATATATTTTATATATTTAAACTAATTATATAAAATTATTTTAATAATTTTTGTTTTAAATTTTAAACACAATAGACCTCTTAAGGCTAATAATTTATTTGTACACGTGTTACAGCCGCTAGTTTGTTATACAACCATATATTTTTTAAAGTTTCCTTTCAACGTCCAACATGAATTTTTTTTTTTTAAGTAATGTTACCTTTGGTACCACATTTTTTTAGAGTATATTAATAGGGAGTATTCATTTTTATGATTTTAATTAAAGTAATTGAGATGAGGAAAGATGTTAGGAAAGATGTTCTTATTGATAAGTTTAGTTCTTGATTTTATGAAAAATCATAGTTGGATGGAAATGCTCAGCCCTATGTATCAGTTGTAAGAGTTTTTACACTAACCAAATCAGAAAAAATATATTGTTAAAATATTACAACGGAAATAAACTTGAATAGGCCTCAAAGGGTTAGGTGAATTGGTTGTCGTCTGTCTGCCTAAGCACTTACCCAAAAGAGACCTAGGTTCAAATCTTAGGGGCATGCTTGTTTGTAAAGGTAGTAGTTAAGAATTTTTACACCAACCAAATCAAAAACCATATTATTAAAATGTCACAACGAAAATAAACTTGAATATGCCTCCAAGGGCTAGGTGGATTGGTAGTCATCTGTCTGCTTAGACACTTACCCATAAGAGACCTAAGTTCAAACTTTGGGGGCATGTTTGTTTGTAAAGGTAGTAGTCTGCTTCAAATCCCCTAAGCGAGACATAGTCCAATGGTCCTCTTCACGTTAGGTTATAAAATAACCAAATAATATAGGCTTGTTGGGAGTAGCCCATGTAACTTGAACCTTCACTTCACAGTTACTAAAAATAATGTGAATGTAACCAACTCCCTTATATATCCAAAAATAAATAAACTTAATAGCTAACAGACAATTGCCCTAGTGGCTAAGATGGTGGTTGTTTCTTAAGTGTTCTTGTGTTCAAAACCCCTTGAGGGTGGTTGTTGATGTAATTTGTAAACGTTCTCTTAAAAAAAAACTTAATACCTTTATTTATTTAAGTGATATAAAATGACTTCATAGAGGCTTCATTTATTTAAGTGATATAAAATAACTTCACATAAACTTGTTGGTAGTAACCCATGTAATTTGAACCTTCACTTCAATGTTACTAAAAATAATGTGGATGTAATCAACTCGCGGGCATGCACATTCTAGGGCAAAGGTAGTAGTCTGACTAGAATTCGCTAAGTGTACGTCAACTTGATGACGGCGGTACCAACCCTAAGCCACGAAGGGTCTCCCTCACTCTGGGTCATGTTTACTGAGGCGAAGTAGGAGTTATAATAGTAGCTCCATGATTTGACGCTACGACTGGAGGCAATATGATTTGACCATGTGACCGGTTGTTCAAAAAGGAAAGGCAGTTACCAATTCCCTTGTGTATCAAAAAAAAATTACCTTTATTTATTTAAGTAATATAAAATAACTTCATAGTTATTCAAAATAATGTGGATGTAACCAACTTTTTTATATCCAGTAGTTGCAGCAGAAAATTCTTCCTTAGAGAATGCTCCTATTATGGAATTCTCTGCTGAGGACTCTAGGGGCAATTTAGGTTTGATTCCAATGTCTGAGGATGTTAACATTAATCCTGATAATGGATGGACTAAAATTGATTCAAATAAAAGGAGAAGGTCTAAAGATTCTGAATCGAAGGATTCTTCAATAAGAGCCTCCAAGGCTGCAGCTAGGGGAAGAAATAATAATTTTTACAATACCTCTTAAATGTTTAAGTTGGAACGTTTGGGGTTTGGAGTCCCCCGAGCGAAAATATGCTGTTAGGAATTACATTCAGTCCTTTGGTAAATTGGATTGTATTATGTTACATGAGGTTAAAGCTACTGGTTTTCTTCTTCATTCTGCCATGAGAGTTATATGGAATCATGCCTCTTATTTCAGTACCTTTCATAATCCTGGTAGGGGAGGTTCTGTCATATTACTTTCTCCCTTTTGGGCTTCTAAAATTATAAGTCATGGATGTTCACCTTGTAATAGATGTGTGTGGATTATTTTACAATCCAACACCATGAATTTTGGAATATGCTCTATATATGCTTCAAATGACTATAAGGAAAGGTGTATGTTATGGCAATGGCTTTCCTTGTTGCCGGATATACCTTGGCTCATTTGTGGAGACTTTAATATGGTAGAATCTAATGAGGATAAAATGGGAGGTTTGCCTGTCTCGTGGAAAGGTAATGAGGATGAAATGTGGTTTAATGTTAAAACTAAGTTTAATCTTGTTGACCCCTTGGCTGGTTCCACAAGACAAATTTTTGATATCTGGTTCACCTGGAGTAATCTTCAACAAGGTGATAATAGAATTCTGTCTCGTCTTGATATCATCGATGATAATGTAATTCATACGACAGACTTGGGCGTCTGCAAGAGATGATGTTGGTCATCTGGATAGTTTATTCACTCATGGATGTTTTATAGTTTGTATATGATTTCGTTTTGGTAGCCTTCGGCTGTAATCTTGTAAATTCTGTTTTTTAATTTATACAAGTAAACGATTTCTTATTTAAAAAATAAAAAATAAACTCAATACCTTTAAGTGATATAAAATGACCACCATGTGTTAATGACCACCATGTGTTTGGTTTAAAATCTAAAGTAAAGAAGGTGAATTGAAAGAGACGCCTTCTCAAACATAGTTAGAAAATGGGAAAAAAAATATCATAGTCGTGAAACAATTAATTATGTGTTTTAATATTAAGAATTAAAAAGATATGATGATTCTAAACTAAAGAAGATGAATTGAAAGATACGGCTTCCCAAACATAGGTATAATTAGCCGAAAAAGAATATCATAGTCGTGAAACAATTAATTATGTGCTTTAATATTAAAAAATACGATGATTCTACACTAAAGAAGATGAATTGAAAGAGACGCCTTCTCAAACATAGGTATAAGTAGCCATACAATGGGAAAAAAAAATATCATAGTCGTGAAACAATTAATTATGTGCTTTAATATTAAGAATTAAAAAAAATACGATGATTCGATGCCCAAGTCTACCGTATTTCCTTCCTTTGTAAGGAACCTTACGTATAAATGTAAAGGGGACGACTCCTTCGAAGAAACTACAGAGTTTGCAACGTCGTAAGTGAGAACCTTCGTCTGAGTTTCACGTGTATTGAGAGGGAAGGGAGAAGGAAGTAAATTGAGAGGGAAGGGAGAAGGAAGTTTTCCTTCCTTAGCAATGAAGTTCATAGAAACTTCCAAAATTTACGTAAATTTGTATTTTTTAAAATAATTTATTTGGTATATAGAAAGTTTTTATACTCTTTAGTTTATTGGAAAAGACTTAATTTATTGGTTATCCGGGTTTGAACTTAAGTTTTTTTTAAATAATATTATTGTTAAGATTTTATTAGAGTTTTTTTGGGTAGCAATAGTGGTAGGGTTTAATTTATCAACATTGTTTTTTTTTTTTATCACTTTTTTCACTCGTCTTTTCTAAATTTTTCTTACCAAATATTTTTATCAAATAATTAAATAAGTTCACAAATTTTTGACGTCTTTATTATTATTTAGCATCAATACAAATTAATATTTCATTGATCTTTGTTTCATCCATGTATTTTCTTTCTTCTATTCAATTTTTTTTTTAAGCTTTATTCTAATTAAATCATAAAAAATTGTATTCAAATTAAATGTTTTTTTAAAAATATTTTTAAATTAAAACTTTTATGTTGAATTTGTTAATAGCCAACTTCTCTTTACTTTTTATTTGTTTCCATCTTAAGTCTAATA
This sequence comes from Wollemia nobilis, assembly GCA_028583015.1. Lineage (NCBI taxonomy): Eukaryota > Viridiplantae > Streptophyta > Pinopsida > Araucariales > Araucariaceae > Wollemia > Wollemia nobilis. The sequence continues at coordinate 835,318 of JAQPPZ010010078.1, read as the reverse complement.
TATTGTAAGCCCAAACTTTATACGCATTCATCACTATCAATATGACTAATAGTCATCTAATTAACTCTCCGCAAAAGTAGTAGAGGCAAAGGTGAAGTTCTATGTTTAACTTATGTTGAATTCTTGACTGTTATTAACGTTTAGTTGAGTTGTGATATATGTATAAAAATAGTTGGTCTATTTGATTTCTAACTATGTTGAATTCCTCATTCCGTTAATATTGAGTTGAGTTGTGATATATATATAAAGATAATTGGTCCTCTTGATTTTTAACCTATAGTTATAGTTATGATACTCTTTTACAAACTATATATATATATATGTATGTGAGAAACCTCTACAACCAAGCTGAGGAGTCTCCTCCCAACCATAACTCTTCGTAAAGCCAAGAGCTATGCTTATCAATAGGGAATTTAACACACAACCACCACACACTCATCCCCTCACACACTCGCCCACACTGCGATTTGAACCTTGGACCTCTTAGAGAAAAACCAAAGCCCGAAACGTTGTGCTGTCCCCTAAGACTACTCTGTTACAAACTATTATTTTTAATGATTTATTTTATTTTTATAAAAGTTCAGGGAATTTAACACACAACCACCACACACCCACCCCCTCACACACTCCCCACGCCGCTGTTTGAACCTTGAACCTCTTGAAGAACCCCTCGAACTACTCGTTTACAAACTATTATTTTTAATGATTTTTTTTTATACAAATTCACACACTACGCCCGACCATAATGGTTTGAACCAGGGTTTCCTGAAAAAAAATCAAAACTTTACTATTAAAATGATTCAAACTTTTTAATAACGTTTTATTCTACTTTAATACTTACTTTTCATAGTCTTACTTTTATTTTAAAATGTAAAAACAACACTATTTCTTCCCAATGTTCTCTTCCATTCTTATGTGGCTCAAAAAAAATAATATTTCCAAATAATAAAGTCTTCATGCTAGTCAAAAGAAATAGGCCTGCCCGTAACCATTGTCTACTTTATGGGAATTCAATAATTTCTCTTTGGTTTTCCCTATTTGGATTGAATGGATTAAAGGTTTATACAATGCACGAACTAAATTTGTTTTTATATACAATATTACCGCTTTGAAAGCAAACCAAATTTTAAAAAACTGACATATTGGAAATAACGCCAGAGAGAAGACTTCTATGGTTCCACCATAGGATGTGGGGAATACCATCAAATTCGTAGTTCCCTTGCAGTAGAAGAAAACCACAAGACAGTCAATACTTACCCTCAGCATTCTAATCACAACTTGGGTGGTAATTGCAGTACGGTTCACGCTCATTACATCTTCCTCTTCACGAAGAATCATTTTCCAAATAAATTATTTGCTCAGATGCAGAGACCCCATATTCTATATACTACGTACTGTAAAAGCAAAGTGATATACTTTGGGCGTATAACTACGTTTCACGTATGTATGGATAGGACGAGTAGGCCCGCTCCTCTTTTTTTTGAGTCCAGGGGCGGGGAACAATAAATATCAGGGCAAAAGAGGTAACCCATCTAGGAAAACAATAGATCTGATGATGGAGGATTTCGACGAAGACTATGCGTTTCGGGAGCAGATGAATGAAGCCCTCGCTGCTTCCTGCAAGTTGTCCTCTTCAACTTGGGATCCAATGGACTCGGAGTTTGTAATAGCCCTGCGGTTCCAGCAAATGCTCGAGAATGAATTCACTGATTCCAAATCCGAGCGATGGCAGGATGCCCAACAAGATTTTCAAGAATCCACAAAATCTTCAGAGCAGGAATTTTCGGACATCGACGATTTTGGCAGCTGCGAAGGAGAAGAAGAAGAGGATGAGGAGGAGGAAGAGTGGAGAGATGCAGAAGGATCTGAGGAGGAATATGGGGAGAATGAGTGCTGTGGGTCCTGCGACGTCGCAGGTTCGAGCCACAGGGGGTCTCGGCTCGAGAGATATTACAGGTTGCTGTTCAAGGGCATGTCTGAAATTCGGTCGCGGCAATTGGGTAAGAGCTGTTCCGGCATAGGAGTCGTGATACAGGACCCAAGCGGCGGAAACCTGAGCCAAGTGCAGAAGAAGCTCGACTTTTATGTGGAGGGGACCGTGGCCGAGCATCTCGCCCTCATGGACGGGCTCGTGGCAGCGCTGGAGCTCAGGGTCTCCTGTGTGCAGGCCTTCACGGATTCGGAGCTCGTGTATGATCAGGTAACTTTTAGGCCATAGTTAATGCAAAATCTCTGTGGTGAAAAACCCATTTGTAGGAAGTGCATCCGACGTGGCAACCCATGTGGGGAGTGTTTACTCCATGGAAACCCAATACCGATATGCGGGAACATCTTGCCCTTTATCTCTCTGTAGGAAGTCCATCTGATGTGGGAGACCCATTCATTACCTGTCCGCAGCAACTCCCCTCCACCCATCTGTAGGGAGTCCGTTTTATTTGGCAACCCCATCACTGCCTTTTGAGGAATTTCAGCTGATTTGGTTGGCCATGAGCTACATCCGACGTGGCATGCCCATCCAACAGCTGATGGAACTCCACTTGATGCCACAAGCCCATTACCTATCTTGAAGAACTCTATCCAATCTTGTAGGGCAAGCCTTCCTGCCAAGTAGGCATAAGTGAGACTGCTGGGCTTTTACTGCTTCATAGGGCTGGGGTAATTCCTTTTGTGGTTGTGTAGTCACCGGTGATCAGGATGAACAGATGTATATTTCCTGCAGGATATTTTCTTCTCAACCGACTTCTGATCTTGGGTATCCAAATAAGCATGGCCTAAGTCTATTGCCACTATGCAAGAATTCCATCTGATGTGGCATGCCCATGACTCATCTCCATGGACTCCATCTGACGTACTAAATAAAATTTTATCAGATAGAAAACAGGCTCAGCTTTGAATATATAAGTATTAGTTCAGCGTGCGGGAAATCTACAGACCATAAGGAGAAGTCCATTGGTAGAAAACTCATTTTGAAACGGACCTTTGTCTTTGAGCCCGCATATTAAACACACATGCAAAATAACATATTTTTCAAATAATTAATGTTGGATTTCTTCCTAGAATCTTAAGCTAGAAGCCGAAATCGTTACAATTGGTTTGGGCTTGTCCCATTTTGTGTGCATTTTTCAAAAGTTAAGTCCATCAATTGGTTAGAATCCAAAATAGGCCATCCTCTTAGATTTTAGCTGATTTTATCATCCTGCAGCCAACTAGCCAAAATCCATATAAAATTGTTTTTCTGGGGTCTTACAAAGGACTTATTATGTTTGGTCTGGACCAAGTGGACGGTTAATGTGTTAGCTATTTCTTTTTGCCTTAACTGGATTTTTGTTGATTGGCATGTACTAAGTGAAAGCCTGATTTGGGCTTTGAAATGTTTAACTCGGTCTACCTGGTTGCCATTTGTTTTCAGATAGCCCGAGGCCAAAAGCTTGAGAATCAGCTATTGCTTGCTGTACGACAACGGCTTCTGGAACATGTTCGGAAATTAGATAGGTTTGTCCTAACATTGGTTCCTAGAAAGGAAATCAGAAAAGCTCGCTTTTTGGCAAAAGAAGCAATTGTCACACCCAGTGCTTTATCAAGGAGTGTTGATCTTCGAGATGCATCTCAAGCAGAAGATTGCATGATTTGTTGTGAAGAGAAGGTACCATGGGAGATGGTTACAGTGAAATGTTTTCACAAATTCTGCTCTAAATGCATGATAAGATATGTAGATAGCAAGTTGCAGGCTTCTCAAGTTCCAATACGTTGTCCTCAAATGGATTGTGAGCACTACATGAGTGTAGATGAGTGCAAGGCTTTTCTTCCAACTGCTTGCTATGAAGCATTGCTAAAAGCTCTTGCAGAGGCAAATATTCCTGATTCAAAAAGGGTGTATTGTCCATATCCAAATTGTTCAGCCCTGTTTGATAGGGGACTCGATGTTGCTACAAGAGCAAGCTCATCGAGTAATCCAGAGGATACTTCAATTGGATGTGTTGAATGCCCAGAATGCCACAGGCTTTTCTGTGCTGATTGTTGTGTGCCATGGCATTCATCAATGAGTTGTGAAGAATACCAAAGCCTACCAGATGATGAGAGAAACTCTGAAGATGTAACATTGCATTGCCTTGCACAGAATAGACAGTGGAGGCGTTGTCAGCAATGTAGGCGAATGATTGAGCTCACACAGGGTTGCTTCCACATGACGTGTTGGTATGCATTCTATCCTTTCTTCAGAATAAAAATTGATCCGTAGTTGGTAACTTTGTAGCATTTGATAATATATCATTTTCCAAAATTTTCTTTAATATTGGGTTAATTTTTGGCAAAGTAACTGCTTAGAAGTCACAAATAAAAAGGTCTTTAACTCCAGGCTACCAATACATTATCTTGACAAATCATTTTATTTGAATTTTCATTGAAGACAAGTTTCAAAGATGATTTGAGGTCCAATTCATCTCTTGCAGAGAGAATTTTCTGTTCTTATATTGTGATTTGTTTGTTTTTGGTAGATTTGTCCTCTTTCTTTGTGGAATATAATATAGTTGCCCTGTTTTTAAAGCTTAAATTAGTTTGCTAGAATGATATTCCACCCTCCTCCCCCCAACCCCCCTCAAAAAAAAAAAGAAAAAGAAAAAGTAAGCTTACTTGTAAAGTTAGATTGGTTTCCAATTCATTTTCCTCCGATTATCCATTTAATTCTAATTTTCATGGATGGAATTTAAAAAATGCTTGGCAAAGCAAAGGCATTTACTTGGCATATGTATTTGGAAAATAGAAACTAAAACTGGATAGCTAGAGAAGTCTCAGCCTGGTTTACCAATTTCATTTGTAAAAAGCATCCAATGCCATAAACTTGAGTATTTAAATAGGCCGATCCTTGAGTGTGTTCCCAGGTTATGGTTGATATGTGCCTTGTGTTTGGATTCAAGGCAAAGCTCTGTCACACTTTGGAAGTGTAGTGTGTGCCTAATGTTTTTTCTTGAATGTTCTTGCCTTTTTCTTACAGATTAATTCCACATAGGGCCTTGTAACAGGGTTCGTTGATTATCTCAAATAAAATTTGGATTTTCATGCTTTTAGGGAAATAAATGATGGAAAATAGGTTTACATCTAGCATAAGTGGTGAAAATTGCTTGCTTGTTAGCTGCTGTGAAAGAACTTAATATTAAGGCTATCAAGAGATTCTGCTTTTGGACATATTTGATAAAAGCTTCTTTGAGATAAACAATCAGTGTTTCTTGCCCTAGTTTCCAATAACTTAAAAAAAAAAAAAAAAAAACAAAGATTAGGTTTTGCTGACGATAAGAAATTATCCTTGTTGCTTGCATACATCAGTGTGTTTAGCTTTACAATCACATTTCAAATAGAAAAACTCTGTTCTGGAAATCATTGAATTTATGTCCAAGACTGTGAGAGAGATACCTGAGTGTGATACTCTAGCACCTGTTCATATACAGACAAAAATGAAGTAAGATGCTACCATTGACTTGAGTAGATTTTCACTAGTGCTCTTCCTTTCTACTTCTGAATCATATACTGTGATACACTTTGATTCTCTATTCCCTTTTTTTCAAACAAAAGAGACCAAAATGCAAGAATGTACTATGCTAATAATTTTTGACTAAGAATAACTTAGCCTCACTCTTTTTTTTTGATGAGTAATACTTCTTATACACATCCGCCGTGGGGATTGAACCCGGGTCACATCACCAATAATGCAAGTGGCGTCCTTGCCGGTATACCACACTCACGCGGATTAGCCTCACTCTTAAGGACACATGGAAAGCTGATTTGATTAGGTTACACTGTATTTAATATTTGCCTTCAAATTTTGGAGAACGTATAATTGAGTAAAATAAATACAAAGCTATAAATGTGTGAAATCAAGGGTTTCAAAAGTTAATATCAATATTATAGAGATAGAATATCCTATTCCTATTTGGTGATTTTTTGAAATCTATCAGATCTAATTCTCTTATCAGGAATCTTTGCCACTTTGTTTAAATTTGAATTGGACTTGGTGATGTAGATATCCCTAGATATCACCCTCATAGACACCAGAGTAACCATCCTCTAATAGTTATCACTTTCTATGATTATGTGTTATTTTAATATATATATATATTCCACAGGCTGAACACTTTTCTGAAACCGTCTGAAACCTTTTTAGAATCATCTTGTTGCTTTGGAATAGGGTTAGTCTGAAATCACATAAAAATGCCCTTAATTTTGATTCTGTTAAATGCAGCCACTAACTCAAGAGTACTCCATTTGAACTGCAGGTGCGGACATGAATTTTGCTATGCATGTGGAGCTGAATATAGAAATAAGCAACAAACTTGCCAGTGTTTGTACTGGGATGAGCAAAATATAATTAATCGTTCAGTACCAAATGATGCATCAGGTTGGACATTATTCAGTGCCCCATTTGACCATTACACTGATAGTGAGCAATCACAATTGGCCGTGTTGCAGAGATTTCTTTCCGAGGACTTTCCTTTAAGTGATCCATTGCAAAATCCCTTCAGGTCACATTTCCAAGAAGAATCAGTTGACAATGCAATTCGTGATCTTCATCGAGTACCTTTGCTCGGAAGTTTTGTTTCAGCAATAAGTGGTTCTTCATATGAACACTTTCCTTTCCATTGAATCCATTTCTTTAATATGGCATTGGATGCAATGCAGTTCAACTAATATTGCAATACTTGAAGGACACGTAATTGTGTCTGATTGTATTCACTCAACATAGTATGTGACCATCAGAGCAAACTAAGTCTCTGAGGTTAGCAATCCAAATATCCTCCTTCCAATACAGTAAAATTTCAAATTTGTGAATTCACGTTCTCATGTTCATAGTGTTGTCTTCTCTAAGAGGTTTTACCTTGGTGAGAGGACCTGATATTGAACATTGGCAGTAATCAGCTTTTCCTAAGTGTCTTGATGGGATGGGTAAAAATCTTCATTCATTTAAAAATGAATGAGTCATTGCCTCAAGCTTGGAAAAATTGAAGTTTAAGACAGGCAGGTGTAATAATTATATTGTAAATCTTAAAATGTTTTTGAAGTAACTCTACTGAAATTAAGATAACCATGTGGTTTTATGTCATAAGAGTATAATGCCCTTGATAAAGGTAATATTTTCCCTTGTTTTTAATATTTGTTAGTCTTAACTAGTGGCTTTCTTTCAATGGTTCCTTTCACAAGAGCAGTTTCAGCTGAGCTTTTGAATTTGTTGCTGAGTTGTTAGATGGCAGATCCGTCAACTGAAAAACAAGAGTTCCGTGGTATCTCTTACATTTCAGTAGCCTCACGTTACCTTTCTTGTTCCATATTTCAAAGTAAAGACAGTTCCCATTCATTATCAGTATTATGGAACACACTTTTACAATTTATACATGAGGTCATAGAAATTTAATAGGTGAACTTGTCCTGACATATTTCAGAAGATGCTTTTTCAAAGGAGTTAAATTTATAAAATTCCTTTGTTACACCTATGGCTTATGACATGCATGCAGAGGAATGCAAATTCACTGAGCACTTGCAATATTGTTTGGGTTGATCTTTTCCCTTCAATGTCAATTTAGAGAGTCCTATGTTCACATCCAGACTTAAGAACATCAGGTGCAGTGGACCAACCTTAAGAGAAAGGTTTGCTCATATAAGTTAAAACATTTGGACGTCTTATTTTGAATTTAACATGGTTCAAGAGTACGTTATCACCAGTCATTAACGGCCATGCTCTTTTAAGTTAGAACCTGTGGGCATTTTATTTGGAATTTCACGGGCTCAAAGAGTATGGTATCACCAGCCTTTGATAGCCATTTTTCTCTTAATATATGCATATTTGCCCGGCATATCATCTTACAAGATCATTTTCTAGTCAAAGCTTCTCTTCATATCAGTGATAATCTTGACTATGTCCTATGCGACTGAAATTAGAATAAAAGCTTTTTGTTCAAGTATGTTCGACTTTATAACTACAAGAATGACTCTTCAAACATGGTGCCTTAAGGAAAGAGATTGTTGTTCCACATGATGCCTAGAAATGGAGAATTAGAAGTGCTGGATCCTGATTGCTTCCTAGAAGTGATTGTTGAATCATGGACTAGGCATTTTCCTGTTGCCTGTGACTAGTTAGTACCTCCTTTGTTTGATTATTGGTTCCATGCACTTTTTTTGGAGCATCTCTTTGGTTTTTTTTCTTGTTTGCATCTTTAAATTACTGAGTATTGTTTTTTTTTTCGTTTAGCAAATAGTTCCTAATCTACCCTGGGGCCCCACACATTCACATGGAGCCTAACTGGTGGGGTTCAAACCCAGTTCCTTGTCCCAAGGCCTGTGCAATACTTAAGTATTGTTGGTAATATGTATGAAGATGCAAATAAATGCTCATTTACATATGCTAGCAAGGATTACGTGTTACATAAATGAATGCCATTGGAATTGATTATTAGTATAGTGATTCTATGTCAAGATTCGAAATATATCTCCCAAAAGATTTTAGAATGATATAAACCATAACAACGCAAGATGACTAACATTATCATGGTGAACTTTTATGTAAATGAAGCTGACTGCTATATATCTTATGGGCTACTATAGCTTGGAAACTGCACGCAATGTAATGTGATTTGTAGGCATAAAAGGACATTTACTGAAAAAATTTCTCCCAAAGGATTTGAGAATGACATAAACCATGACAATGCAAGATGACCTAACCTTATTATGATAAACTCTCATGTAAATGAAGCTGACTGGTATTTATCTCATGGGCTAATATGGCTTGGAAACTGCACAAAATGTGATGGGATTTGTAGGCATAAGAGGGACATTTATTGAATAAATCCCCTTTGCAAAGAGATTTTTGGAAACATATTTAATGTAATCCGAAAGAATAAGCTACTGTTTTTGGGGCATTCTTACAGAAGGAAGTTATAAAAGGATTTTGAGTATATGCACAGTTATGTTCTTCACGTAATATTTCATGTGACTGTTTTGTGGCTCTCTCAAAAGAACCTAGGAAAGGATTAGTGAATATATGTGCAGTTATGAACTTTACATATCAAAAGTATCTGAGGCCTTATTTTTGTTGTAGGATGGTTATTTTGACTAGCCTCCTATCAAGAGAATATATATATATATATATATATATATATATTTTAAAAATATGAAGTGGAGTATTTTAAACTGTTTACATTGAATTGAAACCATGTATTGATATTACAATAAATCATATTATTATGACATTTAAAACATTGAAATTTAGTATCTGCTGCAAGTTTATTGTAGTAGTAAGGGCTTTAGCTTCTCTTTAAGAGGTCTAAGGTTCAAACCTCATTCAGTATGAGGGACTGGAACCTTTCTTAAAAACCTGTATAAATTCATTGATAAAAAAATTAAAATTTAATAAATATTTTGTAAATTAAATAATTTTTTAAATAAGATTTTGGATAAGAAATAAGTTATTTAAAAACAACAAATAATATTACCATTTTCTAAATACGACTTCAGATAAAAAAATAAGTTACTTGAAAATAACAAATAATATTATTGAATTTGAAAATAACAAATAATATTATCATAAAAATTGAATTCTAGTAGATTATTTGCCAGCCAAACATTTTCGTAAGACTTCAGGAAGTTAACACATAAGTTGCTTAAGAAAAGAAACTTTGATTTTTTTAACAACAAACTATATTATCATAAACTTTATGGAAATTAGATCCTAATAAAATATTCAAGAGCCTATTATTTTCCCGAGTGGACTTTACATAAGACGTAAGTTGCCTGAGAAAGGAAATTTCGACTTTTACACTTTCCCAATCACAAGGGTTTCTCAATTTGCCAATAGGTGGATCTAACCGTTTGGAGGCGAAACTGATAACTTCATTGGGCATGCAATGGGTTTACTGATAAATCGATTGGGCATGCAATATTCGGAATAAGAGGCAGGGCCTGAAGGCCTTCTCCATCTTGTAGGCAAAATTATAATGCTTGTGTTTGTTCGTATCTGTCCTAATATGTTCCCTATTTATAGGTGGATGCCATTTGAAAGTTCTTCCAGAGAGTCCATAACTACCTTTACGACTTAGTGGTAAGGAAATTAGTTATAATACGCATAGTTTATATTTTATGATCAATGGAAAAGAAGTGAAAAAAAATAAAAAAATAAATGTCACATGACTGTATATTTTAAGCAAACAGAGATAACATTACGGGATTTTGGATCTTCCAATGGCTTCAAAGAATCTTATTGCCAGCTAGGTTTTTTAAGGGTAAAAGCAAGACTCAGAATCAATTCTCAAATTTTGGCTAGTTGGTATAGTTGGTATCGAGTGTTTGTTGATAGATGTTAAAAATTTTATTAACTTCATTTTTATCTAAAATTTTTTAGACAACCAAACAAAATAAAATTTTTTACACAACCAAACAAAATAAAACCACTTTTTTCAAGGACAAAACCTCTGCAAAAACATTCTAATAGTATTCTTCACTCTTGGATTTATATAAACTTATCTACATGGAACAGGCAACTTGTATGGCCTGAAAAGATAAGCATCTAAATTCTTCAAAGGGCTATACCCAAGTAGATTTAAAGTTTTACGAAACTTATCTACATGGAACAGGCAACTTGTATGGCCTGAAAAGATAAGCATCTAAATTCTTCAAAGGGCTATACCCAAGTAGATTTAAAGTTTTACGATTGTAGGTCCCAGACATGGCAAATTTTGAATATTCGAAGGCGTTGTAAATCAAAGTCTGTTTCTACCCTTTTCTATATCAAAATATCCATGCAGTAAATTAATATTTTAAATATCAAAGATCATTATCTTACAAGCAATTTAGTATTCTGACCGTACTTTGAAAAAGGCTGAGCCATCGTCACCTACCATGAAGCCTCCACTCTTCAAAGCGAATGAATAATATGCAACTCTCCCTTTTAGAAGTGGGAAGAATCTGGCACCGACCATGGGCAGGCGGGGATCGAACCCAAAACCTGTTTTGGAGACTAAAATGCCTTAGTCAGAATAGATTTTTTAAAGAAGCATTTTAAAATTCGAAGGTAGTGCTGTGAGAGTGCCGTATATAGACACGTCAGCAGAATAGAACATGGGAAAGACAAATTCTGTCAGTCTACGTATTTTTTGAGTTAGTGCCGTGAGATTGGGCTCTTAAAACAAAGTGTTGACGTACTTGATTGAAAAATGTAGACAATTTAATAACATAGATAATTATTAATTATTATTTTTTTTAAGAAAAGGAGTAGGTACCTATCTACCAAGTTGTTTTTAGACAATTTTATAACATAAACTGGGTATCTATCTACCAAGTTGTTTTTACTCAATTTTATAACATAAACTGGGTATCTGTCTACCAAGTTGTTTTTACTATTTATTAGAGTGTAGGATAGGTCGATATAGATAAGTTGATGTGATTTGATTTTAAGGATGGTAGGGTACATGTTGACTTTATCTAAATTTTAATGGGTTAAAATTTATAATGCTTTATAATGGAAGTGTTTAAATTTAAGATGTTAGGGATTCTTTATCCAACAAAAAGTTATAGTGTAGACTACAACCCCAAAAAATCAATCAGACAACTAATCTGTCTAAAGATGTTACCAGTTATTCTCTATCCAACAAAAAGTTAAGTGTAGACCACAACCGCAGGAAATCAATCACACAACTAATCTGTTTAAATATGTTATCAATTCTTTATGCAACAAAAAATAAAAAAATATAGTGTAGACCACAACAGCAGGATTAATAACTTCTATAATGTCAACAGACATTAGCTTTATCTTATGGTTATTGCCATCTAACCTTATTTTAGTAGTAATATTTTTTATATATATTTAGTGTGAAGGTTGAACTTACTTCATAAATAAAAAAGATTAGCTTTATCTTATGGTTATTGTCATCTAACCTTTTTTAGTAGTAATATTTTTTTATACATATAAAGATTAAACTTAAATCTCATCACCAATAAACTACACAGCAAATTGATAATGATAACAAATGTTAACATCACCTTATTGCCATCAATAGACACAATATGAAGGGTCTTTGTCCATCTATGATTAAGACAAAGCATGCAAAAACACATATGCCACTCTTATTTTGTGTATTTAAATAAATATTAATATTATTAATTTATATTTTTATTATTGGTGAAAGTTTAAATTATAAGATAATTATGTAGTTAAATATAATAATTTAATATATTATAAATATTCATAAAATTTTAATTGGATCAATAATATAATGTATGTTTAACCATGCAAAAATTAAGACTCATTTCAATTCTAATAAAAATATATAATTAAAAAAAAGAAAGTATCAAAATTACTCTAAAATTATTGAATGCATTTTAATATTAATAGCAATTGAACATTAGTATTGATTACAACAATGCAATGCTAGCAATTAAAAACATACGTATATGATAAAACAACTTGAGAATTATCTCTCTTGCTAAAAAGATGACTTGCCTTTAAGAGACTTGCTACGGCAATTTATGCCGAAATAGCGTGTATCAAACTATGTCTTTTCGTGGTATGATGTGATAAGCATATGAAAGGTGCTTACAAATGGTTTGGATTTTTTTTCTTAAATTTAATACTTAAACAAAGAAGTGATAGTGTGGTGTTAGGTTTGGTTTCAGGCCTCTCTCTTCTTATTTGATGAATATTGTAAAACATGTGTTTTTAGGTTAAGTTTCTCTTATAGGGTTTTGTATGCTTTTATTGTTTCTCTTAACAAAATAACTTTTTGGATATGGGTAAGTGAGAATTTTATTAAAGTAGATTGGATTATAAAACAATGGTGGAGAATAAACTAGATAAAATTTATCGACATGTTTTTTTTTTTTATTAAGAAATTTAAGGCTTGGTTATTTCACTTAAATGACCTTGGAATTTATGATTCTTTTGTCAGGACACATGTTTTCCATAACCAATTGTGGTTTACTTTATATCACTATGGATCTAATTGAAGAACACAAGCTTATACTGAGAGGAGGTGAACAGTATAAGATACAACATTTTACTTTTCTTTCCAAAGTAGTATTATCCAATGTTATCAATTGCAATAATGAAACAATACAAAGATCATCACACACATAAGAGACATAGATTTAACGTGGTTCACTTAATGTGGGCTACGTCCACAAAAAAAATATTTCTTATAAATTTTCTCAACAAATCTCTCGGGAATCAATTCCCTATTACAATGTTTATAGGCACCAACCCAAAGGAGATCTCAATCCTATGCCTAAGTTCATGGACCTCTATCCACAAGAGACCTGTGTCTCCACTCCTCTGGTTTGTGGAACTCTATCCATAAGAGACCTCTGTCTCCACTACTTTGGTTTGTGGACCTCTATCCACAGGAGACCTTTGTCCCCACTACTCTGGTTTGTGGACCTCTATCCATAGGAGACCTTTGTCCCCATTGCTTTGGTTTGTGGACCTCTATCCATAGGAGACCTCTGTCCCCTCTGCTATGGCTTGTGGACCTCTATCCACAGGAGACCTCTATCCCCACTACTCTGGTTTGCTCTAAGCTTTTACACAAGGCTTGCTCAAACCTGCTCCAAACCTACACAAGGCTTGTTCAATCCTATTCCAAACCTACATAAGGCTTTTTCAAATCTGCTCACCAATACCTACTCTCAACTTTGCTCAAATCTGGTCCAAGCCTACTCACAAGGCTTGCTCAATCTTTCTAAGCCTACTCACAAGGCTTTCTCAAATCTACTCACAAACACAGCTCAAATATGCTCCAAGCCTACTCACAAGGCTTGCTCAATCATGCTCCAAACCTACTCACAAGGCTTGCTCAATCATGCTCCAAACCTACTCACAAGGCTTTATCAAATCTTCTCACAAACACAACTCAAATCTACTTCAAGCCTACTCACAAGGCTTGCTCAATCCTGCTCCAAGCCTACTCACAAGGCTTGCTCAAATATGCTCAACAGAACCTGCTCAAATCTACCTCAACCCTGCTCATAAAACCTACTCAAATCTGCCTCAAACCTGCTCAACTTTGCCTCAATCCTGCTTATAAAACCTGCTCAACTTTGCCTCAAACCTGCTCATAAAACTTGCTCAGCTCTGCCTCAAATAATCTGCTCAAACTTGCTCACAAGTCTGTTTTAATATTTCCAAATCTTGCATACAAAATAATATGTCTATTTTCAAATTGTTGGCATCTCTGCCACATTCAAATTTTTTGTAAAATTTTGTTCAAGTTCTAAAGAAAATGCTATTTCTTCTTCGATACTCACTGTAAAAATTCCTGCTGCAGATTTTCTGTCTAAGGATCATTTTCACTCGGCATGTAAGCAAATGTTTTGGTTTATATTTTATCATGTTGATGCTGTGAAGGCTAGGTTTTGCCAAGCCTTCATAACAAGAGTTCTATGTTCAACACCCCTTGTGATGGGCGTGTGCATGAAAGTGTTGAGGCGTTTCACGTCCACATTTCAATTTAGGCCCCTTTACGACCGCAGAGGATCGTTTCAGGTAATATGAAGAGCGAAAACCCTTTTCAGGCTATGCCTTAGGCAAAAGAGAAATGTTTGGAAGAAAGCGCGTGGAGGGCCCCACTAATGGAAAAGGTTGTTTCGGGTAGGAGGTGCTCCGAGAAGCCCTTTTGGGCTTGCAATCAAGAAAAACTCACGTGGGGCCCAGTATCTTTCATGCCCATTATGGAGCGAAACTTCATTTCGCTACAAAAGGGGGCAAAAAGCAAAATATACCCTTTTTCAAAGTCATGCACTGGCCCGCCACACCACCCTGGAAACCAAGCATGGTCAAAGTCAATGCAGTCCATGTGGCACCAATGGATTCATCCAAATAGAGAGCTATTTCGGGGTTTCCTCTCCTGAAAGCCCTTTTTGGGCTACTTTTTGAGCGCAACGCTCATGGGGCCCGCAGTTCTAAGTTGACATTTTGATTGAAAGAGGTGGTAAGACTCTCTTTCGTACTTCTTTTGGGCGAAACTCCCCTGTCGCCTCTCCCTTTAGCGAAACCACCCCAAAGCACTTTTCAAATGATGAAATCCAATTTAGAGGGTGCACTTTCATTTGTTTAATGGCGGTGGGTGTAAGGGTGATCAAAATTTAATGCCCAAATATTTTAGGATCTGATCTTTGCCATTGAGGCAGTGTCGACAGTAAATCTTAGAAACTGTGTTGATGAGATGTGATGTTTCTAAAAATGGAGTCAGATGTTGCCATGCCTCATAACTCTTGAAGTGTCTCCAAATCAAATCCTTCCTGCCATGATGATGAATTATAGTTGAGCATTAATGTTTTAGAGGTGGAATCCTCTATAAAAACTAGCAAACTCAATGTTTTAAGGATGGACAATTTGCTTGAAATATTTGAAAACTCAAGCTCTGCTATGAATGCAAGGAATTCTTGGCTCTGATTCTAATCCACTTCTATGTGCAAATTTTCTGTCAATTATTTTTGTTAAATTTATTTCATTATTGAAAGGTTTAAATTCTATTCCTGAATTTAGCTGTCGATAAAGGGTGAATGTTGGAATATCCCTAGAAACTGCATGTTTAAGGAATTTTGGTTTTGGTTTTTGTTTTGATCTTTGTGTAAAATGCTGCTAGTTTGAAGTAAAATCTGTTGATCTTGCTACCTGTTCATCACCCTTTCTCAATCGGCTTACAACCCCTTTTTTGTTCCTTTATGTCATTTCCCATTCCTTTCTTGCTCTCTAAATTTGCAAACCAAAAGTAGTTAGTAAGGGAACCAACCCTCTCTGGATATTGGTACGGGAGGCATTTATTCCTTTCAACCTTTCAATATTGACCGGGTCTAGGGTGCATAGATGAAACATTCTATAACTAACGCAGATTCTTGACCAATAGTTTCTGGCATACCCGGTGGGACGCAAATGTTCCACCTCCAAGAGTATTAAGACTTGATGTTCATATTTTTGCTTGTTAAATTAGAACATCTAGTGACTCAGCTGAACCTAGAAGCCTCCAAATATTGAAGTCGGTTAAAAGCCCCCCCTTCATGATCACACAATTGAAGGCTAGAGATCCAGAAGATACAGTTGAGTTCCTTGAGCTTAGCATCAACGCTTTGGGAGAACATCCTAGAGTAATTCCCTCGGCTATCCCATTAGTCGGGTCATCCTCATAAGTACCCGATGTATTTTCACAAATTCCAAGTCCATCCAGCAGTGCAGCTAGCTTGCCCCCTCAACCAAACACTTTGGTATAGATGGAAAATAAATCTTCCTAGGCAGTTTCCAACTTGGAATCATTTCAGACCACTGAATTTGCAGGCTCAGAACCAGATCCCAATCGTAGTGTTAAAAGCTCTACCCATGTATGATGGTAACGAGAAGACAACTTATGAGCACGTTTGATATGTGGCTTCTCTGGCCACTATTCATAACATCACAAATGAATATGTTATGGTGATATTGTTAGTACTCTCACTCAGAGGTAAACTCCTATCCTTTCCACCTATTACCATCACCACGTGGGACTAGTTGACCGAGCAACTGATAAAAGGTCTTAACGAGAAAGTAGGCCCCTTTCCACTATTGCATTAGTTCACCACTAATTAGCAACACCCATAGGAGGAGATATTTGATTTTAATGTCAGGTTTGCCTGAACCTGGCAGAGAGTTACTGACGACCTTCAAGCCACCTTGGAGAAAGCAACATTTTATTACCTAAGAGCTTTCCATTCTGACATTAGCATGAGCATTCGACATGTTCATGTCGACACATTTTTAGCCTTGTACACTCAGGAACAGAAGGCCGAGGTCGACTTAGTTGCTATTGGTAAGTTACCTCCGAAAATGATTGCCAATTTTTATGGATTTACCCTAATATCTATGTTCTAGTGCATCCTCTCAGTCATTGCCTACATCCCTAATGTATCATATTTCTTCATGGAATCTAAATTCTTTTTAGAACCAGACGATACCTGTCTCGCAGTTGCCCGCACCTATTGTTCCCCAACTTCCAACTCTTATTCCATATCTAGCATTTCCTGCATCGTTGGCACCATTACCATTGCCCGCACCGTCAACACCTGCAAATTCAAACCAGGTGAAAGAAATGCAGGATATGCGATCAATGGTAAGGACAATGGAAAATGAGGTTACCGCTCTAAAAATGAAGGAGTCTTATCGGAGCTTCTAGTCGAGGAGATTCGTTCCTCCTCCCTTGATTACTAAAGAACAATTTGCTTTCACTAATAGAGCTCCCAAATAAAATGTAGCCATGTTAAACAATGAAGAAACTGGTCTATCTAAAAGAGCTTATTTGTGCTTTACCTGTAATGACCTGCACGATGAGGAGACCTACATGGTCCATTTGAACTATGTGCAGACCCTGGTAGACATCGTACCTAGTAGACAAGTAAATATGATCAAAGAGGTGGACCACAACTTTATGATCCTCCCTATCGAACAAGTTTATGTTCTTAAGAGAGCAGGTAAAAACCCATTGAAGTTGATCTGGTTCAAATGGAATCATTAAAAGTATCTGTTAGTTCCAAGATGCCAAGCGAGAAGATGATACTGCCAGTAAAAGATCCTGCCCAAGTGTCAAAGCTGGAGGGACCTATTTTATTGAAGGATCTCTTGTCTCCGAGAGCTAGAGGGAGAGTTCCTCAACCACAGGCTTCAACCTCCCAATCCCAAGCCGAGACAAGAGACCAGGCAAAACAAAGGCTCAGGTACCCCTCATTGACTAAGCGTCAGAGGGTAGAAGCAAAACAGTAGTATTGAACCAAATACAATACTGTGAAGGAGGGAGGAGAGTTTGGTGCTGGGGCATACAGTATCGTTGAAGAACCGAAGAAAACTCTAGCTAAGGTAAGCCTTTTTGATGCACTTTAGCTACTTGGACAAGTACATCTATTACAAGAATTAATGAAGTCTGCTAAAGGTAAAGATAAGTTGTCTTGACTCAGCTATTAACTACCTCGTCCATTGGGAAGAATAGACTGCCAACATTCTATCTATCCCTCAAGATGGAGGGATGGGTTGTAATGTCCCCTTTCTAAGCAGTCAACTAGTTGTGATGTTCTAGCCTATTCCCGGGTTCCCGTAGGTAGGATCAGTTGTGTGGGAGCCCATTGGGAGAGCTCAGATGATGTCAGAACGGGTAGTACTTCAGATTGCCAGTTTCTTGGACCGTTTTGGGCATCTTTGCAGGGACTTACTATTTATAGTAAGTCGGTGATTAGGGTTTCTGGTCCGGCGGACAGGGTAATGATATTCTTCGCCGAATTGGGTACCCAGATATCTCTTCAGTTGCTTGGTTTTGGCCCTTTCCGGGACACAGGTGCAGAGACTTACTATTTTTAGTAAGTCAAATTCAAGGGTTATCAGTGGAAATGGAAAGTACGATTGGACACTTCGGCGAAATGGGTATCCCTTTCCATATTTTGTTTGGAGTTCCGGATTCCAGAAGGCAGAGATTTTAATGTGTAAAGTTAATTATATTAAATTAAATATTTAATATAGTTTACTTTATATTATTTTATTAATGGGGAGATATAAGATGGTATTATAGTCACTTAAAATAAAGTTAATATTATAGAGTGACTTTGTAAATGGGTCCTAAGTATGAACTTTAAGTTATATAACTTAAAGTATGTCTAAGAATCATGAAAGGGGACATAATAAAGAATAAAAGAATATTATAAGTGCAAAAAGAAGCTTCTGGAAGGATGGGGTCCCTTGGAGAAATTATAAATTGAGGTTGAGCTCCTCATTTTGGAGGTTTTTTGGTGATTATTTCTGGATATCTCTTGGAGAGTATTTTTCTTGCAGCTGTTGCAGGGAATTCTTGGCTTGTTCGGAGACGGAAACCTCCAGTAGGATCATCATCTTCGGGGTTGAGAGATACCCTCAGGGTGATTTTCGGGCATTCTCACTCAGGGAGTGCATTTGGATTACATTGAGCAGATTTTCAAAGTATTTTGTGAGGAGTTTGGTGAAGGGTTTCAGATTTAATTGCTGCATTTTAAGCTCCTTCCAGCTACAACTTGGCCGTACATTTGGCCACCATTTCAGCATTGTGGCGAGGTGTTTATGCTAGGGTTTCTTACAATAATATTTGCAAATCCATTTCTCATGCCTAGCGACCAGTTTTGAAGGGTTTTTGCATTGTTTCCAAGGCAGATTTAATTTCTATTAGCAGGCCATACAATTCCATGTCTAGCCGTACATGCTGGTGAATACATTGGAAATCGTGCCAATCTAAAATCTGCAATTTACGGTGATTTTATGGTCAGTACCTGGTCGCCCAACATTTAGAAGCTATTTGTACTAATCTATGAACAATTTGATGCACTGTATTCGAAGTTTGAAATGAAATATAAGTTTTCTGGAGTTGCTGATAACCAGTGTTATTCCTATCATTTTCAAAAATTCATATCTTCCGGGTATGATCGTATTTTGTCAATTCCTTTTGTAGGAATTTAGATGAAGGTGTCGTCTTGCTATTTCCAAGTTTTTAGAATTTTTTCATCAAGTAGTTTAAAAGCTGTTCAATTTCGAAGTTAGTGGTTTTGAAGCTGTTAAAACTCAGAAAAATTACAAAAAAAATCAGAATACTTCAAAAACCAAAAAACAGTCAAAAACCAAACTCAGAACAGGGCAGCACATTACAGTGGTATCAGAGCCCAGCTTATTCTGCCAGCCTGTTTGGGTTCATATCTGGTGTGTGTTCTCATAACTTCTTCAGCTAAGAGTTGGTTAGTCCGGTGTGAAAATGGAACCACTCAGTGATGGGAATAGGTTTCAGCGTGAGTTTTTGGAGGGTCAGAGAAAGTTGCAACAGTCCATTAACCAATTGGCTGCTATGATGACAAATTCTCCACTTACAATTCCTCCTCAGGTAAAGGTTGAGCCTACAGTCATTGAATTACTTGATCAGTTCCAGCAGGAGTGGGAAGCTCTTGATGAGGGTTATCACGCCCTTATGACTTATGAAGATTACATTGATATGCGTATGAGGCAACAACCAAACGGAGATGAAAAAATGAGTCTTCTTGAGAAGATGAACAAAAAATCAAAACACAATGTTGATGGAGCTGAAGATTCAAAGACTACTGCTGAAGAAGAAATCAAATCAGAAGATTGTGTTGAAGACAATGGTCCATTACATGAGGTATGTGTAGTAGAATCACAGATTGATTCCATGGACATGCATGCACCGATATATGATGAGATTGCATCTAATGAGAACATTAAATCAGCAACATTGGATGTGACTGTGGAGCAAGTTACTGAAGACTCTAAGTTTGACAGTTGCCTTGATGAGTCTAAGGGAGATGATGCATACAATGACAAAATTGATGAAGGCACTAACAGTGATGAAGGGAAAGAGCATGGTGGGATTGTTTCAGATCTTAAGGCAGCCCCTATTTATGAGTTTCCTCATGATATTACAGAGCATGACAAAGTTGATTATGTTGCTGATTTCCAATCAGATTTCAGTGATGTTTTACCTCATCAGGACAGCCATAAAAATTCACTGAATAATGGGGTTATTGCTGATTATGATGCATTTTCAGATTTAATGCTTGATGACACAATTACCTATGTTGATAAGAACCTTGATGCATTTTCAGATGACCATAGGACTGATGTGTTTCAGAGTGGGCAGCAGAGAGAGCATGTGAATAAGGGAGTTCGGGACAGTCACACCTTCCTTGATCTGGAGAGCAACTCATTCAGTAAGGTAATTCCTCATGAAGAGTACAATGTTCATTTGATTTCTCAACATGGTGATCAGCTTATTGTACCATGGGATCCGGGTGTGTTGGCACCTAAGTTTGACGAAGAACCACTTGGGAATGAAATTCCTCTTGCCCCAAGTGATGAACTATCAATAGAGCGAATGATAAGCAAAGAGGAAGCCAAGGCAAATGATTTTTTTGAAGACCATTGCCAGGTATATAATTCTGAAATTTTAATGCAAAAATCTGATTTTAATTCAAGGACTAGTGAAGACACAATTGTTGCAGCCCTATCCCGTGTTGATCACACTCATAAATTTGTTGAAGAGCTTTATTGGAAGGCTCATATTGAGAGGAGGCAAAAGGGTGTTGAAGGGATAATCTCTATTGCTGATTTACAAACATTGAAAGTAGCCTTGGAAACCATGAAATCAGATTTCATAAATATACTTACAGACAGGGATCATTCTATCAAGCTTGCTGAAGAGACCCTTGGTGCATTAAAGGGTAAAGAGGAAGAAGTTGATAGGCTCACTCTTGAGCTTGAGTCAACTAGAGTCTCATTATCAGATGCTCACATGACATTGCATGAAACTGAAAGGGAACTTGCTGCTGTTATAAAAACTAGAGAACAAGAGAATAAGGATAGAGCCATGGAGATTGGGCAGTTGGTTGATGAGCTCGATAGCATTCAGGAGGACTTTGAGTTAGTCCATTGTCCAATGAAATCAGATTATGTAAATTTGGATCAGTAGGTTAATTGGGATGAGCATAAGGATAATGACAATTTCCAGTGGGTCGGCAATCCATTGTTTGAAATGGATAGTGAGACATCATTTGATAACCCACTCTTCGAGATGCATGAGGTTGGCTTGCTTCCTATGACGGATCATGATGGCATTGATCGTTGTGACATGATGATAGATCTGGTGGTCACACCACAAGGAGAGGAGTTCATAGATGAATTAGTTGGTAATGAGGTGGAGCGACCCTGTGTGCTTCCTGCATGTATCACTACACCTTCAGTTGACCTTCTTATGATGATTGGTATGGCGCAGCTTTATCTTGATGTTACCACTTGGGAGGTGAGTTACTTCATTCAGGATCAGAGGTATGTGCTACCTAATGTTTTGAGAGACATATCTTGGGCATTGATTGGTCATGGGAGTGAATGTAGTGTTGTTGTCCCTCTTGTGATCAGCCATGTTTTGCATCCATTTGAATTCATGCAAGTGGATTGGAGAGAGATTCTGAAAATGTATTGGGATTTTGTTGAGTTGGTGACTCGTTGGGAGGTCATCTCAGCTAGCATTATGACCAGATTTAGCATTCATGTGGACAGATTTCTTATTTGCAGCAGTGGTTACTCATGTGGTACGCTGATTTTTCTAAAATCAGACTTTGAGATGCTTATTTTAGCTTTGGACAGCGGGATATATCTTCATTTTTGGACATCTTGTGAGTGTGGTTGCAGCCACTTCATGTTGATGATTGATATTTCTTCTGATATTACTCATTTGTTTGTTGTTGACTCCTTCTATATTTGCCACTTAATGGAGAGTAAGCAGCACTTTTGTTGGACCATCGTGGAGAGATTGGTTGAGAATCATGCTTCCATGATGAGCAGAGTGTTTTTTCAGGAGCACAGGTTCAGTTGCTATCCGTACATTCTGAGGATGAGTTTGATGACATCAGAGGATGAACAAAGAGTTTTTCACTTTTTACTTGCGTGTGGGCAGCAGATTGCGGATGCTTTTTTAGTTGTCTGTTATGCATGGGATCACTTGAGGCACTACAGGAGTATGAACGTTGAGATGAGACTTCTGGATAGTGATTATGGAGGCAACTCCGGAGTGGTTTTTGCAGTTGCCTATGATGGAGATTACACTGATGCTACTTGTCACATGATATTTTATTCCAGCTCAGACAGGTATTTCAGTTTCAGCCTGGAGGGCGATCATGTTGAGGTGAGATCTGCTGAGCAGGATGATACCTTATTGTGCAGACTATTTTTCCTGGTGCAGCTGATCAGTTTGGACAATGTTAGTGCAGGAGTAGCCCATGCTGGGTTGATCATGCATGAGTCTCTTCATGACTTTGAGCTCAGTTTTTGCAGGCATATCAGTTCAGATTTTGAGCTTATCTTTGGGTTGCAGGAGCAGGATGTACAGTTTGAGCATAGTGGATTTTTTGTTGTGATCAGAGTGGCACAGCGTCAGCGTAGTGGATTTCTCCTGAGGGTTGTTTGGGATCCTGGTATTTTATATGACAGCAACCAGGAGTAGACAATTGACTGGGGCATACTTGAGTATTGCTTGGGGACAAGCAATCTTTGGGAAGGGCGGACTGTAATGTCCCCTTTCTAAGCAGTCAACTAGTTGTGATGTTCTAGCCTATTCCCGGGTTCCCGTAGGCAGGATCAGTTGTGTGGGAGCCCATTGGGAGAGCTCAGATGATGTCAGAACGGGTAGTACTTCAGATTGCCAGTTTCTTGGACCGTTTTGGGCATCTTTGCAGGGACTTACTATTTATAGTAAGTCGGTGATTAGGGTTTCTGGTCCGGCGGACAGGGTAATGATATTCTTCGCCGAATTGGGTACCCAGATATCTCTTCAGTTGCTTGGTTTTGGCCCTTTCCGGGACACAGGTGCAGAGACTTACTATTTTTAGTAAGTCAGATTCAGGGGTTATCAGTGGAAATGGAAAGTACGATTGGACACTTCGGCGAAATGGGTATCCCTTTCCATATTTTGTTTGGAGTTCCGGATTCCAGAAGGCAGAGATTTTAATGTGTAAAGTTAATTATATTAAATTAAATATTTAATATAGTTTACTTTATATTATTTTATTAATGGGGAGATATAAGATGGTATTATAGTCACTTAAAATAAAGTTAATATTATAGAGTGACTTTGTAAATGGGTCCTAAGTATGAACTTTAAGTTATATAACTTAAAGTATGTCTAAGAATCATGAAAGGGGACATAATAAAGAATAAAATATAATATTATAAGTGCAAAAAGAAGCTTCTGGAAGGATGGGGTCCCTTGGAGAAATTATAAATTGAGGTTGAGCTCCTCATTTTGGAGATTATTGGTGATTATTTCTGGATATCTCTTGGAGAGTATTTTTTCTTGCAGCTGTTGCAGGGAATTCTTGGCTTGTTCGGAGACGGAAACCTCCAGCAGGATCATCATCTTCGGGGTTGAGAGATACCCTCAGGGTGATTTTCGGGCATTCTCACTCAGGGAGTGCATTTGGATTACATTGAGCAGATTTTCAAAGTATTTTGTGAGGAGTTTGGTGAAGGGTTTCAGATTTAATTGCTGCATTTTAAGCTCCTTCCAGCTACAGCTTGGCCGTACATTTGGCCACCATTTCAGCATTGTGGCGAGGTGTTTATGCTAGGGTTTCTTACAATAATATTTGCAAATCCATTTCTCATGCCTAGCGACCAGTTTTGAAGGGTTTTTGCATTGTTTCCAAGGCAGATTTAATTTCTAT
Source organism: Wollemia nobilis (assembly GCA_028583015.1). Lineage (NCBI taxonomy): Eukaryota > Viridiplantae > Streptophyta > Pinopsida > Araucariales > Araucariaceae > Wollemia > Wollemia nobilis. Next base: position 811,090 of record JAQPPZ010010078.1, on the reverse strand, counting down.
TAGCAGGCCATACAATTCCATGTCTAGCCGTACATGCTGGTGAATACATTGGAAATCGTGCCAATCTGAAATCTGCAATTTACGGTGATTTTATGGTCAGTACCTGGTCGCCCAACATTTAGAAGCTATTTGTACTAATCTATGAACAATTTGATGCACTGTATTCGAAGTTTGAAATGAAATATAAGTTTTCTGGAGTTGCTGATAACCAGTGTTATTCCTATCATTTTCAAAAATTCATATCTTCCGGGTATGATCGTATTTTGTCAATTCCTTTTGTAGGAATTTAGATGAAGGTGTCATCTTGCTATTTCCAAGTTTTTAGAATTTTTTCATCAAGTAGTTTAAAAGCTGTTCAATTTCAAAGTTAGTGGTTTTGAAGTTGTTAAAACTCAGAAAAAATTACAAAAAAAATCAGAATACTTCAAAAACCAAAAAAAAGTCAAAAACCAAACTCAGAACAGGGCAGCACATTACATGGGTTGTGCATAATTGCATGATCGAATCTGGCACTACAACTACTATGATGCCCAAGGTTGTTTGCGAGATTATGGGTATGGAGTACACCAGTCCAACTGGATGGAACTTCGATGAAGATAGTAGGGGTGATCAAGGATATTTCGATCATGTTGCATAAGATGCCATAAATCATCATGATACAAGAAGTTGTGGTGGTGGATTTAGAGTTGTATTTTAGTATGTGCCTATCGAGGGAATTCACCGCCAAACTAGGAGGCTATTTGTCTCTGGATTATTCGCATATGGAAATTCCCTTCAAGGGAAAGAGGATTAAGGTTTTTAATGAAAAACCCTCTACCTTTCATATCGAAAGGATCCAAGATGCGGAGAAGCATCAATCAACCTGATTGAGGAAATCGAGGATGTAGAAGAAGTAGACTTGGTGGGGGAATATCTGGATGAGCTTCACATAGAAGATGAATTTTCCATGTGCGATTTCAATGCCATGATCGAAATAGAAATAGGGTGCTACTCTATCACCAAGCCCGAAAAGGTTGAAGTACCAAGTGATGAAGACCCTATTTTTGATCAACTATGGAAGCTCTTCTTTGATGGTACGTGATGTAAGAGTGGCATCGGAGCAGGGGTTGTCCTTATCTCTCCTTCAGGAAAGCAGAACACCTATTCTTATAGACTTACTTGGAGCTACACTAATAATGCAGCTGAATATGAAGCCCTGTGCCTAGGGCTGAGGAAGGTGGAGAAGCTAGGAATCAAATAGTTATAGATCTATAGAGATTCAGAGCTAATATGCAATCAAATTACCAACGATGCATTTCAAAATAACATTACCTAAAAGCCTACCGTAACAAAGTGTGGGACCTATTTGAGTCCTTCACAACACTGAATGTCCAATCAATTTTGTGAGAGTGGAACAAGCATGTCGACCTCTTGGCATCCCTTGGTGCCAGATTTTCTTTGGTTGATAATATGATGCAAAAGCCTAAAATGGTGAGGTTAGTTTACAGGCCTTCAATACTTGATAAAAATATCCATGGGCAAGTTTTTGATAACGATGAGCAGATCGTCACCTTCTTGATCAATGAAGCTAGCACCATCGAGAAGAGAACCCTGGATGCAGAAGGGGTTGATCACACTTGAAAGTCTATTTGATCAAAATGATAGGTCGGTTACCCATAAGATCAAAGTAGATGAGAGACAGTATAAAAACTTGGAGCTAGAACCCGAGAAAGTGATCAAGGTTGGAGTCGATTGCACCCCTAAAGAGCTCAAGCAAATTAGGGCTCTGTGCAAGGAATATTCGGATATCATCGCTTGGTGCTACCAAGATCTAAAGGGATATGACAAAAGCATCATTCAACACACAATAGAGCTACAGGAAGGAGTCAAACCATTTTGGTAGAAATAGAGGCCTATCAACCCAAATATCGAGGCACTAATGAAGGTCGAGCTCTTGAAGATGCTCGAAGCAAAAATCATATACCCAATTAAGCATTCTTCCTGGGTGGCCAATTTGGTCCCTGTGCGAAAGAAAAATGGAGACATCCGCTTGTGTGTTGACTTTCAAAACTTGAACCAAGCATCGCTAAAAGACCATTACCCGCTACCTCAAATCGATCAGATTCTTCACGTAGTGGTAGGAGCACAACGATTTTCTCTCCTTGATGGTTTCTCTGGATATAACCAGATTTGGGTGAAAGATAAAGACCAATACAAAATGGCGTTCACCACTAAATGGGGCACGTTCGCTTATCAGCAGATGCCCTTTGGTCTCTCAAATGTTGGAGCCACCTTCCAAAGAGCCATGGACCTAGCGTTTGGTGAGCTGTTGAACCGCGTCATTGTGATCTACTTGGATGACATGACCATCTTCTCACATAAGAGGGAAGAGCATGGCTTGCATCTACGATAGGTGTTTGGAAAATATCGAGAGTTTGGGATATCCATTAACCCAAAGAAATCCATATTTGCGATAAAAGAGGGTAAACTTTTGGGCCATGTGATTTCAGAAAAGGGGCTAGTTGTTGATCTTGACAGGGCTCAAGCCCTTCTCAAGCTTCCACTACCAGTGAATAAGAAAGGTCTGCAATCCTTTTTTGGGTAGATCAATTTCGTTAGAAAGTTCGTATCTGACTTCACCCAAGTAGTCAAGCCAATGACCGAACTCTTGAAAAAGGATGCCGAATTCAAATGGATGGAGAAGAGGAAGCAAGCATTTGAGGAAATCAAGGCACGGATCACCCAAGCTCCGATTTTGGTAAATCCAGATTACTCCAAGGATTTTATCCTTTACGTAGTTGGAGAACCAGAGAGCTATGCGGTAGTCCTCATGTAGAAGGGCAAAGATGGGGATGAGCGGCCAATAGCATTTCTCAGTCAAGTAATCCAGTCGCATGAGGAGAGGTACAATTTCATTGAAAGGCAAGTACATGTGGTTATGAGGTCACTAAAAAGGTTTGATATTTTGTTTCCCAAAGCAGGACAATAGTGTATGTTGTGCATCCAGATGTCAAAAATTTTATCATTCAGGGAGAAATGGGAGACAAAAGAGTTGGTTGGGTCTCTAAGATCCAAGAATTTGACATTGAAGTCAGACCTACCAAGCTGGTCCACGGTCGGGCATTGTGCCAAGAACTTGCCAGGAGCACCGCCTCCGAAGTGATAGCATGCCAGTGGGAAGACCTAGTGCTGGAAAGTAGCCTTGCAAATCGATCTATAGATGACAGGGATTGGATAGAGGACCTTGTCGAATACTTTAATACCAGAAGATGCCCTTCTCACCTCAATGCTTCGTAGAGGAGAAGGTTCAGGCTTCAAGCCTACAGGTATGTGTTGTTGTCAAATGGTTTGTTTCACAAGAACATTGATGGGGTTCTCCTGAGGTGTGTCAATAGGATAGAGAAATAGAGGATCCTCGATGAATTCCATTTTGGAATATCAGGAGGACATTTTGCAAGAAGGCCTATGGCCTTAAAAATCATTAAAGTGGGCTATTATTGGCCCACCATTTTTGTTGATGCCTTCGAAGTCAGCCAAAAGTGCGACAAGTGCCAGAGATACGTCGGTCGGAGCAGAAATGCTTCTTTGCCCTTGCACCCAATCCAAGTCAAAGCTTCGTTCCAATAGTGGGGCTTAGATTTCATCGAGGTAATAGATCCTAACTCTTCTGTAGGGCATAAGTATATTCTAACAGCTATAGATTATTTTACCCGATGGGCGAAAGTAGTGCCAACTAAGCAAGCTAACCAGGAGGTGGTTATTGCCTTCTTGGAGGGATTGATAACTCACTTCGAAATACCAAATGCAATTGTCATAGATAATGGCACTCCCTTCACTAGTGCCAAAATCTACGAATTTGCAAGTAAGTACAAAATTTACTTAAAAACTTCATCTAACTATTACCCGTAGGGGAATGGTTTGGCGGAGTCCACGAACAAGAACTTACTGAGGATCCTGAAGAGAACCTTGGAAGGTAACAAATGGAGTTGGCACCTGCTCCTGGATCAAGCCCTATGGGCTGACCACATCTCAATTAAAAAATCAATCAAGACATCATCGTATTCTTTGGTGTATGGGAAGGAGGTAGTTCTGCCTATGCACATTGAGTTGCCCGCATTACAATCGCTCTAGTTGCTTGGCGATGAAAATGGGTATTTTGATCCCATGAGTGCCAGATTGGCTCAATTGCTACAATTAGAAGAAGAAAGAGAAAAAGCTTATGAAGATTTTATCAAGCATGCAGAGACCACAAAAAATTGGTTTGGCAAAAGGACCTCTAACCGAACTTTCCAGGTTGGTGACTTGGTGTTGAAATGGAATGAGAGAAAATCTAAACCAGGGAATCATGACAAGTTTGATGCATTCTGGGAGGGTCCATTTCGAATCTTCGGTGTTAATCAGGTAAAATCTTTTATTTTACAATATTTGGAGGGTTTCACTCTCCCAATATCAGTCAATGGCCTTCATCTGAAGGCATATTACCAGTGAGAAGTAGTAGGAAAAGTTCCTCAATTTTGTACATATTTGATTCCCTTGTATATATGTATGTATATATCTTTTCTCTCGAAGAATAAGTGTCTTCGCTTCCCTTCCCTTTGCATGACTCAGCTGGGTGGCATCGACCAAGCTCCCTACCAAGGTACGAAGTCGAGTTGGCAGGAAAATGCAGCAAAAAATAATTAAACCAGCCTTTCAAATATTTTAAGTTTGTTTGTTTTCTATCGTCAGAAGGGAAAAATAGTGGTTTCGGGTGCTAAAATCGATGGAAAGCGTTGTCGCTCTCCTCTTGAGTGAAAGGGGGTTTTTTGCTCCTTTAAATGCGCCACCTGGAAAAGTGATTTCAGCAGACTAAAGGCACCATGTCATGCAGAAAAAGAGGCAAGCTGCCCTCTATCCAAAAGTTATTTCTGCATCTCAAAATTAAATAAAGATGGTTTCGCTCCACCATGGGAGCGAAACTATGTTTTGACATCCTAAGAAGCGAAATCCATGGCTAAGGTGGGATCCACCAAGATATTTTCGACCCCCAAAGGTTCCAAAATTAAGTTGCGCTCACGTTTTTCAGTGAAAGCCCCCATAGTCAAAGTCAAGCACGCGCTCTTTCACCCATGCAGATGTTCGAAAAAGACAACTCTTGCATTGAGCGCCATGTGTTAGCAAGATAAGGAAGAAGCACTTTCATTAAAGGGCCACTTTTTTGTAGCATGTGTTTTAAGCATTTAAATTATTTTTTGACGTCAAATATTGGTCAAAGGCCATTTCGGGTGCTCCATTGAATGGAAAGGACTCTTTGCTCCCCTTTTGAGCGAGATGCAATTCGAGGCCCACCAAAACTTCCTTCAGATTGCTTTTTTGTACAAATGCCACATGGCAAGGAGTTAAAAGGAAGGTTTTTATTCCAAAGGAAGAGTATCATGGGCGCCTCTCTCAGTTAACAAGAGCTTGCATGCTTTTTTGGGCTAAACTTGCTTTTTCGATCGCCTTGCATTTCCAAAAGGAAGTTTTGCTCCTGCAAGCGAAGATTAGTTGCCATTTTGGGTAAAAGATGAAATCGGGCCCGAGTTAGAAGCACCATGTGGCAAAAAGGAAGGGTCGAAGCTCCCTTGCCTCAGTAAGCTTTTTTGTGCATGAAAGCTTAAAAGTTATCTGTTGTTTTGATGCCTAAAATTAAGGAAAGCCATTTTTTACCTTGTTTTAAGGTGAAAAGTAGTTCAAAGGGTGAGAAAACTTCTTTCCATCTTGTTTTCTTTTAGGTGAAGCACCCAATATAGAAGAGCATGCTCTAGATAAATGTGCCTTGCTTGCGCCACATCGGCATAGTTGCTTTTTTTGGCACAAGTCTCTCTCTTCAGGCACAGAGCAAAGCAACGTACAACACTTTTAAAAGAGGGAAGTGTTTCAATGTTTTAATCAAGCGAAAAGGGTTTTTGACCACCCAAGTGAGCGCAAGGGAGTTTTGCTCTTGCAATACTCCGAACACATATCCCAAGGCAAGAGAGCGAATACATAGCCCGAGGAGGGCCGTTAAAGCAAGAACGTGCACCTTGAAAAATGCAAAGTGGTGAGTCATGAGTTACGAGGAAGATTACTATGCATGCCGAAATCCATCATTAAAGGAAGCGATCCACCGCGCATGAGAGAAAATAGAAGGTCTTCGATATCATGCACGATCTCCACATGCATTTATTCCTCCCATGAGAAATTAAGGTGGTAGATATGGTTGCCTTGCTATAAGAAGGCTTGCCCGTAGTGGAAACAACACAAATAATTTTTTCAAAGGACTTGGCTACTGTGCAAAAAATTGTGAGAGCGTCAAAGGAATTGCTGGTGAAGCATTGCATTCCAGGTGCTAAGGGAGTTTTTGTTCTATCCATAAATGAGCACCTAAGTTATTTTTCTAATTAAAAAGAAAGGCCATCTAATATGGGTAAGAAGAGCACCGAATCTAGGAAGGAGAAGACTCATAAAAATCTAGTCGCAGCAAAGCAAGGAGAAGGTGCGAAGAGCTAGAAGAAGAAAGCATAGAAAAAGCAAGTGGTGCTAGCACCGCACAATGACGGGCTCAGTAAAATGAGAGATTGCATGCTTACAAACAAATATGTAGAGACGTTATGCCAGATCATCGATGCCATGCTTAAAAAGGTTTCTACCCAAAGTAAGTGGATTGTGGCCTATTTTTCTCACCTATACTGGTACTTGTGCATGCCAGTACATACATGTCTAGAATTGGTGTGTGGAGTCACTCAATTTTATGACCCTCATACCAGAACAATCAAGAATGCCAAGGGAGATAACCTGTTTTAGATTTCTACCAAAAGCGTCAGAGAGGCCTTTGCATGTGGTGAGCAGCCTCCAACGGACTTCACTATCAGGAGAATAAACATAACGGAGCAAAATGATAGATACAAGTCTACAACACCGATGCAACGGTTTATGGAGGAAATATTGTTGGAGAAGCCAGCGTTTGGGGAGCTTCCCGAGATACCCAAACCCTTGAGAGAGTTTAAGTACCCTGATCTATACTCCATGTTGGCATGGGTTATGGGTCTTTCCACAGATGCGATGGTCTACAAGTGGCAGGTTTCTCTCATAGAATGCATTTCACATGGTGAATTTTACTCCCCTGCTGCTATGAGACCAGAAATGCAACCCATTTTCTTCGACTAGGCAGAATGGGTGGCGTGGCAAATCCACTTGCAGTTGAGCGATGTGCAGAGCGATAAAGATATGTCTTTTAGGCACTGCTCTTTTCTTGCTTGGTACTTTTTCTACCATATGCGAGATCGTTTCACTTTCATCACCAAGAATCGAATGAATGAGAAGGGTGAAGTGCTACCGGTCTACCAGTGGACTCAGGTCTTGTCAAAAAGAGAGTCTTATTATAACTTCAACATAATGTTTCTAGGCCCTGCACTCGAGCTCCTTTATGGTGTCTACACCCGAGTACCGAAAGAGATGAGGAATGAAGTAGTGGAGAAAGTGAAGGGTGATGTCTTTCAGCTTACACAGGGCCTTGTTATCCGGATGTATGGTTTTACTGGAAAACCTTTTCTTCTACCTTACTACACCACGGAGTACCTCTTCACCCTGGAGGTCGCTAGGCAATGCGATTTCATCAATGATACATATGGGCACGGAAGGAGGAAGTCGCACACATGTCCCATGCCATTCAAGTTCGGCCACATTGAGGTAACGTTGACTGGGTAGAACCGGTTCATTGCAGTGACCTTGTATGACTACGGGCTAGTCGAGATTCCCCAACACTGGAAGTATGACCCGTTGGATATTTTTAGATAAATTATTGATGCAAAAAGCTTCCATTGTTGCCCTCACCTAGAATTTGAAGCTCAACGGAATAACCCTACCGGACACGATTTGGAATGGCACATGGAGGAAATGATGGCGCTCCCCCCTTGGCATGATTTCTACATGTTGGAAGTTGAGTATGACCCTACGCACAACCCAGAGCATGTCCCTCCCAAGGATACATTGCAAAAAATGAAAGACAAATTACCCAATTGGTCTGATGACAAGATTGCAAATTGGTGGATCATGAGGGTCCATAATGCGAAGCCATCGTCTGAATACCCAATGGTGTTAGACAAAAATTTCTCGATAATTTATGATGCCAACATCGACACGTACCAGCCTATTTCTTTTGTCGGTATTGTCCCTTGGGGTACCTCGAGCCCTGGTCGAATAGAGGACATGATATTAGAAAGGGGCCAACTGACTGTAGAAGATCCACCTATCAAAGAGAAAGGTGAACAAGTTGCTCCCAGAGGAGCAAGGCACCCCAATGAAGAGAAGTGCTAGCACGGTGCTCTCACCTTCTCATGTCACCAAAAAGCCTAGGACCGGTGCATCAAGGCTCCCTAGTACGAACCCTTCTACAACACTATCAACCACGGAGGTGAATGTTCCTAAAGTACCTATTTTGGAGCAACAGGAGTAGCCAAACCAGGAGATAGAGTTGATTGATCTTGAGATAGAAGCTTTGGAAGAAGGAGAAGGAAGGGCGAGCCCAATCACACAATAGTTTACCTCTTTGGCTCTGGTGGTATCCAAACCCTCGGGTATGATGAGCCACATAATTGCTCATTTTTGTACTCTTTTCCCCATAATGTGTGACATATATTCTTGTAGATATAAATGTTTTATGGAAATCATATATATAATTAACAGTTTATTTTGCATGTTCTCTAATATTTGTCTTTAAGTTTAATTTGTGTAGACTTAGTGGAATTTTTTGCATTTTGGTATGTTTTCATCGAGGTCCCACTCAGACCTGACACTTACAATTAAATTAAGGAAAAACATCTATAAAATATCGATGAGGAGGCACGAAGTCAGGTTCCCAAATTACTTTGAAGTGCCTAACTTTCGTTTGACACTTAACTGATCGGCACCTACTTCTTGTTATGAGAGAAGGCACCTACTTCCTGTTGTACGGTGAAAGGTGCCTGCTTCCCATTGTACAGTGAAAAGCACCTACTTCCTGTTATATAGTAGAAGGTGCCTGCTTATCGACTTCTACATATAAGGTGCCTACTTCTCAACTTCTTCAAATATGATACCTAATTTTCACTAACACCAAACTTTAGCATGACTCTGTGGTTGGCAGAATACAGTGAAACTTCAACAACTAGCATCAAAGGAATTCTAGCATTGAAACCAAATATGGGAAAATGTCAAAGGTGACTCGTCACCCATATTCCAACTGATACATAAATTATTTATGTAAATCGAACAAATAAATATCAGATGTAATTAGGAAACATAATATGCTGAAATATCACGATATTTTGCTCGATTCCTTCAATTAAGAAAACAATTGTAATAGCGAATCATTTTATGATTCATCCTAAGAATTTTAACAGGGTTGGCCGCATATCTTATAAATATGCAAGCCACCCCTGAAGAAGACCCCCCCCAAACTTTTCTTGTAATTTTCTTTTGCTGCAACTGTTAATAAAAACTCAGTATTTTCCTGTAAAACTCTTCTAAAAGCTTCCGATGATCATTTTACTATGGGAAAAACCTGCTGGAAGTGTGAGCCCACTTACAATAGAGTTCTTCCCTATTTCCCCTATTTTCAGTATTTATTTTAATGGGTTAATTTATTTCTATGTTATTTCCCCTATTTTTTATGATTTCTAGCAAGGTAGTAATTTAGATTTTAAACATTTTTAGTCCTATTTTATTAGACTTAGCATGATATTATTGGTTTAAATACAAACTTCAATGAATACCAAATACCCCCCAAACCATAATCCAAGGGAATCATCTTCAAAGGAGAAATTATAAGCATAGATTTTGTACGGTTGCTCACAAGACTACGAGCTACCTCGGGTTGATAATTAATTGAACCATAGAAAAACTAACCAATGTTTTGCCCAAAATTTTGGTGCCATTGCCAAGGAGTAGCCATTGTAATTTCTTGTTCTGAAGGAAACATAGTTACAGTAGTTTAGAGTGTTTTATTCAGAAACCTTCATTTGAAAATTTGTATGATTCCACCTAAGAACAAGGGACCAGACGGTCATTTTGTTAAAAACAAAAAAGTTTCTCAAAATATTTCTGCTTCAATAGAACTTGAATCTGAGATTGAAGTCTCACATTTACAATCTCCACCTATGCATTGGTGGGAACACCCACTATTTGCACAGGATCCTTCAAAAATAATCCAACAAAATCTTAGAGTAGAATTGGAGATAAGTAGAGCTCAATATGAGGAAGATCTATTGAATACTGAACATTGGCAAGTAGTATTAGACAAAACCATATCGAATGCTGACTTATCCATCCTTCTAAAGGATAAAAAAAACAAATTTGAAGCATTGACAACTGCTTTGAACGAAGTAGAGGTAGAAATTTTAGTTGTAGGCATAATGGTAAAAAATCCAGAGGAAATATCCACTACTTTTAGTTTTCCAATAGGAGAGGCAGGAGGAGATCACAAGATGAAACACATCTCTCCTTCCCACCTTACAACCTTTATAGGACTACCAATAGAAGATCCAGATTTGTTCCTATTTAAATTTGATATTTTATGTAGATCTGTGGATTATACCATAGATGCTCAGAAAATAAAATTATTCCCTTCCACCCTTGATGATTCAACTTTGTGCTGGTTCATCAGCTTTGGAGATAAATAGATAACTACTTGGGAACAATTGAAGAAACTGTTCCTAGATCAGTATCAAGATTTTGGCAGAGAAAAATATGCAAGAGAGGAAGTCCTAGACATGATATAAAAGGAAGGGGAATCTGTGGAAGAATACTAAGATAGGTTTAGCTTCAATTTACAAAGATCACCCCATTCAAAACTAGGAGATAGGTCCCTAAGAAGCATTTTTTTGAAAGGACTAACAAATGAATCCTTGGAAGTTTTAAACATTATATCTGGGGGAGACATTTACCAACACTAAATGGATGATATTCGAAAGTTGTGTTAAAAATTTTCAAGAAGAAAGGGTAATTTAATCCCTACAAATGTTAAGTAGTCAACCACTGTCACTAAAATAGAAATAGACAACATGCTATAGGACCTTAATACCAAGATGTTATCATCATTGGCTCTTCAAATGGACACTCTTCTGCTTTAGATAAAGAAGTAGGAGAATAAGGCAACATTGTATTACTTATATCCTAAATGCAGATGCAAACACCCCAGAAACGAGTGCCCAAAAAATAAAGTTTGAGTATGTGTTGTCTGTAAAAATGATCATAAAACGAAGCTGTGTCCACAATTAATGAAATCTAAAGAGGAACCTAAAGTAGAAAAGGCATACTTTATGGATAATAGGAGGAACTGGAAAGAGTCTCCTATGGGTAACAATATGCAATCAGGAATGTCATCCTATGGGGGCAAAAATTACCAAAATCAAGGTCAAGCCCATCTACACAACATGGGTTGGTAAGGTCAACAACCTTGGAATCCATTTCTCCAAGGATCTAATCCTTACAACCCTTACCATTGGAACCAATACCAACAACCTGAGAAGTAGTGGATAAATCATAATGCTTGGAATTAGTATCCATAGCATACTGCTCCAACTCCACTACATCCAAGTCTTCCTACTATTCCTGCTCCAAGAACTCCTCAATTACCAGTATAGCCAACAACAAACCCAAACAACAAGCAACAACCATTCTATCAGATGGAAATGAGATGTACCTTATATATAATATTAAGGTAGATTGCAATCCTATCGAGTTAAGGTTAGGAAAGAAAGTAGGTGTAGAAGTCACTCCTCTTGTAGAAGAAGAGGAACCAATAGAAATAGAGAAAGAGGAATCATCCCTTACAGAAGAGGTAGAAGAATAATCAACACTTGTATATAACAAAGAGGAGGTTCCACATTTTCCACAAAGATTGTAGGAACCCAAAAAACTAATACAAACAGAGTTTGATATCCTATCTAGTTAAAAAAACTTAATAATCACAATACCTCTCTTTCAGGCCATCATATACATACATATTTATGGAAAGACCATAAGAGAGTTGTGCCTCAAGAAACTAGGGAGGAAACCAACTAAAAAAATCATTTTGGTAGGTCAGTTAGCTAACCTTATGTTAGAAAATACCTACATCCAGAAGTACACATATCCAAGAAGCGTTGTGCTGATTGTAAAAATAGAAGGTCGTATTTTACCCAACACACTAGTAGATTTGGGGGCAACCATCAATGTCATGCCCCAGGAAACCATGCAAAAACTAAAATTGACTAATATGAAGCCCACTAAAATTATGATGTAGTTGGAAAACAAATCTATAATACTCCCTGAAGGAATACTGGAAGATATCACTATTGCAGTAGATGCATGGGAGTATCCAAAAGATTTCTTAGTGCTACAATCTAAATATGGACTAGGTGGATACCCATTAATCTTAGGTAGACCTTGGCTGGAAATAGCTGATGCTTACATAAGTTATAGAGATGGGAAAATGATCATTTCATATGGTTAGAATATAAATAAACTGATCATACATCCACCTACATAGTCTGTAAATTTGTTGGGAGAACCTATGGATGAGAATCAAAACATTGGTGGTCTATCAATGATCCAATATGTCATGGCACTTGAAGAGTTGGAAGATGAAAGTGATGAGGATAAGATGATATCTCACTTTTTTCAAGGAGAAACCCTCCTGTCCTCCTCTTGAGTTGCCATTAGTGAAAGACCACCATATTCAACAAATAGAAGTTGCACCTAGTAGAATATTGAACATAGATAACTAGTTGACAACTGAACAATAGACCAAACTAAAACAAACATTGGAAAAACATCAATATGCCTTTGCTTGGGAGTATTTTGACATGAGAGGAATAGCTCCTGAGACCTATACTCATAGGATATATCTGGAAGACCAGGTTAGACTAGTACGACAACCATAGAGAAGAATGAACCCAACTATGAAAGAAATTGTCAAAGCAGAATTACAAAAACTTCTCACAGTTGGATTCATCTACCCCATTTTAGATAGTGACTGGGTATCACCATTTGTGGTGGTGCCAAAGAAGAATGGAAAGTGGAGAATTTGTGTTGATTACAGGTACCTAAATAAAGAAACCAAGAAGGACCACTTCCATTTACCCTTTATATATAAGTTCCTTGATACCTTAGAAGGTAAGAAATAATTTTCTTTTCTGGATGGGTTTAGTGGATACAATCAGATCCAAATAGGGGAGGAATATCAAGATAAAACCACCTTCACTTGTCCATGGGGGACATTTTCTTATCGATTTTTACCATTTGGTCTATGCAATGCACCTGCTACCTTTCAAAGGGTAGTTCTTAGCATTTTTTTATATATGATTGGATAAATTATGGAGGTATACATGGATGATTTCACTGTATATGGTGAAACTTTTGAAATTACCATAAATAATATGTAAAAGACACTTAAATTTTGTGAGGAAACTAACCTGTCCTTAAGAAATGAGAAATGCTATATGATGATGCAGGAAGGAATAGTTTTAGGACATAACCTCTTTGAAGATGGGATCAAAATAGACAAAAATAAAATAGAAGTCATCCAAACCTTGCCTACTACCAAAAAACAAAAGGATATCCACATTTTCCTAGGATCAGCTGGTTACTATAGGAGGATTATATTAGAAGTTAGCAAAACTGCTAAACCTCTTACCATATTGTTAACTAAAGATGCAGGGTTTGTCTGGACTGAAGAATGTAAACAAACATTCAACACTTTAAAGGAAAAACTAATAACTGCTCCAGTGCTGAGAGGTCCAAATTGGACCATACATTTTCACATATATTTTGATGCATCTAACAATGCAATAGGCTTAGTATTGGAACATAAATATGGTGATGATTTTTATGCCATCTATTATGTTAGTAAAAACCTCATAAATACTGAACTAAATTATACTATCACAAAGAAGGAGTTTCTTGCAGTAATAATGCTCTTAAAAGTTTTTGTCATTATATTACAGGTTACCAGGTATTTATACACATTGACCACTCAACGATCAGATACTTGACAAACAAACCTGGGATTAGTGGCATAATTATCAGACGGTTTTTGCTCTTGTAGGAATTTGATGTGACAATAGTAGACAATCTAGGAAAGGACAATATGGTAGCTAATTTCCTATCTAGATTGACACCTCCAGACTATGCAGCTATAGAGGACCAATTTCCAGATGAGCATTTATTTACTATGAATGATCAAATACCTTGGTATGCAGATATGGCTACTTATTTAGCCATTGGTAAAGTATCCCCTACACTTTTACCTCATGAAAAATAGACACTAATTGAGAAATGTGCAGATTTCTCATGGATTGATGGGTGCCTGTTCAAAACAGAACCTGATCAAATCATGAGAATATGTGTTGTTGGGAATGAAATAATTGAAATACTAAAGGCTTGCCATGATGAGCCTTGTGGTGGTTATTTTGCAGGAAGAAGGACTGCATATAAAGTGTTGCAGGCTAGTTATTATTGGCCTTCACTATTCAAGGATGCAGCCAAGCATGTGAGCCAATGTGATAAATGTCAGAGGATGGACATACCTACTCTTAGAGATGAGATGCCACTCCAACCACATGTTCATATTGAACCATTTGACAAATGGGGATGGAATTCGTAGGACCTAATAATCCACAGTCATGAGGTAAGAGGTATATCTTAGTTTGTACCGACTATGTGAAAAAGTGGGTTGAAGTACATGCTTTGCATGATTCAAAGGAGAAAACTGTAGTAGATTTCTTGTATTCATAAATAGATACAATATTTGGGGTCCCAAGCGAGATCACAATAGATCAAGGACCTCAGTTTACTTCAAGGATGATCCAAGAACTCATGCAACAATACCAAATAAGGCATAACAAAACCACTCCCTACCATCCATAGGTGAATAGACAAGTTGAGGTAATCAACAATCCTGACAAAGATAGTACAACAACATAGGAATGACTGGGCTAATAAATTACTAGAAGCAGTGTGGGCCTACAGGACAACTTGGAAGACTACTACTAGTTTTACACCATTTTAGTTAGTCTATGGGAAAAGTGCCATGATGCTATAGAGTTTGAAGTGAAAACACTTAGGAATGCTGTAGAATTGAATATAGATATGGATTATGCACAAAAAGAAATAATTCAGTAGCTTAATCATCTAGATGAATATCGCCTTGAGGCTCTGTAGAAAATAGAGATCATTCAAAAACAAAGGGCCAAGTGGTATGACCACCACACCAGGCCAAAGTAGCTTAAAGTGGGAGAATGGGCATTACTCTATGATTCTCGATTCTAGGAAAGGAAGGGAAAACTCATGCATCATTGGATGGAACCACATGAAGTGACTGAAGTCATCAATAATGGGGATGTAAGGGTCAAAACAATAGACGGTAGCAACATTACCTTAAAAGTCAATGGCCACCGCCTTCTCCCATACCATGTGTTTGAAGCATACATGATTGAGTCTAGATTAGGTATGGGGGAGACCCCAGTTGATTATAATTTTATCTTGAATCGGTAAGATGTGGACCTAGTCCACATAGTCCCAAAGATAATTATTATTTCAAAGTTTTCTTTTTTTAGTTGTGTTTTTGTTTTGCAGGAACAATACCCTTTGTGTAGCTATTAGGCAACCTAGGAAACCTAGGCCTAACAAGCAAAAGATCCATGAACCTACACCTTTCAATATTTCTAGGAGAATTTTCTTACATTAGGAGTAGCTAGTCCCCATTTAAAGAGGGGAATACTAAACCTGAACCTACACAAGAGTGTTTGGATTGGTCTCTTTGGACAATAAAATACTCAACTACTAGTTCAGGGGCAGATGTTGATTCTATTACTATTTTTCAATCAGAAGCATTAAAGGGCCTGATCAACCTAACAATGCATATACAAGGACAAGTCAACACCCATTGAATAAAAGAGAAGCACCAGTTTTTTGTATTTGATGGGAAGGCATCTACTTCCCATTGTACGATGGAAGGCACCTGATTCCTATTGTACGATGGAAGGCGTCTGCTTTTCATTGTATGGTAGAAGGCACATGCTTCATGTTATATGCTTTATGGTGCTTGACTCACAGTATGTTATGAATATGGTGCATGCATCCCATTTTATAGCAGATCGATGCCTAATTCCTGGTTTCTCCAAGAGGGCACCCGACTTCCAGTTTTCAAGAAACTGACACCACATCTTCTTAGTATAGTTAAAAAAAAGTTTGTATAAAGTTTATTTTTAAAAAACGTATGGCACATGATAGTTAGTAAAAAGGGGTCTGCTTCCCATGTTAGGCATAAGCACCTAATTTCTAAGGCACCTGCTTCCCATGTTAAGTAGAGCATCCGATTGCTAAGGTGCCTGATTCCTATGTTAAGTAGAGCACCTGATTGCTAAAGGTGCCTGCTTCCCATGTTAAGCAAAGAGCCCGATTTCTAAGGTGTCTATTTTCAATTTCCAGGGCATGCACACCATAATTCAAAAATAAGGCACGTAATTTCCATACAAAAAAGGCACTTGATTTTTGTCTACTACGGTCATTTGTTGCCTTGAAAGAATAACACGTTAGCATTGGGATGTGGTTCGATCCACGTTAGAACCCCACGCACATGCAAATTCAAATCTAACATGGAAAAAATTAAAAGTTGACATAAAACAAATTATGAGGAGGGAATGTTTGTCATCCCAAGGAGATATGTTTTTTCTAATTTTTGTTTTGAATTTTGTAAGATTTATCAAATAAATCACATTGCAAATACCAAGAACCAATCACGTCGAAGAAAATTCATTGCATGGGAACCATGGCCATCATTGTCCATTGCAATTTTCCCAATCATAAAAAGCCATCCAATAGCGATGCACCATGGATATCTGTGCATATGCACCCACGGAATGAATTTAGGTGCATGTTTAAATTTTTTTTTTTCTTGTCTATATTATTTTCATGAACATGTGTATCTATGGAAATGTGCTAGCACAACCCTCCATTATTACCTTAACCACTTGAACAAATACACTTGGCATGGTGCTGCATGACATACCTCTGATTGGTTGACAGTTTATGGTTATCATCTTCACGTAATCAAACACATGCTTGAAGAAATTTATTGCGGATAACCATAATAACTATTGATTATGGTAATTAACCACCTGTGTGCATGAACACAATTGTTTTAAAAAGCTTTTTACCAACTACTGTAAAGGCACCTTCAGAGAGAAGAAAGAAAAATAGAGAAGTGCAGCATAGTAGCAATTCAAAGAGGAATTGGAAGCATCCCTGAGTGAATTGTGAGCTAAAGAAAAAGCATGGAAGGGAAGTCAAAGAATCATGACCTCAAGAAGAGTGAGTCGATCGACTGCTCGAGAATTTCTATAGACTCCAAATATAGTTGGATGTTGCAAAATGGATGCACTACTATTGACTGGTCAGTTAGGGCCACGATGCAGTGATGGCAAATGAATTTGTGACATCGCTGAGAGAAGGAATCATGCACATGTGAGGGCTAGATATTCTAGTCACAGAGGCCTATATCGCCAGAGTTATGAGCCTCCCTATGATAGGGGAGTGCACATACAAGGAGGATAACCTTACCCTCTGTTCTCAAATATTTTTTGGAGCACCAACTAAGCACTTTGCACACGTTGGCTTACTAAAATGGTACATTATTGAGATCTAAAGGGTAGTTTTGAGCAGATCACTCGCTTCTTCACATGCTCTGGTAGGTGCTTTCATCTGAATGCCAACCACTTCCATTTTATCAATCACATCCTACATGGGGATAAAATCAACATCCCCTATTACCTTACATATGCCCTGAAATATGAGGCCAAGTGATACCAGGAATGCACCACCTCTGCTCTAGCTCACCATGGTCTGATTTTTGCCTTGGTGTAATATGCAGAGTCACAAAGAAATGTGACAATTTAGGAATCTATGGGAACTAGTGCAGTGGTAGGGACACAAGCAGAGGAGAAGGTGCCAATTCAGAATGAACAGTCAGCCCAAGGGGTAACAAAACATGCAAAAATGGTGTCTGCATCCTAGCCTACAAGAAATACAAGGGAAGCAGGATAAGCCTCATCCCCTAATTTTTTCTAACTTGAGGAGGAATCAGGATAGGCACTGTCTCGTTCTGCACCTCAATTTGAAGATGATGTAGAGAAGGACTTCATGCCAATTTCCACCAAGATCCAAAGTAGAAGAACAAAAGCATCAGCATGGTTTCAAGCTACAAGGGGTAAAAAAACATGCAAAAATGGTGTCTGCATGGTTTCGAGCTACAGTCAGCCCAAGGGGTAACAAAACATGCATAAATGGTGTCTACATCCTAGCCTACAAGAAATACAAGGGAAGCAGGATAAGCCTCATCCCCTGATTTTTTCTAACTTGAGGAGGAATCAGGATAGGCACTGTCTCCTTTTGCACCTCAATTTGAAGATGATGTAGAGAAAGAATTCATGCCAATTTCCACTAGGATGCAAAGTAGAAGAACAAAAGCATCAAGCGTGGTTTCAAGCTCATCCGACAAGGAGACACCAATCAATGAGCTCAACAGGGAGGAGTATATGGCCCAAATTTTACAAGATATTTCTAGTGGTCCAACTCCTCAATAGGAGGTGGCCATGGAAGATGTACCACCAAAAGGCCAAGTGGAGGATTTGCAGAAACAATTTTATATTTTAATATAAAAGGCTTCCACTTGGGAAGCCAAATTTAAAGAACGAGCTTAAATTTTAATTGAAAGGAGGCTTCATTAAAAATGCATGAGTTGTATCAAATGATTTGGCAGCTGTAAAGACAATTACAGTTATAGGATGGACCAAGAGGAGCCAAGTAGTTGACCAGAGTTGATGCAACAATACAGATCGATGGGACAACATAAGTGCCCCTGCTAATATAGAAATAGAACAGGGAGATGTTGCTACAATAGAAGTAGAGCAACCCTATTCTATGTCTCCTTATGTAGAACAGATACTTTAGGAGGATGAAGTTGAGGTTGAGGAACCTCAAAATGCAGAACAACCTACAAATGAAGGAGATGAGGGAGAAAAGGAGATGAAGGTCGAAGAGCCTCAAATATTAGGCGAGGAGGGAGATACAAAGCACTCTCTAGTTGATGCAGGGGCCGAAAAACATTAGGAGGGAGAAGTAGTCCCTATTATGCAAAAAAATTTTGCAAAGGAAAAAGAGGCTCAGTAGCTTGAATCCCCTGTACACTAGGAAACAATAGTTGCATCAATATACCCTGGGGTACAACAAATCAAATTGAGATCAAAACAAAAAGCCACAATGCCATATCAGTGATGACCTAGAACTAGAGTGAGAGTTGTAGAGTTGAAGGCACTGTGCATCAAATCTGATAAGGAATCAGAACTGGATTCTGATGAGGAATGAGAGGCAACAAAGAATCTATTTTCTACCCAAAAACAAAAATTTGAGGAGTTTAAGGAGGAAATTAAGGCAAAAAAGAAAAATTGGAAGAAGGCCTCCAAGAAAGCCCTCAAGGAATCATAAAAGGAGGCCAAGGAGCAATATGGAAGGCCTCAAAATTTTTTTTAGTTGCCCAACCTTAGTAGTTTTGGTACTTGTATGGGTTGGAGGATGGAAAGCCTTTGAGGATACAAGCATATTTTAAAAGGATGGTATTTCTAGGCCCTATGCAACAGGAATATCTAGCATCAAGTAGCAAAACTCCCCTAGTGGCAAAAATAGAGGTCAAAGCTAAACCTGAGCTTGACCCAACAGGGGCAGAGTTGCCCACAACCAGGGTTGCTAAGGAATCTAGCATCTCATTTAGTGATAAAGAATCAATACATGTGGGTGAAAAGTTACTACCTCACCATGAGTACTAGTTATTATATAAACATACCATTTTCACCTCACCATGTGGGTGAAAATGGCTAAACCTACATTCTAGAAGGATACCATCAGTTTCTCTAGTTATTATATAAACATTGATAAAGGCAAGGTGGCCTGGACCAGAGAACTATCCAAGAAGAGAGCAGGGCCAAGTGAACTAGTTTGGCACAACAAACACTAGAAGTAGCAAGGTCAGGATATAACTACTCCCAAGGTACCAAAGGGGTGAAAGCCTCGGGAGAAAGAAAAAGCTAAGGCCTCTAAGAACAAGAGGACATAGACCAACAGGGCTTATTGGGATGAAGTGAACAGAACTAGTAATTACTAGTTCAAAGTGGCACAAGGACGTGCCACCCCTTAAGCATGGGGGGATAATGAGCCACATAATTGCTCATTTTTTGTACTCTTTTCCCCATAATGTGCAGCATATATTATTGTAGATATAATATTTTTATGGAAATTATATATATAATTAATAGTTTATTTTGCATGTTCTCTAATATTTGTCTTTAAGTGTAATTTGTGTAGATTTAGTGGAAATTGTTGCATTTTGGCATGTTTTCTTCGAGGTCCCACTTGGACCTGGCACTTGCAATTTAATGAAGGATAAATATTTTTGGAATATCTATGAAGAGGTACAATGTTAGGCACCCAAATTCCTTTGAAGTGCCTAACTTCCGTTCGACACTTAACTGATAGGCGCCTGCTTTCTGTTATGAGAGAAGGTATGTGCTTCTCATTGTATGGTAGAAGGTGCCTACTTATCATTGTATGGTGAAAGGTGCTTGCTTCCCATTATACATCAAAAGGCACTTGCTTCTTGACTTTTGTATATAATACACCTTCTTCTCGACTTCTTCAAACACAATGCTTGATTTCCACTAACGCCAAACTTTAGCATGACTCTATGGTCGACATAATAGAGCAAAAAATTAACAACTAGCATGAAAGGAATTCCAACATTGAAACCAAATATGGGAAAATGCCAAAGGTGATTCATAACCCATATTTTAGCTGATATATAAATAATTTATGTAAATCAGGTAAATAAATATCAGACGTATTTTGGAAACAGAATACGTTGAAATATCATGATATTTTGCTCAATTCCTTCAATTAAGAAAATAGTTGTAACAACAACTCATTTTATGATTCATCTTCAGAATTGTAATAGGGTTGGCTACATATATTATAAATATGTAGAACACCCCTGAAGAAGAGCCCCCCCGAACTTTTCTTGTAATTTTCTTCTGCTGCAATTTTTAATAAAAACTCTAAGTATTTTCCTGTAAAACTCTTCTAAAAGCATTTGGTGATCATTTTACCGTGGGCAGAACTTGCTGGAAGCATGGGCCCACTTACAATAGAGTTATTCTCTATTTCACCTATTTTCTATATTTATTTTAATAGATTAATTTATTTCTATGTTATTTCCCATAGTTTCTATGATTTCTAGCAAGGTAGTAATTTAGATTTTAAATGTTTTCAGTCCTATTTTCTTAGACTTAGCATGAGATTATTGGTTTAAATAAAAACTTCAATGAATACCAAATACCCCCAAACCATAATCCAAGTGACTCATATTCGAAGGAGAAATTATAAACATAGATTTTTCACGGCTGCTCACAAGACTACGAGCTACCTCGGGTTGACAACTAAATGGAGGCAATTAATTGAACCATAGAAAAACTAACCAATATTTTACCCAAAAAGGTACGTATTCTTTGATACATTCCCTTGTAGTTGAGTGACTAGTGCCTATTTCATCAAAAACCAAAACCTCTATTGCTAGTCTACCCCCATTCGATGTCCCTATGTCATCCACTTTATCTCCAGTTTCCCAGTCGCTAGTTACCAGTTCTCTAGTTCCCCTCTATTCCCTTTACTTCCTTTATATTCAGTTATTTTGCATCTATCAACAATGCATTTACATTTCATAGACCATTTTCTAGTGCCTCTTCTTTTATCACTATGTCTACTGCTATCCTTGATCCTATCTAGCCTTCACCCTCATCAACCTTCAACACAGTGACAATATCTGTTGATATTCCACTACTTAGTCTTACGCCCTCAATCACTGCTATCCAAACCTCATCATATCCTAAAGTTATCATAGTTGCCATCTTGTTAGCTTCCATTCCATCCACTAAATCTATCCTTTGCTATTTTTCCATATATGATATTTTTCAGAGTGTAGGAGCTGCTAGAAATAGAGCTGGAGGTCCTCTAAGAGCACCTAGTTGCAGAGAGCATACATTGAGCACAAAAAAGTTCCTTGAGTTGGTTGAAGGGCTAAAAAATAAAGGGTGCACTAGCTCCTAATAAACTAGAGAAAAGTGCCATATTCGACCTAAAGAGTATGGAGGTCCACACAATGCAAAAAGTACCTAATGTATAGAAGTCGCTAGGGGATATGGTGCCCATAAATTATTCTTACCACGTAGTTACTGAAGACTTGTGGACAATCACCACAATAGAGAATATGGGAAATATCCATAAAGAAATAGGCTCCATCTACTTTCATGGGGAGCACTATAAGGAGTGCTTATTTAAATTCGAAGCTAAGAATTTAGAGCTAGATGAAGCTCTACAGGTGAGAGCCCAACTAGAGATGGCCCAGTCTGAATTTGCACGATGGAAAAAATGCATAGCCAGTTTGGAGGAAGAGGTAGTAAAATATAAAGAAGAAACCAAATAGCACCTCAAGGTATGTATGCGGATGGAGAGCTAGGTGCAGGTTTTGAATACCTAAATTCAAGAACTGTAGGGCAAATTGATAGAAAAAGAAACACAAGTGGTTGTATTTACTAAGGAACGCATCAAAGAGATTTGCTATAACTTCCTAATAGATTTCTAGGCTAGGGATTTGAAGGTAGTCATAGTTATGATATTCATGTGGGAAGTGCAGAAGGCAGTTGCCCTTGGTAGGCTGCTTGTCAAAGCCATTGAGGAAGACATGGACTACTAGCTAGATATTGCCATGCAAATCAAGAAATTGGAGAAGACAGAACTCCACATTACTCCCATGAGCCCATTGGCTCGATCCTAGGCTACTACAAAGGTCATTCTACGATCTTATTTCATAAAGCTTGAATTGATCAAAGAAGCTCAAAAATTATGGGATGCATTCGAGTAGGAGAGGGTTACTTCATTGCTCCATTTTGAGGCCCTCGCACAAATGGAATTTCCTAGCTTCACTGATGATGAGGGTAATATTTTACCCCATGGGGAGTTAAAGGAGATATGGGCTACCTTCACCAATGACACCTTCGAGATTGATGGTTGGGGAGACCCCATTGTAGAAAAATAAGTAATACCCCTGATGAAAAAGTATGCACAGATAGAGACCTCTTTATTGGAGCTTAGCCAAAGAGCTACCTTCACCAGCATAGACCAAGTTGAAACTTTCCAATATCTGGTCAAGGAGCTTATAAACCTCCCACCATTCCTTCTGGATGCTTGGGTCGAGGCACAAACAATTTATGAATATGTTTACAAGTGCCCTATGATATTGATGCACCTTGAGCAACCAAAGGAAGAAGGATATAGAGAAGAAAATGATAGCAACCAAGGTGAAGCTGGTAGAGAGAAGGAGACCATCAAGAGCAGTGAGATAAGGAAGAAGAGAGAGAGGTTAGAGGAAGAAGCATATACCAACAACAAGCACTCCAAGGAAGCAGAAAGCAGTGATGACTCTGAGCTCAAAGGATAAAGGCTTGGGATTGTCACATTGAGGTGAGCTTAATTCCTCGTGAGTCACC
This sequence comes from Wollemia nobilis, assembly GCA_028583015.1. Classification (NCBI taxonomy): domain Eukaryota; kingdom Viridiplantae; phylum Streptophyta; class Pinopsida; order Araucariales; family Araucariaceae; genus Wollemia; species Wollemia nobilis. The sequence continues at coordinate 787,502 of JAQPPZ010010078.1, read as the reverse complement.
AAAAATATTGGCATCTTTGCAACATTCATTTTTTTTGTAAAATTTTGTTCAAGTTCTAAAGAAAATGCTTTTTCTTCTTCGAAACTCACTGTAAAAATTCTTGGTGTAGATTTTCTATATAAAATTTCCTATCTAAGGATCATTTCCACTCGACATGTAAGAAATTTTTTTGGTTTATATTTTATCATGTTGATGTTGTGAAGGCCATTATTTTCCAAGCCTTCACAACAAGAAATATTTCACAAAAAGTATGTTCAACACCCCTTGTGATGGGTGTGTACATGAAAGCGTTGAGGTGTTTTTCACCCACATTCTAGTTTAGGCTCCTTTACGGCCGTAGAGGATCATTTCAGGAAATATGAAGAGCAAAAAACCCTTTCAAGCTATGCCTTAGGTGAAAGAGAAATATCTAGAAGAAAGCACGTGGAGGGCCCCACTAATGGAAAAGGTTGTTTCGGGTAGGAGACACTCTAAGAAGCCCTTTCAGGCTTACAATAAAGTGAAAATCACATGGGAACCAGTCTCTTTCATTCCAATTATGGATTGAAACTCCTTTTCACTACAAAAGGGAGTGAAAAAGCCAAATGTACTCTTTTTCAAGGTCATGCACTAGCCCGCCACACCACCCTGGAAACCAAGCATGGTCAAAGTCAATGCTGTCCACATGGCACCAATGGATTCATCCTAGTAGAGAGCTATTTCAGGGGTTTCCTCTCCCGAAATCCCCCTTTGGGCTACTTTATGAGTGCAGTGCTTGTGGGGCCCATAATTCTAAGTTAGTGTTTTTCTCAAAAGAGGTGGTAAGACACTCTTTTGCACCTCTTTTGGGAAAAATCCCCTATCGCCTCTCCCTTTAGTGAAACCACCCCAAAGCACTTTTCAAATGATGAAATCCAATTTAGAGGGTATGCTTTCATTTGTTTAATGGTGGTGGGTGTAAGGGTGATCCGAATTTAATGCCCAAATATTTTAGGATTTGATTTTTGCCATTGAGGTAGTGTCGATGGTAAATCTTACCAATTGCATTGATGAGATGCGATGTTTCCAGCAATGGAGTCATACGTTTCCATACCTCATAACTCTTGAAGTGTTTCCAAATTGAATCCTTGCTGCCATGGTGATGAATTACAGTTGAGCATTAATGTTTTAGAGGTGGAATCCTCTATAAAAACTAGCAAAGTCAATGTTTTAAGGATGGACAATTTGCTTGAAAGCTTTGAAAACTCAAGCTCTGCTATGAATGCAAGGAATTCTTGGCTCTGATTTGAATCCACTTCTATTTACAGATTTTTTGTCAATTATTTCTGTTAAATTCATTTTATTATCAAAAGGTTTAAATTTTATTCCCAGATTTAGTTATCAATAAAGGGTGAATGTTGGAATATCCTTGGAAGCTGCATGTTTAAGGAATTTTGGTTTTGGTTTCTATTTTGATCTTTGTGTAAAATTCTACTGGTTTTAGGTGAAATATATTGATATTTCTACCTATTCATCACCCCTTCTCAATCAACTTATAGCCCCTTTTCCATTCCTTTTTGTCATTTCCCATTCCTTTCTTGCTCTCTAAATTTTCAAATCAAAAGTAGTTAGTAAGGAGACTAGCCCTCTCTGGAGATTGGCATGGGAGGCATTTATTCCTTTTGGCCTTTCAATGTTGGTCAGGTATAGCGTGCATAGATGAAAAATTCTATACCTAAGGTGGATTCTTGACCAACAAAAATCTTGTATAATAATATCAAGTGCTTTATCTAATCTTCAATGTGCTTTATTTAACTAAAGTAGTTTAGACATATTCTACCCAGAATTCGTTTAACCTCTTGAATATATAGAGAATGATATGCACTAACAAATGCTCAATATGTTCTTCACATTCATTAAGTCTGTTGCTTTCACATGTCTCACATTTATTGCATTCTAAAGGTAGCTCTAGTCTAGCACTTGATAACTGACCTGGTTATTGCTGAGTTGCACTTTTATTTCAAGACCAATCACAATGCACAAGTCCTTCTCATCTACTCACACAATCAATCATGAAGATGCACAAATTGCTTTCACAAATAGATCTATAATTCTTGCATTTTCATTCCCAATATCACTCAAAACCAATGCTCAAATTTGCTTCACAAAATTGGTCTATGACTCTTGCACTTTCATTCCACTATTACTCAAAAATCATGCACAACTTGTTCTCAAACCCTAGCACATGTGTTTCCACTTTCATTCAACAATGATGCACACTTTGTTCTCAAAACCCTAGCACATATGCTTCCAATAATAATGCACAATTTGGCTTTCAAATCAAAGTACATATATTTCCAACAATGCACATGAACTTAATCCTTATATCTCCTCCTTATGACATCAAAAATATTTGCTCAACCAAACACCTTAAGGAAGAAATAGATCACCATACCTCTTAACTTGCTTTGATGAAGATGTGCCCTCAAAAACCTGTCTCAAAATATTCTATCTTTCTTATGCCACTTCAAGGGTTAGTAGACCTCTAAATCCTTTCTCAAAATATGTGCTCAAAAATCTTGAAGATGATGCTTTATAGCTCCTTTTAATTTCCCAAGATAAAGCTTTTAACAAATAACCAAAACCTTTCAAATTTCCTTTCTCACCATGAAAAATACAAACAATAATTAAACCATAATGACACCTTATAACTCCTACTTTCTCAATTGATTTGATTTAATAATGCCCACACACTAATTCTAAAATGCAATTTCTCACACAGTACCTTTGACTTTAACCAACTTATGCAAAAATCAACCAATCCAAAATATATACCTTATGTCTCCCTAATGCAAATGAGCGCTATGCACACTTTATACCATGCAAAATATTTTAATCAAAATTTTTCCCTTACCAAAGTGTTGCCACCACGAATTGAACCTGCCACCTCTTGTTGGCCCATGCCCTAGTGTAAGCTAGGCTGTCGCATGGGCTAGCTACCCACACAAGACACAAAGCACATGAAAAACCTTTTGAGTCCCTTTTCCTCCAAAAACTTCAACAAAATGCACTCATTGCACCTTGAACCCGTGACCTCCTCCTTGCCAATGTTTTAGCGTAGGGCTTCCCTACCATCTAGGCTAGCCGCCCAGATGAGAATACAAATGCGTTGTCCCTTCTTTATCTATGAATTCGGTCCTATATTAAACAATGTGCAAGCTCCCTTTCTTCCCTTCTCTATCCGCTGGAAATACCATGTCAACCTCTGCACTTATGCCTCTCCTGTTCGTTGAGATAACACCTCAAAATTTGTGCTTCTGCCTCTCTCTCATTCGCTAGGAGTTTTACTTCTACCTCCATGAACGAACTATCTCGATTAGCGCATTGCTCTACAAAACCTTAGGCTTGCAATATTTGGCACTTCATATATATATGCTTGCACTCCTTTTTCATGACGTTGATGCATGAGATAATAATATAATTTTTGACTTTTATTTAGCTCCAAAACTTTTGCCGCCCTTTCTTTTTAAAATTTTATTTTATTATAATAATTTAAATCTAAAATATTTAAATATTATAATTTAAACTTTTAACCTTTTGTCTTTTGCAATTGAAATATTTTTCAACCAAATAAAGCCTTATCTTTTTCTTGCTAACATAACCATGGAGAATGTTTTTCTTTGACAACTATTGTACCTTGCTCAAAAATAATTTCCTTGCTAGGAGTACCTTGCCTTACCTTTGAATCTTGCTATCAAACCTGTGAAGAATATTCTTGACTATCATGCACCTTTGATATCTCATTATTTCTGCCTCATGTACCCTTTGACATCAATGACAACTCAATGTACTCAATATTTCCAACAATCTCCCCCTTTGTCATTGATGGCAACCCTTACAAAAAAATATTCTTTTAGTGCAACTGGATTCCAAAAACTGCTCCCCCTCAGAAGCTTCTCCCCCTCACTGAATTCTCTCCCCCTTTGACATCAATGGCAAAGGGCTCCTTTGGGGCTAAAAATAAGATATTTTAGCATAGCCCCCTCACCACCTCCTTTTCTTGAGGTGATTAATTATGGGATGGGAGTAAAGCTACTCCCAACTTACAATGCTCTTCTTCTTTCTCAATATTTTTCCAAACTTTTGAAGTCATACCTCTTTGAACATTTTGACTATCCTTCTTCTTGCTTGTCTTTGGGAGTTCTAGAAATTTTGTTCTACACCACTTTGCTCTATGCCCAAAATTATTGCAATTGTAACACATGATGTTGTAGTCATTGAAAGATGCAAATGATCTGAAATTTCTCTTGGTGAAATCATAATCATTCTTACTATGAACCCTGCAATGTATAGCTTTGTGACCAAAATGATTACATGAGAAACAATAACCTTGGAAGAAATATTCATCTTGCCTTGGAGGGTATGGTCGCATGACTCTTCCTTTTCTTCTTTGCTGGTCCCTGTTCCTTGATGGTGCATTGTTTTCTTCTTCATTGATGTTTTCACTTCTCAACTCATCAGTATAGGTCTTGGATTCCTTTTTAAATACCTTCTTTGATGCTTTTATTTCTTTTGAGCTTAACTCCTCTTTTTGTACTTCTTGGCCTTCTTCATAACCTAGTCCTGTCTTGATAAATGGAGATCTTTGTACTTTGAGAATGTCATCCAAGGTTTTTGAGCTTTCCTTAAACCTAGTTAGCTTATCAAGATATTTTCCAAGTCCTTTCTTTAGAGAGATAACTTCATCTTCTAGCTTTTCACACTCTAACTCTTTTACCTCTAATTTTTTAGCCATACTTTCTTCAACTTTCCTTGCCTCTTCAACCTTAAATTTTGTGTCATTGAGATCTTGTAGAAGTTTTGCCTTTGTCTTCTTATCCTCTTGTACTTGAGCCTTCAATCTTAAGTTCTCACTTTTTAATTCTTCAAGATCAACAATAAGTTCCTCTTTCATATCATTTTTGGCTTTCTCTTCATATTCTAAAACTTTCTCTTCTTCTTGGTCTTCAATAACATGAGCATCTTCTACTTGAAATTCAATAGGAGCACCTTCAACTTGGTATTCAAAAGGAGTATTCTTTTCCTCTTCTACTTGGTCTTTAATGGAAGTATCCTCTTCCTCTTCTATTGCCAGAAATAGAATCTCTTATTCTTCACTATCTGAGAGACTTTCATCATTGTCACTTGAAGCACTGCTTGCTTCTTCAACATAAAAGCTTTTCTTGTGCCTTTGAAAGATCTTATTTTCATGCTTGCCTTGACCATGCCTATTTTTCTTTTCATAACCAAGTTTTCTTTCTTTCTTTTTCTTGTATTATTTTTCATCTTCACTGCTACTATATCCATTTTGTGGACAATAAGTTGCATAGTGACCAATGTTGCCACAACTAAAACATTTCACAGTTTGCATATTCTTGGGTTTCCTTGGACCCTTCTTATTTCTTTTTACAAAATTAGCCTCTTCTTCACTGCTTGATTCATCACTAGATTCTGATTCTTTATCCTTTGCCTTCTTTGAAGCTTTGAATGCTGCCTCCCTTTTGGATGTTTGATCCTTTTTTGTTCTCATCTCATAAGCTATGAGAATACCATGTAGTTCATCTATCCTTAGAGTTGCAAGATCCTTCATTTCTTCTATTGCAGAAACCTTTGCATCATACCTCATGGGAAGTGATCTTAGAATTTTTTGAACAATAGTAGAATCCTCAATATTTTCTCCAAGTCCATGGATGGTGTTAACAACCTCATCAACATGAAGTAGATACCTAGCAATATCTTCCTCATATTTCATCTTTAATTCCTCAAACTTCCTCCTGTGAGTCTAAAGTTTTACCAACTTAACCTTGTCATCTCCTTCATATGTATTCTATAATTTGTCCCACATTTCTTTTTCTGATTTGCAGTGCATAACCTTCACAAACTCTGTTTCTTGTAATCCACTTAAAATTGCATTCATTGCCTTGGAATTATTTTCATATAGTTTCTTACCACTTATATCTGTGGGAGGAGTTGCAGGTGGTGTGTACCCATTTTCTACTGAATTCCATGTATCAAATCCTTGTGCCATAAAAAATGTCTTCATCCTCACACTCCAAAAAGCATAGTTAGTCCCATTAAACAATGGAGCTTTGTGTGTTGAAAATCCTTCTTGATTAGCCATATGTGTTCTTGTAAGATCTTCCTTCAAGCTATTAGGCTTCCCTGAAGGAACCCACTCTGATACCAATTGAAGAACACAAGCTTATACTGAGAGGGGGGTGAATAGTATAAGATACAACTTTTTACTTTTCTTTCCAAAGCAGTATTATCCAATGTTATCAATTGTAATAATGAAACAATACACAGATCATCACACACATAAGAGACACAGATTTAACATGGTTCACCCAATGTGGGCTACATCCATGGAGAAAATATTTCTTATAAATTTTCTCAATAAATATCTCGGGAATCAATTCCCTATTACAATATTTATGGGCACCAACCCAAAGGAGATCTCAATCCCCTATGCCCAAGTTTGTGGACCTCTATCCATAGGAGACCTCTATCCCCACTACTCTAGTTTGTGGAACTCTATCCACATGAGACCTCTGTCCCCACTACTCTAGTTTGTGGACCTCTATCTATAGGAGACCTCTATCCCCACTACTATAGTTTATGGACCTCTATCCATAGGATACCTCTATCCCATTTGCTCTGGTTTGTGGACCTCTATCCATAGGAGATATTTATCCCCATTACTCTGGTCTACTCCAAGATTTTACACAAGGCTTGCTCAAACCTGCTCCAAACCTACACAAGGCTTGCTCAATCCTGTTCCAAACCTACACAAGGCTTGCTCAAATATGCTCACCAATACCTACTCTCAAATTTTCTCAAATATACTCCAAGCCTACTCACAAGGCTTGCTCAATCCTACTCCAAGCCTACTCACAAGGCTTGCTCAAATATGCTCAAAATACAAATACAACTATTTAATACTACTCATAAGGCTTGCTCAATATTTATCTAAGCCTACTCATAAGGCTTTATCAAATCTACTCATAAACACAACTCAAATTTGCTCAATGAAACCTTCTCAAATCTACCTCAACCCTTCTCATAAAACCTGCTCAAATCTACCTCAAACCTGCTCAGATCTACCTGAACCCTGCTTATAAAACCTTCTCAAAACTACCTCAAACCTGCTCATAAAACCTGCTCAACTCTGCCTCAAATAATCTGCTCAAACCTGCTCACAAGTCTGTTCTAATATTTCCAAATCTTGCATACAAAATAATGTTTATCTATTTCCAAATCTTGTATAATGATGTCATCAAGTGCTTTATCTAATATTCAATGTGCTTTCTTTAACTAAAGTAGTTTAGACATATTCTACCCAGAATTTGTTTAACCTCTTGAACATATAGAGAATGATATGCACTAACAAATGCTCAATATGTTCTTCACATTCATTAAGTCTGTCGCTTTCACATGTCTCACATTTATTGCATTCTAAAGGTAGCTCTAGTCTAGCACTTGATAACTAACCTGGTTATTGCTGAGTTGCACTTTTATTTCAAGACCAATCACAATGCACAAGTCCTTCTCATCTACTCACACAATCAATCATGAAGATGCACAAATTGCTTTCACAAATAGATCTATAATTCTTGCATTTTCATTCCCAATATCACTCAAAACCAATGCTCAAATTTTCTTCACAAAACTGGTCTATGACTCTTGCACTTTCATTCCACTATTACTCAAAAATCATGCACAACTTGTTCTCAAACCCTAGCACATGTGTTTCCACTTTCATTCAACAATGATGCACACTTTGTTCTAAAAATCCTAGCACATATGCTTCCAATAATAATGCACAATTTGGATTTCAAATCAAAGTACATATATTTCCAACAATGCACATGAACTTAATCCTTATATCTCCTCCTTATGACATCAAAAATATTTGCTCAACCAAACACCTTAAGGAAGAAATAGATCACCATACCTCTTAACTTGCTTTGATGAAGATGTGCCCTCAAAAACCTATCTCAAAATATTCTATATTTCTTATGCCACTTCAAGGGTTAGTAGACCTCTAAATCCTTTCTCAAAATATGTGCTCAAAAATATTGAAGATGATGCTTTATAGCTCCTTTTAATTTCCCAAGATAAAGCTTTTAACAAATAACCAAAACCTTTCAAATTTCCTTTCTCACCATGAAAAATACAAACAATAATTAAACCATAATGACACCTTATAACTCCTACTTTCTCAATTGATTTGAATTAATAATGCCCACACACTAATTCTGAAATGCAATTTCTCACACAGTACCTTTGACTTTAACCAACTTATGCAAAAATCAACCAATCCAAAATATATACCTTATGTCTCCCTAATGCAAATGAGCGCTATGCATACTTTATACCATGCAAAATATTTTAATCAAAATTTTACCCTTACCAAAGTGCTACCACCATGAATTGAACCTGCCACCTCTTGTTGGCCCGTGCCCTAGTGCAAGCTAGGCTACCGTGTGGGCTAGCTACCCACACAAGACACAAAGCATACGAAAAACTTTTTGAGTCCCTTCTGCGATTTCCTCTGAAATTAAAACTTCAACAAAATGCACTCGTTGTGCCTTGAACCCGTGACCTCCTCCTTGCCAATGTTTTAGCGTAGGGCTTCCCTGTCGTCTGGGCTAGTCATCCAAATGAGAATACAAACACATTGTCCCTTATTTATCTATGAATTTGGTCCTATCTTAAATAGCATGCAAGCTCCCTTTCTTCCCTTCTCTATCTTCTAGAAATACCACATCAACCTCTACGCTTTTGCCTCTCCTGTTCATTGAGATAACACCTCAAAATTTGCACTTCTACCTCTCTCTCATTCACTGGGAGTTTTGCTTCTACCTCCATGAACGAATCATGAATGGATATCTTGATTAGTGCATTGCTCTACAAAACCTTAGGCTTGCAATATTTGGTGCTTCATATATATATGCTTGCACTCCTTTTTCAAGACGTCGACGCATGAGATAATAATATAATTTTTTACTTTTATTTAGCTCCAAAAATTTTGTCACCCTTTCTTTTTAAACTTTTATTTTATTATAATAATTTAAATCTAAAATATTTAAATATTATAATTTAAACTTTTAACCTTTTGTCTTTTGCAATTGAAATATTTTTCAACCAAATAAAGCCTTGTCTTTTTCTTGCTAACATAACCATGGAGAATATTTTGCTTTGACAACTATTGTACCTTGCTCAAAAATAATTTCCTTGCTAGGAGTACTTATATTTTTCTTGCTAACATAACCATGGAGAATATTTTGCTTTGACAACTATTGTACCTTGCTCAAAAATAATTTCCTTGCTAGGAGTACTTATATTTTTCTTGCTAACATAACCATGGAGAATATTTTGCTTTGACAACTATTGTACCTTGCTCAAATATAATTTCCTTGCTAGGAGTACCTAACCTTGCCTTTGAATCTTACTATCAAACCTATGAAGAATATTCTTGACTATCATGCACCTTTGATATCTCATTATTTCGGCCTCATGTACCCTTTGATATCAATGAAAACTCAATGTACTCAATATTTCCAACACTAACGTAGATAGAAAATGTAATTATTTTATCAAAATATCTTAATTCTTCCATCTCAAGATGGAAATTTCATCCGATAAGACTTATTAACTACTTTTCATTATCATAATATGATTCTTGTCCAACTCAATTTAAGAAAAGAAATACCATAACACTACATTTTTATTCAAGTTTTCCCCCATTTACTCATTAATGTATCAAGATTTTGTAAGCCATTTTTAATGCCTAATGAATGTAAAATTTATAATACATAAAGATAATCAAATGGATTCTTACTTAGATTTTCATAAATATGGAATGAAAGTGGAAGAAAGACATGAAATATGAGGAATATCCCTTAGACACCAATTATCTTCTTTACTAACAATGAAAATATCTCCAACCAATGCAATAGATGATTGGGGGTCAAGTCTAAATACCCATTTAATACAACAAACAAATCCTAATAAGTGTCAAATCAACCATGATCTAATAAGTGGAAGATTACACATTTCACTATCCCTTATTAATTTGAATGGGGGGGCCATAGAGAGAAGATATTATTGAACATACCATTTAATGGAAGCTCTCCTATGCCAATACACTTCCATATATGAGTGAAGGTAACATCATATATAACATTCATGAAGATATCCATGAGATGACCTATTGCAGTTGTATACACTAGGGGGAGCAACCCCTAAAAGAGAATCTACTAAATCTTATGCATCCAAAACTTAATATGATTGGTCCATTGGTGCTTCACAATATTTTAGATCAACGAATAATGCCTTGGCTATAGCAAAAAATAGTGTTTAGGCCCTTCTAAGAAAGACCAATCTACTTAAGAAATATCCTCATCCAAACTAGATGATCCATAGCATGATTGAGTAGGTGCAAGATAATGGATCCCAAAAGAGGTCCTTAACTAAACATCAAAACCCTAAAATTTAGAATTAACTAAACTTGGAGGAATGATTTCAATCATTTGGGCTCTAAATTTGAAGATGGTACAAGAAGATGAATGGTAGTTGTCAAAAATTCACTACACCAAGGAAGAATATTTGCCTTGGCATGATTATGTATGTTAGCCTCAACAAAGAGTAGAATAGTGGAGGAAGAAAACAAGAGGTAAAGATATCAATGAATGACGTTGTTTGCATAGAAATGCTCTATGAGAGGATTTTTATGCTACGTAGATCATATGATTGTTGATCAATGACAAATGCTAATTTGAGGAGTTAGGGGAGCTAATAAAGTTCCAAAAGTTGTGCACATCATTGATTTTTTGGATCTACGACATACACATTTTCCCAATAAAGCAATTAAAAGGGAGTTAATAGAGATACACAAACCAATGATTGTTTATCCAACAACCCATACCATTTTATCAATATTTCAAAGGAGTCATCAAAGAAGGAACCTCACTATTGGCCAATGCTAATGGTACATGGAAAGTGCTCCAACAATCTGCAAAGTCTTAGGCATAGGGATCACGTCCAATAGAGTATCATTGTAAATCATGAACAATTGGAAATCTAATGGCTCATGGAAGATCAAAATAAACATTGAGATATCTATTTTGTCAAATCCCATGAACCATTTGATTTCAATGATCAATAGCCTATGAATGGGAATAGAAAATCAATGCTAGTCATCTAATTTGATGAAAAGTGGATCCTACCCACATCCTTTGGGCATAGGATTCTAGGAAATTGGTTGGTGGCTTAAATATAGCAATAGCAGAAGATTAGTTCGAAAGATCTCAAATCCAGTGGCATTGATTGCCAAAAGATCTTGCACTAAATTTTTGGAAAATTTCTAGCAGTAGTTAGCAATATTTATAGAGGCTCCAAATATAAAGGTTTCAAACCCTTCAATATTAATAACTCCAATTTTAGAGACCTCAAGCCTATCAACATTGAATGTAAATAGGTGAAGGGTATCCACCAAAGGATGGAATTTGCAAGCAACTCAAAAAATCTAACATATTAGTACAATACGACAAGGTCTCTAATACAAAATGATACCTCTTTGTGATGATACCCCTTCATGATGGTGCTCCTTTATTATGATACTTATTTGTGATGGTACTTCTTTATGACATCATATATTTGTGATGACACTTACAAAATAACGACAAAGCAATAGGGGACTTCATGATGATAACTTCCATTGAGATGGTAATCTTCTAATTCAATGATTAACAAGATGATGACAAAGCAATAGGGGACTTCATGATGATAACTTCCATTGAGATGGTAATCTTCTAATTCAATGATTAACAAGATGATGATGACACATCTTACAACATACTTCCTTGATGGCATGTACTAGATGATAAATTTCTTCTCAATGAAAACTTCCTCTTAATGAAAATATATCTCTAGATGACAACTTCCCTTTGACAACTTCCCTTTGATTATACAATAATTTTCCTTGGTAGGACGATAAGGGGTAATTTATTAGACGATAATTTATTCACAAAGGATGACACACTATGATATACCCCTTCACAAAATAACTCCAATAACAATGGTTTAAAACAAAAATCAATCAAAACATATTACCAATTTGAGCAACATCAAAACACAACATAAATATGGAAAATCATCTTATATTTATTATTGCATTTCACAAATTACATCCACCTAGTAAAAGTATTATGGTGCAAACCTGTTGGTTCCTATCATAGATAATTTATTCCCCTTTTTTCACTCTCTTTTCTTCTCTCTTCTATTCTTGTTCACTTCTCTTCTGTTTCTCCCTTTTATGGTTGTCGACTTCTATCTTTTCCTATTAGATCATCTTTCTCTTTATATTATTTTTCCTCTTGCATATTATTACTTTCCTCTATCTATTCCTTTTATTTCTCTAGCACAAGGGTTTTTATATACAATAATGATAGCTGCAAGATGAGTGGTGGTTACCTTGATTGTAACCGCTCAAATTCTCCTACATCATACTCATTGGATAAGAGGAAATATTCCATGAGCTCCAGCTCATGAACATGAATTTTTTTTTCAAGATATTACCAATTTAGATTGGCTATATCCACAAGGTTCCCTCTATTGTATTATCCTCACTTTCATTTGAGAAACAAACCTCCTCTTATAGAATACACTCAACATTCATTTTACATTGTCCCATTCCATTGCATCCATCCAACCGCATTCAACTTGCACTTTATTGAATATTTTATCTTGATGAAAACACTTCCATGTGGAGTGATTATGTCCAAAAATATCACAAGGATGTAGGTTCCAACACCTAGTTGTAACATATACAAATATTTTACATTAACTACAACAACCCATCCTAGGATCTTCATCCCTTGTACTAACCTCTCTTCTCAATAATCTAAACTCACTGCTTTTTGGTTGACTTGTATATTCAATAACTTCATTATTTGATCTAATTTTTGGTATTATGGGTGTTTTCACACCTTGACCACATCTTCCAAATACTTTACCATCATATCCTATTATTATCATTAACTTGGACCAAATAACTTTGGTGCGATTTTCAAAGCACTCAATATCTTCATCCTCACTCTATTCTTCAACAATATGGCCTTCAATGCAACCATAAATGACCTGATGAGGTTCATATTACTCTACTATATCTTTATCATTTATTTTATCTTTCTCTTTGTCTACAATAGGAATTGTTGTACCATCATCTTCATCATCACTATTACTAGTGATTTGAGCTAATTTTCTCTTCTTAATGCTGATTATTTTTATTTTATTTTTCCTCCACTTGTTTTAAAAATTAACACTACCCTTTCTCCCTTTGACTTTGTCTCATTACCTTGCAAGAATTGTTTTTCTATGCTCAGAAACACAATAGGAATGTTTTCCACCTTTTCTCTTTTATCCTTTAATGGACTTAATATGTACTCCTCACCATCCCTTTAAATAGGTTAGGTGTTTATCCCACCATAATGCACTACCTTTCTATCAAGCTACCATGGCCTTCACAATAGGACATGATAAGCACCCACAAACATAATATCACATAGTATCTCATCCTTGTAAGAACCAGTTTGAAAGTCTACCATACATTGTTCACTCACCAAAATTTGATATCCCTTTTGCAACCATGATATTTTATATGGATTTGAGTGTTCAATACTCTTTAACCCATGCTTTTATACTATCTCTATTGATACTAAATTATATGTACTCTTGCTCTCTACAATCACCTTACAACATTTACCTCATGATTTACAATTTGTCCTAAACAGGTTCCTTCTTTGCTTAGTTTAATGCATTTCCTTTGTTGGTCTCAAAAATACCCTTTTCATCATAATGGATTCTCCTTGTTCTAGTTCCTCCATTTTCTTTGGTGAAGCAATACTCTCTTCATATACTTGTACAATCTAGTTATGGGTATCCTTTCTATACCTACTATTTTGTTGTATTTGAGGGTATTTAAATGCTTTATGCCCTTCTTCCAAGCATCTATAATAATTTTCAACAAAACCACATCATCTACATCTATCAAATCCACCTCGTTCTCTTGATGATTCACCCTTTTCTTGGGTACTTTGATTGAAATCACTTTGAGAAGTACTAGCTTCTCCTTCTTGCATATGCTACCCTCTACCACTTATTGATTGTTCTCTTCCTCTAGAGAACTATCCTATTTCTTTGGAATTATGTTGTTACCTTTGTGACTTCTCTTCTACCTTTAAGACATACTGGTAGGCTTCTTTTACCATTCTCATCTTCATCATACTAACTTCATCTTGTATATATAATATTTGTCCATTTATGTATCTGACCACCTCCTCATCATTTTCAATATGACCAGCTCTTCTCATCAATTTATAAAACTCCTCCGTATACTCTTTTACTTCCAAATCCTTTTGCTTAAGGTTTTGGAGTCTTCTAAACAATCCAATATGAGAATTGATAGTTAAAAAATTATCTTTCAATTTGATTACAAATTTATCCATGTTTGTATTGTATCCTTGCCCTTTCACTGCCTCAATGTGTGGACACAATCCTTCCAAATTGAAGCATGTCCCTTCAACCTCACATAGATGAACTTCACCTTCTTGGGATATTTATCCATATTTGTAATCCAATCTATGAGTTCCTCAAGATTCAGTCTTTCATTATATGATGGGGTTTCTATCTTTGGATGCTTGCCTATGTTAGAAATTTCTTAGATTAATCATTCCTTTGGTTATTCCTCTAGCTCTTCATTGTGAGCTCCTTTTTGAACAATTTTTTCTTCACTGTCACTCATGTCTTCTACTTGAACACCTCTTATTTGGATAATCTTAATTGCATCAAGTTGAACAATAATCCCTCTTAGCATTTCAACTATGTCAGTGGATCAGGGTTCTCATGGTCTTCCTCTTCCACGTTGTATCATATTTTTCAACATAATTCATAAACTCATGAGTACAAAAATCTTGCTCTAGTACCAAAATGATGCATATAGATGAAGGGTATCCATCAAAGGATGACCTTTACAAGTAACTCAAAAAATTTAACATGTAAACACAAGACGATGGGGTCTCTAATACAAGATACTTCTTTATGATCACATCCCATCATGATGATGCTCCTCTATGATGATACTTATTTGTGATGGTACTTCTTTGTGATAGTGCTTCTTTATGATGATATCCCTTTGTGATGATAATTATAGCATTATGAATCTCTTTTCTCATTAATAATAAATCATTCTCCAATATGCAAATATATACAACATTCATCCATAAATAAATTCTATAATAACAATCCACACAATAAAATAGAGATTGATAATACCCTTGAGGTAGGGAAACACCATACAATGCTCCTTATTGGAAGGAATCTACTCCACAAGATCTCTAGCTCCACAATCCAAGACTTATACAAAGAATAATTTATATATGATCCCCTTTACAATGAGGGCACATCTCTCTTTATACAAGAGTATGATGGTTCACCTTCCATGAGTTACAAAGTGCATAACAATATAATAATATTCCCTAACGGTTACATAAATGATTCTATGATATTATTATTCTACCTATTTCTAATTTGACATGTGGTCTTTCTTACATTAGCTAATAATTCATTTATAGCTCATACCATTATATTAAATTACTAAGTACCTATCCTGGGTACCTAACATTCCATCCTACTTATAAGATGTTTCATCCTTAAAACATAAGAAGAGGCTAAACAACATATCTTTTGAGCCATGTTGAGTATTGGTACCAATATTTATCATCCATCCATCCCAATTAAGCTATGATTGGTGGGGGCTTTGATGTTGATATGCCATTTTTCCATTTGAATAACCAAAATTTCTTAGTTTGCTCCATATTTTTGTCAATCTACTCTGATGATGGGTCCATTTGTTTCTTGATGTGGCTAGACAACTTTGAAAAATAGAGTCACTATGATTTATTTGCCAAACCTTTCCATAGTTGATGCCCTTTTGATTCCATGTAGATCCATCATATTTTTGCCTTAATCCATACCTCCAAGATTTTTGTTGCTCCTTGTGGTGTAGGTGGTAATATGCTTCAACCTTAACTTGATGTTCTACTTTTTTTTAACTCTTCCTTCTTGCTTCCCTCATTTGGTTTGTCCCTTTCTTTTACTTCTTCCTTGATTTTAGCTACTATCTCTTGTTGAGATTCTATTTCAGATTCTTTTGCTTCTTTGGCAATAGGTTTGATTGCTGCTCCTTACACTAAGAAATATCTTGTATTATTATCTTCTTTTTTCTATACCAAAACTTTATGAACTTCTTTTGTACATTAATATTAATAGTACCCAATGAATGCAACCAAGGATAACCAAGAACAATATCTACATTGTCCATCTCAATAGCATAAATATCTGAATGCAAAATATATTTATCTATGGTGAGCTTCAAATCCTTAAAAATTTGAACATTCTCACCCTCAAGCGATATGTCTTTGATTTTATTTGCTTGAACTTGCAACCTCTTAGCCAAATACATATTAATAACATTATATTTATTGCTAGGGTTAATGGAAATAATAATATTTTCCTTTTGAATGTTTCCATGAACCTGTAAAATAAAAGTTTTATCATTGAACAAATATTTTTTACCATTATTTGGCCCTAACAAAAAATGTGTAGTCTCTTTAGCCTACACACTATTATTTTTTTCTTTTAACCCCTATTTGTTTGAAAATAAAACTTCAAATTCTTCCCATGTAAATGTAGGTTTACGGGAACTAGCAAAGTCCATATACTAAGGTAAAATTTTTCCTTGTAAATAAAAAAAACACATCTCTAAAAATAAGAAAATTTTAAAGAATGATAAAGTTTTCACCATTCCCAAGCATCACTATCATCTTATCCATTGGATATTGGCAGCTCCATATATTTTTTAAAGCAACTAGGATTTTTAATAATTGAAATTCTCAAAAATTAAAATTTCTAAGATCTCATATATTTTGTTATTCAAACAAGTAAATCTACATATTTTCTTCAAAATAAATCAAATGACAACTGATTTGCCTACTTGGATTGAGAGTTATGAAATTTTTCCCTTTGCATGAATTTTTCGTGTAGCTCCCAAAAATAGTGCCAAAAGCCCAATTGCAAACAACTGTAATTCTCTTAATACTTATCAAATTTTCACAAGTCATTTTTATAGTACTCAAATTAATCTACATGTCAGTGAAAAAATATTTTGAAAATGATAGCTAAAAAATTTAATACAAAGTTTTTTCTTTTGAAAAAAAATTCTTAGCAAAAAAACAACACAAATATCTCAACTTAAAATAGCCATAACTTTCTCAATACTTATAAAAATTTAACAAATGAGTAGCCATTTTTGTAGTACTAAAATATATCTACACAATGATGCAAAACCTTATGAAAATGACTACTAAAAGAAAATATATGGCTCCTACAAAGTGTGATATTTTTGGAAAAACATGCCCTAGATTTGTAAAAACAACCCCCCTTTGCCAAAATCGCTGCTCTGATACCAAATATTATGAACCTCTCTTCTCATTAATAATAAATAATTCACCAATATGCATAAATATACAACTTTCATCAATAAATACATTCCATAGTAATAATCCACACAATAAAATAGAGATTAATAATACCCTTGAGGTAGGGTAACATTGTATAATGATCCTTCACGAAAGGAAGCCACTCCACAAGATATACAACTCCACGAGATAATAATTCTAGAAGAATACTTCATATATGACTTCCTTTACAATGAAAGTACATCTCTATTTATACAAGAGTGTGATGGTTCACCTTCCATGAGTTACAATATCACCCATGTGGTGGTTCACCTTCCATGAGTTACAAAGTGCATAATAATATGATAATATTCGTTGATAGTTACATAAATGATTTTATGACATTATTCTCCTACCTATTTCTAATTTGACATGTGGCCTTCCTTACATTAGCTAATAATTCATTTATGGCTCATACCATTATATTAAATTATTAAGTACCTATCTTGGGTACCTAACATATATCATGATGAAAAATATAACATATATCATGATGACAAAGCAACAAGGGACTTCATGACAACACCTTCCAACAAGACAACAATATTCCAAGTTAGTAGTTAACAAGATGATAACATCACTTCTCACAACACACTTCCCTAATGACATGAACTAGATGATAAATTTCTTCTTGATAATAAATTCCCCTTGATGACAAGATATCTCTAGATAACAAACTCCCTTTGAAGCCAAGATATTTTCTAGATAACTTTCCTTTGATGACAATTTTCTTAAGTTGGTAGGACAACAAGGATTAATTACTTATATAAAAATTTTCCTTAGTTAGAAAGATGACAAGGGGTAATTTCTTAGACAATTTATTCACCAAGGACAACACACCATGACCTACCCCTTCACCAAACAATAACACCAATAGCAATGGCTTAAAATAAAAATAAATTAAAATATATTACCAATTTGAGAAACATAAAAACACAACATAAATATGGAAAGCCATATTATATTGTTATTGCATTAAAAAAATTATATCTATCTAGTAAAAGTATTCTAGGGCAAACCTATTGGTTCCTATCACAATATATTTCTTCCCTCTTTCTTGGATCTCTTTTCTTCTCTCTTCTATTCTCTTTCACTTCTCTTTTGCTTCCCCCTTTATGGTTGTCGACCTCTATCTTTTCCTGTTGGTTCCTCTTCCTCTTTCTCTCATTTTCTCTTCTTCCTCTTACATACTATTCCTCTCCTCTGTTGATTCTCTTTTGTATCTTGCATAAGGGTTTTTATATGAGATAGTAGTAGTTACAAGACGGGTGGTGGTTACCTTACTTTTAACTATCCAATTTCTTCTACATAAGAATGTAGACCTATCTTCCACTCAATTTTTGGGAGATAACTTTGAATTTATTGTATATATTTGAGATAGATAAGCCCTAATTTTGCTTATAAATAGGCTTTTCATTTTTATTGTAAGGCATTGAAAAACTGCTTACTCGTGCCTATTACCTAGCCTTGTGTGTATTTTCCTTTCATTTTTCTTCTATGTATAATATAGACTCAAGCCTTGAGTCTTTTGTTAATGGCATTCAAGCCTCTTTTGGTCTAACATCTCTATGAATTATGATATATATAGGAATTTCTTATGTATTTTTGAATGCTTATATATTAGATCAGAACTGTGTTCACTTTCTAGATGTTACCAAATGATACATGTGTTTATTTTATTTCAATTATGCATAGAAGAACCCTTTGATCTTGGTGCATCATCTTCATAGCTTAGGTTTTATTTTTTGTAAATATCTCTCTCACTTTTCCTTTGATAAATGCAAGTAATTTAGGAATAGTGCATGAAATATCATATCATATGAGGAGCTGACATCAGCAAAATATTGAAGGTTGTCCTACGAGTGCATACCTCATCCATGAAGCTTTTCAATTACATCTCTCTATATAAGGTGCAAGTATTAGAGTAATCTAGCCATCATGATAGGTGGATGTGATATTTAGAGAGACAAATATTTTTTTCAACATGCCTAATGGGATGAGCTAATACTTCATCCCATAAGAGAACATATTAGATCAAGGTTATGGTGAATATTTTTATCTATTTTGTTTTTTAAAGCATCAAACCTAGTGAGTCCATTGAAGAAAAAAGTAGCCACCATGCATGCAATAATGGTCCACTAAGCATGAAAGGACCAAAATTTTATTAGTAAAATTTCTATCACTAGATCTTTCATAAGAGAAAATATTCAAGCACTAGTGCTACCCCCAATCCAAGTACCCAGAAGAAGAGTCCAACATCAAAATATGGTTACAAACCAACATTTGAGAAGGTATCTATCCTGGAATAATAGAGGATCCCTAATATCATTTATTACTCCTACGAAAAGGGATCCAATCCTAGCCTTAGCTTTTAAATTGCTCACTTACTCCACTGGTGAAGATGCAACCATGTCTATAGAACATTTGCATTGCATGGTGATCATATACATGTTACACAATATTAAGGTGTATCAAACCATTGGCAACCTCTTTTAGAGGGAAAGCATAAAAGTAGTACCTGTATCTGACCCTGGATTCAATCAAAAGCTAGGACCAAATTACTAACCTACTAGTGGATAGATTAAGAGAGAATATAGATGGCGTGTCTCTATTGAATAATTTATGAACATAAATAAAGTGCCCATAGAGACAATGAATTATTTCAATATATAGTTTTACAAAACCTGATACAAAATCATTGATGAGATCCAATTCCTCCTAGGTATGCCACTTATCTATTATTTTAAAGCATCCAATTTAGAGATATCCGTAATGATAAAGTCTAGGGGAGGGAAATATTTACTAGTGGCCTATGGGATAGCCATCCAAGATAAAAATTATTTAATTTAAATTATAAGTATACCTCCTAGACCTCCTATGCTATTTTTTTCCATTATTCAACCATCATATCAATCACCTAAAGTAGTTCATCCTACTAAATTCTAGCCCACTATGGTGGTAAAATTTATAAAGGCTTA
This sequence comes from Wollemia nobilis, assembly GCA_028583015.1. Classification (NCBI taxonomy): domain Eukaryota; kingdom Viridiplantae; phylum Streptophyta; class Pinopsida; order Araucariales; family Araucariaceae; genus Wollemia; species Wollemia nobilis. The sequence goes on along the minus strand of JAQPPZ010010078.1, from coordinate 766,948 downwards.
GACCCCTCTCCCTACTTTGAAATATACCTCTATAAGTCCTTATTACTTTTAGCTAGAAAAAATGAGAAACCTATTGAGAATAGTCTCCAACGAGATCACAATCCTAAGAAGGCAGCAAAGCACCTAGAGGTTTCCATATCAGAACTATTTGAGACCTCCCTTCTAGCAGAATAATAAAAGTCACAAGTCCCCTCCAAATGGGTATCAAGGCTCCAATTTTATTTCTAATAAGTACGTAGGCCATACCTAAACCTCAAACCAGTAGATAGTTCCTAGTGCATGGTACTACCCTACCCTGAGGCCTATGATCCCAATACTTGTCCTAAGAGCCATCCATAATAGACCATGTTGGTGCTAAATAAATTTTACCAATAATATACCTATTACCTAGTGGTGGTACATAGATGTAGAGTCAACTCTCTCTTGTCCAACCCCACAACTCTTTTCTAGGAGTGAATTCTACCCATCAAGAGTAGACTTTAATAACTTGGGATGAGAAGAAAGTATATACTGTATCGAGTGAAGTAGGAATTTTGGCACCTAGGAGTCCACAAGTCCAATCAAAATATATGGCTTAGGCTTAGAGGAAGGTGATAGAGGAGCAAGGAAGATCTAATCAAGCGATTGTCAATACCCAAAGTAGACCAATAAATTTGGAAAAATCCTAGGTTGCACCAAACTAAAATATGTAAAACCTTCTAATGACCTCTAGAAGAAATACTCTTGAAGCTCTAAGACAATGCACACCAGTTATATACCTAGTTAAAGCTTCTCCACTTACTATAGAGAGGTCCAAGCCTCAATGGATATTGAAAACCATGTAGAGGGTCCAGTTTGCTAGATCATTTAATATGGTAGACTATCTAAAGAATTCTACTATGGCTATGACTATTTGAGATGCCCTTTCCATGCCTAAGCAGATGAAGAACTTGAAATAAGCTACAAAAAGGCACTAGGTAAGAATAAGCCACCCATGGTCCTACAAAAATCTACCCCTAAGATAAACTAAGCCAAACCAATGCTATTTTACCAGACTCTACTCTATGATGATAAATTGATCCATAATTGTATGGTTGATTTTGGGTCAAGCACTCTGGTAATGCCTTGGGAGGTAGTAGATGCATTGGGGCTATTATATGAGCCTAATAATAAAGGGGTGGTCTAACTTGATGGAACTTCCATATAGATATTAAGACTAGTAAGGAATATACCTCTCACACTATAGGCTTATCATGATCTCACATTTCACCATGACAATGATGATTAAAATCCCAACCATTTTTGGCATTTGCTTGTACATGGACTTCACTACTAAGATACGAGGATATCTATCTCTAGGGTGGACACACATGCTACTCAAAAATGGATATGAGACTAAGATAATAATTCCATCAAAACCCCTCCATATCCATCATGTGGAGCATATACCCCCAGTCATACTCAAAGCTAAACAAACCCACATGGCAAAGGAAGGGTATTACAAATAAAACTTGTTTGTTCATGAGGCCCACTCTATTCCTAATGACCACATGGACTGGTGAGCAATTGATATGTGGGATTTAGATCTCGATGGAACATTTGAGTAAATGGTCATGATATAGAAAGATATTTTAGGTTGCTCTATAACATAATGTTTATAAAAAAATATTGTATTTTTATTCTACAATAGGATTTTGACCCACACCAATCGATCAAGAGAATTCATTTTTTCATAGGGAGCATAGAGGCTTATGGGGTATCAAAAATAATCAAGTACCATAGAGTAATCTACATCATTGAAAGCCTCAAAATTGATCCAAATACATGGACCATGTAATTTAAAAAGTGCTTAGAAGAAGACTTCCCTCCAAGGTAGTGATGACCATCAAATTCTTGATAGGATACATGGTGGGTTTGTACTCAATCAATATCTATAAAAGGAAAACTTTAGTTTGAGTTAGAATGAACCATTCAATTAAGATCATCAATGGGTGGTATCATTTAATACAAATAGCTCTTGAGTTTCAACCACAAATAGATCATTAGAAGTTGGAGCTCACTAGTTGTCCAATCTCCAAGAAGTGCTTTTTTACATAAGTTTTTTTACACTTAGTCAAATTTACTCTCAATCCCATAAGAAGATTTTTTGACATGATATCTCACTGTTTAAGGTGGCATATGGTAGGTTTATGCTCAATCAAGAGGTAACAAAGAAAAACCTAAGACCAAAACGACACAAACTGTTTGATCAAATCAATTAATGGATAATGTCTATTTTCCAAATAAAAGAGCAAATGACTCCTTGAGAAAATTCTAACCATCCAATAGACCAATAAAGGAGGTCTACTCATTGGTTGATAAAAAACAATGGTAATTTGAATTCATGTAATGTGAATTTAATTCTAAAATGTGGTAACATCCTTCCACCAACCTTGCATGGGAAAGGATTTTATATGGTATGAATTTGATACATTGAGAAAAGTGTAAATTTATTTGTATCGAATTTGAAATAAAATGGAAATAAATGCATACACTCAAAATATTTGCCAAAAAACTGGTGGTTGATCTCAAATAGTAAAGATTCAATACTTAAAGAAAGGTAGTGATATTTTCACATCAACTCTATCAAAAAGGAAATCCATTCAAATAACACAAATTCAATTCTAGGGAAGGTGGAAGACTTACCACCCACATTTAATTAAGAAAAAGTGAATTCATGTAAGGTGAATTTGAAATGAATGATAATCAAATCATTCCAAGTTGCAAGGATCTCAAGTATTAATAGAACACCACATTCAACCAAAATAAGAATTTGAAAGCAAATTGATAGCATAAGCTTACAAATGAATATGCAAAACAATGAGCAATAATATCATATATTATACCTAAAAATGAACTTTCTCTATAAGTACAATGAAGGTGCCTTGCTTATAAAGGTAAGGATGATCAACCATAGCCGAAGGATCAATCTAAGGAGAAATATCCATTGTACAAAAGGAATATATAATTTGGTCCATAGATATATTATCGCTATGGGGAGAAATAATCTCAAACCTAAAAATATACCTAAACATATCCCCATAACATCTAACACTATCCCCATAATATCTAAGAAATAAATATTTAACATCTCATAATATGTAAATAAGATAAATGAAATATCCACATGTAAGTGGGTGGGGAAAATATATGGAATAACTAAATAAAAAGGAAATAAATTACCTATGTGAACATGAGATAAGATAAAAATCCTATTCTAACACCCCCCCTTCAAGTGAAGCTAGGTTCCAAAAACTAAAGTAGTATATCCACAGTATAAGCCCCAAAAACAAGGCTTGATGAGGTACTCATGTACAATGTCTATCCAGAAGCTCTCGAACCAGAAGATGGAAAACCATGTGAAAAAAAACCATCTTGCTAGAAATAGAAGAAGTAATAATGGAGCCAAGGAGTGCTTCCAACATCCCCTAGGATGATGAGCTCCATGAAGAAGTCCTATTGAAGAAGTGGATACCCTGCGATGAACAATGTGTCTCCCAAAAGGAAGAAAGTAGCCATGAAGCATCCATTGAATGTCTTCCCACTCCAATTGAGTGTGAGAAGATGGGAAAAAAAAGTAGAATGATGACATAGAATCCTTCAAAGAAATCCAAAGTGAAGAAGATATCACCAATGAATTATGAAATGAATCTCCAAGAATGTAGAAGCCCAAACCAACACCAAAATGGGGTAGAATATAGTCCCAATCAACATCCAAAATATCAATGTGCACAAAACCATGAGTATGCAAAAGTGGAAGAGATGTATGAAGAGCATCCATTAAGGAAGAATCACAAATGTCATACTATATAAGTGATGATGATCCCATAGAAGCAACAAGAGAAAGAAGTGGAGGTTTAGAAGCCTCAAAAGAATCAACATGATCTTTGGGATCTCCAAGTGAGAGTCCAATCGAAGACAAAATATTTGCATCCAACTCCTATAGGAGTACACCATCCAATGTAAAAGAAACATGAGAAGGAAATAGTGAAAAAGTGACTCACTCAAAGGAGGGCACACCAAAGAAGGTCCCACAAAGGAAGAAATACATGGAGGAGATACAATGTATACATCATCATAAAATAAATGAGTGAGCTCCTCATACAAATCAAGAAAATCACATATGTGAATCTCAATAAATAGAGGTAACACTTTCCAAGAAGTCATCTGTATGTAAGGATGTAACATACCATGAAATATTTGTTGTATATGCTATAACATCAACATGATCATCCACATAAAACAAGTGTGGAGATGTCTTGTAAAATATTTGAAGCAGGTACTGTAGCATCAACCTCATCATCCAAAACATCATGAGATAGTGATTCTAGGAACAAAGATGCAATTTCACAAATGATGTCCTCCATGCAAGAAATTGTAAGAGAAGGTGCCTTGGGTAAAAACTTTATTGTCAACATATTATAAGCAAGGTGAGGTGTGTTCTTGTGAACTCCAATAAATTTTTGAAACTCTCCACAAAATGAATAATGAAGCATGCTAGAGATCCTTAAATTATTCATGAACCATGTACTATACTCCTTATCCTTTATCATTGGTTTGAGTTTTGGAGTTATGAACAAAATATCAAAACCTTCACTTTGGCATAATGAACAAAGCATCTTAAACCATGCTTCAAAAGTTTTAGCATTTTCCTCTATGCTAAGTTAAAAAAAATAAGTTTCCAAGATGTCCTCAAAAGTAGAAGAGTCCTCCCAAAATAAAATGCCATTATAATATGAGAGGTCTAGTGTGATGTCACAAGGTAGTGCAAAATACCAAAAAATCACACCAATGAGAAAATTAAGCTTTCGAACTCTGAAAAATCTCCAAAGGAATTCCCAAAATAATCCCCTCCTTCAAACTAAGTGAGGAATATTGGCACAAGAGGATGCACCACAACAAAGCAAGGTAAGTCAAAGATAAAGGACTCCTCAAGTACAACAATGTGTAGGTTACTCCAAATACTGAATACCAAGTAAGCTGATCATAAAGGTCCAAACTAAGTGGACAAACAAAAAATAGTCCATATACCGGTTCAAGTGCAAAAACCTTTTCACAATGCAATATTGAGAGTGCAATAATAAAATCATCATAAATATATAAATTTATATGCAAAAAATCTGAAATTTTAGAGACGTATTAGAAACATGATTTTACAGTCCTTGAAAACATTTCATTGAGTAACTCCAAATAATTTTCCCAAAATAATGAGTTTACTAAATATAGTAAAATCACTGTAACAATCTAAATATAGCTTCAAATAAAATAAAATTTTATGGGAAGGTCTATAAAATGATTTTACATATTCTGAAAAAACTCTACAAAACATTTGAAGCTTTGATGAAGATATATGTATATTACTACAAAACTATATGTTTTCGTAAAATCATGATAACTTGAAGAATAATTATCCAAATGAGCTGAAATTTTAGGCATAGATCATATGAATGCATCTATAGACCTTTAAGAAAAAAATCATATTCTATCAGGATATATATATATACATAATACAATGGGATGTATTGGTGACCCTCCCAAAAAAGGGAAATGCTAAAAAAAATTGCTTAGGATAGATCCAAGGGAATGAGGCTATTGTAGTATGATAAGAAGAGAGTTTAGGAGGTTGATGATGATCTGAAAATGTAAGTAGAGACACAAAATAGCCAAAACCTCCACCAAGGACCCGATCACAAAATCAAAGCTTCCACACCAATCTTCAAACCTACAAGGGAAAAAACTGCGCAACACTCATAAATGGATGACTGCAATACCTATTGCTTTGATGACATGAAAATAATTATTATAAGATCATTCCAAGCTGCAAGGATCTCAAGTGTTAACTAAACACCATATTCAACAAAAATAAGAATCTAAAATCAAATTGATAGCATAATATTACAAATGGATATGCAAAATAATGAGCAACTATATCATATAATATACCTAAAAAATGAACTTCTATAAGTAAAATGAAGGTGCCTTACATATAAAGGCAAGGATGATAAACCATAGTTGTAGGATCAAGATAAGGATAAATATCCACTGTACAAAAGGAAAATATGTGATATGGTCCATAGATCTATAATTGTTATGGGGAGAAAGAATCCCAACCCTCCAAATATACCTAAAAATATTCCCATAACACCTAGGAAATGTCAAACCTAAAAATATCCCCATAATATATAAGAAATAAATAGGTAATCTCATAATATATAAATAGGATAAATGAAATATCCATACATAAATGGGTGGGAAAAATACATGGAATAATTAAATAATGAAATAAAAAGGAAATAAATTACCTGGGTGAACATGAGTTAAGGTAAAAACCTACTCTAACAGAATTCAATGTAGGTAGGTATCTAATCCTTGAGAAGAAAGATCCATAAAATACTGCTTGTGTTAATTTTCCCATTAATTCTCAAATATCCAAGTGAAAAAGGATCCTAGATAACATGAAAGAGCATAGTTGTAAATTCAAGATGAAGAAATCAAATCCGCCAGTGTGGAAGTATTCAAAGTACCATGAAGAAGAAGACCACCACCCATCCACAAGTAGATAGTGTAGCTCCATCCACCATTTCTTATACAAGAGAAGCTATAGCCTCCCATTTTATCTTAGGTTGAGGAACACTAGTTCAATCCTCCAAAGTCCTGAAGAAAGGGTCATGGATCCCAAGCTATCCAAGAGAACCAAGCACTTAAGAGAAGGAGCACTATAAAGATTCAATGCTAGAGTTCTTAAAAACTTTGGGGTATGAGTATGGAGTATCAATATAGCACAATAAATAGTCTTTGAGATGCACAATTACTAAGCTAGTAGCTACAGGTGTAGAACTCTATGATGCCCAGGATTGAGAGGTTTGGTTGCCTGAAAAAAGTTATAAAGTCACCATTATCACCCATACCATCCAGAAGATGTTGCAAGTATATACTGTATGACTTGCTATAATTGGAAAATATCATTGAATATTACGATACGATACTAGACAAGTTAGGGTTCCTATTGGATGAGTGCAATATCAAGGACACCATACCACCAAAATTCCCCTTGAACTACAAAACCATGAGAGATAGTGTCTGTGATGTTTTCAACATGCTGATGTTTATTTTTGAATTTGAAGATGACAAGGGAATGGTACAAGACTAAATCAATATTTTTTACATGATGAGGTGGACACCCAAAAGAGATAACATGATTTTTGATTTCAATGATTTCATTGCCAACCAAATTCATGATGGGTTGTCCAAATTCAAGGACACCAAAAATTTTAAATTTTCTTTATTTTTGGCCCATATGAATCTATTATAGAACCCTAGGATATACCCTAGGTTATTTTTGAAGCAAGTAAATAAGTCCATCCATGAGTTTCCCATTTATTTCTAGATAAACTTTTTGAGCAAGGCATTTGATACAATTTTATGGATTTTTTCTAATTCCAACACTGGAAGCTCTAAGAAAATATAAACCAAAGTGCCTCTTGGTGACTAGTATTTGATTTTTTCAAGGGCAAAATAGAGGATACCACTATTTTTAGAATGCATGGCTTTAATAAGCCTTTCTATTAGCTACCCAAATACACATTAGAAAGGGTTTTTATTTTGGAGATATTCAGGTAGATGGATTTGATTAATGCAACCTACAAGAGTAGGAAGAGCAAGACAATCTTGTATAATATTCCCCTTAGCTTTGATGAAGTAACACTAGGGAATATAAAGGACACTTCTCTCCTAAAAGACAAACTGAGATATTTGGGGCTTGATGTGATAATGGGTGATGGAATTTTGACCTAGAGACTAAGTTTTCTACTTGGATAACAAGCATCAAAATTTTGACTAAGTTCATGCATGAAACTAGATTGGATACAATAAGCTTGAAGAACATAGTAGAAGGGGTAGGCACACAACAAAAAAACTAAAATTTTAGCACCCACAATAGTTAAGGTCTTATGATACCTTCCATGAAAAGAAGTTCCATGCAAACCTGCAAGTCTGAATTAGTGCCATTAAGAAATAAATTTTAAGAGAAAAAATAAGATGTAAATATTAGTGCATGGTGGAAATTATATCTAGATTTTGGGGACACTACAATGGTGTATAATGACTAGGAAAAATATGAAAATTCAATGAGTTATACAATCAGGAACATTCAAATATTTAAAGCACATCTTCAAACAAAGACAATGAGGAGAGATTGGTAATATGTTGCCCTAAACACTTGAAAGGGTGGAGGAAATGATAAAATAAATTGTACAAGTAGAATATTACCTACCAATAACCAAATAATATTGAACGTATAGCTCTCATCAAGCATCTCTCATGACGATAAAACCATCACCATAGGTGGCCCAACAAGCACTGCAATAAAAGGGTAAGAGAGAATTCGTTCATAGTGTGATTCTACCATTAAATAGGAAAAAGGACACACCAAAGACACAAATATAAGCTAATATACCCCTAGTATCTAGTAATTTCCCTCATATTATTTGCACTTTTACTCTAGCTACTAGTCAATGGCTTCCCATGTCTTCTATTCTTTCAGCCCTAGTAAGTTCCCTCATATTTTTTGCACTTTTACTCTAGATACTAGTCAATGGCCTCCCATGGCTTCTAGTGCTATAGTCACAGTGGCTGTTATTCCTCCTATTATTCTGGAAATAACCTCCATTCAAAAAATAGCCCCATCTTCAATTCCCAAGCTTGTTATACCCATTGCTTTTTCTTCCACCACCCCATATATAGGTCCTTAACCCCCTCTTCTAGAGGGATTCTTTCCTCCTTCCTTCACTTATCCACCTACCCTATATTTCCAAATTTTTATACCATTGTATTTAGCTTTGGATTTGTAGAGGTAGCTAATAAGATGATAAAATATCCCTCTCATCTTTGATGCACTATGATAGTTCAAGGAAATTTAGTATGAGGTATTATAGTAGATCCATAATAAAAAAGCCAAAAGTACTACGTGACTTGTGGATAAAATAATAAGGAGTCATTTTGATCCTTAGGAAAAAAGTCATATCTAGCTCAACTAACTCCAATCATATCTAGATCAAAAGAGAAAATGAAAAACAAGACTATTTGGTCATGACAAGAGGGCTTAATATTAAAGACATCTAGGTCAGAGATAAGGTAGAAATCATAGAATAATCCAATAGGATATTGAGCCATGACTACATGTCCTTCAAGAGGAATTTGGCAAAAAAGGAGGAAAATTTTGAGGAGATAAAAACTACTCTCAATAACTCCTAACAGGAGGTCAAAGAACTCCAAAACTAGATGAACTAGCTAGAAAATGCACAAGTGTCAACTTATCTTCTAGAGGATAAAAGGAGAAATAACCAAAGACTAGCTAAGAAACTCACCATACAAGAAGCCCAAATCAACAAGGAGAGGGATCAATTTTGAAATAAACTTGAGTATGAGTGAAAGAAAAATGTAGGGCTAAGGTAGTAGCTAGGGGTGATTGAATTAGTAAAAGATATTTTCTGGGTATCATCACTATCCTAGGTACTCAAATTTATTAAGGCATCCATTAATTAAAGCACCATAAATGAGTCAAGAAGTTGAGCAAACCTTGACAATGACTTTTGCAAGGTTGGTGAAAGCAAAGAGGTTTAGAGCAACACTAAAAACCTCACCCAACCAAGATCTAGTGGCTATAGGTATTCTAGACTAAGAGATAATAGTGTAAAAAGTGCTAGATGTACTTGACAAATAATAGGCTACATAGAAATGCAAAACCTAGATAAGCATCCTAAGTAGTGTGGCTACAAACCTAAGGGGTAACATTGACTCCTTAATTAAAAAGGACCTACCCTCCCCTTGGATGTTAGATAATAATCTCATTTCAAAGTGGGAGCATACACAACCACTTAAGCAATGGTAAGGAAAAACAAATTTTGATAAATGGTCAAATCCCCCTAATTTGAAGGAAGTAGCATAAGTCATTAGGCCCCCACCAAATAGAATTCTAAAGATGCTACCACCAGTACCAAAAATTAAAGCTACCCTTAGATGATGAATGAAGAGAAATCAAGGCCTTAATGGACAAATTGTCCTCTTAATAGCCTTGCAATATTTATTCATTTTTTCCATTCTTTCTATTTTTCTTTCAACTTTTCTAATCTTTTATTCTTTCATTTGACTCCATGTCCAATGGATAAGACTATGAATTGTCTAGGATTATTTATCTCTAGTAAGAAAAATATCCCCTATGATTTTCCATAAATGTAATAAAAAATTCATTACATAAAGAAAGAATATCTGCCTCGGCTTGATTCTATATGTCAACTTCAATAGACATTAGACTAGTGAAGGAAGAAAAGCAGAGGCAAAAAGATTAAGGATGGGTATTTTTTCATGTAGAAAGGCTATGTTAGAGAATTTTGATGCTACACAAACTAGACTTAGTATTAGGTACGTGAAGCCTTTATGACTCACATTAGACCATGTTGGCTAAATAGTTGAACTAGCCATTGGTGTGTATCTTTTGAAACTCTTTATGACTCACATTAGACCATGTTGGTTAGTTAGTTAAGCTAGATATTAGTGTGTATGCTATGAAGTCCTTGATTTCTTATGCTAACTAACCCATTGGTATGTATTGCATGAGTCCTTCATGGCTCACATTACCCCTACCTTGCTCATAGAGGAGAAAGTTGCTGCCCAATCAAGATCTAAATATTCTTTTTCGTAGGTACTTTCAAGGGGACAAATCAACAACACAAAAAAAAGGTGAAGAATTTATCCTCCCCTTATTCTTCTTCTACCCCCCCTATTCATTTAATTCCTCTTATTCCTTTGTCTTCTTCTCACTCAAAATCTCTAAATATTTGTGAATTTTGTAAGAAGAGATGACATAGCAAACCCCAATGCTATAAGTTCAAAATATAAAGAAATCATTACTTGTATAGTCTAAAAATAAGGACCCAAAATATGGTCTCATTGAAACTATAGAGGAAGATGTAGTATATGATGAATTAAAGGTTATACTAAACAATGTCACCCTAATGAATCATAGCTCCTCAATAGGTGACCATGACACCTTCTTCATCATGGGAGCATACCTAACACATGACTATTTAGTTGATTGTATAATCAACAATATTTCATAGAAAAATATAATTGTGAGGTCTATTATCAAAATGTTTAAGCAGCCTATGAACCCACACCATCTCCTTATTCACTTGGGTGGAAGGAAAATGGGACCACTTCTAGTATTACACACACATGCATGATCTCTTTTACCTTTGGTCCTAAATTTATGGATAATGTAATGTGTTATGTCACACCCATGGATTTATGCTTGGAAAAACTTAATAGTATGATAGGAAGGCCATATATGATGCATACAAAAATACATACACTTTGAAAATGAATAATAAGTCATATCTAATTAAGTGCACACAACAAACCACCAATTTGGTTTTAAGTTATAGAAAAACATGCAAAGTGGTCAATCGAGAACAATAATTGGTCCTCATTTTTATAAGGCCACAAGATAAAGAATCCCAAGCACCACATCAAGCATGCTTCACTAAACAAAATTTTGTAATTGTATGCTAATTTTTCATGGAACCCACAACTCTTCATCCTATGCGGGATATCAATCATAACATTGATATTGTCGTAGGTGCTTCTCTTCCCAACACACCTATGTATAAGCAATTGAACCTTTAGGTTAAATAAATCAAGATGTAAATAGAAGATTTTTTTATCAAAATGATTTATCAAGCTAAGCACAACTCCTTGTACCTATTCCATTTTGTTGATTCTCAAGAAATATGGATCTTGGAGACTATGCATTGACTTTCGAGCTTTGAACAAGAAAATCATAAAACATTTCCCTAAGATTGATGATCTATTGGACTAGCTATAAGGGGTCAAATTATTCTCCAAATTGATCTTAAGTGGTTACCATTGGATTTGAATTCAACCTGAGGACATGGGGAAAACAATGTTTAAGACTAATTTAGGGTTTTTTGGATGGTTGGAAATACCCTTTGATCTTACAAATGCTCTAGAAATCTTCATGAGATTAGTGAATGAAGTGTAGAAAAATTTGTGATCATCTATTAGATGATATTATTGCATACTCCCCTAGTTATAAGGCACATCTAGATCACCTAGAACAAGTTCTCAAAATCCTTCATGAGAACAAAATATATGTTAGTCAAACAATGGCACAGAGAGGGGGGGTGAATCTATGCAACCTTTTAATTTTAAACTCCAATTTCAAATATGATTTAGAGAAGAAATAAATACATATATGACAGCAGAATAATTCACAAAATAAGCATCCCACAACACATGATATGACGGAGGAAAACCACAAGGGTAAAAAACCTCCCAAAGAGAATTGCTTGCTATGACTACTGCATAGAACAAGCCTCAAAAATTAAGTACACTATGTTTCTCTGCAACAATAGAAGAAGGGCTGCAACCCACCTATATATCAGCTATAATCGATCAAACATATCAAAATGATCATGAAAATGAAGTATAAGAATGCCTCCAGTGATAGCAAGCTCTAACTAGCCTGCAAGCTCAAAACCCACAATCTTGTTGTGATGAAACAATGTATCAAACCACTGCAAGATGAAACCTCTATCAAATATGATCAAACACCTGAAATAAACACATCAAAATGATGCTCTCATCATCCAAACTTGGCACCCACACCTGCATACAAAATTCTTCACACTTGTGTCACCTGCAGAAAATCCGACAGCATTCCGGCAGCATCTGGATACTCTCACCAAAAACTCACTACAACCACCAACTCATGCTCTGAATATATAAGCAAAAAAAATGGAATAAAACCACAAATGTTTTTTTTTTTAAAAACCATGTGCAAAACCACCTCTCAAAAATCAAAGCCACTTCCCAAAAAAAAATGCCAATTTCCTTTTTCAGTCTTGAAACTACAATTTAAAATAAGGAAAAAAGGCAATAAAACTCCTAAATGAGTGCCACAAACTCCTCTAACAAAAAATCATGAATTTTGGAGCATATCCAAGTTTCCATAACTTATTTTCCTTTATCCAAATCGAATTGGGCACCAAAAATCACTCCAAGCAAAAAATAGCAACACCCACTAGCCAAAAAAACAATGTTGCACTACCGTTGCACAGCCAACTGGGTCCCATGCCATATTTTTCTTTTTTAAACCTATGCAATATTTTAAATAAAAATATTCACATGGAATATTTTCCAAAACACTAATATTGCATAAATAATTAATTTAAAATATTTTTTCCTTCCATTCCTAAGTCCCGGAACACATTCCAAGGAACTTGGAGATGACATAGTAGGAATAAATAAATTATGAATATTTCAATAAATCACCAAGGCACATAGAAAATATAAATGCATCAATATAGAACCTTATACAAACATATGTGCCATATACCAAATACCAAGAATAATAGGATATCCAATAATCACCAAAGATACCTCTTGAGCCTCCAAAATAGGTGTGTTTAAATATGCCAACTAGGAGCAAAAATATAAGTGTTGACAACAATGACAACACCTCAAATTCTCAACAATCTCCCCCTTTGGCATTGTTGGCAACACCAAATAATCTGCAACAACCAAAACACTATACCTCCAACACATCTCAGACCTGAAACAACATCACATGTCCTGTAAAGCATTAACCATGAAGTGCAACATTCTCCAACACATCTCAGACCTGAAACAACATCACATGGCTCCCCCTAACACCAACCATACAGATCTGAAAGCAAAGAGCATAAGAAGCAGATTATCCAACTCTCTCCCCCTTTGACAACCAATGACAAAGGGCAAACAATGCATCCTGAATCATACAACTCCCCCTGAACCAATGCACCAAGATACTTGCAACTGATGTGAACATGAAATAACAGTAATTTGGTGACTGAAACATCAATGGGAAAGTTTACAAGACACCCCAAAGAAGTTCTACACAAGATACAATGCCACTAGTCCACACAACACTACAACCGGGTACCATAGAATGCACCAAACAACACCATAACTTGCTGTTGTGAAAAGAAGTGATACACAACTGATATAATATGATAATGACTGATATCCAAAATGAAAATACAGTAGCAACAACAGCAAAATGATACCCATACAAATCTCACCAAACTGCAAGATGTTGCCAAGCAACTAGGCAACAAACGAACAATTCAATCACTTTTCAATTCTGCATCCACCACCCTCAAGTATGTGACAACAAATATAAACATGAAATATCAGAAATAGGAGCAAAAAAAATAAGTCCATAAGAAGCTCCCCCTGAGGATGTGCACCAACAAAAAGATTTAGTGAGATGGAGAAGAAACAACTCCCAAGAGTTGTCTCAAATGCTCAAATGTCTCCATAGGTAATGGTTTGGTGAATATATCAGCAACTTGTTGCTTTGTAGGCACAAAATCCAAAGAAACCTGACCATTAGCAACCTTCTCCTTCAAGAAATGATATCTTATATCAATGTGCTTAGTTCTTGAATGCAAAACTGGATTCTTAGAAATATTAATAGCACTAGTATTGTCACAAAGAAGAGAGATAGGCTCACCAATCTGAATACCCAAGTCCACAAGCATTTGTTTCATCCAAAGAACTTGAGTACAACATGAAGTAGCAACAATATACTCAGCTTCAACAGTAGAGAGAGATACTGAGTCTTGTTTCTTACTATACCAAGAAACAAGCATGGCACCAAGATAGAAAGCACCACCACTGGTGCTTTTTTGATCATCAACACATCCTGCCCAATATGCATCTGTGTAAGCTCTAAGTGTGAAATATTTTCCTTTTGGATACCATAATCCAAAGTCCAAAGTCCCCTTAAGATATCTGAAAATCCTCTTAACAACTTTCACATGTGTTTCCTTAGGTGCACTCTGAAATCTAGCAACCATACAAACAACTTGCAAAATATCAGGCCTAGAAGCAGTTAGATACAATAAACTTCCAATCATAGACCTATAGAGTGTTTGATCAACAAGAGGAGACTTATCATTCTTACTTAGCTTACATCCGGTTACCATAGGTGTACTCACAGGTTGGCAATCCTCCATATTAAACTTTTTCAACATTTCCTTGACATATTTTGATTGTGAAATGAAAATGCCTCTATCAAGTTGAGCAATTTGAAGACCAAGAAAGTAAGACAACTCTCCAATCATAGACATATCAAACTCACTTTGCATAGCAGCAGCAAAATCATGATACATACTATCCTTGCTTCCACCAAAAATAATATCATCAACATAAACAACAAGCACTAGTAGATGAGAATCAACAACTTTGAAGTACAAGTTGTTATCAACCTTACCCTTTTGGAAGCCTTGTTGCAAAATATACTTATCCAACCTTGCATACCATGCTCTTGGAGCTTGCTTAAGCCCATACAAAGCCTTCTTTAACTTGTAGACATAGTTCTCATCACCAAGCTGAAATCCTTCAGGTTGCTCCATATAAACTTCCTCTTCCAAGTTACCATTAAGAAAAGCAGATTTCACATCCATTTGATAAACTTTAAAGCCCTTATGAACAACAAAAGAAAGAAACATTCTAATGGCTTCTAATCTAGCAACAGGAGCAAAAGTCTCACCAAAATCAATACCTTCAACTTGAGCATACCCCTTGCAAACTAACCTTGCCTTATTCCGAACAACTTTGCCATCCTCATTGTGCTTGTTTCTAAACACCCACTTGGCACCTATTACATTTTTGTCTAATGGTCTTGGAACCAATTCCCAAGTGTTGTTCTTTTCTATTTTATTAAACTCTTCTTCCATAGCATGAATCCAACTATCATCCTTAGAAGCTTCAACAAAATATTTAGGCTCAACTTGTGAAAGTAATGAAAAATGACTTTGCTCATTTGGTCTTACCAATTTTCTCCTTGTTTGCACACCTTGTGTTGGATCACCTATGATTTTCTCCTTGGGATGATTCTTCTTGATGTATTTTGGAGGTGACTTTGAAGCTTCACTTTGTTCTTCTCCTTCTGAAACTTGCTTGTTTTCATCTTGCACTTATTCTTCTTCAAGTGGCTCAAAATGTGATGGTGAAGACTCCTCAAGATCAACTCTTGGAACATTTCTTTCATCAACCCTCACATTGGCGCTTTCTACCACTTTCCCAAGATTCTTGTTGAAGCATCTATAAGCCTTGCTTTTGGTGGAGTAGCCAAGGAAAATCCCCTCATCTGCTCTATCATCAAACTTGCCAAGATTGTACTCATCTCTCCTTATATAGCATTTAGACCCAAATACTTTAAAATGCTTAACTGAAGCTTTCCTTCCTGTCCATAGTTCATAGGGTGTCATGTGGCTATGAACTCTAAGCATGCACCTATTTTGTATGTATACTGTTGTATGCACTGCTTCCTTCCAAAATCTAGTTGCAACCTGTGAATCACTAAGCATTGTTCTAGCCATTTCTTGCACTGTTCTGTTCTTCCTCTCAACCACCCCATTTTGTTGAGGTGTTCTTGCTGCTGAAAGTTGTCTTCTAATACCATGCTCATGACAATAGTTATCAAACTCACTAGAAGTGAACTCACCACCTCTATCGGATCTCAAGCATTTGATCCTCTTCCCTGAATCATTCTCAACCATAGCCTTAAACACTTTGAAACATACAAAAGCCTCTGATTTCTCCTTCATGAATGAAACCCATGTTAGTCTAGAATAATCATCAATAAACAAAATGAAATACCTCTCACCATTAGTGCCTTTTGTCCTCATAGGACCACACACATCTGTATGCACAAGTTCCAAAGGCTTTGTTGTAGAATATTCCTTAGTTTTGAAATGTGATTTGGTTTGCTTACCCTGTTGACATGGTGCACATATGCTATTGTTTGGCTTTGTCAACTTTGGAAGGTGTCTTACTACATTCTTAGAGCTGATATTAACCATATTATCAAAGTTAATATGCCCAAGCCTCTTGTGCCATAACCAACTATCATCATCCTGTCCAATCAAGCATGTTTTCTCACTTGCACTACAAATATTGTACAAGTTTCCTGTAGTTCTTGTAGCTTTTGCCAATATTTTACCACTCATAGCACATCTAATATCACAACCATCTGATTTGAAAATCACATCTTTGCCACTATCACACATTTGGCTAACGCTTAAAAGATTATGTTTGAGGCCATCAACAAAAAGAACATCATGAGAAGTGATTTTACCATTGTTGATGTTGATTATACCTTTACCTACAATCTTTGCATTGTTGTTGTTGCCAAACTTTACTGAACCACCATCATAATCATGCAAGCTTGTAAGTTGCCTTTTATCTCCAGTCATGTGACTAGAGCACCCACTATCAATGATCCAAGGTGTAGCCTTTCTTTGTGCCTTAAAAGCGGTTTGAACAATCAACGAATCATGCTTTGTAGTGTCTTCCTATTTTGACTTTCCCTTCTCAACCCATGTCATCTTGGGCTTGTTTTCTGATTTCTTATCTTCTTCATACCTCATGGCCTTCTTGGGAAAATAGTCCTTATGCATCATGGATTGCTTGTTTTGCACCTTTGGAGGCTTGTTGCTACTTCTATCCTGCATTTGATTAGTCACAAAAATGGTTCTGCAATCTCTAGCAATGTGACCAAAGTTATTACACTTGTAACACTCAACATGAAAATAAATGAGAGGAGAAAATGAGTTGTGACTAACAAAGCTCTTAGGCCTAATATTAAGCCTACAATCCATCATCTTGTGACCATAGGTATTGCACTTAAAACAATAACCAGAAAAGGAAGGAGTATACTTGTTTTGAACTTGATGCCATGAATTGAAACTCCTTCTAGGTGCTCTTCCCTTTTGATGTTTTACCTTTTGAAACTCATCATTGCTGGTCTTCATGGTATGGTACAGCCTATTGCTGTTTTTGGTCTGATTTGACACCTTTTCTTCTTTCTTTTTATCTCCTTGGGGTTGCTCTACAATGGGTTTCTCATTCTTCAAGCTTTCACCAACCGGTTTTGCATCTTTGGCAACGTGTGAACTTTCACCTTCATCAAACCCCAAACCAAACTTGATTTTGGTGTATCTTTGGCTACCAATAAGCTCATCAAGCTGATTAGAACTTTTCTGAAATTTCAAATTAGTACTCAAATCCAAATTAGCCTTTTCAAGTTGCTTTCTCAAAGTAACAATCTCCTCTTCTAGCTTGCAACACAAACTAGATTTTTCACATACCCGATTCTTGAGATCATCTATTATTTTATTGGACTCTTCAACTTGCACTTTTAAGTCTTGTATAATTTTTGCAGCCACCTTATTGGACTCCTCTAAATATGAAATGTTTTTGTCAGCAAATATTTTTGACTCTTCATGTTGCATCATCAAGTCTTCATTGAGTTTGTTTAGCTCCTTGATATTTTCATTCATCCTCTTGTTTCTCTTTCTCTCAATTTCATATTGTTCCAATGCTATTGCAAGCTCTTCCTCAAAATCAATTTCAGATTCATCATCCTCTTTGTTTGCATTCAAATTGGATTTGTCTTCAATAGCCATAAAGAGAACTTCAGTAGCCTCTTCATCTGAATCATCTATGCTCTCATCTGAAGAATCACTATCTTCATGAGACATCAAGACCTTCCTCTTTGAGAACCTTTTGCTAAATCTTGATATTTTCTTTTTGAAGTCTTTGTTTTTGCTCTTGTGACTCTCACCATCATCTTCTAAGTGCTCCTTGTAAGGACATTTTGAAGCAAAATGCCCAATGCGCCCACACTCAAAACATTTCAGTGGTAACTTTCCATTGTGTTTTCCTTTTCCTCTTTTCAACTTTCTAACAAAGTTAGCTTGCTCTTCATCAAAAAATCTTTCTTCATCGGATTGAGGATTCAATTTCATGTTCTTGAATGCTTTGAAAGCACTCTCCTTTTCAGTAGGCTTGCTGCAACCAACTCTCATCTCATATGCAATAAGAGAGCCATGTAATTCATCTAATGATAGATTGTTCAAATCTTTTGCTTCCTCAATTGCAGAAACTTTTGAATCAAATTTAGAGGTCAAAGAACGAAGAACCTTCTTCACAACAATAGTATCAGTTATAGCTTCTCCTAAGCCTCTAATGGAAGTAATTACCTCACTCACATGAAGCATGTAGGCAGAAATGTCTTCATTCTCTTCCATTCGGAGACTCTCAAACTGTGCTCTAAAAATTTGGAGTTTAGCTTCCTTAACTTTGTCATTACCTTCATGAATAGCTTGCAACTTATCCCATACTTCTTTTGCTGTTTGCAAACCCATAACCTTCACTAATTCACTTGGTGCAAGAGCATTTGTGATTGTATATTTTGCCTTCATATTGTTTTCATACTCTTTGATAGCATCAGGATCTGTAGGAATTGTAGCGGGAAAAGCATAACCATTCTTAACTGAAAGAAGCACACCAATGCCAAGTGAACCCAAAAAGTCCATCATCCTGTAACTCCAAAATGCATAATCACTCCCATAAAAGTATGGTGCCTTACCAGTGTTGACATCCCTACTAGCCATTGTGAACCAGGAATCAATCCGAGCTGATTAAGCTACTAAAAGGACAACCTGGCTCTGATACCAATTGTTAGTCAAACAATGGCACAGAGAGGGGGGGTGAATCTGTGCAACTTTTTAATTTTAAACTCCAATTTCAAATCTGATTTAGAGCAGAAATAAAGACATATATGACAACAGCATAATTCACAAAATAAGCATCCCACAACACATGATATGATGGAGGAAAACCACAAGGGTAAAAAACCTCCCAAAGAGAATTGCTTGCTATGACTACTGCATAGAACAAGCCTCAGAAATTAAGTACACTATGTTTCTCTGCAACAATAGAAGGAGGGCTGCAACCCACCTATATATCAGCTACAACTGATCAAACATATCAAAATGATCATGAAAATGAAGTATAAGAATGCCTCCAGTGATAGCAAGCTCTAACTAGCCTGCAAGCTCAAAACCCACAATCCTGCTGTAATGAAACAATGTATCAAACCACTACAAGATGAAACCTCTATCAAATATGATCAAACACCTACAATAAACACATCAAAATGATGCTCTCATCATCCAAACTAGGCACCCACACCTGCATACAAAATTCTTCACACTTGTGTCACCTGCAGAAAATCCGACAGCATTCCGGCAGCATCTGGATACTCTCACCAAAAACTCACTACAACCACCAACTCATGCTCTGAATATATAGGCAAAAAAAATGGAATAAAACCACAAATGGTTTTTTTAAAAACCATGTGCAAAACCACCTCTCAAAAATCAAAGCCACTCCGTCAAAAAAAATGCCAATTTCCTTTTTCAGTCTTGAAACTACAATTTAAAATAAGGAAAAAAGGCAATAAAACTCCTAAATGAGTGCCACAAACTCCTCTAACCAAAAATCACGAATTTTGGAGCATATCCAAGTTTCCATAACTGATTTTCCTTTATCCAAATCGAATTGGGCACCAAAAATCACTCCAAGCAAAAAATAGCAACACCCACTAGCCAAAAAAACAATGTTGCACTGCCGCTGCACAGCCAACTGGGTCCCATGCCATATTTTTCTTTTTTAAACCTATGCAATATTTTAAATAAAAATATTCACATGGAATATTTTCCAAAACACTAATATTGCATAAATAATAAATTTAAAATATTTTTCCCTTCCATTCCTAAGTCCCAGAACACATTCCTAGGAACTTGGAGATGACATAGTAGGAATAAATAAATTATGAATATTTCAATAAATCACCAAGGCACATAGAAAATATAAATGCATCAATATAGAACCTTATACAAACATATGTGCCATATACCAAAGACCAAGAATAATAGGATATCCAATAATCACCAAAGATACCTCCTGAGCCTCCAAAATAGGTGTGTTTAAATATGCCAACTAGGAGCAAAAATATAAGTGTTGACAACAATGACAACACCTCAAATTCTCAACAATATATACAAACCTTCCAAAATGCTCTTTTACTTAAACCTCCATATCCTATCTTGGATTTATTATCAATGATTAGGGTATTCAAGTAGATCCTACTATTTTTGAAGTCCTTTACCATTGGCCAACTCCTAACATCAAAGAGTTTAGGAGTTTTCTTGGACTTGCAAACTTCTATTGCAAGTTCATTATTGGATATCCTACCATAGTTTCCACCTTACATAATTTTAATAAAGCCAAAGTAGTATTTCAATGGAAAAAGGGTGATGCTTATACCTTTGATACCTTGAAATATAAACTATGTATTGCACTTTTCCTTGTACTTCCTAACCTTTATCAGCCTTTTGAGATAGAGACAAATGTATCTCAGTTTACCTTTGAAGCAATTTGAAGCAAAATGACCATACAATGACCTACCATTATGAGATATTATTAGCTACCAAATATAACTAATCAACCTACAACAAATATTTTTATAACTTAGTGTAATCCATTAAGTATTGGAGACATTACCTTATAGGTAAATAAACAACTGTATGCACATATCACATTTCCCTTAAGTTTATTCAATCCCAAAATAATATTGAGAAAGCTATACACATGAAGTGGGCAACTTATTAATAGCAATTTCATCTAGTGATCAAGTACAATAAAGGGACAAGCAACATAGTCGAAGATTGTTTGAGTCATCCTCTAGCAGCTTAAGCTATGACAATTGTGATTGCTTCCCATATTGGTTTTAAACTTGGCCTACACTATATGCTCTTGATCCAAATTTTGGTAAAGTTCACCAACCCCTTATGTACCCCTCCTCCAACCTAAGTACTTTTTAAAATTTCCACATGAAGGATGGATTTTTGTACAACTTGATAAAATTTATGTGCCACAAGAGCATCAAGTTTCTCTTCTCAAAGAATTCCATTCTACACTCTATGGTGGACACTTTGGAAAATAGAAGACATTTCACCATTTGTAGTAGTTTTTATATTGGCTAATATGCAACATGATGTTCTTGAATTTTTGAGACAATGTGTTATTTATTATCACTCAAAGTTAGCTAGCAAGAAATTAGACCTTAGTGTTCCATTTCCCATTCCTTCTCATCCTTGAAAAAATATTTCTATGGAATTGGTGAGTGGTTTTCCAATGATAGTTTAACAACATGATTGTGTGTTTATGCTTGTGGACTTAGTAAAATGGCTAAGTTCATTTAGTTCCAAAATATTGATTTAACACCTAACATATCATAACTCTTCTTCAATACAGTATGGAACTACTTTGGTCTACCTACCATCATTGTATTGAATAAAGATCCACACTTTGTAGATAATTTTTGGTGCTCACTGAAGAAGTTTTAAGGAGTCTCTCTTAACTTCTCCATGACCTTTAATCCATAGTTACCTGGGCAAACCAAAGTGGATAATTGTACTCTTGTGCAAATTTTAAGGATCTATCACCATACTTCTCCAACCAAGTGGGATTGAGCCTCACACATATAGACCTTATCTATAATAAAGCAATCCATAGTTCTATTGGACACTCTCCTTTTGATATTTATCTTGGATTTTATCTTTTGGCTCCATATGAGTTACATATAGCCTTATACTCTCTAGCCACTACACACATGTAGAAGGAGCAAGATAAGGCAATATATTTCATATAAAAATTATAGGATATTTAATCAAATGTGGTATAAATTTTACAAAATACTCAACAACAACAAAAGAAAACAATCAATTGACATCATATTACTCATCCTTTTAAGTTGGAGAAATATTTTTGCTCTACTTGGATAAATAAACTTTTTTAGATAAGGCATATAGTTAGATCAAACCACTTCTCCATGGGCTTTACACCATCTTTCAATAGGTCTTTGAGAATAAATTTTGCCTTGATATTCTAGATCATATTTGTATTCATGATATTATCAATGTAGATATTCTAAAGCTATATCATAATTCTACTTTGGCTATAGATATTGTCATCAGTAATCCTTTAGATGTGGCACTTGGATTCCAAATTCCACTTGATTTAGATAGAGTGTTTGACATGAAGAATTTTAAAAATTGATAGGGTTTCTTTCATTCATACCTTGTCACTCACCATGATTAGCTTCCACACCAGGCTTGCTGAATATCACACCACCATATGTCCCATGATTTCCCTTCTCTTGAAAGCATTAGAGTCTAATTATTCTATGGTGAGGAGGAATGATAAGGAACACATGTAATAATATTAGGTTTAGTATCAGGATTAGGATTATATGAATTATCATGTATTACATGAAGCCTTCAT
This sequence comes from Wollemia nobilis, assembly GCA_028583015.1. Taxonomy (NCBI): domain Eukaryota; kingdom Viridiplantae; phylum Streptophyta; class Pinopsida; order Araucariales; family Araucariaceae; genus Wollemia; species Wollemia nobilis. The sequence goes on along the minus strand of JAQPPZ010010078.1, from coordinate 743,671 downwards.
GGATCACATTAGACCATGCTGGTTAATTAGTTAAGCTAGTTTTTTATGTGCATATTATGAAGCCCTTCATGACTCACATTAGACCATGTTGGTTAGTTAGTTAAGCTAGCTATTGACATGTATCTTGTGAAGCCCTTCATGGCTCATGCTAATTAAACTTTTGGTATGTATTGCATGAGTCCTTCATGGCTCATGTTACATCTACCTTACTTTTGATTATAACCACTTTATTCCTTCATGGTTCCTATTCAATAACCCAAACCAATGTGATAATCAAATTTAGTTTAACACCCACATTACTAATCATTGATAAATGATAGGCATTGATTAAAGGAGTTGGGAGAGCTAAGAAATTTTTAAAATCCATGCACACTATTGATTTTTTAGATCTATGATAGACACTTTTTTCTAAAAATGCAATCAAAACAAAGTTACAATAGTTACACGAGCCACTAATTATTCATCCAACAACCTATACCATTTCATTAGGATTTTAAAAAATTCATCAAAGAAGGAACCCTACTATTGGCCTATGTTGATGGAACATGACAAGAGCTCCAACAATCCATGAAGTCTCAGTCCTAGGACTCACATCCAATAAAGGATCACCATAAATCTTGAACAAGTGGTAAATATAATAACTCATAGAATATTAGAAGAAAAATTAAGACATCCAGTACATTAAATATCATAGACCATCCGATTTCAATACATAAACAATGCTAACCATTCAATTAGATGAAAAGTAGATCCTACAGACATTATTCGAGTACAATATTCTATGAAAATGGTTGGCACCTTAAAGATAATAACAAAGAGATCTCTAGTTCTATAGGAATCGAATCCAATGACATTGATTGCCAAAATATCCTACACTCAATTTTAGAAAAAATTCTAGTAGAATTAGCCGGTAGTATCAATAAAATATTTAGATCTAGAGTTTTTGAACCCTTCAACATTAGTAACTATAGTTCTAGAGATATTGATCCCATCAACATTGAATGTGGATCTATCTCTTCATCAATTTTGAGGAGGGAATTTTGAATTTCTTATACAATTTTGAGGTGGAGAATCTCTAGTTTTGATTATAAATAGGGTTTTCATTTTTATTGTAAGGTATTGAAAAAATTCTTACTCTTGAGTATTACTTGTGTTGGAGGTATTAAATTATTTGGTACCTTGAGTACCATTTTAAATATTTATATTAGGAGTGTGTATTATTTATGTCAATAGTATGTGTCAGGTTGTTAAGCATGTTTATACGTCATGTAATCATTTTTTAATATGAGTGAAAGGTGGCATGTGTGTAAGTGAAGAGTCATGAGTGTGAGATGTCATATATGTAAGTAAGAGTTAAGAGTGTGATGTGTCAAGATTAAAATATCATGAAATAATTTATCATTATGTAAGAAAGACATATGAAAGGTTGCATATCCTATGAGTTTGAGAAGAGAAAAAATTAGGTGTATTGAAGAGTCTCATGGAAGGTTATATATATATGAAAACACTCTATCCAATGTAACCAGAATGTAATCAAAGAGACTCAATATTTATCAATAAAACCTTTTATTTTGTGCAATATTGATGTTATTATTATTGAATGAGATTGTATGCATGAGATTATATGATCTTAAAAATTATAGACCTATGATATTTGGGCTCACTTTGCTAACATTGGTATTAGAGCTTCATTTATTAGAGCCACTTTAGGTGAAGATAACATGGAGAGCTATTGGTTAAGGAGTATAGGGAGATTGATGTGATAAGCATATTTAAGGTTGACATGAGAAGCATTCTAGATATTGAAATCCTGAGAGGAATGTGGGATTGATGTGCAATAGATTGTAGATTGGATACGAAATTGAAGATGAATATAGCATTGGAGAACTAAAAACATATTGGATTTTGGAGGAAAGTATTATTTGAGAGGAAACAACATATTGAGGATGTATTGTTTGGAAGGAGATGGTAGATTGAAATTAGAGGAGATAATTGTTTTAAGAGAAGACAACATATTATATATTGGAGGAACATATAGGACAAGAACATGACATGCTAGAATGAATGCATATGTAAGAAACAACAATGCTTGAGAATTTGGTGAATTCAAGAAGGAAAAATGCCTGAGAGAGATAGTATGAAGAACAATTGAAGAGTGTTTGAGAGTAGTTGAAAAGTGCTTGAGACATTGTAAGAGCACCTAATACATTAGCCTAAGATATTGAAAGAGCACATGAGAGTAGTCAGAGAGTGCCTAGAATGTTGAAAATTCATCACAAAGAGTGGACAAATGTGAAGCAACTAGTGCAAAGATAACACCTTGAAATGTAGAGAAGAGTTAAATTTAGAGGTGTTAATTTCATAACACTTTTTGAAGCATTTTTGAAAGCCCTAATGTAGAGAATGTGGCAATAATTTCTGCAAACCTATTAAGGTATTTATTTGGGCACATATTTTTGATTTAATTTGAGATTACCGATTTAGGATATATAAGGTTTTGTTTAATTTGATTGAAATAATAGAATGGATAGGAGGTATAAGAAAATTAAATATTTGAAATTTGAAGATTCAGATTGAAATTTGAAAGAATAATTTATAAAATTGATTAAGGAGACATAAGAAGATTAAGGAATTGAATTTGAAATTTGAAAAATTGCTTAAATAAAGGAAAATTGGAATTAATTTGAAAATTGAATTGATTGATTGAAAATTGAAAAAGAAAATTGTAAAAAAGTGATGAGTGAAGAATTAAATATTGAAAAATTGAAATTGATTGATTGAGGTTGAATGAAAATTTTAATATTAAAAAATAAGAAGATTATGAAAAATTCATTGAAAATTGATTGAAGTTTAAAATTCAGTAGTTATAAGGAAGTCAACATCAAAGGAAATTAATTTTTTGAAAAATGAATACATCAAGAAAATCATATAAGTTTAAAGGATCAAGTTTTATGAGAAGAAATTTTCAAACACAAAAATATTATCATAGGCATGTGGCAAGATATAATAAACCATGAGAAATCCAAATAAATCCAAAAATAAAAAGATGATGATTCATGGTATATTTATTATGGTGTAAGTCATTATATGACAATAAATATTTATTGGTTTGAGTCAATAAAAGTGAGAATAAATATACCAATGAAGATAGTAGATAATAAATTTTACCATGTACATAGATAAAAAAATGTCACACTTAGTTTACTATATTCTTAATGTAATTAGAAAATATACTTTATGTCAATGGGATAACCAATAATCTTATCTTGGTATCTCAATTGCTTGATAGAGGAAGAACTATGGAGTTCAGATATATTAATGGCAATAAGAAATGTCTCATTAAGAGACAATAAAATTGAGGCCATGGGTTCCCACAAGAGTGGAATATTTGCATTGGATGTGATAGAAATATCACAAAAACTTTTAAATCAACTTTTTCCACAAGAGCAACATTTGAAGAAATATTATATTGAACATAAAACTTTTATGGTAACAGATTAAAAATTCTCCAAAAGAATAGGGCATAAGCCAATAAAATAGAACCAACATCATGAGCTATGCCAAAGCTAAAAATGGAGGATAAAAATAAGAGTTAGAGATTTAAGGAAAAAATCCTTCCTACCAAATACTGTAATATGAGAGGGTGTTGGAGGTATTACATTATTTGGTACATTGAGTACCATTGCAAATATTTAGATTAGGAGCATGTGTATTATTTATGTCAATAATGTGTCAAGTTGTGAATTATGTTTATGTGTCATGTAATCAAGTGTGAGTTATGAGTAAAAGGTGTCATGTGTGTAAGTGAAGAGTTATGAGTGTAAGGTGTCATATGTGTAAGTAAGAGTTATGAGTGTGATGTGTCAAGATTAGAAGTAGGAAGTTATGTAATCATGAGATAATTTATCATTATGTAAGAAAGGAATATGAAAGGTTGCATCTCCTATGAGTTTGAAGAGAGCAAAAATCAGGTGTATTGAAAAGTCTCATGTAAGGTTATTTGATGACAAAGCTCTATGAAATGTAATGAGAGTGGAATTAAGGAGATTCAATATTTATCAATAGATATTTTTATTTTGTGCAATATTAATGTTATTATTATTGAATGAGATTGTATGCATGAGATTATATGATCCTGGGAATTTTAGACCTATGATATTTGGACTCACTTTTCTAACAACCTAACCTTGTGTGTATTTTTATTTCACTTTTCTTCTATATATAATCTAGACTTGAGCCTTGAGTGTTAATGGCATTTGAGCCTATTTTGGCCTAGCATCTCTATTCCATATTGTAACTCCTCTGGTATGACATCTGCATACTCTTTTAGCAAATTTTCTATTGTAGGTGGTATAACAACATCCATAATATCCACCTTTTATGCTATCAACACAATAAAAATCAGCTTCATTCATCCCTATGACAAATTCCTTAGTTGTCAATAGGTTTTTTCTCTACCCTTCTTCCTTATGTGATAACAAGACCACTTTTACTCCATACTTCCAGAATGTATAAGTATTCCTTCCTCCATCATGGGTAGCCTCCCTATCATATTGCTAAGGCCTCCCCAATATAAGTGATATGCATCCATCCGAATTACATCACACCACACTTCATCCTTGTAGGTATTCTCAATTGAAAAATTAACCAGATAATTATTATCTATAGTTACCTCATTCTCTTTCTTAAACCATGATATGTGATAGGGATATGGGTTCTTCTCACACTTTAAGTTAAGTTTCTCAACCATTTCATTTGAAACTATATTTTCACAATTACCACTATCAATAATCATCTTACATACCTTTCCTCCAGATGTGCACCTAGTTTGAAAGATATTTATACACATTAAGGAATCACCACCATCATTGTCTTGTGCTTTCTCCTTCCTTGGAATGATCATCATCCTCTTTATCATGAGATTTTCCCCCATGTCTGTAGCAACTTCTATCTCAGTTTTCTCTTCTACCTCAACCAAATTGACTCTAGCTTGTTCTCCTTATTTTATTTCTTGTGTAGGATAGTGTGAACATTCAAAAAATTTGTACCTTTCCTCACCATATCTATAACAGGCATATTACCTTTATGGGCCTTTCCAATTTTGTCCTCCACCATAACCTCATCCTCTTTGAAATACTCCACCTCTCTCATGGTTACTATGACCTTGCTGAGACTCTTCTTATTTTATTGTATTAGAATGTTCTCCCATTTAGGTATTAAATCCACCATACCCATTGGTTGGCGGTGACAATGGTTTGTTCCTCACTCCTCTTCTAAAATTACCCCTCTTATGTTTCTCTTCTACTTTTAATGCAAACTGATATGCATATTTTACACTATGGATTTTAAGTATACTCAACTCATCTTGTATGGTGTAAATATAGCTACAAGAGGTCAAAAAAAGAACCTCCAATCACATAAACTATGATAAATGGAAATAAAGTGACAAACCCCCAATCACACAAAACTGCAATACATGGAAATAAACCGAAAAATACTTTATTTTATCATTTTTGGATTTCACCACCTTTACAATGTGATACCAAGGGAATATATATCCCAAAAGAAACCCTAAAACAAAACCCTAAATCTTAAAGCCCTAAAGATAAGAAATTACTATTTTTGGGCAATTTATATTTTTAGCCAAAACAACCTTTTTTTAGGAAAATAAAAAAATCTTGGATAGCCCTCTAAATTAATACACATCATCGTATCACCCATATTAAGCATCCTAGAAAATATCAACACCTAACAATGTCATTCTCATGCTATTCTCATTTGTGTTATTCCAAATAGAAAACAAGAACAACAAAATAACTATAATCAATAAAATCACCTTCTATTCCCCAGTAAGATCCAAGTTGCTCTGATATCAAATTATGTAAATCCAACTGTAAGAGATCATTATAAATGCCTTTCATCATATAAAAACTACGATAAATAGAAAATAAACCGGTAAAATCCCATTCTCATAAAAACTGTAATACATGGAAATAAACTGATAAATGATTTATTTTATTATTCTTGAATTCACCTCCCCATTACAATACAATACCAAGGGGATATATATCCCCAAATAAACCCTAAAAAAAACCCTAAAGCTTAAAGCCCTAAATATAAAAATAATTACTATTTTCAACAAATTTTTTTCGTCAAAAATTTGCCAATTTTAGTAATTTCTATTTTTGACAAATTGTTTTTTCATCAAAAATTGCCATTTTTAATAATTATCATTTTCGGAAAATTATTTTTTCATAAAAAATTACCATTTTTAACAATTACTATTTTCGGCAAATTTTCTTCTCATAAAAAATTGCCATTTTTAGCAATTTGCAAAAAAACTCAGATTGACATGCAAATTAACACACAAATTCATAACACCCATCTTAGGCATCTTAGAAAGTATCAACACATAATCATCCATAAAAAAAATATTTAAAAACTTCTAAAAAAAAATACCCTTTAAAAGATAGGCTCCTACATCATCTAACCATAACAAAACAAGGCAAGGGAAAGGCTCAATACATCAATAACAATATAAAAAACTCAGTGGGATATATGCTAACAGTAGAGACTTTGAGAAAGCTATTAACTTTTTAAACCAATTGGTACAATATTGAAAGAAGTCAAAGCAATTTACTATTTCCAATCTACTTAGAGTATATCTTGGCTTAGAAGTTCCAAATGGGATTGAATGGGTATGAATCCCAAAAACTAAAAATTATAGATTTACCTATGATATTTTAATGAAGAATTTCATTGACATGTATACCATATGTGGTGCAAAATGCATACCAAGTATTGATAACATATGCTTTACAAATGATATTTCTTCAACATCAATTTTTATAGGAGGTACTAAGAAGTAACATTCTCAATGCACATACATTCTCAAAATTGAATTTAGAAGTACAAATATAGGTGAATGGACAACCTAAGCCCTCCATATAATAGGTAGATGTCTAAACATCCCTACCCACCCCAACCATCAGAGATGAGGTGAGAGGGTATCCTGAGACTTTCATTATCAGATACATAAATATCCATCTATGCAAATCAAGTACTACTACTAAGGACTAGGACTAAGAGTCAAACATGAAACATCAATTTCATAACTAACACTCACTCAACACAATAAACCTTCATTTCAACACATTACAACATGCATGCATGATTAGACTCTTAATCCTATGCCCTAGCAACACTTGCATTCTCTCTCTTTTTATACCAAATTACCTTCTTGTATCTGATTGGCCAACCTCATGCTCAGGATACCTACTCACCTCACTCCTAGCTTGGCTGCCCATTAATTATCTACTAGCATTTTCTAAAAATAGAACAAAAAATGTCTAACAACACTTGTTAATTATTTCCATTAATTATAACTGCTTTTGAAGTACAATAATTAGGCTTCCAACCATGTACCCTCACATTCTTCATGGACGTATTGAATGTTATCATCATTTGTATTTTCATCTTGTGCAGTTTTAGGTCCAATAAAATTTGTTGCTCTAGAGACACTGACATATTCTTCCTCGTATGCTTCAGTGTCTTTGATCCCTCTTGGAGGTGATGTGAGAACCACATACCAGCTGGTATCAAGTGGATCATTTACATAAAAGACTTGTCTGGCTTGCGATGCTAGGATAAATGGATCATCTTTTAGTCTATCCCAACCAAGTAATCTATTCATGTTGACCAGTGTGAAGCCCATTTCATCCTTTCTACATCCATTCCTCGTATCAAGAACATTCACCCAATCACATTTGAATAGGGGTATCAAAATCGATAGTAATCCAACAAGATTATTTCCCTAATAACACCATAATATGTGACTATTTGAAGCATCGGGTTTGTGTCTTTTGCGCTTGCTCTGCACAAAGTAGTAGCATCGACACACACCACTATTTTGAGTTGTTCTTTGTTCCTCTTTGTCTTTGATATGAAATCTATAACCATTGATCAAATAGCCCAAATGTTTGGTTGTAACTTTCCTCGGACCACGTGCCAACCATTTTATTGTGTCAAAGTCATTGTCATTATGTTGCATTCCATCTCCATGAAACTAAAATAAAGAAGAATAGTTTAAAGATGATTGCAGAACATTACATGATATTCAGTACATGATGATCAATATAAATATCGAAGATCATATTCAAGAGAGCAGACAATAACCTGATCTCGTAGCCAAGTGATGAATATCTGATTATGGATTTTTGCAACACCCTTCATCTCTCATTGCATAGGGGTTGGATTCCTTGATACTCTTTAGGTGCTTCCTGATTTGGCCCAAATTTTGTCAAGCTTAGTTGGATCTAATTAATATTTGGCCATATATAACAACAACAAATAAACATCTACTTACTCTACCCAAGGTTGAACTTCATCCATGTTAAAGAGAATACATCGATGGGCTTGCTTGTGAGAAGTTTCATCCAAATCAAAGTCTTCACCACTAGACAAAGGCCTCCCATCGATTATAGTTTCTTCATCCTCATCACTCCATACCTCGTTGCAACCAAGGTGATCACCAATTGCTTCCATACCTCTCATGTAGTCCGCATAGAATGAAATAGATTCCTCGACAAGATAATGTTCAAAAATACAACCTTCGGGTCTAGCTCAGTTCTTTACATAGCCCTTAAAAATATTCATAATTCTAAGAAAGGAAACAAACAATTTTTATTAGATGAGACACTATACAAAAATTAGAAAAATGGTGGTTTATGAAACTGATGAATGCATACAAACCTCTCGAAAGGGTACATCCATTGATATTGTATAGGTCCACATAGACGTACCTCCCACACCAAGTGAACAGTTAGGTGCACCATGATATCAAAAAATGAAGGGGAGAAGTACTTTTCGAGCAAACATAACATCTCCATGACCTCTACCGATAATTTCTCTATTTTTATGGGATCCACCACTTTAGAGCATATATCTCTATAGAACATGCACAACTGACAAATGGTTTGTTGCACTGGCTTATCAAGCAAATGTTGTAGCACTACTAGAAGAAGTTGTTGCATGAGAACATGGTAGTCATGTGATTTTAAGCCCTGGATCTTAAGTTCTTTCATAGAGACACATTTTCTAATATTTAAACTATATCCATCTAGTACTTTCATATTGTATAGTGTACAAAACCCTTTCTTTCTCAACCTTCGATAGATTGTAGGGTGTTGGTGGAAGATATGTCTTGTTTCCATCCATTACTAGCCATAATGTGTTCTTGATACCCATATTTTTTAAATCCTCATGGGAGTTTTTGCCATCCTTTGACTTTTTATCGATACCTAGTAGTGTTTTGAATAGGCTTTCACAAATATTTTTCTCCACATGCATCACATCCAAGTTGTGATGAACTAGAAGATGTTGTTCATAGATAGCAACATCAAACTAAAATTACTCAACATTGAGAGATATAACAATAGATACAAAAATAAAGTTGCATGTCGTACCTCCCAATATGATAGATTGAAGAATATAGATTTCTTCTTCCATCCTGCTATAGGAACAAACATGCTATCATCATCCATGTCGTATTTCCTTTTATTTGAGTTGCTCTTTTCCCAATTTGGTGGAATTCCTTATACTATTTTTAGTATTTCCATCCCATTTAAAGGTTTGGGTGGTTTATCGAGCTCTTGTTTGCCATTGAAAGATGTCCTCTAATGATGAAATAAATGATCTGGAGGAAGGAATCTCCTGTGGCCCATGTAAGTGATATTTCTACTACATTTAAGATATTCTGCATAGGTGTTCTCCCCGCATATTGGACATGTTACCTTTCCCTTTGTCATACATCCTGATAAGTTTCCATAAGCAAGAAATTCATGGATGACCCACATCATTATTGCTCTCATATTGAATGTAGTATTGGAAAATGCATCATATATTTTTGCTCCTTTAGTCCATAGTTCATGCAAGTCATCAACCAACGATTGTAGATAAACATCAATATCATTGCTTGGTTTCTTGGGGCCAGGTATTAACAAGGTGAGCATTGAATGTTTCCTCTTCATCCACATCCATGGTGGGAGGTTGTAAGTGACCAACACAATGGGCCAACAACTATAAGCAGTACTAAAGTTAGCAAAAGGGTTGAACCCATCGGTTGCCATTGCAAGTCGTACACTACGTGGATCATCGATGAAATATTTCCACTTAACATCTATAGTTTTCCATGTCGAGGAGTCAATTGGATGTCACATATTTCCATATGAACTCTTGTGCTAGGAATACCACCTCATATTCTCTATAACCTTTGTAGAGCTACAGGAAGAAAGCAACTCACTTCAACCACGTCTAACAATGTTGAAAGAAACAAACACAACAAAGCTAATGATATAATAAAATCCCTTACCTATACATTCTCTTCAACCTCGGTATAATGGGAAAATACCTCAACACCTTTGTAGGAACATTAATGCATACCTTTTGTGAATGAGGGTCAACTTTCCATCGAGATGCACCACATGTTGGGCAAGCTTACTTCTTTTCATGATCTTTCCAATATAAAATACAATCATTGATGCATGCATGTATCATTACATAATGTAATCCCAATGGCCTCATAATTTTCTTCACCGCATATGTGGACTCTAGAATTGTATTATCGATTGGGAGCATATCTTTCAACAACTCTAGTAAGTCACCAAAGCTTTTGTTCGACTAGCCATGTTTTACTTTGAGATTATACAATTTAGTGATCGTTGATAGCTTTGTGTACTTTGTACAGCCTGGGTATAATGGTCATTTGGCATCTTCGAGCAAGCTATGATATTCATCAGTAGGAACTACTCCATAAGATGATTGGAACTCAACATCATTATCTCATAGTTCTTGTCCACTCTCTGAGCAATTGACATTGAAAAATCTGTATGCGTCATTGACCATTCCAACGATGTCATCTTGTACATCTTTGGTAATTGGACCCTCATCAGTGGTAGAGCACGTGTTCGATGTATATTTATCAAAACTAGAGGGTTGTTCTCCATGCAAAACAAACTCGGTATATGTCTTGTCAATCCCGTGCCAAATCAGGTGGTCACGAACCTCCAAAAACCAAGAGTTTCCATATTTGAGCACTTTCAACATGGACATCTAGTTATTTTAGAGTCCGTTGAATTCTTTCTTACAAAATCCAGGAATTAGTGAACCCCATGATAATAGTCCTCACTATTTCTACAAACAGACCCCTCCAAAAAAGAAAGTATAGTTATACAGGTAGATCTGATCGAAAGCACAACTTTTCTTTGTTAATGGAGATAACATAGTTGAAATACCTGGCTGCTCCTAGCCAAGATTTGTCCATGATACTTGATGGAAGATCTTCTTATACCTGGCCACATCATAGATAAGGTGAAATTTATCTTTGATTCAACATTCGTACAACTACATATTGCATTTTACTTGTGGCCATAATCATTTTCAATTTTGTTTTGGCATGCAACCCCATATGCAAATTGACAATTCATTTGATACACCATCATTCTCTTCCATGCCATAGGTCTAACATGTGAGAGAACATTGATCAAAATATCAAGCATATTGAAGCACTTACAAACATTCACAATGGGATTAAATTACATAGGAATAGATACTTAACCAAGGATTAGTACCTACATCACATCATATATGTCATACAATCATGAATGATTCAAACTAGATTAAGGGTAAGGAACTTGTAACCAATGTTAATTGCAATACCTTCTATAAATGAATGCAAGTGTCAAAACAAGGTTTCTTATACAATCTTGTTCAAAGATATACAAGCTAGTCAGACCCAGGAGCTTTGCTAGAACAATCACATGAATAAAATCATAGTACAAGTGGGACATCAATCACAAAAATAAGAAAACAAAAGAATGAAATATTATATGATCCCAAATCTGTGATCCCATTTTCTCAAATACTTGAAACTGGTACCATGATCAAATAATATTCGAGACAACATCAAAACTAAATCGTATATGGTATTTCCAATACTGCTACAACATGGCAATACAATATTGCTACAACATGGCATAATTTATTTGTAAACAATGTTTGATATAGGCTAGGCAATGAAGGAGCCCACAACATCCTTCATTGTGGCCATCTCATCATTCCTTCTAAACAAGATTATTTCCTCTTTATGGGTGATGTGCACATTGACTTTCCAGTAACCTTCACCCAAATATTCACCATGTACAAGGTCTTCAAGGATTAGTATTGATCATCGTGCCTTTGACCACTATGTTATCCTTATGGATCTGAGTCAAGTAGCATTCCCTTCTCTCAGTTTGCATGATCAATGTCATTTTTAGTCCCTACATGGAAAATTAATAGCCCAGATAAATTCATTGCATAGCGTACAATACAAACTAAGTCAACCATTTTATATTTGAAATAATAGTCGTACCATTGATGACTCTGGCCTAGAAGGTATTGAGTTGGTGCCTGTGCCTTGAACACCACCATCGATGTTGTGTCCAATTGTAGGGGTAGCATGTAGTGATGTTGCCTATGGAATTATATGCAAGGGATCATTACAACTTTAGGGGTGCAACATGTAAGCATTTCAAATATGAAATCATGAAAAAACTGACACACCTCTATCTGTGAAAGTCATATCAAAATCTCTTCAATATTTTTATCTTTCTCTGCAAGCTTCTCTTCCAACTTTTTTCATTCTCTGCAAGCTTCTCTTCCAAATTTTGCTCTTTCTCTATCATATGCTCTTGCATCTGGTGCAACTTCTGTATGTAACCCTCACCAACAAATAGAGCAGTTGATGATACTCCTTTGCCAACACCCCAAACCTGACCCGATATTTCGGGTCCAAAAACCTTGGTGAGGGCATCATCCTTAATATATTGATTTATGAAGCTCACAGATGACATTGCATCATCCAATTTTTTTTGGCAACATCACATGCATAGTTAATTGGTAACATGTTAAAAAAATAATCGATATAACAATGGTTTGAAGTTCAACGTATTGCTATTTCCAAGGGAATATCACTTACGATTGTCTCTACAACTTCTAGTGAAACAGGAGCCCCATCCTTCTTTTTATGAGCTACCATCCACATAGTTGCCCTTGGTAGTGGAGTTTCTACATTTGGTTGGCTCTTCCTCTACAAGATATATAGTTGGAGAGACATGGGGATAAGTCATACGACAAAATAATATAGCTATGTTTATCACATATAATGGATGAGTATGATAGAATACCATTTCATGCTCTAGTTGAGCATATCCTCTTCGATTGCAAGTGTGCATGATGGATTGGTGAGATCTATTTTGTTTATTCCTTTGCCTCACTGCCTACAATGCAATGAAGAAACCAATATATAAATTCATTAGGGAGAGCAAGGTCAACAAAATTCACATGAACATAACAATGATATGAACTACCATAGCAGATTGGTTGGTACTTGCCTTAAAGTCAGTGTTGCTCCTACCATTCACAAAGGCTTCCCAATATTTTTGTGATACATGAGGTGGGAGATTAGCAATTCTATTTATGTCATTATCATACTTATCATAGTGGTTTTTCACAAGTCGATGCTTATGATCATGCCATTGCTTGTCCATGGTCATGAAGACCCATTTCTTCATTGCATCTAGAATGATATATTTTTACTGCATCAAACCAATATCTTATTAGATGCAACATTTATATAAGTATTAAAAAATGGACACTGTGAACTCCATTGGCTAGAAATTTACCGTAATGAGTGTCCATAACTAGTTTTTAACTTCCACTAGGACTGCTCTCTAGTCTGTATGGGTGATAGGGATAATCTCCCTCACAATCACCCCCAAGTAAGATGTAAACTTAATAGAATTTTTTCCTATGGGTTGTCCATTTAGATTGCAAATGATCTCCACCTTATCTGTGTTGCTTGACTTTGCTACACATCTTGTTGGACCTCTCTTTCTATGATATTTAGTGTTTGAAGTGTGTGATGACTTGGCATCAACACCTATAATATGGGCACCATCCAAACATCATTATGCCATATAGTATGACAACAATAAGTAACCAACATCATGAGAAAATTTCTTGTGTGGTCTATGTACCTTCTTCGTTAGCCAAAGTATCATCAACCTCATTTTGAGTATTCTCACCACTAAATTCATTTATGTTATGGGTTACCTCCTTATCTTCCTCATTCATGGAACTTCGTAGCTGGTATCTTCCACCAGTTGCTATAATACACCATAGTCGATGATAAAACCATGATCAATTCTAATATGCCTAGGTCAACCACTATTGAACAACACTATCAAATTTCAAGTACTTACTAGCGTGTGAGGCCTCTATCACTGACTCTTGATTTATTATGATAACCTCAGCTACTTGTGGTGTCTTTCTTGGTATTTTTTGGACATATTTCCACTCTAAATATTGTACAAACACACTATAAAACCAAAATAGACATAGATAACCCACAATGAAAGACTATGCATACAAAACTACAAAAATACTAATGAAACACCCTTTTGCAGAAGCACTACCTGACACTTTTGTAGGGATTTCAATGCTTTTGTGAAACCTACAAAACTATGGGAAATAATATATGGTAGTTAGGTTTAGGGTGTCTGTCTAATCATAGGGAAGTAGTAGATTATCAAATTAAAACAAAAAATAATTATAAAATGCAAATCTTATTGCACATAATAAGAAATTTAAATCTTAGTTGGTTATTGCAGTCTAAATCTTAGAACCTAAGGATTTCAATTCGTAACATTTCAAAAATCAAACATAAACATTGTGAAAAATTAAATGTAATGATGGCCCAATAAGCTGCAAGGTTTTTGGATCCTTTTCTCCTTGATTCTATTTGTGTAGTGTGGGGTGATGTTGAAGAACACAAGCTTATATTGAGAGGGGGGGTGAACAGTATAAGATAAAACTTTTTACTTTTCAATCCAAATGATAACAACAATAATATCAATGCAATAATGAAACAATGCACAAATCACCACACACATAAGAGACATAGATTTAATGTGGTTCACCCAATGTGGGCTACATCCACGAAGAAATATTGCTTATAAATTTCTCAACAAATTTCATGGGCACCAACCCATAGGAGACACCAATCCCCTATTACAATGTTCATGGACACCAATCCCCTTTCAAGTTTGTGGACACCAATCCATAGGAGACACCAATCCTCTCTCAAGTTTTTGGATACCAATCCATAGAGACACCAATACCCTCTTAGTTTTGTGGACACCACTCCATAGGAGACATCAATACCCTCTTTTTCAGGTTTTATGGATACCAATCCATAGGAGACACCAATCCTCTATCTCAAGTTTATGGACACCACTCCATAGGAGACACCAATCTCCTATCTCTAGTTCATGGATACCACTCCACTCTATTCTAGTTTTGTGGACACCACTCCATAGGAGACACCAATCCCCTCTACTCTAGTTCTGTGGACACCACTCCACTCTATTCTGGTTTTGTGGACACCACTCCATAGGAGACACCAATCCCCTTTGCTCTGGTTTTGTGGACACCACTCCACTCTATTCTAGTTTTGTGGACACCACTCCATAGGAGACACCAATCCCCTCTACTCTGGTTCTATGGACACCACTCCACTCTATTCTGGTTTTGTGGATACCACTCCATAGGAGACACCAATCCCCTCTGCTCAAGTCTTCTCTCAAATCTGCTCATAAATCCTACTCAATCAGCTCTACTCAAATCAGCTCCATAACCTGCTCATAAATATTTCTCACATCTACTCCAAAACCTACTCAAATCTACTCACACAACCTGCTCAAATTTGCTCTCAAATCTTCTCACAACACTTGCTCAAATCTTCTCACACAACTTGCTCTCAAATATGCTCACAACACCTGCTCAAATATTCTCACAAATCTGCTCACAACACCTGCTCAAATCTGCTCAAAAACCTTATCCAAAACCTTCTCAAATATTTTCAACAATCTGATTCATAACCTGCTCAAATATATTCAATCAATCTGATCCAAAACTTGCTTACAAACACTGCTCATCTATTCCCAAAACTTGCATACAAACAATGCTCATTTATTCTTCAATGTGCTTTCCTCAACTAAAGCAATTTCAGACATATTCTACCCATAATTATTTTATCTTCATGAACATATAGAATATGATATGCATTAACAAATGTCCTATATGTTCTTCACATTCATTAAGTCTATCGCTTTCACATGTCTCACATTTATTACATCAAAAGGTAGCTTTAGTCTAGCACTAGATAACTGACCAGGTAATTGTTGATTTCCACCTTCACTTCAAAACCAATCACAATGCACAAGTCTGTCCTTCTCATCTACTCCCAAAATCAATTATGAACAATACACAAATTTGCTCTCAAATCTGATCTATAACCCTTGCACTTATACTCTCAATTTCAATCAAAGGGAATGCACAAATTTTCTCACAAAACTGATCAATAACCCTTGCACTTTTATTTTCAATTTCAAGCAAAAACAAATGCACATTCAATAATTCCTTATTCCTCCAACCATATGCCAAAAATATTTTCCTCAAGCAAAACCACTTTTGAGAAAGGAATTAAATCACCATACCTCCAAATCTACCTCAATGATGATGATGAGCTTTCCAAACCTGTTTTGACAAAAATAATCTTCTCTTTGTTTGTTCCTTCAAAATCTGGTTAGCAATTTTCTTTTTCCCTTTTTGATCAAATATCAAATCAACCACTTTAGAAACCCTTATCAAAACATACACAATAAAGCTTAAAAATAACTCCTTATATCTCCCTTTTGAAACTCACAATATAAAGCTTTATTAACAACAAGAACCCTTATTTCTTCTTTTGCAAAAATTAAATCACATTTATCATTTGCAAAAATTCATTCCCATTTGTCATTTGCAAAAATTAAAAATTAAATTTCAAAACTATACCTTATAGCTCCCTTTTATCATTTGCAAAATTTAAATCACAAAACTATACCTTATAGCTCCCTTTTATTATTTGCAAAATTAAATTTCAAACCATACCTTATAGCCCCTCAAATATCAATTTTAATAAAGCAAAAATTAAATACCTCTCACTACTACCGACGGGATTCGATCCCCTCACCTTGCGAGGTGCAGCGCCCTATCACGGGCCCTTTAACCAGCTGCGCTATCGCAGCGCTTGAAACCTTAATGCGCAAAAACAAATTTATTTCTTCCGCCGCTTTGTCTTCAACAAAAAATGACGTCGAAGGG
Organism: Wollemia nobilis; assembly: GCA_028583015.1. Taxonomy (NCBI): domain Eukaryota; kingdom Viridiplantae; phylum Streptophyta; class Pinopsida; order Araucariales; family Araucariaceae; genus Wollemia; species Wollemia nobilis. The sequence goes on along the minus strand of JAQPPZ010010078.1, from coordinate 726,427 downwards.
TTTCGACCCCTCAACCTCCTACCAGGCAGCGCTCCCCGTGAGCTACGTAACCAGCTGGGCTACCCCGATGGTTGAAACATGAATTGCACTATATCGGATTTATCCTTCATTTTTTGTTGCCATTGAAACTTCTCCACTCTCCTCCTTCACCGTCGCCTGTTCGCCGCTACTCCGCTTGATTGATTTTTCTCTCACAAACCTTAGCTTCATCCAAATTAATTAAAGCATATATTTATATGCTTTGTCCTTTGTTTTTCAATGAAGTCGGCTCCACCATTATGCGCTTTGTCCTTTGGCGCCAAAACATTTGAATTTTGATTTTTCAAATTTTAAATCTTTTGCAAGGAGGTCACCCAAGGTTTTAAATATTTAACCTTTAAATATTTAAACTTTTAAACTATTAAACTATATTTAAATCCTCTGATTTAAATATGAACCTCCATATTTAATATTTAAATATTAAACATCCTTGAAGATATCTGCCTTTGACATTGACATTTATCCTTGGAGATATTTCTGCCTTTGACACCTCTGAAGATATTTTTGCCTTTGACATCAATGACAACTCAATATTAATGACAACTCAATATTTCCAACAATCTCCCCCTTTGTCATTGATGGCAACCCAAAATAAATTTTCTTTTACTGCAACTGGATTCACAATATGCTCCCCCTGACCAGCTTTTCCCCCTTACTAAAAACTCTCCCCCTTTGACATCAATGGCAAAGGGCTCCTTGGGGCTGAAATATAAGACACTAAACACAGCCCCCTCACCACCTGCTCTCTTTGAGGTGATCAATTATGGGATGGGAGTGAAACTCCCAAATTACTATGCTCCTCTTCTTGTTTCATTTTCTTTCTCCAAACTTTGGAGATCATACCTCTTTGAATATTTTGAGCATCCTTTTTCTTGCCTATCTTTGGAAGTTTCGGGAACACTATTCTACACCATCTAGTTGTATGCCCAAAATTGTTGCAATTGTAACACATGATGTTGTAGTCCTTGAAAGGTGCAAATGAATTGAAGTTCCTCTTGGTGAAGCCAAAATCATTCTTATCATGAACCCTGCAATGTACAACTTTGTGACCAAAATGATTACATGAGAAACAATAACCCTGGAAGAAATATTCATCTTGCCTTGGAGGATATGGTCGCATGGTTCTTCTTTTCCTGTGATGTTCCCTGTTCCTTGATGGTGCATTGTTTTCTTCCTTATTGATGCTTCCACTTTTCAACATATCATCATAGGTCTTGAATTCTTCTTCTTCAATTACTTTCTTTGATGCTTCTATCTCTTTTGAGCTTGACTCTTTCTCTTGACCTTCTTCAAAACCAAGTCCAGTCTTGATAAATGGAGATCTCTGTGCTTTGATAATATCATCCAAAGTTTTTGAGCTTTTTCTAAACTGATATATCTTATCATTAAATTTTTCAAGTCCCTTCCTTAGAATGATAACTTCATGTTCTAGTCTTTCACACTCTAGTTCTTTTGCCTTTAACTGTTCAGCCATACCTTCTTCAATTCTCCTTGCCTCTTCAACTTTAACTTTTAAGTCAGTGAGATCTTGTAGAAGCTTTGCCTTTGTTTTCTCATCCTCTTGTACTTGAGCCTTCAATTTTGAGTTCTTCTTTCTAACCCTCTTCAACTCTTCAAGAGCAACTATGAGTTCCTCTTCTATGTCAACTGTGGCTTCCTCTTCATCTTTTGAATCTTCCTCTTCTTCTTGGTCTTCAACAACAGGAGCATCTTCATTCTCTTCTATGGCCAAAAATAGGATCTCTTCCTTTTCACTATCGAAGAAGCTTTCATCACTACTACTGGAGGAATTGCTTGCTTCCTCAACATAAAAACTTTTCTTGTGTTTTTGAAAGATCTTCTTCTCATGCCTGTTTTGACCATGCCTATTTTTCTTTTCATGATAAAATCTTCTTTCTTTATTTTTCTCATATTCCTTTTCTTCTTCACTACTACTACTTCTAGCTTGTGGACAATTAGATGCATAATGACCAAGGTTACCACAATTGAAACATTTCATAGAATGCATACCTTTGTGTTTTCTTGGACCCTTCTTATTCCTTCTTACAAAATTAGCTTCTTCTCCACTGCTTGATTCTTCACTTGATTCTGGTTCTTTATTCTTTTCCTTCTTTGAAGCTTTGAATGTTGCCTCTCTTTTGGATGTTTGATCTTTTTCTGTCCTCATCTCATAGGCTGTGAGAATCCCATGTAGCTCATCCATGCTCAAAGTTTTGAGATCCTTCATTTCTTCAATTGTTGAAACCTTTGCATCAAATCTCATGGGAAGTGACCTCAAGATTTTTTGAATAATCTTAGAGTCTTCAATACTTTCTCCAAGTCCACGAATTGTGTTGACAACCTCATCAACATGGAGCAGATACCTAGAAATATCTTCCTCATATTTCATCTTCAAGTCTTCAAACTTTCTCCTGTGGGTTTGAAGTTTTGCCATCTTCACCTTGTCGTCTCCTTCATATGTTCTCTATAATTTATCCCATATTTATTTTGCTGAAGTGCATTGCATGACCTTCACAAACTCTGATTCACATAATCCACTTAAGATTGCATTCATTGCCCTGGCATTATTTTCATATGGTTTCTTACCATTTGCATCTGTGGGAGGAGTTGTAGGTGGAGTGAACCCATTCTCAATGGATTGCCATATATCATATCCATGTGCCATCAAATAAGTCTTCATCCTTATGCTCTAGAAAGCATAGTTAGTCCCATCAAACAATGGAGCTCTATTTGATGAAAACCCTTCTTGATGAGCCATTTGTGTTCCTGTAAGATCTTCCTTCAAGTTGTTAGGCTTTCATGAAGGAACCCACTCTGATACCAATTGAAGAACACAAGCTTATATTGAGAGGGGGGGTGAATAGTATAAGATAAAAATTTTTACTTTTCAATCCAAATGATAACAACAATAATATCAATGCAATAATGAAATAATGCATAAATCACCACACACATAAGAGACATAGATTTAACATGGTTCACCCAATGTGGGCTACATCCATGGAGAAATATTGCTTATAAATTTCTCAATAAATTTTATGGGCACCAACCCATAGGAGACACCAATCCCCTATTACAATGTTCGTGGACACCAATCCATAGGAGATACCAATCCCCTCTCAAGTTTATGGACACCAATCCATAGGAGACACCAATCCTCTCTATTGTTTTGTGGACACCAATCCATAGGAGACACCAATCCCCTCTTAATTTTGTGGACACCAATCCATAGGAGACACCAATCCCCTATCTCAAGTTTATGGACACCACTCCACAGGAGACACCAATTCCCTATCTCAAGTTTGTGGACACCACTCTACATATTACACCAATCTCCTCTACTCTAGTTTTATGGATACCACTCCACTCTATTCTAGTTTTGTGGACACCACTCTATAGGAGACACCAATCCCCTCTACTCTGGTTTTATGGACACCACTCCACTCTATTCTAGTTTTGTGGACACCACTCCATAGGAGACACCAATCCCCTCTACTCTAGTTCTATGGACACCACTCCACTCTATTTTGGTTTTGTGGACACCACTCCATAGGAGACACCAATCCCCTCTGCTCAAGTCTTCTCTCAAATCTTCTCATAAATCCTTCTCAATCATCTCTGCTCAAATTAGCTCCATAACCTGCTCATAAATGCTTCTCACATCTACTCCAAAACTTACTCAAATATGCTCACACAACTTACTCAAATCTACTCTCAAATATACTCATAACACTTGCTCAAATATGCTCACACAACCTGCTCAAATCTACTCTTAAATTTTCTCACAACACCTGCTCAAATTTGCTCACAACACTCAAATATGCTCAAAAACCTTATCCAAAACCTTCTCAAATATTTTCAACAATCTGATTCATAACCTACTCAAATATATTCAATCAATATGATCCAAAACTTGCTTACAAACACTGCTCATCTATTCCCAAAACTTGCATACAAATAGTGCTCATTTATTCTTCAGTGTGCTTTCCTCAACTAAAGCAATTTCAGACATATTCTACCCATAATTATTTTATCTTCATGAACATATAGAATATGATATGCATTAACAAATGTCCTATATGTTCTTCACATTCATTAAGTCTGTCGCTTTCACATGTCTCACATTTATTACATCAAAAGGTAGCTTTAGTCTAGCACTAGATAACTGACCTGGTAATTGTTGATTTCCACCTTCACTTCAAAACCAATCACAATGCACAAGTTTGTCCTTCTCATCTACTCCCAAAATCAATCATGAACAATACACAAATTTACTCTCAAATCTGATCTATAACCCTTGCACTTATACTCTCAATTTCAATCAAAGGGAATGCACAAATTTGCTCACAAAACTGATCAATAACCCTTGCACTTTTATTTTCAATTTCAAGCAAAAACAAATGCACATTCAATAATTCCTTATTCCTCCAACCATATGCCAAAAATATTTTCCTCAAGCAAAACCACTTTTGAGAAAGGAATTAAATCACCATACCTCCAAATCTACCTCAATGATGATGATGAGCTTTCCAAACTTGTTTTGACAAAAATAATCTTCTCTTTGTTTGTTCCTTCAAAATCTGGTTAGCAATTTTCTTTTTCCCCTTTTTGATCAAATATCAAATCAACCACTTTAGAAACCCTTATCAAAACATACACAATAAAGCTTAAAAATAACTCCTTATATCTCCCTTTTGAAACTCACAATATAAAGCTTTATTAACAACAAGAACCCTTATTTCTTCTTTTGCAAAAATTAAATCACATTTATCATTTGCAAAAATTCATTCCCATTTGTCATTTGCAAAAATTTAAATTTCAAAACTATACCTTATAGCTCCCTTTTATCATTTGCAAAATTTAAATCACAAAACTATACCTTATAGCTCCCTTTTATTATTTGCAAAATTAAATTTCAAACCATACCTTATAGCCCCTCAAATATCAATTTTAATAAAGCAAAAATTAAATACCTCTCACTACTGCGACTGAGATTCGATCCCCTCACCTTGCGAGGCGCAACGCCCTATCACGGGCCCTTTAACTGGTTGCGCTATCGCAACGCTTGAAACCTTAATGCACAAAAATAAATTTATTTCTTCCACCGCTTTGTCTTCAACAAAAAATGACGTCGAAGGGTTTCGACCCCTCAACCTCCTACCAGGTAGTGCTCCCCATGAGCTCCGTAACCAATTGGGCTACCCCGATGGTTGAAACATGAATTGCACTATATCGGATTTATCCTTCATTTTTTGTTGCCGTCAAAACTTCTCCACTCTCCTCCTTCACCGCTGCCTGTTCGCCGCTACTCTGCTCGATTGATTTTTCTCTCGCAAACCTTAGCATCATCCAAATTAATTAAAGCATATATTTATATGCTTTGTCCTTTGTTTTTCAACGAAGTCGGCTCCACCATTATGCGCTTTGTCCTTTGGCACCAAAACATTTGAATTTTGATTTTTCAATTTTTAAATATTTTGCAAGGAGGTCACCCAAGGTTTTAAATATTTAACCTTTAAATATTTAAACTTTTAAACTATTAAACTATATTTAAATCCTCTGATTTAAATATGAACCTCCGTATTTAATATTTAAATATTAAACATCCTTGAAGATATCTACCTTTGACATTGACATTTATCCTTGGAGATATTTCTGCCTTTGACACCTCTGAAGATATTTTTGCCTTTGACATCAATGACAACTCAATATTAATGACAACTCAATATTTCCAACAAATATTTTCTCTTACAACATGAGTATCTAGAAACATGGTAGTGTGTTATGAAGTGAAAATCAACCTAACCAATTGTCTTTCTCAAATTAGTTTCAATATTTTACAATTAAAATAACACTTAGAATCCACCCCCCCAAAAAAATTATTATTAAAACTTCCTATGATGTTGAAGGATGTCATTTTGGTTGTCTAGGTCCTCATCTTCCAAAGATGAACCATGTTTTCCAAAACTTTTTTGTCACCTCATTGCTTGAGGTATAAAAATCTAATTAGTGGCTTATGTACTATTAGTGCATCCTTGCAATTATAATAAAAATCCCAATTCAAGTTTCTTATCCTAAAGGTTAACCATGGAAATGTTAGCCTACTTAAGAATCAATATAGTAGTCCATATGCTATTACATAAATTCAAAATCCCTTAAAATGGACATGAAACAATGGCAAGTTAAGTGCCAAAAACTATTTTATTTTGGTGGGGTGAGAAAGTCTATGTAAGTTGACAATATATTATTTAGAAATAGATACATTGAAAAGCTTCACTTGAGGAGGACTTCCCAAACTTCCGAACTCGTTTCGGCCATATCTCACTCATCCGAACTCGGATTGAGCTGAAATTTTGAGGGTAGATGCCTGAAAAACCCTAGAACATCTCCACCAATTTTCATATCATTTGGAGCAACACAGATCCTAGCGCATCCCTATGTGTGAACGATATATTTGGCAAGCGGCTATGCGAGGGTTTCATCCGGGTTGAGTGCAAGCAGCTCCGGAGGTTGGTTTTTAGGGCCTTCGGGCCCTAGCGACCAATATTTTTGTGGTTTATGCTCAATATTTTAGTAGGAAATGTTGCAGGGGATACAATATGGGTTAGAAATTTGTCTTTCAACGGATCATACTGTGAACTTGAGTGACAACGACTTCCAATTTGCTGCTCAAAAGAAAAGTGAAAACCATACCTTTCCACGGCGTCTAGGGCAAGGATTAAAGAGATCACGAAACAAGTTTCAAGTAGTTGATCAAAAAATGGCTCATATCTCAAGTGAATATGGTGCTAAGGTGCACCCACAAAATAATTCTACTATGAAAACCCCTGTCAAGGGTAAGAATTTTGAAGACTCAGTCCCAAAAATGAATTTTAGGGATGCCCTTCGTGGTGGACAGCCTCAGCCCAATGCTAATATCAATATTAGGGCTTCCCATAAACCTCTAAGAATGCCTAAGATTGATCTCGGGAAAACGGAGTCAGGATGTCTTAAAGCAGTTGATGGAACTCCTATTGTTAAGCTTGATATGGGTAACATTCAGACTGGCATTGAAGATTTGGAAAAAAGAGGACTAATTTGTCGGTTCATGGGTTTTCGTCCGAGTCTATCTGCTTTCAAAGTCTGGGCTGCAAAAAGCTGGAAAACTAAAGGTGAGTTACAAATCTCTATTTATCCAAATGGTTATTTTCTTGTTTTATTTTCTAATAATGAAGATAGAGAGAAAACTTTTCAAGGGGGTCCTTGGTTTTTTGGAAGGGCGAGGGCTTTTCATGAAGCCACTGGCATACTAAATTTAAAGCCGAAGAAGAGATGCCTTCTATAGCTCCCGTGTGGGTTAGACTCTTTGGCCTCCCTATTGAATTTTGGAATCCTACTATTTTTTCTTCAATTGGAAACTCTTTAGGAACTTTTATGATGACTATTGATTGTACTCAAAATTTTGAACATATTATTTATGCTCGAATTTGTGTTTTAATGGATTTTGACAAACCCCTTCCTAAAAATATCACATTACAATTTGGGGAAGACACTTGGGAGCAAGTAGTGGACTATGAGAACATTCCTTTTCGTTGTAGAATTTGCCATGAATATGGTCATTTGGCCAGTGCTTGCCCAAATAAAATTCCTGATCAAAAGAAAGAAGATATAAACTCAGCAGGTTTCCAAATACCTAAGAAGAAGAACACTAAAAAAAAAATAGTTATGAAGGATCAATCAAAGTCATTTGCTAATATGTTTGAAATACTTTCCACAAATGATGTCCCAAGTGAGGAAGAGGAAATAATGGAAACTGAAATCTTAGAAACACAATTTAAATATGAAGGGAAGAACTCAGAGACAAACCAACAAATCAAAGGTTTTCAAGAGAAAAAAAAAGGAGAAAATTTACACAAGAAAAACAATATTTCAAATGTCAAAACTTCAAATAATGGAGGTCCCAATATAGACTCCATTGAACCATCTAGTAAAATTTTGGCTGTGTATGAGCATTCTTCAAGGTTAGAAGCCATCTCAGATTCAATTGGAATAAGTCAAGAAACAGGGAAAAAAAATTGAAGATGGATTCCAATCAAAAAATAGGTCGCAAGACCAATCAATATCATATGGTAAAAGAAGGTGAAAAGCTTGTAGAGGAAGGTAAGATTAATGCCCTTCCCAAATTTTTTAGCCCTGGTATTAATGAAGATCATCACTTGGAATATTAGAGGACTCAAAGGGAGTCTTTCAAAACAAAATGAAATTAGAAGAATGATTCGGATAAATCATCCACATCTTGTTTTCCTTCAAGAAACAAAGATGTCAATGGAGGATATGGACTTAATTTCCGGTAAAATTTGGCCAGCTAGAAAAGTGGTTTCCCTCGGTTCCCAAGGGACTTCGGGTGGCATTGCTTGTCTTTGGGACCCAAAAGAGGTAGTTATTCACCATATGGTTGGCAGTTGGGGTTTGTTGGCTATAGCTATTCAAAGTAGACATTCCAACCAGATTATGCTCTGCATTCTTGTTTATGCCCCGACTTCTTTGGAGGAAAAAAGAAGACAGTGGAAGGATATTACTCATATTATCTCTCATTTTCCTAAAGCTTGGATCTTGATCGGAGGAGATTTCAATACCATCCTCTCTCTGGATGAGAAAATGGGGGAAATAGAAATTTGGACAAAAGCACTGACCTCATGAGCGAATATATTGCAAACCTCCATCTTGTGGATATCCAACTGAGATAATGGCCTTATGACTTGGTCTAACAGAAGGCAAGGCTTAGCTTGTATAATGGAGAGATTGGATAGGTTTTTCTCTCTGAAAATTTCTTAATCCATGGTCACATTCCTAAAGTGAAGACTCTTAATAATGCTGGTTCGGATCATTGGCCAATCATGGTGGAAATGTGGAAAACCAATGTGAGTTTCTCTCCTTTTCATTTTCAATTAATGTGGCTTAGAGACATTTCCTTGAGACCTCGTGTGCAACAATGGTGGAAGGAAGGTAAACCTAGGCATGGGACTAAGATGTTCTATTTTGCCAAAAGACTGCAATACATTAAATCCAAAATCAAGACTTGGAGCTGGAAAGAGTTTGGGGATGTTCATAAAAAAAAACATGAAGTTATTGCTCATCTTGAAAATTTGAATAAGAAAATCCGTTTAGATGGCCTCACGGAGAAGAGAAGTGCGGATGAAATTAAACTCACAACTCAGTTAGAGGAATGGGAAAAAAGAGAAGAAATCTTATGGAAGCAAAAATCTAGAATTCAATGGCTCAAAGAAGGAGATCGAAACACAAATTTCTTTCACAAATCTCTTCTAGCTCGAAGATCTCACAACTTTATTTCTTCCTTAAATTCAGATACTGGAGATGTTGTTTATACTTGGGATGGCATGAACTCTATTGTTGTTGATTACTTTTCCAATATTTTTTTTGCTACTCCTCTTGACTCGGCTTCTCAACAAAATGTTCTTCAAGCAATCCCTTCTCTTATCACTTATGAGGAGAACTCTATTTTGACTGCTCCTGTTACTATCAATGAGCTTCAACAAGTAGTTTTTAAAATGCAAAAGGGAAAACCCAGGTCTTGATGGTTTTCCTATTGAGTTCTACCAAGAGTTACGGGATATCCTTCATGTTGATTTATTAGAGGTGGTGGAAGAAGCCAGGAAAGCCAAAGAAATTTTGAAGGTTATCAATAAAACTTATATTACTCTTGTTCCAAAAGCTCAAGAGGTTGATCATATCTCAGCTTTTAGACCTATTGCTTTATGTAATGTTCTTCTCAAAATCATTACTAAAATCATGGCGAGAAAGGTTGAAGCCTCTTTTGCATAAAATTATTTCCCCGAGCAAGGGGGATATGTGGAAGGACGTCAAATAGTAGATGAGATAGTTCTTGCTCAGGAAGCCATCCATTCCATGGATATGCAAAATTCTCCTTCTATGTTCATTCGGTTAGACTTATCCAAAGCTTATGACGAGTGGATTGGCACTTCCTTATCAAAGTTTTGAGGCAATTTGGTTTCTCTAAGGATTGGATGGATTGGATTATGGGATGTATCTCTTTAGTTTCCTACTTAGTTCTTATCAATGGCAGGCCTTCTCGGTCTTTCCCAGCTTCCAGAGGTATTAGGCAAGGTGACCCGCTATCCCCTTATTTATTCATCATTCTTGTTGAATGCTTGGGTAGGACTATAACCAAAAAGAGGGAAAACAAAACCCTTGAGGGAGTTACCATTGCTCATGGAGCTAGACCTATCTCTCATCTTCAATTTGTGGATGACTCTACTCTTTTAGGTAAAGCTACGAGTTAAGGAAGCTTCTAATATTAAGCAAATCATTAGCTATTTTTCTAAGGCTATTGGGCAGTTGATCAATGAAGACAAATCTAAAGTTATTTTCTTTCACTGCTCTGCTAGACAGGAATCCATGGTCTTGGATAAATTAAGATATAAGAAGACCTCTCTTCCAATCACTTATTTAGGTATTCCCATAAATATTCAAAGGCAGAAAAATAAATATTGGAATTGGTTGTTGGACAAAGTCAAGAAGAAAATTGGAAAGTGGACCAACAAGTGGCTTTCTTACGGGGGTAGAATCACCTTGGTAAAATCAGTCCTTCAAGCTATTCCTATTTATGTTTCTTCCATTTTGAATATCCCAAAGGATGTTCTTCGAGAATTGGATCAAATGAGTCATCGTTTCCTTTGGAGTGGTACTAAGGAGAAAAGAAAATGGGCCTTGGTGAAATGGGATACTTTATGTCTTCCTAAGAGTGAAGGGGGGTTAGGATTCTGGTCTTCAATTAATAACAACAAAGCTTTAGCTGCTAAATTATATTGGAGGATGTTGCATAACCCCAATGCTCTTTGGGCCAATAATCTCCGTGCTAAATATCCTGAGAACAAAAGTCCTGAAGACCTTGTTCGCTATCAACTTCCTACCAAAGGTTCTCCCATTTTAGCAGTTCTTAAGACTGGTGAGGATTTGATAAAGAAAAAATTATTTTGGATCATTCATAATGGTCAACATGCAAATTTTTGGATAGATTCTTGGGATGGTCACAAGCCTTTGATAACTCAGTTTCCCGATTGGAGGCCTTTGATGGAGGAGCTTCACCGAGCTAATTGGATAAAGGTGGCTAATTACTGTCGGTACCATATTGGTAATTCAAAGGTTGGTAGATATTGGATCCCTATTGAGGACTGGCCTATTCAAATCCCAGAAAGGCAAAGACAAGATATCCAAGGCATCCTTCATATGAGATCCCTCTCTTGGTCCCATGAAAAAGATTGTTTTGGATGGAACAACACTACTAAGGGTGAGTATTCCGTTGCTCAAGGTTATTTGACCTTATGCCATAATAATCCCAACCATTCTTCTGACATATTTTCTCAATTGTGGGCTCAAAATATTTGGCCTAAGGTGAGGTTCTTTAATTGGCTTTTATTGCATCGTAGGGTGCTTATTGGTGAGCAACTTATGAAGCGTGGTTTTCATGGCCCTTTTAGATGTGAAATGTGTGAAGAGAATGTAGAAAATATCAACCATATTTTTATTGAGTGTACTTTAGCCTCTGAGCTATGGAGGAGAATGGCCACTTTACTTGGCTTACAGTGGTCCAATTTTTTTACTTTTGAACAACTTTGGAGGGATTGGCCTAATCAAGAGGGTGTTGATCATTTTATTAGGCAGTTAGTTTGGATGGGTTCTACCATTCTTCTTTGGAATATTTGGAATGAAAGGAACAACCAAATTTTTAATCAAGATAGGAAGGATATTCACTATATTTGGCAAAATACCATAGCCAACTTAGTTGAATCGAGTCCATCAACTCCTTAATCACCCCCAAAACTCCCACCAAAGATGGGATCAAGTGATGCAAAGATTGAAGATTAAACCTTCTAAGGGCAACCAACTTAAAGGGAATGTGAGTATTAGTAAGATGGATAGGACTAGAAATTGGCAACCTCCTCCTAAGGATTTTGGAAAAGTCAATGCTGATGGAGCCTCTAGAGGGAACCCTGGAAAAGCCGGTGTGGGAGGAATTGGTAGACTTTCGAGATGGCTCCCTGGTTTTTACTTTTGCTTGAGAATTTGGGTATTCTTTCCAATAACCTTGTTGAGGGGTATGGTATCCTCGAGAGGCCTTCAGGAGGCTACTAAGGTTGGATGGGAAAAGGTGTTAGTTGAGTCGACTCTCAACTTATGATTAATCTCTTGAAGACTCCTTCTAAGAATCATAAGGTGGATTGGAGAATAAAAAGAATTATTGAGAAGATTCGGTTAATCCAGATGGGATTTTTGAAAGTTGATTACAATCATGTGGTCGAGAGATCAAAACAAGAGTGTTGATGCTTTAGCTAATTGGGCTTTGGACAAAGGTGATCTTACTTGTTATGGCCACCCTCCTATATGGTGGGCTTCTCAAATTAGGGAAGCTCTTCTTTCTATCATTTCTTTGGATGGCTCCAGTTCTGAAGGTACCTAGTTTCTTCTTGTTTTTTTTTTTTTGCTTCTCTTTGGTTCATTCAGTTTTTTTTAGTTCCCTAGCTCATTCTATTCTTTATTTTGTTTCCTCTGTTGATTCTTGCCTTAATAGTCTTCTGGTCTAGATAGGTCATTGTTTTGTTCATTTTTTTTTTTCTTTTTTTTTCTTCTTTGTTTTTTTTTGTTTAGTTTTTTAAGGTGGGTGGGTTCTTTTGTTTTTTGTTTTGTTTTGTTTTTGTGTTCTTTGTGTTGTTTTTTGTTGTTCTTGTGTTTTTGTTGTTTTGTTTTTTTGTTTTTTGTTATTGTTTTTTTTTTTGTTTTTGTTATTGTTCTTGTGTTTTTTTCGTTCTTGTTCTTGGGTTTCTCTTTGTTTGTGTTATTTCGTGTTTTTATGTGTGAGTGTTTTCTATGTTTTTTGTTTTTGTTTATTGTCTGTTGTTGGTTGTTTTTTATTTTTATTTTTATTTTATTTATTTTATTTTTTAGGTTTTGGTTGTGTTTATTTTTCATGTTTTTTTTGGGTTATGTCTTTGTAGTGTTCTGTTGTTTTTGTCTTGTTTGTGTTTTGTTATGTGGTTCTTGTGTTTTTCTATGTGGTTTGTGTTGTGGTTTCTTTTTTCTTATTGTGCGTGTTTGGTTGTGCTTTTGTTTTTGACACACTCAAGGAGCATGTTTTTTATTTTATTTTATTATTTTTGTTGTTATTTACTTATTTTTAAATTGGTTTTGTGTGTTTGTTTGCTCCTTGAGTATGTCAAAGGTGGTAGGCCAAGTCCGAGTCCTGGGCATTTTTTGTGGAATGGATACCCCTGCCTCCTTGGGTCTTACCCGAAAGTGGCATCCCTTTTGGGATGTTTTCCACAAAAAAAAAAAGCTTCACTTGAACATGTGTACACCAAAGATAAATTTCAATACTGTTAAAGCATATTAAAAAGGTCCACCTGAACATGATCTAAGATACTGTACAATGGCTATGTGAAACAGATAAAATTAATAGATGAGCAAATATCTTATACATTGGAATAAAGTTGTTATAAATGCATAGTTAAAACCTTCAACTTTATATCTATATTGGATGTCTTTGCCTTTACTCCAACCAAGATAAACAATTACCATATAAACACATTGTCTAAGTGAGATGGGGAGTCTCATTTGAGGGTTGTTGTCAAAAACATAAACTAACTTGTTTCTTGGGAACACAATATTTACCCAAAATAAATGGGCTAGTCTACCATGCTACACACAAGATACAAAGCTTTTTGCATACCCAATTTAGGTGTAAGTCACTCTTCTATCAATGGACTCGAGACACACATTTTTTAGCAGATATGTTTACCTATTTTTAAAAAAAATTATTATCAATATCCGCGTTGTATGTTAGGATGTGGTTGGATTGATGTTAGGAATGTTGACTATTCAAATTGAGAATTGAGTGGACAAGAATATGTTCTTTGGCAAGATTTGTTTGAACTAGCACCAAGACAGAGCAATGGATAAGTGCAACACATCTCTAGCTTATGGATATTTAAAGGATGCTAGTTTGCCTACATGTTTTTAAAGCATATAAGCTAAAAGCAACCATGCTAAAAGGATGCTTTGTTCCAGGGCTTTCCAATTTAAAAATTATTTTTTTGGTAATCTAATGTAGTTAGTTTAAATATTTTTTGGTAGTCTTATATAGTCTGTTTAACGTATTTCTTGTGTTCAATTGATCTTATTTCTAGCTATTGAAGCATTTAACAAAATGTTATAGTAGTCACTTTGATAGTTTGGTTTTACTTGCCTTTTTTTCAAGCTGATACCCTCTACAAATATTGTAATAAAAATCTAAAACAATGTAAAAATAATAAGAAAAAGTTAAATCCAAAGTGGGTAAGCCCTGCTCCTATTATTCTAGTCTAAAAAAAAATAGTCATTTAAATAAAAAAGTAGCAAATAAAGGCCAAATGAACTAAAACAATGACTATGTAATAAAACTCTAACATAATGCATAAATAATGAGAAGAGGAAAATTCAAAGTGAGTACACCCTGCTCATGTTATTTTAGTATAAAAAAAATAGTCATCTAAGTAAAATAAGTAGGAGATGGAGGCCAAATCTAGAGAATGAGGTTACTATCAGCACTACCACAAGTTTATGTTAATGCACACAACAAAAATAGAACCAACAACATTATCACCTAGCACAACAAGGACAATACAAGATCTACTAATGTTCATATGAGAATACCCTACTCTAAGGTGGTCAAGATAGACAATTCAAGGAGGCAAGATGCTTGTCTTTAAACCACTCCTAACACCTAAAGGTGAACCATTTACCTTCTCTTCCTTGATATCTTATTTTTAGTGTTTGGATTCAAGTCTTAGTTCATGATCCTTAACATCATATAATAACAATTCTAAATAGGTTGAATCCCTCAATTGTGGCTTGAAGTTTTGAATTCAATTCTTAGTTCATGATCCTTAACATCATATAAAAATAAGGCTAGATAGTTTGAATTGTTGGACATTTTGAGTTCCTAAGCTAAAATGTTGTCATTGATGTCAAAAGAGCATTTAATGTCAAAAGGATCTATGAAGGGTTTTGTGAAAACCAAGGTAGGAAAAATAAAATGTTTTAGTTAAAACCATGGACATCAGATTTGATCTGGATTTTTCTTAAAACCCAATTTGGGCTTTTGTTTCATCGAAAAAGGTGTCCCGATGATGGAGTTATTTGAGTTTTAATATTTGGTTTAAATTTTAATTATTAAAATTTAAATTCAAATTTAAATTTAAATGCAAAGTTTCCCACCGACGTCATCAAACAAACATAAATTCATATTTTCATCGACGTATTTGAAGTGTTTTAAACACTATATAAAGGGGTGGTAAATAAATCAAAGTTTTATCTTTGCTCTTGTGATAAATGTTTGGAATTCGAATAAGTCTATGAGCTCGTGCAAATTTTGAGAAGAGAACCAAGAAAGAAAATGACAACGCTTGGAAAGTCAAATCATGGTGGGAAGCATGGCACATTGGCAAATTATTTTGGTTTAAGGCACAAGGCAGCGCAAACACCAGGGATCGAATCCCTTGGATGGCATTTTAGAATGCGTGTGGAAAGCGCTTTGGCGCTTTGTCTTTTGTGGAAGGTGGAGGAAGGTTTAAGGCACTTTGGGCCTTTGCATTTCCAACGAGCACCTAGCTCGTGTGAAATATTAGCCGTGGATAAGACGCTCGCGGTGTGGCAAGTCGGGGGTTCAAATCCCCTTGAGGAGGTAATTACATTTTGCATTTAAATATTTTTTATTAGCCCTAAAGTTTGGAATTTTAAGGTAGTTAATGGAAATTAAAGTTTATTATTAGGGCTGTGATTATTATTGCAAAGCATATTTATGATTTATTTGATGGTTATGGAGAATTAATTTTAGGAGAAATAAGGAGTTGTTTTTTAAAAGCAATTTTGAGACGTTTATTATTTTTGATAAGGGTTTTAATAAAAAGGACTTTGGTGGATGTGTTTATTAACTTGGAGTAAAAAGGGTGTAATTTGAGTAATGCTTTATTTTGTGATTATTTGAAGTCCATTAACCCTTGTTTATATTGGAAAGGAAAGTTGTGTTTAAGTGTGGCAGATTTTGTGGACAACTTATTGGCATCAAAAAGGTATGGGCACATTCTCCTATTGATTGTTTATGGTGGTTGATTTCTGAAATATCATTGGAGAGAAAAGGATTGATTGTGGTTTCCTTTGAGAAAATTATTGGTTGAATGCTTCAAGGTTTTCTGGTTTGTGAGTTGTATTTAAACCTTGTTTTATTAGCATTGTTGTTGAAGCCCATTGATTATGAAATGAAATTGAACTTGAGTTAGAAAATAACATGAGTATCATTGTTATGTGAGACTTGTGCTTGAGCATTGTTGAAATTTTTTTGAGTTGGTTAATGCATGCTTGGACTAGGGTTTGTGAAAAATAATTGTTACTTGAGGTGATTGGTTGAGTTGAGTTGGTTAATACATGCTTGGACTAGGGTTTGTGAGAAAGGATTATTCCTTGATGTGATTGGTTGAGTTGAGTTGATTAAGCCCAGTCAAGTGGATGCATGTGGTTGCTCAAATTCCTAGAAATAAACTATTCAATATTCTGATCTAAGTTGAGATTGATTTGAGTTGATATCAAGGTTGATTTGAGTTGAAATTGAGATCTGAGTATAGAACATATAGAGTCTCTAAAAATTCTCTTTATGATTCTATGTGATTGAGACAAGTATTTGAGAAGACTTGTGGACTGTTTTGAGTTAAGCTTTTGTGAAAGCTTGTTATGCAAATTTGAGCAAGTCCTATAGAGGACTTATTGAGTAGATTTGAGCAAGTCCTATAGAGGACTTATTGAGAAGATTTGAGCAAGTCCTAGAGAGGACTTATTGAGAATATTTGAGCAAGTTCTAGTGAGGAATTTTTGAGCAGATTTGGACAAGTTCTGTGTGAACTTGTTGAGTAGATTTGGATAGGTTTTGTGTGAACCTATTGAGCATATTTGGACAAGTTCTGTGTGAAATTGTTGAGCATATTTAGATAGGTTTTGTGTGAACCTGTTGAGAAGATTTGGATAGGTTTTGTGTGAACCTGTTGAGTAGATTTGAGTAGGTTCTAAGTGAACCTATTGAGAAAAATTATACTAGACCGACTATACTATGTTTAGTGCAAGAGATTGAGCATAATTGTGCTAGACCGACTAAATTGTGTTTGGTACAGTATTGAGACAAATATTTTGATGTGATAGAGTATAGAGGATAGAGTCTTAGTGGATAGAGATCCAGAAGCCAGGACAATTGAACACAGATCTGAGTGAGAAGTCTTCAAGTAGAGAGAGATCCACAAGTCAGTGCAGTAGAGAGACAGTATTCTAGAAGATCACTAGCCAAAGAAAAAGGGGAAAGAGTTCTCCTATGGAAGACATCCACGAACTTGAGATTAGGGGATCAACATCTCCTTTGGACAGAAGTCCATAAATATTGTAATTTGGGAAATATTCCCAAGAGATTATTTGAGAAATATTTAGAAGAAATATTTTCTCTATGGAGGTAGCCCACACTGGGTGAACCATGTTAAAATATGTGTCTCTATTGTGTGTGATTATTGGTGCATTGCTTTGGTTATTGCTATTGATATTACCATTGATTATATTGATTAATACTATTTGGGAAAGAAAAGTAAAAAGTGGTCTTATAATATTCACCCCCCCTCAATATAAGCTTGTGTTCTTCAATTGGTATCAGAGTTGGTTCCTTCAGAAAGGGTTTAAAAACTTGAAGGAAGATCTTAAAAGAACACAAATGACAAAGAAAGGCAAGAGTAAAATCATGAGACATAAGAAGAAAAGAACACCTATGGTCATGAAAGAAAAGGAATATGAGTTTAATATTGTTGTGTTGGGAGGACACATAGAAATATATTCAAGAGATGAATCAAGTAATGGAGAAATATCCAGACTGATAAATTTTTGTACCAATTGTGGAAAGACAGGTCATCATGCAACTTATTGTTCACAAGAAGGTGAAGAATGTTTTGTCTGTGGTCAACTCGGTCATGATGCAAGTTATTGCAATGGATTTGATAGCAGTGAAGATGAAGATGATTCTCTTAGATTTGAAGTTTTAAATAATGAGTCAGAAAAGGATAACAAGAATAGTCGAAGCAGGTATCAAGAAGAAACTCCACTTTGAGTAATAGAAGAAATTGAAGAAGAGAAAGATTCAGATAAAGAAAAGGAGGAAGCCACTCTTAAGGAACTTGTTGAATTGAAAAGAGAAAATTTAGAATTGAAGGCTCAAATACAAGAATATGAGAAATGTAAGACAAAGCTTCTACATGATATATTTGACTTGAGAGATAAGGTTGAAAAGGTAAGAAGAGTTGAAAAGAGTATGGTTGAACAGTCAAAGGTAAAAGAGATAGAATGTGAAAGGTTTATCATTACTCTTGAAGAATTAAAAAGGGAGAACTCAGGATTAAGGTTCTAAGCTCAAGAAGATGAAAAAACAAAAGCAAGGTTTTTATAGGAACTCACCAACTTAAAAATCAAATTTGAAGAGATAAGGAAAATTGAAGAAGGTATGGTTGAAAAATTAAAGACAAAATATCTAGAGTGTGAAATATTAGAGCATGAGATAGTTTCACTAAGGATGGAATTAAAAGGCTCTAAGGATAAGCTACACAAGTCTAAGGAAAATTTAAGGACCTTGGAAAGGACTATCAATGCACAAAGATCATCAGTCACCATAACAGGACTTATTTCTAAAGAAGAACAAGGGAGACAAGAAGCAAAAAAATGAGGGCCAAGCTACTATGTGGATAATGCAAGTAAGTACTCAATTGATAGTGATGTTAGTCTTGTTTATGGTTGAATAAAAAGATCCAGTTAAGAAAAAGACTCCAGTTATTCTCAAGTATTTTAGATGTGGTAAATTTGGACATATTGAAGATGATTGCACTAGGGATGGCTATAGTTTTAGTGATGATGATTTTGAAGATGCACTTGGTAAACCGGATGAGAATCTTCTAGTGGCATTAGAAGAAGAAGAAGTGAGTGATCCTATAGAAGATAAGTTAAAAGAAAGGAATGATATGGACAAAGGAAAACAAAAAGAGGACTATTCAATAGAGAATGGTTATGATCTCAAGGGAGAACTTATATATGCTCTTGAAACAGTAAAGAAGGTAAGAAAGTAACACTCTAAACTTGAAAGTCAATTTCAAGAATGTGATGAATAAATATTACTACTTATAGAGGACTTAGAAAAGTCAAAGGCTAAGGCAAGCAAGTTCAAAGATAAGTTAGAAGCAAATATTATAGAATGTGAAAAATTAACACATGAAGTTGCACTACTAAAGGAATATCTAGAGGATTCTAAGAATAAGCTCTACAAGTATGTAACTAGTGAAAATAATGTGGATAAAATAGTCAGGATACAAAGAGGAGCATCAAACAAAATAGGTCTTGGTTCTAAATAGGTTCAAAAGAAATGGATAGAAAAGTCTACTTTAGGTCTTGAAGAAGAAGGTACTTCAAAAGAATGATTCTTAGAGGTAAGCAAAAGTGAAAATAAAATTTATAAGGATGTGTCATATTGAAGTGAGTCCAACAGGGACAATGGACGAAGAAGATTCATATGGAACAACAATCAAAACAGGATACCAATGAGGTCTAGACAAGGAATCTTTAATGGGAGATGCTTCTCATGTCACAGGTTTGGGCACATGGCTTCACAGTGCAAGTCACATGAAAGATAGGTATATGGAAGAGAATAGCTTTTCCAAAGATATTGCTATTCGTGTAATGAGTTTGGTCACAAGGCAATGAATTGTAGGATTCATGACAGAAGAGGATATGACTTCACTAGGAGAAATCTTAAGACAATTGCACATCCAAGGAATAATAACATTAAGTGTTATAAGTGCAATAATTATGGTCACATAGCAATATGGTATAGACAAAATATTCCAAAAACAGGAATGAACAGGAACGGGAACATGAACATGAACAGGAACAGGAATATGAACAAGAACAGGAACAGGAACATGAACGAAAACAAGAATATGAACAGGAATAGAGACTCAGAAAATAAAAGATACTCAGAGAAGAATGAGAACAAGAACAGGTACAATAACAGGAACATGTATAAGAACAAGAACAAGAATAGGAACAAGGATGATGAATTGGAAATAAACAATGAGAGGATTCAACAAAAAGGAAGAGGAAACAAAAAAGGTAGAGAACATTGCTTTCGGGGAGTAGAAATACTCCCACCCTAGAATTAACCATCTCATGTGGAGGTGGAGGAGGGGCTAAGATAAGAGGCTTAATTCTTAGCCCCAGGCCCCAAAGGTGATCCTTTGCCATTGATGTCAAAGGGGGAGATATTTGTGTATTATGGGGAGAGCTTTTGGATATGAGGAGAGATTTGATATCTGAGAGAGAATTGAGCTAGGGGGAGAAAAGTCCCAGGGGAAGCATAAAATAAGGTCAGAATTCAGTAAAAGGATTTGGGTTGCCATCAATGAAAAATGGGGAGATTTTCGGACATTTTGAGTCCCTAAGCTAAAATGTTGTCATTGATGTCAAAAGAGCATTTAATGTCAAAAGGATCTATGAAGGGTTTTTGTGAAAACCAAGGCAGGAAAAATAAAAGGTTTTAGTTAAAACCATGGCCAATAGATTTGATCTGGGTTTTTTTTAAAACCCAAGTTGGGCTTTCGTTTCATCGAAAAAGGTGCCCCGATGATGGAGTTATTTGAGTTTTAATATTTGGTTTAAATTTTAATTATTTAAAATTTAAATTCAAATTTAAATTTAAATGCAAAGTTTCCCGCCGACGTCATAAAGCAAACATAAATTCATATTTTCGTCAACGTCTTCGAAGTGTTTTAAACACTATATAAAGGGGTGGTAAATAAATCAAAGTTTTATCCTTGCTCTTGTGATAAATGTTTGGCATTCGAATAAGTCTATGAGCTCGTGCGAATTTTGAGAAGAGCAACAGGAAAGAAAATGATAGTGCTTGGAAAGTCAAATCATGGTGGGAAGCGTGGCGCATTGGCAAATCATTTTGGTTTAAGGCACAAGGCAGCGCAAACACAAGGGATCGAATCCCTTGGACGACGTTTCAAAAGGTGTGTGGAAAGCGCTTTGGTGCTTTGTCTTTTGCGGAAGGTGGAGGTAGGTTTGAGGCACTTTGGGCATGTGCCTTTCCAATGAGTGCCTAGATCGTGTGGAATATTAGCTGCGGCTAAGACGCTCGCAGTGTGACAAGTCGAGGGTTCGAATCCCCTTGAGGAGGTAATTACGTTTTGCATTTAAATATTTTTTATTAGCCCTAAAGTTTGGAGTTATAAGGTAGTTAATGGAAATTAAAGTTTGTTATTAGGGTTGTGATAATTATTGCAAAGCATAATTGGTTTATGATTTATTTGATGGTTATGGAGAATTAATTTTAGGAGAAATAAGGAGTTGTGTTTTAAAAGCAATTTTAAGAGGTTTATTATTTTTGATAAGGGTTTTAATAAAAGGGACTTTGGTGGATGTGTTTATTAACTTGGAGTAAAAAGGGCATAATTTGAGTAATGCTTTATTTTGTGATTATTTGAAGTCCATTAACCCTTGTTTAGATTGGAAAGGAAAGTTGTGTTTAAGTGTGGCAGTTTTTGTGGACAACTTATTGGCATCAAAAAGGTATGGGTACATTCTCCTATTGATTGTTTATAGTGGTTGATTTCTGAAATATAATTGGAGAGGAAAGGATTGATTGTGTTTTCCTTTGAGAAAATGATTGGTTGAATGCTTCAAGGTTTTATGGTTTGTGAGTTGTATTTAAACCTTGTTTTATTAGCATTTTTGTTGAAGCCCATTTATGATGAAATGAACTTGAACATGAGTTAGAAAAGAACATGAGTATCATTTTTATGTGAGACTTGTGCTTGAGCATTGTTGGAAACATTTTGAGTTGGTAAATACATGCTTGGACTAGGGTTTGTGAAAAATGATTGTTCCTTGAGGCGATCGGTTGAGTTGAGTTGGTTAATACATGCTTGGACTAGGGTTTGTGAGAAAGGATTATTCCTTGAGGTGATTGGTTGAGTTGAGTTGATTAAGCCTAGTCAAGTGTATGCATGTGGTTGTTCAAGTTCCTAGAAATAAACTATTCAATATTATGATCTGAGTTGAGATTGATTTGAGTTGAGATTGAGGTTAATTTGAGTTGAGATTGAGATCTGAGTATAGAACATATAGAGTCTCTAACAATTCTCTTTATGATTCTATGTGATTGAGACAAGTATTTGAGAAGACTTGTGGACTGTTCTGAGTTAAGCTTTTGTGAAAGCTTGCTATGCAGATTTGAGCAAGTCCTATAGAGGACTTATTGAGAAGATTTGAGCAAGTTCTATAGAGGACTTATTGAGCAAATTTGAGCAAGTCCTAGAGAGGACTTATTGAGCAGATTTGAGCAAGTCCTAGTGAGGATTTGTTGAGCAGATTTGGACAAGTTTTGTGTGAACTTGTTGAACATATTTGGACAAGTTCTATGTGAACTTGTTGAGTAGATTTGGATAGGTTTTGTGTGAACCTATTGAGCATATTTGGACAAGTTCTATGTGAAATTGTTGAGTAGATTTGGATAGGTTTTGTGTGAACCTGTTGACCAGATTTGGATAGAATTTGTGTGAACCTGTTAAGAAAATTTAAGTAGGTTCTAAGTGAACCTATTGAGCAGAATTGTACTAGATCGACTATACTATGTTTAGTGCAAGAGATTGAGCAGAACTGTGCTATACCGACTGAACTGTGTTTGGTACATTATTGAGACAGAGCTTTGGAGGTGATAGAGTATAGAGGACAGAGTCTCAGTGGATAGAGATCCAGTAGCCAGGAAAATTGAAGACAAATCTGAGTGAGGAGTCTTCAAGTGGAGAGAGATGCACAAGTCAGTGTAGCAGAGAGACAAAGTCTTCTAGAAGATCACTAGCCAGAGCAGAAGGGGAAAAAGTTCTCTTGTGGAAGAGATCCACAAACTTGATATTAGGGGATCAACATCTCATTTGGACAAAATTCCATAAACATTGTAATTTGGGAAATATTCCCAAGATATTATTTGAGAAATATTTAGAAGAAATATTTTCTCTATGTCTCTATTGTGTGTTATTATTGGTGCATTGCTTTAGTTATTGTTATTGATATTGCCATTGATTATATTTATTAATACTATTTGGAAAAGAAAAGTAAAAAGTGGTCTTATACTATTCACCCCCCTCAGTATAAGCTTGTGTTCTTCATGAATCCCTCGATTGTGGCTTAATGAAGATGTTGAAAATTGTGGTAATTTATACTTATCACTTTAACATTAATGGGTGGGTAGTTTAGTTGGGATAATATTGATATGTGCATCTAGCCAATCCATTAGATTTGAGTTCTAGCCAAAATATTGATATGCATTTCTAACCAATCTATTGGATTTGAGTTCTACCAAGTCCACGACCCTCAATATAGTATCAAAATGACTAAGGTGGAACCCCTAAATTGTGGATTGAGAGAGATGTTTATTTGACATCAATGAGATGGTAATTCAATATATATGCACCTAAAAGGTCTTAAGCTTGGGTCCCACTTGATCCATTGTCTTCAACATGATATCACTTTTACATTTGTTGTTGTTGATGGTATTTGAAACTAATAATGTTGTGCCTCTCATTCAAGTTAATTAGGTCTTAGCTACAGAGAAGAAATGACCATGACCAATGAAAAAGACATTGAATTGGCATGATAAACTTGCATGAAAAAGACCATACACAAACTTACAGATTCTCAAGCTGCTTCAAATTCGCAAGCATTCTCGGTAGTCGTCTAGATAGATTGTTTGTAGCAAGGAACCTATAGATCACAACAACAAAGTTTATCCCATATTACTAAGTACAAGCCTTCAAGAATGAAAGAACAAATTCTAATATTATAGTGATTTCAAACTACTAATATTCCCAAGTTCCTCTCGAATGTGACCTGGGAGATGATTTATGCCAAGTAACCTGATATAAATTCAAAAAAAAAAATTTAACAAAGGACTTCACATTAGAAACATTGAATTTGTTTATGGTCCATTAACATAGTGGAGGGCTTGTGTCTAGTTGCAATAATAGCCAACCGTGTCTTTGCACCTGCCTGCATGTTTGGCAAATTGTGCCATTTATAACAGATCTAATAATATTAAATATCTTTGTGCTCATTCTTTCAGACCTGGTAAAGTTGTAGAATAGGATATCTAACATGCAATTTGCACCATATTATATATATATATATATATATATATATATATATATATTAAAATTACCTTATCTTATCTCTAACAAGAGTAAATGGGATGTCAGCCATCTCCGTAAATGCCTTAAAAGCTTAAGAAAAAATGCATAATGTTCTTAGACCATGGTCATTTTAATTTATATTAGAAACAAGTAGATTGGACTTGAGACAGCCTTAAAAATACCTTCTTACTATAGTAACCTCAAAAGCACGTTATCTACTATTTCCCCCTTTCATGTTTCAAGAAGAGCACAAAAGTGGGTAGAGTCTTAAAGACTTAACTGATCAAGAGTACACACATTGATATTGCATCTTCCCCCATTAATAAGGGCTTCAACTAGGCATATCAGACCACGAGATCCAAACCCATGTTCACCCGTTACAAGCATAGTAGGCCTCCATACCTCCTCCTTATCCTCTCTTATCACTGCATCCTCACCACCATCAACTACTTTTTCATTATTCTCCCCACCTATTTTTTGTCACTCCTATTGCTATTGATGTTACCTGTTCTTCGAAACTTCACTCAAAATGAACAAACAAATAGGAGGTATAGGGGGAACAGTCTTGTTGTCAATGGAATTGCCACCAACCATGGATATGGGTCCTCAATTGGAATTTACAATTTAATATTTTCCATAATTACTTTTCCCTAAACACTAACATATAGAAATCCAGGAAATGTAAACCAAAAATTGACACAAAGCCATCGAATTTGCCATACATTTTAGAATTACTTCTCCCTAAATAAGCATATACACATTTAAAAAACTTCATTTCTTATTTCATAATAATGGTAAGATTTGCTTGCTATTTTAATTCACTTGGATAAAAAACTAGGCGAAGCAATTGATTACATTGCAAGGGAAGAAATACGTAAGGCACAAAGCAATCAATTCATTTGAAACCAGATAGAAGTTCACAAAAATCATCCAAATCCTAAATCAAAATTCAAAACACGAGAATTAAAAATAAAATTAACAAAGATAAATAACTCATGGTCTAAATATCAACGGTCACGAGTATGATGATGTACAACGAGTAGAACCATGCGTAGCCAACAATAAACCAAATGTAGTGAGGAATATTACGGTCAACAAGATACTTGAGTGTGGTAGCTACTGCTCCAAATATCAAGGGTAATGATCATAGATATAACACCCACATTTTCATTGCCCTCCCAAATTCATTTCCCCTGCTTGAATTCAATACATAGAATTTAAATTCACCTTGATTCAAGGCGTTTTATGTCTATTTCCCATCTAAAACCCATGCAAATAGATGATAAATATAGTGATCCTCCCTCTCTTTTTCCCTCCCTTGTGCGTGGGAAGCTTAAATATTTTTTAAAAGTGACCCTAAGAGGGTAGTATTTAACCACCCTCTTAGGCTCAATTAGGGTGGTTTTTTACTGCCATATTTTAGGCATCGTTAAAAGTTTTTTTGGTGAGGGTAGTTTAAAACCTCCCTCTTAGGTCTATTAGGGTGGTTTAGATATCGTTAAAAGTTTTTTGGTGAGGGCGATTTAAAACCGACCTCTTGGGGTCTATTAGAGAGGTTTTTTATCACCATAAAAAACCATCGTATTTTAGCCACCCTTAAAAAGCCTTTTTTGGTGTAGTGCTGGTAGGTGATGACAAATGACCACCAAATGTTCATATGGCTGATGGAGAGGCTGTGTCAAAATCTTTGGCTATTCCATCTCAGCCAAGGTTTAACACTCTCCCAGGCTTTCTAAATGCTCTTACTAACAAAAGGATCCTAATACTTTGATAGGCACAAGGGCAATAAGGAAGGGAACCCCATGTCCCTCCATCTCTTATGGCCAAAAGGGGAACCTTCACTAATACAATGTTGGATGAAAATATTTTAGGCCTCATTGCCCATGAGAGCTCTGATGACCCACTTAACACAGAGGGACCAACCTTGATGTTGGGTATTGAGAATGTCAAGCTCTCCATGGCTTTTAGGAAGACAACAATACTCCTAGGCAACATGGTGGAATCCCAAACCATTACTGGAAGAGGACCATAAAAAGTCCCGTAGAAGCTTATCAAGCTTCTTATAGCAGTTCTTGGATGGGATCCAACAAGAAGAATAATAAACATGGGTGGTTGCAAGGACTTTTGTGCAAATTTAGAATTTACTAGCAAGGGAGAGCTTCTTGGTGGACTAGTAGGTAAGTTTCTGTTCCACCCTGTTAATAACATACTTCCACAACTTTGGAATCAAATTGTTAAAGGCAAAAGGAATGCCTAAAAAACAAAATATTTCCCCCTCTTGGATGATCTTCCACTGATATTGACTAAGCCAGTGGGACATCATGTTCAGAGATTACTTATAACATTGAGTCTTTCTTCATTGAATGGAGGATTCAAAAGCTAGAAAAAAAAGTGTCCAAGCAGGCAAGTGCAATGACATCTTCTTCCTCAATAAAAGTGAGGAAAATGATCATTGATCAATTGAGTCCCACCTTCGAGAAGAGAAATTCCCCAAATAAATCCTTGAGCGATGTGGTAAGCTAGTAAATAACTAAACTTCTCAACAACGAGGACATGTAAAAATGGCTTGATGTCAATAGACATCCCTACCAAATGGATCCAAAGAGCCCAATGACCAAAGACTTATGTCTATTAATATTTATGTAAAAATAAATATTTTTTAATATATTTTAAATTTAAATTAATTTTTTCAATTTACTAAAATATTATTTACAAATATTTATAAATTTAAAGTTGCTAACCATCTATTTATCCAAAATATTAATAATTATCATAATATTCAAATTACATCATCATTTTACCATAGTCTTTAGACGAAACACATCTTGAGTTTCCCCATTAAAAACTCTCATTAAATAACGTCTTAAACTATTATTTGGTGCAAATTTTATAAAATATATGTAATAATATATTTTTTTAACTAATTAAATTAAAATTTTTAATTAATAAATTTTTAATTTAAACTTGGCGGTGGACACCTGAACCTAAAAGGGAAAAAAGTAACCATGTATACGCCTAGTTCGACAATGAACAGAGGTGCAAAGTCCTGCATTAAGGAGGATTTTGACAACGAAAGGATGTGAAAATAACGGTAAACTCACATCCCGGGTTTTCTAAAACTTAGAGTCTATACTTAATTGTAGGGTAATCAACCATTAGTTGAATAATCATGACGTTTGAAAAGCATTGGCATTTAAATTCATTTGTGGTAAACTATTATATTCTTTCTCTAATTGAGCTTAAACATCTCGTAACTGTTGCAAGCGAATGGCTCGGCAACCAAAAATGTAATGGCTTGTCTTTAATACTAAAACTGGCTTCTACAAATGTAAGAAAGATAGCTACTTTACAATTTATTTTCTTCTGAATCAGAGAATTCATTAAATGTATTGGGTAGATAAAAATTGATCTATACAGAACTCCAGTGGAAATACTATCATTTCAGGACCGACTGAATGAAGATGCGTTAAAAAAATGCATTTATTCTACACGTGTTTTGAACGAAAGAAAGATTTTCGTACCTGCCATTTCTTTGTTACTGCTTTTTACTAAATCCTATCTAAGCCATTGTGGAATATTAAGCGGTAAAATAAACATTAATACTCAGATGCGCTTGAACTCTCATGCATTCGATGCACTAACTTATTAGATTGTTAGTTTTTAAAATTGATGGTCTTATTTATCGTATTTTAATTATATATTTATCTAAAATTATATTTTTTATTATATTAGTTTGATTTTAGAATGGCAATCACTATTTTTGCAAATAATGATTGCGACAACATACTAATATAATATTTTTATTTGAATATAAAAAAAATAATGTAATATTTTAATGTTTAGGGTTGAGATATCAATATTTATATTCATGCTTAAAATACTAAGATGCAAGTATTTGTGCTTATAGTTAAAAATGTCAAGATGCATATAGAACATATATGTCAAATTTATAAATTAAGAGGATCATATATCAACATTTTAAAATTGATTGTCTTTGAAGGTTAGGTGGATTGGTAAATTGTTTGTCTGGTTAGGTATTTATCAAGAATACACCCAGGTTCAAAACTTGAGGGCAACCTATTTGCAAAGGTAGTAGTTTGATCGGAATCCTCTAAGTGTGCGCTAGAGCGACGATAACAATACGGATCTTGAGTGACCAGTGGTTCTCTTCATGTCGGGTCAACAATAACGAAGCAAAATATGTTTGGTGGAAGTAGTCCTTGTGGTTTGAACCCTGAGGGACCAGTGGTCCCCTTCAAGTTTGGTCAACAATTACGAGGGAGAATAGGTTTGATGGGAGTAGCCTTTGTGGTTTGAACCTTGAGCTTGTTAGTTACTAAAAATAGTGTGTTTGTGACCAACTCTTCTATGTAACAAAAAAAAAATATTATAATTGATTTAAAAAAATGTATACGTAGTCTTAAAGCAATTTAGTAAAGAAGGGAACATTAGAATTTCAATTTATCTGTGAGAGTGGCTTCCATATGTGAGGGTAGATTTCATCTGCGAAGGTGGCTTCCATCTGTGAGGATGAATTTTATCTGTGAGGGTGGATTTCATTTGTGAGAGTGGATTTCATCTGTGAGAGCGGCTTCCATCTGTGAGGGCGGGTTTCATCTACAAATGCGGCTTCCATCTGTGAGGGTGAATTTCATCTGTGACGATAGATTTCATCTGTGAGAGCAGATTTCATTTGTGAGAGTATCTTCCATATGTGAGAGCGACTTTCATTTGTGAGGGCAGATTTCATCTGTGAAGGCTACTTTCACTTGAGAGGGCTGGCTTGGGGATAAGGGAGTAGGCCTCGGGGTTATTTAAGAAATAGAGAAGTAATTTTAGATTGACCAGGGATTGGTCTTTATTTGGCTATGCTAAAATCAGTTAAAAACTCTCCCAAGACCGACACGTAGAAGAAGATTGGTTGCGGAGATGATGAAGCACTTTGGCGATGGCGATGGAAATTTTAAATTTTTGATAGATGGGAAAATTGAATCCAACAATGGTGATGGTGACGATCCAGAGAACCCTCCTAGAGATGGCAAAGATGGTGGCTTGGAAGATACGGGTATTGGCGACCCATATGGACCCCCTTTCGGAGGCCACACCACTAGCGGTTATGCTTCACATGCAGTTTCTAAAGATCAAACCATTAGCAGACACCTTTCAAGCCAGTCTCAAGATTCTCCCCACAAGTCCTATGCTGATAAAGTCAGAATCCAAGGACATGCGACTGTTTCTTCTGAGCCAAACCCTTGCACCCGCAATGACAAGGAGATCTCCATTCCTCCTAGTGTTATGAACTCAAATATCAACCAAATTAGCTCCTTGATCCATGGAAATAAATTCTAGGAGGTTCCCCGATATTGAATCAATCAAGAAATGGGCATCGACCAAATGGTGGCCTAGTGGATCCATGGAAATAAAGGCCATGTCTAGAGGTTTTTTCCTCATAAGCCTCAACAACGCGTAAGACACCAACCACATATTGACTGGTGGACCTTGGTTCTACGACCGCAGAAGCTTGTTCCTACAAAAATGGGTGGAGGACTTCGATCCTGAAACCCAATCTATAAATTTGGTGCCTATCTAGTTTTGGCTTCCCAACCTGCCCCTCCAATATTGGGATGAGAGGATTTTTCTCCTGGTTGCTGAAGCTGTTGGGGACTTTGTTGCCCTTGACCCTGCGATGAAAGCGCAGTCAAGGCTAACTCATGCCAAAATATGTGTGATGGCAAATCTTGATTCGGAGTTACCCACCTATGTGGATCTCATCTATGGCCCCAAAAGAAGATGCCAGACCATTGTTTATGAAAACAAACCAACATTTTGTATTGAGTGCCGCACCCAGGGTCACTTGAAGACCCAATGTCCATTGTTGAGAAAGGAGACTGCAAAAAATCCGACCCAAAAATTCCCAGCAACTAACTCTAATGATGGACCTGTTCACGAAAAGAAAGTTTACCAAGCTAAGCCGACTCAGAAGCTGGCCGCCACCATGGACACCGGGAAGCCTGTTGTTGCGCCAAGAAGTCCTGAAGAGGAAGGAAAAAGAGGTAATCTCTCCATCCCTGAATCTTCTCACTCTAAACAAAATTGCTCACTCTTTGTTAAAGCAAACCCTTTCGGGCCTTTGCATGATTCTGTAGAGGATCCTGTCAGTGATCTCATAGATAAACCTTTGCAGCCCTGTTTCGATGCCTATGAGATTCCACAATCCCCTTCACATCCAGGACCTTCTGGACTTCATTTATCTATTGAATCTCTAAACTTTCTTCAATCTGAGTCTGGTGAACCCTCGAATCAGCAAGACCCTCTACTCAATGTGTCTATCCCCATATCTCCCCTCCTAGCGAAGATGTCCTTAGTTCTGGGCTGAAATCTCTTGATACGAATCCTGATAACCAAAACCCTAGCCCTCAAAAATTTGTTTCCAAAAATCAAAAGAAAATTTCAGCTGACATAGATTGTGAAAAAGCAAAAAGAGGGAGGCCTAGTAAATAGGATTTAAGGTGAAAGGAAGTTGAAGAGAGTATTTCTAATGGCTCTCAACCCACTATTATCTCCTCTTCAGCTGAGCAGGATCATTCTAAGGTTTCCACAGATGAGGGGAACAGAACCAAACCCCCTCCGACACCTTCGCGTGGAGGAGGTAAGAAATATTCAAAGTCTTCCAAATGAATATTCTCTCATGGAATGTGAGAGGTCTTAATGGATGGACCAAGCAGAGAATCCTTTCATCCATGAGAAAAGACATTAAGCCGACCATCATCTTGTTGCAGGAAACCAAGATCAAT
Source organism: Wollemia nobilis (assembly GCA_028583015.1). Taxonomy (NCBI): domain Eukaryota; kingdom Viridiplantae; phylum Streptophyta; class Pinopsida; order Araucariales; family Araucariaceae; genus Wollemia; species Wollemia nobilis. The sequence continues at coordinate 695,286 of JAQPPZ010010078.1, read as the reverse complement.
GAAAACTGCCAAGATAGAGTTATTAAGGCTATATGGAAAAATTGTGGAGTTGCTACCAGCCCTGCCAAGGGAGCGTCTGGTGGCCTTATGTGCCTATGGGACCCTGCTAAAGTAGAAGGTCATATTTTATCATCTTCTGATAGGATCACCAACATTGCTTTTTGTTGCAAAGATTCAAATGTTCAGTGGGTTTTATCTAATGTGTATGCTCCTAATACTATGTCTGGCCGACGAGAACTATGGTTTTCTATGAGGCAGATGCGGCAGATATTCCAGAGTCAGCCTTGGATGATAGTTGGCGATTTCAACTCACCGCTATACCCTACTAACAAAAAAGGAGGTACTCCTATCTCGCCTCAGAGTTTTGAAGATTTTTCTGAATTCGTTGATGAGTGTGGTCTTATGGACATCCACCTTCAAGGGAGCAAATTTACTTGGACCAACAGGAGAGTGGGGGCACAACATATTTTAATGTGATTGGATAGATTTCTCATTTCTCATGAAGCTCTTCAATCCTTTGGAGATGCAACTCTCCACACTCTTCCTCGGATTGGGTCTGACCACAACCCTCTGGTTTTAGAGGGGCTGAACACTGCCTCTTTCAAGTCTCCTTTCCGGTTCGAACCTATGTGGATTCAACACCCAAATTTCAGAAGCAAAGTACTTGAATGGTGGAGCAGAGATTTTCCTGGTAACCCAATTGCAAGATTAACTCAAAAACTCTAGCATACCAAGAACAACATAAAAATATGGAACAGGGAAACCTTCGAGAATTTATTTGAGGTAAAAAGAATCATTGGTGATAAGATCCGGGCCATTGAAAATCGTATCCAATACGAGGAACATGATGTGCAGCTTAGGGAACAAGAAAGAGAGCTACTGGCTGAATATCACAATATTTTGTCCATGGAGGAAACCTTTTGGTGGCAAAAGTTGAGAGCTCTCTGGCTCAAACAAGGTGATTCCAATACGAAGTATTTCCATGCTCTCACCCTCCGACACAGAAGCATCAACAAAATCAAAAATTTGATCAGGTCGGATGGCACCAACACGAAAAATGAAGAGGAGGTGAGACGTGAAGCCGTAGCACATTTCCAAAACATTCTTGGAGTGGGTCAACCGAGTAACCCTCAAGCTATTGATTCCCTTCTCCAAAATATTCCCTGTTTAGTCTCTAATGAAAATAATGATAGACTGCTAGCCAAATTTTTTGCAGATGAAATTAAAGATGTTGTGTTTTCCATGTCTACTGATAAAGCACCTGGGCCTGATGGTTTCTCTCCCTGCTTCTTTCAACATTTCTGGGATATTGTCAACACTGATGTAACCAAAGCCATTCAGTTTGCTCAAGCGACCAAGCGCATCCCGAGAGACTTCAACTCCACCTTTATCACCCTTGTCCCGAAGACTCAACAATGCAGAACAATTTTTTATTATAGGCCGATTAGCTTGTGCAATGTCATCTACAAAATTTTGACCAAGACCATTGCCAACAGAATGAAGAAACTGCTCCCTGGTATTATTGATTTATGTCAAGGCAACTCGGTCAAGGGAAGGCTTATAACTGATGGTATAATAACTATTCATGAACTGCTCCACTCTATCTCAAAAAATAAAAATCCAAGCCTTTTTCTCAAGTTAGATATCACCAAGGCATTTGATAGGGTCTCTTGGAGTTTTTTATGTGTTGTGCTGGCAAAATTTGGCTTTCATCCGGAGTGGATTACCCTAATCCGGGAATGTCTTTCGTCTGCCTGGTTTTCTATCATTGTAAATGGTGCTGCTGCTGGGTATTTCAAGAGCAACCAAGGAATCAGGTAGGGGGATCCTCTTTCCCCTTATTTATTCATTATTCTTGCAGAATCCCTTGGGAGGGCACTCAATTTTGCCTACTCTAATGGTACTATCTTTGGGATAAAGGCCTCCTCCATCTCCCAACCGGTCACGCATCAACAATTTGTTGATGATACATTACTGGAAACCAAAGCTTCAGTTCTTGAAGCAAGGGCAATCAAGAATATCCTAGTCTCCTACGAGCTTGCTACTGGACAAAAGGTTAATTTTCAAAAAAGTAAACTGTATTTCCTGAATACTCCCATTGACAGACAACAAACGATTACCAGAATCCTGGGCTACAACATATCAAGCCTTCCTTCCACCTATCTAGGTATGCCCCTTTTCCATGGTAAACCTCCTGCAAATGTGTGGAACAACATCTTGGAGAAAATTCAAAAAAATTTGGTCGGGTGGAAAGGTTGTCTCCTCAGCCAGGCAATGAAAGCGACTCTTGTCCAAGCTTGTTTGCAAGGCATTTCAGTGTATTTCTTGTCCGTATTTAAAGCTCCAGCTTCTATCTGCAAGAATATTGAATAGATACAAATGATATTTCTCTGGTCAGGAAGCAAAAATACCAATAGAATTCCCTTGGTTGCTTGGGACAAGATCTGCTTGAAGAAGAATCAGGGAGGGTTGGGTTTCAGGAAAGCTAGTAAGATGAATTCTGCTCTCATTGGTAAGCAAGGTTGGAGAATTATCCGAAATGAACAAGCCACCTGGATCAATATCATAAAGGATAAATACCTACAGCAGCGAGCCTTTCTAAGTGATGAACCACTTTCGGTTGGATCACATTTTTGGAACTCTGTGATTAATACGAGACCCATCCTAAAATTTGGGCTCAGGTGGCAGCTGGGAAATGGAACATCTATTGACTTTTGGGAGGACAGATGGCTCAACAATCACCCTCTGATCAGTGATGCTAGTCTCTCCTGCATCAAGCCAATCATTGATCACCTGTTTGGTTCTAAGGTATGTAATTTATTTTCTAGAAACTGTAACGGAGCCAGATGGAAGCCCTTTCCCTCTGTCAACATCAACATTGCCCAGTCCTCTACTTTTTCTATTATTGCTGGTCTACTGTGCACCACTATCATTCCTAGTAACCCAAATGCTTTAGACTCTCCATTCTGGCACCTTTGTGAGGATGGGCTTTATACTGTTAAGTCTGCCTACTACGCCCAAACCAGAGAAGTCAACTCCTGGCCTGAATTTAAGACTGTCTGGTTGAAAAGTCTAATCCCTAAAGTTACCCATTTTTTTTGGCTTGCTTCTTTAAACAAAATCTTGACCATTGACAATCTAATCCATAGAGGCCTAATACTCCCTAATCGTTGTGTCCTCTGTAAAAATAGCTGGGAATCTGTGATCCATATCTTTCTTGAGTGCCCATTCTCTAATGAAGTGTTGTCTTCCTTTCTCAAGCTGGCCAACATGTCCTGGGTATACCCAAAAACTCTTGTTGATGCCTACCATCAGTGGCCAAATCCATTTCTGAATCCAAAAATCCATGCTTTTTGGTCGTATTATTTTCCTCATTTTTTGTGGTAGGTATGGTTGGAGAGGAACAACAAATTTTTGTGCTGTTGCAAAAGATGCCAGATCAGTGTTCTCTCGAGCTCTATCATTTGCCATTGAGAATGCTAATCTCATCCAAGCTAAAAAGCCCAAGAACCAATGGGAATTATCCATTTTCAATACTCTCAAATTTCAGATTGACACCCCCTCGGGGTCCTCCAAAAGTTGATAGGTCAATGGTGAAATGGATTCCCCCGCCTTGTGGATGGGTCAAGCTCAACATTGATGGAGCCTCAAAGGGAAACCCTGGTAGGGCTGGAGGAGGTGGTCTTTTCAAAAATAGTCAAGGTAAAGTCCTGTGCACGTTTGCTGAGTCCATGGGCAGTCAAACCAATAATTTTGTTGAAGCCCATGCGTTATACCTTGGCCTCCTCATTTGCAAGCGGCTTCGATTTGAAAGACTTATCATAGAGAGTGATTCTATGAATGTCATTCGATGCATCCAAAAATGTCAGCTTCCTGCCTGGAGCATGTTCAACGTTGTCCAAGAAAGCTTGAAGATAATTGAAGGCATCAGACATGTTACAATTCAACATGTTTATCGGGAAGGAAACAAAGTTGCTGACCTCCTTGCCAATCAAGGAGTTGAACAGGATAACCTCCAAGTCTGGTATGACAATTTCCCTCAATGTATTGTGGTCCCTTTTTATCAACCAATAAAAAAACAATTTAGTAAATAAGGCTAGTGTGCTAGAATATGTTATGGTTATAACCTTATAAAAAAAAGAGAATATTTTAAAATCATAGAATATAAAAATATGGTATCCTTTTAGATACTACAAAGGCAAAGTGTGAAAAAAAGAGAAAAATATCTAATGATAATTTAATAGAATAGTAGAAGTAGAAAATTACAATAAATTTTGAATAATAAAGGTAGGTGATGTAAGCATATTCTAAATTTCAATAATGCATGTAAATGGTTAGAGTCCTTTATCTTGGTTGGGAATTGTGTGGGTTGTATCCCGAATGAATGGACTTGAAAATTATTTGTATATGAATAAAGGACTACCATATTCCTTGTTTGGGTTGAATTCCCTAGTCTTTCCCTTCCTCTTTGACCCTTCCTAAACTACATAGAGAATCATTTGGGTCAGGTCATTCTTGTTGAGTTAGACAAGTTTTTTCATAATTCCTATAGAAGCATGTGTGTGTTAAATTCTTTCTTGAGACCTCAAGAAAGCAATAGAGATTCAAGTGATTCCATGATTCCATAATTCCATAGTTGGTATTATATATCAACCTATCCAAAACTTATTTTTTATGCCAATAATCCAACCATAAGGTCAAATATTGTCTCTTTATGCCCCATAATAGAGATAAAAAAATCCTTAACCTATCCATTATACTTACCTCTTAAGCCAAAGAGGATGGTTGAATGAAATTTTATGGGCATAAAATACATGCTCCATGGCCTCTAAGGGATAACAACCAAATTTGGTTGCCACACCTGCATTAAAGCCTATGAAGAAGGTAAAGGAAAAGGACAAGGTTGGTCCTCAACCATAAAAAATACTAGAAAAGAGGCTCCCAGGCCTCGAAAAGACTCACATACCTAGGGCAACAACATTGATTAATTCTTAGCCCACTATTAAGACTAGTTCATCCTATCACTCCTCCCCAACAAGTTCTCAGTTCTTTCATAACTTGTGATGAGGGAACACAAAGGAAACCTTCATACCAAAGAAAAAAAGAATGCATCTATCTAAAATTTAGTTGGGCAGTTATGTTCTATAATTATACAATAGTTATAGTATGTTGGAGTACCTCGATGATGAGGATATACCATTAGATGCTTTACCTCAATGAAGTTCTGTTCATGGAATTTTTAGTGTTTAATGGACTCTAAGTAGAATATTATAGTGTGAAAGGTACAATAATTTTTTTGGATATAGGAATTTTGTATTTGCAAGATGTAAAATTTATAGGTTTTATATTGTCCTTAATGTGTTATGCCATTTGATCAGATAGTCACTTTCTTCATAGCAATAATGACCTAGACTTAGGTGGCATTGTTAATTTTACTGTGCCACATTGGAGGCCCCATATGGTGGACCATGGATGTGATCCGATCGATAGAGCATTATGGTCTACATTCAACATTAATAACCATGCATTGGGGGTGATTAATATTTATGATTCTAATAACACCATGAAAAGAACCCACATGTGGCTTTGGATTGTGGACTCATTACCCTTTGCCACATGGGTCATATGTGACAACTTTAATATGATTGTAGCTATATCAAACAAAAAGGATAGACACTACATACACTAGATAACTAGCAAAAGGGCTACATGAGTTCTATATGCATCACAAACTAGGATTTTATGATCCCAATATCAGTTGATGTTATCCTAACTTCACTTGGTACATGTGTTACAATTTATGGCTTGGCATTGATAGGATCCTCAAATAGATCAATAAGGCAATGTTGTCAGGGCATCCCACGTTTAATTTTTAGCATTTGTTTTTCCCTCTCAGTGTATCCACTACATGAGGTAATCCTCTTGGACCAGTCCTTCATATGCTTTCACATTGAATGGAAAAATAGTAGGAATGTCTCTCTCAACCATCAATTCTATCTCAACACATCATTGGGTTATCAAAAGCTCTATCTAGCCTACATTACCATATTTGAGACCTGGAAACATGTCCTTATATGCAAAATTGATGGATTTATTGGTGGAATAGGACGATTGAGTGCAACACATACTTCTTATGAATTTATAGGCACCAAATAACATTATTTGGGTATTGTTTGTATGAGGCCACCACTTAAAAACTAACACAAATGAATTTGGAGTTGGAAGCTTAGCCTTGCTCCACTACTCTTCAAATATAGGTGACCAAGCTTACACATTAGCAATAAATTATGCATGCCTATGCAACGTGAAGAGTTCAACTCAAAGCTAGACTTCACTCACTCCAATGGGGGAAGAGTTTCCAAGGAGTTCTTTAAATGCCTCAAAGGATGAGATCCTATAGAAAAAATTAAGTCCATTCAAGAAGAGAAGAAAGTGCTTTTTGAGCTTCATGATATTTTATAGGCCTTTGTTTAGCACTACCAATATGTGTTCATATTGCAGGATCCTTCTCGTTCTTAGGATATTTTTTTTTAATGGTGTACTAACATAGTACCCTACTAGATGTTTACCTCACAAAGGACCCTATATGACAACCTTGTGTCCCAATATGAGATTAATGTGTCTATCTTCTCCATGGCCAATAATATATCGCTTGGTCCAAATGGATTCCCTTATGAATCATATAAATATATTTGGGACATAGTGGGACCCGATCTCCATCAAGTTTACCTTGAAGCCCTTAGAACTAACTTCCTAGGCTAGCTAATCAATAGAGGAAATATTAATCTCACATCCAAAGTTATGAATTCTAAGGATATTTGGAATTAGAGAACAATCATTTTACTCAATGTCTCCTACAAGATCATTGCCAAAGCTCTTACTCTTGAAATAAATAATCTTTTACCAATCACCATCCTACCAGAGTAGACTTGCTTTATCAAGGGCAAGTACAAAATGGAAAACATCATTACTATCTAGAAAGGTATAAAATGTGTAAGGTAATATCAGTAGAAAGTCCAATTCCTCAAAATTTATTTTGCTAAGGCCTCTGATAGGATTGAGTGGCCCTCCATTTCAACCATGCTATAAGCTTTAGGTTTTGGCCCAACTTTCTTATGCACTATGAAAATGATTTTTGTATATGCTTCAATCTATATTACAATTAATGGCCAACAATATTATTTTTTTGGGTTGCACAAATCCATTCAACAAGGTTTTCCTCTTGCGTCAAATTTATATTTCTTAGTAATAGAAGGATTAAATTGACTCCTTTTTGATACTATTTCTAAGGGTCAAGTGAAAGACATATCATTACCTAACACCTCTCAATATCTTTTTAATGGGCACTTTGCATATGACTCTTTTATTACTCTCATTGAATAAGAGGATAATATGGAATAGATCCTTTAGTGTATGGACATATTTTGCCTAGCATCTGACTCTTGTATTCAATGGCGAGAAATATAGTGTTACACGTAATATTTTCATACAAAATCCTTTTTGGCTCAATTGATATAGTTGGAAGTGGATTCAAAATGAAAAAATGTTTTGATTCCTTAGAATCCTTTTTGTCTTTCAATCCTTTTCATTCACCCTTTGGCAATATGTCCTTGATAGAGTTGAAAAGAAACTTCAAAAATGGCTTCCCAAACCTCTTTTCTTAGTATGAAAATTCTAGGTCTACTCTAAGATTATAGTTGCCACTCATGTCTATTACTCTTCATGTTGGGTGCCCTGTAAAGCATTCTACCAAAATTTTGAGAAACTTCAATGATATTTTATGTGGGCCTCTTCTATGGAGAGAAAATGCTTCCATAGAGTAGCTTGGGTATTTTGATATTTCCCAAATGATCGTAGTGGGTTGGGTCTTCTGGAAACCTTATGACAGGGGAAAAATATATATGAAAAATAGATTATTAGGGTTTTTCATGGCAAAAAGACTTGGAATATTCTCCTTTGCAACTATAGAGCCTCTAGCTCTCCTTAAGGGAGAAAAAGTTGGAAAGGACTTAGACTGCACTCCATATTAGTGATGAAGGTGCCTATTCATATTTAGGGCACCTTTGTTGCCAAAAGCATTTGGAAAGCTTAGGAATCTCTCAGCTCTTGGATTTGGGCCTTACGTTTCCATCAACTAACAATCAATCTAGTGGTTCCTCATTCATACATACCAAAATCAACCATTAGCTAAAGTTCCTTGCATTTGGGCCTTACATTTATTCCACAAGGGTATAAAGGTCATTTGTGACCTTTTTTCAAAATGGACCAAAACTTGGTTTTCCAATATATGATAATGAAGTTATCCTTGTGGAGACAACCAAGCTAAAGTGATAATAGCTTTGAAGAAAAATTCATATTCATGAGTTAGAGCTCATGAAATTTCCTCTTACCTGGTGAGTATGATGTAGGAGCATTTGCTAGGCAAAAAAATAAATAAAACTAATTGGATAAGTTGTTCAAACGACTATCTAACTATCAAGTAAAAAACAAAAATGAGAAGTAAAAATGGTAATGAAAGATGGTCATGGTTGTTTAGTAACCATTCCCAAATATATAAAGTAGGGAGTTTACCTTCAAGAAGAGGATATATGATAGTGGAAAAATAGAGGAGAAAGAGAGTGTAGACACCTAAAAATCACACATCATCACTTACCCCATCGTCACAGTTGATTAAATCACAAAAATCACAAAATTGTATTAATTAGCCTTAAAACACCTTGCATTTGTTAAAATTTCATAATCTCCTTGGTCCACTTAAGCCCTCTCATACACTTAAACATGGTCCTCATGTGACCACCATCAAAGGATTAACCTTGGTAAACCTTTTACCTTGGATAAACGTTACTTTATAAGCAAAATATCACTTTATCGTTAAAGTGAACTTATTAGGCTAAACTCATGTTTAATTAGAATTAATCATAATTAAGCTCTATCCTTCCACCTCATCCCCTCAACCTTGGTATAACCTATGGTCAATCTAATCAATGTTAACACTAATCATTTCTCACACATGTGTGCATCCATAATCCTAATGGATATTGGTTGCTCACACATATGTGCACTACACATCCAAATGGATATTTAAAATATACTCTTTCAAGGTATGGGAATAGGTGAGTCATTTTACACCTCATTCTCCACATGGATGACGTATTACTTCACACAAGACCACTCATGAGATATAGTTCCCTATGAACACATCACATGGTAGAAACCTGAATGTTCTAGCTAATATTTAATAAATGAATAAATAAAATAACATTAAAAAGAATCCCTTTTAGGGTTGAATCACTGTTGCACTGGAATGGGAAATCCCTCCAATGGGTTTAAAAAAATATATATTCTTCTTCTTGGATGATTTGTGTGAATGGCCAACCTAATATATATATCTACCCTAAAGCTATGTTGGTGAAGAGACGTGATGGTTCACGTTAGGAAGAGACGTGATGGTTCACATTATGAAGAGACGTGATGGTTCACGTTATGAAGAGATGTGATGGTTCACTTTATGAGTTAATAATATAATAATTAAATGATTAATAATACTAAATAATAATGTTAGGATGGAGGATCCTAACATGCCACCCTCCTTAAAAAGAGCTTTGTCCTCAAAGCTCAAAGTGAGGAGCTTTATCTTTTGTTTTCCAAGCAAAATTTTTGCAAGTTCTTGTACTATTTTAATGTCACTTTTTTGAAGGCAGGGATATCTTGAAGGTTGAAGTGTTAGTGGGGGGTTTCCAAGAACAATAGTAGAATATTCCTTAGGAGAATCATGATGACGATGGGAGGGCAACCATTGGGGTTCCTCAAACACTTCAGAATGATGCATCAAAAGTGGTGGTAACACTTCCATATCCTTTTGTGGTTCCTTGGTAGAGCCAATGGAGAAGGAGTGTGTAGTCACTCTACATTGTTTTTGAATAGGTTTGGTCATGTGGTGATAACTCACTATTGGTGAGGAAGGTGTGTGTAGGTCTTGTAGAGTGCATGTATGGCTGAAATTGATCACTTCAGGTATGTCTACCTCATCCTTGCTTGGTATATTAATCACTTTTGGTATATCAATCCTATTGTTGTCATTGGTGGGATCAGGTATTTCGGGTATTTCTTGCTCATTGTACTTGTTTTCCATATCTTCCTCCTCTTTCTTATCTTTCATGGCTTCCTCACCTTATTTACCTTCCTCATTGTTGCCATATTTAGTGCTATCTTTAGGTGTATCCATCACTACGTTTACCTCAATTGCATTTTCATCATTGGGAGAACTCCATGGAATAGTTACATCCAAAATATGTAGTGCAGGTTTAATACATTGATGATTGCAAAGAAATTTCTCATTACAATGAAACAAAAACCTTTTTCATGTCATGCCTTCATTTCCATGGGGTGAATACATTTAATGGCTAAGAGTCGGGTAATTTTTGGGGTGGTGTATGTATTTTGTGATTCCCATACATGTGGTTTTGTAATTGGGTCCTTCCATTGGCGAAAAACCTCCTTTATAATAATTTTAATTCGTAAGGTCATCCTTTTTTAGGGTTAACTCTGCTATTTTTGTTGCTATTTTTATTTTAAAATAATATTGCCATTTATTCATTACTTGCAACATTTATTTCAAGATGTCTTTAAACAAACTTCCCCACTTATGTCTAGAATCGATGCTCTGATACCAAATGGTAGAACCTTGAAGGTTCTAGCTAATATTTAATAAATAAATAAATAAAATAACATTAAAAAGAATCACTTTTAGGGTTGAATAATTATTGCACTGGAATGAGGAATCCCTCCAATGGGTTTAAACAAATATATATTCTTCTTGGATGATTTGTGTGAATGGCCAACCTAATACATATATCTACCCTAAAACTATGTTGGTGAAGAGACGTGATGGTTCACGTTAGGAAGAGACGTGATGGTTCACGTTATGAAGAGATGTGATGGTTCACGTTATGAAGAGACGTGATGGTTCACTTTATGAGTTAATAATATAATAATTAAATGATTAATAATACTAACTAATAATGTTAGGATGGAGGATCCTAACATCACATGGGACACCTCATGAGGGACACCTCATAGGGAACATCTCATCACATCCCCTAGCCTCTCCAAAGTTCTATAAATAGTAGTCATTTTATTATAAAAACCATCCACCCTCATTTTACATAACAAAATTCTACCAAAATCCAATTAGACCATCATCCATCAATCAAACATCAATCATCATGATAAAAATTACTTTTGCATCTCTTTGTGTACTATTTTGATAGATTTTTATAGGTTTTGAAGCTAACCTAGTGCCAACCAAGATTTTTAATAGTTGCAAAACAACATCATTTTATATTAGGATAAAAAAAGAATAGTTACAACCAACAACACAGGGTACCTCGCAACCCATAGTTGGTCGCACCCTAGGATGTGACTCTACTCAGCTAGGTAACCTTCATTGTTTTTCCAGTATTTGTAGTCATTTCCAATAACTTTCATTATCCACGAGATTAGTTTTTTTTGTCTTTTATCTTCATCAATATGGAGCTTCCTCCATGATAGGCCCCCAAACGTTCTAACCCCATTTTATAGGTCATACCGATCTTGAGGATAGGTTTGATCAATAGTGGCATACTAGAATTGAGACCACCTAATTTGAGGATCCTTGGATGACCAATTCAAGGTGTTGTCGATTCATTTATTGAAGAAAAAGAGAATCTCTTGTAACCTTTTTTGATCATATATATTATAATACAATTTCTCATTTTCAGTGTTCATTCTGGCACACCTAGTGGACCCCACTTTATTTAATCTTATTAGTTAACCCATTCAAGTAGTTGGCTGATTTTTGCTATTTTTTGTGTTACAGGTGATACAAAACCATCTAAAATCCTACAAAAAAACCCTAAAAATATAACTTAGGTATGAGACAACTATCTTTCTAGTCTATTAGCTAGAGTTGCATGGTACGATGTGACCTACATTAAGTCATAGGGTACCCTAAAATCTAGCAAAACACTCTAATAAATGGTTAAGAAACCAACTCTTACACAACAAAAAAAAACCCCTACGTTGCATGTAAGTTTGGGGGATTGATTTTCCCTCATATGGGATTGTTATCCCCCTTGCAAAAGATAGCATCTATAGGCTAAAACCACCTAAAGAAACTAGCATCCCTAAAGGTACAATCGACCATTTTTTACTAATTTTGAGCTTTGGAAAAACTTAGTACTGCACCATATTGCTATGTTCTTATTTTTTAGCTTTGGCAAAACTTGATACTACACCATCTTGCTAATTGTTTTCTAGAAATCCTACAAAACTCGGTGTCCGACCATCTTACTAGGTTCTTGTTTTTTAGCTTTGGAAAAACTCGATAGCTCACCATATTGCTAGGTTGTTGTTCTCTTTTATTTTTGCAAAACTCGGTACTGCACCATCTTGCAGACTTGTGTTTATTTCACATCTCTCCTTCTTAGTCATTTATTTTGTTCACAAGAAAAGATACACTATTATTTGAAGTTGTAGGTACTTGCTCACAAGAAAAAAAATGTTGTTAGAAAGCTCAAATTTGGCCTAAATTCACCTTTTTACTAAAGTCGCATGGTAACATGTGATTAAAGTTGAGGTGCACTTCAACCTCAGAATTTTATTCTCAAATATCTACAGGAGCTGGAGACTACAGGTAAGTTTGTAAAACCTATCCCTCTAGTTCAGAAACAACAAAGTTCCAAAGACAGTTTCCCTTCTTACTCATTCAAATCATTAATATCACTTTAGTCTTTCTTACAAGAAGTTGAAAATTATTTAGAGAAGGATTGCAAATCATTTTGATCATATTCTATGAATATGTGTAATCTATAATTTTGTGCATATTGTAAAATATTACATCATAGCTTTTGGGTTTTACAAAATGTATTATGCATAGTTGTTAATTACATCTCTCTTGATTTTCAAAAGGTATTTTGAAAAAGAAAAAAATAAAAGAAAAAAAAGCAAACTAAATAAAATGGGGGCTTGGCTGTTTAGTTTAGCTTACTTTTCAAGCATTTCCTACTTTCTTAAAGTAGGTTATACACTTCACATTTATTTTAAATAGTGGTAATATTGGATTTCATCATCGATCCCCACTCAATATCGGTGACGTTGGATTTCATTTCCTTCCACTAGCTTATCCCCTACACACCATAGTAGCCTCTACAAGTGGTTTTTTGAACTTCATTACAAAAAAATCTCCTACTCTTAAGAGACCCTCAAAGTAGGAAGGATTAGCAAACCTTTTTACTAGAGGGATTTTCAAATAATTAGTGGATATAACTGTCATTCTTGTTCATATCATAAACACGAGGGTTAAGCGAAAGCATGACTTTACCAATAGCAGAACATTATATAGTGCAATACCTTTAGGGGTTATTTACTTCATTAGCTTATACCTTGAGCCATTACCTCCATTAGAAGCTATTCTCTAGTTTGTATACAATTATCCCATGTGTGCCTTTGGGCATAATAGGAGTTTGTCCACAAACACACCTTCTTTTATAATACACCCACCACACCTTGTTTGATTTTAGTTTTAGGGTTATTCTAACATAAGAACACACTTTTAAAAAAATTTAGTTATTCATGCTTGTTTCTTGTGGTATGATTTAATTTTTGTTACAAAACACTCAAAAAAAGGTCCTAAAACATACCAAAAATAGGTCTCATACTTCTCGGGACACAAGTTCAAAAATTTTCTATTTTTTTATCAGTTTCAAAAATATCATAGGGTACCCTATGACCCAGAACAGTAGCACCCTTCCCTATGACCCAAATTTCTATTCTATAGAAAGGTCTGGTTACTACTAGAACATCATTTCGATTATTCTTTCACCTTAAATTTGGTAAAACTAAGGTTTTTTATTCTGTTCCCCTTTGATCATTATCTTTACCTAAGGCTAAATATTGAGTACAAATACTCCTATCCATGGAGGATTGTCCTATTCTCCTTCCTTTTCCAACCAATTCACTAGGGAATTCAAAGGAAACCACCTCTACCCATTCTCAAAATTCATCTATGTCCTCGCAATATGACAACAAAGATCCACCAATTTTATCTCATTCTAACGATGATATTCTATCCATTTCCTCTCATTCAAGCAAGAAGAATCCATCTATTTATTATCATTCTTGCCATATACATCCACATATTTCTTCTCATGTTGGTAACAAAAAATCTATCCATTTCACCTCATTCCTTAAGCCTGCCTCATAGGTCAGGCAATAGAATTTCATCCTAAATTTGAGATCATAGGCATTAGGCTAGTCACATCACATCACATCACATCATCGACACTCTTCCCAAATATCACTTGCTCCACCTCTTCTTCCTCCACCTCAATTTCCATTTCACATCACTCAACCTGCTATCGCACTACCAAAACCTCATTATCCTCCATTTTCACCCTCTTTCACTCATCCATATTCATATTCATCTTCATATCAATGACATTACATAACAACTGGAATTCATGCCCATCTCATTTCTCCACCACAACCACCTCCTTTTATTGACTTGCGATATATCTTGACCTATCTCGATAAGCTAGAGTTTCACATGCATAATTGTCAATATCATATATCCACCCATTATCCAATCATGACATATTCTCCAATGCCTTCATCTCCACACATTCCTCATCCTCAAAAGCAAGGTCCTACACAACCTAGGTAGGCACTCACTCTATTACCTAGTCCATCTCTCACTTGATCATTGTAACCCATGCATCCCACTTATCTTGCACCTATTCTTTCTAAGCCTTCATCTCACACTTTTCACTAGTTGTATTTTTTAGAGCTCTTAGTTTTACTCGAGGTCAAATCGATTGATCCACACCACCCATAACCAAAGGGATACAATGAGCATCAATTTTGTGTCTATCATAACCAACAAGGGCATGCTATTAACACTTCTTGTATTTTCAAACACCTAGTATGCAATATGATAGATGATGAGGAAATACAACATACCAATCACCCTATGTATTCCACCAAGAAATGGGGTACATCTCCAAATCCATTGCCCCACACTGTGCCACCACAACCACACATTGGTACTTCATCAACTTCATCTAGACCTAGCTAATTTTATAACATCCATGGCCGCACTTCTTATCAAGATGTTAGCCACATTGATATTATGACTAGCTATTCATAGCTTCTATGGTGACATCATCCACCAACTTAGCATTTTGTCTTGCTTTGTTACACTCATCATCCCTTGTTTTTCTACAATATTATTCCTCCTCTTCACTTCTCCAATATTTCTCTCTTTATATTTTCCATGGTTTCTATCATGGTTGTGCGGTCATGCTTTGAGTGGCTATGTACTTATGAATGGTCCTTTTTCTCATCTTTATTACTTTCTTCTCATCCTTTTCCTTCCTTTACACAATTTCCTTTCACTTCTTATCTTCCTCTTCCTATTTCTAGTTGATTTCTTTCCATCATCACTTCTACACCTTCACACTAATCATATGATTGGGGTACGGATGTTCCACTTTTCTCCCAACCCATATTTCATACTTGGGGGGAGTTTTATCTCCTCGTAACTACATCTTCAAAAAATAGGAGGAGTTTTCATCTTCCTCTATCACATCTTCCATAGATTACAAAATTCATTTCCTACCACCTCCTCTTTCACAATTGGGGGAGTTTTCCATATTCTATCTCCATTTCCTTTATTTTTACCTTTTCCTCTAGAACCATATCAATGTTGTATGGTCATGCTATGAGTGGCTACATAACTTTGATTCAATTCAAAATTTCTCCTCTTCCCCTTTACTTTCTTCTTACTCTCTCCTACTTTCTTCCTCCTCCATTTCTTCCACATTCTCTTCTTTTTCTTTCTCCATCATTCTCCATTTCCTATATTCTTCACTTGCCCCATCGTGAAGGCCTCATATTCATATTTCTAATTCTTACACTTGTCATAAAATCACTCTTTAACACACATTTATATTCACCCATTGTGATTCATACTGCCACCCATTGGCATTAATTTCATTCAACATATGCATCTTTTGGATTTGGTATAGTACATTGGGAACCACATCGAGATGCACTCCATTTTTTTGTCTATCTCATTTGATTTGTTTCTCTAAAAAATAATTTGGTCACATACTACCATGCATTTTTAGTCATTTTTTTGTATCTTGTACATATCATATTACATACATTATCCATAGTCATGTTCATATATTTCTTGTACATAGGCAATACATTGCATGTATATAGCACCGCTTTGAAGAGATAAACACATATTTGTTAGCATGACTGCCATGGTATTCGGTCCTACTCTTACTTACATAGCAATGGGAATATTTTCTATTGCTCATACAATCATAGTCAGTCTAATCAACCTATATCAAGCATCATCAAATTCTACAGGATTTCAAGGTTATCCCTAGTTGAATTGATTTCATTCATGGACCACTCACATATTTTACATCTTAAGAAAATTTTGAGTATAAAGAGGATAACACCTTGTGTAGGCTTTGTCATAAAGTGAACAATTTCCCTTACTCATCGTATCATTTGTGTGATCAAAATAAACCAGAGGATAAAAAAAGGGACAAGAAAAAAGTAAACAAAGAAAGGGGTAGAAAATAAAAGCAAACATCCATAAAAAGCAACAAATAAAAAAAGAAATAATCACAAGAAAAAGAGGCAGAGAAAAAAAGGAAAAGCCCCAAGAGTGCCATCTCACGCTTGAATCACAAAGATCCTTATATCCAAAATCACATCATAGGGTAATTCCCATCATCAATAATAGGCTCCAAGAGCCTATATGGTAGTGGAATAAGCCTTAAAAGTGGTGATATATCTATCACATTAGCAACCTTCTATTGTATAAATTATTACGTTCTTATGGATGAACTAGCTAAATTGGTGAGGTTTACAATAGGTTAGTCCAACCTTCCTCAAAATGGATAAATGAACATCATGTGCACACACAAGTCCATTATAGACTTAACCTCATTTAGGATAGTCAATATGTCTACAAGATATTGATTGTAAACTATATAAGTTTGATTCTTTGAACTATGTTTTTTGAGTTTCTAGACAATATTTTAAACATCCACCATGCTTGAAGAATTAGGGGTGAACATCACCACACATTTTACCTATAACAAGTGTCTCTTCATCACATTTGTATACTCCTTTTCACTACATATTTCACCCCACCTTTACATTTTCACTACGTATATCTTGTACATTATCATCCATTTGTACACTTCATGTTTTCTTGTTGCATATCATGGTCATTAGGTAATACAATTATTCATTTATTTTTTATTATTAATCATCGTACTTGAGATAAGACACAATATGGATTTCTATCCATCTTGCTACATTTTTGTGTCCCACATGTACACATGTTATCACATCTTACATTTGTACATCTCCATTTGTACATATTATGTATCAAATCACATCATCAATATATGATCGCATGCATTTAAAATTATACACACACATAATTCACATACATACACATTAATCATATCATATTCATTGTACTCATTGCAAAAAATCACATAAAATCATCATGCATATATATCATATAAAAAAGAAATACAATATCCATAATCTCAATGCTTGTAGGCTACAAAGCATATCCACTATGTTATGCATCACCTCATTAGGTTGTAATATACACAATGGGTGGCTCTCTTAGCACACCAAAAATATAGTATAATACAATGCAGGCTATCTTAGCTCTGTGCCTCACCATGAGTCTCTCTACTCCCCTCTCGTGGGGTAGGAGGCTCCTCAACTCTCCTAAATCCTCCTCTATTTCTCTATCCTAGGGTAACCTCACTCACCTGTGGCTATCTCAATTACTAGGCACTCCTAGTATAATGATATTGAGATCCATACTCTAAATATTATGGGATATTAATCCCATGAATTATCAAATATGCTCATCATCTATGTACCTTCCACCCCTCTATGTAGTACAATCCCTATGAGTGATCCTTCAGCTGGTGCATCCCATCCATCTCAACTATCATGGCCTCCCTCTAGGCCGTCTCATAGGTAGTCTCCTCTCGAAGTCAAGCCATCTCCACTGTTATAGTCTCTCTCTAGCCTCTCTCCTATGTAACCTCATCTCACAATCACACTACATTGGCTTACATGATATCCACATGAGCCCTAGCTCTCTTCACCTCCCACTATACCTCTAATAGGCTCACCATAGCTCCATCTCTCTCAAATTTTAGCATGTATTGCTCTTGAGTCCTTGCCATATCTCACTACATAATTTGAGACCCCAATTGATGTACTCTATCTTGTACATATTCATATCCTTATATGCGTGCATCATGTTGTACAAACAAATTGTCAAATATATATTACCTGTAGTTAGATCCCCACTCCCCATTTGATATCACCATCAGCTCCTCCCATCCCTCTGTGGGAGCCCCTCTTCTCTCCACACACTACCACACCTGATGTAGCACCTCCACATCACTCTCCTCCTCACTACCCCCCATACATCGCACTACTAGGCCCCATATACCCTTTGATATCACCACCAGCTTCTCCCATCCCTCTGTAGGAGCCCCTCTCCTCTCCACACACTACCACACCTGATGTAGAACCTCCACATAACTCTCCTCCTGACTACCCCCCTCATCCATCACACCATTAGGCCCCATATTAATATTATGAGGACTACTCACCCCTACATTAGAAGTTCCACTTAGACTCCCTACTTTGCCCATGGTATCTCCATCGATCCACCTCAAACCCCCACCTACCCTAGTCATAGTAGCCTCTATGTATCTATCAACCACACCTACTCTTGGCTTCCAACTCTAAGTAGCCCACCATGCAATATATTTTGGCATGGTACTTGCATCATCCACATTTAGGATATCTATGGCTACATCCACTACATGATTAAGAGGTTTCACATCTTGTCATTTCCCAAGATCTCCCTTCATTCGATAGATCACAATGGGTGCCTTAGGTACCTCATACCATAATATAAACTATTGCAACACTCATCTGAATGGAAACTACTCGATTTGGGCTACCTCGTGACTAGTCACACATCATAACCACCTTACTCGACATAACTCTCACCTAGCCTCATCCTAATATGGTGCCCCTCTCCATGGTCACTAGATAATGTCCTGCTACCCAAACCTACTGAATGCATATCTATAATAGAGACCCTACCCCTCATGCAATCTATGCAATCATACTTCCATATATTTCCACCACCACAATGCATAGGGTACATTTGTACCCATGTGCTCATGTGCCTTGTATGCTAGGACCTCTAGTATATCCATGACAATATACTACCATCCCCATATTTGGATGAACAGACTCACTTCCATCATCTGGAGTTGCACCTCTTGCACACCATGCAAATATCTATAGGTCTACGCCAACAAGGTGGGCACCCATGCAAACTGATGCCTATGCTCCACCACATCGCAAATCACCCCTATCAATATCAAAAGTAACTAACAAACTATCATATTAGACACCACATCGTTGAATATCACTATCATTGCCATGCAATATCTCAATGAAATCATCCTCTCATGCCAACACTCCTCATAATATATCCATCCACTACTAACCCTCACATCCTCCCATATATCACCTAATAATCATTGTAACATCACCTTCTACTGATACCACCTAGCAGCGATCACTGTCAATCCCTCCATGGGTAATCGATAAATCCAAAATATATCCTCCAACGTAATCATCATATCCCCTGTTGGGATATGGAAGGTGTTATGATCTGAATCCCATCACTCACATAATACCTCCATATATGCATGGTCATAGTGTATACTCTTCATCTCAACCACCCCACTCAATCTCACATTTTGCAACCACTAGAGATTGCTAGCATCCAACATGTCCTTCAGATCCTCAAATAAATGATGAAAGCAGTACCTCAAATCAATCTCTTGTACCTGTTTCACAACATCAATGTTTATTATTTAAAAATTCATACACACATTTCATCTATATATCCATGCAAACCCATTTCACTCCACCACTCTAGTAGTATCCCACTCACAAAAAATATAATAAGCAAAATCAAATTCAATTATGCGATCATATTGTACTCGATTGTAGGGTACCCCATGACCTCAGGAATTCAGGTATTTTTGGATACCCATTTCCATGTTTTGCCCTTCCATGGTGAAATATCTCACCTAATCATCACAAATCATTCACAATTATGCAATACACAAACGTATGCATTCCAAGGCACCTCGTAACAAAAAATAATAAATAAACAAATATTTCACACATGGACACACATCGAAGCATTTTTATTTTCCCATACATACATTTCTAAATCTATTTTTTCATTTGTCTTGTGCATTTCTAAAAATACCCTAGGTTTCTTTTTTTAATTATTTTAAAATTCAATTACATAAGCTTTGAAGTCCACTTGCCAATATCACTTACCCTTTACCAGGTCCTTGTACCACATTTCTCACCATCTCATACTTTGTAAACTAGATTCGGAAGCACTTTATTACAATTCTCTCTCTCTCTCTCTCTCTCTCTCTCTCGCTCTATTGCAAATTTGTAAATACACAAATGATGCACGCACCTTGTGACCATACCTTTTATTGTCACATTGCATGGATACATAGTACCCTACAACGCTAAAAAGTTGTAGGGTACCATGCGACTGAGCCAAATTTGATCCAAAACCTGCCTCTTGGTCTAATATATTGCTTTTAACCTTCATCCCATGCAAATTCCTTATTTTCATCCAATTCCATCCATTTTATCATTCCATCAATGATTTTATCAAGTATTTCATTGCTACTTCATTTTTACCTCTCATCACTTGAGGGGATAGACATCTCAACTAAACTTGCTTTACGCATGATCAATAATGAAACACTCACTATTAAAAGTTGTGGGTGTCTAAAATTCTTTTTCAAATATAATCTTAAGGTCCCCCTTTGCTAGGGAAACTTAAAAGTAGACTTTTTATTCTCATCAAAACTCCAAATCAAATGAATATTTTATGGACCCATTACTTGAGCCTATAGTTTAATCATGGATTTCTTTCTTCAGAATGGTAATCATAATATCACTCATGAATGAAGCACCTGATCAAGACCTATCAAGAGTTGAATGACTTATCAAATAAAATCAAGCTTAACAAATCATCAAAGATAAAGTTTTGAAGACATTCACTCCTTTCACAAATATCACAAAATTGTATTAATTGGCCTTAAAACACCTTGCATTTATTAAAAGTACCATTCATAAGCTCCTTGGGTCACTTAAGCTCTCTCCTACGCTTAACCATGGTCATCATGTGACCACCATAAAAGGCTTAACCTTAGTAAATATTTTACCTTGGATAAAAATTACTCTATGAGCAAAAATTCACTTTATCATTAAAGTGCACTTAAAAGGCCAAACTCATGTTTAATTAGCATTAATTATAATTAAGCTCTAGCCTTCCACCTCATCCCCTTGACCTTGGTCTAACCTATGGTTAACCTAATCAAGGTTAACACTAATCCTTGCTCACACATGTGTGCACCCATAATCCTAATGGATATTTGTTGCTCACACATGTGTGCACTACTCATCCAAATGGATATTTAAAATATCCTCTTTCAAGGCATGGGAAGAGGTGAGTCATCTTCCACCTCATCCTCCACATGGGTGAAGGATTCCTTCACACAAAACCACTCATGAGCCATAGTACCCAATAGACACCTCACATGGGACACCTCATGAGGCACACGTCATGAGGGATACCTCATAGGGGACACCTCATCCCCCACCTAGCCTCTCCAAAGTTTTATGAATAGTACTCATTTTATTCTAGAAACCATCCACCCTAATTTTACATAATAAAAATTTACCAAAATCCAATTAGACCATCATACTATCAATCACCACGAGAAAAATTCCTTTTGCATCTCTTTGTGTCCTATTTTAATAGGTTTTGAAGCTGACATAGTGCCGACTAGGATTTTCAATAATTGTAGAACACAATTTTCTACTAGAATAAAAAAGGATTACAATCAACAATGAAGGGTACCCTGTGACCCATAGTTGGTCGCATCCTAGGGTGTGACTCTTATCAAAGTCTGATCCTAGCCAACAACAAGCCATAAAACCCTTTAGATTGGTAACCTTCGTTGTTTTCTTGTATTTGTAGTCATTTGTAGCAACTTTCATTATGTATCAGATTAGTTTCTTTTGTGTATTTTATCTTCATCAATATGTGGCTTGATCCATGATAGACCCCAAACATTCTAACTTACTTTTGTAGGTCATACAAATCTTGAGGGTATGTTTGATCAACAATGACACACTAGCATTAAGCCCACCCAAATTTGAGGATATTTGGAAGATCGATTCAAGGCATTGTGAACTTGTTTATTGAAGAAAAAAGGACTTTCATCTAATGAAATCCCACTTTGTAGCCTTCTAAGGTAAACTCATAAAGAAAATGAGAATCTCTTGTAACTCTTTTTGATCATATATATTATAAGACAATTACTTGTTTTCTGCTATGTTCAGAGAGAAGGGATTTCAAAAAAATTGCATTGTGTCCTCGATGAAGAATCAATGAATACTTTTTTCCAACTAATCCTCGAGTCTCTATTTTTGTTAAATTTTTAACTAGTCCATTTAGAAAACCATACATATTTTTTCTTTCTCATGTGTAGGTTAAAGAAAAAAATATCAAAGCATTAGAGAAAAAATAAAGAGAAATTGAGGTACAAGGAAGGATATATGAGTGAAAGAAAATTAGTTTTTTGACTAAATAATTGAAGATATTTTAGGTACAAAGGAGTGCCAAAGGAAGCTCATGTATGAGGAATTTGTAGGCATAGAGGAGAGCCATAAAAAATTATGTAAGTTATAGGCACAAAGGAGTGACATATAGAGTTCTATCAAATGGAGAAAGTGGTTGTAAAAGCAGAGGAACCATTTTTAGAAGGAAAAATTTAATATGTTGTTCAAGTGTGAGGTTCTAGTTAACACACCAATAAGAGAAAATCTTGACTATACAAACAAGAATATAGCTAAACATAGTTTTAATTGTTGTACGAATTGAATCATAATAATAGAGATGAATTGTACAACTAGATAGTGGAAATCATCAAATAATAGATTTGTTGATCATACGACCAAAGGGTCGTACAATCCAATTATATATAGGAGAGAACTTTGGGTCATACAAAGCAGAAGATCATACACTGAATGGTGCTAAAAGTCATCATATGATAAAATTTAGTCATATAATAAATTGATCCTATAAGAAGGAAATAAAGACCGTACAAATGGGTTTTCACGCAATCGACAACACCATACATAAAGGAATTTGATCACCATACAAAAATATTTGTGAACTACACAACCATATGATAACACGATTATTGTCGTGTAGAGGAAGTTTGTAAAAGTTTTTCATCATATGTTTTACAATAAAATCCTTACAAAAATTATAAAATATCACTCTTTTGGTTGCCTTCAAAAATTTGAATTTTATCAAGACAAAGATCAACACCATGAGAAACCATGAGAAATTTATAAACATAAGTAATAATGTTATTTTTTATCCAATCCCCACATCTATTTTTATTGATAGCATTAATTATAATTTTTAATCTCCCTTAATTGTATAAGAATTTCCCTAGCCTCTACATAGTTTTTGGTTAAAGTTCCATATTATGAATAAATGAAGAATTTTTTTCCCGACTTCAAAAAATACCATCTCCACTAGATTTTCCTTGACTTCATTTAAAAGTATTATTGAAATGAATTTTGATAAAAATAATCTAGGAATATTTTTATTTTACAATATTTTGTGTTAACTCTATTGTCTCATATTACCCTTCCATACAAATTTAAATTCCATATCCAAGAGGTGAGTGCCTCTCTTTTCTCAAATTGAGATATCCTACAATAAGCACCATGTTTGTAACTAATTTTTTGTAAGAAAAATAATAATATAGATACAAACTTAGGCATGATTTTAAGATTTTTTTTTCAAAATTCTATTAATATTTCTAAGCCATAAATTCTAATAAGTAATAGTAAAACCAACCTTTCACATATTTAAATGATACAAAACTTAGTTATAATTAATTATAAATATAATGCTATTCATCTAAAGTTTTTAATTATAATTATGAACACTTTATTTTGATGTAAAAAGGTATTATATTGAAGATTTAACATAATACATTTTTACAAATAAAAAAGATCACCCAAAAAGCCATCACCATCAAAATAGAATGGGAACCATTAAAAACTAATCAAAACTATAGAACAAAATGATTACATAATGCTAATAACAACAAAAAAATAATCTCTGCAATGATAAGTCTCCATTATGCAGGTTTAGCCACCATTGGAACCGATTCCCACCTAGTAGTAACATCAGGAGACTTTGGTATTGATTTCCTCCCTTATTCAAAAGAAGTGCCAGGAACATCCTCCCAATCACAAGCAACTAGATCTTCACTAGAAGCAATCACCAGAGCTCCCAAATTGTTCTAGGTGTCAAGTGGAGCAGTTGGGGGAGAGAGAGGAACAATCAAGTAGCCAAGGCCATCTGTGTAAGGAGGGGAGACTTGAGCTAGAATATAAGTGTAGTTTAGGGGAAGCAACAATGATGTCTAGACCTAAATCAGTTTTGGGGAGTATCCTATTTAGGAGGAATCTGATTGACTATGCATGATACATTCCCCTAATGATCAATAATCTCTTGAAGATGAGTGAGCTCCATGACCACCTTATTGACCTAAAATATAATCTAAAAATATATAGGTGAAATAATATTAGACTTCAAAAGCAAAGATGTGTTGAGAGAAAGAGCACTTACCAAAGATACAATAATTTATAGATCTCCATATGTTGAACATGGTTTCCATACCAAACAAGTGCCACACTTCAAATAAAATAGTCCTCAAGGGAAGGGGGTCTCCCAAAATGATATGCTTCCACTCAAACATAGCGCAAAAATAATATCTAAAAAATAAAAAAACCACTCCTAAAGGGAATGAGCATGAGCATAAACCCATAAAAGATATAAAAAAATTTAAATTGAAGATAGAAAGGGCAATAAGGGTTAGGGATGCCTGAATGCTAGAGATGCTCCCTAACAAGAAGCCCTTTTTGGAGAAGACTCCACACAAAACATGAAAGTTTGAGCTCCAAGAAAGGATCCCAGGCAGTCTGGAATCTACACATCCAAACAGACCAAGTGGAGGAGATATTCCATAATTGACTGAGCTTATCAATTATGGGAAGAAAAAGAGAGATCCATCCATACCATAATTGGGCCTTGTAATTTCATAGTGGAGTGTTTGGATACCACTTCCAATACTTCCATCAAAGTTGCTTTAAAAATATAAATTTTTTGTGTAACATGGAGCTAGGGAGAGCAAACTTGATGGTCTTAAAAGTATCCTTATTAGAGTGACTAAGCCCAAATTTGGCTCTAAAGTCATCCTAGGGGATCCAATCCCTAGTAGGATGAGAAAATAAATTGATGATGCATTACATACCTTTGTGAAAGAATTTAAGTGTATGAACCTAGGGAACCTATGCAAGTAGGGAACCCTGGTAGGTGATGACAAATGATCACCAAATGTTCATATGGTTTATGGAGAGGCTGTGTCAAAACATTTGGCCATTCCATATCAACCAAGGCTTAACACTCTCTTAGGCTTTCCAAAAACTCTTAATGAAAAAGGATCCTAACACTTTGATAGATACAAGGGCAACAAGGAAGGAAGAGAACCCCATGCCCCTCCATCTCTTATGACCAAAAGGAGAACCTTCACTAATACAGTGTTGGATAAGAATATTCCATGTCTCATTATCCTTGAGGGCTCTGATGATCCAATTAACATAGAGGACCCAACCTTACAGTTGGGTATTGAGAATGCCAAGCCCTCCATGGATTTTAGGAAGACAATAATATTCCTAGGAAACATAGTGGAATCCTAAACTATTATTGGAAAAGGACCATACAAAATATTGTAGAAGATTATCAAGCTCTTATAGCAGTTATTGGATGGAACCCAATAAGAAGAATAATAAACATGGGTGGTTGCAAGGACTTTTGTGCAAATTTAGAATTTACCAGCAAGGGAGAGCTTCTTGGTGGACTAGTAGGTAAGTTTCTGTTCCACCCTATTAATAACATACTTCCACAACTATGGTGTAAAATTGTTAAAGGTAAAAGGAATACTTAAAAATAAAATTTTCCCCTTCTTGGATGATCTTTCATTGATATTGACTAAGCCATTGGGGCATTAGGTCGAGAAATAGCCTATAACATTGAGTCTTTCTTCATTGAATGAAGGATTTGAAAGCTAGACAAAAAATGTTTAAGAAAGCAAGCGCCTGTTGAATGCCACCATCCTCAATAAGAGTAAGGAAATAATTATAAAAAAAATGACCATTGATCAACTAAGTCTCGACTTCGAGAAAAGAAATTCCCCAAATAAAACCTTAAGCGATGTAATGAGCTAGTAAATAAGCAAACCCCTTAGATGGTGCCAATGAGTCCCTATCTAATAAATCCAAAGAGCCTAATGACCGAGGACTTGTATCTATTAATATTTATGTATAATTTAAAATTTTTATATCTTTTAAATTTAAACTAATTTTTTTCAATTCATTAAAATATCATTTACAAATATTTATAAATTTAAAGTTAACAATTTATTTATCAAAATTATTAATAATTGTCATAATAATCCGCATGATGTGGTCTACCGACAAAGACACCACTTGCATTATCAGTGATGTGACCCGAATTCAATCCCCATGATGTATGTGTATAAGAAATATTTACTCAAAAAGAAAAAAAAATAATTATCATACTATTCAAATTACATCATCATTTTAACATGGTCTTTTAACATGGTCTTTGGACGAAACACATCTTGAGTTTCCCCATTAAAAAATCTCATTAAATAGCGTCTTAAATTATTATTTCATACAATTTTTTTTTTTTTTTTTGTCGAGATGAGGAACCTTTTATATACAACATATCCGCAACATGTGAGGGGAGAGATTTGAACCCGGGCCTCTCAATAAACCCACTTGCTCTCCAACTCCTCTACATGAGCGGATATTTGATGCAAATTTTAGAAAATATATGTAATAATATATTAAATTTTAATTAATTAAATTAAAACTTATCATTAATAATTTTTAATTAATTAAATTATATTTTACAATTAATAAATTTTTAATTTAAACTTGGCGGTGGACACCTGATCCTAAAAAGGAAAAAAAGTAACCATGTATACGCCAAGTTCTTGTAGGTAGAGGACACTGAACAGAGGTGGAATGCCCTTATGCATTAACGAGGATTTTGACAAGGAAAGGTGGTGAAAATAACAGCAAACTAACATCCCACATTATCTGTAGATGTAGTTTCTTTTCTAAAACTTAGGGTCTATACTTGATTGTAGGGTAATCAACCACCGTTGAATAATCATGACGTTTGAAAAGCATTGGCATTTAAAGTCATTTGTGGTAAACTATTGTTCCCTCTCTAATTGAGCTTAAACAACTTGTAACTGTTGCAAGCGAATAGCTCAGCTACCAAAAATGTAATGGCTTGTCTTTAATACTAAAACTGGTTTGTATAAATGTAAGAAAGATAGCTACTTTACAATTTATTTTCTTCTGCATCAGAGAAATTATTAAATGTATTGGGTACATAAAAATTGATCTATACAGAACTCCAGTGGTTGGGATTCGGGAGGTGACCGATGTCTGTTACATCAATGCTGTCTTCGTATACATGACGTTATCAACCATACGTAAGTTATTCCTTTCTCCGGTACTTATCAATACAGTGAATAGACATGTGGAAGAATAATTGAAGCTCTTGCAAACAACTATCAATGCTGAATACACTTATTGACTGGTATTATGCTGAAATATCCTTTCCTTTAGAGAAGAAATGTACGCTAGAAAGGAGATTCCATCTATTCAAAATATTGGCAAAATCCAAATAACGACAGAGAAGGGAAACCACTGCTTTAGGCGGAAAATGGACAAATATTGCTTAATCAAAAGTATGGAGGATTCGATTTATTAACCAGTGTCGTACCGCCGACTACACTAGGTTTTGGAGGATTCGATTTTTATATAATATTAACCAGTGTCGTACCGCCGACCACACTAACTTTTGCAGATTCTTATTCCTGCGAGAATTTTATTGATATTGGTTTGAAATTCTTACAACTTTCTTAACCCAATGTGAAGGAAATACTATCATTTCAGGACCGACTGAATGAAGATGCGTTAAAAAATGCATTTATTCTACACGTGTTTTGAACGAAAGAAAGATTGTCATACCTGCCATTTCTTTGTTACTGTTTTTTACTAAATCCTATCTAAGCCATTGTGGAATATTAAGCAGTAAAATAAATATTAATACTCAGATGCGCTTGAACTCTCATGCATTAGATGCACTAACTTCTTTAGATTGTTAGTTTTTAAAATCGTTGATATTGGCCCCCACCAAAAAAAAATTGTTAGTATTTTAATTATATATTTGTTTAAAATAATATTTTTTATTATATATAATTATATTAATTTGATTTTAAAATAGTAATCACTATTTTTTTTTTCCAAATAGTGATTGCGAAAAAATAATAATATAATATTTTAATGTTTACGGTTGGAATATCAACATTTATATTCATGCTTAAAATACTAAGATGTAAGTATTTATGCTTATCCTTAAAAATATCAAGATGTATATATAACATATATGCCAAATTTATATATTAAGAGGATCCTATATCAACATTTTTAAATTTATTTAAAAAATGTATATGCGGTCTTCAAGTAATTTAGTAGGAGTAATTTATGTAGTAATGTATGTGTATGTATATGTGGTATATTTATTTAAAGAAGGCTAGGGTTTGCTTTAGCAGGAGTAAATATTTTTTTGGAGAATCTAGAGGTTGCAGTGGTTATTATATCGATTCCTACATTCTAATATGGGGTTGCAGTGGCTATCACATTGATTCCTACATTCCAATATGGGATTGCGGCAATGATTCACCCTAAAGCTAGGGTTTTGCTATAGTGGCTATTAAACACTACAATCGGGTGTTGTTGTGGGGTCGAATCTAGGGTTGCGGTGATGATTTACCCTTAAACAAAGGTTTGCTATAGCAGGAGCAAATACTTTTTTGGAGAATCTAGAGGCTACGATGGCTATCACAATGATTTCTGCATCCAAATTTGGGGTTGCAACAATGATTCACCTTAAAGCTAGGGTTTTGTTGTAGTAGTTGTTAAACTCTACAATATGCAGTGCATCCTTATCTCTCACTGCATCTCACAAATTCCAGCTCTATAGATATGCTTGATGATAAACATCAAGGCTTTCAAATATTGATGGACTCAAGATTTTTTGAACTTGTCTTTGAGCAAGAATGGTGTGCAGGGTAGCGGGGATGGATTTTAGGGTTGCAATATCAGCGACCAGGGTAGTGGGAATGGTGAGAAGATGGTGGGTGAAAATTCTAGGGAGGCAACAAAAAAGGTGAGTCCAAATATGATCTTGTTGACCATGTGTCATATCACATGTTTTTGCCTAGTGGAGAGGTAGACCCTTTGGCGGGCGTGGGTTCCTTGCTAGATGGTGATTTGAATGAGGTCCCTTTAGGAGCTTCACTTCAAAAGCCCTTCGATCCCAATGTTGGATCTTCATTTGCAGCAATAGTTTCATATTATTCAGGTTTATGTTTTTCAAACACTATTTTTGATATTTCTTCGGTTGAAGACACCCTTTGTGTTCCTAAGGGCCTGATTAAGCTCATGATGGAGGATGGGGCCTTCAATTTGATGGGAAAATTTTTAGGTGCCCCATCAAATTTGGACGATGTTATGAAGTGGGCTTTATCCAAATGGCAACCTCAGGGTCAGCTGGATATCATTGCTCTTCCCAAATTTTTTTTCATGTTCAAGTTCAATTACGTTTCTATGGATTTTAGGTGGGTCATCTATGGAGGTCTATGTTTCTTTAGGAAGTAGGACCTCTTCCTATATCAGTGGAGTGTATATTTCTACCTTGATACATAGAAAATCAATATGACCTCTCTCTGGGTTAGACTCCTCGGCTTATCATTTCAATATTGACACATTGATGTTTTGCATGGTATAGCCAAGGTGGTGGGTGAATTGATTTCTATCGATACCACAATTAGAGTAAAATCAAGAATGATTTATTCAAGAACATGCATAAATACAAATATGAAAGTTAATATTCCATCCTTTATTAAGCTCACTTCAAGCTTAGGGTCTTGGACCCAAGCCATTATGTATGAGAGTCATCCTAATTTTTGTACTAATTACAAATTTTATGGTTATCTTTTGGACCAATACCCGATGAAGAAATCGGTGTTGAGTTCCCAAATAAAGACAAGCTCAAAGGATAAATCTGCTCAAGAGGAACCCTTAAAGAGGATAAATTCACAAGGTAAATCTAGCCAAGAGAAGCCCTTGAAGAATACGACCAAGACAGATAGCCAAGAATCTAAGCCCATTGAGTTCCAACAAGTTGAGAAAGTTGATATTTCAGGTTATGAGGTTATTCAGAGTGAGAAGCCACCCTTGGTTGAAGGTCGTGTTGTGCCTCCCCTTCAAGGTGAGATGCCTCCCATGGTTAAAGATCATGTTGTACCTCTATCTTTTTTTAAATATAAGATTTAAAAACACTTTGAACAGGTAAGTGCCCCTTTCTATTGGCCCCATTGTCTTTGTAGAACTCCTTTGATTACCTTAATATTCATAGTATGGATGTTTTGTTAGATTTGATAAATACTCCCCCATACACTCCTATCGAAAGGGTGGTAAAATTAGAGAAGGGATCCTCAGGCCTTAAAACTAGAAGTCATAAATATCCCCTGAACCCTTATTGGAGAAGGGATTTCTTGGCCATAATACAAGAAGTATTAAAAAGGTATTTGTAGATGTTGGTGTAAAGTGTAATGTTGGAATACCATCAATTAAAGCTCCGAGGAAAAGGGAGACATAGTCAGAGATCACCAATAGTTCTCAGTCTCTATTGAATATTGATGTTGGAAATTGTCAACCTTCCTAGCCCTTTGCTAGGGGAAAGAGACCCAATCTCAATTTTTATTAATGTAGTTTGTTTCCTAGAGATCTAAATAGTAGATGAAGTTTTTTACATGTTTGAGGTACTGAATTTGTGTACAACCCAAAGCTAGAACAAGGGAGGTCCCTGCTATTTTTTAAATAATTACTAGTTTTCAATTTAAGTTTGTGCTTGTTTCTTGACTCCCTTAGGTGGGTTCACTCCTTGTTGATTTCTCTTGGTTCTTCCTTAGAAGATTTTGCTTCTTTGTTGTAAAAGGTTTGGGGATCCTTTCAAAACCCCTTCTTCAACCAAATAAAAAAATAGTAAAGAAGGCTAGTGTGCTAGAATATGTTATGGCTATAAAATTATAAAAAGAGAATAATTTTAAAATCACAAAATTAAAAAAATACAGTATCCTTTTAGCTACTATGAAGGCAAAGTGTGTAAGAAAAAGAGAAAAATATCTAATGATAATCTAATAGGATAGTAGAAGTGGAAAAGTACAACAAATTTTGAATAATCAAGGGAAGTGATGTAAGCATCCTCTAAATTTTAACAATACATGCAAATGGTTGAAGTCCTTTACCTTGGTTGGGTACTCTATGGGTTATATCCCCAATGAATTTTCCCTTTCGGTCTTAGGTGAATGTAGCATGGAATCCTCATGAGGTAAAGTTAGAAATTATTCAAAACCTTACAAAGGGATTTTTTTTTGTTTCATGGATTCCACCCATGCTAAAATAATTTATGAGCATAGACCATGGTAAATGCAGAGCTCATTGCTTATCCTTTCCCCATGGATCAAAACATTTTATGTTTCTAAGGAAAGGACTATCATAGTCCTTGTTTGGGTTGAATTATTTGGTCTTCCCCTTGGCCTTTGGACCTGCCTAAACTACATAGTGACTTCTTTGGGTAAGGTCATTCTTGTTGAGTCAGATAAGTTTTTTCCATGCATACCCATAGAAGCATGTGTGTGTTAAAGTTTATAATTCTTGAGATCTCAAGGAATCAATAGATATTCAAATTGATGATTCTATGATTCTATAGTTGGTCTTATATATCAACCTATCCAACACTTATTTTTTATGCCATTCATCCAACCATAAGGTCAAATATTGTCCCCTCATGCCCATAATAGAGATAAGTAAATATTTAACCTATCCATTACACTTACCCCTTAAGCCAAAGAGGATGGTTGACCAATATTTTATGGGCATAAAATGCATGCTCCATGGCTTGTAAGGGCCAACAACTAAATTTGGCTACCACGTCTACATTAAAGCTTGTGTAGAAGGCAAAGGAAAAGGATAAGGTTGGTCCTTAACCATAATTTTTTTTGGCAAAGAGGCTCCTAAACCTCAACAGACTCACACCCCTCAGGGCAACAATATTGATTATTTCTTATCCTACTATTAAGACTAGTTCCTCCTAGCACTCCCCGCAACAAGTGCTCATTGCTTTCATAACTCATGATGAGGGGACACTGAGGAAAAGTTCATACAAAAAAAAAAGAATACATCTATCTAACATTTAGTTGGGAAGCTATGTTCTAGAATCCTTCAATAGTTATAGTATGCTAGAGTACCTCGATGATAAGGATATTCCATTAGATGCTTTACCTTAATGAAATTTGGTTCATGGAATATGTAGGGTTTAATGGAATCTATGTAGATGTTTATAGTGTAAAAGGTATGATAATTTTTTTGGATCTAGGAATTTTGCAAATGTAAGAAGTGAAAGTTATAGGTTTTTTGATGTCCTTAGTGTGTCATGTCATTTTGCCTAACAATAACTTTCTTCATAGAAACAACAAACTAGGATGAGGTAGAATTACCACTTTCATTATACTATATTGGAGGCCCTATTTGGTGGACCTTTTATGTGAACCCATAGATAGAGCATTATAGGCTACATTCCATATTAATAACCATGAATTGGAGGTATTTAATAATTATGCTTTTAATGATACCTTTAAAAGAACCCACTTGTGGCTTTCGATCGTGGATTCATTATCCTTTTCCACATGGATCATATGTGGTAACTTTAATACGATTGAAGCTATCTCTGACAAAAAATATGGATACTACATGCACTAGATAACTATCAAAAGAGTTGCATGGTTATATATGCACCAAAACTAGGATTTTATGATCCCAATATCAATTGATGTTGTCCTAACCTCCCTTGGTACACGTGGTCCAATTTATGGATTGGCATTGACAAGATCCTAAAATAGATCAATAAGTCAATTTTATTCGGGCAACCCATGTTTAAATTTGGAATTTGTTTTGGCATCTTAGTGTATCCACTACATGAGGTAGTCCTCTTGGACCACTCTCTCATATGCTTACATATTTAATGGAAAAATAATGATAAGGTCTTTGTAAGCAACCAATTCTATCTCAACATGTTATTTCTTTGTAAAAAACCCTCTATCACCCACATTCACCACATTTGAAACCTGATACATGTCCTCATATGCAAAATAGATGTACTAATTGGTGGAATAGTGCGATTGAGTGCACCACATACTTCTTGTATATTTATAAGCACTAATTAACACTTTTTTGTATTATTTTTATGAAGGCACCACTTCCAAACTAACACAAGCCACTTTGGATTTGAAAGCTTAACCTTGCTCCACCACTCTTCAAATGCAAGTGGCCAAGCTAAGATATCAACAATACATTATGGATGCCTATGCAACATGGAGAGTGCAACTCAAATCTAGACTTCACTTGCTCCAATGGAGGAAAAGTGTTTTCAAGGAGTTTTTCAATGCCTCAAAGGATGAGATCCTATAAAAAATCAAGTCCATTCAAGGGGAGAAGAAAGTCAATTTTGAGATTATTGATATTTTATTGGCCTTTTTTTAGCACTACCAATAGGTGTTCATAGTGTAGGATCCTTCTCATGATCAAGATATTACTCTTTAGTGGTGTACTAGCATAGTAACCTACTAGATGTCTGCCTCACAAAGGGCCCTCTGTGATAACCTTGTGTCCCAATATGAGATTAATGCGACCTTATTTTCCATGCCCAATAATAAATATCTTGATGCAAATGGATTAACTCGTGAATTTTACAAATCCCCTTGGGACATAGTGGGACCTGATCTCCACCAAGTTTACCTTGAAGCCCTTAGAAATAACTCCCTAGGGTAGCTAATCAAAAGAGGTAATATTAAAGTCATATCCAATGTTATGAATCCTAAGGATATTTACATTTGAATACCAATCACTTTACTCAATATCCCCTACAAGATCATTGATAAAGCTCTTACTCTTAAAACAAATAATATTTTACCACTCATCATCCTACCAGAGCAAAATTATGTTATTAAGGGTAGATACAACCTGGACAACATCATTACTATCTAGGAAGGTATAAAATGAGTAAGACAATATCAGTAGAAAGCCCTATTCCTCAAAATTAATTTTTCTAAGGACTATGATAGGATTGAGTTGTCCTTCATTTTGAATATGTTATAAGCTTTAGGTTTTGGCCCTACTTTCTTATGCACTATGAAAATTATTTTTTTATATGCTTCAAACTATATTACAATTAATGGCCAACAATCCTCTTTCTTTGGGTTGCACAAATCCATTTAGCAAGGCTACCTTATTGCATCCACTTTATATTTCTTAGCAGTAGAAGGATTTAGTTGACTCCTTATTGATATTATTTCTAAGGGTTAAGTAAAAGCCATATAATTACCTAACACCTCTCAATATCTTGTTAATGGGAACTTTATAGATGACTATTTTCTTACCCTTATTGAATAGGTGGATAACGTAGAATAGATCCTTTAGTGTTTGGACATATTTTACCTAGTGTCTGGCTCTAGTATTTAATGGTAAAGAATCTAGTGTTGCACATAATGTTTTCTACTAAATCCCTCTTGGATAAATCAATATAGTTGGAAGTGGATTCAACATTATTATTTTTTATTCCTTGTAATCCCTTTTGCCTTTCAATACTCTTCATTCACCCTTTGGAAATATGTCCTTGATAGAGTTGAAAAGAAACTTCAAAAATGGATTTCCAAACCTCTTTTCTTAGCATGAAAATTCTAGGTCTACTATATTATTATAGCTGTCATTCATGTCTATTGATCTTCATATTGGGTGCCCTATAAAGCCTTCTACCAAAATTTGGAGAAATATCTCTAAGATTTTGTGGGATTCTTCTATGAAGAGAAAAGGCTTCCATAGAGTAGCTTGAATATTTTGCTATTTCCCAAAGGATTCTAGTGGGTTGGCTCTTATGGACACCCTATGACAAGGGATAAATCTATGTGCAAAATGGATTATTAGGGTTATTAAAGTCAACAAGGCTTGGAATATTCTCCTTTATAACTATATAGCCTCTAGCTCTCCTTAAGGGAGAAAATCATGGAAAGGGCTTAGACTGGACTCCATCCTAGTGATGAAGGTGCCTGTTCATATTTAGGGTACCTTTTTTACAAAAGCATTTAGAAAGCTTAGGAATATCTTAGATCTTGGATTTATTAGAATGAAAAATACTTCAATAAGAGGATTTCCATCAACCAACAATTAGTCTAGTGGTTCCTCATTTATACATACCAAAATCAATCATTAGCCAAAGTTCCTTAGATTTGGGTCTTACATTTATTCCACAAGGGCATAAAGGTAATTTGTGATATTTTTTCCAAATGTACCAAAAATTGGCTTTCTTGGTATGAAACCGAATCTTATTTCCAACTCTATGAACAAGACAAGGAAACTTTCCAAGATGTCAAATATACTATACCCCCTGATATGTTGTACAATATTGGGGTTAGAAGCCTTCAACCATGGTTGAATGATTAGACATGGTATCCAAACACTATATTTAGAAGTTATAAGCTCTAAAAACGGTATTCATGGGTCTCACCTCATATTCCCATGGTTTCAAGGCCTAATGAGTGATGGAAAATCTAGTCTACTAGCAAAGAATAACAAAATCACTTCCTTACTATATGGGATACAATTTTGGAGCCTAAAGTGGCTCACTTTTTCATTGTTTTTCCTTTCCTAGGGGTTGCCAATAGGAGAACACCTTGTCCATGGAATGAGAAATATCAAGTATCTTATTTTTCATTACAGGGAGTCCATCAAGCACTTATTCTAGTTTTGTTCTAGAGCACAAGCAACTTGGACTTGGATTAATGATTTTTTAAATCATTTAGGCATGGGTCATTCTCATGGTACATGATTTTTTTTTGGGTATAAGATCATCATGCTACAAGCATTGAGCAAATATGGCATATATTTTAAGCAAAAAGATTTCTTAACATCTAGAAAAATTGTAATACTAGTATTTTTTTCTAAATTGTAAGGTTCTACCGATTTCTAGTTTATTCAAAATCTCTAATATACTATAATGTTTTATTTAATATTCAAACATAGGCTAACAAGAATGCCATTGATATTTAGCATTTGCTAACTCTTTTGGATCATTGAGTGAATTATCTCTACATTACGACTTGTGTCCTACCCTCTCTACCCCAATAGAGAAAACCCTTGTCTCAACAAAGAGCTCAAGGTTAAAAAATATATTTTGGATAGAACCTAGTTTCTCATAGTCCCAGTCCCTACGAGCACCATAATAGAGGTGGTTTTAGCTCTCATGAGCATCCCTGCTAATTCTAGGACTAGGGTTTTATCCAGATGGGTAAACCTACTCAACATACCATTTTACATAGCTGAAGTCACTCCCAGGCAACCTAGGCAAGGTTATAACTTTGGATCGAATCTCGTGTTGGTAGAACCTAATCCACATACTAGCTAGGGTAATCCAATGGGTAAGGACCATGCTCCTTCTACTAGAGATACCCTCATGGCAACTTGAATGTTAGTGGATTTTCATTTTTTTCTATTGGATTGTTATTTCTTTTATAGCTATCCTAGGATTATAAGGTTTTGAAATGGTTCTCTAGCATAGGCTTTATGGGGTGTGCTTTCCACTCATTTTTTTGTGAATAGTGTATTCTTATTATTTGTTTTTATTAAAATTAAGTCACTTTTAACAAAAATAAAATATACATCTTAACTTTTTTGGTATTATATTTATATATTATCAATTAATTCTCTTTCCTATTACTACCATTAACATTAGAAAGAAATTAGAAAAAAGAGGCAATCACCTAAATTGAATTAAATTATCCTCAAACATTTTCTTGTCTATACATAATCATATGTTCATGAATGAGACATAAATAAATTTGGTGAAGATAAACCAAGATCCAAGGAAACAATACTTTCCTTTTACTATAAAGTATATAGAGCATTAAAAATCAAATAATCATCACTCTTAACCTCATGAAGTGTATATGACATGCATATTATATCTTCATGAGGAACATAATTAATATCAACTTTGAGTTGATAGGATCATACAATAATTAGAGTAATGTGATTGTCAAAACATGAGACCAATATGGTTGTAAGTATTTTGGTCAAGCAATTCAAAGTAAACCAAATTTGTATGACTTTCTTATACACATAGTATTTAACTATATGATTGATCAATGATCAATGCAACAAATATATTAGAAGAAGCCTAAGTGTTAACCAACTTTTAACCATATCTTGCATCCTATAGAGGTCGATGATCTACCTAATGCCATGTTATTATTGGTCATCATATTTTGTTTAGAGTGTTGAGGTTTATAGTTGATATGGATTATATCCAATTAGTAATTTGCATATTAAATGAGTGCTTAAATAAGCATGCATGATTATATTTTTGTAAGATATACAATAACTAATAACAATATATAATTTAAGTTGTTCAACAACATTCTAACTTAAGCAGCTAGCAACTCACTCTAATAGCCTAAGCTACATACATTTTTTGCAAGGCTATATAGAACATAACAACCTACCTTTAAAATTCCATGTGAGGATAGAAACTCCCATGTGATATACAAAATAATTTTCTAATACCCTAAGACTAAAATAGGCCTAAGAATTTTAGATCTCCTCATCATACCTCCCATCAATGAAAGCATTGGATTCCAATATATTTCAAAATACAATTTGGATGAGGTACTTTGATAAAAAATCATGCACTAAAAGAAATATCAACCTCTTTATTTGGTGCATGAAATAATTGTTTAGAAATATCATGCACTAGGTAAACTATTTAGTTAATTAATTAATTAATTAATTAATTAGACAAGTTCATGCACTAACTCCTAATGTGCATGTAAGAGAATATATATATATATATATATATATATATATATATATATCTTCTTGTTTATACCTTTAATCAAATTTGATTGGTGATTGTATGGTGCCATAGTAGAAATAAGAAGTGTCGAGTTGGCACAAATAGGATCATGCTACATGGTGAATGGAAAGGTCAACTTGCTTGTTTGAATATCAAAAACTGTCTATGTTATTCACTTCTAAATTATCATCAATTTCTATTTGTATAAAGTTTGCATTATCCTCTAGTGCTTAAATAAGCATAAATAAAATATTATAATGCAAGGATATCACAATAGAACAACAAGAAGATAATTGAAACCTAAAATAATAGCTATCTAGAGAAAATATTCTAACTAATTACTAACTAGAGAAGATGCTAACAACTAGGCTATCTTAGGAGCTAACTAAAGGAGTTGTAACTACTCCCATTGTTGGACATTTTGAGTAGATGAGTTGTCATTGATGTCAAGAGTGAGTGGTTATTGATGTCAAGCTTTTAGCACCAGTCAGAGGTAGTTTCAGTGGGCAACATCAGTTTCAGGTTCTCCAATAAGTGCAAAATAATAGTTCACCTTCAGTTGATCAAGACCCGGTTCTAGGTAATCGGATGAGGTCCAAAGGGCAAAGAAGAGGCTCAGGAAAATAATATTATAATAGTTTATTATAATATTAAAAAGGAAATCTAAATTAATTATAAATTAATTAATATAATTTTATTATAAATTAATTTAATTAACTTTCATGTTACTTAAGTTAATTATAAGTTAATTTAATTTAATTATAAATTAATTTTTATTAATTTAAATAAACCCTAAAAAGGGTTATAAATCTAAGTTTATAAATAAAATTTTTAAATTTGATTTGAGCACCAAGGTGTTATGATAATAAGGCATCATATATAAAGGTAAAACCTTTACCTTAAGACTCCCTCCATGATTTATTCGAATGCCAATGTTCTGATTTATGCGCAGAAAGAAAGCAATGATTTTCATGTTTGAAAAGTCTTTGATGGAAGAGAAGGAACAAATAGGAGCAAGGCTCCTATCACCCTACACACATGCCGCGTAGCGTAGTTGGAGATGGTGGAAGTGTTAAGACTTTTGTTGGTAGGGAGGACGCAGGTTCGAATTCTGTGGAGTTCACATTTTGCAAGGAAGGAAGATCTCCATTTTTGGAAGCGGTGCCAACGAGGAAACAAAGGGGGCAAGCGCCTTCCCCTCCTTGTGGGAGTGCCTAGCCCACGTGGTGGGCTAGTGCCTTGGTAAGGCACTCGATGGAGAGGTTTCAGGGTCAAAGCCCATCGAGGCCCTTAGTGGTTGAGATAAAGGTATGCGTTGTTGATTGTTATGTTGGTCGCTTAATTTGGATGTGCTAAGGTTGAAGAAAAATATAAATATTTTTATGTGCCTAAGGTTGAAAAATAATTGTTTTGATGGGTTATAAGATTTAATTTTTGCCTAAATTAATATTGGTTATTAAGTGTTTTGAGGGAGATAAAAGGGTAGGCAATTATTATTTCTGAAGGGTTATTTTTGAAAGATTGATTTATTAATTTGGAGATTATAAGGAGCAATTTGAGTGATTATTTTTATGTGTGATTTTATGATTTCTAATTTCAAGGAGTAATAAGGTGTATTTTGGATTGATTATTTTTGTGTTTGAAAAATATTTTGAAAGAGAGTTAGTGTGATATTTTTCATCTAACTATTAAAATTGGCAAAGGAGAAAATTGTGATTGAGACAGGTTTTCTAAGGGTACTTCTACATCAAACAAAAGGTATGGGCACATCTTCCTAGTGAGTGATTGTTGAATGTTGTGAATGCAAAGTTGGAGTGAAAAAGATTGTTTTATAAGCATTATTGTTGAAGTGATTGGTTGAGTGAAGAACTTGAACTAGGGTTTGCAAAGAACATGAGTATCATTGTTGTGTGAGATTGGTTGATGAGCATTATTGGAAACATTTGAGTGATTATTCATGAATTGAGACTAGGGTTTGTAAGCAAGGGTTATTTCATTGAGTAATTGGTTGAGTGAGTTGGTTGGGCCTAGTCAAGTGGATGTGTTGATGTGATAGTTCAAGTTCTATGAAACAAATTATTCTATATCTTGAATTGAGTTGAGAAAGTGATTGAGAGTTGATGAATGTGAAGCATATTGAGTCTCTAAAAATTCTCTATATGTTTCTAAAAGAGTGATTGAAAGTGATTGAGAATTTTGATGAATGTGAGGCATATTGAGTCTCTAACAATTCTCTTTATGTTTCTATGAGATTGGACAAGTTCTAGTGTGGACTTGTTGAACAGATTTGAGGTAAGTCTTAGAGAAGACTTGTGGATAGATTTGTGTGAGCTTTTGTGGAAGCTTACAATACATATTGAGGATAAATTTGAGGACAGAGTTTATGCCAGACCAAAAATAGAGATTGAGCAGATTTGTGCTAGATCAAAGGACTGTGTTTAGTACAGATTTGAGATAGAGCTTTGAAGGTGATAGAGTATAGAGGATGACAATATCTAATGGATAGAGATCCATTAGCTAGGGTAGTGAGAACATGTGTCTTTAGTGGATAGAGATCCATTAGCCAGAGTAGTGGGGACAATAGTTCTTCTAGAAGATCACCAATCAGATCTAAGGAGAAAGAGTTCTCCTATGGATAGAGATCCAAGAAATTGATTAGGGAATTGGTGTCTCCTTTGGAAAGAGGTCCATAAAAATTGTAGGGAAAGGATTCCCAAGAGAATATATTTGAGAAAAATTTATAAGAATATTTTCTTCATGGAGTAGCCCACATTGGGTGAACCACGTTAAATAATGTCTCTCATGTGTGTGATGCTTTGTGTGATGTTTACTACTTTAATATTATTGATGTTATCATTTGGATTAAAAAGTAAAAAGTTTTATCTTATACTATTCACCCCCCCTATTAGTATAAGCACATGTTCTTCAATTGGTATCAGAGCGGGTCTCTCCATGAAAAGACTAACAACTTGGAGTGGGATCCATTGGAAACACACATGACTTCAAAAAATGAAGAAAAAACCATGCTTGATATAAAAGAGGAATTCTTTGCTACTCTCTGAAAGTTGGAAATAATCAGAGAGAAGAATTCAATCTTGAAGGAAAAAATTGAAGAGGATGAAGAAGCAAGGATGGAACTTCTAAAAATTCTCACAAAAATCAAGATAAAGGTAGAAGAAGGAAATAAAATTGAGAAGGATATGACAGATTTGTTAAGAACAAGAGAAATAAAATGTGAAATATTGGAAGCAAAAATTGTTTATCTAAGGAATGAAGTTGAAAGGACCAAGGTACTACAAGATGTAGAGTATGAGAAATAGAAAAATGAATCAAGTCTTCAAGAAGCAGAAACTTCAAAAAAATATAGGCAAGCAAAGGATATCAGAAAGGAAGAAAGCAAATAAGAACCTTGGATGAGAGTTAATCATAAGAGGAGAAGCACTCCACCACAATCTCAAAGGCATCCAAACAGGTTACATAATTTCTTCCATGGTCATTGCTTTTCTTGTAATAAATATGGTCATAGAGCTATACACTATATTGGTCATGCAAGAAACAATGTCAATAGAAATTTCAATTCTTTTGCACCTCTTATGGATAATGATATTATATGTTACAAATGCAATAATTTTGGGCACAAGGCTAGATGGTGTAAAATGATTCTTCTTGAGTCTAGTCACGGTTATGCATAAGAGGTTGGACTCAAAATGTACTTGTAAAAAATGATGAATCTTAATCAAAATCAAGGTGAATCCTAAGAAAATAAAATTGAGCATCTTCATACCAAAATTAAGGGTATTTGAAGCCCTAAAATGTAAGGTCATATTTGGGGCCACTTTTGAACTATTAAATCATATTATAACTTCATAAAAATACCACCATTATATCAGGCTTTAAAAGAGATTTCCAACAAGTATAAATATGCCTATGTTTGGATATATATTGTTGCAAATTGACGCTAAGAAAAAATTGGTGCTGAAAATTTTAGGTGAATGGGTCGATGTTGAGGGTCCTCATATTCACCAATTTTTGTTTTGGAAGTCCTAATATTCACCCAATTTGGCTATTCACCACATCCATAACCGAGTCTAGTAAAAGAAAAACAATTTCAACAACTAGGAAATATGAAAGGGAAAATGTAAAAGCTAGATCAATGTTAGTTCAAATAGCCCTTCATGCTCAAGATAAATAAGAACAATGGTATCTTGATAGTGGTTGCTCTATTCACATGACAGGAGACAAAGACAAATTCATTATACTAAAATAAACCAATAGAGGATCAGTAAGTTTTGGTGACAATGGATCATCAAGGATTGGTGGAAGATGAACAATGAGTTTAGATAATGGGAAAACAAGAATAGAAAATGTGTTGTATGTTAAGGGGTTAAAACATAATTTGCTAAGTGTAATTTGACTTTGTGATAAAGGGCATATGGTTACATTCCACCCAGATAGATGTGAGATAATAAAATTAGAAATTGGAAAACTCATTGCCAATGTAAGAAGAACTCCAAACAATCTATACATGCTTAGTGAGATCAAAGGGGAAAAGTGCTTTCTATCACAAGAAGATGAGAGTTGGTTGTGACATAGAATATTGGGTCACTTGAATTTTGACAACATAGTCAACATAAGCAATAAGCAGGCTATCAGAGATTTATCCAAAATAAAAAGGCCACAAAACATCATCTATGCACCTTGTCAACATGGAAAGCAAACTAGAACAAGATTTAAGTCAAAAGGATATATGTCATACGAGACATTAAGTTTAATATATACTGATCTATGTGGTCCTACCAGAACATAGAGTATTCAGGGTGAGAGTTACTTTATATTTTTTATAGATGATTACTCCAGAATGGTTTGGGTAGCTTTCCTAAAAGAGAAGTCAGATGCTTTTGAAAAATTCAAAGCATTTAAGAAACTAGTTGAAAATGAAACCTACAAGAGGATCAAGTGTTTGATATATGACAGAGGAGGAGAATTTATCTCAAATGAATTTGTAAATTTTTATGAACAACATGGGATCAAGAGAGAATACTTAGTAGCGAGAAATCCTCAACAAAATGGAGTAGTTGAAAGGAAAAATAGGACTACTGAGAATATGGCTAGAGCTATGTTAAATGAGTCTAAACTCTTAGATGGATTTTGAAGAGAATAAGTCAACACAACAGTAT
The DNA here is from genome assembly GCA_028583015.1 of Wollemia nobilis. NCBI lineage: Eukaryota > Viridiplantae > Streptophyta > Pinopsida > Araucariales > Araucariaceae > Wollemia > Wollemia nobilis. The sequence goes on along the minus strand of JAQPPZ010010078.1, from coordinate 651,717 downwards.
ACATAATCACTAGGACTCAAATGAGGGTAAATCATCACAAGACTCCATATGAGCTTTGGAAAGGAAGATCGACCACTATAAAAAACTTCAATATTTTTGGAAGCAAGTGCTACATAATACGAGAAGATCAAAACTTAGGTAAGTTTGACCCAAGATGTGATGAGGGAATTTTCCTTGGTTATTACTCTAAGAGTAAAGCCTATAGATACTTCAACAAGAGAACACACACTATTGTAGAAAGTATAAATATAACATTTTATGAGAAGATAGATTCAAGAGAACCAATTCAAAAAATTGTGTATCAGGAAGATGGAAGTTGTAAAGAAAAGTTTCGTGAGGAATAAGATGATGAAGAAGAAGAAACACAAATACTTCTTCCTAAAACTCCATCCAGGTATGTACAAAATCATCATCCAAAAGAGCTAATCATTGGGAATCTAGATGAAATAAAGACAAGGAGAAGGATAATAACACCAACTCAATAAGCAAATTTTTCTTTGCTATCTAAGATTGATCCAAAAGACTTCAATCAGGCAAGTGAAGATGAGTTTTGGATCAAGGAAATGGATGAGGAATTAGATCAAATAGAGAAAAGCAAGACTTGGGAACTTGTCCCACGACCAAAGGACAAGAATGTGATCGGCACAAAATGGGTATTCAAAAATAAGCTAAATGAAGATGGACAAGTAGTAAGAAACAAAGTAAGGTTAGTATGCAAAGGTTATGCATAGGTAGAGGGAATTGAATTTGATGATACATTTGCTACAATTGTATGACTTGAAGCTATAAGAATATTTTTAGCCTTTTCAAGTTTTAAAAACTTCAAAGTATGTCAGATGGATGTTAAGTCAAAATTTCTAAATGGTTTTCTAGAAGAAGAAGTCTACATTGAACAACCAAAGGGATTCATATTAACAGATAAACTAGATCATGTATGCAAATTGAAAAAGGTATTGTATGGTCTAAATAAGGATCCAAGAGCATGGTACTCAAGATTGGATAAGTATCTTCAGGAACATGGATTCAGAAAAGGAATAGAAGACAATAATTTATACATCAAAAATGAAGGGAATAATCTACTAATTATGGTTGTTTATGTTGATGACATCATTTTTTGAGGAAACAATGATAAGATGTGTAAAGAATTTGCTAAGAACATACAAATTAAATTTGAGATGTCTATGCTTGGTGAGTTGTTCTTCTTTCTTGGACTTAAAATTTCACAATCCGAGAAAGGACTATTTATCTCACAAACCAAGTATATAAAAGAGATGCTAAAGAAATTTATGTTAGAGGATTGCAAACTGGTAAGTACCCCCATGGTCACATAATGTAAGTTAAGTAAGGATGATGAATCTCCAGAGGCAAATCAGGGATTATACAAATCTATGATTGGCAGCTTATTGTATGTTATAGCTACAAGACTAGATGTAGTGTAGTCAGTGGGATTAGTGGTAAGAATTCAGGCAGCACCTAAAGAGACACATGTGGCAGCAGTAAAGAGAATTCTCAAGTATCTAAAAGAGACTAGATTTTGGTCTCTGGAATCCCAAAAGTGATAGTTTTACAATCATAGCATATACAGATGCAAATTGGATTGGCAACATTGATGGCAAAAAAAGCACAAGTGGAGGAACATTCTTTCTTGGAGACTATTTAGTCTCTTGGCTAAGTAAGAAATAGGTTTCAGTATCCTTATCTACAACAGAAGCAGAATATATTGTAGCAGTAGCCAGTTGTACATAGGTATTATGGATGAAGCGAACTCTAGAAGACTTCAAGATAAAACATGATCATCCTATTCCCATATTATGTGATAATACAAGTGCTATAAGTATCTCAAAGAATCTAGTGATGCATTCCAGGACAAAGCACAATCTGATCAGTTATTATTTTTTGAGAGAACAGGTGATAGATAAATAGGTCAGGTTGGAATATGTTACTACAAAGGAATAGATAGCAGATATTTTCACCAAGCCACTTTTGAAGGATACCTTTGAGTATCTTCGAGAAAAACTGGAGTAATACTCCCACCCTAGAATTAACCAACTCAAGAGGAGGTGGGGGAGGGGCTAAGCTAAGAGACTCATTCTTAGCCCCAAGCCCCAAAGGTGACCCTTTTCCATTGATGTCAAAGGGGGAGAGATTTGAGTAAGGAGGAGAGATTTGGTTTAAGGAGAGAGCATTGAGTCAGGGGGAGCAATTTCCTAGGGGGAGCAAAACAAGAAAAATGTCAAGTTTTGGTAAAAAGAATTTGGGTTACCATCAATGACAAAGGGGGATATTGTTGGACATTTTGAGTAGATGAGTTGTCATTGATGTCAAGAGTGAGTGGTTATTGATGTCAAGCTTTTAGCACCAGTCGGTGGTATTTTTAGTGGGCAGCATCAGTTTCAAGTTCTCCAATAAGTGCAAAAGGATAGTCCACCTTCAGTTGATCAAGACCCAATTCCAGGCAATCAGATGAGGTCCAAAGGGCAAAGAAGAGGCCTAGGAAAATAATATTATAATAGTTTATTATAATATTAAAAAGGAAATTAAAATTAATTATAAATTAATTAATATAATTTTATTATAAATTAATTTATTAATTAATTTAATTAACTTTCATGTTACTTAAGTTAATTATAAGTTAATTTTAATTTAATTATAAATAAATTTTTATTAGTTTAAAGAAACCCTAAAAAGGGTTATAAAGTTAAGTTTATAAATCAAATTTTAAATTTTATTTGAGCACCGACGTGTTATGACAATAAGGCATCATATATATAAAGGCAAAACTTTTGCCTTAAGACTCCCTCTATAAATTATTCAAATGCCAATGTTCTAATTTATGCGTAGAAAGAAAACAATGATTTTCGTGTTTGAAAAGTCTTCGACGGAAGAGAAGGAACAAATAGGATCAAGGCTCCTCTCACCCTGCACACATGTCGCATAGTGCAACTGGCAACAACAAAATGTGTTAAGACATTTTCTAATAGGGAGGATGTAGGTTTGAATCCTGCAGGGTTTGCATTTTGTAAGGAAGGTCTCCAATTTTGGAAGTGGGACCAACGAGGAAACAAAGGGGGCCAAGTTACTTCCCCTCCTTGTGGGAGTGCTAGCCCATTGGTAAGGTTCTCGAAGAAGAGGTTTCAGGGTCAAAATCCACCGAGGCCTTTTAGTGATTGAGAGAAAGGTATGCGCTATTGATTGTTATGTTGGTCGCTTAATTTGGATGCGCTAAGGTTAAAGATTTGTACTAGATCGAAGGACTGTGTTTAGTACGGATTTGAGATAGAGCTTTGAATGTGATAGAGTATAGAGGATGACAATATCTAATGTATAGAGATCCATTAGATAGGGTAGTGAGAACATGTGTCTTCAGTGGATAGAGATCCATTAGCCAGAGAAGTGGGGACAATAGTTCTTCTAGAAGATCACCAATCAGATCTAAGGAGAAAGAGTTCTCCTATGGATAGAGATCCACAAAATTGATTAGGGAATTGGTGTCTCCTTTGGAAAGAGGTCCATAAAAATTGTAGGGAAAGGATTCCCAAGAGAATTTATTTGAGAAAAAATTATAAGGAATATTTTCTTCGTGGAGTAGCCCACATTGGGTGAAGCACATTAAATAATGTCTCTCATGTGTGTGATGATTTGTGTGATGTTTACTACTTTAATATTGTTGATGTTATCATTTGGATTAAAAAGTAAAAAGTTTTATCTTATACTGTTCACCCCTCCATATTAGTATAAGCACATGTTCTTCAATTGGTATCAGAGCGGGTCTCTCCATGAAAAGACTAACAACTTGGAGTGGGATCCATCAGAAACACACATGACTTCAAAAAATGAAGAAAAGACCATGCTTGATATAAAAGAGGAATTCTTTGTTGCTCTCAAAAATTTGGAAATAATCAGAGATAAGAACTCAATATTGAAGGAACAAAATGAAGAGGATGAAGAAAAAAGGATGGAACTTCTAAAAATTCTCACAAAACTCAAGATAAAGGTAGAAGAAGGAAATAAAATTGAGAAGGATATGACAAATTTGTTAAGAACAAGAGAAAAAAAATGTGAAATATTGGAAGCAAAAATTGTTTATCTAAGGAATGAAGTTGAAAGGACCAAGGTACTACAAGATGTAGAGTATGAGAAATAGAAAAAGGAATCAAGTCTTCAAGAAGCAGAAGCTTCAAAAAAATATAGGCAAGAAAAGGATATCAGAAAGGAAGAAAGCAAATAAGAACTTTAGATGAGAGTTAATCATAAGAGGAGAAGCACTCCACCACAATCTCAAAGGCATCCAAACAGGTTACATAATTTCTTCCATGGTCATTGCTTTTCTTGTAATAAATATGGTCATAGAGCTATACACTATATTGGTCATGCAAGAAACAATGCCAATAGAAATTTCAATTCTTTTGCACCTCTTATGGATAATGATATTATATATTACAATTGCAATAATTTTGGGCAAAAGGCTAGATGGTGTAAAATGATACTTCCTAAGTCTAGTCACGGTTATGCATAAGAGGTTGGACTCAAAATGTACTTGTAAAAAATGACGAATCTTAATCAAAATCAAGGTGAATCCTAAGAAAATAAAATTGAGCATCTTCATACCAAAATTTGGGGTATTTGAAGCCCTAAAATGTAAGGCCATATTTGGGGCCACTTTTGAACTATTAAATCATATTATAACTTCATAAAAATACCACAATTATATCAAGATTTAAAAGAGATTTCCAACGAGTATAAATATGCCTATGTTTGGATATATATTGTGGCAAATTGACCCTAAGAAAAAATTGGTCCTAAAAATTTTAGGTGAATGGGTCGATGTTGAGGGTCCTCATATTCACCAATTTTTGATTTTGGAAGTCCTAATATTCACCCAATTTGTGAATATTCACCACTATCCATAACCCCGAGTCTAGCAAAAGAAAAACAATTTCATCAACTAGGAAATATGAAAGAGAAAATGTAAAAGCTAGATCAATGTTAGTTCAAATAGCCCTTCATGCTCAAGATAAATAAGAACAATGGTATCTTGATAGTGGTTGCTCTATTCACATGACAGGAGACAAAGACAAATTCATTATACTAAAATAAACCAATAGAGGATCAGTAAGTTTTGGTGACAATGGATCATCAAGGATTGGTGGAAGATGAACTATGAGTTTAGATAATGGGAAAACAAGAATAGAAAATGTGTTGTATGTTAAGGGGTTAAAACATAATTTGCTAAGTGTAATTTGACTTTGTGATAAAGGGCATATGGTTACATTCCACCTAGATAGATGTGAGATAATAAAATTAGAAATTGGAAAACTCATTGCCAATGTAAGAAGAACTCCAAACAATCTATACATGCTTAGTGAGATCAAAGGGGAAAAGTGCTTTCTATCACAAGAAGATGAGAGTTGGTTGTGACATAGAATATTGGGTCACTTGAATTTTGACAACATAGTCAACATAAGCAATAAGCAGGCTATCAGAGATTTATCCAAAATAAAAAGGCCTCAAAACATCATCTGTGCACCTTGTCAACATGGAAAGCAAACTAGAACAAGATTTAAGTCAAAAGGATATATGTCATATGAGACATTAATTTTAATATATACTGATCTATGTGGTCCTACCAGAACATAGAGTATTTAGGGTGAGAGTTAATTTATATTGTTTATAGATGATTACTCCAGAATGGTTTAGGTAGCTTTCCTAAAAGAGAAGTCAGATGCTTTTGAAAAATTCAAAGCATTTAAGGAACTAGTTGAAAATGAAACCTACAAGAGGATCAAGTGTTTGATATATGACAGAGGAGGAGAATTTATCTCAAATGAATTTGTAAATTTTTATGAACAACATGGGATCAAGAGAGAATACTTAGTAGCGAGAAATCCTCAACAAAATGGAGTAGTTGAAAGGAAAAATAGGACTATTGAGAATATGGCTAGAGCTATGTTAAATGAGTCTAAACTTTTAGATGGATTTTGAAGAGAATAAGTCAACACAATAGTATACATAATCACTAGGACTCAAATGAGGGTAAATCATCACAAGACTCCATATGAGCTTTGGAAAGGAAGATCGACCACTATAAAAAGCTTCAAGATTTTTGGAAGCAAGTGCTACATAAGACGAGAAGATCAAAACTTAGGTAAGTTTGACCCAATATGTGATGAGGGAATTTTCTTTGGTTATTCCTCTAAGAGTAAAGCCTATAGATACTTCAACAAGAGAACACACACTATTGTAGAAAGTATAAATATAACATTTGATGAGAAGATGGATTCAAGAGAACCAGTTCAAAAAATTGTGTATCAGGAATATGGAAGTTGTCAAGAAGAGTTTTGTGAGGAATAAGATGATGAAGAAGAAGAAACACAAAGACTTCTTCCTAAAACTCCATCCAAGTATGTACAAAATCATCATCCAAAAGAGCTAATCATTGGGAATCTAGATGAAAGACAGATAAGGAGAAGGATAATAACACCATCTCAATAAGCAAATTTTTCTTTGCTATCTAAGATTGATCCAAAAGACTTCAATCAGGCAAGTGAAGATGAGTTTTGGATCAAGGAAATGGATGAGGAATTAGATCAGATAGAGAAAAGCAAGACTTGGGAACTTGTTCCACGACCAAAGGACAAGAATGTGATCGACACAAAATGGGTATTCAGAAACAAGCTAAATGAAGATGGACAAGTAGTAAGAAACAAAGTAAGGTTAGTATGCAAAAGTTATGCATAGGTAGAGGGAATTGAATTTGATTAGACATTTGCTCCAATTTTTTTAAATAAAGGGATAAACATTTATTGATAAAAATTCTGGATTACAAAGTACAACTGAGCCCCCATCCAGGACTCAAATAAGCAACAAGACAGGCTAAATCACCAGACAAGGTCAACTCCCAAAGAAAACCAAAAAAAATAAACCACATTAAGTCTGAACATCCTTATGGATCAAATCCCGTAGGTGTTGAGAATCCCTAGACGGGAGACTCTCCCAGTTATCAATACTCTGAGTATCCAATAGCTCAGAAGCCCTTTTGGCCAGGTAATCAGCAACGCCATTCCATTCCCTTGGAATGTGCACAATGGATATAAATTCAAACTCTTCACTCATTTTGAGAATCTGAATGGTCACAGAGGCCAACTGCCAATTAACATCCTCCACTCTTTTGCTGTTTAAAAGATTAACCAAAATTTGAGAGTCAGAATTGCAAATAATCTTGCGCCAACGAAGATAAAACCCCCTTTGCAAGGCCTCAAGTATCTCTAGAGCTTCCATAAGATTGTTGGAGTGAACACCTTTATAAATGGAAAAAAACTGACCACGCCAGTAGAATCTCTCCCAACACCACCAATTCTAGCATGTCCAGGATTGCCCCTGGACAACCCATCAGTATTAATTTTTAAAACTCCTCTAGGGGGAAATCTCCATCTACCCTCTCTCATAACCTTCTTGCTAAGTTGAGGAATCCTACTAGGGCTAGAAGAATTCACACCAACCCCAAAAAAACCAAGGGCCTGTCGTACCTTCTCCTCCCTAGAGTCCAAATGAGGGTCCACATCACATTTACTATGGATAGTTTCTTGAACCATACACAGGATCCTTTGCCAGATCTGTTGAACAACCAAATGACTTCCCTGAAAAATGCATCGGTTTCGTTCGAGCCAAATCTGCCAGATGATGCAAGAAGGGCCAAAATTCCAAGCCACTTGGAGGAAGGGGGCCTTGGCTGGAGGTCTGCCCATACTACTCCAAAAATCCACTAGGGAGAGCACATGAAAACAAGGATGGTTCCAAGCACTCCACCAACGATGCCAAATGTCTGCTGCAAGGGAGCATTGGAAAAATAAATGAGAAGAGTCATCCTCATTCTTACCACAAAGGACACATAAAGAGGGACCCTGAAATCCCCTCTTCCTCAAGTTATCCCAAGTGAGGCATTTATTACGAGCTACCAGCCAGAGAAAAAAGTTACATTTCGGCCAAGCAAATGTATTCCACACCTTTTTCCACCATGTGACGAGACATTTGCTCCAATTGTATTACTTGAAGCTATAATAATATTTTTAGCCTTTTCAAGTTTTAAAAACTTCAAAGTATATCAGATGGATGTTAAGTCAACATTTCTAAATGGTGTTCTAGAAGAAGAAGTATACATTGAATAGCCAGAGGGATTCATATTAACAGATAAACTAGATCATGTATGCAGATTGAAAAAGGTATTGTATGGTCTAAATCAGGATCCAAGAGCATGGTTCTCAAGATTGGATAAGTATCTTCAGGAACATGGATTCAGAAAAGGAATAGAAGACAGTAATTTATACATAAAAAATGAAGGGAATAATCTACTAATTATGGTTATTTTAGTTGATGACATCATTTTTGGAGGAAACAATGATAAGATGTGTAAAGAATTTGCTAAGAACATACAAAATGAATTTGAGATGTCTATGCTTGGTAATTTGTTCTTCTTTCTTGGACTTAAAATTTCACAATCAGAGAAAGGACTATTTATCTCACAAACCAAGTATATAAAAGAGATGCTAAAGAAATTTATGTTAAAGGATTGCAAACTGGTAAGTACCCCCATGGTCACATAATGTAAGTTAAGTAAGGATGATGAATCTCCAGAAGCAAATCAAGGATTATACAAATCTATGATTGGCAGCTTATTGTATGTTACAGCTACAAGACTAGATGTAGTGCAGTAAGTGGGATTAGTGGTAAGAATTTAGGCAGCACCTAAAGAGACACATGTGGCAATAGTAAAGAGAATTCTCAAGTATCTAAAAGATACTATAGATTTTGGTCTCTGGAATCCCAAAAGTGATAGTTTTACAATCACAACATATACAAATGCAAATTGGATTGGCAACATTGATGACAAAAAAAGCACAAGTGGAGGAACATTCTTTCTTGGAGACTATTTAGTCTCTTGGCTAAGTAAGAAACAGGTTTCAGTATCCTTATCTACAATAGAAGCAGAATATATTGCAGTAGTAGCCAGTTGTACACATGTATTATGGATGAAGTGAACTCTAGAAGACTTCAAGATAAAACATGATCATCCTATTCACATATTATGTGATAATACAAGTGCTATAAGTATCTTAAAGAATCTAGTGATGCATTCTAGGACAAAGCAAAATCTGATCAGTTATCATTTTTTGAGAGAACAGGTGATAGATAAATACGTTAGGTTGGAATATGTTACTACAAAGGAATAGATAGCAGATATTTTCACCAAGCCACTTTTGAAGGAGACCTTTGAGAATATTCAAGCAAAATTGGAAGTAATACTCCCACCCTAGAATTAACCATCTCAAGAGGAGTTGGGGGAGGGGCTAAGCTAAGAGACTCATTCTTAGCCCCGAGCCCCAAAGGTGATCCTTTTCCATTGATGTCAAAGGGGGAGATATTTGAGTAAGGGAGAGAGATTTGGTTTAAGGAGAGAGCATTGAGTTAGGGGGAGCAATTTCCTAGGGGGAGCAAAACAGGAAAAATGTCAAGTTTTGGTAAAAATAATTTGGGTTACCATCAATGACAAAGGGGGAGATTGTTGGATATTTTGAGTAGATGAGTTGTCATTGATGTCAAGAGTGAGTTGTTATTGATGTCAAGCTTTTAGCACCAGTCAGTGGTAGTTTTAGTGGGCAGCATCATTTTCAAGTTCTCCAATAAGTGCAAAAGGATAGTCTGCCTTTAGTTTATCAAGACCCAATTTCAGGCAATCAAATGAGGTCCAAAGGGCAAAGAAGAGGCCTAGGAAAATAATATTATAATAGTTTATTATAATAGTAAAAAAGAAATTAAAATTAATTATAAATTAATTAATATAATTTTATTATAAATTAATTTATTAATTAATTTAATTAGCTTTCATGTTACTTAAGTTAATTATAAGTTAATTTTAATTTAATTATAAATAAATTTTTATTAGTTTAAATAAACCCTAAAAAGGGTTATAAAGTTAAGTTTATAAATCAAATTTTAAATTTTATTTGAGCACCGACGTGTTATGACAATAAGGCATCATATATATAAAGGCAAAACCTTTGCCTTAAGACTTCCTCTATGATTTATTCAAATGCCAATGTTCTGATTTATGCGTAGAAAGAAAAAAATGATTTTCGTGTTTGAAAAGTCTTTGGCGGAAGAGAAGGAACAAATAGGATCAAGGCTCCTCTCACCCTGCACACATGTCGCATAGTGCAACTGGCAACAATGAAATGTGTTAAGACATTTTCTAACAGGGAGGATGCAAGTTTGAATCTCGTAGGGTTTGCATTTTGTAAGGAAGGTCTCCAATTTTGGAAGTGGCACCAACGAGGAAACAAAGGGGGCCAAGTTCCTTCCCCTCCTTGTGGGAGCGCTAGCCCATGTGGTGGGCTAGTGCCTTGGTAAGGTGCTCGACGAAGAGGTTTCAGGTTCAAAATCCACTGAGGTCTTTTAGTGGTTGAGAGAAAGGTATGTGCTATTGATTGTTATGTTGGTCGCTTAATTTGGATGCACTAAGGTTAAAGAAAAATATAAATATTTTTATGTGCCTAAGGTTGAAAAATAATTGTTTTGATGGGTTATAAGATTTAATTTTTGCCTAAATTAATATTGGTTATTAAGTGTTTTGAGGGAGATAAAAGGGTAGGCAATTATTATTTCTGAAGGGTTATTTTTGAAAGATTGATTTATTAATTTGGAGATTATAAGGAGCAATTTGAGTGATTATTTTTGTGTTATTTGATGATTGCTAATTTCAAGGAGTAATAAGGTGTATTTTGGATTGATTATTTTTGTGTTTGAAAAATATTTTGAAAGAGAGTTAGTGTGATATTTTTCATCTAACTATTGAAATTGGCAAAGGAGAAAATTGTGATTTAGATAGGTTTTCTAAGGGAACTTCTACATCAAACAAAAGGTATGGGCACATATTCCTAGTGAGTTATTGTTGAATGTTGTGAATGCAAAGTTGGAGTGAAAAGGATTGTTTTATAAGCATTGTTGTTGAAGTGATTGGTTGAGTGAAGAACTTGAACTAGGGTTTGCAAAGAACATGAGTATCATTGTTGTGTGAAATTGGTTGATGAGCATTGTTGGAAATATTTGAGTGATTATTCATGAATTGAGACTAGGGTTTGTAAGCAAGGATTATTTCATTGAGTGATTGGTTGAGTAGAGTTGGTTGAGCCTAGTCAAGTGGATGTGTTGATGTGATAGTTCAAGTTTTATGAAACAAATTATTCTATATCTTGAATTGAGTTGAGAAAGTGATTGAGAGTTGATGAATGTGAAGCATATTGAGTCTCTAACAATTCTCTATATGTTTCTAAAAGAGTGATTGAAAGTGATTGAGCATTTTGATGAATTTCATGCATATTGAGTCTTTAACAATTCTCTTTATGTTTCTATGAGATTGGACAAGTTCTAGTGTGGTGTTGAACATATTTGAGGTAAGTCTTAGAGAAGACTTGTGGACAGATTTGTGTGATCTTTTGTGGAAGCTTACAATACATATTGAGGACAAATTTGAGGATAGGTTTGTGCCAGACCAATAACATATATTGAACAAATTTATGCTAGACCTAATGACTATTTTTAGTATATATTTGAGATAGAGCTTTGAAGGTGACATAGTATAGAGGATGACAGTCTCTAGTGGATATAGATCCATTAGCCAGGGCAATGAGAACAAGTGTCTTCAGTGGATAGAGATCCATTAGCCAAAGTAGTGGGGATAGTAGTTCTTCTAGAAGATCACCAGTCAGATCTAAGGATAAAGAGTTATCCTGTGGATAGAGATCCATGAAATTGATTAGGGGATTGGTGTCTCCTTTGAACAGAAGTCCATAAACATTGTAGGGAAAGGATTCCCAAGAGAATTTATTTAAGAAAAAATTATAAGGAATATTTTCTCCGTGGAGTAGCCCACATTGGGTGAACCACGTTAAATCATGTATCTCATGTGTGTGATGCTTTATGTGATGTTTACTGATTTAATATTACTGATGTTATCATTTGGATTAAAAAGATTTTTTTTAATCTTATATTGTTCATCCCCCCTCCCTCTCAGTATAAGCACATGTTATTCACCCATCTCTAAAAGCCCACATGAGGATAGAAGCTCACATATTACTTATACAATAATCTACTAATAATCATAAGACTAAAATAAGCTTAAGGCTATTAGATGTCCTCACCAATAGTGGTAGCAATGAGAGTTGAACATGAGACCAATTAGATGCATTGACCAGGAGTTAATGCTTCCCTTGTACAAAATGTTATATGACTGAATTATACACTTAGAAGAAATATATGGCTTAGAACATCGAAGAATTATTAAAAATATGGAAGATGATTCTTTAGAAATCCAAATAAATTATACTATATAACCACTTTTACATACTAACACAATTTTTATTTTGACTAAATTTATGAACAATGTGAGAAAATATCCTTTGAAAATCAAATATCCATATGAAAATATATCTCTCATCAATTTATAGAGTCACCATAAAATCAAATCCTTTTAAAATTATATTTAATCCTAAATACAACCTATGATCAAAGTGGATTCAACAATAAACATAGCCTATAGAATAACCTATGAAACTATATATTTAGATGAAATTATTCACTAAGGCATGAGATGTTGATAAATTTCAATGTGTACCCAATCAAACTTACCTAAATAAGGTTCTAGATATTTTATAAATATTTTTTAATACTACCGTGCCTCATATTATAGCATTAATAGTTATGTTGAGGTAGTGTAACTACCCACCTCAGCATCCAAAACGAGTTTATGCTGCTTTGGAGTTATGTACCAACAACTATGTTGTCACTACTTTGATGCTATGAAATACTAACATAGTACCATAATAGCACTAGAAAAGCTATTTTACCTCATTAAATGATAAATTAGGGTGGAAGAATTTATTTCAATTACCATGCTTATCTTGAACAACTATAATGATAAATGGTACTTCTCATGTTTTTCATTTTTAAATCATAGTCAAAAGTATTAATAATATTTCTTTATTCATTTATAAAAAAATAGTTTATTTACTTAAATATTGAAAATATTAGGATGTTTACTATGAAAAACATGTTTTGAATATTTATTATGACAAAGTTTATCTTCTTAAAAATAACTAGAATGGTTTAAATTTTTAATGGAAATGAAGAAAGTTTATGGAAAATAAATCAAATTAATTATAGATAATAAATTTATCTATATCTACTATCTAGTATATAAGTATCCAAAGGATATTAGACTACATATATATTAACTTTACTTATGCAACCAAGTGTAGATGCCTCAAGCAACTAGGATACATTGATAGAAATTATGCTAAACATGTTCGCCTATCATAACACCTTATAATTAAGGTGAGCTTGGAGAGCCAAAATGGTCCTCTATATAAGACTATGGATATGTGTATGGGGTATGGATTTCTATTTTCTACCACCACATTAGCACATCAAATAAATATATCATACTAAAAGGATTTCATTTTGTACATGTCTATTATCATCCCTATTTTCTACCATAATTGCATGACATGTTCAATACTATTACAAATTTGTACATGATGTTTTTATTCCATACATTGCACACTCCTCTGAATCATTACTTCCTTCAAGTTTTAATTTTTGGGTTTCTTATTTTGATGATACCCCATAGTTTTTTGAGATAGAGAGAAAGAGAGAAATAAATAGGTATGCTAGTAACTACAAGGATATAAAACGATACCATATAACTTGATTACAATAGACTTTAAATGATGAAAAACTATATGATCATATTTCAATTTGAAAATTAAAATAAGCACATAAGGTTAATTTGTGTTAATTTTTCCTTATACAAACATTTAAAATTATTTAACATATAATATTTTTATTCCACCCGTAATGCTTACTAATGTTTATATATTAGATCCCTTGCTTTATTATCTATCTCCTTATTAATTTTTATATCTTATATCCCTTTTCCAACTCCATCCCTAACATATAAGTTGTAAAATAATTAAATTTAATAACCCAACCACTCTTATTAACATTAAAATTTATATACCTTAACACCTATCCTATATTTTTATTTTTACAATTATGTAGTCATTGCTACACTAAAACGGCCCATATGCAAAATCTACCTAGGTACTAAATTACCCCTCCTCTCTATCTCTCTCTCGACACACACACACACACACACACACACACACACACACACACACACACACACACACACACACACACACATATATATATATACAATTATGTAGTTATTGCTATACTAACACTACCCATATGCGAAAGCTAATCACATGCTAAGTTAGTGCTAAGTAGCACCACCATACCATCACTTTAAAACATAACCCAAATACTGAGAAATGTGAGGTTCACACTCTCATACTTATTTTTGCTACTCCATAATTTTTTAACCCTTTTAATCCATTAAAAAATATAAGTCAAATATTGAAGTAACAAACACATTAGAGTCATCCAAGCCCCATAAGGGGGGCGGAGGTCCAAGGTTCAAATATCGGGCTTCGCCAGACTGAACGGTTTTCCCTTTCCTGGTGCTTTTAGTGACGTAAAAGGTTTAAAATTATTGTGGCATGGTGGTTATAGGGATAGACTGCATGAAGATCTATGTGGCAACTTTCAAGGTGAACATCGTAGAATACTATTGCGGCCATAAAATCTAGACAACCTGCACGGATTCGTGGTAGCTACCGATTCCACCATGTAAATTAAAAAAAAAAAAAAAAAAAAACAAACAAAAAAACACATTAGAGATCCCAATTTTAAAGAATAAAACATAGGTGTTAGATTATATAGATATTTCAATAAGGATTAAAGCAAATATGGGATGAAAGAAAACTAAAAAAGTAAATAGAATAAGTATGCATCAAACATTAGAAGAGAGTCCTTAAAGCGTATTTCATATAAATCACCAAGCAATTTTATTTTTAAAAAAGAATCCCAAGAATACATTCATTTTTTAAAAATTTTATGTTTTTTATAATTTAATTTAAAATCTTGGGATTTTAGTATATTTGGTAAAATCTAAAATAATTAAAGTCAAAATATAAGGATGTGACAATTGAAGGAGATCGAAGCATCAAATTTGGTGAGGGTTGTACTAGACAACTCATGCTTTTGTATAGGAGGGCTCTCTAAGAGGTACAACATGGAGGTTGATGTGGATAACATCCCTCCAAGTTCTCCGTCAATTGATGAAAATCTATAGTTGGGTGCTACAGGTGACCATTTACCCACGATAGGGACCGCAGTGTTGTCATTTAATGCTAGAGTGATAGAGATACTAGCTCACTTAGGTTTCTTCACTCTGGGAGGTGCATCACATTCCACATTTGGTGGGATTGATATAGTTCCACATCATAAGAAAGAGAATGAGATTGGGTCATTGAATTTTGGTTCTACCTTCCATCCCCACAGAGAGGAAAAGTCATAGGACAAGGGGCTCTTCATTTCGCCTTTTGACAACTTGCTAGCAAACCCTATATTTAATTTTAAGAAGAAATTGATGCAACAACTAGAGTGGGAGGGTGGTCATTTGGGGCTTGAGGGTATCTACAACCATGCTCATGGATTTTACTCTATATTTGAGCCACACCTCTACCATGACCTACAGAATAGTGTAACTCCAACATCAAACTAGGATAGAAGTAAGATTTCCAAAGGTAGCAATCCACATTCCTATTCAGGCTCCCTCACTAGATTGGATTCCATGTTGTAGGGGGGAGCTAGCACTAGCTCCTCTTATTCCCATGCATTGCTCATCAACCTAACTTTCAATGGTAGCAATTCTTAGGCATACCCAATAGCTCAACTAGAGGACCTTAATTCCAACATAAGATTTAATAATGTTAGACTCACATCCTCATCCCATGAACCTAGAGGTTTTATACAAGGAGGTGGTGACCAACATGTACCAAATGAGGGAATCCTTGAAGTAGGACATGCAAGAGGAAATCAAAGTTTTGAATAGGTAAATTAGTAGACTAAAACATTAGGTACTTTAGAGTTTGAGTTGCAAGATGATTTTACTAAAGAAATAAAAGAATTAGAAGAGTGAATAGTTGTTTTATTATTTTATAAAAGAATCCCCTCTGATGAAGAGCCCAATCATTGGTTTATAAAATTCTATGAATCTAAGGGTTGGATGATTACATCCCATTTTCATTTTGGAAAATGCTTCATTTATGTCAATTTCACCTCTAAAGAATCTTGTTAAAAAGTCCTAAGACTTGACACTTGGATGATTTCTAGTCATCCGGTCTTTCGACAACATTGGAAATTCCTATTTAATCCCATGAATGTGTCAAACATGTAATACCCCCTTTCAACTGAACTTCCTTTATTAAACTTACCATGCAAAAGGTACTTATATTAGATAGCTTCTAGGTTTGGAAGGCCATTATTCCTTCCATCTGATCCCTATCACTTCATTCACTCCCACCCATACATCTTGGTTGAGGCTAATGGATCCAAGGACTTACTAAATAAGATCTTGTTCATAACCCTTGGTATCCAATTCAAACAATGAATTAATTTTCTAAACTTACCAAACTTATTTTTTTAATATAAAAAACAAGACCATATGATTAAAAACTATCTTGTGAGACCCCCCAAACAATAAACTAGCCTGCTAGTAATCCTACTACCCCTACTCAACATGCAAGTAAAATAGTACCATCTATTTAGTCTTCACAACCTTTTGATTCTTGTGATATGCCCTCTTTCCTTACTCATTTAGTGTCCCAAGATTATAAATTGAATGTTACCCCCATATCCCTTTATCCCCCTCTAGATTTTGAGGCTCATATGGAGAAAAATTATCATGAATTACTTGGGAAGGGTTGGGTAACCCAACATAACAAGAAATATAAGAGTAACCCATCATGGGATGCATCCCTCCTTCTTCTAGAGGTGTCCCCAAAGATCAACACCTAGGAGGTAAGGAGTGGAGCGATAGGGCCACCAATTCTCACTCCAATAATATATCCTTAGCCACACATTAGTCACATGATTTTATGCAGTCTATACCCACCCGGAATGCCTATGATTCCTTACCTAACAATATATTTGATTGAGATATGCAAGAATAATCTCTTGGAATGTGTGTGACATCACAATATGAGAGTGAAATTTTTCTATCTAGAAAGTCATCAAGAGAGTTTTCCCATAGATTTTACTATTGTAAGAAGTCAAAATTTTAGGTTTTAAACTCAAAAATGTTCTTAAGACCCTATGGAGGGTTGAGGAGGCCTTGTGTACAAATAATGACAAAGGGAGGGGGTCTATCCTATGCCTCTCTTTGGAGCTATGCTACTTCATTTTATTATCAAGAGAGAACCTGATGCATAGAGTAATGAGGTTTATAGTATTTTTGGTGGTAGAAAATTGGTTATTGCAACTATTTATGCATCCAATGATGCAACCAAAAGGGTGTCCCTTTGGGATTGAATGTGCTTCAATCTACCTAAAGCATATTGGGTAATAGGAGCATAATTTAATTTGGTAGAATGGAAGGGACATATATTAGGGGTTGCACTCCACTCAAGTATCCAAAAGAGTCTAGATGATGGTATAGGTTTAGAAGGGCCTAGAATATTTATGATCCCAATTGGAAAAAAAGTGTTAAAGGTCATGGTGTTTGGTTTTATTAGAGCAATGTAAAATGTGGGAATGCTCTCAAAATGGTAAGATTGGACCACTTCTACATAGAAAAATATATTGATATCCTCCAAAATGACTTGTCTCATCCAATATACTTAGTGGTAACTTTCAATCATCTCCCCATTACCTTAAGTATTAGGTGTGTCCCCATAAGAAAACCCAAAAACAACTTGCCCTTCAAGTTAAGAACTTCCTTGTTCAAGTGTAAATATTGTCTTAATGGAATAAAAAAAGTGTGGAATATCTTATCGAGGCCCTTGAGAAGGAGACAATGGATTTTATGGTGGGAGGAAGCCATAAAAACAACAATGGATACCTTTAAGATTTTAGAAAATCCTAGCCTCTCTTTGTAGGAAAAAATATAAATAATTGGAGTAGGAAGTTGACCAACTCAACCACCACCTCAATCAAAATATTAGCAGCATACCTTCTCAAAAGCATTTGGGTGGAAAATAGTCAGAGCTTTGATAAATCCAAGCTTATAAAGCCCATGGGGTGCAAATAAGGGTACATATTTAGTGGATTTGTGAGGGTGATAAAAATTCTAAATTCTTATTTAATGATATTAAGAAGAAGAATAGAGAATAAAATATAGATGTTATTAAAAATTCTATATTTGGCCTACAAATTCTAATGGAGGACCTCCCATCCTTCATCCAAGAGCATTTTGTAGCCATTTTCAAAAGTGAAGGGCCCAACATGGAAGTTTAGTTCTTTAGATAATGCTGCAAACAATGCATATCTCCCAAAGTATCTAAAGAAGATAGAGCATTTTTGGACAACCATCTTTCATAGGAAGAACTTAATTCTACCCTCCTCTATTTATTGAATGAAAAAACCCTAGGCATTGATGGGCTTTTGAGTGAATTTTTTAAGACCTTGTGGAAGAATATATGAGTTGATTTTATATGGATGTGTGAGGAGGTTATTACTATTGAAGGCCTTGGGAGGCCACTAATCAAGGATTGATCAGACTCATTCCCAAAGGACTTAATCTATAATTACTTGTTGATTACTGTCCCATTACTTTACTCAATTCCTATTATAAACTATTGGCTAAGGCTTTGGCTAGAAGACTCCTCTCTATGGCTGCAAAAATTATCTACCTAGGTAAAATAGGCTTCCTAAAATATTTCTACATTTTGCATAATCTTCTTATAGCTTGGTAAGGGATGGAGTGGCCTCAAGTGTAGGGGCCCAAGGACCTTTACCTTAAGCTTAATTTTGATAAAGCAAATGATTGATTAGAGTGTCCCTTCATCTTAAACATGCTCTGTTGGCTTGTTTTTAGCAATAGATTCATCAATATGGTAGCTTCCCTATTTATAAATATTTCTACAAGAGTGGTTATCAATATAAAATTATCCAATATAATTTGTATAGAAAGATCAGTTAGGCAAGGATACCCATTGGCTCCTTATCTATTTGTAATTATATCTGATGCCCTTGGTTATATATTAGAATATATAATTAAATAGGGGAGGATAAGGGGTATCTCCCTTTCAAATGACTCCCAACTTATCAACTCTCACTTTGCAAATTATTTTATACTTTTTCATTTGGTAGATCAAAAAAATCTTGCAAACATCCTTGAGACAGTTTACACCTTCTATAGGGCCTCTAATGAAAGAATCCAAGAATCTAAGAATTGTGTTATTCACTTTGGATTCGATGGTAAGCTAGATTGGATACCCACAATGTGTAAATAGGTGCAAAGAGGAGAAATATATAAGTATTTAGGGCTTCATTTTGGTATTGAATTTTCACCCAAATCTATGTGGGATTGGTGTATGGATAAATTTACCAAAAAATTAGACCATTGAAAATATCTGAAAATGTATCAAGCAACTAAAATCTAGATTGATGGAAAAAATTTTGTGCCCTTCCATATTTACTTCTCTTCTCTTTGGATGTTGAACAAGGTTGGGTATGATAAGATGAATAATATGCTTTGGGAGTCTTTCTGGGTAAAAACCTAGCTAAACGAGGCATCCCAATGGTCTCTTGGAGCACTTGTTATAGACATGTTTCATGCGGTGGGCTAGGAACACCCAATATTCAAGTATAGGGCTATGCACTCATGGTTAAATGGATGCAAGGGGTGATCATAGGGAATGATCCATGGAATGTTTTGGTAAGGGGGCATTTGAAAATCCCCTTGGTGGATGGTAAAATTTGGATAAATATATCATACACTAATGTTATTTTTTAAGCCCCTTATTTCTCTATAAAATATTGTAATATTCTTAAAGTGCTTTGGAAATCATAGCAATCGGTGCTTTCCTTCAACATAACTTATGGTGGTTTCCCCTCCTCACCCTTAATGTGTAGCCTCTTGGCATGAGTTTTTGGTTTCCTTCCATGCATCTCTTTAAAAGGGGAATGATTTTAGTAGGTGACATTTGGAAGTTTTCTAAGTTCTCATGGAAAAATTGGAAGTAAATTTAGACAAAATTTGACCTCTAACCTACTAATAAAATAGTGATTATGCAAATTAGGGTTATGCATAGTGGTGAATATTCACAAATTGGGCGAATATTAGGATTTCCAAAATTGAAAATTGGCAAATATGAGGACCCTTGACGTCAACCCATTCACCTAAAATTTTTAGGACCAATGTTTTCTTAGGGTCAATTTGCCACAATATATATCCAAACATAGGCATATTTGTACTCATTGGAAAGCTCTTTTCAATCCTGATCTAATGGTGGTATTTTTATGAAGTTATAAGATGATTTAATAGGTCAAAAGTGGCCCCAAATATGAATTTATATTTTAGGGCTTCAAATACCCCAAATTTTGGTATGAAGATGCTCGATTTGATTTTCTTAGAATTATCCATGATTCACCTTGATTTTGATTAAGATTCACCATTTTTTTACATGTACATTTTGAGTCCAACCCCTTATCCATAACCCTAATGCAAATCCTTTCCACTGCCTCTTAGGCATCCCTACCTTTATCTTCTCTACTAGAAGACAATACCCCTTGGAATCATTAGAAATGGTGTAGAAATCATAACTTTGAGTAGCCAGCCTTTAAGTTTTGGTACCAAGTCCTACTTATCATGAACTGATAATAATTTATAGATATGCTCAATAGGAAATGGAACATAGAGCTTAGTTTAGCCACTGGGGTGGAAACCTTCAAGATGATCAACTATACCCCTATTTAATGATAGTTCTAGATTCTCCTTTGGAATACAATTCTCAAAGACTTGCTACTCATACTAGGTTGAAATAGATGGGCTAAGGACAAGGTGATTACCATTTTTATGGTTTGGAAGAGATAATACATCTATCTCAAAACTATGCTTGTGCCCACTATATTTGGTGTGAAGCGTAATAGTTTCTTTACCCCTTACCACTACCTATGATGAAAGATCAAGCCTTGTTGAGGATCAATTTGATGCCCAAAAAAAAATTACTTCTCTCCATTACCAAGGTAGTTGTCATCTTTCATATATGGAATACTTAGTGAAAATCTATATTTAAAACTAATCAGGAAGATACCTTTAATATCTCAATAGCTAGCATCTTTGTTGTAAAATGCCAATTGTAGGTTGAGTCAACAGTTCACACCCAAAAGGAGAAAACACTATAAGAAAAAATTACAAATCTTAAGAGGTGCATCTATGATACCTCACCTCATAGCTCAGATAAAATGTATAGATTAAAGAACATGGTAGAAGAATTAAGCGAGCAACTTAGCTTGGTTATGCATGATCATGCACACTTGATGATGCATTTGGGTTAAGTGGAATCAAAAGCTAGCAAAACACATTCCAATCCTCACATTAGGATCCCACCACAACATGAGGTGGAACAAGGTCACTTAGACTCTTCTCCTTAGCAAATGATTTTTCAATGTGGTTGCTTCCCTAAAGTTTTTTTATTTTACAGAGTGTAGTAGGCTCTTCTCAATAGATGGTGTATAGGCTACCCATTAGGGAGAGTGACGCAATAGTCTCTAGTCATTCATTTTTATTTTGGCACATCTTTTAAAATTTCTAGCAAAGACATGCTTTTTCATCACCATGACAACCACTAGGGATATCTTAGTTTTTGACATTGGTCACCAAGGGACCACTTGTGTGGTTATTCACTTCTAGTGCTTGTAGTCGAGTGCTCTAAGTGTTCTTATCTTCCTTGGTTCTCCTCTACTTTTTCCCTTCATGGCCTCAAGCTGTAATAGAATAGTGAGGTCATGTGTGTGGTCTCCATTGTGCTTATTTTTGGTGATGGGTGCCCTACGTGGCCTTGTGAATGCATCTGATTATGCTTCATCTCTGCTAGAGGGTAGTCTAGCATGGCTCTAATGGTTATCAGGTGTTTAGGCCTAGAGGTAGGTGCCTAGACCATAGTTCACCTTTACATTGTATTACATCCTTTAAGTTTTTATCTAATATGAATTCAGCAACACTTTCAATTAAAAAAATATATAAATTTTTAAGCTTCAAATAAAAAAATTATTGGTTAAATATATTTTACGTTGCTTATAAATTAAATATTAATTATAGTAAAAATATAAAATAAACATAAAAACTTTTCATTTTGTATAATTTTTAGTTTTAACTTGATTGTAAAACTACTTTTTAGAGAAGTGTCAATATTTATGAAATAACAAAATAAATTACAAAGTAATTGGAGAGCAATGCATGCTTGGGTAAAATTTATTTTATTTTATAACACCCATGCAAAGTATTGTAATAATGAGGATCTATTAGACCTAAACCTATCCACAAAGTCCCTCTTTGATCCTCTTCTTCTCCTAAAAATAGGTCATGTTCCTCCTCTACTCATCCATAGTAATAATTGAGGCTATGGTGTAGATACAAATCATCCTATTTTATCATTAATAACATATTTTATGATCAAATAAGATCCATTCACCCTTCCCCTCTATTCAATTTCATAGTGGTTTCTAAAAGTGAATTGAATCAACACATTACTAAGCATTTATAAAAACAAAATACACGTAAAGCAATGCATATAGCATATGGGGGTGTCTGTGGATACCAAATAATATTACTATCAAATAATAGAATTACACTCTAAAAATGATCAAATGGTTGGTATGATGGGACATTTATACCCAAATACAATTTAAATTTAGGTCAAGGTTAAGTAACCAACCTTTAAAAATAAAATAATAAAATATTACAAAAATACGCTTTTCAAAGTTTACAAAGTCCCAAAGGGATTATATGTATAATACAATGCAAATGTTGGTTGTGGCCTCAAAGTAATCTTTACCACCACATATTCCAACATCCCCCTAAGCCAAATAGGGGACACTAAGAGATTCTTATTTATCATTCACACTTATGAGACACTCTCCCATACTAAGTAGCTACAACATGTGTACAAAAGAAACCTTATGTATGATCTTGGTTAGTATATCCTCTAGATGCTTCAATAAAGGTACAAAAAAATGATGAAGCATCCCACATGCTTGAATCCATCTCACAAAATGCATCCAAATATTAATGTGCTTAGTTTATTGATGAAATACTAGATTGTAAACATTGTCTTCTTTGGATGCAATGACCTATAAAGGTAGAAGCCTGATGTGCCTAGGACACCCATACCTCATGTAGAGCAACATATTAGGAAGAATCATGGGAGAAGAGATCACATGTAGGGAAATTTTTAAGGCTTTTAACCTATACAAAATCCTCTTAAAATTGATCTTGATGCACTGTAAGAGTTTATAAGCTTAGGCTTTCTTTTCTTTGGGGGTTGTAGGGGAAGGAATTGCAATGAAAGTAAAAAATATAGGAAATATAAAGAGACAAGAAAGTAAGCTTACAATGAAATAAACCTAAGCTATGAGGGTGATGCACCATGATTAAGGTTTCCATTATGACTACATGAACAGGATGTAAATGAATATATTCACCACAATATAATAGCTAGAAACTAAACACACTATAGTATGAGCAACCCAGAATTAGAAAAAAACTTAATAGAGTAGGATAGAGTGAAATTTGTCATAAATACCTTTCATATGTTAGAATTATTACAAGCAATGTGGCCTAAAGAGGCTCATTGCTCTTTAGATAGTAGCTCAAGGTAGGAGCCTTGCTCATACAATTGAGGAGTGAAAGGAAGAGCTCTGAAGGATAGATATAAGGCACACAAAAACAACTCCCAATACCTTTATAATGAAAATATTGGAATATTTATAGGCCAAGATGAGGCTTTATTCCCTTTAAAACTCTATGTAGAAGGTACACAAATTCTTCTTAACTATGTAGTCAAAATCCTTCTACAACCATAATTTATGGTTTTGAGGTCTCTATATTTGGGGCCATCAATATTGGAAACTTTTGACCCAGTGGATGAAAAATTGTTGCTACTCTATTGTGGAGGTTGCACCATTAATATATCTCTAGGTTTCCTCTAAAATCTTGTGCTTGTTTATGTAGGGGTATGAACTCCTTGATTAGCATTGGATGGTAGGGTAGGATTTCCTGTGTGATGGGTAGTTGCTACACTAACATGTGGATGATTATGATAGGCCAAACCATAAAAGTCAACTTTGATGGCTAATGGTAGATGTCATATTAAATTACCCTTTGGTATGTATTTTGTAAGTGCGAGCAACTACCATGTGTCCTTGGATGATATGGGATATCCTTTGGTCAATGGTGGTATTTATTTGACTAAGCCCCAATGCTTTCCTTCAATTTTTGATGAACCACCACATGTATAGCCCATGCTACAATGGATTTCCTTTATTCATTTTGTCTTGTTTATCAAAGAAGTAGTGTGAACTACTAGATGGGAAATTTATGGCCTATGGGTCCTTAGTGTGTTTGAGCTATTATAATTAGATTAAATGTGAGCACTGATCGTTGACAAAATATTGAATAGCTAACATAGACTTAGGTGTCGTCCGTATTTCTCTTATTTTCTATCCTTTTGACTAAAGGAGGATGTAACTTTTAACTACCTTCTTCATCACGTCTTTATTTTGAGTAAGGAATTTTCTTGAGTGAAGTAGGGCTATAGTAAAAATTCCCTATAGTATTGATAACTTGTAGGGCTCTTCAACCTACTAAAAAAAGTGAACATAGATTGCTTGCCTTGTCCTTGGGCACCAATTCAAAATTGGAAACTAGAGATAACAAATGCAAACAAAAATAAAGAATGAGTGGGAAAGCTAGTGGAATGAGAGCCTACTCATTTGAGCTCTCACTTCCTTACATTCTTCCTCAAAGGATGATTGTACCTCTTGGAAGTGATGATAGAACTATAGAAGCTAGTTTTGATCTATGTGTGAGAAGTTTATCAATTCATGTATGATTTATTGCACCTACAATAAGAGCTATACCATGGGATTTATAGCTTTCACAACATCTTCAAATTATAGGATATCCAATCACTTCTAGAAGTTTGGCCCCATTTATTTTTTATCCTCTAAATTCTATGTATAATTTTGCTCCAAAAGGAGCTTGTGATCGCCTTTCCAAGGGGAGGGTAGACCCTTTTGGATGAGGGAGTCCACAAGGCCATGCAAGCTAACAATAACCTTGTTCAAGACTTTTTATTGGGCCACACATTCCTAAACTACTTATTCTCTATTGACGGAATTCCATATTTTCCTTAAAATTACCTATCGATTTTGAATGCTAATGGCTAGTAGATATTGCTCACTTATGGTGATGATTCAGGTTTGGATATTTTTTTCTTCAATTGATCTTTTTGATTTAGCCACTAGGGTCTACTACAACTCTTGGCTAATTTCCATATATTTTTGGGATGTCATGTTTCTAAATTTGATGATATGGAATATCTAAACCATGGATCTAGCTATAATATTCTAGTACGTAGTGTAAATATCCATAATTAACCTATAAGTATTTTGGTGTACGACCTTTGAGATCCTCTTATTTTCTTCCTCAAAACCTCTCTTTAAGTTAGGCCTATTTGAGATAAATTTGACCTATGCAACAAAAAACCAATCCATCAATTCATAATTCTTTATTTTATCCTCCTCTAAGAGAGTAGTAGTCTCTTGAGCACTCATGGTTTGATCCATATAATTCTATATCTCTTTAATTTTGAGCTATAATTTGTTGAGGGTATATTTGACCTCCCCGAGTTCCATATCCTTATCTCTCTTCTCCTCTATAGGTTCATTAAATTATACTTGATAATTTGACTCATTTTTTCAACTAGTTTGGTTTTAACCCTAGTATTGATACCTTTTATATAGATGGTTTCAGTGGGCACCTAATAATATTGGGTCTATATTTATCTCTCTATCTTGGATACCTTTCGGTCCATATGGGTGAGGTGAAGAATTCTCTCTTGTAGATCAATCTAGCTTTTGAATCCCTTATCACTGACCTAGTTTTCCTTTTGGATTCCTTCTTCTATGCATATTTAGATAAATTTTGTTGGATTTATTGAAAGTGTAGTGGTATATCTAACATAATGGTGGAGCTAACAACTAGTTATCCTTATGTAGAAGGAGGTGGTAGTTTTAGCTGGAAGAATGGATAATATGGAAGAGGTTGAGGGGTGTAAGGAAAAGACAAGAACTCCCTATTAAAGTGGGATGAAGAATAGCCTTTGGGATAGTGGGAGCAAGAGCTAATGAGTGATGGATTTGGGATCTAAGAGAAAAATCCCCATGTGAATATTTTGTGTAGTAGGAGTTTTTTAAGGGAGTGTAATAATAGAGGTGAGGAAAATATGAGCCTAAATTGGTGGGATCGATGCCAAATTTGGTGAGACATTTACGTTCGATATAGATGAAGGAGGGGAATTGGGTGCCTCTTCAATTGCTTAGATCGTAGTGACTTGAGGCTTTATCTTGGAGGAAACTTTCTTCTTCTTCTTAGTAAGTGGGAAGCTAATGTCATGATATGACTCCTATTTATGCTATACTGAGGCAAACACTTGAGTCTATATATCTCTGATCAAGTGACATTGCTCACGTGCTATGACCTCTATGGTCCATAGAGAGGATTCTTATACTCAAATAATTATCTTGGATGTTGCTTATTCGGTCATCATCACCTAGGTGATTTCTTCTATGAAAATATTCTTATTGTCACTACCTATGTTGATACTTTCATCCTCCATATGCTCCTTGTCTTATTATTTTTCAAAGTCTACATCTTCCTCTATCTACGTAAATACAAGTGTTGTATTTTTTATTCTTTGTCAAAATCCCCAATAGACATTAATATTTTCTATCTTCATTTTTTCTTTTGTCAAAAAATTTAGCTTGGAGGAATTTATCTAGAAGTTTAGGTGTACTTCACCCATAACCATATAGAAGGTCTCATAGGACTTCTTCTTTTATGATGGTGTTGGTGCTCATTCCAATAACTGATTCAAAAAAGGTATGCCATATTTGTCCATGGGATTTATAGGTCAGTCTAGGCTCGTGTATGAACTCTGATGATTTCTTAAATTTAGCAAAACACTCCATGGACATGTTAATAAGGGTCATATTTCCACTCCTATGATACCTTTTGCAATTTGAGATCTTCAATATTTTTCTCTAGAAGCTCGTGGGTCTTTCACTTCATTAGGGTAATTTTTCCATGAGTGAAAGTAATATTGAAAAACTTATCCCACTTTCATACATTGCATCAATGGAGTTATCTGGTGGAGGACCTCCATTACAAATAATCACTGTATTATATGCTTTGGCAACCAGTATGCTCATTTGCAAAAAATATGCATTGTAATGAGAGTTTGATCCTCAATATAGAACCAATTCTTGGGATGCTAACCCCTAAAAAATTTCTTACAATTTGTTGTGATCTACTCAAGATCTTTTCCTTTGAGTGCCATCAACATCAAAACTATGAAGTTTTTCATAAAATTATAATAGGATGAGGAGAACCTCCTCAAGCTCTACATTAGTGAGGAAATGGATAGTTGATGACCCAACTCATCCATGGAATTTATATCCTACCTGGGGTACCTCCTAGGGTTCTAAAACAAAATTAAATAGGATAGGAACATTAAGAACTAAAAAATATGAGTTTCCTAGAACCTAACCAACCCCTCATGGATATTTTCGATGATGTAGCTAATAAAATAGAAGACCACCCTTTATATTCTAGGTGTGTGCCTCATTTGGTATAGGACTCTGACTTGTGCATGGAAAAAATCCTTCTATTTTAGGATAAAGATAAATTCTTGCATACTTGTAACATCCTTAGAACTTTCCTTAAAAAAATTAATGATTAGAGCAAATATCAACTGCTCCTTTCCCCTAACACCACACTCTTCTTGAAGATAAACTAGTTTATCCAAGATGGAATTATAAAAATCAATACAACTTGTAGAATTGACTATGGTCCTACATGTCTCCACCATAAATATCTTTTAAATAAAGTGGGCATGAATGACAAATTTAATGCTCTTATTGAGATCCCAAACTTCTTGACTAATAGGGTTGTATAGTTTGGAAAAGGCAACAACTATCTCAAAGCAAATTTGCATCTTAGGCACCATGTACTGAGCCAGTGTGCTACTACTAATTTAGGACTTTAAGCCCTTGTTAGGGTTTTTCTTGAAATGCTCTAGCACCCCATAATTAAAGCTCTTGGTAATCCTTGATAGTGTGGGATATGCTACCTTGTCCACCATGTACTTTAGAAATTTAGGTCCAATGGATTAAGGGAATGGGATAGTAATATCCTCGATAGAGGTGGACAAGGAGCTATTTTATGGGATGAGAATATATCATGTTCTAGGTGGAGGGATTTGGGTGTTGCTTCTTCTTGCTTCCATTGCTTCCTGAACACTCTTGTGCAACCAAGATCTTGTTAACTTATGATCTAATTTTTCTTTACTACTTTGAACTTTGGGGACCTTCTATAAATTATGATCATAAAAATAGTTTTAAAGGATGGTGTTTCCTTTTTATAGATATTTCCTCATGGAATTAGCACATGTATTGGCTTTAGTTTCTCTATGCATGCAAAATATTCTTTTTTGAGGGAGAGGTAGTAGAAATCATTTTTTGCTGCTTTAAATTTGGTCTATTTTATATTTTTGAAATGATTACCTTATATTTTAGTCATAAACTCTTTGATATATGAAATTGACCATCTCATTTTCCATGAATGCACAATATGGATGCTGACACCCGATAGATATGATACTCAAACTAATACACCATACATATTACTTCAGTGAGGAACAAACAATGTTTTACCAATATAGCTCAATTCAAATCCAACCAATGGTATATTAGGTATGAGAATAATTAGTGCCTTGGTAAAGTATTTCACTTTGAAATGATTCTAGGCCTTTATTAAATTCAATTGGGGGGTTTCATATTACTATGAAAATTCTTATTCATTAGATTGACATACCTATTGTTTAGATTTATTCCCATTGCTATTTGGTTCAGTATGTGCTTTTTGGGTGCCAATCATCATGGCTTACAAGGAACTACCTTGTAGTAGATGTTTGGGCATACATCTCTAGGATTGGATTAAGTACCTAAATTTTGATTGTTGGCGTTGAGCCATGTTCCACCATCAATTTTAGCTACTTTTGGGATTTCTCCCAAAATTAGGTGGTTTTACATATAGTGATTGATGATCTTTGATCTAATGGCAGCCTCTAATTTACCTTCATTCTATTTTTTCTCTTGCCCTTAGGTTTTTATGAATTTTCCACATGTATGGTTCACAAACACCTCCTAGCATTCGTGTATCTCATTCATATTTTGATCAAATAGTTGACATTGCTTCTATGAAGGATTTCTCTTCATCAAGACTATTTCTCGAAAACTAAGGGAAATATCTCCTTGGAAATATGCATCCTCTTGATTGGATGGATAAAGGAGCCATATTGAGTTTGGATTTCTATGTCAAACAACCCACTGTGCTTTGAAAATACCTTTTGATTCAAAAGAAATTTCCTTCTCTGTGTGTGTGTGTGTGTGTTTGTGTGTGTGTGTATATTTATAATATGTACATTGTGCATGAGGTGATGGGTCATCCCATCCTAGTTGGACAAAATATTGTATTTAAATATGATCCCCATGTCTTGGATTTCCATTGCTCTAGCTAGCTGTTGGGAATGTATGGATGCATTTCATCCCTATATAAATTTAATTTTGTAGCTTCTCTTCAGCTATGTAGGCTTTCTCCTCTCCATTCCTCATAGAGGGGACTTGCTCTATGTGGTGCATGTGTAGGGTTTCCAATGGTATCTTTAATTTCACACCATACCTAGTTTAGAGTAACATATACATCTACTTTACTAACAATTATCCCTTGGTTTCGGAAATGAAATCTCTCAAAATACATAATTCCAATGTTGCTGATAGATCAATCATCACTATGTATTGGTGCACCATTAGGTCAAGGAAATATTTGAGGGCTAGAGGAGGATATCATACTAATATGAAGACTAGCATTGGAGTTTATTATAAATAAACTAATCTATTTCTAGCATGCTTGCATGTTAAGCCAAGCACTTATGCTAACCTTTTAGGCATGAATGATGTGCTTGATATTGAGTCCATAGGTAGTTGTGTATCTACTTATTTCTATAGATCAAGTTTGGGTAGAGTGGAATAGGCTTGGGTTGGCTAGACTCTAAGCTAAAGGCTTATAGCATGATGTGTGCCCCTTGTTAGTTTTTGGTGAGTATATGATATAGGAAATGCAACCACATATGCAAGATAAGAAAGCTATGGTATCTATATGACAATGTCACTATAATATGTAGGAAAAGAAAGATATTAACTTCAATAATAACTCAAAAATATACCATTAATGAAAGCTCATAAAAATAGTACAATGCAGTATAATGGAGGACATGAACA
The DNA here is from genome assembly GCA_028583015.1 of Wollemia nobilis. Taxonomy (NCBI): domain Eukaryota; kingdom Viridiplantae; phylum Streptophyta; class Pinopsida; order Araucariales; family Araucariaceae; genus Wollemia; species Wollemia nobilis. The sequence goes on along the minus strand of JAQPPZ010010078.1, from coordinate 621,195 downwards.
CTCCATAAACTATTTTTAAAGGAACTACATTGTACTCCTCTACCAATCTATACTATGCACTCTCTATATTCTCTCCTCTAGATTTCACTCACTATAAGACTTTTATATAGGAATATAAGTTCCTTGACCCTCACTCTACCTTTAAATCTATCCTATCACTCATGTACATGGGGACTACATGCACATTTAAATCATTGCACATTCTAACACTTGTGCATTTATTACATGCTTGAAGTAACTACTTAAATTTACTCTAAAGTAAACTCCTACTCTAGTAATGTACCCAAGGTGGTACATTAGCATGTACCCAATAATGTAATATACTCTAACACACCCCTGTATTATATTATTTGGGTATTGAATACTTTAGTATTCAATATGGATCTTCATCTTGGTTCTAGAATTTGAGCTCTTCTCTCTTGCTTCCTTCATTGTCTTCTTTGTCTGAATTTTGATGAGTATCTTGTTCTGGTTCTTCTTCTTCTTATTTAGTTTGTAGATGGCCAAGTAGTGCATAGTTTTTTATCCTCTAATTATTTTAATTTTGAATATTCTATTTATTCTTCTACTTTTGTGATATATAGGTTCTTCATTCTCACCAATTTTTTCCTTAGAAGATGCATTAGTATTGTTTTGATATATAAAATATCTTGTGAAGTTTCAATAGAATACAAAGCATATATATTTCTATCGATTGATCCAGTAGCTTCAATCTTATTTTGATTTATAATGTGGTACATATTAACTCCATTTATGTGTCTAAAATCAATTATCCTTTTGCTCTCTACTATCTTTGCTACTAAAATAAGATTAGATGATAATCCAAGAACATACATTACCTTATATAGTAGAAAAATTGGAAATTATTTACTAGGTGTTACACACCCATATCCATGTAAGTGATAGAATTTTCCATCTGCAATTGTTAGTGACTTCAAGACAATCAAACCATTTTAAATTTCTTGTCATGTGATGACTTGCACAAGAATAAATATACCAAATTTCCTTTTCATTTTGACCTATGAATTTGTTTGAGTTTGAAGTGATTTTGCATCTTTGATATGGTATATTGGATGGATTCTGGTCTTGAGTCCTCTTGTAGTGTGCATTGTGATGAAATGTCCCTCTTGTTATTTTTTCCATTATAGTATATGATAGGATTCTTTTGGCTCTTTAGTATTTTTGCGAATACTCTTGATAGAACCTTTTCATGTAGTCTACCTTATGACTCCCCAGTTTAGAGTATGTAAACTACTTTGATAAAACCTGTCTAAGACTTAGGTTTTGTAGGATCATTATGTATCCCTAGTGATTAGAATATATTCTAATCTTGATAAAGTGCTTAGCTACTATTAGTTCACCTTTTGAGTTGATTTTGTAATGTTTTAGAAATGATAATAATCAACTCCTATTTCACCTTATTTATCCTATTGAAGTATTCACTTTTCAATTTAATGGAGTTCTCTATGGTTGGATTCCTTTTATCTCTTTAATGTGACTATGAGACAAGCATAAGAAATAAAGTCCAAATATTTTAAAGTAAACAATAATTTTACTTTTCTATCCTTAAATTTCCAATGGTTCAATTTTCTAAATTTCAATTAATTCAAGTTTGATGTAGCTCTCCTTATATCTCCATAATTTGGAATTTTAGAAATTGATAATATTTGCAATAATAATTTGTTCCAAGTAGAATTCCTTATACCTCCTATGATATTAATTGCAAATATTAATATACTTGTATTTCAACTTATGTGATTTGAAATACTATTAAGAACATAAAATCTTATTTGCTTTATGGTTTACTGAGGTTAATTTTGCATCTATCTTCAATGAAAATGATAATAACTTTAACATTATATACTATTCCTTATCAATCCTTATGAAATAAAATAATTAAACTATATGATATAATACCTTTTATAAGGTTGAGAGTGTGAGGTTGATTGATGTTATTTTGACTTCAATATCCTTAATGGGTGTTGTATCTTCTTGCTGGTTAATGACAATGATCTTGTTGGACATCCTTTATGATGGTATTACTTCCCTCTATTGTTGCTTGACTTCTTTACATTCAATGCTAGCTTAGGATGCACTTCCCTCTCTATTGTTGCTTGACTTCTCAATTTGCTCTCTTACTACATGCTCCTGATTTTTCTCTAACATGCCTTGATTTCTCTCTGCAATCATGCCTTGATTTCTCTCACTCTATTCATGCACTCCTCTTCAATATTGGGTGCTTTAATAGACCCTTTGATCCTTCTTGATGTTATGGCCAAGTGGTGAAAATATTATTCAGGTGGCTACTAGAATTTATGATCTTGGTGAGCATTATATTAGGTGTCTCCAACACTCATGTACTAATTGAATAGTGAGCAATTATGATTATTCCTTTCAACACTTAAAGATAAGTATTATTCCAATTTTGAATGTCTCCTTCCTATGTAGGCATTAGAATGTATGTATGGGCACCTTGTTTGAATGTGCCAAGTGGCACAAGATGTCTTGGCTATAATTTGCAAGTGGACATTTACTCTTATGCATGTAATGCTCCTCCAATGTCTCTTTTGTCTTGTATATTTATTTCCAGCAAATGCCCTTTGTATCTTGTTCTTCAATGCTTTCTTTCCAAGCAACCAACGATGCTATCAGGTTGAATCCAACTATGACAATTTTAGGATGCTGCTATAAAGGTTCTATGGAAATCCAATGGTGTATTTGGTGCTTCAAATATTTCTATGCTCAGTTGATGGTTCATCCAAGATAAGGCTTGGGTATAGAACCTTTGATCTCACCTTGCAACTTGCTTATTTCTACTTGTAATGTGTTGTCCTTTCACTATCCTTTTTACATTTATATGCATTGATAGATAGCATTATTACATAGGATTGTTGATGTTGCAGGTTTCTTGTTATGTAGGTGTTGAGTTGGTGTCTTGTTACACCTTGGTGAAGTGGGTATCAAGCCCTTTGGACTAGCTCTACTCTTAAGCACATGGACTATGCTTTCCTTTCACTAATAGTGGTCACTTTTAGATAAGACAATGGGCTATGTAATGTGTCCTTGAGATACTTAAATTATTGTCTTCTTTTGGTGTAACATACAAGATAAATAAGGTGCTTGTAAACAACCTGTAATAGCCTGTAATGTGCTACTTTATTTCATCTAAAATATTAGACTCTTCTACTCTTATTTTGTAGTTTATTTTTTTTTTGGTTTTAGATAGCGGTTTTCTTCTCCACTCCTTGGAGTTGTATCAACCTTTTAGTGGCTTTACTATGCCACAATAAGCTACAAATTTTCTACACTGAATAATGTCTTTAGAAAATTTGATATTATGCTAATTTGTGCACTTTGGTATTTCACCTTAACTTACAAACCAATGCACTTAATGATATTCTAAGAGTAACTAGTATAGTGCACTAATAATATCACCTTATTGCTCCTTCAAAGTAACTTGTAAGATGCACTAATAGTAACTCTTTATGAACTCTACAACTTTCACTTAATAGTAATGTCTTCTTCACTCTAGTAGATAATAGGAAGAGGATATTTTTATTTCTATATATATATATATATATATATATATATATATATATATATATATATATATATATATAATATCCTATTTTAATGTGCAGGTATTAACCTTAAAAGAAACTATCTTCTACACTCCCTTTGAAGACTTTAATATGCAACCTTCTCCTTGCAACTTTAACTCTGATATGGTGCTTAATGAAACTTAATAATGAACTAAGTAACTTAATGTTCAGTGATGAACCTATTGTTGGGAAAAACATTGGTTAGTTTTCTACAGTTCAATTAATTACCTCCATTTAATTGTCAACCCGAGGTAGCTCGTAGACTTGTGAGCATCACACACAATATATGCCTGTAGTGCGAGGAATGAGTCCCTCTATGCCTATTGGTTTGGGGGGTGTTTGATGTTCATTGAAGTTTTGATTCTAAATTCCAAACCAATAATCTATCCTACGTCTATGAAAACAGGACTAAATGCATACAAAAATTAAAATGGTACTTTGCTGGAAATGACAAAAAATAGGAAAAATAATAGGGAAATAAATAATCTAAAAAAAATAGTAAATAAATTAACTACAGAAAGCAAGGTAAAAGGGGGAGGAGTACTGTTTAGAGTGGGCCCAAGCTCCAGCAGTCTTCCACCCGATCAATTCATTCACCGGATGCTAGTTTGAGATTAATAAAAACACTCAAATGAATATATTGCAGCTTCAAAAAATTACAGAATAATTCTCACGTCCAGGATATCTTTATCAGGGGTGGCCTGCATATTTATAAGATATGCAACCATGCCCTGTTACATTTGAGAGCAAATAAATTCCTGATTTTTTGGTTACAACAAATACATAGAAATAATGGAGATAAAGCAAATATATTTAATTTTAGACTGATTTAACGTATTCTATTTTTATCAAAATAGAATACGTTTAATATTATGCTTTATCTATTTACATTGTTGTTTACGTATTGCTAAAAAATAGATAACACATGGTCTTTGATATTGTCCTTCATCTTCATCTTTGCTGAAATATCATCCGCATCCATCGCTGAAATATTTGTTCTATTCTACCGACAATAGGAGTCACGCTATAATTTTACGTCAACGGAAGTCGGGCTATAATTTTGCATCAATGGGAAGTAGGTGCCTAATGGGAAGCAAGCACCTATGGGAAGTAGGCGCCTAATGGGAAGAAAAAACCTATGGGAAGTAGGTGCCTAATGGGACGCCTAGGAAGCAAGCACCTAACGAGAAGTAGGCGCCCGTCAGTTAAGCGCCAAACAGAAGTCGGGCGCTTCAAAGGGAATCGGGCGCCTGACTTAGCGCTTCATACTGGTGTACTGTAGATGTTTTACCTTCATCAAATTGAAAGTGCCAAGTCCAAGTGGGACCTTGACGTAAACATGCTAAAATACCATAAAAACCACTAAATCTGCACACAATTCACTTAAAAACAAATATTAGATAATATACATAATTTACTATTAAATATATATAAAACTTTCATAAAACATACATTCTATAATAATAATGTCGCATAATATGTTAGAAATCCATGTATAAATATGAGCATTTTTTGTGCTCATCATCCCCCCATGCTTAAAAGAGTGGCACGTCCTCGTGACACCCCCCATGCTTAAAGAGTGGCATGCCCTTGTGACACTCGGTGCTTATAATTTCCATTTTTAGCAATGGTTGTCCAATAGGCTCTATTTTTCTTTCTCCTCTTTCTGGCTGTGGCAGCTCATTCTTTTTCAGCAAATGACTTGTGGATTTCCCCCATGGTAAATCTCTGTGTTTTTTCCACTTTCTGATTTTTTTTTAATCCGACAACTCTGTTATTCTGCACATATTCTTGCTAACTTATAGTTTTTCTGAACCAACTACATCCATGAACGCAGGCAATCATTTACCATAATTAGAAATAATTAAAGTTATCTGTGCAAGATATCTTTAAAGCATGTGCCGGATTTTAAGTGGATGATGACCATGAGTGTTCTCCCAACAAAATATTTGCATGTGGATAAAATACCAAATGGGGCTAAATGGTTGGATGAACAATTTAATGAGGATCATGCCGGCACTATTTTATAGAAATATATTTCTATGAAAACTATATATATACAAAACAAAAAATTAAGTACACACTTATATTATGTTTTGTGCATGTATAATGCGCAAACGTTCGTGGTGCACTTGTATTGGCTGTTTGATGATGACCATGTGTACCGGAACAAAGAACAACATGCTTATTTCCCATGTGGAAAATTTTTCTCCATATGACTGGTTCTTGATTACTGCAATTTATTCATTTGAGGTTTCTTGCACAAATTCAAGAAAATATTAGAAAAAAACATGTCTTCATGGGATGACACACATCCCTTCCTCGAAAGTTGTTCATTGATGACCTTGGAACGTGCATAAATCTCTAATGGAAAAATTAAGATAATTTTATCCATGAGAGGTTTTGACTTTATGCACGTGGATGAGTTGTTGACGTGGCACGAGCCACTTCCCAATGCTGAAGATTATTCATACAAGGCACAAACATCCATTAGAATATAAAGCAGGTACCTTCTTATATGGGAATCAAGCACCTTCTTTTAATTCATGGAACACAGGTGCTTGCTAAAATAGGACGCAGGCGCCTTTTGCTTGCAATCGAGCACCAAACTTAACAATGGAAATCAGGTGCTTCTTGCTTGCAATTGGGTGCCTTACGTAAAGCAAACTTTATACAAACTATTTTTTTTTAATATGTTCAGAAGATTTGGTGTCGGTTTCTCAAAAAATGGAAGTCGGGTGCCCTCCTAGAGAAACTAGGAATCAGGCGTCGGTCTACCAAAATACGGGATGCAAGTGCCATCTCCTTAACATATTGGGAGTCAAGTGCCTTGTACCGTGTAACGGGAGTCAGGTGCCTTCTATCATAAAATGGGAATCAAGTGCCTTTCCCATCAGAAAATGGAAAACATGCACTTCTCTTTATTCAACGGGTGCTGACTTTTCCTCGTATATGCATTGTCAGGTTGATCAGGCCCTTCAATGCTTCTGCTTGAAGAACAAGAACAAAATCAACATCCGCCCCTAAACCAATAGTTGAGTGTTTTATTATCCATAAAGACCAATCCAAACACTCTTGTGCAGATTCAGGTTTAGTATTCCCCTTCTGAGGGATGAGCTACTCCTACTCCTAGAAAGCTAGAAATGCGCAGGTTCATGGATCTTGTGCCCGTTAGGCCTAGGTTTCCCAAGCTGCCTAAGGATTGCACTCAAGGCATCGTTCCTGCAAAATAAAACTTTAAAGTAGTAAAATGTAAGCTCATGGAGTCTATGCCTGATAGGCCTAGGTTTCCCAAGCTGCCTATAGATTGCATTCAGAGTATGATACCTACAAAATAAAAACACAAATAAAATAAAATTTATGTTAAGCAAAATAGGTCCATGTCATCTTTCTTTTTTATGATGAATACGTGAACATTCGTCAAATGGCTGGTATGGATTTAAAAATATGGAGTCTCCCCCATGCTTGTGTTTGATTCAATCTCACAAATGTGAGGTGCATGGCAAGGCTTGTAAATGGAGCCCATTGATTGTTACTCATATTGTTTCATCGTGTGCTGTTATGGACTCCCTATAAAAACCCCTCACTTTGTGAAATCTTCATAGCCAATTTTTTTTTCACATTTTTTTTTATGAGCAGAGATGTGTTGCTCAACAGAGTTCTGTGAACCATCTGAGCTCATATTTTGTCCACCACAGTTGGTGCTGCCATGGTCGAGTGTTGCACATCTGCCCGTGGTGCCAAACCGTATGCAACATATGTGTTTTATTGAGCGTCTAGTAGTAGATCCCATAAAAACTCTAAAGTTAAGCATTATGGCATGGAGTAGAACTGGGATGGGTGACCACCTAGGAAGTCCCATGGACTGTGCCTTTTTTTTTTTTGGAAAATAGAATGGAGCGACACATGTTGGTAGGTCGGATTGCCTTGGATGCCTACGATCTGCACTGAGCCTCTTGCTGTCTGCAAAACATAACAAAATAAAAATAAAAACCTAAACTAATGGCGTTAAAGAAAACTCTAATTAATTTTTTTAATTGAACGTTGTAATAGCGTTCATCGTGTTGTGGGTGATAACATTGAAGGTGGGGTCTCCCCCATGCTTGCAATCGAGCAAGCCTCTGGAATTTGGGGCTTGTGATAAGATCTTAATTTGTGTCTAAAATTTGATACAATTAAGACTTCATTTGTCCCATCCCCTTCTTTATCCAGTTTTATGATATATTGTAGCATGGGAAGAGAATCTTCCTGGATGACCTCAAAACTAGATTCGTCCAACTCATTGGCAGATTGTGCAGGCAGGTGGATGACTATTGTTTTTACAATTTTTTCATTAACTATCATTTTTCTTGTTCTGCATCTAATATCAGCATTAAATTTTACCAAAGTGTTGGGAAATGTTAAACTTAAAATTTTTATCATTTATTCTAGTCTCTTGAGGCATACCTCCCTAATGGCTTTAGTGTAAATAGGCACATCCTTGATAGTTTGAGGAATGATATCAGTAAGATTTCTCAACTGTTTCATAATATCAAACTTAGGTGGTGTCATTTCTCTGGTTTTCCATAACCTTTCGGGATACGATGGAAGTCCTTCATTACTTGATTGTTCAACAACATGATTTATTTCTACACTATTATGGCACATTGGGTTTATTCTCGTAACTCCTTGATCAGCTAGTGAATTTAAATAGTTGCTATTGGGATTCGACTCTGGTGGTGCCAACAACTGTTTTGGCCTGGTAGAAGGTGAAACTAGTAAGCTGGGATTTTTTGATAGTTGTGTCTGTGGAGGTAGATCCACGAAGTAAGTTTCTACTTCTTCTGGATTTTATTTTATTATTTTTGGACACAACCTGGTCTGATGATCCAGGTGATAGTTTCCATAAACTTCTACTGTATTCTTCGGATATTTATTTTTTTCATGATTTTCTCTACACCTTGAACAAAAAAAGGCAGACATTGCTTCAGATTCTTGCTTCTTCTTCGGGAATGTGTCTGACTGTAAAGCAAGAGATAAAATTTCACTCTTCACACCATTAAACAATGTTCCTATTTCTATTTTAATTGTGGAGGCTATTCCTCGTATTGGCAGTTTTTCCTTTTTGCTGGAATACTTCTAAAATAATTGTTGAATTTTCCCCATCCTAGTCACTAAAATATTTCGTATAATGATTTTTTGTGATAAGATGACTCAAATGGATGGGATTTTCTCTTTAATAAATATTTCCAGAATATTCTAAGCTTGAGGTGTTTTCTATTTTTTCAATAAATGATCCGTTGGATTTTTTTAGGCTCTTGGTGGACTCATGCTTCGCAGGTAGATGATCTACAGGCAAGGAAATATGAAATTAATTTTCAAACTAACTGACCTATGGATCATACACTACAGTTGTGACACTCCCCGACAACGGTGCCAAAATGTTGGGCAAAATATTGGTTAGTTTTCTACAGTTCAATTAATTACCTCCATTTAATTGTCAACTCGGGGTAGCTCGTAGACTTGTGAGCATCACGCACAGTATATGCTTGTAGTGCGAGGAATGAGTCCCTCTATGCCTATTGGTTTGGGGGGTGTTTGATGTTCATTGAAGTTTTGATTCTAAATTCCAAACCAATAATCTATCCTACATCTATGAAAATATGATTGAATGCATACAAAAATTAAAATGGTACTTTGTTGGAAATGATAGAAAATAGGAAAAATAATAGGGAAATAAATAATCTAAAAAAAATAGTAAATAAATTAACTACAGAAAGCAAGGTAAAAGGGGAGGAGTATTGTTTAGAGTGGGCCCAAGCTCCAATAGTCTTCCGCCTAATCAATTCATTCACCGGACGCTAGTTTGAGATTAATAAAAACACTCAAATGAATATATTGTAGTTTCAAAAATTTACAGAATAATTCTCATGTCCAGGATATCTTTATCAGGGGTGGCCTGCATATTTATAAGATATGCAGCCATGCCTTGTTACATTTGAGAGCAAATCAATTCCTGATTTTTTGGTTACAACAAATACGTATAAATAATGGAGATAAAGCAAATATATTTAATTTTAGACTGATTTAACGTATTCTATTTTTATCAGAACATAATACATTTAATATTATGCTTTATCTATTTACATTGTTGTTTACGTATTGCTGAAAAATAGATAACACATGGTCTTTGATATTGTCCTTCATCTTCATCTTTGCTGAAATATCATCCGCATCCATCGTTGAAATATCTGTTCTATTCTGTCGACAATAGGAGTCGCGTTGTAATTTTACGTCAACGAGAGTCGGGTGTAATTCTATGTCAATGGGAAGTAGTCACCTAATGGGATGTAGGAACCTATGAGAAGTAGGCACCTATAGGAAGCAGGCGCCCATAAGTTAAGCATCAAACGAAGTCAGGTGCTTCAAAGGGAATTGGGCGCCTGACTTAGTGCTTCATACTGGTGTACTGCAGATGTTTTGCCTTCATCAAATTGAAAGTGCCAGGTCCGAGTGGGACCTTGATGTAAACATGCTAAAATACCGTAAAAACCACTAAATCTGCACACAATTCACTTAAAAACAAATATTAGATAATATACATAATTTACTATTAAATATATATAAAAATTTCATAAAACATACATTCTATAATAATAATGCCGCATAATATGTTAGAAATCCATGTATAAATATGAGCATTTTTTGTGCTCATCACCTATTGCACCAAAGTTACTTACCTTAATGAAATTTTTAGATGAAGGATTGTAAGGTTATTAGATTCACCTTATTGTTTTCTTTTACTAGATGAACTTGCAACTCTTATTGGCTATCCAAAACAACTCTCTATCTCACCTATTTGCATCTTTGTACCTCATCTAACTTGTTGCTTGAATTTGTAGGTTGGTGGCTTCAATTCTCCTTCAGGATGTATCCTATAAATATGAAACTTAGCAGCTATTGATTCTGCCCAAGTTCCTATTTTCGTGTTATCCTCAAATAAAAAAAATTTAGATTGCAAAGCAGTCAATCTCTCCACTAAAATGTTGTCCTTGAATCTCAAAAATTTGGTAGGGAACTCCAAATAATAGTTGAGATTTTACTTCAAGAACCCTTTAGTTTTCTATTGTAGAAACCAACAAATCTCCTTTCTTCGAATGAGCCTTCTAGCCTTCAAAGGCAATCTTTAAACCTCTCAGGTTTGGTAATAATGTCTAGATCCTTTCTCCTTCAACCTCCTCATCAAATTTTAACTTCAATCTAGATCTTATTCTGAAGAATTTGAAAGTCTTGAGGTCCTCACTAATCTCCTCCAAAATTTGGTAAGATTCTTGCCAAATCCTTCTCCTTTGGGCTTGTTGTCATATGGTTAAAATTTTCCCAAGTTCTTAATTTATTAGGAACTTCTCCTTGGTGGTAGATTTCTCCAATGAGTTCTCCTAGGAACTCCTTCAATGGCCTTCTTTGAATCTCCTTCAGTGAGGTCCTCCAAGCCTTATCCTTATTTTTTCTTATGACCTCTTCTAGGGTCTTCACTATTACAACTCTTTGGTCTTCTTAATGAGACCTTTTATTGAACCTTCTCCTGTGGAATTTTGGCAATGAGATATCCCTCCCAGATCTCTAAAATCTACTGATTTAGGAATAGAAAATTTTCTAGTCCTTCTCTATCTCTTCCAAAACTAGAAGTTTTTAAATGGGACATCTTGTAGGTCTCTTCAACTTCAAAAGCTGATTTATTCTACTCCTTCAAGGTGAATCCTTAAATATTGAATGGAAATCACCAATATATTATCTTCACTGAGAATCATCTCCTTGAGTCTCTTCAATCTACTATTTGTAGTCTTCAATGAAGATCACCAACCTTCAATATTCTGATGGACTCTTCTCTGGAGTCTTTTAAATATGCTACTTGTAGTCTTAAATGGAGATCATCAATATCCAAACTTCTTCTATAATATTCTTTAAAGTATCTTCCTAAAATCTGCAATAAGGCTCCTATGGACTTTTCTTCTTTTGCACTATGCAGGTCTGCACTCTCTAACCATGGAATTTTTTCTTTAGGCCTCCAAATATTCATTCTTCCATTTGTTGCTTCTAGTGTTGGATTGATTCTAAAGAAGATATTCTTCCTAGATATTTTGTAGGAAGCTTCCCAAATTTATTTGAATCTCCTTATTCCTGCAACAAAGTATTAGGACTGCAATGGAAGAAATTCTAAATCTAGAGATAATCAATCTTCACTAGTTGATTTTTCAATCTAGTGGAATCAATGTTAATTTCTAGTCTAGTCTTCACGAGTTTTTATGCAACCTTGTGGAAATATTCTATCCAAATGCAATATCAAAAATTCTAAAAATGATATTTTTGGATTCCTCTCAATCTCACTTGTGGTTCTCCCTATTTCCTATTGATATACCATGTGATCTGATACCACTGTTAGTTTTTGATGAGTATATGATATAGGAAATGCAACCACAAGATGCAAGATAAGTAAGATATGATATTTATACAATAATGACACTAATATGCAAGACAAAAATATAAGAACTTCTGCAATAACTCAAAAAAATACCATTAATGAAGGCTCATAAAAATTGTACAATGCAGTATAATGGAGGATATGAACACTCCATGAACTATTTTTAAATGAACTACATTATACCCCTCTACTAATCTATACTATGCACTCTTAATATTCTCTCCTCTAGATTTCACTCACTATAAGGTCTTTATATAGGAATATAAGTTCCTTGGTCCTCACTCTACCTTTGAATCTATCCTATGACTCATGTACATGTGGACTACAAGCACATTTACATCATTGCACATTCTAACACATGCATTTATTGCGTGCTTGAAGTAACTACTTAACTTTACTATAAAGTAAACTTCTACTCTAGTAATGTACCCAAGGTGGTGCATTAGCATGTATCCAATAATGTAATATACTCTAAAACCCATTGTATGCCCAACCCTTTCTGCTTCAAGAGTTCATATTAAAAATTATTCATCTGCTCTAAAATCAAGAGGATGTCTCAAAGAGGAATGGCTATGGTAGACTTTTTGAAGTGCTATAGCATATTGAATGGTTTAATGGAAGAATACTTCGGAATGATATTCAATGATGTGGGAGGTCTAAACCTTTTTTCTATTCAATGGGGCCTTAGAGGATTTGCATCAGGTTACCTTAGTGTACAATCCTAAAAAGCATACACCCCTAATCTAGTAACAATTGAATCACATAAAGAAGCATACAATAATTGAAAAATTGAATTAAACCATAAAGAAGGGTTTCTTTTATTAAATTTCCATCAATTCAATATTACAAATCCATCCCTCTTAGGGATACCCAATGTGATACAATATTACAATAATAGGAAAACCCCTTGCAAGGGTAGGTGTAATCCATAGGCCTTTTAGAATGACACGAGATGCTCTAAGGTGTCGATGACCTTCTTCTCCATGCTTAGAGGCATTTGTTGTATTGAATGGCATGACCCTGTTAATCCTGCATTCAAGAAACAACAAGAACTTGTTAAAAGCAAAGATAGCCTCTCTTGATGAGGCCTTTAAAGGGTATTAACATAAAAATATTTCATGACTAATAATAATCAAGAAAATGCAAGAAAGATGCTAAAACTATGCAAAACATGAAAAATATTGTCAAAAAACCTATAAGCTAAATCACATCTAACTATCTAGTGGTCTAATTACAAGATTTAAAGGATGGAGGAATGAAAAAGATTCATTAAAGTGTTAATTACTATAATGAACAACATTTATCAAACATTCTAAATATACCGGTCAGAATCTCTAAATTGCTAATTGAACCACTAATAAGGCTAATATAACCTAGCTAAATAATATACAAAAGGAAAAACAAGGGAATCTACCCTAACTTGCTCATCGCAGGTTTGATGCGTGGGTGGCACTATTCACTCCGGCCGAAAGCCATGGTGGAGCTCTCAATAGGTTTGCCCTCCAAATCAAGGATTTCTCTCTGATCCACCATAACAAATTGATGTCCAAGGATTGCCTTTATGTCCTCTGATAGGTTTGGTAGTTGAATTGATCTGATGGTGCATGAATTGCACGAATTGATGTTTCTTGGCTCTCCTAGGCTCCTAGGGCTTCCATGGCAATTTGATCTCCAATTGGGTAGCAAAAGTATCCCTCTCAATGCATGTAGTTGGCTATGCAATTCGATAGGGCTTCGCTACTCAATTGATAAATGTTTCTCCAGAATTATCCCCAATTCGGAGGGGGATCTTATAGCATTGGCCTAGGGCTAGGGATGGCTTCCTCATGAAGCCAAGATCAAGATTGGGTGGTTGAGCTTGTTGAACGGAAGAATCCAGAACCTTCCTCGATCAAACCGCTCCAATCTGCAACCAATTGGATGTTGCAACCAACTTTGGTTTGGATGAAGGCCATTAGATTCTGAGTTCTAACTACGGATGACATGCGTGGTGAGCACTGCTAACCACGGGTGTTAGCAATGGCTAGAACTAACTAGGCAAAGGTGCCCAATTGAGTGGTAAAAACCACTACTATACCTTGGATCTATCCAAAGGTCTTCCATATGGTCTTCTAGCATGTCCCATATGAGTAGTCACCTCGACATGACACGTTTTAGGTGTCTACAAATACCCCTTTTGAGATGCGTTGTGAGATTGAACAACGTTGAGAAAAAATAGACCTCCTAAAATGATGTCGTAGGTTGGATGATGATCATTGATATGATCAACATTAGATGCCCCGAGTCCAACAAAAGGATGCACATCCTCGAATAATTGCTTCTAACTGGATGGAAGGATTAAATTTGAAAAAAGTTTGCACTCGTCATCAGACATTTGGATAGCATCAATGCCAAGTAGACTTTCATGCCTGTCAATTTGAAAGGAAGAGAGTTACAAACTAACTATCATATTTGTTATTTTCCCCAAGCAAATGGGTAAGCTTATGATAGTCTTTAGCAATGATTCGCAAGGACGAATGCAATTTTGACAAGATCAAGGGATCTACTATTGAATTTTATTATGATTTGATATTATGACTACCCCCTCAAGTGATGAGTCGATGAGGGTAATGACAATTAAATGAAGCAATGAGGTCGCTTGACCACTATGAATGATCTTTGCACAAATTAAGATTTAGCATTTGAATACTTGGCAAGGCCTAATCAGCTATGATTACATCGTTTAGAGTAATTGCATATTCCTATCTCGTGGAGTGGTCCAGCCACGAAGGCCTTCTTAGGGAATCAAAATGATAGCAATGTCCATTAGGCTTGTAGTGAATCATAATATCGATGATATGCTGAAAAGTGTCATAGGAGAATTATGATGAATATCTCATTCTCGTGGAGTAGTCCAATTGTGTAGGCCTTCTTAGGGATTGAAATGAAATCATAGCAATTCTACGATGAAGAATTTACCCCAAATGTCCTTATGGTAATTTACTCATCTTTTCGGATTGCATGGATCACAAGTCACTACAACCGCCAAGTGTATAGGGTAAATAACTAAATACGAGGTGCATTTGGCTTTTGATTTATTTGATTTTTTGTTAATTTTAAAATTTTTGAATTATTTGGTCTAATTAACATCCTTGATTTGACCTTTTAAGGCTCTCCATAGTGGGAATTTGTAGTAATTAATGTGGCTTGCTAATCATACCTGTCAGAAGTGATCCAATTACTTAACCGTGGATGGAAACCGTGGGTGGAAAACCCTAATTTAGGGACTGTGGATGTCAACCGTGGGCCGCACAAAAATAAAAAATTATATAAGGTTTTTTGCTTTGTAAATTTTCATTATTCACCTTATAGCGACAGTAAAAATGAGAGCTCTGGGAGGTAAAAACTACATTCTGACATGGAACGCTGCTGAAAACCCGACATAATTCCAGTTTTCCACACCGATGGCCGATCAACCAGAAGCTTCGACCAGTGGAGGAGTCGATGCTTCTAAGGTAACTCGTAAATTGAGACCTCACAATTACATTACTAGTTTAAAATTAACCACACTAAATAATGGGTTAAGGGGGGGGGGGGGGGGGGGGGGGGGGGGGGGGGGGGGGATGGGGGGGGGGGGGGGCGGGGGGTGGGGGGGGTGGTGTGTTGGGGGGGGGGGGGGGGGGGGGGGGGGGGGGGGGGGGGGGGTGGTGGTGTGGGGGGGGGGGGGGGGGGGGGTGGGGGGGGGGGTTTTTCGCGGGGGTTGGGGGGAGAGGGTTGGGGGCGGCCTTTTTTTTTTTTTTTGGGGGGGGGGGTTAGTGTTTTTATTTTTTTTTAAAAAACAAATCTCATTAAACTGCCGGTAACAAACCACACCCTAGCTAGGTTTAGCGTAGGTTAGATTAGAGGGTGGGTTACTTAATATTTTTAGGGTTTTAGGATTATTTATGGGGAGAACATGACCCTAAAAAGGTCATTCCCCTTAGCCACGTGCGACAGATGTGGCTCCTAATTAGAAAATTGGGGGCTTCGGATGTCACCCATGACGGGATTTAAATCCCAACGGTCATATTTTTGATCGTTGCATTGATCGCTACTAGGACCCGTGGCGCACATGAGTTAGAAATTTTTTTCAATTTGTTTAATTTTTTTGATTTTTCTAGGCAATTAATGCCATTTATTGCAATTTTGAAGTGATTTTTTGATGTTTTTGAAATTTGTGATCATGTGTTGACATGTTTTTATGTATTTCAAATTTGTTTTGATAGTTAGAATTATTTTTCATTGTTTTTCTCTATTTATTATTTTTGTTACTCAGAATTTGACTAACAGAGCGAGGGAGATTGATCTCCTTCATAGCCTTCACGGTGATATCATTCTTGGGGAGCGGGAGGGGTTCATTGCTATGGGGTTTGGTTACATATTGAACCTCCCCACCATACGGATTTACCAGGCATACTTGACTGCTTTGGCCCATCGTTGGGATGCGTGGACCAACATATATCACCTACCAATGGGTGAAATTATTGTTACTTTGGAGGACATCTACTGTATCTTCCACCTACCCACTAATGGTGAGACCATCACGTCTTCTTCAAATACAACCAAGAAGGTCGTATTCGCTGCCATATTTGGTAGAAACCTTGATGAGGCCTTGGACCGTCATGACCATGGAGGCATCCATGTCGAGGAGTGGTTTTAGGTCAGATTCTTTTCACAATGGGAGGTTGTGTTTATGCACTTGATTATTCAAATAGTCCTCCTAGATTCTTTAGGTGTGAGGTTCCCTTGGAACCTCCTGGCTCGGACCAGAGAGGTTATGGTGAGCTTGACTACACAACCTCTCATTCTATCATGGGGGAGTGTCCTATTAGCACAACTCTATCATGAGCTGTATCAAATAATTCACCATAATAGAGTAGGCATCAACTACAACACCCTTATTCATATATAGGGCTGGCAACACATATTGATTGAGAACCCCATGGACTTGCCCCTAAATATTACTAACATTGACGAGGGGAGTCAGTGCTATGTCACTTAATGGCCTTGGGAGTGAGAGGGCTTCAGGAGTAGGTCTCATATAGGATACCTAGAGCATTACATTGTCAGATTTGCATAGATCCGCTTTGAGCACATACAATGGCAACAATACATGGACTTCCTAGCATGGAAAGGTGCAAACAGGGACCTACGTCGAGAGCACATAGATAGATGGATATTTTGTCAAAAGGACAACATATGTGAGTACCACTTATATTATCGCATCCTAAGGTAGTTTGGGATCTAGTAGGATGTTCCAGAGATGCCAACTATCTATAGACACTTGGTCCTTGAGAGGGACCTAACATGGCCCCAGGTGACTCCCCTAGGGGATGAGGACAATGACTATCTAGGATTTGGGGCTAGCAAACATTGGGATGACTCTAGACTATGATGGATGGTGGGCCAACTTCCAGTGGCATGGAGGGGGTCCTCTAGGCTGACCAGCTGGTGGATTTGTAGTAGAGGCCACAGAGGTGGAGCCTCATGGGTATAGGACCCGCCAACAGACAGAGGGTGCATGGGGTACTAGGGCCACTATAGAGGAGGGCCCATAGGTGGAGGTAGAGGAGGAGGTATTAGATGAGGGCAAGGCACCTATGAACAATGAGATTGGGCATTTGAGAGCCTAGATTACTAACCTCTAGAGCTAGGTTGGGAGACTGTAGACTCATATTTTACATAGGGATACTACCATCACCACTCTGGAGGTAAATCTATCTCATGGGTAGACGCAGCAACAGGGATATGAGGAGGAGAGGGTGTTTCTCTAGGAATAGGTTACCACTATAGGCACTCAGATCACACAACTCACTAGCGAGTGAGATATAGAATAGGCATAGCTGAGTGTGATGACTACTGAGAGGGACTTGCTCAGGGCAGCGAGGGGAGATCCCTCATCCTCATAGATTATTATGCCACCTTCGATAGTATCGTCTACTTTGTTACCAAGAGGTCGTGATCCCATGGCAAAGATCAAGTGTCTACATACTCTCATGGAGAAGGATAATGCCTGACATACAATGAGATTAGCTTGCATCAACCAAATGGAGGGTCATATCAGGATGCTAGGTGGGGAGGTTCCAGAGAATACCCACACTAAAGGGACCCACAGGACCAAGTCTAGGACCAGGAAGACAGGGTAGTCTTATGCTAGCTCGAGCCATAGGATACACAAGACTAAGAGGACTCACAGATCTTTGAGCACTCAGGGTGCCAGCTCACAAAGGACTCATAGGGATGGCAGAGGTGACGGAGGTGCTTCACAGGTTGGGGGTGCAGGCCCTATGTAGTACAGATCTCAGAGATACTTTGTTGTACTATTTTTGAGTGTAAGGTTGAGGACCTACACATATGTAGCCTATGGGAATTTTGATATACCCCACTATACTTATTGACACATATATTTAGATGATATGACACTCCATATTATTACATGTGTACATTATTTTTGGTATTTTATGTTTTATGTTATGCATATGGATGCAATGCATTATTGATTTGATGCTATATGATGTGATGTATGGATGACATGCACTAGCTAGATGATAGATGATTAGATGTTATGAGTTATGTATGCAGATGTACTACTTATTATGGCTACATTATGAATGCCAAATTTTGATGTTACATGCATGTATATATTTGTCTTACTTACAATGCTATGACATAAATTATGCCATGTATGTACTACATGTATTTCTTTGATGATATTGTAAATGGACATGTATGCTTTAATCACTTAAAACATAATGTATGCAATATGAGTTTTAAATCAATCTAATGGATGACACCACAAAATGTATAACAATCATGGATTGTAGTTGCTTTATCTCTTTATGAAAGATAGTACACCCATATGTGAGATGTAATGATGTATGTTTTCTATTCATAAGCTTTTGTAAATTAAAATAATATGTATAATATAATCAGTGGTCGTCTAAATATCATTTTTGACATCCATTCGGTATCTAATTATATAGTACAAATAATTCTAATAAACAAACTCTCATAAAAGAAATTGATTTTTGATGATTGCATTTGAAAATTTGATTGTTGCTATTTGGGAATTTTTGAGGTTTACCATGAGACTCAAACAACCTAGTTGACTTATCAAAAGTTGTATACTAACCACACTAGACTTCTAAAACATAAGGTTTTCACTAGGATAGGCCCTAACTATTCATTATCCCTATGTGTGCAAGTGAGTATATTAAGATAAGGCATAAGCATACCCCGATGTCAGGCAGGATTCTTTCAGCCCATTGCTAAGATTGGGGATCCGCATATTTCTTACCCAATCCTAGGTTTAGATTTTAGTTGGACTAGACCACTAGGCGATATAGGACACCTGAAGCTAGCTCTTCCACATTCAAACATTGGTTTGCACACAAGAAAGATGCTAATGCATCAGACATATCATCATGTGTAAGGTAAAGTAGTGCTGATAATTCCAGGGATTCAAGTTCACCCCCTTATTTTCTTTAGTTTTTTAGGATACTTGCTCATATAAAGTGATAAAAATCACTATTTAATTTTTGTACTATAGTGATAAAAATCACTATTTATTTTGTACTTTCTCTTTTTTCTTTTGAGCAAGGGATTTGATACTGATTTTAATTTCTTTGTACAATTTGATCTTCATTTGATCTGACTTTTTAGGATTTACATTTGATAATTTGCTTCAGAAACTTCCTTTGGGGATTTTACTTTGGAAAATTGTTTATGGGATATCGATCTTATGATATCAATATGGGATATCAATATGGGATGTCGATCTATGATATCGATATAGGGTATCAATCTAGAGGATTGATCTAGGATATCACTCTGGGATATTGCTCATTTTAATGTAAGCAAGGGATTTTGGGTAGGGAATAAACCTGTCCTTTTGCCAATTGCCAACATTTCCCATATCGTCCGCACAGAGGGATAAGCAAGAATAAATATTTTCACTTTAGGATACCTGGTCCTGCTTTGTGGCTTTCATCTTCCCCTAATCCTTATTATGATTGTTTAATTTGTTGATTAGTGATAGGATTTTGATATGCTAAGGGCTATACTAACTAGACCTCAACTACAAAAGCAAAGCAATCTTTCTATCAACTCTTGAGAAGACCTTTAGGTATGGTTGAATGACCAAAAAACCCTAGTATATTCTTCATAGCAACAAGATAGGTTGTGTTAAAAAACACAATTACTCGCAAGGGTAATAAATAGATGAAAAAGATAATGCATATATGCATGATTGAAACACAAACGTGGTTTCATTTACAATATTGTTAACACAATTTGTTCCAATGCAAGTGCTATGGATGAATATGCCTAATGCAATGCAAAGGTAAACTACAAAATGAAATGCGATGCAATGATACAAATGAAATGCAAATGTTTTTTATTTTTGATATATTTCCATTTTTTTTTTTATGGATTTTAACATTTTGGTTTGACCAAAGAGCATACATATGCCTTTGGAGCTTTTTAGTATTGACCAAGTGATTTTGAGAAACCCTTGGAGCCTTTTGGGATTGACCAAGCGGTTTTGGGAAACCCTTGGAGCCTTTTTTGGGTGACCAAAGGGCTTACAGATGCCTTTGGAGCCTTTTTTGGATGACCAAAGGGCTTACAGATGCCTTTGGAGCCTTTTGGGATTGACCAAGCAGTTTTGAGAAACCCTTGGAGCCTTTTCTAAGTGACCAAATGGATTAAAAATGCCTTTGGAGCCTTTTTTGAGTGACCAAAAGGCTTATAGATGTGTTTGGAGCCTTTTCTAGATGACCAAAGGGCTTACAGATGCATTTGGAGCCTTTTCTGGTTCTTAGGCATAGAACACTTTGAGATGAAGGATATTGAGAGGTTCAAGATCTTCAAATCCTCCAAGCGATGTCAAGTGATGTCCTAGGTCCAATATTCTTTGAGATCATATAAGGACCTAACCAGTTAGTCATGAATTTGTCTCTCATTTTCGATGGCAAATTGGAGTTCTGTTGGTTCTCTTTCAACACAAGATCACCAAACTCAAAGTCTCTTAGATGGACTTTGCTATTGTAAGCTCATTTTAAGCACTCTAGATAAACACAAAGGTGCTTGAGGGCATTCACACGATGTTCATCAAGTAGTGTCAATTGATCTAGGTGAGCTTACCGCACGGTTTCATCATCAATGAACTCTTTTAATGCGATGCGCAGCGTTGGAATTTCCAAATCTAGGGGCATAATGGCCTTAGTGCCATATACTAGTGAAAACAAAGTTGTCCCAGTGGGTGTTTGAATGCTAGTCCTGTAAGCCCATAATGCAAGGGACAACTAGATATGCCAATATTTATGATGATCTTGTAACGTATTTTTCAAGATGGAGACCACTATCTTATTTGAAGCTTTAGCTTGCCCGTTTGCTTGCGAATAATAAGGAGTCACAAAATTATGTTTAATTTTATATTTAGACCTCAAAGCTCTCATGGTTTTGTTCTTAAATGACGTTCCATTATCCAAAACTATCTTGGATGGTATCCTAAAATAACTAATGATATTGGTGAGTATAAACTCAGCAATACACACTCCAGTTGTCGTTGTTAAGGGAATAACTTCCACCCACTTAGTGAAATACTCAGTAGCCGTGATAATAAAAGTATGCCATCCCGATGATGGAGGAGAGATCTTACCTATGATATTGAGTCCCCACTAAGAAAATGGCTAAACTACTTGAATGGGCTGTAAGGACTGTGATGGTAGGTACATAATATTGGCATGATGTTGACATTTAACGCATTTCCTGACATACACATTGTAATCATTCTCCATAGTGGGAAAATAATAATCCATATGAATGATACGCTTGATGATAGCCATGCCAATAAAATTGCCATCGCACATACCATAATGAGATTATGAAATTACCCAATATGACTCTTAGGGCTCAAGACAACGAAGGAGAACTCCGACGTAGCTTTTGTAGTATAGGATGTCTGCTAACAAGACATACTTTATTGCTTTCTTTTTGAATGTGCATTTTGCAGCACGCGATAATCCCTGAGAGATTATACCAATATTAAGGAAGTCATATATTTGTGACATCTAGTTATGATAAAATTTGACCTCGAATGACAAGACAACATGCTCCCATTGCGGTTCTACATTTACAAATGTAAACTAGGAAACAACCTTGTGGTGAATGGTAGTACCACTCCCCATCAGATCTTGTGAGATCAGAGACCCCCAGGATGCTCTCTTGAGAAAGTTTTTGGCTCCGTAGAGCCACTCATGGTTTTTTTCTCCATGAATCATGTTGATTGACTATTTTTTATCCAATGCTTTGCATTGCACCACAAAATGTGACAACATTTTTACATGGATAGTAGTAAAACCAGTAGACAAATTTTGAGGGATTAGAGATCCCAAAGATGCCATTGTGTCAGAAAATCTATTGAAATAATGTATAAAAAAATTTATAGTCAAAGAGATGATGTAAGGGTTGTATGAAAGGAAAAAATGTCAAAGTGGTCTAGGGTCTAGTCTCCCTATCTAGATCAAATATTTTTAGCTTAGATGACTATTTCATAGGCCTTGGTAATAGTTACCTCACTTAGAATTGACCATCATGATAATTTCAAAATTGAAAGTTTTTAAATAATAGATAAATGTTATACTTAGGGGTGGTTGGATCTTTTTGGGGATCCTCTATCAAGTCTTGTGGAACTAGATGTTGAAATCATCCATTATCTCTACAACTGCCAACTAGTCTCAACTTCTAATGAATTGAGGATTAAGGTTGAGGTACCATTCATGAAATTTCCCTTTGAAAGAGGTTTCTATTATCCTGAGGGCTATATATTTTTTTTCAATGAATGCACTATGCATAAGCTCACCAAGTGATGCAAATGCTCCATCAGGGTGACAACATCTTCTCTTGAGAAGGTAAAGACTTTAGTGTTGTGGTTGGAATAAAGTCCCATATATCATGTGGAGAAGGTGATATTAATGAACCTCTATCATTCCATGCTAAAAAAGTTTAAGAAGGTTAGTTTAGTAATAAATCCATGTTGCACTATCATTTTATCCTCCTTTCACTTTTAATTTAGGCATAGAACTAGCTCTTGCTGATTAGGTTGAGAAAAGGATCTAGTTACATGTCTTCTAGTCATATAATTTAGGTTCCTTCCCTTGAGAATGGTGTCATTAGGTGTGGTAATAATATTTCAAAAAACTTAAGAGATAGAGACTCCCACAAAAATCTCAATCTTAAATTTTTTGGATGACTTTCAAAGTATTTATCTTTTAGTGGAGTTACCAAGTGAATTTCCTCATGCTTCAATTCAAGTGGATTGATTGTGATCTTCATTGAGACCATATTCAATAGTCTTATTTTAGATTTATGAAGTGAATGTAAATATTGTCTCCCTAAGCATGCCAAATGAACTATTATCATATTTGGATGCATTTTTCTATTGGGGTAGAAGTCTAACATGTGTGGGACACCTACACCTCATGTAGAATAACATAGTAGAAAGTGCCATGGTGAAGTTATCACTTGAGGGACAACCTCTAGGGTTTTTATCTGAATATGGCTCTTCATAAGATAGATCTTGATGTATTGTAAGGTGTTTATAATCTTACGCCTACTTTTATTGTGAGGTTGCATGAAAATAAACTATAACAAAAGTAAAAACAATGTAAGAAACATAAATATGTAGGAAAGTAAAATTACAATAGAAAAACCCAAGATATGGGTGTGATGCAAAAATATTAAGGTTTACCTCTTGACTATATGAAGAAGATGTAAATTAACACATTCACCATAGCCTAATATTTATTAATTGAATGCACTATAGTATGCATAACCTAGAATTAGAAACACACTTAAAGGAGTAGGATAGAGTGATATTAGTCACAAATTTATTCATGTTTCAGAATAATTACAAGGCATGCAACTTGAAGAGGCTTTATGATCCTTATATAGTGACTCACGGTTCAAGCCTTTCTCATAAAATTGGAAAGGAGTGAAAGGAAAAGTTCTCAAGGTAAAATATGAGGCACAAGTAGGTAAATCCCATTGACTTTATAATGAAAATTCTAGCCTATTTATAGGTCAGGATGATGGCTCCTTCCTCCCAAAACTCCATGTATAAGGTGTATAGATTCTTCTTTACTCTATATCTAAAATCCTTGTACAACTATAATTGGTAGCTTTGAGATCTCTAGATTTAGGATCATCCATGTTAGAGGCTTATGGGCCCTCATATGATAAGTTTTTGCTATCATATCTCATTGCTTTTGTGTTGGGGTGGTTGCATCATTAAGATCTCATTAGGTTTCCTCTAAAATCTCCCACTTATTAATGTATCAGGTATGATCCCCTTGACTAGCATCAAATGGTAGGGTAGGATTACTTATGTGATGGTCAGTTGCCACACTAACATGTAGATGGTTTTGATAAGCCAGACCATACAATTAAACTTTGATGGCCAATGGAAGATGTCCTCATGAGTTATCCTTTGGGATACATTTTGTAATTATAGGTAGCTACCGCATGTCCTTGGTTGAGATGGGATCTCCTTTTATTAATTCAGGTCTTTATTTGAGTATGTCCTAAATATTACCTCCTATTTTTGATAAGTCACCATGTATCTAGTTTATATTGTAGCGGTCCTCGTTTCTTCTTTTTTTATTGCCTATCAGAGAAGCAATGCAAACCATTAAATGGAAAATCAATGGCCCATAGGTCCTTGGTTACCTTGAGCTAATATTCAATGGTTGATGTGGCTTTGTATCTTGTTCACTTTTATCTCATTGCCTATCCTTTCAATTGGAGGTTGTATGCACCTTCTAATTGTTAGCTTTTTATGATATATATTAAAGGAAATGCAACTAAAAGATGTAAAATGAGAAAACAATGATAACTATACGATAATAGAACTATAATATCTAGTAAAAATATATAAGAAACTTATGCAATAACTCAAAATTATACCTTTAGTGAAATATCACAAAAATAGTACAATGTAATATAATGGAGGACATAAACAGTCCATAAATACATGAAGGATCTACATTATACTCAATATACTAACTACTACTAATGCTACTTCATTCAACTACACTCAACTATCTCATAGGCATATATATATGGAGATAAGTCCCTTGTGTTGGCAATTTTGGGTACTTTGGGTACATTGCCCTTGCTCAAATGTATAAGTTGTCATTGATGTCAAAAGGCATTTTTGTGTTGATATCAAAAGAGTGTGATGTCAAGAATATCTTGAGAAGCTTCATTGTTAAAGGGTTTTTATTAAAACCATGGTGACAAGGTTAAAGGTTTTTCTTAAAACCATTTGGACTCATTAAGGGTTTTTATTAAAACCAAGCTTAACTTAATGCAAAGGTCCATGTTTATTATTAATAATTAAATTAACTCAAACCTTTGTCAAAGGTCCAAGTTTAATTTATTATTAATAAAATAATAATAATAATAATTTTAATTATTATTATAGGGTCTTTCAACCCTTAAGTGACGGAAGTAAAAGAATTATTTCGCCGATATGATGCCATCGTTGGAGGAGCACCGACGTCAAAATTTATGGAGAAATGGCTATATAAGTGGGGATGTTTTTCCAAAGTGAGTACCACGAATGATTAGACATCTGTGATTTACGATTGGCTCTGTATCTTGCGATTTGCGCTTGGCGTCTATGATTTTATGTTTTCTCTATTTTTTTGAACAACGCTTTGTGTTTTCGATCTCCGATTGACGTCCTTGAAATCGTGCTTGTTCTGTGTTGGAAACCATGCTTGGCATATTCAAAACTAAGTTTGGGCTGCATCCTTACTTTTATGCTTGACATCGGTGGATTGGCAATTGCACCTGGACTGCGGTTTTCAGACTGTGCTGTGAGATGATAAATGCAAGCATTCTGTGAATTACGTTTTGGACAGCGCTCACCAGTTTGCATGTGACTTGTGGAAGACATTTACGTTTTCCAGTTTCTTGGCGTCAAAGGAAGATAAAATAGAAGGCAGTGTTATATTTCTTCATTGGGCACTTGTGACCCAACGACGGAGGCATTTAAGCAAAAGTGCTAGATGGCAAAGGTGCCAAGTTCGATTCTCTTCGTTGGGAATTTCTTTTTGGTCACGGTGTGCAAAGGATAGTGGCTGTGAATGCGCGGGAGGTATAAGGTTAAGGTATAATATTTGTTTTTGACATTGTTTTATTGATGTTTAATGTTTATGTGGATTAATAAGGTGTAAAGAGGTTTTACTTTGTATGTATATTGTACTTTGGTGTTTTTACTAAGTTGGAGAAATAAGGTGTTATTTTGGATCTTTATTATTGTGTATTATTGTTTAGTTGCTAACTCTAATTAGTGGCAAATTGAGAGTTAGTGTTGTGACAGATTTTGAGTTCTCCTTCTTCATCAAAGTAAAGGTATGGGAAACTTCTTCCATGTATGTTGTTGATGGTATATTTTCTGAAATTGAGTTTGGAGTGAAAAGGTTTTCTACTAGGTATCTTTGGTGTAAATCTTGTTTTCTGGATATTGAAGATTGTTTATGCATTAAAGTTATTGTTGAATTTTTGGGTGAATGCATAATTCTGGTTGAGGAAGAGGAAGCATTTTTGCACTAAGGTTTATGTTAGTAAGTCTTGCTACTTGCATTGAGATGATGAAACCCTTAGTTGGCTATTTTGATATTGATGGATGAGTTGCTTTCATAGAGGTTGTTGTTGATCAAGTTAGTGCTTTACTTGATACATGATATTGGGCTTACTCCATTGAGTTGATTTGAACAAGTTATTATTTGCAATTGGTGATATTGTGTTGGTGGTTGTTTTGTTCAAATATCCTTGGAGGGAAAAGGATTTCTACTTGTTTCCTTTTCTTGTGATGATTGGTTAATGCTTCAAGGTTGATGTTGAGTTGAATGTGTTGGTGGTCTAAACCTTGTTTGATGAGCATTGTTGTTGAAACTCTAATTGTTGGTAAAAATAATATGAGTATCATTGTTATATGAGATATTGCATGGTTGGCAATTATTGGGTTGTGTTTCATATTCTTAAGAAAAGCATACTACATCTATCTTATTCTTTTGAGATTGAGATTGAGTTGAGATTGAGATTGGGAGTTAAGTATAGAACATATTGGGTCTCTAACAATTCTCTTTATGTTTCTATGAGATTTGAGATTGAGATTGGGAGTTAAGTATAGAACATATTGAGTCTCTAAAAATTCTCTTTATGCTTCTATGAGGTTTATGAATCACATTGGATCTCTAACAATTCTCTTTGTGGGTTCATGCTAAGCAAGTTTTTCTTGGTGAGCTTGCTGAGGTTTTTGGACAGGTTTCGGTGGGGACTTGTGAGCAGGTTTTGAACAGGTTTCGGTGGGGACTTGTGAGCAGATTTGGACAGGTCCTAGCAGAGGACTTGTGAGCTGAGTTTTTGAGAGTTCTATCAGAGAACTTGAGGACAAAGGTGCTTTGGTTCTTTGAGAAGAACCTAAGGATAGATTTGGCAAGTCTTTGAGAAGGCTTATGTGCAGAGGATTGATTTGTTCATAGAGTTGGATAGATCTGACAGACAGAGGAAGACTTGTACTAGATCGACTGATTGTGTTTGGTACAAGTAACTGAGATACTATGGACGTGATCATAGAAGGCATAGGTCTTAGGCTAAGCATTGAGGACAGGAGGTCTTCGGTGGAAAGGAGTTCCACGTGCTGGCAAGAGGGAGAGGCAGTTGATCTTCTGAGGGATCATTTCCAGAGCGAGAGGGAAGGTATCTCCTTTGAGCAGAGGCTCATAAATTCAGATTGGGGGAAGGTGTATCCTTTGAGCCAAGGCTCATAAACATTGTAATTGGGAAGGTTTCCCAAAGAACTTTGAGATAAATTTTAGAGAAAAGTTTTGTGGACGTAGCCCAGGCATTCTGGGTGAACCACGTTAAAATTGGTGTCACTTTATATATGGTTTTGTGCATTGCTTTGATATTGCTTTGGGTATATTGCTTTATTATTTTGAAGTATAAAGGAATAAGTAAAAAGAGGTCTTATACTGTTCACCCCCCTATCAGTATAAGCTTGTGTTCTTCACCTTGGACTTTCATCTACCCATGACTCTTCATCTATCTAACCTATGACTAATCTACATATGGGCTACATTCACATTTATATCATTGCACATTCCAATACTTTTGCATTTATTACATTGTATGAAGTAACTACTTGAACCTTACTCTAAGGTAAACTCCTACTCTAGTTATGTACCCAAGGTGGTACATGAGCATGTACCAAATAATGAAATATAATCCAACACCCCCCTGTATTACATTATTTGGGTATTGAAGACTTTAGTATTCAATATTGTCTTCATCCTAGTTTTGGAATTTGAGCTCCTCTTCATTTTGTTTCTTGTCTATATCTTGATCAAGTAAATAGTTAGTATCTTCATAAAATACTATCTTTGCTGAGAGAGATTTAATTTCATGTTCATTTGTAGGTTCTTCCAGTTCCTTAATTTCTTAAATTTCTTTAACCAAGTGATCTTTTTGTTTCCCTTATTTATATTGCAATTGAGGATAATTTTATTGGTTCTAAGAAGTATATGGATGCTAAAATTATTGCTGATGTGGACTATACTAATTCTGATATTGTCTTGGTTGGAATGGCCTATTTGATTGGCTTCCATAATTTGTTTTATTTCCTTGATATTGATTTCTAGGATTGAATCTATAGTAATTTGTACTATGTCCTTTCCTTTGGTATACTTGACAATAACTATTATTCCACGGTCTTCATATTTTATGGATGAGGTAACATTTCCTTGTGTATTATATTTTGAAACCAATGTATTGTTAGTCATTTCATATTTAACTATATTTTCAACCTCATATTCTTGAAGAATATTGACTAACTCATCAAAATATGTATCTTTACTTAGGATTTGTAAAGATGTAACTAAATTCTTGTAGCTATCTAGAAGTGCTCTCAAGGTTACTTGAATAAGAAAATTATCTTCTACCTTTTCTCCTAAGGTTAATAATTTTCCTTTTATATATGCTACTTTCCTTAGGAATAGTTCTATACTTTCACCACTATTTACTTTCAAAGAATGCAATTGAGTTTGAATATTTAAGATAGTGGCTTTATTCTTCCCCTAAAATATCTTGGCTAAAGTTTTCCAAGACTCTGTAGATGTTGCTACTAAACTAATGTAAGGTTTTATTTCATCTATAATAGAAAAAGTTATTATCATTAGTGCTTTTGCTTCATTTTCTTCAAAATTTTGAATCTCACTATCATTTGAAGTAGGTTTAATTTTTATTCCTTTGACAATATCCCAAATCTTTTCAACTATTAGAATTACCCTCACTTTATTTTTCCATGATGAGTAATTTGGACCTTTAAGAAGTTGGGATTTAGTGAGAATGAATTTGTTTGTTGTCATGATGGCCCTTGTAGGCTACCTTATATCTCCCTAGTTTAGAATATGTGATCAAGCTTGATAAAACCTTATCAAATATTAGGCTTTGTAGAATCCCTTATATGTCCCAAGTGTTTAGAGTATGATACGGTCTTGATAAAGTGCTTAGCATCTATTATATTTTCTTTTGAGTTGATTCTCTAATGTTTTTAAGACAATCATTATATAATGATCAACTTCTATTTCACCTTTTTTTTTTATATTGAAATATGCACTTTTCAATTTGATGAAGTTATCTATGGTTGTATTCCTTTTTTCCATTTAATTTGTATATGAGATAAGTATAAGCAATAATTTCCAACTCTTTAAGCAATTCAATATTTTTTATTCCTTTATCCTTAATTTTCAATGGTTTAATTTTCTAAATTCCAATAATATGAAGTTTGATGTACCACTCCTTATATCTTCCTAACTTGAAATTTTAGAAAATTATAATATTTGCAAAAGAATAATATTTTATTCTTTTCAAAGTAGAAAATATTATATATTATATTTTAATTATTTGCAAATATTATGATATTTGTATTTCAACTATTGAATTTTTGAAATATCACTTAAGGATATAAACTCATTTTTTTGATTTGCTTTCTAATTCATTAAGGTTGTTATTTGCTTATATCTCCAATGCAACAGTAAATATAGTCAACCTTATATAATGCACATTATATATCCTTTCATTTAATAGAAGGAAAATATTAAATTCATGTAATAATATACCTTCCTTGTAATGTTGTAGGTTGCTAGATGATTGGCTCCTATTTTGACTCCTCTATCCAAGCTTTAGGTATTGTATTTGCTTGTCTTCAATGTATGATAGTGAGCATTGAATGCTCTTATGTTCAATGGGAGCCTTATGATAGTATTCTCCTCCTTCAATGCACTTCGACCATCGTGTAAGATATGTGAGCACTCTCTTATTTAGATTGGGCTATGTTGGTCCGGCTTTCATGCACACCCCATGAAGGATGGGCAAGGAAGCTCCGGAGACACCCACTGGACGAATCCCACTCGCTTTAGGATCTAGCTGGTTATCCAAGGTGCGAGTTACAGAGTTGGGTCGAATGGCTATTCACTCTTTTCCGCTTCTGGAATAGATTTCAATATGGACCGCTCTGTTACCTTACAGGGGGTTCCCGAACTTGTTCGATAGTTGTCACTTGTTTATCAGATTTAACTTGAATTCTTGATCTAGCTCTCATGGGTCAGCAGATTCAAATAAAAGACAAACAAAGAAAATAAAAATGGATCATTCATCGAAAACAAAGAGAGGGTAGGGTAGGGCAGAAAGAGAAGTTTATCAGAATTTAAACTGTAAAACTTAAAACTGTCAATATTATCTATGCTATCAGCTTCACAACAGAACAAATCAAAGAAGAAAGTGTCCAGTCAGTCTAAGATCACTTTCAACTAAGAGCACAAGGCAAAGTGGAACAGATCTAGCAAAAAATTATAAATCCAAGAGCAGCTGGTTAAAAATGGTATCTTTCATCGGCAGCCTAGTTCACACAGTGAAGACAGAGCAATTAGAACAAACTTAACCTTCAAATCTATAATTTCCCCTAGCAGACAATAGAACAACTGAAGCCTAACAACATATTTAAACTTGATAATGGCAAATTTATAACATATATCTAATAAAATTTAATGGAACGGATAACAAAAGAAGATACACTTATCACACTCTGCAAAAGATTAGGCTCCTAGCCATGCTATCACAGAAAAGCTAAAGCACATCAACTCCAAGTCCAGAAACAAAGGATTTCACAAAATTTGCAAGAAATTGCTTATAAGCCTTTTATTTCTAAGTCTCCGCCTCCCACAATTACATTGAGAAGAAGTATTTATAGACTCAGGACATACCCTGATCTTTTCAGAAATATCTTCTTCTTTAACTGCAAATCTTATCTTTCTAAACCCCAGGACCCGGGTTTTACAATAAAAATCCATTTAAAATAAAAGTCCAGATAGAACTTAACCCTTCGGCAAATCAGGGGAGTCAGCTGCCATAAATGGAGAAGATAAAATCTAAAGCCACTTTAGCTGCAAATAAATGCCTCCATTAATTTTGCTGGTGAGCCGGATGAGTCACCACTTCTCCATCAATTTGATCTCCGCAAAGCCATCCCTGAGTTGAGATGGTCTTCATGCTATTAATTCTGCAATAAATCTCCATTGAATGCTTTCACCGGCTTCTTCTCCTCTAGCATGGCGGTCCTTGATCAAATCTGCACTCTAACTTTGACTTTATGGCCTTTCTCGGTTGTCCCGCAAGTGCCAGATGGAATCCTGCATGAAAGACAAAAAGATTATATTAGCACTTTAATAAACATTAAATTAAAGCATTTAAACATTAAAACAGATTAAAATCAACAAAATAAGCTTGCATGTCGGCCTTGCTCTGTCTGATTTGCGCTTTGACACGTGTCGCTACCCCAGGATGCCTTCTGTTTCCCGCTGGAATGCACTTCTGGCTCATTTGAGGACTTTCTCTCTCCTGTCATGAAAATGCGACATGTCGCGATTTCGTGACATGTCGCGAAATCGTGACATCCCCAGCGCTGCGCTGCTTCTTCCCCTATCGACCGTGAAAATGCGACATGTCTTGATTTCGCGACATGTCACGAAATCGCGACCTTCCCTGGCCTCCGTACAACTTCTTGATTTTCAGCCACGAAAATGGAACATGTCAGCGTGTCGTTGCGAGTTCGCCAAAGCTGTATGTGTTGATCGCGTTGACCACGATTTTGGAACATGTCAGCGAATCGCTGTAGCTTTCTCCCTTCGGCACTTTCTTCCAAAATCGTCGTGATATTGCGACACTTCCAAAAATGGAAACGTCACGATATCACGACACTTCCAAAAATGGAAATGTCACGATTTCGTGCAGATCCGTACAGCTCATCTTCTCTCTCCAAAAACTATCACGATTTTGTGACATGTCGTGAAATCGTGACCTTTCTGGCACTTAGCCGATTTTCATGCATTTTCTCTCTCCTACCGCGAAAATGCGACATGTCACGATTTCGTGACATGTCGCCAAATCGCGCCCTTCCGTACGTTCTTCTTCTCTCTCCTCCGGCCGGTAGCGATTTCACGACGGTTTCCAAAAATGGAAATGTCACGATATCGTGACACTTCCAAAAATGGAAAGTGTCGCGATTTCGCTACACAAAAATGACTTAGCTGCTTTTGCCAAAATCCGTCGCGATATCGCAACATTTTTGAAAATGGAAGTGTCGCGATATCGCGACACTACCAAAAATAGAAAGTTTCGGTTTTTCAGTGAATTATGCAACTATTTTTTGGATTTTTCTTGGTATCGGTGTGAGATTTTCTTTGGCATGAATGATTCTAGCATGTAGAAAGTTAAGCTTGAAATAACAATGCTAGAAAGGCTTGGAAAAAGGCACAACTTTAACAAAGAGGCAAGCAAAATTGGATTTAAACCTGAAAATGATCAAGAGGGTCCCTGCTGCAAAAATGGAATTTCAGAGTTTTCAAGAGGATGGAATCTCATTTTTCAGTGGGGGTGTGTTGCTTCTCAACAAATGGCGATATCTTCGGGTAAAATAGTAGCACTATTTTATAACCCAAGACTCTGGCTTCAAAATAAAAAGACCATGCATCATGCCTTGCCACAGACATTCTTCACAATAAATTGACTGCTAACTACAAGCTGTTAAAATTTCCCAAGGACATACTAGGCTGGATTACTTCAAGGAAGATTTCTGATGTGCAATTACAAGGGGTATAAAACTTTCTTCAAGGATGACTGGTTTGAATGATGAACTTTGGACTGATCAACTTTTCTAGATTGTAAAAGGGGAAACCGAGTAGAGCTCTGTTTACTAGTTTAGCCTTTTACAGCCTAGACAGAGTTACCCTTTGGATTTACACGACCCAAATTTACAACTGTAGGGCAGAATCTAATATTTTAGAAGAAAATATTTTTGGAAGTATTGGCTGCCTCTTTTAATATAACTCTTTTCTTTTTCTTTTTTTTTTTTTTTATATCTCTCCCTCTGAAATATATCAATATCTGAAATGCTTTTAGGGAAATCACAATTTTCTTTTAACATTTGATCAATCTGGAACTTTGATCAATCCAGAACTGCTTCAGTCTAGGCACTGATAGCCTCTAGATATACCCAAATAATTACATGACATAGTCCCCTCTCATAACCAGCTTTTCTTGGATTCCCCGGGAGTTCCTCCAACCGAACAGAGATAGCAGTTTTTCTATCATTAAAAAAATTGTGGCAAGTAAGACACAAGATCCAATCATCTCTCTACCTTTCTCCTGAATAACAAAATTGCTCTACTGTTCAGTGCAAGCAAACTATCTCAATTAGAATGGTGAACAACATGGGCATTGGATGGAAACTGGATTGATCAGCTTAGAATAAACAATTTTTAGCAGGCTGACTTTTCATTGATTGCTCAGGAAAAGGTTAAAGAATCAAATTTTTAGAAGCCAAAGGACTTTGTACAGGCTTCCAAGGACAAGGACAGGCACAGGCTTTAAAGCAAAATAGAATAAAAACTGCATAGGTTGCAAATAAAACTGCACAAGAAACTAAGACTAAAACTAAAGCAAAGCAATTAAAACTGCCTAGACCTGAAAATAACTTAAAGAAGCTGTACAGACAGCAAAGAAAAAGAACCGCAATAAAGAACTAAAGCAAATAAAACTAAAAAAAAAGACTGTACAGGCTTAAAAGAAAGCAAGCTGACATAAAAATACAAAGAAAGGAAATAAAAAGCACTGACAAAAGAAATAAACTGTACAAGCTAAAACTATACAGACAACTAAAGATTAAAAAATAAGATGAAGCAACTAAAAGAACTGCAGAGCATTAAAATTAAATCGAAAGCAATTAAAACGGTACAGACATTTAAAAATAAAACTGCACTGACAAAGAAATAAAATTGAAAAACTTCAAAGCTTATTTACAATGTATACATATGTTACAACTTCCCTTCATACTCAAAAAATGCAGCAGTTGGGAAAGCAGAGAAATGGTGCCTTAAATTTTTTTTGACCATGTGCAAGTAATTTAGAAAAATTACCTTTCAGGTCCTGTTGACGAAATGCACTCCAGACTGTGCTTCAAAAATTTGCTATCTGGGAAAGACTTGTGTTTACTGTCTTCCCTGTCCCATTTGAAAAACAAATCTACAACTCCTTCAAATTAAACAAATCATATAATAACAAATCATATGATAACATGTTTATGCTTCTACTTGAAGGGTTTGCAGAATTCTTTCAAAAGGACTGAATGTAAAAAAACCCCCAGGATCAAATACATTAAAATCTTGACAGACCCAGACCACCACATCTGAATCAGTGAAAACTTGAATGTTCTTCACACTTTTATCTAATGCAAACTTTAAACCTAAAATCAGAGTTTCATACTCTGCTAAATTATTAGTACATGGGAACTGCAGGCGGTAAGACATAAAAAATGTCTGACTTTGAGGCCCTTTGAGGACTACCCCTGTTCCAGAACCCTGCTTACATCTTGCTCCATCCACATGAAGTGTCCAAACTTCATTAGTATGTACAGGATGAGTTTTATTAAACTTGTTACTCTGCCTAGTTGTTAAATTGTAGACACCAATATCTACCTCTGCAACATTGACAATTTCATTTGCATCATTGTACTCTGTAATCATGTTCTTGTACCTGGGTTCTCTGTCAACCTGTAATTGATTGGCCACACCCTTCCATGGCAACCACATGTGTGAAAAGTCTGTTGCCAGATATCCATTTAGAGACTTAGACCATTCCCTACTCAACAGCATTCCATACCCCACTGGGATATCCACAACTTGGATTTCGATCTTATGTTGAGCCCTTGGCTCAGATGCCAATTGAATGTGAATGTTTGCAGCTCTCCCAAAACCTTAACTTCTGACTTGTCCAATTGGACAACTCTCCTCTCAGACTTCATTGGGGTCAGCCCCAATTGTTGACAAATTGCCAGTGGCATGACATTAGCAGATGCACTTGAATCTACCAAACAATTATGTAAATTCTTCCCAAAATTTTTGACAATCAGTAAAAATGGGGGAACTTCAATCTTTTCCTTGTACATGGCCAGATTGGCATTGGCTATTTTATTCCCTTTGTCCACAGGTTTAGCAAGCAGGCCAGAGTATGTCTTTATCAGATTATCTCTCTGCTCTGAAATCTGTGCCAACTCATGTAGAGTAATGTTGGCCTTAATATTTTTCATGTCTTCCACTATGTTATATCCTTTGTTAAGTGGAGGAACAGCAACATCTGGTACTCTTTGAGCTCCTCCCTTTGGTGGAGGTGGATTATTGCTTGGAGAGGGGTCAGGAGGAATATTATGAGAATTGTCAGGAGGAGTTGATGTGGTATTTGGCTCTGGATTCCTGTTCCTCAGGTTGTAGTTATCTCTTCTGTACTGCTGGAAAGCCTGTACTTCATCCATGGGCATTTCAACTACATTCTCAGATTCATCCGGGAAAGAAAAAGAATCCAAGACCATAGCTGCACTGTGTCCAGATGAACTTGGGCCTTCAGCAGTTCTTTGATTTTCAGGGGAGATCAAATCTCCTGACAAGGCTTCAAATGCATTGCAAAATTCCACACAATCTAACTCCCCATGCTGAGAAGTGGCATGAATTCTGCACCAGTTGGGTAGGGCTAAGTCACAAATGTTCACATCATGAGCTTTACCCTTGTAATATTTATTTGGTTCATATGGGGGCCTGTTAAATCTGTTTGGTTGGTATGAATATCTGTTGGGATTGTCTCCAGTAGAAGTTTTCCTTTTAAAGCTCAAAAAATCATTGGCCAGCTTCTGAACAATCTTTGAAACTTCTTCAATCCTAGCATTGTCAGCCTCTTTTATCGGGTTCTGTACATTCTCAACAGGTGCAACAGCCACTGGTGCTGCTGATGGTAAAGTCTGACAAACTGGCAACATCATATGATATGGAATGGGATTGAACACAGGAGCAGCTTGAGTGATCAGAGGAGTTTGTTGAATATTTAAAGGCTGGGGTCCCAACTGTCTTTCCAGGATTAAAGCTTCTTTATAAGCTTCTGTCAAGTTGGTAACAGTGGCATCCCTCTTCAAGAAGACAGAGGTCATGGGATCTAAAGAATTTCTGAAGATCTCTAGTGCCAGGTCTGCATTAGGCACATAATACCCAGTGAGTCTACCATAAGCTTTCTGGAATCTGACATTATAGGATCTAATAGACTCATTCAGTTCTCTTTTGATGCCAGAAAACTACTGATATAAAATGCTGGGATCTATCACTTCCCCGAACTATGATACAAAAACTTTTTCTAAGTCATTCCAGATGGTGATGGAATCATTGATGAGGTTCAAAAACCAATCATAAGATCCCTCCTGGAGAGTAAACGGGAAGAGTCTGCAGGCAACATCCTCATGTTGTACATTTAATAACTTCAGTGCATTCTTGAATGAAACTAAGTGTTCCTCTGCAGTTCTTGTCCCATCATGTTTATACCTAGGGAGGTATCTTTTTATATTTCTGGGCAAGTCATGGGCTATACCCGGAATGTTCAAAGCTGTGGAGCCCAACCAATTTGCCATAGCTAATGGATTAACAGGGATATTCTGAGCTCTGGTTGGAGTAACAATCAGTGGTGATAGAACTGTCTGTGATAGAGATGTGGCCCTTCTGTGGCTGCTTCTTCTCGAAGTTTCTAATTCAGGGACAAAGAGCTCTCCAGCTCTGGGGTGGGACCTTGTTACCCTGTATGTAGAATACATCTTTCACAAGCACTTATAACTTTGTAGTTCTCAATAGGTTCTGAATTTGGAAAT
Source organism: Wollemia nobilis (assembly GCA_028583015.1). NCBI lineage: Eukaryota > Viridiplantae > Streptophyta > Pinopsida > Araucariales > Araucariaceae > Wollemia > Wollemia nobilis. The sequence continues at coordinate 583,808 of JAQPPZ010010078.1, read as the reverse complement.
TTAAAACACTGCACTGACAATTTACAAAATTGACAATTTATAAAACTGTACTGACAATTTATAAAACTGTACTGACAATTTACAAAACTTTCTGGAGTTCACTGTGGGTCCTTCAAATGTTGGTATTAGGTCCTTACAATACTTGAACTGAGTTCATAGGCCCTCCTTCTAGTGCCAATTAGATGTTGGTCCGGCTTTCATGCACACCCCGGGAAGGATGAAGCAAGGAAGCTCCGGAGACATCCACGGGACGAATCCCACTCGCTTTAGGATCTAGCTGGTTATCCAAGGTGCGAGTTACAGAGTTGGGTCGAATGGCTATTCACTCTTTTTCACTTTTGGAATAGATTTCAATATGGACTGCTCTGTTACCTTACAGGGGGTTCCTGAACTTGTTCAGTAGTTGTCACTTGTTTATCAGATTTAACTTGAATTCTTGATCTAGCTCTCATGGGTCAGCAGATTCAAATAAAAGACAAACAAAGAAAATAAAAATGGATCATTCACCGAAAACAAAGAGAGGGTAGGGTAGGGCAGAAAGAGAAGTTTATCAGACTTTAAACTGTAAAACTTAAAACTATCAATCTTATCTATGCTATCAGCTTCACAACAGAACAAATCAAAGAAGAAAGTGTCCAGTCAGTCTAAGATCACTTTCAACTAAGAGCACAAGGCAAAGTGGAATAGATCTAGCAGAAAATTATAAATCCAAGGGCAGCTGGTTAAAACTGGTATCTTTCACCGATAGCCTAGCTCACACAGTGAAGACAGAGCAATTAGAACAAACTTAACCTTCAAATCTATAATTTCCCCTAGCAGACAATAGAACAACTAAAGCCTAACAACATATTTAAACTTGATAATGGTAGATTTACAGCATATATCTAATAAAATTTAATGAAACGGATAACAAAAGAAGATACACTTATCACACTCTGCAAAATATTAGGCTCCTGGCCATGCTATCACAGAAAAGCTAAAGCACATCAACTCCAAGTCCAGAAACAAAGGATTTCACAAAATTTGCAAGAAATTGCTTATAAGCCTTTTATTTCTAAGTCTCCGCCTCCCGCAATTACATTGAGAAGAAGTATTTATAGACTCAGGATAGACCCTGATCTTTTCAAAAATATCTTCTTCTTTAACTGCAAATCTTATCTTTCTAAACCCTAGGACCCGAGTTTTACAATAAAAATCCATTTAAAATCAAAGTCCAGATAGAACTTAACCCTTCGGAAAATCAGGGGAGTCAGCTGCCATAAATGGAGAAGATAAAATCTAAAGCCACTTGCATTCATCCGCAACTGCAAATAAATGCCTCCATTAATTCTGCTGGTGAGCCGGATGAGTCACCACTTCTCCATCAATTTGATCTTCGCAAAGCCATCCTTGAGTTGAGATGGTCTTCATGCTATTAATTCTGCAATAAATCTCCATTGAATGCTTTTACCGGCTTCTTCTCCTCTAGCATGGCGGTCCTTGATCAAATCTGCACTTTAACTTTGACTTTATGGCCTTTCCCGGTTGTCCCGCAAGTGCCAGATGGAATCCTGCATGAAAGACAAAAAGATTATATTAGCACTTTAATAAACATTAAATTAAAGCATTTAAACATTAAAACAGATTAAAATCAGCAAAATAAGCTTGCATGTCGGCCTTGCTCTGTCTGATTTTTGCTTTGACACGTGTCGCTACCCCAGGATGCCTTCTGTTTTCCGCTGGAATGCACTTCTGGCTCATTTGAGGACTTTCTCTCTCCTGTCGTGAAAATGCGACATGTCGAGATTTCGTGACATGTCGCAAAATCGTGACATCCCCAGCTCTGCGTTGCTTCTTCCCCTGTCGGTCGCAAAAATGCGACATGTCACAATTTCGTGACATGTCGCGAAATCGCGACCTTCCCTGGCCTCCGTACAACTTCTTGATTTTCAGCCACGAAAATGGAACATGTCAGCGCGTCGCTGCGAGTTCGCCAAAGCTGCATGCGTTGACCGCGATTTTGGAACATGTCAGCGAATCGCTGCAGCTTTCTCCCTTCGGCACTTTCTTTCGAAATCGTCGCGATATCGCGACACTTCCAAAAATGGAAACGTCGCGATATCGCGACACTTCCAAAAATGGAAACGTCGCGATATCGCGACACTTCCAAAAATGGAAACGTCGCGATATCGCGACACTTCCAAAAATGGAAACGTCACGATTTCACGCAGATCCGTACAACTCATCTTCTCTCTCCAAAAACTGTCGCGATTTCGTGACATGTCACGAAATCGTGACCTTTCTGGCACTTAGCCGATTTTCATGCATTTTCTCTCTCCTATCGTGAAAATGTGACATGTCACGATTTCGCGACATGTCGCGAAATCGCGCTGTTCCGTACGTTCTGCTTCTCTCTCCTCCGACCGGTAGCGATTTCGTGACGGTTTCCAAAAATGGAAATGTCGTGATATCGCGACACTTCCAAAAATGGAAAGTGTCACGATTTCGCTACACAAAAATGACTTAGCTGCTTTTGCCAAAATCCGTCGCGATATCGCGACATTTTCGAAAATGGAAGTGTCACGATATCGCGAAACTACCAAAAATGGAAAGTTTCGGTTTTTCAGTGAATTATGCAACTGTTTTCTGGATTTTTCTTGGTACCAGTGCGAGATTTTCTTTGGCATGAATGATTCTAGCATGTAGAAAGTTAAGCTTGAAATAACAATGCTAGAAAGGCTTGGAAAAAGGCACAACTTTAACAAAGAGGCAAGCAAAATTAGATTTAAACCTGAAAATGATCAAGAGGGTCCCTGCTGCAAAAATGGAATTTTAGAGTTTTCAAAAAGATGGAATCTCATTTTTTAGTGGGGGTGTGTTGCTTCTCAACAGGCTATTAATACACCATTATTACTTGAAACACATGACACATGGTGCTTTACATTGTAATAGAATGTAGGATTACTTGCTACATGGTGTTTGGAGGTTACAATATTTTACAAGCATTATTTTAGGTGGTGTAGGCCTTTGAGCATTGAATTAATTATTAATATCCCTTCTTGGATTTGAATGGAGCATTACATCAAACCTGTGTGCTCTTTATATTTGTGCAAGTGTTATTTCAATGGGGTGCTATTCTTCCTTTGTGCCAAGTGGAACGAGAGTCCTTTGGTTGATTTGGAAAGTGAATGATCCTTCCCTTGCATGCAACCAACCTCTTCAATATTTCTAATCACTAGTTCTTTCCAGATTTTGCTAGTTGTTTTTCTCAAAAAGCTTTATCCAATGTATGGTGGCTCCTATCCAATAAAGGAGGCACTAAGGTGCTTCAATGCTATCTTCTAAGTGGTTGTTCTTAAATTTTTTTATCCTTATCCACTTGGGTAATGTGCCTTGCTATTTACACCTTGATGTTTTCTACTTATGTTATTTCTTTATGTTGTTCTCCTTGCAACTTCCACTATTGTTGTGTTATACTATCCTTAATAATGTCGTTATGCTGACCTTACTTGGTCTCTTAGTTGCAAGTTATTCTTGCACTATGAGCATTTTTTTCATGAGATTGATGATGCTAAATTTGGGATCTTTAGATATCTTGAATACTATGCTTTTGAGCCCTTGGTTGGATCTCTTTTCTTCAAATATTGCTCTTCAACCTTGATGATACGGTCACCTGATGACTATAATCTAATTTTTGCTTTAGTATCTTAAGACACTCTACCTTTTTTCTTCTTTTGCTACTTTTGACAAGACAAGTCTGGTGATACTATCAAATGTAAATAATGCTGAAATAATTAAGATAAAATACCTTAATTTGAACCATAATGTTTGAGACTTTTTGGTCTCCTTTTTGAATCTATCTTGGTCTCCTTTAGTATGGCAGCTTCTTCTCTATCCCTTGATGTTAAATAGTAATTTAATATTACCTTCTTATACTAGGCAAATCTATCCTCTAACTCCTTTTCTTGGATAACTTTACAATGATAATTCCAATATTTTCAATCATGCAAGTAGTATGCCCTTTTGGATGACTTTACTTTGCACTATAGTATATGCACTCTATGCTTTAGAATATAGTCATTTTTTTTGCTTTCAATAGAAGGTAGGATGTTGTTATTTGTATTTCTTTCAAAATATATGTAATTCATATTTATTATGTGTAGGTTTTAAACCTTGTAGAAACTATCTTTTGTACTTCCTTGAATACTTTAAACTTGAAACTTTCTCCTTTGTAACTTTAAACTCTAATGTGGTGCTTAATGTAACTTAATAATAAAATTAATATAAATGTTCAAATAATGAACCTCTTGCACCTAAGTTGCATACCTTTTTAACCTTCGTAGATGATATATTTATTAGTGATTTGGATCATCTAATTGTTTCCCTATGTTAGATGAAATCACAACTTTTATTTGTTGTCCAAAATAGCTCTTTAACTCGCCAATTTGCAGATTTGAAACTCCTCTAAATTGCTACCCAAAAATGTAGTTTGGTGGATTTAACTCTCCTTCAGAATGTAGTCTAAAAATATGAAACCTATCAGCTATTAATGCTACCCAAATTGCTGCCTTTTTTTATCCTCAAACCTCCCAAATTTGGTAGGAAAATAATCCAAATTACAACTAAGACTTGTCTCCTAGATACCTTCAATTTGCTACTGTAAAATTAGCAAACTCTTTTCTCTGAATTAGCATTCAAAACATTAAAATACAATCTTCAAATATCTCATATATGGTGGTTTCTTTTAAATCCTTTATCCTTCAACCCCCATGTCAAAATATGGCTTCAATATTGGTCTATTTGCTGGACTTATTCTCAAGAATCTAAATGTCTTGAGGTCTTCACTATTTTCCTATGAAATTTAGCAAACTCTTTGCCAAATACTTCTCCTTTTGAGCTTGTTTTCGGATGGTGATGATTATACCAAAACCTTATTTATTATGTACTTCTCTTTGCTATCACTCTTCTCCCTTGAGTTCTCCTAAAATCTCCTCCAATGACCTTCTCCAAATATCCTTCAATGGCCTTATCTAAATATCCTTCAATGAGGGTTTCCTAACCTTCTCCTTATTTCTCATTTTAGGCCTTCCTTGAGACCTCTTCTATTGGATCTCTTGATTCTACTATTTATGAAATCTGGAATAGGACTTTTGTTAGTCCTTCTCTATATTCAATATTCCAAATCTAGAAGTTCTTCAATGGGACCTCTTGTGGGTATCTTCAGCTTCTTCAACTACTCTCTCATTTCACCCTGCAATTTACAGTCTTCAATATTCTATGAGACTCTTTTACTTGAGTCTCTACTTTCTTAAATATGAATTATTCAATATTAAAATTTCTATGAGTACGTCCTTCTTGGTTCTCCTCAATATTCAATGCAGATCTCCAATCTTCTCTAGGACTCTTTTCTTGAGTCTCTACTCTCTTAAATTTGCAATAAATATCCTTTGGTATTTTTCTCTCTTCTACAATATATAATTTACAATTCTGCAACTCTTGCAATAGGACCTTTTCTTTAAGGCCTCCTAATATTTAGTCTTCAACTTATTACTTCAGGTTTTGGATTGATTCTAAAGAAGACATTCTTCCAGCTCTCTTGTATGAAGCTTCCCAACTTTCTTTGAATCTCCTATTTTCTGTAACAAAGTATTAGAAAACGATAATAAAAATTTATTTAAATCTATAGATAATAAATCTTCACTATCTGATTTGTTAATCTAGTGGAATCAATGTTGAGTCCTAGTCTTCAAAATATTTTCTGCAACTTTATGGAAAGACTCTAGATAAATATAATTTCTAAAAGTTTGAAAATAAGTTTTCCCATATCCTCTCAATCTCTCTTGTGGCTCTCCCTATTTCCTATCAGTCTACCTTGTGCTTTGATACTATTTTTAGATTTAGATTATATATATTAAAGGAAATACAACCACAATATGCAAAATGAGAAAGCAATAAAAATTATATGATAATGGTACTATAATATGCAAGAAAAATATATAAGAAAATTCTACAATAACTCAAAAATATATCATAAATGAAAGCTCAAAAAACTACTACAATGTAATATAATAGAGGACATGAATGCTCCATAAATACATGAGGGATCTACATTGTATTCACTATAATAACTAGCTACTAATGTTACTTCATTCAACTAAATTCAACTCTCTCATAGGCATATATATAGGGAGATAAGTCCCTTGGCCATGTAAAAACCTACTCTAGTTATATACCAAAGGTGGTACATTAGCATGTACCAAATAATATAATATAGTCCAACACTAACTACCTTCTTTAGCCTATTCTATTTCCAACTGAGGATTTTTCTTGAGTGAAGAAAGGCTATAGGGAAAATTCCCTATAGTAAATAAGCTATATGGTGCTTTGATTATCACATCAAAGAGTGATTGGAAAAGTCTAAGGAATACCAATATCCAAAAAAATCAATAGCCTCATCTGAAGGTGCTTAGCTATATAATTGGTAGCACAATATTTCTCTTCCATTGAAGAATGAGATATGGTAGATTATCATCTAGAACATCAATAAATAATAATAGATACCAATAAAATACAAAGCCTATGGTGGACTGCTACCATACAAATCATCAAAACAATTATCATTTGAGAATCCTTTTCATATCTCTAGTTCAAAGAATTAGTTGTTTTATTTTTTTATTCAACAATAAAATATTTACTTCTATAACATACAACTAACTACAAGTATTTCAATTAATAAAACCATTCACTTAATATAGTAGGTATTTGGACCCATAACAATTAGAAATTCACATACTAAAATCATGTATAACATATTTATAAACACATTTTAAACTAGCCATCATTAAAACCTTTTTACTTGGATTTTACTTCAAATTTAATATAAATGGAAAACATTCACATTCATGAAATAAATAAAACACCTGCTTGCAAGCAATGCTAAAATAAATTCTAATGAATGTTGAATGAGATTTAAAGCTGTAAACACACAAGAAAACTTAAAGTATCCAAGTCATAAAAAAGGTATCTTCTAAACATAGAGTTGTCTAGCATTTTCTCCATAAATAGAGAGTCTAAGAGGTAGTTAAAAAACTACCAAGTCAGTTAAAATAACACCTACCTAATTCCATAAAATGGAAGTACTTTGATTTCATTATTATAAATAGAAATGAACTAGAAATTGAAACTAACAGTTACTAATTTCTCCTTAAGTGATGACTTAATAGAAATAAATTCGTCAATATCACCATGCATATTTTTATTGCTAAATACTAGGTCTATGAACCACTTCTAGAAATACTTTAGATGAAATTTATCTATAGATTTGATTACTTCAACCATTCTATCTAAGGTCGTCCAATTTTCTCTTTATATTATTCTTCTTCAAGAAAAATCCATGGCTATCATATGGTTCATTAATTTTTATTTTTGTTGCTAGGTTATTCATTTCTATAGCATCTTGATCAATGATGGAATTGATATATATAAACATACCATGAACATAGTTGATCCTTTCTTGCATGAATTTTATGTAGACAAGCATTTATACCTCTCAATAATAGATAAAAAGGAACTAGTTCTATAATCTAGGCTTTGTTGCCTCATATTCAAGAGGGTACTTTGAGTGTGCAATATTATTTCCTATAGGGTATGTGTATTAATTCATTCCTATTAAACCTTTCTTTTGGTATCCCCACAAAAGCATAATTTTACAAAAAATCTTAATATCCAAGTCATATTTTTCTCTTATAGCTTTAGTGTCTACACTTATAGTGAGGTTCTTGTACACCATGGTGTCTATTATGGAAACTTATTCTAGTAAGGCATTAACTTGAGAAGTAAGGGATTGCACTATGGATATGTATTGTGTTTATTTATCTGTTATAATCTTCTCTAATTAAGAAAATTTCTTCTCAAGTATTCTAACACAAGATATTTCAAAGGTCATTACATATTCTAAGGATTGAATATGTTGGAATTGATCATTGATCCTCTTATCTAAGTATATAAATTTATCTAAAGAACACAAGATTATACTAAGAGGGGGGTGAATAGTATAAGACCACTTTTTACGTTTATTTCCCAAATTTTTTTATGTAATGTATAGATAGCAATATCAACAGTAGTAATCAAAGCAATGAACAAATCACCACACACAATAGAGACACCACAATTTACGTGGTTCACCCAATGTGGGCTACTCCACAGAGAGAATATTTCACTAAAATTTTCTTAATAAATCTCTTGGGAATCATCTCCCTATTACAATATTTATGGATCTCTTTCCAAAGCAAATACCAATCCCCTAAATCAAGTTCATAGATTTCTATCCATAGGAGAACTCCTTCTCCTCTACTTTGGTTAGTGATACTTTAGAAGACTACTACCTCCACTACACTGGCTTGTGGATCTCTCTTGACTAAAGACTCTTGTCCCCACTTAGAAGACCTATCCTTAATACCTTGGCTAATGGATCTCTATCCACTGGAGACTATTTTACTCTACTTGTTATCACCTCCAAAGCTCTGTCTCAAATGTGTACTAAACATTGTCCTTTGGTCTAGCACAAATCTGCTCAATCTGTCTCTGGTTTGGCAAAAACCTGTCCTCAAATCTGTACCAAACTTTGTTCTAAAATTTGCACTAAACACAATCCTTTAGTCTAGCACAAATATGTCCTCAATATTTGTTGTCAAGCCTTAACTCAAAGCTTGAATCAATCTCAAATAAAATCTTCTGGATTTGCCCTAAATATTAACTCAAGGTTTGGACAAATAAATCAATCAAATTTGCTCTCAAGCCTTCTCAAATACTTGTCTTAAATCTACCTTGTAAGATTCCTCAAAATCTCACACTAATCTATCCATAAGTCCTCTCTTATAACTTGCTCAAATATGCTCTACAAGTCCTCTCTAGAACTTGCTCAAACTTGCTCCACAAGTCCTCTCTAGAACTTGTCCAATATGCTCAATAAGTCCTCTCAAGAGCTTATCCAAATCTACTCAATATCTATATTGTAAGCTTCCACAAAATCTCACACCAAATCTATCCACAAGTCTTCTCAAATACTTATCTCAAATCTGCTTAACAAGTCCACACAGAACTTGCCCAATCTCATAGAAACATAAAGAGAATTTTTAGAGACTCAATATGTTCTACACTTATCATAATTATCAATAAATTTCAATCAATCTCTTAGAAACATAAGGAAAATTGTTAGAGACTCAATATGCTTTAATTTCAACTCAATGCTCAATCACTTTCTCAAATTAGAATATAGAATAATTTGTTTTATGGAACTTGAACAATCACTTCAGACATCCACTTGACTAGGCTCAACCAAATCTACTCATCCAAACACTCAATGAAATAACCTTTTCTCATAAACCCTAGTCCAAGCATATGATAACTTACTCAAAATGTTTCCAACAATGCCCAACAACAAGTCTCACATAACGATGATACTCATGTTCTTTTCAAACTTTAATTCAATTTCTTTTCTCAACAACTCACTTCAACAACAATGCTTATAAAATAATATTCACATAGCAATGATACTCAAACCCCATTTCAAGTTCTTCACACAAACAATGGATTCAACAACAATGCTTATAAAACAAGGTTTTAACAACAAATATTTATTCTAGAAAACCTTGAAGCATTAACTCAACACATTCAATAGGAAACCCTAATCAAGTCCTTTTCACTCCAAACTTATTTTCTAGAAAACCAACCAATCAAATTAACTATGGAAGAATGTGCTCATACCTTTTTCTTGATGATGAAGGAATCTCATAAATCTACCACAACCATAAATACTTCTTTGCCAAGCTCAAAGAAATTATTAGATGATAAACTTCCTCAAAATACAATGTAAATATCAAGACACACATACACCTTATCACTCCATATTTAAGAAGACATTCATCAAAATTTTACAAAAATAATACACCACTTACACCTTCTAATCTCTCAATTAAAATTATATTCAATGCACTCTTCTTTTCAAGATAACTCAATGCTAGAAGTTCCCTCTATCCTTTTAATACTTCAACAAATCAATGTGACAAAAGCACTTTATTAAAATAAACCTAACACCTTATTCCTCCAACTTATAAAAAATAATTTTCAACTAACAATCCTTTTAAGAAACCCTTTTAACTCCAAATGTTAGGCAATACACAAAAATAATAATCAAAATTTATTACCTTGCCTTGGAAGGGATTTGAACTCACAGTGCAGCCTCAACCAGTTCCATAGCTACGACTCCAATCGTTGCGCGAGCTAGGCGCTCGCTTGGGGACTAAGGAGCACCACATGCTCCAAAATACTCCCCACCTTGCCTAGCACAAAAACATGCACCTTTCCTTTGGCACTTCCAACACTAAAGCAACCACCAAAAATGTTGTTGTCGTATTTCAAATGCAGGTCTCCTAGCGCCCAAACACTCTAACTGCTGTCATCTTGCCACTAGGACACACTGCCTAGTTGGCACTTGGTACTTTGGTGCTATTCCCCTTAAACCTTATTTTATGGTGCTAAAACACAAAAGTCACTTCTCTTATTCTACACGAATTCAACACAATTGCACACATTTCTTAATTGAGAAAAAGGATAAGTTTTAATGCCTCTAAGGCATTGATATATATATATATATATATATATATATATATATATATATATATATATATCAATGTATATATATATATTGATTTCCCTCCTTCATGCATAACGTCGGTGCTTGAAATTCCTCCAATATATTAGACGTTGGCGCTTTTTATTTCCTTTGAACTTATTAATTTATAAATTATTTAAATTCATTTGAATTTAAATTTTATAAATTAATTATTTAAAACCCTTTGGTTTTATTAAGGCCATATTTCATTGTACAACTTGGTATAAATAATATTTATTTATAAAATTTAAATTCACTTTGAATTTAAATATTTTATAAAATAAATATTAAACATTCCTTTAGCTTTGCAATAATCTTCCTTGGTTTTTTATGAAAAACATTTTAACTGATGCTTCCACATAATATTAAAAATATTATTAAGTCCTTTTGCCTTTAACCTCTGCATTGTTCCTCTTGACCTTTGACATCATTAGTGGTTTATTCCTGGATATCAATGACAACTTTGACAACTTTGTTTCTTGAAAAATTCCTTGACATTAATTATGAATTCATTCCTTGACATCAATGAAAACTAGACTTAATGCCTCAAAATGTCCAACATATCTTGCTCTAGTTTAGACACTTTGATGTGCATATAACTTGTGTCCTTCCCTTAAATTTGATATTTTGAGATGATTATTTTGTGTAATCTTTCAACCATGATATCATTCTTGCATCTCTTCCTCTTCCTATAGTATTTTCCATTTAATAATTTGAATTTCTCATCATAAAATAATTAATCAAAATATCTTCATTATCGATGTTTGGGATGTTTTCCTCTATAAACAAACAAGCAGAACCACCAAATTCTACATCTTCCTATTATTTTCTCATGCTAATATGCTCAGTTAAACTTATTAGTTTTGAGCCCACCACATCACAAATTGCTTCTTCTATGGTTCGTCTTCAACTATGTCAGCTTTTTCCATTACTTCTATAATTTTTCTAGTTCTAGTCTCTATTTATTTAATGTATACTTCTCGAACCTTTGTCTAGGCTTATTTAGGTGGGGCTTCTTTTATCCAAAAAGTTTATTCTTGTTGGAAGAACTTATTTTAATAGAAGTTTTCCTTCTAAGGATGGTTTCTTCCCGTCAATATTACTTTGGCCTATTAAATAAAGTTCTTCTATTATATAGAGTCCATATTATAGAAGACCTCAGCTTTGGGAAATAATTTATCCCACAAGGTTTCTACTATCTACACTCATCAAATTTTCAAAAACATTATACTCCTTTTTAGAGTTTTTTCCCTTGTTTATATAGGAGTATCTTCCATTGCAACTATCTTTGTGGTGAATTTAATATTAGACTTCAGTTTAATACTTCTATTATCGAAAGGAGTCAAAGTACTTGATTTGTAGAAGGCTTGGCCTAAGCTACCTAGGCCATGTATTAGAGCACCCTTATTCCTTCTCTTCTCTATAACCTCTACACAATATTATGCATCTCTCTAGAGGCCTTATTTGAATTCCTCAAGTCTACATTCAAAAGACCAGGTCTTCTAGATAGACCTTAAATGCTTCTTTAAATTCCTCTCATGGTCATATAAATCTAATAAATACATATTGTAACCAAACCTTATCAAATTATGAAGCTAATAGTATACAATGCCCTACATTTCCTATGGTAAAATATCTAATAAAAATAGGAATGGATGGAAAGCACATGGATGTAGGCTAGTAAATTTCTTTAATGTAGTAATCTAGATTACCTATCATCTAAAAAGCTACCTCTTTGAGTAGCATTTTATTAAGAATAAACTTTGGTAACAAACGAGGCTTCCATTTGAAGCTTTAGATTCTAATGTATGTACAATGGGATTAAATGAATAGACCAGTATATGGATATAAAGCTTTCATAACTTCCTCAATGAAACAAATAACGGTAAGAAGAATTATTTAAATAAAGAATAAATACATGGGAAGACAAAAAATGAATATAGCTAAAAATATCTTTTCTTGGTATTTTATTTCTAGATATTTCTAAAAAAATACATGTACAAGTTCCCTCTCTATATAGTTAAAAAGGAAACATCTCTAATTTTGAGTGGCGAAACTATACACAAAATATAGAGTAAAAGAATAGTCATATAGAACCTAGGCCTCTTTGGGGTTCATTTATGAACTCTAATTTTTTCTAATTAAATTATTTACCTAATAAAATTTAACTCCAAGGATGTTATTGTTGGCACATAATATATAGAAAAATGGGACATGTCCAACTCACCCAAAAGCCTATAGAGCATGGCCATAGCATGCCTTACTTTGAGAGTAAAAATTGAAATGGAATACCTTTGATGTTTTAGATAGAGGATATTTTTATCTTTCACTTTCCATCCCTTAAGGACTTATTTGATGCTATCACACTTCTTTGCAAATAATTGGCTGTATTGGTTGTCAGAGATAATAGATTTCTCAAGGGATACCCCTGCCTCCTTGCGTCTTACCTGAAAGTGGCATCCCTTTTGGGATGTTTTCCACAAAAAAAGAAAAGAAAAAGATAATAGAGTTCTCAAGAGAGGGTTTTTAAATGTCTTGCAAGGCTTCATTATAAAAATGAGTGACAAAATTTCTTTTTTATGACTCCACTCTATGGAGTATCCATTTAACCACATGTGCATATTTTTGTAGCATGGACCGATCACCCATCTATGGTAACCTTAATTTCATAATATTTTCCATATCATCTAGGTAGTTTAGTTCATCCTTGTAACTACTATTTTGGGTGATATTATTACACTTTTGATAGATATCCAATAGGTCCTTTACATTGGCATCCAATTCTATTACTATTGTATCACTGATAATTGGTGTGGTGTTTAATATTTGGCTCTTTTCCATTTTAGAAACTATGAATATAACAAATAAAAGTATTTAGAGTGCAAGATACTAGATGTAAACTTGAACACTTAGTGGATTCAAAATAAGATAGAAATATAACATATAAAACCTTTAGAATATGCAAATTGGATGCATGGTCATGCCAAAAAAAATTCACATTATTCAAAGTAACATTTGATTTATTAAAATATGGGTTAGCTGTTGGAGGAAAACATGCATAATGTGTATTCTAAATATTATCATGATGTGGCCATTAAATGCAAAGTAGAGCAATTAATATGGGTAAATTACACATTATTAAGGTATAAAAATATATGGCTCATATTTATCACAACATCCTATGCATTTATGAGGCAAGGGTGGGGAAAATATGGGTCTAGTGACTCAAAACTTTTTACCTTTTCTATATCCACATGAATGAAATATGAAGAAGTTAATATAAAAAATTTAGGCATCTCAAGCATGAAAAAAAAATGAATCATGGGTTAATATAGGTGTATTTAGTTGTTCTTAAATTTTTCTACCTCTATGCATCTAAACCTAGTCTTTTATAAAATTCCAAAACAGACTTCAATTTTTATTGAAACATAAAAAAAAATATGAAATAATGTATATTAGAAAAAATAAAAGGCAAGGTAGTATCCATTATAAAAAAATATAATGGATTTAATGTGGCAGTAGTAATCTGTAAATAGTAGAAGATAATTGGCTATGATTTCACTTGGTAGCTACCATATTTTGAATTTCCAACAATATCATTGGCCAAAAGCATGTCAATATTGATAAGGGACACGTGTCACAACGTTTACACAAAATTTAAGTTCCAATAAAATATTTTCTCATAAATCTAAGGATGCACAATACCTACCATTAAATTAGCAATGGTTTTTATTTACAAGTACTTTCTATATAAATAGAATAAAAAAGGAGCAATGTACATTAGAGCATTTAGGAGCCAAAAAGGTGAAATATTACAAAATTGTTGAAATACATTGCATGAGAGAATCTACATAATTTTCTATGCTTGTGACTATAGAAGGAATTAACTAGTGAAAAATATACAAAGGAAATAGAAGGAAGAAAGTGTATAAGACTACTAAGGAGCCATAAGATAGACTAGCTAATATCCATGATGCCATCATCACCATAAAATTAAAATTGAAGATCTTCAGAGAAGGGTTGAAGGTAAGAGGAATGAGAATGTCATATAGCAAGCTAGAGACTACTACACGGAATTCTCTTTTATTTAGATACATTACTAGGTTCATCCACCCTTACCCTGATATTGTCAAAGCAATTACTAAAAATAATGACCCAGAAATGGTGACACTCTATGACACAAAAAGGAGGAGACTATTTGCCATCACATAAGAGGGAATAAAAAATGCTTTTGCAATAGGAGTGCAAATAGGTTAAATACATAATCCTATTGACATAAATTAATAGAAGGACATTTAAAAAAAAAATATACTTTTAAAGCTTGGTTAGGTAAGCATATAGGGAAAATCCCAAATGATATTCTAGAAAACCCATAAAGCTCAAACAATTTAAGAACTTTTTGCAAATAGTATTATCCATTTTAGTTGTGATTATAGGGTTGTATTTTGACACATATGTATATGCCTATCAAATACCCATTGCCTATGTAGTAAATAACATACATAACTATGATTATTCAAGTGCTAGTAACCTTGTATTCTTTGACTAGGTCCACTTTCTAAGTTATCAAATCCATAGTCAACTAGTTGCCCTCAAGCTAAAATTATGTGAGAAATTCCACTACTCGTCATATTTAGCATGGCTATTTATTTTATATATACCCCTATACTTGCACATTATTAATATCCATACATGAGATAATGAGCAATATTACCCTATTGTCGACTGGAATCTAGTCCTTAGAGAAATCTCTTCATACCTAGAGTTTAACAAAAGGTTCCTTGGACCTGCATTGACATCCATTTATGGTCAAATTCCTCACCTCAACTCATATGCAATGTATAAGCTAAGAGGTAAGAAGCATAAATTAGAGGACTGGTAGTTTTTTCTAAATGACACCATCATCAAAGTATATGACTTCCCTGACACTCATTATCTACTCCCATACTATGTCATAGACTTGGTATTTAGCATTGAGCTATGTAGGTAAATAGTTGAGCCAGATGAAAATTTTGGATCTAGAGCCAAGAAAGTTTGCACTTATTGCTATCCCTTTAAGTTTAAATATATAGCCATAGTAACAAGGGGTCAATCAAATATTTTGAATGATAAGCTCAATGCCCTCCAATTGTAGATCATGGCATACATGTGACATTATGACCCAAATCCATAAGTGAATAATAAGCCATCAAAATTTTATCATCTACTATAGCCAAATATTGAGGAGTTAAAAAATAATAAGGAATATCAAGCCATCAAAATCAATGTCAATGAGATGCAAGAGTTATATCCATGGAGGAAATACTATCAATTCAAGCAAGTTTATGACCGAGAAAAAATAAGGAGGAATGGAT
Organism: Wollemia nobilis; assembly: GCA_028583015.1. NCBI lineage: Eukaryota > Viridiplantae > Streptophyta > Pinopsida > Araucariales > Araucariaceae > Wollemia > Wollemia nobilis. The sequence continues at coordinate 567,803 of JAQPPZ010010078.1, read as the reverse complement.
AAGTAATGAACTCATAGGTAAAATTAAAAATGATCTAAAATAGAAGTAGGAAAGTATTAGATAATGGTAGACGTCACATTACAAACATGATAAGAAAAACAAATATTTTTCCAATGTGTTTGACAAGCTATTTGAACAAGAATTTGATGTCAAATATGAAAAGTGGATGGAAGATCACCCAAGAGAAATATACCTAAAATTAATGAAACTAAGGGATCAGGAGGAAGAGGAATATGAATAAGAAGAAGATGTACCTCAAAAAAATCCCACTCGAGTAGAGTCCTTGGTTGGCTATGAGGATCCATAGTAGGATGCAATATCAAATAACCTACCTCAATAGAGAAAACAAAGAGCTAGAGCTAAGAAAGCTAGTGTATCTAAAACTATTTCAATAATTGATATTGTCTCAGAATCTAGTGAAGGAGAGCCAGTAGAGAATGTTGTAGAAGATGATGTAGCTAATGCAATAGAATTCATAAGAATGGAAGTCATTGCATAAAGCCCAAAAAAGGCTAACTCACATCTAGAGGTCCAACAACATGCTCAACACAAGAAGTCCAATGAGAGAGAAAAATAAAAACAGTCATCAAAGTATTGAGCAGAAGGAGATTTTAAGAGTGACCAAAATAAAGCAACTGGAATAGGAAGTGCTAAGGAAAAAAATTGAAATTGCAATATTTATTGCAACAATCCAAGAGCTAAAATTATAAGTGAGAGGATTAGGTATGTCTCCCTCTCCTTTCACATTTGTTAAAATTGTTCCACCACCAATATAGTCTCCATCTGAGAAAATGCACCCACCATATTCTCTTGTTAATAAGGCTTCTCCCATAAATAATATGCCATTGGGAACAATTTCCACTTTCCATTTATAGTAAATCCAAACAACCCCAAAATATGTACATATGTGAACCCCTACAAGTACCACTATTGTATCATTAGAATCCCCTGTAGACACCAAAAATTTGTCATGTTTAGGAGACTACTCATATGGACACATCTAAAGACCATATGAATGATATTGGACATTTCCAAGAGCTAGAAGTGGTCTTAACCACTCAAAAATGGTAGTTCTAGACCATTCAGGCTTTGCCATTGTGAAGCAGAGCGACTGCCACACTTGGATACTAAATTTGAGAGCAACCACACCTGGATGATGAATTTGAGAGAAAACACACCTAGTAACTACTATGGACAATGACTAGCATCAAAACACATTCCGGCCATGAATACTGGTCTAGATCATGGAGTTTGACTGCATCTTGCATTTCTTGCAGGTAGATTTGGCATGGAAATTCTAGAGCACCTCCTGAATACCCCTTCAATATAAATTTGTGACTGATCCTTCCCCTTAGGAAGGTCAATTACATGCAGATCTAGATTTTGGCTTCCCTAAGAAGCCAAGATCTAGATCTAGATATGAATCTAGGAGGTCTACATATGGACTATCCCAAGCAAAGAAAATGATCTGTGAATATCAAATTTTAATGTAGCAAAGCTCTAGCCGATTGGAGAGAGATTTCATACCCCTTGGAGGAGTAGCAAAGCTCTACTCGATTTGGCAATAGTTTTTAGCCATACAACCACTCAAATACACCTATTCTTCACTACCAACCAGTGTATCAGACATAAGAGATGGTCCTTGAACATCAATTTGAGCAAGGAACTTAGTGCTAAAGCCTCTGGTGCGTGAGGAGAAGAGTTTCATTTTGTGGTTGCTATCCTTGATAGTGGCCAACAGGCATAGCCTAGGGTTTCTAGACATTACCTTCTAGCTTAGATCTATTATTGTTTTTGATTTATTAATTAGTTTTAGCATAGATATGATTTATTTAATACATTTACACTATTATTTCTTGATTTATACATGTATTTATCATTCAGTTTTACTACATTTTGATATTATTATGCTTATATATCATGTTTATCAAATCTACTAATAAAGGAATCATTAGGAGAGGCTACCCATGCTGCTAATAGTCTTATATTATTTCTATGCATGTAGATTACAGTTTTATAGGACTAATTCAAGGCATTCAGTGCATAAGATCCCTCCAGGAAAAAGGAGTAGGAGGCATCTATAAGCCCTCATACAAGTTTGTGTGCGATATTGGGAGGCCTACAGAGCATACCACCCCTTGTGAGGGGATATATTCTTCACTATTATTCTGCTTGTATCTTATTGTATCAACTTGGGTATCCCTCAGAGGGATCAATATGTAACCAATGTTTGCAAGGATTAGTAAAGGATCTTTCTTTATTTGTCATTTCTGTGTTATTTGTGCTTTATGGTATTTCATTTGATATAATATTGCAAGTAGTGTAGTGGTGTGCACTTCTTGAGGTTGTAGATATGGTGATCATGGTGGGAGTCCCACCTGGTTTTATGTTTTCGGATGTATTGTTGATGTTTTCATGCATTTTATTAGTGTAGGTTTATCCACTCTGTTCAATAATGACCAACAAATAGAAACTGCTTTTGAAGTCAATGGCTAGTAGTAGTCGCTCTGGTCGACAATGGCTAGTAGGAAAGTGTAGCAGAGGGTAGCCCTTTCATCATTAGATGAGGATTTTAGGTTGGTACTACTCCCTAATTTTTTGTCTTTCTCTTTCTACAATTTATTTTCAGAAAACAAGTAAAATCACATTTTTTATTTATTATGGAAACATAAGAAAATATGGAAGAAAAATGCATTTGAAGCATCTTAGATTTTTTTAGATTTCCTCTAGTCAATTATAGGAACAAAAAAACTTTATTTTCAAGGTGTGACCTAGTCTACAATGGTCTAGGCTCTTGTATTCTAAGCTTTCTTGCATGTGGCCCAGCTAGAGGCCCTTATTTCATAAAGTATAAATTGCATTATATGAAAGTCATTATGAAACCAAACATTATTTTTAGGCATATAGGGAAATAATCATGAGTGCTATTTGCTACATAGCTTTCCATTATAAAAATATAAAAATAACCCCACACACCACGTATCACTTTAACACTAGTGAGTTGGAGGTCACGACCAACCACTGGTAGATATCAGTGAGGTGGCTTTCATCTCCACCCGTTGCCTCAAATCCTATGTACCTATTGTATTTGGCCAATACTATCTCCAAGATCCATCATAACCCATGGGAAATTTGCATGCATCTCTCTTTGGAAAGGTATATCATTGACTACTGGTGAACTGGGTGAAGATCGAGAGGACTTGTGCTCCTTGACCATGTGTAGACTTCACTACCACACATTACAGGTTGGATTACATGACTTGGAATTCATAACTAGGTTGTTAAGCTACAAGAATGCATGTGAAATCCACTTAAACACAATAATAGCATCCAACAAAATGCAAAACATGTGACACAAGGTCTTCTTTACAAATAATGCATCAAAACATACAAAACAACTTAGGAAACACATATTAATCCTTAAATGAGATAAAAATTTGTTTGCTTTGCTTGTGTGGTTTAAAATTGATATAAGAAGATAATTCAAAGTCATCATGGTATGCACATGAAGAAATCATCCTCGGTCTAGCATTGAGGTAGTAATTTATGCTCCACACACTCACAATCACCATAACATTGAGTCACCCACCCATAGTGTCACTGGATGAAGTTCATCAAGTCTTAGGTGCGATAACTCAACCCTTGGGGGGACTCCTAAAGAAACACCAATGAGAGATCCATATCTTAGGTCCTCTTATGATAGGCATGGGGGGCCTCAAGGGCCTCATCATATCATAAACATGAGGAGGCATCAAGGCCTCCTTCATCACACAAACATGAGGGGGCCTCAAGGCCTTCATCATAACACAAACATGAGGAGGCATCAAGGCCTCCCTCATCACACAGACATGAGGAGGCTTCAAGGCCCCCATAATCACATAAACATGAGGGGGAATCAAGGCACCCATCATCACAAAAATATGAGGAGGCATCAAGGCCTCCCTCATCACATAGACATGATGAGGCTTCAAGGCCTCCATCATCACACAAACATGCGAAGGACTCAAGACCTCCATCATCACACAAAAATGTAGAGGCATCAAGGACTCCATCATCACATAGATATACAAAGGACTCAAGGTATCCATCATCACACTTACATTAGAAGGCATCAAGGGATCCATCATCATATAGACATGTAGGGGTTGCAAGACCTCAAACTTCACATGACATACTTAGGATAGATCATCCCACTAAGGGGTAAGATACTAGGCCTAAACCAAATCACAGACTAATAGAATATTATAGAATCCTTGAATATGGGAGGATAACCCTAGATTATAATCTCATTGGTGCTAATGAGACTCCATAGGATCGATCATGGAAGATAAAACAATTTGACGAGTTGAATTGTGTTCCCTTAAAACCAGCTCAAAGAAGCATTGCTACCTCTCTCAGGAAGTTTGCGTAGCATAACCACAAGGCACACCAATGAACTAGGGGAAGCTTCAAAGTGGTCCTATAGCACATACACTATCTATGACCATGGGGTACACAAAAAATATTGTAGTGCATAGAGCAAGTCACCCTGATAGACAAGGATATGATCATAGTAGAAGCCTCTCCGAGAGGCCTATCCATTAGAACTCATTGCATGGAGTTAGAGAGATATGAACCTTTAGTGGTAGGTCAATACAACAACATACATAGGTTAGAAGAAGTGCTACGTGATGAGCGAGAGTATTTAACAACCCTTGAGCAAGAAGAACAAAGAAAAAGATGCCTGTGCCTACATGAGAAACACTTGAGAGAGGAAAGGGTTGAGCATGAATAACAAGTAGATAGGCTAGCTCAAGCCAACCTAAACTTAGGTGGTGAGAAATACCAACATGATAGACGTGTTGATTATTAGCATGAGAGATACACTAGATAAAGAGATGAGTGTACTCACCATACCTTAGAGTATCAACAATATCTAGATCCAAAACAGATGTAACTTAATAAGGAACAGAAAAGGATGGAAATTTAGGAGTAGATATATCCTGAACCTCCATTTGTGTTCATGGGATATGAATACAGATGCCCAAATCAAGCAAACATAGGATTTCCTCCCTTACCACCATGAGTAAACCTTCAAGAATAGGAGATTATTTCTTCTAAGGTGTACCAAATACTCATTTAGATAGTCAAATTTCTTGAGAAGTAGGACACGTTTGGGTAAAATTGGACTTTGAGAAAAATACTCAACCAACCCTTGTGCCCCTCAGTACCGAGTCCTGCATACCCTAGACACTTTGATATGCCTAGGTTAGATAAGTTCAAAGGAGAGAAATATGCTTAAGAACACTTTACAAATTTCATGAACACATACTTTTATCTTGAGTATAATTATGCCCTAATGCTAAGAATATTCATCATGATGTTATCAAGTGCATAGCCTCAATGGTTCAATCAACTACCCAAGCACAACATCATTAGCTTTGAGAAACTAGTGAATGAATTTCTAGAATGCTTCTCCTTAAACATAAATAAGAAGGTAAAATTATCCAATTTGGCCAACTTAAAGCAATATGATGATGAACCAGTTATGGACTATGCGAACAAGTGGAGAAAAATAAAGGTGAAACTACCATTTTCTATTCCCACTAAAGATCTCAACTGGATGTTCACAAAGAGCTATGTCAAACACATCTTGTGCTATTGCAGTTGCAGTAGTATGAAGTATTCAAAGAAGCCTTGGATAAAGCCAATCTTATAGAGGACATAAAGGTTGACAAAGGAGACCTCAAGCTCAAAAAAAAAGGAGTGGAATATTGCCAACCACAATAAGAATCAACAGAAGCAGGCCAAGACTTCTAAAGTCAACCAGGTTATTTTAAGAATGCTAAAGGGAGGAAATAGCCAACAACCACAAAACTATCAGACTTAACCCCCCAACTAATTATAATCCAAAGAAAAACTAGATTTGAAATAAGGAATGTCGATCGCCTCACTATTTCATGCCTCTAACTGAAACGATGTAATCAATATTTAATCCATTAAGCAAGGTAAAAAGAATAATATTTCCCAATATACAACTTATTGATCCCAATAATACCAAGCCCAAGGGATATATGGAAGATAAATACTATCCATATCATAGAATACAAGGGCATGACATTGAAACATGTATCAGATTCAATAATGTTGTGTAAAACATGATTGAGAAGCGTGAGCTGAAAGTTGACAACCCATTAGGACCCAATAATAGAGACATGGGTATATTTAGGAATCTATTTCTAAATCATTATGTCCCCAAGGATCAGGGCACCCAAGTCAACCAAGTTTGAGTCGAGTCATCCACTCAAGGATGCATCAAAATGGTTGAGATAGTCAACATGGTAAATAGGAGTTTGTTATACAGCCAACCAAAGCCTCCAATAACTCCTATTCATATCCTAGATACACCTCGATAGAGGTAGGTGTAAAATAATCCCCTAGGTCTGCTAGTGTGACCTATGGTAACTATTCGAAGTAGACTAGAGCAAAATCTAAAAATAACTTTGACCAAGTTAATAATTTATGAGCTCATACATCAATCTCCTAGGAAAAAGAAGACTTTTATGGAGATCTTGAGATCGATCGAGCTCCAACCCCAGAACCCAAATGCATTCACACACTTTGTGGGGCAAGTGCAATAGTACCAAGAGCTTGTGATCCATTTCTATGATCATAAAATCAAGGAAGTGCCTACTACTATAGTAGAAACACATTTTCATATCATCACGTTAGTCAATGAAATACCCCTCAAGTGGGTTCTAATTGACACAGGTTCATCGATTAACATTATCACAACAAAGGCTATAGTGCACCTAAATATCCCTAGGTCCAACATTGTTCCAACCTCCTATACATTGATATATTTCAATGATGCATTGTGCTCCACAATGGGTATAATTGTTCTACCTATAAAGGTAGGGTATAATACCATCCCCATGATGTGTCACATATTGGAGGGGTTAATGCAATACAACATCCTCCTAGGTCATCCCTGGATAAGGTACATGTAGTGTGTTCCTTAAATTTTGCACCAATGCATCAAGTATGTGCATGAGGGACAAGTGCATGTGGTTCCATCATATGAAGATCCATTTAAATACGTGCATCAGGTTGACTTGTTGGGTGACTTCATCCTTCCATAGACACACCTATGCATAAGACCTTCATCCCCTATTGCACAGCTAGAAATCAAGTCTAAATTAGTATGAGATGACCCGTCCACATCAACACCACCTCCTACATCTAAAGGTATTGGTGCTTCTAAGAAAACCACAATGTCTAAGGCTAAGGACTCTCAGAAGCTAAAATCATCCCTAGTGAAGGAAGGACCTAAAGATATTCCAACTATAGTAGCTACAAAAATTCTAAATCCAATGGAGGAGGAAGATTCCCAAGGTATAACCGAGGAGGTACCTCAATTTTCCTCACCTGCTTCATCAATGACATCATATGCATCGTAGATAATAGTTCACTTAGACAAAATAGGGTTAGGGGAATATCTTGTGTAGAGCGTGACTTTCATGCCTATTATCGAGTCTGTGCAAGACATGGGACGGTCAAAAATCCCAAATTTTCTAATAGGGATAGTGGTTCTATTAGGGATTTACCATAACTAAACCAAATTCATCTAGGATGAACCATTCACCATGAATGTTCATTACTTTTAAAATCCTAAGTTTTCTCTAAGGTACTTTGAGTGATGCCATTGGCATGGCTATGACTTAGGTATGTACGAGCAAGGGTATCAACTTGCATTCCAACCATAATACCAGCTACCTATTGATAAATGGGGTTTAGGGTATCAAATACAGAGCCATGATGATTCATTGACAATAGCCCTAGATAGGCTAAGCTTGGGGTTTGGAGAAGATATTTACTGGAATCCATTTCAACCCCCTAGCAAGAACTACTTGGGTGATAGATGGGTGTCTATAATCAATATCAAACCACCTGGTGAGTATCACCCTAACTCCTCTCTTGAAGCACATCCATAAGGAATAACCCTATGGGAGGACGAGCCAACCCATATATATTAGTGAGAGAAAAATGAGTATGTCACTAGTGAATCCGAAGATGAAGTCGAATTGGACTACCATAGGATTTAGTATATTCAACACCTTGCTTGGGCAAGCAACACAAAGAGTGGATACATCTCGAATGAGAGTGGCTATTAGTCAGAGGACTCGATGAATATGGCCTACCTTGGTCCTAGACATGCATGCCACATCATAGGGCCATAAGTAAATGCTAATGGATTCTTTATAGGTAACTATGACTATGAATATGACACTGAGATGACCTATATTAGGTATCAAAATGTAAGTCATTAACCAATTCTGGTGGGCCAAAATGAGGGTTTCTTCATAGGTGATGATGACTATGAGGACGAGACCAAGATGGCTTATCTTAGGCCTTGTCACTTACACGAGGTCATTTTGCTTATTGAGAGAGAGGTGATACCCCACACCATAGATCTTGACCTTTTCTTCTTGGGAAGACCAGTAAATCTAGATGTCATCTATCGTATGGTTTTCCTGGATCCACCCACATTTAGAGAGTTACTACAACATAATGATCCCATCATCTTGTTTGTCCATAGATCAGATCCTAAGATCCCTATGCCCCTAGAGCCTCATCATGAGTATGGAGGGTAAAACATTGATGCATAGTTTCACCCATGTGGTCTTAGATATTTCATCCCATCCATCAACATGATATCCATTGATTTGACCACTCCACTTCATAACCTAGCTGATCCTATGAAACCATTGTGTCTTAACTTAGATGCTATTTATTGGGATCATGTTGACTCACCCTTAGAGCCTAAATATTTCTTTCCCAATGAAGAGATGTGACAACCGTTCCATTTTGCACCAAGCTATGCACATGATGTCTATCATGCTAGTTTTGACCATGATTCAATGAAACATTTAAATCCAACAGATGACATCCACTTAATCCGCACTCCTCACTAGCTTGAGGAGGGATCACATATGGCAATAGATAAGACTTTTGAAATAGACATCAGTGATGACCCTTCTCATTGAAAGAAAGTCAAGTTCAAAGAGAGCTTATCTCTAGAAGAACACACCATCATTATTCCTCTATTGAAAGAGAGATCAAAAATATTTTCTTGGACCTATAAAGATATGTCAGGACTATATCTGAAATTGGTTATCCACAACATTTCACTAGATCCCATGAATAAACCGGTCAAGCAAAAGCTCATAAATATGCATTCAACCATCACTTTGATAGTAAAGAATGAGTTGTAAAAATTGTTAGATGTAGTCTTTATTATTCCCATTGACTATCTAGAATGAGTATCAAACATGGTGCCCATAGGAAAAACTGATGGAAAAATCCATATTTGCATGGATTTTAGGGATCTCAATAAGGCAACACCAAAGGATTCATTCCCGTTGCCTAACATAGATGCTCTTGTATATATAATTATAGGTCATGATATGCTCTCCCTAATGGATGGTTTTTCTGGTTACAATCATATTCAGATTAAACCCAAAGACCAATATAAAACTGCATTCACCACTCCATGGAGGACATTCTACTACAAAGTAATGACATTTGGTCTTAAAAGTGCTAGTGATACAAATCAACAGGCTATGACATACATTTTCCATGACTATATGCACAAGATCTTAGAAGACTATATCAATGAATTACTAGCCAAGTTATTGTTGTGTGAAGAGCATGTTGAGATCCTCAAGAAGGTCTTCGATCACCTGATTGAGCACAATGTTAGGTTGAATCCCAAGAAATGCGTCTTTGGCATAAATTCTAGAAAACTCTTGGGATTCATAATTTCTAAATGAGACATCAAAGTAGACCCATCAAAGGTAAATGCTATCCTAGAAATGGCCCCACCCACTAACATCAAAGAGCTGATAATATTACAGGGCAAAGTAGCATCCATAAAGTGATTCATCATGAAGAACACAAGCTTATACTAAGAGGGAGGGTGAACAGTATAAGACCACTTTTTAATTTTATTTCCCAAAAAATATTATGCAATATATAAATGGCAATATCAACAACAATAATCAAAGTAATGCATAAATCACCACACACAATAGAGACACCAATTTAACATGGTTCACCCAATGTGGGTGATGTCTACGAAGAAAATATTTCACTAAAATATTCTCAACAAATCTCTTGGGAATCATTCCCTATTACAATGTTTATGGACATATGTCCAAAGGATACATCAATACCCTAGTCAAGTTTATGGATATCTATCCACAGGATACACCAATCCCCTTAGCTAGTTCATGGATATCTATCCACATGAGAACTCCTTCTTCTCTGCTCTGGTTGGTGATCCTCTAGAAGACTACTGCCTCCACTACACTGGCTTGTGGATCTATATCCATAGAAGACTCTATCCTCACTCAGAAGATCTCTATCCTCATTGTCCTATCTAATGGATATATATCCACTGGAGACTACTATCCTCTGCTCTATCAACTCCAAAGCTTGCTCTCATCTATGTCTTAAATTTGTACTAAATATAGTCCTTCGATCTAGCATAAATTTGCTCTATCTCTATATTTGATCTGCACTAAAAATATTCCTTTAGTCTAGGATGAATCTGCTCTATATTTATCTCTGATCTGCACCAAATATAGTCCTTCAATCTAGCATAAATTTGCTCAATATCTATCTCAAATATGCACTAAACATAGTCCTTAGGTCTAGAACAAATATTCTTAATATCTATCTCTGATCTAGCACAAACCTATCTTAAAATCTATACCAATATCTATCCTCAAATTTATCCTCAAGCCTTAACACAAAGCTTGAATCAATCACAAATAAACTCTGTTAGATCTATCCCAAACTTTAACTCAAGGTTTGAACAAATCAATCAACTCTGCTCATAAGTCTTCTCAAAGACTTGCCTCAAATCTAACCATAAGTCCTCTCTAGAACTTGCTCTATCTACTCTCAAGTCTTCACCGAGACTTACCTAAAATCTGCTTAGCAAGTCCTCACTAGAACTTGTGCAGGCTGCTCAAAAATTCTTCACCAAGACTTACATCAAATTTTCTCAACAATTCCTCACTATAACTTGTCCAATCTAATCAAAAAGTCTTCACCAATACTTACCTCAAATCTGCATTGTAAGCTTCTATAAAAGCTCACACAAATATATCCTTAAGTCCACTCTAGGACATGCTCAAATATGCTCACTAGCTTCACAAAATCTTGTTTACTTCAACTCAATATCTCACAAAAAACCTCTTCAATTACACAAACAAGTTTCACATAGAATCTTGTTTAACTTACAGAAACATATAGAGAATGGTTAGAGACTCAATATGCTTCACACTCACAACAATGATCAATCACTTTTAATCTCTCTTGTTCAACCATAGAAACATATGGAGAATGGTTAGAGACTCAATATATTTCACACTCACAACCACTCAATCACTTTCAATCTCTCTTCCAAATCAAATCAAAATATGGAACAATTTGTTTCATAGAACTTGAACTATCACTCCAACACTTTCAATCAATTATGCTCAACCAAATTCACTCAACCAATCACTCAATGAAACACAACTTGCTTACAAACCCTAGTTCAAGCATATGAACACTCACTCAATTATTTCCAACAATGCTTACCAGACAAGGTTTCTAGTATCAACTTTCATTCCAGAAAAACCCATATAAATCAACATTTGATATCTCAAAACCAAACTCAACAATGCTTATCAAACAATCATTTTCACTCCAACTTAGCATTCACAACATCCAACAATCACTCACAAGGAAGATGTGCCCATAACTTTTGTTTAACGAAGAATTAACCTAGAAATCTATCTCAATCACAATTACTCTCTTTGCCAATCTCAAGTGTTAGACGAAAAAATATCGCCCTAACACTCCCTCAAAATATTTCACAATTACAAAAAATAATTAAACTCAAATGCACCTTATTACTCCATCTTGAAATCAGCATTCACCAAAAACATACATAAAAATAAATATCTTATTACACCTTATAACTCCACCTTAAATAAATCAATCCACCAAACAATTAAATAAAAATAATTATTTAATTTTATCAACCTTATATCTCCCTAAGCTCAAAACTATACCACACAACCTTAGGAGCCAAAAAATAAATTTTAATAAAAATTTAGTACCTCTCAAAGTGCTCCCAGTGGGATTCGATCCCGATTCGAAGTGCCTCCAGTGATATAGCTATGCTTGCCTAGTCACGTGAGCTAAGAAATCACGTAGGAGGGAAAAATACCCACGGTGCTTTGTCTCTTTTCTTGGCACCAAAAGCCAAAATGGATTTGGCATTCACGGTGTAAAAACCTCACAAATTTCATCACTGTGAATCAAACGCAACACCTTGCATTCCCAAAAGTGTTGCCAACTACCACTAGCCCACCTGGCTAGGTGGTGATAAGGCTTCCAAGCCTTGTTGCTTTTGACCCTTCACAAACTACCAAAAAGAGAAGTCAACGGAGGACTTCTTCCTTCTTTTGATCACCGAAAATATTGCGCACACCTTAGCTTAGGAAATTTTTATTCATTTGATCGCAAATGGATTATTTTAAATCCACTTAGGCATTTGGTATTTATACCCATGCCTCCAAATGCATTGACATCGATAGAGGAGAAAAGGATAACGTGATGTAGGAGTATCCAACGAAAGGCAAAATACAACAAAGTAGAAAAAGTGTTGCGATATCATGACATGTCGGCAAAGAAGAAAAAGTGTCGTGATATCGCGACATGTCGCATTTTTGTGACCAAAAAACAAGAGAAGGCACAAGAGAGAAAAATGTCACGATATCGCGACATGTCGCATTATCACGACTAAAAGAGAAGAGGAAGAGCAAGAGAGAAAAGTGTCGTGATATCACAACATGTCACATTTTCACGACTCAGGAAGGAGAGAGAAGGTGCGGAGCAAAAATGTCACAATTTTGTGACATGTCGTGAAATCATGACCGAAAGAAGACCAGAAGGGCGAGAGAAGAAAATGTCACGATTTTGTGACATGTCGCAAAATCATGACCGACCAAGTAGAAAGAAAGCAAGGAAGGAAACTATCATGATATCGCGACATGTTACAATTTCATGACCCGAAACAAAGAGAGAAAGCAGAGAGCAAAGCTGTCGTGATATCGTGACATGTCGCGATTTTGTGACCCGAAATGCGAGGAGGAGGCATAAAGGAAAGATGTCGAGATATCATGAAATGTCACGATTTCATGATCGAAAAGGAGAAAGAGGAGCTAGAAGGAAAGATGTCATGATATCGCGACATGTTGCATTTTTGCGACCAAAGGACGAGAGAAAGTGCAAAGGAGAAAAAGTGTCGTGATATCACGGCATGTCATATGCTTGAGACCAAAATGCAAGGGAAGGCGTAAGAGAGAAAAGTGTCATGATATTGCTAAATGTCACATTATCATGAGAAAAATGCGAGAGGAGGTGCAGGAGAGAAAAAGTGTCGGGATATTGCGACATGTCGCATTTTTGCCACTCGCAAAGGGCAGGAAGGCCGAAAAAGCAAAAGTGACATGATATCTTGACATGTCACATTTTTACGACTCGTAAAGGGTAGGAAGGCTGAAAAGCAAAAGTGTCACGATATTGCAACATGTCGCATTTTTGTGACTCGAAAAGGGGCAGGAAGGCAGTGAAGCAAAAATATCGCGTTTTCATGACCAAACAAAAGGAAAGAAAAGGCAAGTGGTTATAGGGGCCGTTACAAAGGAAATCATCGAGCGATGGGTATACCGAACGTCATCATGGGTTGACATGCGGACAGAGTCTACAGTGGCACTGGACAAGCACATGGTACCAAGGTGTAATGAAAGCAGATGAAGACCAAGAGTAAAAAAGAAAGATGTTTCAAAAGCCAAGGTAACGAAGAGGCATGGGGAATGAAACGAAGGGTCAGAAAAGGGAAACAGAGAGTCATGCCAAATATTTTAAAAGGGGAAGCGAAGGCATGCACAAGGGTTGGAAAAATGTGGAGATAGAGTTGCAGACGTGAAGGCAAGAGGGTCATTCTGAACCTGTGTAGACTATTTTTCTTCCAGGGTAGAAGATGTAATAGAAACTATCTTTCGGGATAAAGGAATTTATTTGTCAGACTGTTGCCATGATTGTAATATTTTTTCAAATTTTTGAATGAGAAAATAGATTTGGCATGAGCGATTGTGGCTCCCCATCAAGTGGTATCAGAGCAGGAGTTCCTGAGTGTGTGAGTAGATCGCCAAAAGTGAGGCAGTTTGTGCCAAGATCTGTGGAAGGGTTGTGAGAAGAGAGTGAGGAAGAATGCCTCCATGAAGAAACCATGGTGGTGGGAGAAATGTGGTACCTGAAGAAGATTTCAAAGCTTTGCAGAGGCAAGTACAAGCCATGCAAGAGGAATTACGAAGAGGGGTTGATCCAAGGAGAGAAGATCATAGTGAAGATGAAGCTTGTGAGGTGGATGATCCATCAGATGAAGAAGAAGAAATGGATCTTGCAAAAGCTAGATTAGTTAAGGCCATATCTCGGATTAAGAAGAAGGCAAAGTTTGATGTCTCCATGTATTCTGGAAATCTCAATCCAGAAGAGTTAATTTATTGGATCAATGATATGGAGGAGTATTTTGAGTATGAGGAGGTTGTAGATCTAGATCGGATCAAGTTTGCAAAAACGAAGTTGAAAGGCCATGCGTGCATATGGTGGAAAGAAGTGTAGCTAGAAAGAAATAGGACAGGAAATGAAAAGATAACTAGATGGGATTGAATGGTAGAGAAGTTGAAGAAGCAATTTATTCTTGCAGATTACGAATTGGATCTATTGAAGAAAATGTAGAGCTTGAGACAGTCAAACAAGTCTGTCAAAGAATATACAGAGGAATTTACCAAATCTCAATCAAAACTGGCCATTCTGAGGCTAACAAGGAGAAGGTAGCCCATTACATCAATGGATTGAGAACCAGTATTCAAGAAGAGTTGAGTCTGGTTAGGATTAGCACCATTGAGGATGCTTACCAGTTTGCCTTGAAGGTTGAAGAGAAGCTGAACAAAAGATTTGAAAGCAAATAGAAAGGAAGAGGTCATGGAGAAAGAACTAGTGGAAGAATAGATGATAAGAAAGAAGAAGCTAGCTACAGTCAGGATCAGAAGGGGGATAATTATTACAGACCCCGTAATCAGAACAATGGTTACCAAAGAGGAAGAGGTAGGTATGGAAGAGGAGGATTTCATGGAACCTATTTCCATTATGGGGAAGAGGGACATCGGGCGTATGAGTGTCCCCAACACCAAGAGAGGATGGACAGGAGACCTAAGGGTCATGCCAGAGTTGCTGTAGTAGATGAAGGTGCTGAATCAGAACATTTTGAGGCAGAGATAGGAGAAGTTATGGTCACAAGGAGAACCTTGTTGAATGAGGAGAAAGGACCAGACCAGAGGAGGAGCCTGTTCCGCACAAGGTGCAAATGTTCAGGTAAGGTCTGTAATGTTATTATAGATAATAGTAGTACTGATAACTTGGTCTCTGAAGAAATGGTTACTAAGTTATAGCTAGAGAGGAGGAGACACCCGCATCCATATCGGATTGCGTGGTTGCAGAAGGACCATAGGGCATTGGTCAATGAGCAATGCTTAGTCAAGTTCAATATTGAGAGATACCAAGATGAGGTCTTGTGTGATGTTTTGCCTATGGATGCTTACCATGTGTTGTTGGGGAGGCCATGGCAATTTGATAGACGTGCGGTGTATGATGGGCATGTGAGTACTTACTCTCTAACGAAAGGTGGAGCGCACCACAAGTTGAAGCCATTGAAGGAAATGGATGAAAAGAGGTTGCTAACAACAATGAGAGTGGAAGTTGTGGGATTTGAAGAACTTAAGGGTTTGTACCCTACAGATCCAAATTTTGCTGAAGCTTGGAGAGCTTGTACAACCCCAGTTAAAAAGAAGGTGACAGAATAGTACAGAAGTGAAGGTCACTTCTCAATCCACCCCGGTTGTCTGATGCAGGAGCATCCAATGAAAGGCAAAATACAACAAAGTAGAAAAAGTGTCGTGATATCGTGACATGTCAACAAAGAAGAAAGCATGTCGCGATATCACGACATGTCGTAAAAGAGGAAAAAGTGTCGTGATATCGCGACATGTTGCATTTTCATGACCAAAAAACAAGATAAGGCATAAGAGAGAAAAATGTTGCGATATCGCGACATGTCGCATTATCGCGACTAAAATAGAAGAGGAAGAGCAAGAGAGAAAAGTGTCGCAATATCGTGACATGTCACGTTTTCACAACTCAGGAAGGAGAGAGAAGGCACGGAGCAAAAATGTCACAATTTTGTGACATGTCACAAAATCGCGATCGAAAGAAGACCAGAAGGGCCAGAGAAGAAAATGTCATGATTTCACAACATGTCACGAAATCGCGATCGACAGAGCAGAAAGAAAGCAAGGAAGGAAACTGTTGCGATAGCATGACATGTTTGATTTTGTGACTCAAAATAGAGAGAGAAAGCAGAGAGCAAAGCTATCGCGATATCGCGACATGTCATGATTTCACGACCTAAAAGGTGAGGAGGAGGCAGAAAGGAAATATGTCGTGATATCATGACATGTCATGATTTTACGACTAAAAAGGAGAAAGAGGAATTGGAAGGAAAGATGTTGCGATATCGTGACATGTCGCATTTTTGTGACCAAAGGATGAGAGAAAGTGCAAAGGAGAAAAAGTGTTGCGATATCGTGACATGTCGCATTTTCATGACCAAAAGGCGAGGGAAGGCACAAGAGAGAAAAGTGTCGCGATATCGCGACATGTTGCATTATCGTGACCAAAAGGTGAGAGGAGGCGTAGGAGAGAAAAAGTGT
The DNA here is from genome assembly GCA_028583015.1 of Wollemia nobilis. Lineage (NCBI taxonomy): Eukaryota > Viridiplantae > Streptophyta > Pinopsida > Araucariales > Araucariaceae > Wollemia > Wollemia nobilis. The sequence continues at coordinate 550,932 of JAQPPZ010010078.1, read as the reverse complement.
CACGATATCGCGACATGTCACATTTTCATGACTCGCAAAGGGCAGGAAGGCCAAAAAGCAAAAGTGTCGCGATATCGCAACATGCCACATTTTCACGACTTGCAAAGGGCAGGAAGGCTGAAAAGCAAAAGTGTCACGATATCGCGACATGTTGCATTTTTGTGACTCAAAAAGGGGCAAGAAGGCAGTGAAGCAAAAATGTCGCGATATCATGACATGTCACGTTTTCATGACCAAACAAAAGGAAAGAAAAGGCAGGTGGTTACAGGGGCCGTTACAGAGGAAATCATCGAGCGATGGGTATATCGAACGTCATCATGGGTTGACAGGCGAATAGAGTCTACAATGGCAGCATTGGACAAGCACATGGCACCAAGGTGCAATGAAAGAAGATGAAGACCAAGAGTCGAAAATAAAGACGTTTCGAAAGCCAAGGCAATGAAGAGGCACGAGGAATGAAACAAAGGGTCAGAAAAGGGAAACGAAGAGTCACGCCAGAGATTTTAAAAGGGGAAGTGAAGGCATGCACAAGGGTCAAAAAACTGTGGAGACAGAGTTACAGACATGAAGGCAAGAGGGCCATTCTGAACCTATGTAGACTGTTTTTCTTCCAAGGCAAAAGATGTAATAGAAACTATCTTTTGGGATAAAGGAATTTATTTGGCAGACTGTTGCCATGATTGTAATCTTTTTTCAAATTTTTGAATGAGAACATAGATTTGGCATGAGTGATTGTGGCTCCCCATCATAACGTCAACGCATTAAATTTGCCCTTATAACCCTAACCTTTAGGTTTATTTAAATTAAATCATAAAATAATTTATAGCTAAATTATTATAATTAATTTAATAACTCTTAGAGTTAATCAAATTAAGTTATAAATTTATTTATAATGAAATTATTATAATTAATTTAAATATCTAGGTCTTGACCTTAGACCTTTAATATTATAATAAAATATTAAAATATTATTTTTCTTTTGCCTTCTTATTTCTCCTAAAGACCTTATCTGACCACCTTGAATATTATAATGGAAGATATTATAATATTATTTCTCTTAGGTCTAGAAGCAATATTTCTCTTGCACTGATTACTGAAACTGACTCTTGACATCCTTCCTCTTGCATTGCTCACTGAAACTGACTCTTGATATCAATGACAACAAATCTTGCTCATATTTCCAACACATTGCAAAACTATCAAAAAAATGTCAATCCATGAATCAATTGCTACACAAGGGTATCCCATTCTAGTGGGATGAATAATATCAGCAAGCCTTTACTAAAATCAATATGTACCTAGAAATACCACTGTTATAGCTCCACCAAGGCCAAACGTCCCATTCTTGCTATATATATATCTGCTATCAATTTTTCTTTGGGTACCATGTTGGCTCAAAATAACATGTAAGATAAATAACAAGCGATATATTACATTAGCCACACCTTGGTGAGCTACGAGATAGGATACACATACATAGAAAAGTTGTGCTTAGCAGTGGTCTTTACAACTAAGAAATTGTGCCACTACATGTTGAGCCACACAACATATGTAATATCTAAAAAAAATCATTTCTAGTATATGATGAGCAAGATGTATCATAATACATGTACTACAAAGTGGATCATGCTATTGATATAACTTGATTTGGAATTCATAAGCCAAAAGTCCTTCAAGAGACAAGTCATAGTTTATCAATTGGAAGAGGTGCCTATTCAGAATAGTAGACCCCTCACCATAGAACTTCCTAATGATGCAGTCTTCACATTATCAGAAGCACCCAAACACAAAGAACCAAAAAATAGAGCTAACATGACTTTTTTCTTCGATGGTTCGAAGTGTGAGCATGGATATGGTGTAGGGATTATGTTCTTCACGCCACAAGGTGCTCCAATGTCCTTGTAATTTAAGTTGGACTTCCCCTAAACTAATAAAAATAGCGAATACGAGGCTCTAATATTGGGTCTCCAAACAACCATCGCTATGAAGATCAAAAGGCTAAATATCTTTGGTGACTCCCTCCTCATAGTCAACAAAGTCAAGGAACTATTTCAATATAGGGATCCAATCCTGAAAGCTTACAAGGAGCTTTTTGACACCTACCTAGCCCAACTAGAATGGTATGACATCGAGGCAATCCCTCGTACATCAAACATATTTGTAGATACTATGGCATATTTGGGATCCTTGATTCCTCAAAATCCATTTGCTGAATTCACTACCATTTATGTGAAAATGCTCTCACACTCAGTGATGCAACGTGAGGATTTTGATAACAAAGAATCAATCAACATGATTCATATAGAACCAGACCATGACTAGTTTTGTAAAGCCATAGAATTTCTGAAGAAGGTGCCTTGGGGGTCCTTGATCTCGTAGGGTCCTACAAAGAATTATACCATAATTCACCATAAGGTTATTTCTCAATCTACATTTGTGCACATCGAATCGTAGGAGGAACAAGTCATTATCTATCGAGGTTGTAGCTTTTCAATATTGGCTATCCCAATTACAATATTTCTTGAAACTTGGAATTATCTCATAGGGAATGTCACATGTTGAAATACAAGTATACAAATAGAAAGCAACTAGATATGTCTTACTAGGAGGTATATTGTATCATCAAAGCTATGATGGAGTCCTTCTTTGCTACCTAGAGCTCCAATAATTAGATTGGGTGATTTTGTAAACTCACTACATTACATGCGGTGGCCACTTCAATAGCATGGTCATCATCAAGTGCATCCTTTGAATGGGTTATTACTGGTACACCATGAAGAAGGATTGTTGTGAGTATGTCAAGAAATGCGTTAAATGTCAACATCATGCAAATATTATGTACCTACCATATCAGGTCTTATAGCCCATTATGGCGGCTTGGCCATTTGCTCAGTGGGATTTTGATCTAATTGGAAAGATCTCTCTCCTATCCTTGAGCTAAAACATGTTCATCTTAATGACCACTAAGTACTTCACCAAATGGGTGGAAGCGGTCCCCTTAACCTCTATGATTGGACCACAAATTATGGAGTTCATACTTCACAACATCATCTATCATTTTTGGGTCCCCTTAAAAATAATCTTAGATAATGATCCATCATTCAAAAATAAAAATGTGTAGGCTTTAACATCCAAATATAACATTCAACACAATTTTATGACACCATACTATCTGTAGGAAAATGGACAAGCAGAGGTTTTAAAAAATATAATAGTAGCCATATTAAAGAAGACCATAAAAGAAAATCATAAGTATTGGCATCTACAATTAACCCTTGCATTATGGGCTTATAGGACTAGCGTGCAGATGCCCACTGGGGCAACACCATTTTCACTTGTATATGGTGTTGAGGCCATTATGCCCTTAGAGTTGGAAATTCTAATGTTGCGTGTCACATTGAAAGAGTTCATAAATGATGACACTGCACGGTAAGCTCACTTGGATCAGCTGACCCTTCTAGATGAACGTTGCATCAATGCTCTTGAGCATCTTCATGTTTACCAAGATTATCTAACACAAGCTTATAATAATAAATTCCACCCGAGAGACTTTAAGGTTGGGGATATTGTGTTTAAATAGAACCAACATAACTTAAATCTACCACCGCATCTACGAGATAAATTTGCGGGCACTTGGATAGGTCCTTATATAATATTTGAGAATATTGGACCTAGGGAATATCGCCTAACGTCACTAGAATATGTTGAGGAGCTAGAGCCTCTCAATATTATTCATCTAAGGTTGTTTCACACATAAGCACAACAAAACATAAAAACATTCAAATAAATGTCAAAAATATAAAAAACATTCAAAAATTTCAAAATAACAAAAACAATAGAAAAATGCAAAAAAAAAAAGGCTCTAAAGGCATCTTAAAGTCCTTTGGTCAAATCAGAAAAGGCCCCAAATGTAACATTACACCTTTGGTCAACTCACCAAAGGCCCCAAAGGTAGCATTGCACCTTTGGTCAACTCACAAAAGGCCCCAAAGGTAGCATTACATCTTTGGTCAATTCACAAAAGGCTCCAAAGGCATCATAAGCCCTTTTAGCAACTCACAAAAGAACCCAAAGGTATCATAATCCCTTTGGTGACATCACAAAAGGCTCCAAAGGTATCTTAAAGCCCTTTGGTCAAATCACAAAAATATCGAAAGGCATCATAAGCCCTTTGGTCAAACCACAAAAGGCTCCAAAGGCATCTTAAAGTCCTTTGGTCACTTCAAAAAAATCCCCAAAGGCATATTAAAGCTCTTTGGTCAAAAGCAAAACATAAAAGCACAAAAAAAATTTAAAATCAAAAAGTTCGAAAAAATTCAAAATAATCAAAACTTAAAAACAATTGAAAGCATCAAAAATACAAAAACATTTGCATTTGGCATTTGCATCCATTAGTTGCATTGCATTAGGTACGTTGCATCCATTGCATTTGCATTAGGTAGGTTGTTTTCAAATATTACAAACAACACCATGTTTGTACGTCAATCATACATCTTCAAAATTCATTATCATCCATAACCCATGTGTGTAACTATGTTTTTCAACACAACCCCTCTTGTTGCTATAAGGAATATACTAGGGTTTTCTGATCACTCAACCATACCTAGTGATTTTCTCAAATTTTGTAGAAAGCTATCTTTAATTTTAAAATATGAGGTTTCATTTTGATAGCACCTGGTATATTTTAGAATCCTATGACTAATCAAAATACTAAAATCCTAGTTGAAACAAGGAAAAGATAAATGCTACAAAGTGGTACTAGGCAACCTAAGCGAAAGGTTTATACTTGCTCACCTTGTGATGTGCATGGTCTAGGATTTTGATCATTGGCAAAGGGACAAGTTCCCCCTACCCAAAGAAATACCTTGATTTCATCAAAACAAACAAAAATCCTTGAAACAAAGCAAAATTCAAAAGAAAAATAAATAGTGATTATCATCACTACAAATATCCCTTGCTCAAACGAAAACAAAATTCAAAATAAATAGTGATTTTCATCACTAAACCATGAGCAAGTATCCCAAATAAATGTGAAGAAAAGAATGGGGTGAAGAGATTGAATCCATGGAATGGTCGATCTCCACAAGCCATTGAGTTATCCCTAATACAACAATGGGCTACATGAATCCCGCCTAGCATTAGGGTAAGCTCTAAGAAATTTGTAAAAAGGGCTAGCTTTAGGTGTCCTATATAACTTAGTGGCCTAATCCAAATGAGTCCAACTTAGGATCAGGATGAATATTTGAGGATCTCAAATACAATAATGGGCTACATGAATCCCACCTGACACTAGGGTATGCTTATGTTTTATCTAATATGTTTACTTGCACACATATAGATAATGAGTAACCAGGTTTCCATAATAATAAATTTATCTTTCAAGAATCCTATATGGTCAGTATACAACCTTTGATGGAGTAACTAGGGTGTTTGAGACTCATGGAAAACATCAAAAATCCTCTCATAGTAACAAATCATGTCATTAATCAAATCATCAACTTTATTTAGGAGGTTCTGTTCATTAAATGATGTGCATGAAATATGATAGATACCATAAATTTAAATGGCCACTGACTATTTTGGGTATATATTTTAATTTATAGAAACTTATAAAGAAAGTACATACATATCACATCATCTCATCTCATATAAGATGTTTAAATGATTATTTTTTATTATAAGATTTATTATTTATTCATTATTTTTATACATTATGTGGTGTCATCCATTAGATTGTTGAACTCATATCACACTCATACCTTATTTTTTAAGTTATTAAAGCATACACGTTCATTTGCATTAGATCATCATCATAGTGCATTACACACATTGCATTCATCATATCATAACAACATAAATTAAATGCATACAATTGAATAAAATTAAACATGCATTTAAACTAGGCAGTGCATCCATATATGCATCCATCATCATAATGCATCCATATGTATAGATTGTAGCATCTAAATCATACATCCATAACTTAGCTAGATCATGTAAGTAAATACATCAAATCATATAGCATAAGATCATAATATTGCATCACATAAACACAAAAGTAAAAACACATAAATACACATAATGAGTCTCAAAACACAAATATCATATAAATATATGTCAAATAAGTACATGAGGGTACAAAAATGCCTATAGGCTAAAACTACGTAGGTCATCCGATCTTACACTAAAAAATAATGCAAAGAAGCAAAGGCATACTCATGAGTGGTCTGTGCCACTAGCGCCACCTCCACCCTCGTCGCCCTCTCAAGAAGGTATCCAAGAGCTCGTACATATGGTCTACTCTGTCTAAGTCCTGGTCCTGTGGCTTGACCACACTGACAAAAATCCTAATGTACTTTTCCCACTCTTGTGTGACCCTCCTACTTTAGACCTGTAGACACCAAAATAGCACCAATCCGATTATGTGGCTACAAACACTGATCGAATTGATGTACATGGCCCCTAGGGCAACCCCTAGAAGTTAAACAATGGTCCTAACCACTCCCACAATAGTTTTGGAAGGTCATAGGTCAATTTGGCACCTTTTTAGAACTTTGATCCCTACTTGTCCCACCCTGGGATGATTACAAACTGGTATTCGTCCCACCTCGGGACGATTACCAGCATTCGCTCCAGGGTGGGACGATTAGCAGGTTTGATTGGCAAAAAGTCAAACCTCGATAGGTCCGCCACTTAACTGCACCTTCAGGGCATGAAATTGCAAGTAACGTCTTCAAATCAGAGAGAGGGACTTCAGTAAATCATGCCTTGATCATAGATACGTCATGCAATGAAACTCTAAATCAGGGAAGAATATTTTCTCCCAAAATAAGGCAAGCAAGTCAAGTGGCGTCATCGCATGCGCATTCAAAGAGAGAGACCCTAGCTCTATAAATTGGTGAGTCTTCTCACCCCAAAAGAGGACAGAGCATGAGCATTTAGAGCAACGAAGTGTTGCCGAATCAAACCCTCACCCTCATTGTGTTTCTTACATCCTCGATCTCTCTTTCGAAAAGGAGGTTATTGGGTGATTATTGGAAACACAATCCGGACCCAAACCCAAACATTTGGCCACAATATCCCACCAAATTTTCCAACACAACCCCATAAGAGGTTTTGGACCCATCGCAAGTGGATTGGTGCCAAAACGAGCCCCAAACGGTGGGCGTCCTCGCCCTGGGTGCCTCCCGCACTACTACAGTTCTAATCACCCCACCCTAGAGTGATTAGAAATTTATGGTAGATTTCCTTGATTTTTATTTTACATTTGATTCTAAGTCATTTACATATGTTTCCATTCATGTTTCATGTGATTCTGATAAGTTTTAGCTATGATTTTGTTATTTCTCGCTTTCACTAACCTACAAGTATCATCGTCAAATATAGGGTGACTGAGGTAGAATATGCAAAATCCGACCATCTGGGTCATCCCAAAATGCCCCGTTTTGTCTAACCCCAACTTTGTAGGTGTTTTGGAGGCCTCTAGACTAGAAATTTAGGAGGTCACCTTTTGACAGCTTATGATAGTCCTAATCGTCCCACCCCGAAGCGATTAGAAATATGTGGCAGATTTCTTGATTGTTCCTTTTGTAGTGGGTTCCTGGTAATGTTTTATTGCTTTTTTCCAAATTTCAGCTCATTCTAATATGTTTCAGTTATCATTTTAATTATTTTATGCATGCATTGATCGTAGGCCTTGGGGATCGCATGTTTCTCTCCATCCGTAGGTGCTACTAACCGTTTACTATTTCTTTGAACGTAGGATCTAGATACCAGAGGGTAAGCAAAGAACGATAGACACATTCATGCAAGTGGTAGTAACATTTGGTCCACCCATTTTCAACGTGGGCACGCAGAAGATCCCAAAGGGGAATGTATCATTCATCATGTAACCAAACTCTGTCTGACGCTTCTAACCCCTAAAAAGGGAGGAGACATATTGTAATACGTTTTTAGCAAATCAATAAAATAAAAGGCTGTACTTTTACACTTGCTTTGAATCTCATTTTAGTTTGTTGGTTTTCCTTCTTTTCATGCATTCTCGTTCGTAGGACTTAGAGTTACATTTTCTCTTCTGTTTTGCTTCTGTATCCTCGTGCTTTCAAGACCTATCTACTATAAGGACTCTTCAAAGCCTGACCTCATGCTCTAGTGCAAGTATGTAAGCATTATATCATGTGCACTACTCTAATTCCTCTAATAGAAGCCCATGCAGATATCTGATCATCGCATCTGCATCTATACCACTCAGTATTTGAGGTGCTGGCATAGATTGCATAACCTATCCTTGAGCAGCATCCCTATCGGTAGTAAGTTGATCTATAAGAATATATTTTGAGTCTATATGTGTCTAGAAAGTAGCCCTCTCCTCCTCAAACCTCTTGAACTGCTTCTAAAGCTCAATAATAGTAGAGTCCCACTGTAAGATCTATATCTGAGCTACTTGAAGCTTAGACTCTATGTCATGCAACTGAGCCCATATGGGAGACTCTTGCTCCTATGGAGCTAACTCCTCCTCCTTTGGAGGTACCTACTCCTCTACCACCTACTACTCTATGTCCTAACCCTAGTACTCTATCCGAAACTGCCCTTGATGCCCCTTTGGATCCTCCCCTATAATTGCCTCATCCTGGTCTTGACCTAGGATGCCACTGCCCTGCCAAAGCCACGTAACCCACCAATGGGTATATGCCTCAGTCACCCAGACATCTACTATACCAAAATCCACTACAGGAGGGTCATCAACATTTGTAACTACTATAACTTGAGGTAGTGGAATATCCCTCTATGTGGTGAATCACTTGTATAAGACTATCTGAAGAGGTACATCATGTTGTAGTCCATACTGTCAAAGCACCTAAGAATAATGAAATAACTCCCTAGTATCGTCCTTGTGATCGATAACCCATCGATCATGCCTAATACACGCTATGAATTTTTCTACCTCTGCCTAGGTGAGGTACTCATGATAGGACTTCCAGATGATATCCTTGGACTCCAATCCAGTCATATTTGATGTATAGTGTGTCAAATACCTTGCGTGGCATCAAATCTTGTGCTCCTTGTGATCTCATGGTCACCTACCTCTGTAATACTAACTTACATTTATAAGAGAAGTAATTTTGGTAGGAAATCCTCTTGGGTGGTCCACCTTGACGTCCTTCTAGCCCCATATATGTAGAAGCAAGTTGCAAGCAATACTAACTCATCCATGAAGAACACAAGCTTATACTAAGAGGGGGGTGAATAGTATAAGATCACTTTTTACTTTCTTTCCAAATAAATATCAATTAATGTCCTTAATTGCAATAACCAAATATAGCAATGTACATTAATAACTCAGATAACAGTAGTAAGCAAGAGCACAAGTCACCACACACAATTGAGACACAAGATTTAACATGGTTCCTCCAATGTGGGGTACTCCACTAGATAATATCCTTATAATATTTCACACAAAAATAGGGATCCTTATCAAATACAATGATTTCTTTGATCTACTCAAAGCTAAGTAATAAAAAGTTCACACAAAACTTTTCCAAATTTGAATAACAAGCTCACACATAACTTGTCTAGAACTGAATAACAAGCTCACACATAACTTGTCCAAAAATGAATAAGAAGCTCACACAAACTTGTCCAAAACTACTCCAAAAAGCTCACCAAGAACTTGTCCAAATCTACTCTAGCAAGCTCACCAAGAACTTGCCCAAAATCTGCTCCAACAAGCTCACCAAGAACTTGTTCAAATCTGCTCTAGCAATCTCACCAAGAACTTGCCCAAATATTCTCTAGCAAGCTCACCAAGAACTTGCTCAAATATGCTCTAGCAAGCTCATCAAGAACTTGTTCAAATCTGCTCTAACAAGCTCATCAAGAACTTGTTCAAATCTGCTCTAGCAAGCTCACCAAGAACTTGCCCAAATCTCCTCTAGAAAATCTGTCCCAAAACTATCCATAAAACTGTCCACAAAGCTATCCCAAAACTGTCCACAAATCTGTCCCAAAACTATTCGTAAAGCTGTCCCAAAACTATCCAAAAAGGCCTCCTCAAAGGCTCAATCAATCATGCTCAAGTAGCACTCAAATATCATCCATAAATATATCAAGGCAAAGCTCAAAGATGAACTCGAAAATGAATGGCAATGCCCTCTTCAATGGATGACAACAATTATCCACAATGATATTAATTCAACTCAACTCAAATCAACTCATAGAAGCATAAAAAGAATTGTTAGAGAATCAATATGTTCTAAGCTCAATCTCAACTCAACTCAACTCAAATCAATATCAACTCAAATAAGAATTATGGAATAGTTTATTTCATGGAACTTGACCAATCACCTCACACAATCACTTGACTAGGCTCAATCAACTCAACTCAACCAATCACCACAAGGGACTATTATTTCTCACAAAAACCCTAGTCCAAGCATGTATCAACCAAATCAAATGTTTCCAACAATGCTCAAACACAAATCTCACATAACAATGATACTCATGTTCTTTTCAAGTTCTTTCAAAACCAATGGGCTTCAACAACTATGCTTATCAAAACAAGGTTTAAAGACAACTCTCAACCAGAAAACCTTGAAGCATTCAACCAACCACTTTCGAAAAGGAAACCACAATCAATCCTTTTCACTCCAATGATATTTTAGAAATAAACCACCATAAAAAATCAATAGGAGAATGTGCCCATACCTTTTTATAGTCTTCTCCTCATTTTCGATGACGTCGGCACATTATTGATTTTCCCTCTTTCTTTAGACGTTGGCGCTAACTTTAGTTTAAATTTTAAATAATTAAAATTTAAACTAAATATTTAAAATTAAATATCTCCATCATCGGGGCACCTTTTTCGATGAAACGAAAGGCCAACCTAGGTTTTAAGAAAAATCCATTTCAAATCTGCCATCCATAATTTTAAATAAAACCTTTTATTTTTCCTGCCTTGGTTTTTACAAAAACCTTGAATTTATCCATGCTTTCCAAGATATCATTTTCCCATCAAAACTCAATGTGATCCATATGACATCAATGATTCATGTGAAATCAATGAAAACATAAAATAACTCAAATTGCCAACAATCCACATTGCTAAATCTGATACATCTTGTCATAACACTGGGTCAATAGTGCACTCCCCCAAGCCATGATGATGTGCTCCGCACTATCCATCAAGTCCTAGACCATAACTAGGAGGTTCCATGGGAACCTTGCTGTAGAGTAGTTAGGTAAAAGCATGTTATATGTAGCATGCATCAAAACTGCCTGTCACCAAGAGAAAACATCCTCTCAGTACCACTAATCCATAGATATCTCACCATGGTGACAGTCACCAAATGCTGTAGCTACACAATCTCCAAAAACCCTCACAAAGATAGCATCTCTAGCATCCATAAGAATGGACACAATAGGGAATCGATAAAAAGGGATCTGAAAGATCCTGTAGATGTCCTTAGGAGCAATGGTCATCTCACTAGTAGGGAGATGAAACGTGTTGGTCCTGGAGTCCCACCTATGTGCTAAGGCAGTAAGGTAGGCCTGATTTGACATGATCATTGATAGCCACATAACGTACTGGAGCTCATGGGTGTCAAGACAAGCCCAATCTATGGCATCCAGCTGGGGTAAAAGTTACATGAGCAATCTAGGGTCTCGAGCCCGCACAAATAATAGCTAGAGTGCAAAGTAAATGCCTAAATTAAATGCACTTAACAACAAAAGGAGCAATAAATCCAAAAACTATGAAAATAATCTAAGATAAGCCTAAGGCTAAGAAAAATAACTAAATGCACCTAAAAATTAAAAAAATCAAAATTCACACTTCAAAATTAAAAAAAAATCAATTAAAATCCCTAAAAATAAAAAAAAATAAAAAATAAACCTAAGATCACGTAGCCACTCACACCAAGAGTGGTCACATAGCGGCCACTGAAGTCGACAGTAGCTAGCTTCCAATAGTCAAAAAATTGATCGTTGGAACTTAAGCTGGTCGTTGATGATGACAACAACCCCTCTTTGGCCATTTAGGGGCCACTATGAGCATCAACGACCACAAGGCGAAATGCCAACGACGTTCCCCCTCAGCCAAAAATAACAAAAAAATTGAAAAAATGTAAAATTAAAGAAAATCCACTAAAATTAAACCTAAACTAAGGCTATATACAGTTTCAGTTCATTGCCAATGGGTTTAATTTGGTTCATTTACCAGATACTTAGTGGGGTTGATTTTACCCAATAAAATAAATAAAAAGCTAGGATTTGATAGAAACCCATGAGTCATCGGTGCCTCCACTTGTCGATACCTTACCTTGCTCTGCCACGGTGTTTGAATTTGGTAGCATCCTAGATCACAATCAATCTCTCTCACTTTAAAGCTCAAAAGTGTAAATTTCTAGCTAAAAATAATGAAAAGTCAAACCCTAACTTTTATTTTATATTTTCTAATTTTTCCATAGTTGTTGATGGTGTCAATAGCCCACTTTCTCTGGTCACTGACAATGATAGTGGTCATGATCTGGTCACTAATGCTATCAACAGTTAGAAAATAGAATAAAAGGACTCAGTATCTCACCATGAGGCACCTTAAAATGAGCTATTAAACATACCTATCGACCCAAAACCATAAAAAATTGCACAAATACCAAAACAAATTATATAAATCAAAATCTAAAAACAATATAAAATTCAAATTTACAAAAACATCAAATAACAACAAAATCTTAATTGAGCCTCGTATTCAGTTATTTACTCTATACACTTGGCGATTGCAATGACTTGCGATCTATGCAATTCGGCAAGACGAGTAAATTACCATAAGGCCACTTAGGGTAAATTAGTTATGGATGAATTGAGATGTTTCACTTCAATCCCGAAGAAGGCCATGGTGGTCGAACTGCCCCACGGGAATGAAGATTCATCTTATTTCTTCTATAATATTTTTTAAACAAATCAGCAAATATAGTGATTCAACATAAGCTTGAATAGTAATGCTATCACCTTGATTCCCTACGAAGGCCATTTCGGTCAGACCGCTCCATGGGATAGAGATGTAGAATTACTAAAAATGGTTGAAATAACACCTGAGATGGGACCTACCCTATAACAACAAAGCAAACCTCTAAAAGAATCCAAATAATTCATCTTGGTTAAGCGACTCGTCGCTTTATTCATTGTCCTTACCTCATCAACTCGTCGTTTGAGGAGGTAGTCATAATATCAACAATCATAATCAAAATCAATTAAATATCACCCGAGCATGTCAAATTACATTTGTCTTACAAATCATTGCCAACAACTATCATAATATTACCCTTTTCTTGGAAAAAAGCAAATATGATAGTTAAATTTATAACTCTCCTCCTTTCGAATCTATAGTTGCATTGAAGCCTATAATAGCACTGAAGCTACCTGATCGTCTTATGGAGGTGTGTAAGCTTTCACAAATTTAAGCCTTCCATCTTGTTGGAAGCAATGATTCTAGGATGCACACCCTTTCTCATGATTGGGGTATCCAATGTTGATCAGATCAATGATCATCACACACCCTACAATGTAGCCCTAGGTGGTTTATTTTTCCCCATGCTGTATTTTCTCATAACACATCCCCAAAAGAGGTATTTGTAGACACCTAAAATACATAATGTTTAGGATACTACTCATATGGACACATCCAAAGACCATATGAATGATATTGGACCTTTACAAGAGCTAGCAGTGGTCTTAAACACTCAAAAAGGGTAGTTATAAATTGCGACACCTGGCCACTGAATCTGAGAGTGGCCACACCTACCCATTGATCTATATAGTGGCTAGCACCAAAACATAGTATGTCCATGAATACGGGCACAAATCATGTAGTTTGACTGCACCTTACATTCCTTGTAGGAGGATTTTGGTATGGAACTCCCAGAGCTCCTCCTAACTTCCCCTTCAATGCAAATTTATGACTGATACTTCCTCTTGGGATGGTCAGCTGCATACATATCTAGATTTTGGCTTCCTCAAGAAGCCAAGATCCAGATCTAGACCTGAATCTAGGAGGTCTACATATGGAATCTACCAAGAAAAGCAAATGATCCATGAATATCAAAATTTTATGTAGCGAAGCTCTAGCTGATTGGAGAGAGATTTCATATTCATTGGAGGAGTAGCGAAGATCTACTCGATTTAGCAATGGTTTCCAACCATACAACCATTCAGATCCACCTATTCTTCATTGCCAACTAGTGTATCAGATGCAAGAGGTGACCCTTGAACATCAATTTGAGCAAGAAACTTAGTGCTACAACCCCTAGTGCTCGAGAAGAGTTTTATTTCATGATCGCTATCCTTGATAGTGGCCTGTAGGCATAGCCTAGATTTTCCAAACATTATTTTACAAGTTCTAGCTTATATATGTTATTGATTTTAATTTATTAATTAGTTTTAGCATAGATATGATTTCCTTAATACATTTGCACTGTTATTTCCTGAGTTATAAATGCATTTATCATTCAGTTTTACTATATTTTGATCTTATTATGCTTATATATCATATTTATAAAATTTGTTAATAAAGGCCTCATTAGGAGAGGTTGATCATGCTGCTAATAGTCTTATGTTGTTTTTATATACGTAGGTTATAGGTTTACAGGACCGATTCAAGGAATTCAGTGCATAAGATCCGTCGAGGCAAAAGAAGGATAATGAAGCATCTATAAGCCCTCATACAAGTTTGTGTACAATATTGGGATGCCTATGGAGCACACCACCCCCTTACAAGGGGACATCTTCTTCACCATTATTCTGCTTGTATATTATTGTATCTAACTAGGTATCCCTTAGAGGGACTAATATGTAACTGAGATTTGCAAGGATTAATAAAAGATATTTCTTTATTTGTCATTTATGTGTTATCTATGCTTTATGATATTTCATTTGATATAATATTGCAAGTAGTTTAGTGGTGCATGCTCCCTGGGGTCGCACACCCCCATCCATAGTTTTCTCACCTTTCCAATATACCTTCTCCTCATACTTTTGAGCATCCATTTTTGAAAGCATTCTCTATGATTCAAAACATTGAAACACATACTTAGAAATGGGTAAAGTAATAATAATTGTAATATGGCACAAAGAAAGGAACCACCCAAATGTATTATGGAGCGAACACAATCACTAGAGAATGGGTCAAGTTAGTTGCATATCCTGAAGTCATGAAATTTATTGCAAAAATGATAGTGGGGGACTACCATATCAAGATGTAGAGGTACAATATTTCAAATATCCACAATATTGATACACTTTGGGCCTTTCACATTGAATAAGACACAGTGTTCCTCCAAAGTAATCATATGAATATAAATCTTGTGTCTACAAAGAAAAATAATGAAGATCTGGACCAAAATATAAATAAAGAAAATATAGAAAAATATAGTCTCAAAATTGAGTTTTAGGATCTCAAATGCATAATAGATCAATATCCCACTGAATAACAACTATAGTAGAGGGATGGGAAGATCCAGAAGTTGGATGAAAAATTTTAATAAGGAAGCACTAAGATGTAAGCATAGGAGAAAGAATTGCAATAGATCTTCTGGTGAAAAGGATAACAAACATTGCAAAGTTGGCCCAAAAATCAAAGGAAGAATTTAGTAGAGATAAATATGAGCTAATGAGAAAAGTATAGCAAGTAGAGACCACATGCCATATACTAGGAAATAAAGGAGAATACCCTTAATTGGCAAAGCACTAAAAAGGATACCTAGATGAGTCCAAATTCTACTTAGATCAGATCATATAAAAAAGTTAGTTGATTATAGGAGAAATAATTAGTGCCCTCAAAATAAGCACTGATAAATTAAGGCTAGCAGTCCAAGAGGTCATGAATATGAATATATCAAGGTTTTAGGATACAAATGTATAATTTTATAATGAAAAACAACTCAACCAATGACTAGACCAACAAATCAATAATGGAAGAGAGATTGGTGCAATGTTTGAGCCTCTTATAATAAAGAAAATATTAATTCTTCTATAGGATTTCTAATTTGTTGTCAAAATCTAAAGAGTTGACATGAAGATATAAGGACCCCTCCTATAACCACTACTTTTAGCTACAATAAATCCAAAAATTTAGAGCAATACGTGTCCCTTATCAATATTCATGGGATAAAATGTGTAGGCTATTTCAGCTATTGGTAACTCTTTCAATAGCTCAAGCAACTAGTCAATAGGGCAAAATTTCTAGAGAAACTTTAGAAGAAGGGTAGGAACAATCTAGTGGTACAACCAAGACTTCATAAATGGGAAGTATATAGAATGATGGACCCTCTAAAGGTAAATTTTGACTTCATTTTATCTTTCTGTTCCATTTTGACTCCATTACACAATAATATAAAGCTATATGGGTTCTAAGCTTCTACAAGTAAAACCTCCCATGAGGCACCAATAATGTGGATATAATTTCTCACCCACATCTAGATCCTAAGAAGGAAAATATTTTTTCAAATAGATTTTTTTGCTATTTTTCTAAGGCAACCTCAAAAACTTAGATGGACACCTGAAGTAGTCATTAAATCAAGAGAAAGGCAGATTAGGCATAAGCAACATCATAACACTAAATTTTTCTAAGTGTAAAAAGATGCCAAAACTTTTATAATGATGATGTGACCAACAAGCATGAAAGCATATTACATCTGGCAATCTAAGGTAGAAGAGTCCATCTTTTGGTTTCCACATTAAACTCAAATTTTGACTAAGTATGAGGTATATCAAGAAATATAAAATTTTGGTGTCTAGCAGATTATGCAAGAGTATCCAATATGTTATGAGATATTTTTTAGCCAAGTATGAATAAAATATAGCATCTGGAATTGTAGTAGGGCCTGTTGTGTATAACAAAGTTTAGGCTACTCAAAAAATAGTGTCGAACAATTTTAGGTGTTGATGTTAGTAGGAATAGCATAAAAACCTAACATAAAAAAAGAGAACCTAAATTGAAATTATTATAAAGTATAGAACCCAACATACTAGATAGCATAAATTTGATCCAGTATCTACCATTCAATTTTTGGCAAAGTGCTTCACTTCATTAGCTAAGTGTCAAAGAGAGTTGGACATTCCAAATGCTAACATCATCAAGAGGCACATATAAGTTCAACAGAGGTTAATTAGTGCCACATGAAGAATTGATAAAGAGTAGAGATTGGAAAATAATTATTTGTCTTTTGGTGTATAGAGTCATATATAAGGATCCACTAAAGCAAAAGGGTGCTCAAATTTTAGAGACACTGACATCATCAAAATGGATATAGTGTCTGGAATAGTATTAGTGAGAGCACTAGAATGAAGTTGAAGCTAAAGGTGCTAGATGGATTGAAAGGCCCAAGCATACTCTCAATAGTTATATTATGTTGTTAGCAAAAGTCAACAACCAATATCTTTCCTAACAAACACTTGTATTGATATAGCTAAAGTAGACATGGGATGACTAAAAGTAAAATAAACTTGTCAAAGGATCTAGCATACTAGATGAAGACACTTTAGCCACCACTCTCTTGCATGAAATAAAAGCAAGCCACATCAACACCATGATGCCAAGCTGATTACAACATAATGACTTGGAGGGATGCACACGTGTTGTAGCAACCTAGCAAAATTGTAATCCACTCTTAGAGAAATGATGCTAATATAACATAATATATTGTAAACCTATATATACTTGAATTTAACTCATTCAAATGGTCAGTTCTTTAGTGTTTACAATTGCATAATTGTATGATGACTGTGCTATACACCTTTTAAATGAAGTCTGGATTACTATTTGACCTCTTTCTCAACTTATTGAAGAACATGTATGTATGTCAACCGAGTCATTAAGCATTTCTATTAAAGCAATATGAATGGTGTATTTTGTTGTAATTATTATCCTTTCTAGATTTCTCCTTATATTTTCTATTCATTAGTTCCCTAAATGCTTTATAATGCTTAGTGTTTATTATGATTAAATTATTTGTAATAAGAAAAGTAAGCTGGTCTATTAGAAAGTCTAGTTTAGTTAAAATTATGACTCTCATATGTTGTGTCTCTTAATTTTGCTAAATACATTCCATATTCAACTTATATTTTAATTTTACACATGCCTTATGTCATTCAACACCCTCCCATTTTATTTAGTTTTGCTATGATCATAAGAATTGGCTTGCTCTAGAGGTTGACTCAAAAGTCCCTATTTTTGTATCATCTAATATTTGCCAAGGTATTGAGGGTGCAACTCATCCATTTTGGTGGATTTTAGACTGAGACCTTTCACATAATTCAAGATTATCTTGAAATCCTTAAAATGAATTTGATATGGTTCATTCGTATACCTTAAGGTGAGAGAAACAACATAAATAATGTCTAGACTAGTATTAGTGAGAAACGTTAAACTTCCCATAATGTTTCTATAACCTATAACATATACTTTCTCAACTCCATTTTCCTTTCATAACACTACTTCATGAGTAATTAAAGTGGGAACAAGTTTACATTTGTCCATACAAAACTTCTTCAACATATGTTTAGCATACTTTGGAAAAGAAAAATTTCATCTTCACATTGATGAATCTCCATTTCAAGGAAGTAATAAATAAACCACAAATATTTCATTTAAAAATTATTCATCATATCATTTTTTATTTATCCTTTATTTTTGAGCTACTATATATATAAATTAGATCATCTACAATAAAAAATAGTATTACCTTATTTCTTGAAGTAGAGGGTAGACTCATTGTTGCTCCTTTTAAAGACAGTTTGTCATAGGTATCCATCTATCCAAACATACCAATTCCTTGTTTCTTTCTTGAGTCCATACAAGGTCTTCTTCAATTTTTATACAAAGTCTTCTTTACCTTTAAACTCAAAACCATGTGAATGTTGTACATATACATTTTTTCTTCTAAGTACCCATTCAAGAAAACACTTTTCACATCCAAGTGATGCACACTCCATCTCCTTTGGGTTGCTAAAGAAATATCTATTTTGATTGTTTCTTACCATGCTATAGGTACAAACATTTATTCATAATCAATTACATACCTTTGTGTCAATCCTTTAGCAACAAGTCTATCCTTACATATTTTCATAGCCATCTTTGTTATAATTGATATTTTAGACCCAATTGGAACCCACATATTTCTTACCATTGGGAAGTTTTACAGGCTCCCAAGTATCATTATTTTAAATGGAATTATCCTCTTCTTGCATTTTGTACACCCACATATAATTAGTACAAACATATTCAAAATAAGAAGGTTCATACTTAGCTTTAGACATCTAATGATAATTAAGCAATTCAATTTTAAGATCTTCATTATCTCTCTATATATGTAACTTTTTCAATCTTGATATAATTTGATTAATTTCTTGAGCTTAGCCTGTTGTAAGCCTCATCTTAAAATTTCTATAAAGAATTTGACTTGGTGGATGCTCTTTAAGAGTATTTTGCTTATAATTTTTCATAATATCAATAATGATGATGAATTACTTGAAGAACTTGATGAAATCTCCTTATGACTACTTGAAGAACTACTTAAAGGACTACTTGGTAGACTTATTTAAGGGGTAGTCACACTACTAGGATGTGTTAGAGTTACCATTTTATAGTAACTATAATGTTACCTCATTTGTTTCTATGTTGTTAAGATATATTATTTCTACTATTGTAATTCTATCAATACTCTCAATTGTTAGACGTAGAATATTTTATTGTTAGCATTAGTTAGCATATTGTTAGTAGGTTAGCTATCTTAATGATAACAATTTGTTAGGCTATATTTAGCCTATAGAATTATATTTATGTTATTATCTTATGAATAATAAATCAATTGTTACACTCTAATATGGTATCATAGAAATATTGCTATCAACTCGATCATAGCCTAAGAGCTAACCTCAAAACACTTCTCGAGCAAGTTAGATCTGATTGGATCTGACCCTATTGCCATGACATGACTCCCATAGTGGGAGTCCACATCAACATGGTGAGATAAAATACCTCGATGCAACTTGAAAAGCCTCTGATTTAGGGTAGATCCTGCCATATCATGCCACATGAACCAATGACATGATCTCTATAGAGGCTTAACGTAGATGTGTTGATCTGGACAAGGGAATGAAGGATTGATGCTTGGGATTTGATAGACTCGTACAACATGGTGTATAATTTGGAAGGACCTGACTACCTCCATGAAATAGATACCAAGGCACATCACACATTGGTGATATCTTGATCAACTACACATGGACCTGATAGCTATTGGGAACGTGGATGCTACGTGGATCAGTGGTTGGCTACCAGCCACCAAAGAAGATACAACCTATAGTATCCTGAAAACTACCCCTACCTACATCAAGTGGATAGTGGATGATGACCTACTATGATGAGTGTCAAAGGAGGCTTGGGACTCATGGTGACACTAACCTACACTATAGGAGGCTCAGGACTAGACATGAAAGTTGGAGGCTCAGGACTAGACATGAAAGTTAGGACAAAAGCTAGCACATGATGACAAATACATCAAGTGGATAGTGGATGATGACCTACTATTATGAGTGTCAAAGGAGGCTTGGGACTCATGGTGACACTGACCTACACTATAGGAGGCTCAAGACTAGACATGAAAGTTGGAGGCGCAGGACTAGACATGAAAGTTAGGACAAAAGCTAGCACATGATGACAAATAAATATGGGTATAGTCTAGACTGATAGAGACTACCTGAAGGAAGTTGATAAACTCTATGCATATTATTTTTAAATAGTTTTTGGATTGTTGTGTCTTGTATGTGGGATATTGTTTCCTAAATAACAACATGAAGATGATCAATGGTTGATCTATGACACATCTCAGTGATATCCATTGCAATGAATCTGGAGTAATAATCATAGAAGCACTTGCTATGTAGAACCAAAGCGTATTTTTGAAAGATAGCTAGATTTTCATCTTCAAAAATTGACACCCAATCCTTTTAAATATTTCATCACAGTAGCTGTACACCATGAATTGCAACAATATTATGTTTTGATGATTTTATGTTATGATTGTAGATATTTTTTTAGAATAATTGGAATCAATTGTGTGCAAATCACCAACCTACGTATGTCATAGGCGATTGGGATAGTAGATGCTCTTATCAATGAGATGTCACAACATATATGAAAAAAAACAGATGCCATTTTTATGATGTAGAAATTGCACTTGCATGGAAGAGTACACTAGTCATCTTGATTTGGTGTAGCTTAGACTTCTAGCCCCCTATAGCCAACACGATCTCCCATTGATGGTGGTGTAGCTAAGCGGATCATCATTTTTTTTAGTGGGTGTGTAGATTGTATTGCGTTAAAAGTCTATAAGCTCCATGATCATGAACCAATTTGTAGGATCACATTGAATATAACCCAATTTCTAGAGACCATGCTAACCCAGATCGAGCAGTCAATTTATAGAATTATTTGGATCCCAATCATTGACATGTGCATAAAGTTTTTGATTTGCGGTCTCATTCCACTATGGATATCGCAAGGGAATATTTTGTGCAAAGTAAAAGCACTTGCTATGCATAATCGGTGCCACCATGAAGATGTGAGTAACCATGCAAGAGATTATCGAATGCTACCATAAAAAATGATCCGATGATTGATGATTCTGGTGACACATTTTTGGTGTGAGAAAATATAGATTTCTATTACTATGTTTTATAGTTTAAAAATTCATGGTGTTTTCATAGAAGATCAAGGATCTGAAATAGATAACCACATTTTTTTTGACACTCGAGCAGTACGAAATCATAGGTTCAAATACAGACATGATTCGACCAGATATTTGTAAACAAAATTCTGGCATCATGTTTTAGGTAAGAATACTGACAATGTTGACATCCATAAATAGAGGTTGTAGGTCAGTTCTGGTGTAGTGGTAAATCTATTTTATTCGGTAGGAGGATGCATAAAACCATGTGGCAACACAAGTAGAAGGAGATCGCATAGAAAACAATGCCATCTAGGAGGTAACGCTTTTGGTGGAAGCATCGACTGATGGCAGAATTAGAGCCATCAACGACCATCCATATGAAGGGGAATTCCATAAAGAGCACAAGTTTCTCTTCTATGTTATAGGCAATGGTAGCCCAATTGGTTGAGATTCAGGCACTAAGGTTCCTACGGCCGAGGTTGAGAGTTCGATTCTCGTCAACCCCAAAAAAGATGTTATATTTTGCTTAACCCATTTTTATTTTTATTTTTATTTTATTAAATTAATTTAAATTAAATTTTTAAGAAAATATTCATAAGCATTGTGAAGTCTTCTAGGCTAAAAATATTTTTTTTTGCAACATTTTGCAAAAAAAATTTGTAATCTCCCAAGAATTGGGGAAATGTGTTTTTTGAACATTGCCTCAAAGAACAACTTTGTAAAAAGCCTTTGAGGCTTTGTTGTTGCATTTTTTTTTTGGTATATAAGATACTAAGTTGTTCTTTGAGACCTTAAAAACCTTTTACAAAAATCAGCCCAGGGTTGTTGATGAACATGTCCTTACAAAGGATCCTATATATGTAAAATCTACATGCCACCAAAGCCATTAAATCCGGTAAGGCACATAGCCTGTTATAAAAAAGAAACTTCCCATACAAAATTTTGGGTATACCCTTAGAAAACACACCCACATCATAATTACAAGAAAAGAAACAGACACAGATCCCTTCCTTGAAATAGTGGAGAAACAAAAAACTGTAGACACACATAGCAGAGTACTGAAAAAAACTCCCATTTGTATTGACAATTACTCTTAATAATTATTTGGTAATTGCTTTCTTCCGTATATGACATGATTTGGGACCACATCCCGTCTTGGCCAATCAGCCTTAGAGAAGTGAACCTACTGGCTAGATTTATGGCAGTGGCTATCTGGTGGTCCACGTGGCTCTGGTTCGAAGTCTTATATTGCCGTTTCTTTCATGCCTTGTGACTATCAACTAACCTCAAATTACTAAGATGACTAGAAGCCATGTTATCTAACATGTGACTATCCCCATTAGTCTTTGTGGTATTTCCAAGCAACATCTACCAAGACTGATAGATCGGATAATTTTTATTGTGAGTCCATTTCAAAAAAGAGACAGGAATACTCATAGTATTCGAACTTATAGTGCCTTCCTTGTTGGTAAATTTGACTATCATTCTTGGAATTCTTTTTGAATAAACTCCTCTACTTTTCTTGGGACATTGTGTTCCCATTTGAAAATTTCATCACCATTGACACCCAAATTGGCTAGCTTATCAACAACTTTGTTAGCTTCCCAAAAGACATGTTGGGATTTTCTATCTTGTCTTCCCTGGAAAAGGATCCTAGCCTCTTCAACAATTGTTTTAATCTTCCAAGGAGGTGTTTTCCAATTATTGAGGAGATTTATAACATGCATAGAGTCTCCTTCTATGATCAAATTGCCTTCCAAGTCTTGAGTCATTTGAAGGCCTCTCCACTTAGCTCTAGCTTTAGCTTCATTGTTCGTCCTTGTTTCCAAATATTTAGAAAATGTAAGCATCATATTCCCATTATGATCTCACACAATACCATTAGTGCCTACTTTTCCAGGATTTTCATTAGCCGCTCCATAACAATTAAGCTTAAACCAACCCATAGGAGGTGGGGACCACTTAACATTAGCTCTAGGGTTGACTACCTTAGGCACAGACTCATATAACAAGGTTAAGCTTAAATATTGAGCAATCGTGGTCTCCTACAGATGAGGTTTACGACTATCAAAAGTGATAAGGTTCATATTCTCATTGGAAAAGGATAGGATCTTGGTAATGATAGTTTGATGATGATGGATAGAATCATTAAAGACTCTATGGTTCCTTTATAACTACACCTACCAAAGATAGTGATTGCGATAAGTTTTCCACATGTATCTAAGTCTTTGGCTTGAAAAGGGGCAAGGCCACTGGATGAACAAATCAAGTACGGTGGTTGGTTTAACCCAAGAAATATTGAAGGCCTGAAAAACCCCACTTAGGACAGTAAAGGAAAAAGGGCACTCAAGGAAAATGTGATAAATGGTATCCTAATTAGCCCTGCACAAATAACAATGATTAGTGATACAAATACCTTTACACATCATATTATCAATTGTTAGAATTCTCCCTGGATAACCAGCCATGAAAAGACTACAATTTTTGGAATTAAATTTTTTATCCAAACTAAGTATTTTTGGAGGACAAAATCCTCGTCATCAAGTAGAAGCTTGTAAGCTGATTTAACAGTGAACTGCCATTTTCCGTAGGAGCCCAGGTCACTTGATATTCCTTGGGTCTCATGGGGATAAATTGTTGCCCAATAATGTTACAAAGATCATTTGATTCCGCTTGAAATCCTTGAATCCTTATTTGTTTCCACTTCATCCCGCCTCTATCCTCAACCATATAATCAGAGACTTTTCTGCCAATGAGTTCTTCCGTGATATATCTGATTCGAGCTAAGTTAGGATATTGTGTCAATGGTTCATCCTTAGTCCACCTATCATTCTAGCAATTTATCCTCTCACCATTGCCTAAAATCCATATTAAACCATTTTTGATGATTTATTTACAATTGAGAATTGCTTTCCAAAAAGCAGAACCTCTGATTGGAACTGAGTCACTTAGAAATTCCATATTTTGAAGATACTTTCATTTGATGATATCTGTCCATTCATTTTCTTCATGAGAAATGAGGCACCATGCCTGCTTAGCTAGTAAAGCTAAATTCATATGAGCAATTCTCCTCAGACCTAAGCCCCTATTTTCCCTTGGTCTGCACACTTTGGTCCATCCTACAAGGTGTATCATTTTTTTCTCCTCTGATCCAGTCCACAAAAATTCTTTTTGGAGTTTCTCAAATTTCTAGAAAACCTTCACAAGGGCTTTGAAAACGGAGAGGAAATAGAACAAAATGCTCTAAAGAGAGGCCTTAGTGAGGGTCAGCTTTCTTGCTTGAGATAGAACATGAACTTTCCATCCAACAAGTTTTTTATGAATTCTTTAAATAACCCTGTCCCATATTGACTCTCTCGGAGAACCAATGAAAAGAGGGAGACCAAGATACGAAATGGGAAGGTTTGCTATATCACACCCTAAAATTTATGCAATCCTTCCTTGCCTTTGAATAGGGGTATTCAAGAAATATAAATTGCTTTTACTAAAATTAACTTTCTAACCAGCAACGTCCTCGTAGAGTTGCAAGATGTTTTTAATTCTTTTGGCCTCAACCACCGATGCATTATTTAATAGAAGGGTATCATCGATGAATTTTTGGTGAGAAACAACCCTAGTGAGAGATGTTGCCTTGATTCCTAATATTAGGCTTGAACTACAAGTATTATTGATGGTTCTGCCTGAAGCTTTTGCCACAATGATGAATAACATGGGGCTGATAGGGTCCCCTTTCCGAATTCCTCTACAACTTTAAAAGTAAACAATAGTTGTTCCATTAAGCAAAATTGAGAACCATGCTTTAGAAATGCATTTTTTGCACTAAGGGGGATACCATTTTTCTCCATATAAGAAGTTTTTGCATTAATGGGGGATAATAACATTTTTTATCCACCATCATTTTTGGAAACAAAGGGGGGATAATCATTTTTTTATCTCCTACATCAAGGAATATTTTTCAAAAATGGGAGAACAGTTGTAAAGGTGTATTTTCGGTAGAGACCGACACCTTAGCCAATATTTTGCAAACTTTCATTGTAAAATGTGCATTTTCGATAGAGACCGACACCTTAAAATATGGGAAAATCAAAGAAAAAGAATGCCTCAAAACAAACTTATGCATGTGCAAAATTAGTTAAAAGTCCCTACTTTCCACCAGAGATGGACACAATATATTTTTATGAGAATGAAACATTTTTCACACTATAGAGTGGTATAGATGCCATACTTGATGATTCTGTGTCTTGTGAAGACATTCAGACAAATGGTGTTCTAATCCCTATTTGCATTTTAAGGGTAATATACTTGTCATTGGTTTCTCTTGACATTTATCAATGTAAAGTGAAAAGGGAAATTAGTGAGAAAATATAGGTCAAACACCTAATGGTCGATACTTGTTGTGACACAAGTGACCTTCAACACATGGTGGTGAATTCTTGTTGTGACACATATGATCTTGAGCCCACTGTGGCCAATGCTTATTGTGATATAGGTGACCTCATACCTTCAATGGTAGATATCAGTTGTAGCATAGGTGATCTCATCATGGGTAGCAGATTTTTCTTTTGACACTAGTGACTTAAAAACTGAACCTCCTAAAAATGAGCTCCATAATCTCATCAATAGTGATAAATGCCATATTGTTAAAATCATTTATGAAGATGATAAAATTGGGTGTTTTGAAAAACACACCAAAGGATTTGGATCCAAACTAATGAAGAAAATGGGATTCAATGGTGAGAGATTAGTTAAACATAAATAAGGTATTAAATCTCCAATAATGCTAAATATCAAGGAAAAGAAAAAAGGCCTTGGCTATTCTGGACAAGCAAGTACCAACAAAACCATGTTTGAAAACCATAAATATCCTACAACTCCTAAAAAGCATTGTTGTAGTCATTGTGGTAGAAAAAGACATGTAGTAGCTAGGTGTTGGAAACTACATCCTTGTGATTCATGTGGATGTACAAATCACTCTTCTTCAAGTTGTTGGTACAAAATGAAAATGTCCAACAAGGTTCATATAGATTGTGGATGGACATATCTCACACAATGGACCATGATGAAAGAAATGTTGTATGGCTTCTACAAGAAAGGTAAAACCTATAATAGACCCAGAGGTAGATACAGTGACATATCGAGTGGCAAACCTAGAGGTAATGACCTAGAGACAAACCTAGAGATAGGCCCAAATACCAGGTTCCAAAGGTAGATCTATAGGTAGATCTAGATGTAGATTCATAGGAAGATCTAGAGATAGAACTAAAGGTATTCTTCCAACAGTAACCTTAGAGCCATCGCTAGAGCCAGAGCCATAAGCCAGAGCCAGAGCCAGAGCCATAGCTAGAGCCATAGCTAGAGCCAAATCCAGATCTAGATCTAATGAAATCATGTTAGTAGGGTAGCTATCTTAAAGATAACAATTTATTAGGCTATATTTAGTCTATAGAATTGTATTTATGTTCTTAGCTTATGAATAATAAATCAATTATTATGTTCTAATAGGATGTTCACCACTAACACTACCATTACTATCATTGATGGTCTTTTACTAGGTTCACCTCTGTTATGAACATATACTCTCCCTTCACTAAACATGCATCTCTAGAAACCACCAATTTATTAGCCTTTGGATTGTAAAGCCTATACAAAATGCTATTTTCACAATGTCCAAAAAAAATACAAGGATCACTTTTTGGATCAATCTTCTTCCTTTTTTCATCAACAACATGAACATAGGTTAAACAAACAAAACCATTAAAATGATTAACATTGGATTTCTTCTCATACTATTCTTCATAAGGATTCATATTAGCAAGAGCACTTGTGGGACTCCTATTAAGAACATATACTACTGTAGCAACCACATCAACTCAAAAATAATTTCTCCATTCCTTGGTTTGAATCATGCTTTATGCCATTTCAACTACAATTTGGTTATTTTTCAACCACCTCATTTTGTTGAGGATGATAGGAAGTTGTGAGTTACCTCTTGATTCTATTCTTATTACAAAATTATTTGAAAAATATAAAATGATATCACTACCATGATCAGTCCTTAAACACTTAATTCTATATCCACTTTCATTTTCTACAAAAGGCTTTAAAATTCTTGAAAACATCTAAAGCCTCATATTTATTCTTAAAAATATACCCGACATTTTCTTTAAAAAAATATCAATAAAAGTAATAAAATAAGATGACTTACCCATGTTTTTGGTTTACATTCGACCACAAATCTTAGAATAAACTAATTGGAGTGGATGTTAGTCCCTCCAAAATTTTCCTCTAGGAAAAAATTATCTAGCATGCTTTCCTTTGCTAAATCACTCACAAATGTCTTTGTTATCTTCGACTTTGGGTAAACAAAAAACAAGATCTTAAGAAGTCAACAACTTCAAATTTGAAAAATTGATGTGGCCATACCTTAAATACCATAACTAGATCTTATCCTTAATAGCAATGTATAACAAGGTACTGTCATTACCTCTAAATGTCAAGGGAAATATTTATTTGTTTGGCATGGAAATAATAGTGACAACTTTGTTCCCATGGTTCTTGTCATATATGGTACATTACTTATCATCAAAAATAAATATGTAATTATTTTCATAAAGCTACCAAACAATCAACAAATTATGATGGATATTAGAAGTGTAATATATATCATGAATTTTTTTAGTACTTATGTCCATTATGGTTTTTGTTGTCACCTCTAAAACCTTGTTATTGCCAAGCTTGATTGTGGTCTTGAATATTTTATCTATAATGGCAAACAACTCATTGCTTGTCATGCCATTAGAACATCTAGAATCAATATACCAAGTCTCTTGAACAATATTTTTAGCCTTGTCATAGGATACAAACAAGTTACTTGAAGCATCCTCATTCTCTTTTGCATAATTAAGTTTTTTTCTTCATTTGCAACTATTAATCTATATTCTTTTTCAAAATATTCATTCTATTTATAGTTATAGAATTTGATATTTCTCTTATCAAATCTTCCTCTTTCTTAAGTAGCAGCTCCACCTCTTCTTCCTCCTCCTGTTGAAAATATTTGATTCTACCCTATACCTTGTCCTTGTAGTTAGTTGCTTGTACTAGCACCATCACTCTTTGAGATTCTTACATTTGATGTAAAAGCCATATCTTCACCTTAACCAAAGGTGTCTCTTAGTATTTGTTCATGTGATATAAGAGAACCAACAAGGTTATAAAACTCTAATATTATCAGATATTTACACTCTTCAATAATTATGGTAATATGGTTCCATCTGGGTGTTAGAGTTATTAGCAATTTAATCAAAACTTCATTTTCCATTGTTTCTATCAGAATGGTCATTTTATTAACCACATATTTTAATTATACATAATATTCACACACACTTTCATATTTTTGCATCCTTAAGTTATCAAACTCTCTCTTCAAGGTACACAACATGACAAATTTCACTTGGTATTTACCTTGACAAGCCTCTTGTAGAGACTTCCAAGCATCTTTAGATTATTTTACATCTACAATCCTTAGAAATAAGCTCTTATCTACAACTAACTAAATATGGAACAATACCAAAGAATTCTTCTTCTTGATATCCATATTTGCTTGTCTATCACTATGTGCAATAATAGACCAAATTTTTAGCTCATCATAACCAGCATAAACAATATTCCAAATATCTTTCCAAATCAACAATGTCCTCATTTAATGTTATAGTAGTCATAATCTTACCCACTAAACTATGAAATAGAAATGGAGTTATTTTTAGCCATAATCAATGGTTAGAAATATGAGGCACCCAAACTTACTCCAACTGAAGGCCAACAATGACTTTGATAACAAATCTAAACTTTTGAAATTTATCATGCTCTACTTAGCCAAGAAGAAAATAATACAACTAATACAAATTGAACAATTTATGAGTAAAATAGGGGATATATTGAATTACACAAACAATAGTCTATTACAAATATATTATATTGAAATAGTAGTAGATTAAAGCTAAATTGCAATGGCAATGATAAAAAAATTTGAGGCATCTAGTCTATGAGGAACAACAATAGCAAAAATAATAAAAATAGCAGCCATAGCCCACATAGGAGGCATCTTAAACAAAATAATGTAGTAGGAAAAATTAAGAAAGAAACACCTATCACCTATCACATGTTCTTTTCTAATTCAAAGCTAAGAAACACCTAGGAATACCTTTTATTTTTTAGTTACACAAATATTCTTAGTGACAATCTTTAAATATCAAGATAGATCAACATCACTTTCCAACACAAAAGAGATTAAATGGTTAGGAAGCATTCTTCTTGAGTTATAGTGGCCCTAGATATGACCTACCATATTGTACTATGATAATCATAGTAGCACTAAAATTTCTAAGAATATAATATTTTATGTAATGACTAAGGACATTGAGGTGCCCCATAACTATATCCTTAGTTATCAAATTTGTCAAATTTTTAAGATAAAGTTAGAAATTTGTCAAATTTAAAACCCTAGCAAGTAAGTTCGACAAATAAATCCTAAATTCGGAAAGAAAAAAATTTGGGTGAAAAATGGGTAGGGAATGCATGTAGGAAGGGGAAAATGTATGTAGGAAATTTTTCGCATGTGCTTTCAACCCTAAATTTGGTAGGAAAAAAATTGTGTAGAAAATATGTGGGGAAATGCAAGCAAAATTTTTTTTGCATGTGTTTTCCCATTGTAGAGTGGTAATTCATAAGGAACTATCTAGTAATAGCCTCAAGTGATATTAGGTGGTTTTGATGCTATGTAATTATCAGAGTTGGTGGAGGGGTTGAAGACCGTTAAGAGGAAAATGATTTCATTGAAGGAAAGGACTTTAATTGAATTGTTTGTGTTAATCTAGGTAGATTCCTTGGTACTATTTTAGTTTATTTTAGAGAACACACCCTCACCTAGGGTTTGTTTATTCTAATTATTCCTTATCTTCTTATTTTCAATGATGATCACTTTATACCTTGATGAGTGTCGTCAATTATTCATCATTTAATCATTATACTTGTCAATCCAGGGCGTTGTCCAATGACTGTATACGATAGGAAAGGTAAGTAGTTTAATGACCAGTTCATTCAGAATATGGATTTTATTGGTGAAACAATTAGCGTTTGGGGGTTTGATGTCACCTCTAAATCCTATAAACTGAAATTGACTCCTATTTACCCTCACAAAAATGAAATTGTAGGAATTGAAACTTTGCAAGAAAAGAAAACTATCTAAATTTGTAGAAGAAATGAAGTATTGCAAAACTAGAAATAATATAAAATAAAATTTACAGAATTGAAATGCACACTTTGCATAAATTAAACCTAATTATAGTAATAGAATTCAAAGTACGGGAATTAAAATGTTGCAAAACTGAAACGGTAGGGAGTTCACTGATATAAACAAAAAATGCCAAATTATGAAAACAACTATTGAAAACACAGAATATCAGATAATGTTTTAGATGCAAGAATATATGCTAAGTGGTCAAATAACATGCACACACTTCTATAATCATTACAAATTATCACGTGAAATCTAAAATAGCACAGCTAAAAATATGAAATAGAAATTATCAGGTTCCTGCCAATTTGCTACAGCAAGAAATGAGCAGAAAACTTGTCAAAGCTATTCCTTCTCTTGGGCCTGGATGTGGCTCTTGCTCCATGAAATAGAAGAATGTGGAAAGAACTATTATAAACTATTTAAATTTCACACACATTTACTCAGAATACCAATAGAATGAAAAAATTGCACCTTTATTAATTCTGTAGTAGCATGATAGTAGTGCAGGAAAATGACTATAAAATATTGTTCTGCCATAATAAAATAACTTATCTCTTATGGAATTATTCTACATCTATATCCTCTATGCTCAACCTAATAGGAGCTAGGTTATTTATATTATTTTATTACAATGCTGATATGAGTTGTTTTTCAGGGATGCCATTAACTATTTCAGAATTATTTTCCTAATATGCAGGAATAAGTTCTACTACAGTTTATCCATTTGCTTTTTTGGCCTACAAAAATTGGGATAAAGGAGATGTAAGGAGTAAAACAACCCCTTAGACAGCTTAAACCATACTTATCTCACCATTTGTCATTGTCTTGACTATTCTGTGGCTGATTTTGACCAGAATTGTTCCTGCTCCACTCATTTCGGAGCTGCTCTAGAATATCAGGTAGTATAATAGTTCCTATGCTAATTCATGCATCCGATGCACAGGAAAGTGCTTTTTATTGTGTTAAAATTCTCCTACCATCATTAGAAGATCTATTCTACCATTGGCATGTGCTGGAGCTGATCAATTCTAAGCCATGATGTATGCACAGCTGGAGCACCTTTCCTTTAGAGGGAGGGGCTTGGCTCGGGTGCCTTGTTCAATGAATAATATGGTCAATATTCTGTGTCTGCACAGTCAACTTAATTTGAATATTTTTTGGCACACTTTTTAGCATTTTAATTTGTTAAAAAGGTAATAAAAGCAAACCAAATTATTTTAGAACTGAATACATATCAAAACCTATTATTATAACTTCAAATAAATCCTAATTTTCTAGATAATTCAGTTGAAATAGGTCAAAAATATAGAAAAATAGTCAAAACAGAATATATGCTCCTCAACATTTAATACATGTAAATACTAATATATAATGCATTCTATCACCATAATTAGCATCAAAACATAACATAAGGTGGGTCAAATAGTTTATTAGTTATCCAAAATAGTCTATAGATGAGGCAATTCCCAACCTCATCTTACCTCAAGATCTGGTCATGTGACCTTCACACATTATGGTAATGTGTTTTTGCTTAAGATAATTTCGAGGAAGAATACTCTATCATCTAACATATAGTAAAATGTCTTTGGAAATGAAATAATAATGGATTTAGATGACCCTATGTAAATAAGGGTACTACTCTTGGATTTGTAGGGAACAATGTATGATCACTTCATTTTTGCCTTGTTATTTGAACATCTAGAATAATTTGAACTACATGTAATTTATGTTTCAATATAAAAAAATTGTTAGGCTTCCTTAAATTTCTAAAATATGTATGCTCTTCCTTAGAAAGAAAAGAACATCTCACTCGTTTCCTATCTAGTTGAAAATTACTCCGTTGAACACCTAAAATTAGCTTGTTAGAGTTGAGATTTTCTTATTAGAGAGATACAAATTTATGATATTATCTTATGAAATAATACAATAAATATTCCAATAACAATGATAAATGTCCTAATTCTTATTGTAGGCAGGAAAGAAGAACAACATCCCATAACCCTAAGGAAAAAACACTTATTTTATAATTTACTATTTTAATATATGTACCCATAAATGAACCCCTCACCAATACTTAATGCTTTAGCCCCTTAGGAAAACTAACCAAATATTTCTAAGATACTTATTTTAAAAAATGTTAATAACTTCATACATTGCTAGATAACGAATATTCCACATGCTTTAATTTTAAAGACATATCCTTATAAGAAATTGTAAAATAATTATACCAAACATTTGACAAATGAAATATCATTTCATATGGATTTAAGTATAGCATCACACTTGTGTAAGTCTAAAACACAAGTAGCATAGACAATTGTTTAATTAATAAAACATTGTAGGTAGATTTTGCAATGACAGTCACACTAATTAAAATAACCTTAAAAGCATTAGATCACATATTTATTTAAAAACTCTCACTTGTGTTAGATCACATATTTTACAACTCTTCACTTTTCCAAGCCCATTTTATGCTTAATTACAATTTATTTAACACCATTTAAAAACCTTAAGAATTATAGTTTATTGTTCGATTACGTATATAATATATACATACAAAAAATATTGAACATAGTCATATGCCTATGGATTTCATGAATATCTTAGAGCATTACTTGTTTGATAATAAAGCATAGGAAGTACATATTCTCTAATTTTTAATAGCATTGCACTGATTTATTTCAATGGAAGGTATGTATTCTCTCATATCGATTTGGAGTTCCTTCAAATACCACTGACGAATACCATGATGATTGTGGAATAAATATTTAATCACAACATCCAGCTTACCAGATAAAACTAGATCTAAACAACAAATGTGTTTAATGCGCTCATGGACTTGGACCAAATGACTCACATTTGGATGCTTATGTTGCACGCATACATTTTTCTATGATTCAAAATAGTATATGTAGTTCAAGAAAATGGGATCCTTGTCATTCATGTATAACATGGGAACCTAATACTTAAGGGTAGCAAAGTCCTTGCACAGGTCCACCAATATTTTCTCCTCCTTGAAGTCCCTCATGAATGCCTCCAAGGATGGAAGTGGAAGGCAACAACTATACATGGTGAACACTACTTTTGCAATGTTCTAAACAAATTTGAAGTCTGATAAAATTCCCATAGCAAATGGAGAATTGAAGAGATTTACTTCCAATTTATGGCCTTCCTTGATCACATATTTTACGATGAGCACTGCAATGGTAGATCCCAATGAGTGGACAAAAATCGAGATGTTGTGAGGTCCCTTCTTGTTAATGCTCTTTTGCAAGCATTCCATTTTAGAAATTAAATCAGATTTCACTTGGTAGATCTTTGATAGTTCTTATCTTCTAATTCAATCATCGCATTTTAAAGTACCCAAATTTATTTCTAGTAGTTGCAGTTGTTCAACGATTCGATTGGTACAATACTTTTAAATTTAATGCATATATAATCCTGGTGAGCTTTTCCCTCCAATCCCTAACTATAAATACTAACAACTAGTATAATCAGAGTAGCGCAGTAGAAAGAAGTAGAAATATGAGAGAAAGTAAGAAGGGTAAATGTATAAGCAAGGAGTTGAATCTGTAATATTATGAAAGCTCTTGTGCTGATGTAACCTGCAATATTATTAAGTTGTAGAAGTGTGTGGAAAGCTTATGGAACAAGGAGCTTCTTATGTATTTTTCATTTGAACAATTATATAAATACTTTTGTGTATTTATGCTTTCATGTGTCGAGCCATTTAAATTTGCAAAGGTAGGGTTCTATTTATTTTTTTTCCAACTGGCCAAAATATTATTTTCATTGATGTTAGTATAAATATTTGCAAATAGTGACTTTAGAAAACCTAGAAATCCCTTTGTCACCCGAAATCAAAGTTTCACTAAAAATCAACTTTTCGTGAACATTTTCCTTTTTATGGGAAAAGTTGTAAGTTTCTCCCTTACCTTTGAATTTTGAGTGAAACTTTGTTTTGCTTGTGAATCTTTGTTTGTGCTCCCGTTCATTTTGTAAATTGAGTGCAACTCATTTATGCTTCTATTTCCTTTATTTTCTGAGCACAACTTTATTTTGCTCCCTTGTGTGTAAGTTACAGTTCAATGAGCTTTCAATATTTAGTTTTCTCCTCTTTTGTAAACTGAGCGCATTTCAGTTTTCTCCTTCTCCTTTGTAAACTTAGTGTAAGTGCATTTATTAAAAAATTAGAGATTCACTTATGTGATATAAAATTAGTTTTACGTGCTCCTTGTACATTGGAAATTTTGTAAGTGAATTTATCATGAAATTTTATTTTCTCACAGATTTAAATTTTTTAGTGCATCGTTGTTTCTTTCAAATTGTTATCAAATATAGCGCTATTAGTGGAAGATAAGAAGAAATATATTTAAGAGATAATTCATTGTAGTTGCAAATCCCATGATTCAATGGCAAGAATTATGATTACTAGAGCATTCAAATGAAGATATTATTCTTGTCTTAGGAGCTATGGGACCTAGAGAATAATTATACAAAACCTATAGATGTAGTAGCATTGAGCAATATCTCCCAAGAAGAGTCATATCTATTTAAGGATAATTAGAAGGATCAGAAGGCATTATTTTACATAATGCAGGTAGTTGAAGAGACCATTTTCCCAAGAATTACAACAACAACCAAGTCAAAGGAGACATGGAAAATTTTATCTAAGTCCTTTCGAGGCACCAATAAAGTGAAGTTGGTGAGGTTGTAGATGTTGAGAAGGGAGTTCAAAAATTTGTAGATGAGTGAATTAGAGTATTTGAATGACTTTTGTACCCACACAATGGGTACCATTAATCAGATGAGGATGAATGACAAGAATATTAAGAACCAAAGAATAGTTGGCAAGCAGCATATGATGCATTCCCTACGAGACATTCTTGGAGAGCTTCACAACCATTGGAGCTGGTGCATTCAATTATTTGTAGCCCTATGCAAACCTAGTCACTTGCCAACAATAAGTACTTTCTAACTTTTATAGATGATTTTAGTCGAAGGACATGGGTATATCCCATCAAACAAAATTTATAATCTTTTGGTAAATTTAAGAATTTTAAAGCTTTCATTGAAAAACAAAGTGGTTATTATTTGAAAATCTCAAAAAATATGGAGGAGGTGAATACATCTCCAGTGAAATCCATAATTTTTGTAAAGAAAATGGAATTAGAAGGTAGTTCAAATCTAGATACACACCACAACAAAATGGTGTTGCAGAGAGGAAGAACAAAACCATAATGGATATGGCAAGGAGCATGTTGAAGGAAAAAGGATTGCCACATGAGTTCTAGGTAGAAGTTATAGCTTGTGTAGTTTATTTGCCAAATAGGTATCCCATGAAAGGCATGAAGAACAAGATAACTCAAGAAGCATGAAGCAACTAGAAGCCGACTGTTGCTCACATAAGAGTTTTTGGGTGCATATCACATGCACATGTTCCAGATGAAAAGAGAAATAAGTCAGATGATAAGGCAAAAAAATGCATCTTCACTAGGTATAGTGAAGAATCAAAGGCTTATTAGTTGTGTAACCCTATCACAAAGAAGCTAATTTTAAGTTGTGATGTGAAGTTATTGTAAGATTGAGATTGGAACTAGAAATCCAAGATTTATCAGTAAAAACCAGCAATTATTAAGTCTAAGGACTTCGACAAAGACAACGTGCACCCACCTATAGCCTCAAGTAGTAATATTGGTATCAACAGTAGAATTGCCTCATCATCACAGTCACCTCCAGTTGCAAGAATGGTCCCCAAATTGAAGACACCATCAAAGATAAGGATCTTGTAAGATATATATGAGGTAACTAGAAATTAAATTGAAGAGGAAGAATATTTTGATTTTGCTTTCTTTTCTGAGTGTGATACAATTTCATTTGAACAAGCAAGTAATAATAGAACTTGGGTGAAAGCTATGGATGATGAGATAGAATCCATAGAGAAAAATTAGACCTAGGAATTAATGAATCTTCTAGTAGATAAGAAGACCATTGGAGTGAAATGGGTATATAAAAATAAATTTAATGCACAAGGTGATGTTGAGAGGTATAAAGCCAATTTGGTGGTAAACGACTACAAGCAGAAGTAATGGATTGACTATCATGAGGTATATGCACCTGTAGCGAGACTTGACATAATCAGATTAATTTTAGGATTGGTAGCCCAAAAGGGGTGGGATGTTTACCAAATGGATACCAAGTCTACCTTCCTAAATGGAGTGTTGGAAGAAGAGGTCTGCATAGACCAACCACCCAGCTATGAGTTGGAAGAGCAAGAAGAAAATATCCTGAAATTGAAAAAAGCCTTGTATGGGTTGAAGCAATCACCCAGGGCTTGGTATAGCTACATTGATGTATATTTTCAAGATAATGGGTAATTCAAATGCTCATATGAGAAAAATATATATAAATATAAATGAAGATGGGGAGATGATAATAGTCTACTTGTATGTAGATGATCTAATTTATACTGGCAATAGTAATATGCTATTTGAGTAGTTTTGAAATGCCATGAAGCAAGAATTTGAGATGATGGATTTTGGCCTGATGAAATATTTTATTGGCATTGAAGGTACCCAATATGCAGATGATATCTTCATTTCTCAATACAAGTATGCAAATTATATCTAAAACAAACCAACGATCATGTCAGTTGCAATAGGCTTGCGACAATAATGTTGATCCAACATTCTATATAATATTATTTGGAAGACTCATGTATTTGATAGTAAATAGAATAGATTTGATGTTTACAATGAGTTTGATTAGCAGATTTATGGAGGTACCAAAGAACACTCACTACTAGGCAGACAAAAGAATTATGTGGTATGCCAATAAAACAAAAAACCATGGAATTTATTATGCAAGAAAAATCTAGTTTGAGCTTGTTTTCTACACATATATCGATTTGGTTGGTAGCATAAATGATAGGAAGAACATTTCCAGTTATGCATTCTATCTTGGATTGGATGCAGTTTCATGGTCATTAAAGAAGCAACCAATTGTTGCATTATCAATTGTTGAGGTAGAGTATGTTGGTGCCACTTCAGTCACATTCCAAGTAGTTTGGCTCAGAAGTAGGGTTATGCATAGTGGTGAATATTAGCCAATTGCATAAAAATTAGGATTTTCAAAATTGAATATTGTCGAATATGAGGACCCTCGATGTCGGCCCATTCGCCTATAATTTTTAAGATCAATTTGTTTCTTAGGGTCATTTCGCCATAATATATATCGAAACATAGGCATATTTATACTCGTTGGAAAGCTCTTTTCGAGCCTGATCTAATGGTGGTGTTTTTATGAAGTTATAAGGTGATGTAATGGGTCAAACTTTATACCAAGTATAAAATTACTTTTTAGGGCTTCAAATACCCCAAATTTTGGTGTGAAGATGATTAATTTTATTTTCTTTGGATTTGCCATGATTCACCTTGATTTTGATTAGGATTCACCATTTTTTTACAAGTACATTTTGAGTCCAACCCCTTATGCATAACCTTGCTCAGAAGAATTTTTGTTGAGCTGAATCATTAATTACTAGGGAAAAAATATATTTTGTGATAACAATTCATCCATAGTACTATCAAAGGATCAAGTGTTTCATGGGAGGACAAAGAATATTGACATCGAGTACCACTTCATTAGAGAATTGGTAAAATCTAATGAAGTCGAGTTATTGTTTTACAGGTCCAAAGACCAAGTTGTAGATATTTTCACAAAACATTTGAATGAGGAAGATTTAAAAAAATTGAGGAAAATGCTCAATGTCAAAGTTTTTCGTGAAATATGATTTAAGGGAGGATGTTATAAATTAAATCAAATTTCACTTGGTATATCTCTAATAGATCTTATCTTTTGATCCAATCACCATATTTTAAAGTACTCAAATTTATTTCTAGTAGTTGTAGTTGTTCAACAATTCGATTGGCACCATACCTTTAAATTTAATGCATGTCAGAATGTTTGTGATATTTTTCCTCCAATCCCTAGCTATACATACTAGCAACTGGTATAATCCAAGTAGAGTAGTGAAAAGAAGTAGAAGGACAAGAGAAAGTTGTAAGGGTGAATGTATAAGCAAGGAGTTGAATTTGCAACATTCTAAAAGCTCCTATGTGGATGAAACCTGCAATCTTATTAAGTTGTATATGTGTGTGGAAAGCTTCTTATGTATTTTCATTTGAGAAATATATATAAATACTTTTGCGTATTTATGCTTCCATGTGTCGAGCCATTTAAATTTACAAAGTGAGGGTTCTCTTTATTTGTTTTCCATCTAGCCGAAATCTTATTTTCACTTATGTTAGTATAAAGCTTTGCAAATCATGATTTTAGAAAACCTAAAAATCCTATTTTTGCCTAAAATTAAAGTTTCGCTAAAAATCAGCTTTTTGTAGACATTTGCTCTTTTTTAGGAAAATTTGTAAGTTTTCCCCTTATCTTTGTATTCTAAGAAAAACATTTTTTTTCTTGTGAACCTTTGTTTGTGCTACCCTTCCCTTTGTAAATTGAGCGCAACTCATTTGCACTCCTCTTTCCTTTGTATTTTGAGTTTAACTTTATTTCACTCCCTTGTGTGTAAGTTACTAAGTTAGGATTGAGCAAGCTTTCATGTTGTCGAGTGCATTTCATTTTTCTCCTTCTTTGTAAATTGAGCACATTTTTGTTAAGCACATCTCTTAAAAAATTAGTTTTCTTGTGCTCCTTATACACTGGACACTGTGCAAGTGAATTTATTGTGAAACTTTGTTTTCTCCTGAAGTTAGGTTTTTCAACGCATGGTATATGTTACAATCGATTAGTCTAGACTTGCTCATTATTGGAAATAAATATTCACTGCATACATAGTTGGCCCTTGAGAGAATTGACTCCACTAGGACATCCTTAGTATCTCATGAATTAGTGGGATTAATAGCTAGGTTTGTTTGAGACCACTCTGATGTTTGAGTCTTTGGAAAAAATCTCTAGATTTTTTATTTCTAAGATAAATTAATTGATAAGTGAGCTCAAATTTCATACTGCAATTGCATTTCTTTACACATATCTTATATTTAATTTGATTTCTCATCATACAGTAAAACTAGTATTACTTTGTTGGTGTCGTTGATTAAGCAATAAAGACAAAGTTTGCTAAATAATGGTCCATAATTTCTTTGAATGATAATTAATGCAACAATACCCTTAATTCATTTAAATACAATGTTACCATATAATATGCATCCATTCATAGTATATTCATTTTATCACATGCATATACCAATATTCCATCCACTCATGATTGTAAATTAACACATATAAGACACAATAAATCCAACTAATGAAGTTATATATATATATATATATATATATATATATATATATATATATATATATATATATATATATATAATATCACAAAATACATCATCCAACCTTAGGTTGTGTACAACAAAGATCTCGATATTATCATCTCCACCCAAAAAAATTAAAATAGGTACAATGAGAAGCGTGAGCCTGATCTCACTCATGTTAGGGTAGCTATTATACACCATCAGGGTCTCTAGATAATCCAAAAGAAGGTCTAAATCCAGATCCCTATGATGCTTATGGTTCCTAGAAATGTTGGCCCTTGAGTCACACTATTGACTAGAT
Source organism: Wollemia nobilis (assembly GCA_028583015.1). Taxonomy (NCBI): domain Eukaryota; kingdom Viridiplantae; phylum Streptophyta; class Pinopsida; order Araucariales; family Araucariaceae; genus Wollemia; species Wollemia nobilis. Next base: position 510,282 of record JAQPPZ010010078.1, on the reverse strand, counting down.
CCATATTTTGTTTAGACTTAAAGCCTCAAAAAACCATCAAATCATCAAATCAACTCATCCCTTCAAGCCTCATTCCACTTCATTTCACCTTATCGTAAGTTAGATCAATTTAACACCCCAAATTTTGAAGTTGAATGTGTCTAAGAAAATTAGCCCAAGATCATAATCAAACCCTTTCTATTGGGTTGTAAAAGTGGAACCTTTACTTATTTAAAATGGGTATGTACCATACCACTTCTAATATGGGTTTACATGTAGTGATTGTAACCAAGGTAGTAAACTAGATATCCACTTTGAATAATTCTAGTATCACACATATATCCTCATTGGTGGGACCATCTACCATATCATAAGTGCTCATATTTTTTCCAAAGGTAATATTTTTGAAGATACATGCCTACTCCAAATTCATACAATTAACATTGACCTTGATTTGTGCTATATTCATTCAAAAAACCATCTCTCCACCATCTGCATTGGTCAATTGGCTCGCGGGTCTCATTTGTTTAATATTCTACCCATTCACCGCTTGAGGGAGTAAGATAAAACAAAAATATTCATTTATCATTCCATACTTGCACTAGGACAACAAAATCAACTCCTCATATCTCAATAAACCAAGCATCTCTTATTTTTACATTAAATTATGTTTTATGCAATGCGGTACAAAAAGGAGCATCTGTAAACACCAAATCCTAATCACTCGCATACTCCCATAAAAATTTCCTAAGGTTTTCCTAGGATTTATTATTCCATTTTAATAAATTACTCAAATCTAGAAAATATTACCTAGGATGCTCTCCCCTTGCCATGTGTCCTAACCACCACTACCCCTCCACTTGCCACCTCACTCCCACACCTCACTTCAATCACACCTACCTACTTGCCACATATCCCCCTAACTAGAACAATTAAAACTCTACATACCATCTACCTATGCCACTTGGATTTCCTAGCTTTCCACCTCACCCCCACACATCACTTCAATCACAACTACCTACTTGCCACATCTCCTCCTAACTAGAACACTCTAAAATCTCAATTGTACCTACCAGTGCTACTTGGCTGCCCTAGCCTACCTTTTATCCTCACACCCATTACCTCCCATAATCCTAAAAATAACCCCTATAATTTTGTCCATAATTAGAGAATATTTTCATTCTATTACACTGCTAGATTCACATTACAAAGCTCACATCCCATCCAAAATTCATTTTTACGTAGGACTACCCAACTTGTTTTGGCCATATCTCACTCATATGGAATTTTATTGATGTAAAATTTTAGGGATAGGTTCCTAAAAATACCTATAATAACTTCAAAATTTTTTACATAATTTGGAATAATAGAGACCCAAACTTAGGCCTTTGCATTTGCACATCCAGTCCAAAATCCATGTTTACCCAAGACTACCCAACTTGTTTTGGCCATATCTCACTCATTCGGACAAGGATTGACCTAAAATTTTGAAGGTAGATTCCAAAAATAAATATAATATATAAACAAAATTTCACATCATTTGGATAAATAGATATCCAAACTCAGGACCTTGCATTTCCACATCCCGTCCAAAATTCGTGTTTGCCCAGGACTACCCAAATTTTTTTGGTCATATATCACTCATAAATACTTTAATTGATGTAAAATTTTAAGGGTAGGTTCATGAGAATACCTAATATATATCCAAAAAATTTCACATATTTTGGAGCAACATATTGAAGAACACAAGCTTATATTGAGAGGGGGGGTGAACAGTATAAGACCTCTTTTTACTTTCTCTATTTAACTTCAACTTCACAAAGCAATGAACCAATAGCAATATCAAAGCAATGCATAAAGCAACACACAATGAGACACCAATTTTAACGTGGTTCACCCAACATGGGCTACATCCACAAAACTTTTCTCTAAAAAGCTTTCTCAAAGTTCTTTGGGAATCCTTCCCAATTACAATGTTTATGAGCCTCAGCCCAAAGGAGAAACATTCCCCTACTCAAGTATTTATGAGCATCTTCCCAAAGGAGAATCCTTCCCCTCCTTATGAATTTATGAGCCTCCTACCCAAAGGAGAATCCTTCCCCTCCTCACGAATTTATGAGCCTCCTGCCCAAAGGAGAATCCTTCTCCTCAGCTTTGGAAATGATACTTCAGAAGATCACCTGCCTCTTGTTTTGCTAGCACATGGAACTCCTTTCCACAGAAGACCTCCTATCCTCAATGCTCAACCTTAAGAGACCTCTGTCCTCACTGATCACCTCCACATCAACTCATCAACCTGTACTAAACACAGTCAGTCAATCCAGCACAAGTCTTCTTCACCCTGTCAGATCTGTCCCAAGCTCAACTCATAAAGCTTAAACAAATAAATCTCTGCTACACACAAGCCTTCTCAAAGACTTGTCAAAACTATCCTCAGGTTCTTCTCAAAGAACCACTTCAAATATATCCTCAAGTCCTCTGCTAGGACCTGTCCAAATCAGCTCACAAGTCCTCCCTAGAACTTGTCCAAATCAGCTCACAAGTCCTCACTAGAACCCATCCAAATCAGCTCACTAGTCCTCACTAGAACTTGTCCAAATCAGCTCACAAGTCCTCACTAGAACCTATCCAAATCAGCTCACAAGTCCTCACTAGAACCTGTCCAAATCAGCTCACAAGTCTTCACTAGAACCTATCCAAATCAGCTCACAAGTTCATCAAGAAAAAACTTGCTTAGCATGAACCCACAAAGAGAATTGTTAGAGACCCAATGTGATTCATCAACCTCATATAAGCATAAAGAAAATTCTTAGAGACTCAATATGTTCTATACTTAACTCCCAATATCAATCTCAAATCTCATAGAAACATAAAGAGAATTGTTAGAGACTCAATATGTTCTATACTTAACTTCCAATCTCAATTTCAACTCAATCTCAATCTCAAAAGAATAATATAGATGTAGCATGCTTTTCTCAAGAACATGAAACACAACCCAACAATTGCCAACCATGCGATATCTCATATAACAATGATACTCATGTTCTTTCCACAACCAATATATTTTCTCAACCAATTAGGGCTTTAACAACAATGCTTATAGACAAGGTTTAACCAAAATCATTCAACTCAAAATTAACCTTGAAGCATTCAACCAATCACTACATGAAAAGGAAACTAGTAGAAATCCTTTTCCCTCCAAAGATATTTGAACAAAACAACCACCAACATAATCACCAATGCAAAGAATAACTTGCTCAAATCAATCTCAATGGAGTAAGCCCAAATCATGTATCAAGTAAAGCATTAACTTGATCAAAACAACCTCTATGGAAACAACTCAACCATCAATCTCAAAACAACCAACTAAGGGTTTCACCAACTCAAAGCAAGTAGCAAGACTTACTAACATAAACCCTAGTGCAAAAATGCTTCCTCTTCCTCAACCAAAATTATGCATTCACCCAAAAAAACTCATCAATGATTTTAATGCATAAACAATCTTCAATATCCAGAAAATGGGATTTACACCAACAAGAATACCTAGTAGACAACCTTTTCACTCCAAACTCAATTTCAGAAAATACACCATCAACAATATACATGGAAGAAGTTGCCCATACCTTTTTTTGAGGAAGAAGAGAATAGTTCTTCAACCTGTTACCAACACCACCCTCAACTTTGCCACCAAGTTAGGGTTGGATCATAAAAGTAACCACAAAAATATTTATTGCATAAAACACCTTATGACTCCAATCCTTAGAATTCAACTACCAAAAATATAAAGCATACAAACAATATATCCTTTTACACCTTATTTATCCAAATTAATTAAACCATGCTCAAGGAATAATATCTTCTAAGCAAATCTCACTCAACAATCAAGCCAAAAATCTCAACCACACACTATCAACCTTATATCTCCAAAGAAGCATTTAACCTTAAAAATAATTTTAAATAAATCTGCCCAACCACTTCTTCTTTAACAAAATGTAGATTTTATTTAAAAAACCTTACCAAAGAAAATTCTTTCGAAAATCACGGGTCAACAGTGCCTCTAAAAAAATTAGAGCGCAAAAACTCTTCTCACACTCCATGGCGGGAGTCGAATGCTTGACCTCCCTTCAAGTGCCTTCACAGAACAGTCGTTGGCACTAGGCCAACGACGCTAGCTTGAAGGCTAGCAAGAGTCTCTTTCTCCTTAATCCTTTGGTGGTAGAAAAACTTGGTGAAAAGATGATAGCCGTAGCTTTTACTTCCCAAATTTTGTGCAATTCGAATTTCTTTCACACCATTGCTTTGGACTATAGGTTATGGCTTATATAGCCAAAATTCCATGCTATGCACGACGTCGATGGGAGGATAATTTGAACTTTTTGAATTAATATTATTTTGGCGCCTTCGAAACAACTTTAGGGTTTATGAAACCCTTTTGATTATTTAAAAAATAATCAAAGGTCTTTTAGACATTAGACCTTAGGTGGAGAACCCATTAAATTATTAAAATAATTTAATCACTAAATAAAATAAATAATTAATTAAAAAACATTAAAAAGGTTTTATTAATTATGTTATTTAATTAATAAGTGTCTCCAGCCTTTACATTAAGCTGAGAGTGGTTTTGAGAAAAACCCTTAATGCATCCACCTAGTTTTAATAAAAACCCTTAAACCTACCATGGTTTTGATAAAAACCTTTTCATCTGCCACATGGAATCTCTCTGGAATCTTCTAGAAAATATTCTTTGGAATCTTCAACCTTTGAAGCCAATAAATCCTCTTGACATTAATGCCAGTTCCTTTTGACATCAATGACAACTCATAGACAAGAAGCTAGGATATCAAACCCAAAATTGCCAACAATCTCCCCCTTTGTCATTGATGGCAAACCATGCTTCTCAACAACACTGAAACTCAAAACTGCTATATAGAAATCAGATCCCCCTGACTTGAGGCTCTCCCCCTTACTCATATCTCTCCCCCTTTGTCATCAATGGCAAAGGGTCACCTTTGGGGCTTGGGACTAAGAATGAGCCTCTTAGCTTAGTCCCTCCCCCACATCCTATTGAGGTGATTAATTCTGGGGTGCGAGTAAAAATCCCATTAGGCACTGATCTTCATCAGTGTCTATAGCTTCCTTACCATGTCTTCTCTTGTTCTCCTTGTCCATATTCCTGTTCTTGTTCATGTCATTGTTGTTGTTCTTGTTATCATTCCTATTCTTATCCATGTCTTGATTCTTGTGCCTGTTCATACCCATGTTCCTGTTCCTATACCTTGGAATTTCAGCTCTACACTGTCTAGCTATGTGACCTTCATTGTTGCACTTATAACAACTAACAATGTTATTTCTTTGAGGCATACCTGATCTTTGACTCCATCTGTTCTGACCAACCCTATTCTTGTTATTAGCCTTGCAATAAACAACCTTGTGCCCAAACTATTTACAAGAGTAGCAATACCCTTGAAAGAAATTATCACCTCTGAATCTATCATTTACCTTCCTCACTTGAGTAATGCAATGTGAAGCCATTTGACCAAACTTGTGACAAGCAAAACATCTACCATTAAACTTTCCTTGATTTGACCTCTTAGGTCCTGTAAACTTTCTCCCATTTTTTTGATTCCTGTTTTCTGATTCTGTGCATCTATCACTCAAGGAATATTTTTTTGAAGTACTTTCCTCATCAAAACTCTCTTCCTTTTAGAATATCTTACTAGATTCCCCAACAGAGTCGCCAACCTGTTCCATGTGTTTCTTACCAAAACCAAGACCTATTTTATCTGTTGTCCTTCTTTGATCTTTGATGATTGACTTTAACTTTTTGGTGCTATATTCAAACCTGTAAAGCTTCTCCTTGTACTCTTTAGTTTCCTCTTTTAAGGAAGCCACTTTATGTTCCAACTCTATACACTCAAGAACCTTAGACTCTAACTTATCCTTAAGTTTCTGTGTCTCAGCTATAGAGAAGTCAAGACTTTCTATAAGCTCATCTCTCTCAATACAACACTCATCCAATTTATCATTGAGTCTAGCATTCTTCTTTCTTTCCTTTTTAAAAGCACTAAGAGCACTAACAAGTTCAGCTTCAAGATCTACTTCACCATCCTCTATAACTTCCTCTATTTGTTTACCTTTTGAAACATCAATGACTTTTTTAGATTTCTTATTAGTAGAGGTGCTACCCTTTTCTAAAGCCATACAAAGATCTTCCTTACAATTTTATGAAGCATCCTCATACATAGTATAACTAGAAATCAATCCATAATTTGTGCAATCATCCTCAATATGTCCAAAATTTCCACATCTAAAACATTTCATAAGGACAAATCTATGTTTCTTTTCTTCTTTTTTTTCTGTTAGGAACAACATATCATTTCCAACATCACTTGAAGAACTTTCACTATCACTACTAGAACACTTACTTGCCTTGTCTAGGTAGAAAATTTTCTTGTGATTGAGAGAGTACCTCTTTCCTTGATTGCTTTGCTCATATTTATTCTTCCTTTGATGCCTGTGCCTTTCAAAATCCTTGCTCTTATAATCCTATTTTATCTTCATCACTTTCATCCTTGGTAGCAGTACAGTTAGTATCATAATGACCAAACTTTCCATAATTGAAACACTTGACATATTTCATATCTTTGTGCTTTCTTGAGAACTTGCCCTTCTTGTTGTAATATACCTCTTCATCACTAGAAGACTCATCACTATCTTGAAGCTCTTTACCCTTGGATTTCTTGGTAGCCTTGAAAGCTGCCTTCTTCTTAACATCAACCTTCACTTGAGTTCTCAACTCAAATGCTGCAAGTATACTATGAAGCTCATCCTTTTTCAACTTATCCAAATCCTTAGCTTCCTCAATAGCAAAAATATTTTCACTAAATCTATTTGGAAGAGACCTCAAAATCTTATCACAAATATCATTTTCAGCAAGCTCAAGACCTAGTTCCTCAACCAACATTCACCCAAAAATACTCATGAATGATTTTAATGCATAAACAATCTTCAATATCTAGAAAATGGGATTTACACCAAAAGGAATACCTAGTAGACAACCTTTTCACTCCAAACTCAATTTCAGAAAATACACCATCAACAATATACATGGAAGAAGTTTCCCATATCTTTGTTTGAGGAAGAAGAGAATATTTCTTCAACCTATTACCAACACCATCCTCAACTTTGCCACCAAGTTAGGGTTAGATCATAAAAGTAACCACAAAAATATTTATTCCATAAAACACCTTATGACTCCAATCCTTAGAAGTCAACTACCCAAAATATAAAGCATACAAACAATATATCCTTTTACACCTTATTTCTCCAAATTAATTAAACCATGCTCAAGGAATAATAGCTTCTAAGCAAATCTCACTCAACAATCAAGCCAAAAATCTCAAGCACACACTATCAACCTTATATCTCCAAAGAAGCATTTAACCTTAAAAATAATTTTAAATAAATCTGCCCAACCACTTCTTCTTTAACAAAATGCAGATTTTATTTAAAAAACCTTACCAAAAAAAATGCTTCTGAAAATCATGGGTCAACAGTGCCTCCGAAAAAATCGGAGCACAAAAACTCTTCTCACACTCCATGGTGGGAGTCGAACGCTTGACCTCCCTTCAAGCGCCTTCGCAGAATAGTCATTGCCACTAGGCCAATGGCACTAGCTTGAAGGCTAGCAAGAGTCTCCTTCTCCTTAACCCTTTGGCGGTGGATAAACGTGGCAAAAAAATGATAGCCATAGCTTTTACTTCCCAAATTTTGCACAATTCAAATTTCTTTCACACCATTGCTTTGGACTATAGGTTATGGCTTATATAGCCAAACTTCCATGCTATGCACGACGTCGACGGGAGGATAATTCAAACTTTTCGAATTAATATTATTTTGGCGCCTTCGAAACAACTTTAGGGTTTATGAAACCCTTTTGATTATTTGAAAAATAATCAAATATCTTTTAGACCTTAGACCTTAGGTGGAGAACCCATTAAATTATTAAAATAATTTAATTACTAAATCAAATAAATAATTAATTAAAAAAACTTAAAAAGGTTTTATTAATTAAGTTATTTAATTAATAAGTGTCTCCAACCTTTGCATTAAGCTGAGAGTGGTTTTGAGAAAAACCCTTAATGCATCCACCTGGTTTTAATAAAAACCCTTAAACCTACCATGGTTTTGATAAAAACCTTTTCATCTACCACATGGAATCTCTCCAAAATATTCTAGAAAAGATTCTTTGGAATATTCAACCTTTGAAGCCAATAAATCCTCTTGACATTAATTCCAGTTCCTTTTGACATCAATGACAACTCATAGACAAGAAGCTAGGATCTCAAACCCAAAATTGCCAACACATATTCTCAAATTCAAGCCTATGCATTTACACATCCCATCCAAAATTCATGTTTACCTAGGACTACCCAACTTGTTTTGGCCATATATCACTCATCCAGGCTTTGGTTAACATGAAATTTTAGGATAGGTTCTTTACCATACCTATAATATCACCATAAAATTTCACATTACTTAGAGCAATAGATATTAAAAAACAGCCTACGTTTACCACAACATAAAAACAACTTGCATTTTCCAAATTTAGTCCATGTTTGCATAGTCACAGACGACCACCTCAAGATACCGATCAACACAGGTAATATGGTAAGGTATATTTCATGTTTTTTAGCTCTACATTCTTTATTACTTTAGTAATTTCATTTAAAGGTTTTATTGCTTTATCTTTCTTTTATACGGGCCTTACATAATGAAGGCCTTGCATATGCTATTGATCCATTTTGTTTGTAGAACTTGTATGCATATGTATATTGCAACCATTGATGTTAAGGGTGGTTTGGTAGGATAAACAAGCCCACCCATAATATTATGATTGTAGCACAAAGACATTGGCACCTAGATTCATTATTTTGGAAAAGGAGCTTCTCCCCCTTTCATTGTACTAAAAAAAACTTATTGTAAACTCACCCCTACACATTAGGGCATTATATTGTAAAAGAGAGAACAAGAATAATATATCTCAATACAAAATACATTCTTTCATTACATTCTATTTGTTTTGTTATCTTTATTTTCTAGGGTGCTTTTTTCATTGCTACAAAATCCAATGTTGTCAAATATTTATACTCTTTAATAATTATGGTAATATGGTTCCATCTTGGTGTTAGAGTTCTTAGTGCTTTCTTCACAACTTTATTTTCTATTGTTTCTCTAAGAGTGGTCATTTTATTAACCACATATTTTAAAATAACATAATATTCACACACACTTTCATATTCTTGCATCCTTAAGTTCTCAAACTCTCTCTTCAAGGTACGCAACATGACCACTTTCACTTGGTATTTACCTTGATAAGCTTATTGTAGAGAATTCCAAGAATCCTTAGATTATTTTACATCTACAATCCTTAGAAAAAAGCTCATATCTACAACTAACTAAATGTGGAACAATACCAAATAATTCTTCTTCTTGACCTTTGTATTTTCTTATCTATCACTATGTGAAATAATAGATAATTTTTTTAGCTCATCATAACCATCCTAAACAATATCCCAAATTTCTTTCCCAATCAACAATGTCCTCATTTTAATGCTATAGTAGTCATAATCTTACCCGCCAAACTATGAAATAGAAATGAAGTTATTATTGGCCATGATCAATGCATAGAAATATAAGGTACTCAAACTTACTCCAACCCAAGGCTATCAATGGCTTTGATAGCAAATCTAAAATTTTAAAATCTATTATGCTTTACTTAGCCAAGAAGAAAATCATACAACTAATACAAATTGAACAATATAAGAGTAAAATAGGGGAAGTATAAAAATACACACATAATAGTATATTACAAAATATATTATAGAGAAAAATAGTATATTAAAGGTAATGACAATGACAACTATAAAAAAATTGAGGCATCTAGTCTATGAGAAACAAAATAGCAAAAATAAGAAAAATAACGGCCATAGCCCACATAGCAAGCATCTTAGACAAAAGAATGTAGTAGGCAAAACTAAGAAAGAAACACAACAAACTATAAAATAATGTAGTTAATTTGAAGGACCAGTGTTAGATTCTCAACCACCTATCACATGTTCTTTTCTCCTTCAGAACTAACAAACACCTTAGAATGTTATTTATTTTTTAGTTACAAAATATTCTTCAATTACAATCTTTAAATCTCGAGATAGATCAACATCACTTTCCAACATAAAATATGTTAAATGGTTAAGAAGTATTCTTCTTGAGTTATAGTAGCACTAGACATAACCTACCATATTACACTATGATAATCATAGTAGAACTAAACTTGTTAAGAATCTAATATTTTATGTAAGTACTAAACACATTGAGGTACCCCATCACTATATAATACAATTTATTTAATATTAAGTAATTAACCATAAGTATTGTAGGATAGAAGATCAAACTACAAATATCTTTACCAAAGATTTAAGTGAAACTAATTTTTTTGCCATTTCATAAGTCTTTTAGGCTTGAAATATATTACACAAGCCTTGTAGTTGGGTTATTATTGCAACCCTCCAAATACTTTTGTAATCCTCATAAGTTTTGTATATTAGTCTATGGATCTTGACAAAATAAATTTATTAGGTGAGGGGTGGGGATGTTGAGAATAATTTTTTTTTTAAATAATATAGTTGTAGCATTTTTTCACCAACCATTGAAGTAGTAAAAAAAGAGTCAATATCAATCTTGTAGAGTCTATGGCCATTGCCCAAATCTCTTCAGTAAATATGTATTCAAATAACATTCAACAATCAAGACAATTTGTTTCAATATGACTCAATCTATCTTATTGTTTTAGTTTTATTGAGTGTTCCAATGTTGTCATAAATGGCACCATCTTAGTGTTAGTGATAAGCATAACTATGTCAATCTATAAGTTTAAAAGTTTAATGATCAGACACTTGACCTTAATATCACATGAATTCTTAAGGATAGATATTTTTTATAGAGTGGCAAAGACAATGACCATGGCCTCAACCATAATAGAGTGGTAATTCATAAGTATCTATCTAGCAATAGCCTCAAGGGGTATTAGGTGGTTTTGATGTTATGTAGTTATCAAAGTTGATGGAGGCATTTGAAGACTCGTAAGAGGAGAATAATTTCATTGAAGGAAAATACTTTAATTGAATTGTTTGCCTTAATCTAAGCAGATTCCTTAGTACTATTTTAGTTCAATTTAGAGAACACAACCTCACCTAAGATTCGTTTATTCTCCTTCTTCCTTTCTTCTTCTTTTCAATGATATTCATTTTATACCTCAAAATGTGGCCATGTGTAGTTCGTTTTAGAGAACACAACCTCACCTAAGGTTCGTTTATTCTCCTTCTTCCTTCCCTTCTTTTTTTCAATGATAATCATTTTATACCTCAAGATGTGGCCATGTGACCTTCACATGATGATGATGTATCGCTACTCAAATAATTCCAAGGAGAAAGAGTCCTCTATCATCTAACATATTATTAAAAATAAAATAAAATAAAAATCTTTAGAAATGAACGAATAATGGCTTTTGACGACCCTATGTAAATAAAGGTACTACTCTTGGATTTTTAAGGAAAAAGGTGCCACCACTTCGTATAATAACTTTCAAAGTTAGTTGATGGGGATTAAGTGGACTATTTGTATAATAACTTTGAAAGTTAGTTGATGGTCTCACGATCGAAAGATTATTCAAACATTACAATCTTCTTAGGAAAGATTCTCGAACAACAGTTATATAGATCTTTTGTTTATATGTAATAGTGGATACACAGGTCTGCAAGATTCCCTGTCATTAATATGCATGACAATGGTTTAATTACCAAAAAAAAAATTGTAGGTAGATTTCCCAAAGAGAATCAAACTAATAACTTTAGTTTTACTTTAAAAAAAACAGTTGGTAGATTTTCGAAAGAGAGTCAAACTAGATCACATATTTTGCTCGATGTGAGATAAGAGACAACTCTTCACTTTTCCAAGCCCATGTTATGCTTAATTACCATCATTTAAACACCTTAAGAATTACAGTTTATTGTTCGATTACGTATATAATATATACATACAGAAAACATTGAACATGGTCATCTGCCTACGGATTTCATGAATATCTCAGATCATTACTTGTCCGATAATAAAGCAGAGGAAGTACATATTCTCTAATTCTTAATAGCGTTGAAATGAGGCGTTTCAATGGAAGGTATGTATTCTCTCATCTCGACTTGGAGTTCCTTCGAATACCACTGACGAATACCATGATGATTGTGGAACAAATCTCTAATCACAACAGCCAGCTTAGCAGACGGAACCAGATCTAAACAGCAAACGTGTTTAATGCACTCATGGACTTGGACCAAATGGCTCGCATTTGGATGCTTATCCTGCACGTATACACTTTTCCATCCGTCGAAATAGTATATGTAGTTCAAGCAAATGGGATCCTTGTCATTCACGTATAACGTGGGAACCCACTGCCTAAGGGCAGCAAAGTCCTTGCACAGCTCCGCTAGTTTTTTCTCCTCCTTGACGCCCCTCATGAACGCCTCCAAGGATGGAAGTGGAAGGCAACGATTATGCACGGCAGACACTGCTTTTGCAATGTTCTGAACAAATTTGAAGTCCGGCAGAATCCCCGTAGCGAAAGGAGGATTGAAGAGATGTGCTTCCAATTTATGGCCTTCCTTGATCACATCTTTTGCGGCGAGCGTCGCAATAGCGGATCCCAACGAGTGGCCAGCAATCCAGACGTTGTTGGGTCCCTGCCTGTTAATGCTCTTTCGCAAGCATTCCCTCCCCTTTACAACGCGAGACGATGAAGAATTCAGGCGTCCTATGGCTACCTTGAGATCGAGGTATAAGTCCTTCAGAGCAGTGTGTCGTCTAAGAAGTGTACCTCTGAAAGCAACAACCTCTGAGGGAGGGCCTCCTGCACCTGCTTTCTCTTTTCCTCGCCATTGAAAAACGGCACCAAATTTGGAGCTGTCGTGATCGTCTTTCATAATCTCAATTACATCAAATTGAAGTAAACAGCACCATTCCATAGCCCTCTCTTTGTGAGTTTGGAGCAGGTAAGCAACATTAACCAGACTAGCTGCGATGCATCTCCTGTCTTTTGGATCTCCCCTGCAATACAAATGACGTTATAACTTCTCACAAACAGACAGGTTTAAAGGCATGTTATGGACACACAACGATACACGCTAGCAATTCTTACCAGTGCCAGAAAAGATCTTTATGTAGTTTTGGTCATAAAATGTTTGTGAAGATACAACACCACATAATTTAATTTTTTTTTAAAGATTAGATAACTTTGTAATGAGGTTCAAAAATCAAGCTTTTCAAAGGTGGAGATATAATCGTTTCGTTTTGATTGTAATCTTAAAGGCAGCTATATATTCGTCCAACCAACAAACATAACAAATATAAAAAATAAAAACCAGGATTTTCTTAAAGTAATACAAACCGGGATTGACACATAAAACTGTAACGAACAACGTTTCAAAAGAAGATATCCACTGTGACTATCTCTTATCAATTAAAAAAAATATCATTTAAATATAAATGATTTGGTAGTACAAAGAACTGTGACTATCTCTTATCAATAAAAAAATATATTATCTAAATATCCACTATTTCATTAACTTTTCTAATTCATTACTTTTTTTAATTAAGTTATATTCACCAAAACTTCAATTTCACAACTGCCCTCATCGTTTGTCAAGGGTCGATTATATCCATATATTAATGTTGCTACTTTTAATACATTGGGGTATTACTTTGGATGCCCCACCCACTGTTCTTAAAATTCAACACTCACAGTAAAGAGATCATCCAACTACCATTTTCTACCTTCTGAATTTAGGTTTTTTTTGCCCGAACAAGTGGGAGAATTTCTATGGATTGCACTCTGTTTGCAGGGGAAAGTTAATTTACATATTTACTCTTGCCCTCTTTACGTATATGCCCTCCCCCTAAGAAAATAAATTTTGAATCAAATGCATAGTTTAATTTAATGGTTATATTTACGTGTGAAAAAATAAAATAGTTGATTAAATTTTAAATAAATTTAAAAAAACCTATAAAATTATTATTTAAGTAATAAAGGTTAACGTTATAGGAAGGACAAAAGCATTCATGATACAATACTGAACTCAGCGAAAAGCGATAACAATAAAAACAAAGACTACTCTCTTGTTGAACAATGAAATATATAACTAGTCGATTACACAATACACACAGAGTGACATCAACTTAGCAGAAAATAAACATAAAGAATTGATTTCTGTTTTTTTTTCAAACATAATAGAAAAAAAGCTAGAGAAATTTGTACTCAAAAGTTACCAGTTCGGAGAGGCGAGATGATTAAGTTCAGATAGATCGATGCCGTAGTCATGAGCCATCACACTGTTGGGATGCTTGCAAAACTGAAATCAATACCGTTGATCAGACAGGCGTTCGATCCACTATTATATATAGGCAAATGTTCCATTTTACGAACCTTCAAGTTAACATGAGGAGAAGCTTTTCGAACAAGATTGTAATGTTGACTACTGTTTGGTTCAAAAAGTGACTCCACAGTAGCTTTTCGAACAAGATTGTAATGTTGACTACTGTTTGGTTCAAAAAAGTGACTCCACAATATCCACTTTAATCGACCAAACACTGATTTTTCTTTAATAGTTCCATGTGAGAGAAAAATATATTCACTTTTTAGAAATTATTGGCTAATTCCACGCAAGGGCAACCTTCACTTTCGACTCTCCACCAATATTCTCTATCCATATGGATGTAACTTTAATTCTAGGTAAGCTATTTTACGCTATTCAAGACGACCAGAGAATATATGTAATCAAGTCCAGATCTTGCGCTTTACTTTTCTCCAAAGAAAAATCCCATTACCTTAGTTACCTTCCTCATGAATGTTATCACACTAAACATGTTACCATATTTTCAAAAATATATGTGCCACTAGACAAAGCTTGGACACAAAGTATATTATTTTCTATAAATTTTAGCATTTTTTTTCAACCATATATATTATTAGACAAAGCTTGGACACAAAGACCAACCCAACTAAACTGATTTATTTTTTGATTTTCTTTGTCTCTAAAATTCCCATATATTAGTAAGTGTTAACTATTAGTTGAAATGACCCTTGAAGAGACCAACTCATAGGCTCCACAACTCTAGGAGAAAGTCACACGAGAAGAGTAAATAATCTATAATCTCCTCCTATGTATTGCACATGATACATTTAGAGGGTCCATTAAAACCTCTCTTTTATAAGTTAACATAGGTCAGGAATCTCTTATGCAAAATTTACTAGGCAAAGAAATTAATTTTTGGATAGCCCTTTTTTAATCATACTCTATCCCATGGAACATCCAAAATCACTAGTGGGAGAGGGAGCAATTCATTATAACATTTTCAAACTATATATATGCCTAAATTTCCATGACCCCAAGCTATCTTGTCATCTTCCTCCTCTCCTCTAAGGTGTTGTCAGTTTAATATCCTCTCTAATAGGATCACCAAATTTGGAGAGATTGGGATTGGCCATTCTTCTCACTAGTTTAATTTCATAAGAGAGAAGGTCTCAATCTACCTTTTATGTAGATAACATGTTATCTTGATCCAAAATCTAGCCTCAAGGCTCTATTGAAGGGGTCACAACTCTAGAAAGTTTGAATTTAAGAGGGGTATTCATCTCAAGATTTGATCCAAAAATTTGATTTATCCCCTCTACACACTTTCCAAAATAGTTCTAGTTTTACCACTCTCTCCAAATTTTAGCACATTTTAAACAATAGAACCTTAGCTACCCATAGAGATGTGACCTGCTTCCCCATGAGAAATGTTATTGAAATACTTACTAGTAATGACTTTGCTAGACAATGTTTCTTGATTCGAGATCCATCTCTAACAAAGCTTGTCTGCTAGAGATTGGTTATTTAATGTTACTTTTTGAATTCCTAATCCTCCACTTGTTTTAGATTGGAAGATTTATCTCAACATACTAGAGCTCATCACTTATCCATCCTTGGGCCATTCTAAAGGAATTTTTGCATGAGCTTATTGAGCTCCTTCAAGATTCCAATTGGATCAACAAGGATAGATAACATATAGATTGTTATTGCTTGAACCACTTATTGAAGAATTATCACTCTTCCTAATAGTGGTGCATCCAATGATTTATCTTTATATTAATTTTAGAAATACTAGGTAGTCTAGTGGGAGGAAGCCCTAAGAGAAGTCTAAGATGTTTAGAATATGATCTTGGATCCTCTTTTCATATTAAAGAACACTATCGTAGACTTGGATGCATTCAATCCTTGGCTTGTGGCTTTTGGATATATATTTAAGGCACCTTTGTGTGCTCTTCCCTCCTTGGCATTGGCTTCCACAAACATCCCTATGTCATACACACATTGTAAATGGGTCATATTCATCGTTTCCACTTGAAATTTTAAGATAAATTCTTATTTCTTATTCCTTTGAAGAAAATTTTCTAAACCTTTAACAAGAATAATAAAGAGGTATGGGGGTAAAGGATCTCCTAATTCTAATAGAGGCCTAAAATGGAGTCCAAGGAATTCCACTGATGAGGACTAAGAAGAAGGTCAAAGAGCAACAACTCATGATCCACTCTCTCCAGCCCTGAGAGAAACCAATGTTCTCTACTATTTAATTTAGAAGTTTCCAAGGGACTCTATCATAGGATTTAGACATGTATAATTTGATAAACATACATCTTCAACATTTTGGACGTAATTGAATTACTTTTTATTCTGAGATTACTCCATCCAAAATTTGTTTGCCCTTCAAAAATCCTTCTTGATCCAAAGAGATAACACTATGTAGTACCTTCTTGAAGTTCATGGAAGATGAAGCTTGGATCTGGAAATCTAAGACTAGTTAGCAAGAGTCAACAATTATTGAGTCTAAGAACTTGGAGGAAAATAGAGTGTATTAGCTTGTTGCTTTGATAGTAGTAGCACAACCTCATCATCATGATCACCTCCACTTGCAAATATGATCTCCAAATTGAAGATACCATCAAAGGTAAGGAGATTGCAAGATATATATGAGGTAACTAGAAATAAAATTTAAGAAGCAAAATATTTTCTTGGACCTTATGAAGAAAGAGTTCGAGATGATAGACTTAGGACTGATAAAATATTTTCTTGACATTGAAGTTGACCAATTTGCGAATGGTATATTCATATCTCAAGGTAAGTATGTAGTAGATATCTTGAAGAGATTCAAAATGGAGGAAAAAGCCAACGATCATGTTGATTGCCACAGGCCTAAAGTTGATCAAGAAATATTGCAAAAATAATATTGATCTAACTTTCTACAAGAGGTTAGTTGGAAGTCTCATGTACTTGATAAAAACTAGACCAGACCTGATGTTTGCAGTGAGTCTAATTAGTAGTTTTATGGAAGCATCGAAGAACACTCACTTGCAAATTGGGAAGAGAATTTTGCGTTATGTCAATGGGACCAGGAACCATAGAATTTTCTATACAAGAAAAAACTAGCATAATTTTTTTGGCTACACAGATAACGTTTGGGATAGCAGTATAGATGACAAGAAGAGCACTTTTGTTTATGCATTCTATCTTAGATCGGGTGCAGTTTCATGGTCATCAAAGAAATAACCAATTATTTCATTTTATACTACTGAGGCAGAGTATGTTGCCACCACTTCAGCTGTATGCTAGACAGTATAACTACAAAGAATATTGGGTGAGCTAAATCATCACAAGGAAGGGGCAAAAAAAATTATTTACTATGAAAATAATTTTGCCATAGCACTATCAAAGGATCTAGTGTTTCATTGCAAAAGCAAGCACATCGATATCCGCTATCGCTTCATAAGAGAGCTGGTAAAATTTAATGAAGTTATGTTATTGTTTTGTAGGTCCAAGGATCAAGTTGCAGATATCTTCACAAAATATTTGAAGGAGCAATATTTTAATAGATTAAGGGAAATGCTAGGTGTCAAAGCCTTTGTGAAATCTCGTTTAAAGGAGGATGTTAGAAATAAAATTTAATTTCACACCTGATAGATCTCTGATAGATCTTATCTTCCAAAATCAGATTGTCACATTTTAGACTGGGTGCAGTTATTATCAACAATTGTAGTTTTTAGTTTATTTGGTGATTGGATAAAAACTCTAGTTTTGAATTAAATACGTGTCACAAGGTCAGTATACCTTTCCCTCTGTCCCAGGTATAAATATGTGAATAGGCATGAGGAGAAATATATCATAGAAGAACGCAACAGCGTAGTGGGTGAGATAGAAGAGAAGCAAAGCAGAGAAGAATAGAGTAGTGCAAAAAAAGCGTAAAGTATATCCTATAAACTGGTTCAGTAGTAGATGAATGTGGATGTATTTCCAAACTAATGTATGTGGATGTATTTCCATTATTAAGTATAAATAATACCTCTCGTGTATTTTTGTTAATGAGAAAATATTCTCCGCAATTAATTCTTCTTCCATATATATTCAAATCATATAACCAAAAAACTACTATCTATTTTCTCTCAAATTGAGACATCCCATGATAAGCACCATATCTATAACCAATTTTTGTAAGAGAGAATAATACAACTACAAACTTAGGCATAATTTTAAGATTTATTTTAAAAAAAATTATTATTCCTTTCAAGCCATAAATTTCAATAAGAGATTCAATATTCCACATAATTAAATGATACAATAATTATAATTGATTATGAATATACTATTATTCACTTAAAGTTTTTAATTATAATTATGAATAATTTATTAACATGAATATAAAAATATAATTATATTTGTGTAAAAAATAAAAGTTTAATATATTTTAAATTAAAAATTTCTTATTTGCATATGTTTGTAAATTCATAGTTGTTAACCATTTATTTATCAAATTATTAACCATTGTCATAATATTCAAATTACATCATCACTTTACCATGGTCTTTGGACGAAACACAACTTGAATTCCCCGTTAAAAACTCTTTAAATAACGTTTTAAATTATGATTTGATATAATTTTTATAAAATTTATTTAATATTATTTTAATTTTAATAAATTAAATTAAAATATAATAATTAATAAATTTTAAATTTGAACTTGCGCCTCAAATCGAAAAAAATGAAACCATGTATACAAGACAATGAACATAGGTGGAAATGTTCCTATTCATGGGTTTGTTGGTGTTTGAACAGACTGCTTTTGAGCGTGGTTTTAATGTTAATGATTTTCTAAAGTCTGTTGCAGATTTTCCTAATCTCATAGCGGGTGGTACAAAGTTTGATGGTGGAGTACCCTTTTCCGTTTGGCTTCTCGGACTCTGATGGTAGTGAAGACACTTATTCCTTCACCTTTGGTACTACTTCGGAACAGATCTCCATAAAGATTCAAGTCTCTTCAAAAGGGATTTGGGGTAAGACTTCCGATGTGGAAGTTATTACCTATTCGACTGACCCTAATGTAAAATTTGACCTGCTGCCTAAAGTGATTACAGAAGACCTAAAGTGATTACAGAAGACATTGTTGAACCGGATCCGAAGCCTTTCTGTTCTGTTGCTGTTGATGATCAACTTAAATCCAAACGATTACTCTGTAAAAAGGGTAAGGGTGACTATCCCTCCCTTCTGCCCTTTCCGAATCTTATGTTCTTCCTAGGGATCGTTCAAGGAGGAAGTTTTCACTTTGGATTT
This sequence comes from Wollemia nobilis, assembly GCA_028583015.1. Taxonomy (NCBI): domain Eukaryota; kingdom Viridiplantae; phylum Streptophyta; class Pinopsida; order Araucariales; family Araucariaceae; genus Wollemia; species Wollemia nobilis. Next base: position 490,555 of record JAQPPZ010010078.1, on the reverse strand, counting down.
TAAACATGCTGTTTTTCGTGACTTAAAACTTATTGATATCAATCAACATAAGATTTGGTGTTCTTTGAAGTCGGTCCTGGATTTGTCTGAGAATGTAACGCGTTTAGCTGCTGATGTTGCTCAGGGTTTGGATAAGCTGGTGTAGAACTATCTCAGTTCTCCCTTGTTTTGGGCCTTGAGAAATGGGTGTTTGCAGTTATTTTTGTCTGCCTCTGTCTTCCGAAGTTCTGTTCTGTCTTTCTCGCCTTTATGGATTTCTTTGTAATGGTTGTGAAATCCCGTTAAAACTCTCTTTCCCATTAATCTTACCCAAAAAAACAAAGAAAGAAAATGAACGGAGGTGGAAAATCCTTCTCCATTAAGGAGGATGAGACAACGAAAGAAGGCTAAACTAACGGTAAACTTACATCCGGCAGATAATTAATTTTTGGGTAATCAACAACAAGTTGAATAATCATGACGTTTCATCTGTTGTAAGCTATATTTCCCTCTCTAGTTGAACTTAAACAACTTGTGACTGTTGCAAGCTAATGACTCAGCAGCCAAAAACGTAATGGTTAGTGTCTTTACTACTAAAACTGGCTTGTACAAACGTAAAAGCGATAGCTACTTTACAACCTATTTTCTTCTTAATCAGAGAAATTAATAAATGTATTAAATATATTGGGTAGATTTAAAATGGAGATCTATACAGAACTCTAGCGATTAGATTCGGGAGGTGACCGGTCTCTGTTACATCAATGCTGTCTTCATATACATGACGTTATCAACCATACGTAAGTTATTGCTTTCTCCGGTACTTTATCAATACAATGAATAGATATGTAGAATAAGTAAAGCTTATAACAACTATTACGTTACTTGTTAAGACAGGAAGCTCTTTCAAACATCTATCGATGCTGAAAACAGTTTTTGACTGGAATCATGCTTGAACATCATTTCCAAAGAAGAAAATGTACGCTATTAAAGAGATTCCATCTATTCAAAATATTGGCAAAAGCTAATTAGTGGCAGAGGAGAAAAAAGGAAAAACAATATCTTCGGTGGAATATGGACGCCGACCTCACTAGCTTTTGCAGATTCTTATTCCTCCGAGATTTTTATCAAATAAAAGAGGTTTTCAAAGGGTCTTTTATAAAGTAGATTAGGTTAAACAAAAAAATTTATAAACTAAATCAAGCGTTAAAAAAATTCGTCGAGGATTAAAAGAGAAGACACACAAACAACCACCCAAAAAAACTAAAGGGTGCCTGCAAACCCTGGCTTAGCCTCAGCCTAAAGGAGACACGCAGAAAAGAAAAGTACGCTAACCCTGAAACGCAGGGGAAGCCAAAGAAAGACCAAGCCAAAAAAAACAGAACCTCACAGAGAAAACACGGCTCACCACCACTTCCAAAATTAATCTTAATATCTTCCTTTGCCGGGAAGCAGTTTCTGAGCACTGTGTGCCATGCCAGACCAGAATTCTGGTAAGTAATTTCATGTGGGAGAGAGACTTGTGGTGGTACATTGAGATTGATCAAGAAATTATTAGAAGCTTCCACGTCATGTTACTGAATCAATTTCAAAGGAAAAGAAACATGAATGTTCCGACATTCTTGTTTAATTCCCTGGAACATTCGGGCTTGAAAGGTTCAAAGATGCAAGGTCTAATTAAGTGGTGGCAAACTAGATGCCTCTGAGGAGATGGCATTCTGTTCTTAATCCGATGTGAAGGAATTAAGATCATTTCATGGCCGGCAGACGTTATATTCAATGAAGCTACCTTAAAGAATGCAGTTATTCTACATGTGCTTAGAACGAAACAAAGATTTTCATACCTGTTATTTCTTTGGTACACCTTTTTCCTAAATCCTCTCCAAGCCATTGTGGAATATTAACCGGTTATATTCAATGAAGCTACGTTAAAGAATGCAGTTATTCTACACGTGCTTTGAACGAAAGAAAGATTCTCATACCTGCCATTTCTTTGCTACTCCCTTTTACTAAATCATCTCTAACCCTTTGTGGAATATTAACTGGTAAAATAAACATTAATACTCAGATGCCGTGAACTATGGTGCATTATCAATAATTAATATTTGAAAAATGATTTTAAAAAAGTGTTTGTATGGTTTTGTAATAACCTCCTTGATTAGTAAATTGCATTTTTTTTTTTCTGATGTCGATTGTGTATGTAGGACCAGGTAATTCGGTTCCTGAGCACATGAAAGTTCAAAGTAAATGCATAGCATGTAGGTGCATTGTCTGTGGTTCATATTGTATTGTTTTAAATGTTTATTTATTGATTCACCAAAAATAATGTATGCATATATTGTGGTGGTCAATGAAAGTGTCAAAGACATAGGAGTTTTTTTTGTTCTGTATTTTATGAATTAAGATTGTTTGCAAGTTTGGTATTAAAAATGTTGAAAATATTAAATATAAAGAAAATGGAGATAAATTATAAACATATGTTAAACTTAAGTTAATTTTGAAAAAGGTAATAATAGCATTTAAATGAATATATTGATAGAGTATTCTTTATGATTTCATTGTTTAGTGGACAAAGAAAATAACTCATGGAGTGCTTTGGTTGTGGCAAGTAGTAATAATTATGTTTAACTCCTTCCATACTTTAAAAAAAATGAAAAATAAGAAAATGGTTAAGGGGAGGGGATGACCACATGTCATTGTTGCACTTAGATTAAAAAAAAAAGTATTGGAAAAAATAAAGGAGACGATGTTTTGGTTTTTTTCTTTATTTTTTGCTGAGATATAAAGTTGGCATAGATGATTAGGAACTGGAGTGGTTAAAGTACTATTGCAAATATCGTTTTACAAGCATGTTGTAATCTTTTTTTTCTAAATTAGGAATGAAATATTTGTTGTTTGTGTTGAAAATATTAAAAATAAAATTGGCAATGAGAAGCTTATGCGAAGTGAAGTTTGTGTTATTACATTCTGAGAATGCAAATTAAAAAATTTGGTATTTTATACTATAGTTTATAACCAATTGCAATCTATGAAATATTTCATTGGTATGTTGTGTCTTTCTGGTTGAGTGGACAAGAATATATTCTAAATGAATACGAGATTGTGTGTTATAGTATATTGCATAAATATTATCATATGAGCCAAAATCTAATCCCTCGTGAGAGACTTGTAAAACTTAGGGTTGAGAGTTTGATCATTCTCATCACTGTTCATGATGCAAGGGCTACATGTCACTGATTTTAACATCTTGTCTGCTAGCTCACACAGAAGGGAGACTTGAAAACCTATTTTAAGTTACAATGAACAACAAGAATAGCTATATTTGAACTGGAGTATCAAATATTTTATAGGATTTTATATTTTACTTAAAACAATGTTAAAAAGACCTTATTTTATGGTCTTTTCTGCAGTAAAATGTTAATACTGTATTTTATTTAAAGGTAGCAGTAAAGTCCTTATTAAGTATGTATGTGGAGAATTCAATTTACTTTTGATATTTAGTAGAGAAAGTTCCTTTGTAACATTAGTCAAATTATTCATTGGTGTTGATCTTGGCATATATGTAGTTGCGATAATGAAATTGGTGTATCATATTATATTCAATGTATATCATTATCGAGTTATTCATTTATTGAAAAGAGTATCTTAATTCTTGAATTTCCTCAAAGCTATGCTCTTTAGTTGATGATAATTTGGCCAATATAAGGTTGTCTGCACTGCAAGTTTTGTATTTGATGTTATGGTGGTATCTAAATCATTGTCTAAAAATTATTGTATGATGTAGTTTTGGGAAGCTAAAAATATGGTTATCATTAAATGGTGTTGTTTCCAATCCGTATATTAAACCTAATAATTTTTTTATGGATCTAAGTAAAACGTATATGTTGTTGCATTTGGATTGGTATTATATAAACAAAGAATTTATCTGTATTATAAAGTAATTCTCAAATGAAATTTAGTGAAGACATATGTTATCTATGAGCAATATGCAACTCTGGTGCTTTTATAATTAACATAAAAATTATTTAATCGTTGGTAAACATTGGGAAAATGTGTATACGAGCTCTAGATGAGTGACTAGTGGATGGATTATGAAGTCCCAATGAAATATGGTAATTACCAAGTATAGTAGTTAATGTTGGGTTTAGAGCATTAACTGAACTAAAATAATAGTTAACGCTTGTCAATTAAGGAATGGTTTATTGAATATTTGTATAAACCAAATAGACCTTATGGTTTAAATACCATCTAATTTGTAATGCTTCACATTCCCATGTGATAACCAAATTGGTAATTAACCTAGAAGAGTTCAAATATTATGTTGTTATTAAAATTAAGTTAATAATTAAAAACTCTAAATTGGGTATAAGTGTTTCTACTAGCATGATATAGGTTTGTGCTTACTATTGTATAATAATAAAAGGAAGGGACTTAGTTAAATGAGAGTATTCATTGGTTACTTATGAATGTGATAAATAGTCAAACCATATGTGGCTAATCATGACCTAGTTATAACATACTATTAAATATGATTGTTGCTAAGTTTTAAATAACAATGGAAAAGAGGACCCTTGAAAGAAGATTTACTTGTTGTGTACCTAAGTGTTTAGAATACAATTAAAGCATAACAATATTTATGTAGAATACTTTTACAAAGTACGTTTTAATTAAGAGTGTCACACTATAATAGATTTAAGGTTCAACCATGAACTATATCTTCATGATTTTGTGAAAGGCATCATACAAAATTGAGCTTCTAGAAATTAGCTTAGCATTAAGAGTTGTTGAAAATATTCTTTTGGGAAACTAACTTAGATAGATGGAAATATTACAAACCAAACTAAATCCTTGGTCAATACCAAGATGAGATTTAGCTAATAGAATTATCATTAAAGGAGAACAAATATGAACACCCAATACTATTGAGGTATGTGTATGCACACAATGAGATTCAAGAGCAACCGTAGTCTGACAGAATTGGTCATAATATGTGACTTGTTTAGCAATTGTAATGAGAGGCAGTATGGGATACTACCTCTAGGTTGTAGCTCAAGAAGTATAGTGATAAGTGCCATGATAATTTGACTTAGCTAGTTCAGATATGATATTTGATATGGGATAAATGAACGTGATTCATAATGGACATGAGCAATCAAGTCCAAGTTTAGGTATTGATATGGCTCTAGTTGACCCCAAGTAGTGGGGCAATCAACTAGACATAAGGTATATGTACACTAACTCCCTTTCATACCACTATTAGAATAAGTCGACCAGTTAGTTGAGGGTTCAATATGTTAAGGGATGATTAAGTAAGTATCCCCCCTCTAAGTTTTATGTTCCCTAGAGGATAACCCCATTCATGATTTGACCCTCATGTCAGAATAAGAGGACATCAAATGAGTCAAGTCAAATTCACAAAATGGCACCTTTATGGGATTTGGCCAATATTATCGACTTGGATGGTTGTCCGTAGCATTCATATATCCCAAAAGTGATTTGACATGCTTGTACTTAATTGAATAAAATGTTAATAATTCACTGGGTGAAACATTAATGCTATGAACCTGAAAGTATTCTTTAGTTTGAAAAATAAACTTAGACAAAAAACATGAGTATCACTTGGCTAGTTTTGTGGTGCAAATAGGTGAGTAGAATTGGGTTGTAAGTTATCGCATCCGAGTAGAAGAGATATTAAAGTTGTATATATTTGATTAAAATTTTGTTGGACAAATTTGAAGCTAAAATAAAATTAACTTGCTTCTTTTCCCTATAGGTCTTATGGCACATATGTTGCAAGGTAGATATTTTGGGAACCCATAGGAGGTGGGCAAGTGGAATCCATAATAAGATGAAGTCCAAGAGGACCACGAACATGGAATAGAAGAGAAGGTCCTCAAACAGAAAGAAGAATTAAGCAAGTGAATGAACCTGGTAGGGAGGAAGGAAATTTAGCACATATAATACAATTACTACAAAATCATATGGACCAGAAAGAGAAGAAATGGTCCAAAATAAAACTCACATGACACAACAACATGAGTTTATATTCCAACAAAAAAAATTTATAGAGGACTTAACCATGGATAAGGGGACTTTAGGCAGGTCACACGAAGTTCCTAGTGAGCTTGTAGGATCTGGTTCTAGTAGGGCCAGAGTGAGTGGAGTTGGATAAGGATGTAAATAAGGTTGTAATTTCTAAATTTAATGGAAATGGTGATGTTGATGCAACATAGAATTGGTTTAATGAATTAGAGTCATACTTTTCCTTGGTGGTTTTATCATTAGAATCTAAAACTACCTTGGCTATCATGAACATGGTTGAAGTGGCCTTGGATTGGTGGAAAACCTTTAAGAGAGGGCTATATGTTGAGAATTCTCCAAATTTTTCAACATAATACTTATTAGTTAGGAATCTATTATGTTGAAAAATTTGGAGAATTCTCAAATCTACAACAAGAAAACATGAATGACAATTGAAGAGTATCATAAAAAATATGTACAATTATTAAAATATGCAACCCAAAATGAGAGTAATGAGGAGATGAAAGTCAAAAAATTCATTTTAGTACTACATCCCAGGATCAAGATAGTGATGAATATGCATAACCCTGTAGATCTCCCTAATGCATTTGATTTGGCCTGAAAGGAGGAAGCAAACCTAGAAATCAAAAAGGCATACTAAAATTACCAAATGCAATTTGAAAGAGGTAAAGATGAGTTCAGGAAGTGGAAGAGAATTGGGTTTATGAAATGAGATAAATATGAGAGTAAGAATACCAAAATAGGATATTAGAATAGACAAGAAATAAGAAATAGAAACAATTTTCAAGGTAATAGATTCAGTAAGGATAACAAGGGGTACCCTATAAGGAATGATAAAAGATCATTCTATCAAGAAAAATCTAGGAAAATTGCACCTCAAGTCAGAAATGAAATCAATTATAGGGGAAATAGAGCTACTCCAAGTGGATGTTATATATTTAACGGAGGTCATTATGCTAACAAGATCCCTCATAGAGATGATAATTGCTAGAAAGCCATAGAAGAAGCCACCCACAAGATATTTCCAATGACAGGCAGTCTTAAACTTGATGGTCAAGGTACTCCTTTCTTATTAAATGGAAAAATTTCTAACAAATATGTAAAAATTTTGATAGGCAGTGGGTCGACTGATAGTTTTATTTCCACTAGAATAGTGAGGGACATACCTAAAATACCTAGGTTTTTGGTTAATTTTTGGAAGGTAGAGTATGGGTTAGGGCAAATCTATCAAGTCAATCAATATTTATTTGATCCCCACATAATTTTACCAAAATGAAAAACTAACTAGCATTTGTATGCGGCACATTTCCATACCTTTGATATCATTCTTGGCATTGACTAGTTAAGAGCCCATAATGCTCTTCTAAATTTTGAGGAAATATGGATTGATTTAATGGATGGGAATAATCAAAGGTTTAGAATTCATTGTGACCATGGAGCAATTAAGCCACATCTATTGTTTGCAATGCAGATAAGAAAATTCATTAGGAAAAGGGAAATTATTTTTGTAGTTAAAATGAATAATAAAGAAGAGGTTGAAGAGGAATCATACCTCTTCCAAAAGCATCATAACTTGGGATAATTCAAGGATGTGTTTCAGAAGTACCTTCTAAGGTTACCTCCCCAAAGAGAGTTTAATTTTTCTATTGAGTTATTACCTAGAGCTACGCCCATTGCAAGGGCACCATATGGAATGACTCCTACTAAGTTGCAAGAGCTCAATATGCATCTTCAAGATTTTTTTGGAAAAAGGGTTGATCACGCCTAGTGTGTCACCATGGGGAACCCCTATATTATTTATAAAGAAGAAATATGGAACCTTGAGGATGTGCATAGACTATTAGATTTAGAGTATATTACATCATTTGGGTTATGTAAATGTATGACCTTTGGTACATAGTTAGAGTAGAGATTACTTTAGGGAGAAGTTAGATACTTACTTCAAGCAACATAATAAATATGCAAGTTGTACACTTGTACAATGTGCATGTTCTAATGTGTAAGGTGTCCACTTGTACAACTAGGTAGAGTGTTGGCCAAGGAATCTATTTTCCTATATAGAGGGCCTCATAGTGATAGATGAAAAGACACAACATATAGATATCAATATAATTATAGTAGAGAGTAGTAGATAGTCGTAGAGCTCATGTATGGATTGTTGGGAGTGAAACTAATGGGATTAATTTTATTGATACAAATGGTTACAATATATAGGCATAAGCCTATATGAAACACATGACACTTGTCAAGAGAAACTGACAAGTGTCAAGGTGAAGGCATAGTGCACTTTAATTCTAACATTCCCCCTTAAAGTGCACTATCCTAACTAAAGAAGAAACAAAACAAGTCAACATTAGGTAACATTCCCCCTTAATGTTGAATTCTCTAAAACAACCTATCATCCTCTCTTATTGCTGATTTGGTCTAGGCTCGTGCTCTTTGCACTTGGCTCTCCAACTGTGAATAATGCTAGATTCACTATGTATACATCTCGGTCTGTTGCCTCAGGGTCAGCCACTTCCATGGGTCTGTTGCCACTAGGTCAGCCGTCTAAGTGCCTCAGGGTCATCATGGGTGCCTCAGGGTCAGCCACTTTTGGGTCTATTGCCTCTATAGGTCATCCTCAGAGGATGTTGCCTCTCGTAGGTCACTGACTAGATCCACCATGAATATCAAGTCCCTTCTCATGGTGAACTCAATCTAGAAGGTGTCGGTCATTGCCAAAAATGCACCTTAATACAAACAAAATATGAGCCATGAAATACAATAAAATTGAGCCTTAGAATCCAAGTAGGGAGGAGAAGAAAGAAGAATAGAAGATAATCTTCTGAAGTGTCTTCGTCTATAGTCTTCAGAAGTAGATCCAAAAAAAAACATCGGATAGAGTCTAGGGTGTCTATGTCTGTAGTCCCTAAAATAAGTGTCCTTATTGTAGTCACCTCATATTACTGAAATGCATGGGTAACCAGCCGCTACATCCGCCAAGTAGAAAGAGGTGAATACTAGATACTAGGTTCACTTACAAGCACCTTGGGGATGCCGGGTACAACCGAAAGTGTACTCCAAGGTAAAAAAACTTTTGAGGCTAAAAAACTAAATTAAAACAGCCTCAAAATTACAATATGACACCACCATTGTGTCCGTCATGGAAAAACGTTTCCAACGACTATAAATACCCCTATATTCCACCATCAAAGGGGCCTTCATCATGTGGAAAAACCATAATGCCTATCTAAGGCAGCAAAATAAACCTCAGGAATATCATATTCCTGGCATCGCACTGTGGCGGAATAAAAAGACAGACTCAATTTTCCCTCGCAGGGGAATTACATGGGCCATCTAGGCCATCATCAGTTTTTAAATGAAGGAGTACAATAAGGAGCCATGTGGGCCTTCCACTTCCACTTCCACTCTTCCATGTGGAAAAAACATTAAAAAATAAAATTCGTGCTTTTGAACATGTGGAAGGCTATGTTGGTGGATGTGTAACTGCTCCACCCATCAAACTATAGATGGCCATTTCTTCACGCCTATAGAGCATGTTATGATATCCTTACAAACTATCATCCAGCATAAAACAACATATCAAATTCCAAACGAACTTTCAAACTCCACATTATCTTTAGGAAGTCTGTTAGTGCATGATATCATAGCTTTATTTGGCAGTAAAATGATCACTATTTTGGTTGAAGTAGGACTTCGATATTCTTTTCCATGAAAAAAAAATTGCGGCCACGGCCGTCGAGGTAGGCAGCGAGCGCGCTCTTGCGGTCATGCTTCTTCATATGCGTTAGCCATGTGGTCGAGGTAGGTGGCACCGAATTTGAAAAAACTCCTCCAATATAGCAAAATCAAACCGGAGATCCCGAGAGCCTGATTTGACATGCTGCAACGATGACAAAAAATTTGCGGCCAAACTCACACTTCGCACCATTGTTCTCTAACCTCGTCTGTCCTGCATCATATTTGTATTTTCTCTTGAACATGATGTGATGTACTATCAATTAGCTGTTTGTGCACTACCAACCCATATTTCATTGATTGCAGGTCCAAAAATCTTTGAGGATGCAGATGATTTTGATCTGGGCAGTGGTGGCATTGGGGGCAGCGACAACGACAGTGAGGTGAATCCCCCTCCACCTGTGTACGTAACATGACTCTGACCAAATATGACACATCGCTACAGTAGCCAGACACCCCTATGCTCTTCAATTAGGGCTTCAAATCCTCGCACGCCTCTGTTAATTTTGATGGAGGTTATTTTGAACTAGCCTCCAAACACAACGATGGCTCACAAAGAAATCTATGTTTTGAGGAGGTTATGAATATGATATTCCTCATAATGCTCTACTTTGCAGAGAAATCATGGCCATATTGCTACGCAGTCTGGTCACAAACTGAACGTCAGATCTGCCAGTCTTCCAAAAAATAGATTTGATTGAACGCTGTCGCCATCACATCATTTGCACCAAGGAATCCTTCATCACGACGTCTTCTCCAGAGCTACACCTCCATCAGGAGGTCACGTCTGGTAGTGACCAACATAAATCTAGAGGAAAATATTAAAATATTAAGAGAATATTATGCAACAACCATAACTGTTATCATCTTGCCCTTCAATTACGAAAAGCATTGATATCTCCTCGCTGCTAACAGAAAGAAACTTTGGCATAAAACACTCACTCAAATAGGTCATCATGTCAACACATTTTTGGGTGAACGCCAGATCTATCAATCTTCCATAAAATAGATTTGACTAAACGCTATCGCCATCACATCGTCTGCACCAAGGAATCCTTCATCATGATGTCTTCTCCAGAGCTACACCTCCATCAGGCGGTCACGTCTAGTAGTGACCAACATAAATCCAGAGGAAAATATTAAAATATTAAGAGAATATTATGCAACAACTAGAACTGTTATCATCTTGCCCTTCAATTGCAGAAAGCACTGATATCTCCTTGCTGCTAACAGAAAGAAACTTTGGCATAAAACACTCGCTCAAACAGGTCATCAGGTCAACACATTTTTGGGTAAACTCAGCTGGAAATTTTTCTTCTTCCATTTGTGGCTTGTCGCAATGCATACTTTATACAGTGACTATGATGTGCATGTCCAACTCCATTTAGGTGTCGAACATCTCCTTTCAAATGCATTCACATCTCTACCTCCCTCTTGGTAGGCCATGCGGTAACTACTCCATAACTTTCGACGAAGTAACCAGAAGTCTCCATTTAATCAACTACGAAACCTCTGACCGCCATGACCAGCATGAAAAAAAAACCAAAAAACATTGCAACAAGATCTGTGCATTTTGGATCTTCACAACCAACACAACAAAAAACAAATAACGGACGATTTATCATAGCCCAGATCTGTAATCATGTAGAAATTTTTTTGGCGAGCTAAGGAGAACTCGGGCACAAGAGGAAAATAGCACTACAAACCCTTGCTTTTCAATGATCCATCAAATCTTTTACCATCTGGTTTATGATCCATCAAATTATGGAGAGCATACTCCCTTGGTTAAAAAAAAAAAAAAAAAAAAAATTGGGAAATGAGGGGGGAGGGAGGATTTCCATGAGGGAAATCCCCCCTCAAGGGTTTCACAGGTTAGGGAAAGCCTACTCTGATACCAAATGATGGGACTGAACAAAAGGCATAGATTATTTACAAGTTATCTTACAATATATAAGCATCAAGCTTAGGAGGGAGATATGACAAGTGTCATAAGCTCCACTCCAAGTGTCTTTTAGAAGACACCACTCCAACTCAAACTGAAGACAGGGACAAGTGGTAGAAGACAAATGTCAACCTGTCAATTATAGACAGAGTGCACATTATAACATGGATCACAATGTAGTTATTTAGCTTATATTAATGGAGTGACTATATCCTCCATAATACATTGTATTTTGCCACTTTCTATTTATATTATATTTAAGTTATATTGCAGACTCATTTTTTTCCATCTTATCAGGACCTATGTTAGATCTCTCCCACTCATATATCATCAAATGCTAATAGTGGTATCAGAGCTATAGTGAATCAATATAGGAATATGAGGGCCTACATCCATCATTGTTCATATTTAAACTTTTGGAAACCAAACTCGCCAGTGTGCACCGCGACTTGTAAAAGTCATCATAGGAGAAGTCTATTAGGTCAATAGGAATAGAGAGGGAATCACAATTGAGGATTGAAATAAAATATCAACTACAAAAATTCTAAGATTATATTTGGCTAGTGTCTTTTCAAAGAGTTGCAAAAAACCTCATGAAGACTAGGACTCAACCTTCATACCACTAGATTAACAAATAAACTAGTGAATATTATTATGTTTAAATTTATAATATCTTCCATTGTAGTTTATAACAACTTGTTGTATGAAAAGGAGATTCAATAAAAATATTGGGAAGCTTCCTACAAGAGAGTTAGGATGAATATCTTCTTAGAATTATTCTAGCACCCGTAGTAATAAGAAGAAGACTAAATATTTCAAAGACCTCAAGAAAGGTCCCATTACAAGAGCTGCAATCCTACAAAGTGCATAAAGTGAAGAAAAATATCACAATAGCCTTATAATAGACTCAAGGAAGAAGAGACTCCAAAATATGAGTCAAGGAGGAGATAGGAGATTGGTGATCTTTGTTCAATATCAATACCTACAGAGTGTAGAAGAAGAAAATTCTAGAGAATCCTAGAAAAAGAATAGGCTAGAGAATCCTAGAAGAAGAATATGCCAAAGAAGCCTTGAAGAAAAAAAGGCTAGATAATCCTAGAAGAATAAAATGCTAGAGAAGCCTTGAAGAAGAAAAGGCTAGAGAATCCTAGAAGAAGAAAAGGCTAGAGAAACCTTGATCCGTAAAAGAATGCCATAGAAGCCTTAATTCTAAAGAAAATTTTAGAAAAGAAAACTTGATTTAGAAGATAAAGTTCTTGATTCATAGGAAGAATCCAAAGAAGATTTTATGAAGAAGACTCTAGAGAAGAGTCCAATAAATAGGATATTGGTGATCTCCATCAAAGCCTACAAATTACAGAAGAAAGAGAAAGGACTAGCAAAGTCCTATTATATAATATAGAAGTACCAACATCAAATATCTGAGAAGAGATCTCATCACCAACACTTCCACAAGTAGAAGGTTGAAGAAAAGGTCTCAGTTGTAAGACCAAAGAAGTTGCAAGATAAAAGACCTAGGATAGGTATCAAGAAAAAAATAAGAATACTTGGAGAACCTTATTGTAGATATTGTAGAAGCATCATTAAAATATTTCCTATGAGAACTCATTGGAGAAATACACTATCAAGGAGAAAGATCATGATAGTGAAGGACTTGGGATAATTTTTGCCATATGACAACAAGCCCAAGAGAATAAGAATTTGCCAAGAAGTGCTAAATACAGAAGAATAATCTAGTTAATACCTCAATATATTCACCCAGGTGTTGTAGGTGAGTTGGAGAGGAGAGGGCAATCCTCCAAGGGAGGTCCCATGTTCGAATCTCCACCCTACCAAAAAGCTGAATTGGGTACCCAAAATCCAATTGATAATGTTGGTGCGGGCAGGGCTGGGTGCGACCCCCGAGTGACTTTGACGGTGTATAACCCCCTATTCATGGTCTCTTAGACCAAGGCGGCCCTGGAAGGGGTTTTTCGCTTTAAAAAAAGAAAAATACCTCAAGATATTCAGAATCTTGAGAAGAAAAAGATCCTATTTGATGTCAAAATTTGATAAGAATATTGAAGGAATATTCAAATAGAAGAAGCCTACCAAATCCAAGAGATTTGGAGATTATATCTCACAAAAAGAAGGCACAAATTCAAATAAAGGAGTTCTATGAATATATAGAAGAAGGTAGAAGATCACTAAAAGGATCAAGCCACCAAACCTAAGGCTCGTGATAGAAAGGTCAAGACCATAGTTTGGTGAATCAGGAAGTTGTTCTAGAACCAACAAGAAACCATGAATTCATCTGCTACAAGGAAACAACTTGGTGAAACAAAACACTAAGATATACATCTACAACAAAAGCCATTAAAGGTAAGCAATATGGTGCAATTAGTTGAACTTAAATTAGGGTTCATTATCAAATTCCATTAAGCACCATATTTAAATTAAAGTTGCAAGAAGAAGGACTCATATTATAGTCTTCCAAAAATTTCAAAAAGGAGAATTCATTTTAAGATATATTTGCACATTTATAGGACTTAGATATTTTCTAAAGAAAAAAATATATTGTCTACCTATTATCTATCTAGAAAGCAAGAAGACTACATCCTATATTATTGATTGTAGTGAAAATTACAGAATATTTATTAAGGGTTCTTTAAATACTACTCTTAAGGATTGAAAGATATTATTGAGTGCATTAGAATTCATTATGAGATTTTATTATCATTAAAAGTGTATTTTTAATACATTAAGCACTATACTAGTTGATCTTTAAATATTTTTTCTCAAGAAATTAGTTTGTGTTGTTAAATACACACACCTAGAAAAAGCATTTGTAGCACTGCATGACCAAATGAAGCCACCAATACAAGCAAAAATATGGATAAGCAAGCCACCATTAATATCCTTGAAGGAAAACTCAAATCAAGACTTAGTCAGTCTCAATATTCGAGGAGAATATAAGGATTTCATTTAATTGCAGAGTGCACAAATCCTTACTTCAAAAACAATATCTCATTAGCTTGGATTAACTTTCATTAAAATATACAAGAAAGTAGATTAAAAGAGGCAAGAAGGATTTCATAAAAAGGTCCTTCATATTGGTGAAAATATAACTATTACAAAGCACCTTTTTTGTTCCTTTCAAAGGACAAAAGTAATTATATTTATCGGAAGTCATGTAGATGTCATATTTTACAGGTTGAAGGGTAGAGTTCGAGAAAGATGAAGGAGCCACCGAAGAGATTACATGTATAATAATCAAGGTGTTTAAAACACCATTTCTCCACATCCAATCTAACCCTATAAGCAAGTGTGTCACCTACAACATTGGAACTATTAAGAATCCATTGCCATCCAAGTCTATGTAGAGAAAATGGTAGCATACAGAGGGATATCATATATGTAGAATAAGTGATATCAAAGCCAAGAAAAAAGGCTAGCAAATAGTTGTTATAAAAGACATACAAACAACATATTACAAGCGTAAAGATACAAAGGAAGAAGTGATATACGTAAGGTTTTTACTTTGAAATAATGACCACCATTGAGGACCACAAGAAGCTACCATAAGATCATCATTGGGAGTGCCATAGAACCAAGAAGGAATACAACTAGTTCCATCCATTATCCTCATCAAGATAGTGTGCAAATAGAGAAGAGGGGATGCATGCGTTTCAAGAAATATAGTAATCCAATACACATTTCAAAGATATAGGCAAATACATCAAAATTCATTGTTGGAGCATTAAAATAAAGGTTTACATGCACAAGCCATGAGTTCCACTTGGTACAAGATATTTAAGCATCCAATGCACACCTAGGAGTTACAATTATTTGGAAGGTTACAACCAATATCATCATTGCATACTTTGGAATATCAATGCCTACTAAGTAATGCTTAAATGAAACTTGTATGAAAGTCACAAGGAAATAGTACTATTTAAGGCATCCATATTAAATAAGGGAAAGTTCTATAGGTCAAAGAGAATACTAGCATTGAATGGTGTGAATCATATTTAAAGGAAAAAGGCTAATTCAATCTTGTGCACCATTAAAAGGAGAAAGCCAACATTTAATAAGCTATCATAATATTAGCAAATATAGTGCCTCATTCGATCAACAATCCAATGTCTCGTTCATGGAAAGAATATGTCATAAAACCAACTATAGCATCGCTCAATTCATAGAGGATAATATTGAGTATTCTTTAAAGAAATATCAGTACCAATTATAGAGAAAAGAAGTGCTACATAAGGGATAATTCAGCACCGATCAAAGAAGGTATTGACTGCCATTTCAAAGGATTCAAATATGTCACCTCACAACATCAAGGCAAAGGAATATGAAGGTAAATCATAAACTATTTATTTCTTGCTATAGATAAAGGATATATTGGATTTATAAGGGCACATTATATTTACTATTGCAATTCATTCACTTAGCTTTAGTAATATATTAAGCAAGCATTTTCCAAAATATTTATATTTACATATAATAAAGTAGGAGGAATAATTATTTCAACTTGGAAATTAAAAATCCTATTATTGCAAATATTATATTATTTTATAATATTACATATTATGGATTTATAAGGAATACTACATCAAAGTAGGTAATTGGAATTTAGAAACATTAAATATTAAATATTAAAGGCTATAAAGGAGGTCTATTAAGAAAAATCAATAGTTGAAAATAAATTGACATACTTGTTTCAAACCATATTAAAGGGATAAAATAAATCCAACCAATAGAACCTCATCAAATTAAAATGTGCTTAAGTTCAATAGGAGTAATAAGGTGTAATAGAAGTTGATTTTTGCTAGTTACAAAAAATTACAAAATCAACTCAAAATTGTACTAATATTCTCAAAAAGCACCTTATCTATCATATAGCATATCAAAAAATACTAGGGAGTCATAAGGTATTCTACAAAAATTGATTATAATAACATTCATAAAAAATTATCAAGTACTTAATCCATTTGGGAATCACAAGGTCTATACAAATCCTACAATGATTATATTAAATCAAGTCTCCTAAACTAGGGAGACATAAGGACGTCTACAAAACTAAGCTGAAATGAATCAAGCCCATATACTATAAACTAAGGAACTATAAGATATAAGCTCTAAAAAATCACTTTATACTCCAATCTAGAAAGCTATAAGAATGTCTACCTCAAGTAAGATCATAAAAAATGATATGAATAACCTCTCTAGAAATTAAAAAGCAAGTGCCGTAAAAATTGGAATCATGAATCTACTTATAAAGGGAGAAGCATATTTAGATCATACTTCAAAAATAATTCATAGTGAAGCCTTAAATGAGAAATTTTATACCATGGATTATTATCTACAAGCATGAATTAATGAAGCAATTATAGATGGAAATGATACAATTATACTTCCCTTATATTTTATAAGTATATTGTATATGCCATTACTTACATACAAATGCTATTAGAATGAAAATGTAAAACTACAAGGATTGATAGTAGCTCATAAAAATAAATCAGAGCCAAATGAATTATACTTAGAAAAGATAATTCAATCCTCATGCAATATTTCTACTTAAAAATATACCAATTCAAGATCTTATCTTGATGTTGTGAAAGGTTGTTTGGAAGCTTCTGTATAGAGTAAGGACAAAGGAGGAGAAACATCTTTGCAAGAATCAAGAAATATTACTACCACCAATAAGAACATAGAGACTAGATTCAAAGGTAAAGCTAAAGGGGAATAGAAAGATGAACTAGATCAAGGTGTATTACAATGCAAAATTCCATTTATGAAAGAACCTGAGCAATCCAAAGAGCATCCACAATAAGAATAAAATTTATATTGAATATTTAAATCTTCAATACCCAAATCATATAATACAAGGGGGTGTTATATTTAGAGTATATTACATCATTTGGGTCATGTAAATGTATTACCTTTGGTACATAATTATAGTAGAGATTAATTTAGGGTAAAGTTAGCTACTTACTTTGAGCAATGTAATAAATGCACAAGTATCAATGTGCATTTTGTAATGTGCAAGGTGTCCACTTGTACAGCTAGGTAGAGTGATGACCAAGGAATCTAGTTTCCTATATAAAGGGCCTCATAGTGATAGATCAAAAGACACAACATATAGATATCAATAGAATTGTAGTAGAGAGTAGTAGATAGTGGCAAATATCTTATATGGAGCACAATATATTTCTTTAGTTTATATTAATGGAGTGATCATATCCTCCATATTGCATTGTATTTTTACCACTTTCTATTTATAGTTTATTTTAGTCATATTGTAGACTCACTTTATTTCATCTTATCAGGACCTGTTAGATCGCTCTCACTGCATATATCCTTAAAATATAACATAGACTACTTGATACTGAATAAGGTTACTATCAAAAATAGGTATTCATTACCTATAATTGATGATCTCTTCGATCAATTGAAGGAAGCAACCATTTTCTTAGAGATTGAATTAATATCTAGTTATCATTAGTTAAGGATTTTAGAATAAGATACTTCTAAAACAACCTTTAGAACTAGGTACAAACATTTTGAGTTTACAGTCCTACCTTTTAGATTAACTAATACCCTAGCCACATTCATGAACCTCATGAATAACATATTTAGAGAGCAGTTGGACCGGTATTTGCTTGTGTTTCTTGATTGTTAGAAATATATTATATTATATCATTTGGATCATGTAAATGTACCTTTATTGGTACATATTTAGGACATTAGATTACTTTAGGGGGAATTCATATAGTTACTTCATGTAATGTAATAAATGCACAAGTATAAATGTACAAGTTGTATATGTGCAAGTTGTCCCTTGCACATCTAGGTAGAGTGTTGGCCAAGGAACCTATTTCCTATATAAAGGGCCATAGACATAGAGGATCATACAATAGTAGGAAGTAGTGTAGAAAAATGTGGTGTGATGTAGCATAGTGTGATGTAATATGATGGAGTGTGATATGCTCAAATCCTATTCTTGAGAAGTAGCTTTATTTATGGAGTGTTAATTTCCTCCATAGATACTTTGTAAACATTTCCATAATTTTTATTTATAGTATATTTTCAATAATCTCATAGATTTACTTTATTTCATATTATTCTGCATCTTGTGATTTCTATCTCCCATTACATGTTGCATCAAAATATAACAGTGGTATTAGAGCTATGGTAAATCATTAGGAAAACCACCATTATCATTGAACCTAAGTTGTTTTTAATCTAATGCACCATTGGAACAATCACCATAAAAAAATCTCAAAAGAGTCTAGGTGGTAGAATTAGAGAGAGCCACAAGTAAGGAATAAAACAATCTTAGTTTTTGAACTACTGAGATTGCATATGCTAGAGTATTTCCATAGAGTTACAAGGGAAAACTCATGAAGACTAAGACTCATAATTTGATCCACTAGTTTGATGAATCAACTAGTGAAGCTCATCTAAGAGATATAAATAAATTTACCTAAAGTTTATTTTACTATAGGGAATTAATTCTTAGATGACTGGGACACCTCTTAAAACATAAATATAGGATATTTCAACTTTTTTCCCGAAGGTTGAAGTGCCTTCATAGTGCATAGACTAGTTGATGCAAGAGAAGAATACTACAAAATAGTCTTTTGAAGAAGAATCATGGCGAAGTTAGGAGATAGGATATCTCCATTGCTAGATTGGAAATTTCACAAGAAAAAAATGCCATAGAAGCCTTGATCCAAAAAAAAGGCCATAGAATCCTTTGATAAAAAAGAAAAGGCCATATAAGTCTTGATCCATAAGAAAAGGCCACAAAAGCCTTGATATTGAAGGAAATGCCACAAAAGCCTTGATATTAAAGAAAAGGCCATAGAAGCCTTGAATTTAAGAAAAGGCCATAAAAGCATTGATATTGACGAAAAGGCCACAAAAGCCTTTATACTCAAAAAGACCACAAAGAAGACTCTAGAAAAGAGCATCTAATTTAGAAGGAGATTTTAGTACTAATACTTTGTTGTAGGAAAAGGAGATTCAGTAAGTTGGAAAAGCTTTCTACAATAAATATAGGAAGAGTATCTTCTTCAGAATATAGAACCTGAAGCAAAAGAGATCAGTAGAATATATCATTGAATAAATTCCAAACTTGGAAGAAGAATAAGGACTAGAAGAGTTCTGATCGAATCTAGAAGTAGTAGAATTAGATATCTAGGAGAAGATCTTATCAAAACCACTTCTAGGAGTAAAAGGTTAAATATAAGGTGTTAAGGAAGACTAGATGAAGTTGTAAGATAAAATACATTGGAGAGGTCTCTACGAGCAACCTATAAAAGGCTTGGAGAGCCTTACTAAAGAAATCATCAAAGGAGTTCCAAGGAGAACTCATTAGAGAAATTCACTTTTGGAGATAGTGAAATATTTGGGACAATTGTCGCCAACCGAAAAAAATCCCAAGAAGAAGAATTTTGTAAGGAATGCCAAATATTAGAAGACCTCAAGACATTCAAAATATTGAGAAGAAGATCCTTTTTTTAGTCAAAATTTGATAAGAATATTAAAGGAATATTCAAACAGAAGAGGCCTACCTAATCTAGGAGATTTAGATATTACCTCTCATAGTAAGAAGTCACATCTTTAGAATTAAATAGCTCTTCAAATCTATAGCAAAAGTAGGATACTACAAGATAAGAACATGCCAACAAAACCCTAGGCTCGTGAAAGAGAGTTTAAGATCATCTTTTGGTGAAGACGAAGTTGTTCAAGGTAGCTTACAAAGAGATACAAGATCTTACTCAAGGTAGCAACTTGGTGATCTTAGACACCAAGATCTACATCCTCTACAAAACTGGAAAAAATATATTTAAAAAATTGTAAGCAACTATTGGTGCAAGTAGATTCATTAATTGGATTACATATCAGATTTATTTAAGCACCTTAATTAAATTAAAGTTGTAGAAAGTAGAGTTGAATTATAGTCTTCAATAGTGCAAAAAGAGAAATGTTTTTTTAAAGGTTCATTTGCACTTTAGGAGTTGATTATATTTCAGAATTTAAACTATCAATCAACTACATATCATCTACTTTGGAAAGCATAATAAGACTAGCTCATACTACTTGCTTATAAGAAAATTGCAAAATAATTCTTGAATTTTTATTTCAGATTATTCTTGATTAGTTGTATTAAATTGATTAAGTGAATTATTTTTTAGATTTTATTGGAGTAATAAGGTGAAATTTTTAGTGCATTAATATTAGAATATTATTATATTTATTTTCACTATTCTATTGCTCTTAAAAATATTATTGTTTGTATTCATGAGAAGGGCATAAAAATAGAATTTGTTAAAGTGTATAAAGAAAATATTAGTGCACAAAATTTGCAACGTTTAGTGGCCAAGAGAAACCACCAAATCATCTCAAATCCTCCAAGCATTGGAGAAAAATGTAGCCACCGAAGATCAGCAAAGAAAGCCTCAAATAGAGACTTGGTGAATCTCAGATTAAAAGCACAAAAAGGTTTCTAAAAAAAAGATATTGTGCAGGAATATACAAAAAAAAATGAAATTCTATAAAGTAGTTACAATATTGGGTTCATATACAAAATACCCAAGCAAAAAGGGTAAGGTTTCTAATCAAAGAGACAACCTCAAAACCCTTATTTTGCATCTAAAATTCTACCACAAAACCAGAAATTTAAATTTGAAAGGAGTGCAAAAGAAGCTATAATAAATGATATTTTATAAAAAAATACATTACATTGTGTTGCACTATCCTAATATGGTTTATACAAGGAGAAAACATAGATTTAAAGGTGCTTCAAAGGCACTATACTCATTGGTATAAAACTAGCTAAAAATAGTTGTAAGCTAGCATCAATCCAAGCATAGCACAAGAAGCCACTCAAAGTGCTCATTCTCTTCACATCCTCGATGACCAAACCTGCAAGAGATAAGGTCCAAAAGCAAAGGGAGAAAAAACATCATTCAAGAGCAACATTATCTATGAAAGGAGGATATATAACAATTAAGAAAGGAATACAAATTAAAGCACCATTGGAGTGTTTCTTACTCCACATTCATTAGATAAAATCGGTGCTCAAATCCTCCAAATCAATGCTCCACATACCAGCTAAAAATATTGTAGGTGAACTAAATAAGAGTAGGGTATTTTAAAATTTAAAAAGATCTCCAAAGGGCCTGTTGAACCAATGATAGAGATGACGTCCATGCATGAGAAGAAAGTAACATTTGTTAGTAAAGGTAAACCCTAATGTTCAAATCAAGCAAGTGCTCAACACTAAGAGAGGAGTTACACGAATAGACTAGTGCATTGAGTGTATGGGATACACTTGTACATTGGAAGACCAAATATTTTGCTAAATAAACTAAATTTCATATGTTACATGAAGGGAGACAAGCGTTTCATTGGCATCTTCTACTCCTCAAGCGCTCAAAGGGAAAAAATGTGTCACTTGGGACTTAAGACAAGAATCTTCTCCATTTTAAGGATATCAATGATCAAGCACAAGTAGTATTATTTGTCTCCGTATTTATCACTTCATTTTCTACGTGCATAGGTCCGAATTGCAACATGTAAAGAAGGTGATAGAGCTTTCAATGCTCAAGTCAAGAGAGGTCAAAGGAAGAGTCTAAACAGTGCCATATTTGGAATGCTACACAAGGATAAGTTCCAAGCAATTCCATTGGAGGGTATAGTCAAAGCATTCAAAGTGCCTACATCAATATTGCAGCCCTAGATAATCTACAAAAAAATGATGATCATTGCTTGGAAAAAGATAAATTTCATTCCCATTCTTATGTGCTTTCTTTTCTTGGGAGTTATAAGGTTAAAATTGAAGGAACTTGAATATATTGAAATCCATACATCAAATGGAATATTTTATCAAATAAATATAATATTTGCAATATAAAACCTATGAGTAATAAGGTTTCTATTGGATTAAATATTACATATTTTCAAATATTATTATTGTCTATTTTTTACAAAAATTAAGGAGTCATAAGGGTTACTACATAACATTAATTTATTGGAAATTAGATACACTAAAATTAATTCCCAAAGGATTATTTAAAATATGGATTTATCATAGTATTTCAAAGGTTGGAAGTTTATAAAATCATTATCTCAAACTTCTCAAAAGAAGATAAAAGATCCAACATTATAACCTCTTTAAAATTTTGGAAAAGTTCTTAGTTCAATAGGAGCAATAAAGGATAATAGAAGTTGATTTTGGTATTTACAAAACTTTACAAAAGTTAACCAAATATTGAACTATAATTTACAAAAGCACTATATCTTATCCATAACATACTAGGGAGTCATAAGGTATTCTAAAAAACTTGGTAATATCAACATTTATCAAAGATTATCAAGTTACAAAATATATGCTTTACTAAAAATATAAAAATCCTTAAGAGTATATACTCACATTACTTGTGAGACATAAGGAAGCCTATAAAACTAAGGATTAACAAAGGTTTTATCAAATAAAGCTTATATTAATTGGGCTTTTATATACATTGAGTAGGAAGCTATAAGGTAGACTACTCTATCCCAAAGAATACAGGTAATACAAATGACTACTAGTATGCTAAGCAACACTCTTAAAAATTGAATAAGGAAGATACCAACATGAATTAAAAACCTTATGGATTACAATGATGAAATAGCAAAATAAAAGGAATAACCAATACAATATGAAATAAGCTTTGAAATTGAAAGCCATATAAATGAAGATTCATCCAATGAATATGACATCAAAGGAGAATCAATATAGAAAAAAATGATCAAAAATATTTTATTCAAAAAAGAAAATATGGAATAGCTTCAATTGTGCATATATGGTTAGAATATCTTATTAAGGAGATAGAAAAACATGATGTTCCTAAAATAGACTTCAAAGCTATCATATCATCTCTATTGTGCACCTATTGCAATCAATATGGTCATGAAAAGATAAATTATTGGAGTTTCCATCCTTGCAAATACTGTGATGGAATAAATTACCTATTTTTTTCCTATCATCTCCAATATAGATACTATAAGGGCTATGAAGAAGATTAATACAAAGAATAAATTATTATCTTCAAGAACTCATTTCAGATGGATCTGCTAACATTGATCTCAAGGTTGATACTTATGAAGAGTAGAGAAAAATGTCTTACATAGGTACAAAATAAAAGAGAAGAACCTATTGAGATCCACTCATGACATACAAAACTATGAGAACATATGTTCACCAAAAACACCTAATATCAAGGGACAATGAAATAAAAAAGATCAAAGGTAATAACATGAAGACTGAAGTAGCTGAAGAAGATAATCCAAAGAAGAAGGAATACAATGTAAGGTCAATTGAAAGGAGAACCTATAGGTTCAGCCTATTTTTCCATCATCTAAATACTAAAGTAAATACATAAGAATCAAAGCTATTAGATGGAAGAAGATCCACATTGAAGACTAAAGTCTTCAATATCCAAATAATGTAATACAGGGGGTGTTAGAAATAGATTATATTACATAATTTGGATAATGTAAATGTAACTTTCTTGGTACATACTTAGGACATTAGATTACTTTAGGGGAAGTTATCTAGTTACTTCATGCAATGTAATAAATGCACAAGTGTCAATGTGCAATTTGTATATGTGCAAGTTATCCCTTGCACAACTAGGTAGAGTGTTGGCCAAGGAACGCATTTGCTATATAAAGGGCCATAGATATAGAGCAACATATAGTAATAGGAAGTAGTGTATAACAATGTGGTGTGATGTATTATAGTGTGATGTAATATTATGGAGTCTGATATGCTCAAAGCCCATTCTTGAGTAGTAGCTTTATTTGTGAAGTTTTCATTCCCTCCACAGCTACTTTGTAAACATTTCCATCATTTCTATTTACAGTATATTTTTAGTCATCTCATAGATTTACTTTATTTCATATTATTTAGCATATTGTGATTGCTATCTCACATTACATGATGTATCAAAAGCTAAAAAAAAATGATATATTAATTTATTTAAAGAACAAGGAGAAACATGATCAACATATGAGAACTATACTTGAGATTCTTAGAAAGAATCAGTTATACGAAAAACTATCCAAGTGTGAATTCTACACTCCACAAGGACATTATTTGGGGTATATTATCTCAGCTAAAGGAATCACAATCAATCCCAAGAAAATAGAAGCATTTTTTGAATTTCTTGTACCTACTAATGTAACTGAGGTACAAAGTTTTATGGGGATTGCAGGCTATTATAGGAGATTTTTCATAGGATTATCAAGAATTTACCAAACTATTATGAACCTTAAAAGGAAAGATAAACCCTTTAGATGCATAGAGCAATGTGAATAGGCTTTTTGAATCATAAAAGAAAGGTTGACAACCACACCAATTCTGTAATTTCTTGATTCTAACAAAAGTTTTATAGTTGTATCTTTCTTGGTGCTTTAAGTGGCGTAAAAGGTTTAAAATTATTATGGCATGGTTGTTATAGGGGTGGACTACATGAATATGTGTGGCATATTTTTAGGTGGACAACCTAGAATATTGTTGTGGCCATTAAAGCCATACAACCTGCCTAGATTCGTGGTGGCTACCAATTCCACCATGTAAAAAAAAAAAAAAAAAGGTTTACAGTTTATACACATGTATCTATTAAAGTATTGGGAGTGGTTTTGACCCAAGATGATGTGGTTATTGCCTTTGAAATAAGGAAAATTAAAATGTACGAGGTGAGTTATTCCACCCATGACTTGGAATTGGAAGTCATAGTGCATGTCCTTAAAATTTGTAGGTATTATTTGTTGGAAAAGCCATTTAAACTGAAGATAGATCACCAAAGTTTAAGATACATATTTACTCAACCCTTATTAAATGCTATACAATGGTGCTAGATGGAGTTTCTAGATGAGTATGATGTTTGCATTGAGTATATCAAGGGTAATAAGAATAAGGTTTTTGATGCTCTAAGTAGGAGAGGGCATATTGCAACAATGAAAAATATCATAATTATTTGTTAGAGTAGATTGGATATCTACAATTGACAGATGAGTTTTTCCAATCAAGTAGAGCTCAAGTTGAGTGAGAACCCAGAAAAGACACAAGATTTGTGTACAAATATGACTTGTTGTATTACAATAATATAGTAGTTGTTCCAAATATGGGTAGATTGAGGGAAAAAATCGTTAAGGAGGTACACAATACTCCTTATTTGGCGCATCTAGAGGGGAAAATATGCGTGAAAGCTTGAGAAAGTCCTAATATTGACTAGGTATGAAAAGGGACATCACTGATTATGTGACCATGTGCTTAGAGTGCTAAAAAATGAAAGTGAAATATTTGCATATGGTAGGTAAATTGTACCCACATGAGGTACCCATGCATAAATGGTTGGTGGTTTCAATGGAATTTATAGTGGATTTTCCTAAAACAAGGTTTGGACATGATACAATGCTAGTGTTCATGGACAAGTTAACCAAAGTTGCATATTTTATACCTGGTAATGTGCAAGATGATGCATTTGTTATAGCGAGCAAGTTTACTAGGGAAGTGGTAAGACTACACGAATTTCCATAAGTCATAATATCTGATAGAGATTATCACTTTACCTCTAAATGTTGGTAGGCTTTGCATGATGCATTAGGAACCAAGCTGAATATAATTTCCACCTATCACCCTAAGATATATGGTTAGACTAAAAGGGTGAATTAGGTACTAGAGGATATGCTAAGAATGTATTGTATATATTAGTATACAAAATGGGAAGATTATTTGTACGTAGTAAAGTTTGTATACAATAATAACTATCACGCATCACTTGGTATGACACCTTTTGAAGTTATGTATGGAAGAATATGTAGGAATACCTTGTCATGGGATAATATGGATGATCGGATAGTGATCAGACCATAAAAAGAAATGGAAGATATAATTGAAAATAATTTAGCAGAAGTTGAAATAGGTCGTAGATTACTAGAAGAGCTATGAGGACCTCAAAGGAACACTGAGGGAATATTCTTAGGGAGACAAAGTATTCATAAGGGTAAAACAACTAAGAGTTCCATAAAATCTTCCAAACTTGACCCAAGATATGTGGGTCCATTTAAAATTGTAGGTAAAATAATCCCTGTTGCATACATACTTGCTCTACTGCTAAGATTATCAAAAATACATAATGTCTTTCATGTGTCCCTCTTTAGGAAGTATATCTCTGATCCCACTTATGTTTTGGATGTTTCCAAATTGTAGATGACCGATCTACTAAATATTGAAGTTTAGCCAATTCATATACTTGGTTTTAGAACCAAGAACTCGAGGAAGAGGAACATAGAGTAATTTTAGATCCAATGGGACCTCTACTCGGATAGAAATACCATGTGCGAGAACATGGAAAATATGCAGTAGTAATTTATTTATTTATTTGAGTAGACATAGACTCTTTAAAATATTTTATATGGTTGATTACATATATATATATATACATACATACATATATATCTATCTATATATATATATATATATATAAATAAATAAATATGTATGTATGTATGTGTGTGTATGTATGTATTTATGTATATGGATGTGAGATTGGATACTGAGTAGAGTAGCTTTTTTTCTATGATAACGTATGTTTTGGTTATGCATGGACATTGGTTGAATGTAAAATAACATGTTAAGTGGTTTAATTGCATTTCAAATTTGAATGATTCATGATTCAATGATAAATGATAAATTAATATGATGGCATATGCAAAAAGTTAAATTTTAATATATCCAATTTGGTTGCTCATGCCATGAAAACATAGGGACTATGTTCATTTCTAGTAGGGGAGGATGTAACGACCCTCCTCGCATGGAAATGGATTATAGATTTATTAATAAATTACATTTACCTTTTCCTATAGAGCGTGGTACTTCTGATGTCCATTGTGTATGCAGGACTAGGTATACTCCTTTGATAGATAGAATTGCTCAGCAAAAAAGGTAAGAGGGAAGTAATTATTTGGCTCGTGAGCATATGTACGCTCACATAAACACATAACATGTAGGTGCATTCTGTGTGTTATATTATCTTGTTTTAAATATCTATTTATTGATTTATGAAAATAATATATGCATATATTTTGGTGAATAATGAAAGTGCCAAAGGCATGGGAGACATTTCATGTTCTATATTTTATGAATTAAGATTGATTGTAAGTTTGGTAATAAAAATATTTAAAATAATAAATATAAAGAAAAAAGGGATAAATCATAAACATATGTTAAACTTCAGTTAATTTTTAAAACTGCAATAATAGCATTTAGATGAATATATTGATAGAGTATTATTTATAATTTTATTTTTTAATGGACAAGGAAAATGATGCATGGAGTGCTTTGGCAGTGGAAAGTAGTTGTAATAATTATGTTTAACTCCTTCCATACTCGTGAAAAATGAAAAATAAGGAAATGGTTAAGGGGAGGGGATGACCACATGTCATTGTTGTACTCAGAGGTATGATTAAAAATAAAGTATTGGAAAAAATAAAGGAGACAATATTTTGTTTTCATATTTGTTTTTGGATGAGATCTAAAGCTAGGATAGACGATTAGGAACTCAAGTGGTGAAAATACTACTACAATCATCATTTTATAGGTATGTTGTGATCTATTTTATCCATTAGGAATGGAATGTTATTCATTTATTTTGTGATGCTTGGTATTAGCATTAAAATATAAACTAGAATGTTATCATGTTTAAATTACCTCTATTTGTTGTTTGTGTTGAAAATAAAATTGGCAATGAGAAATTTATTGTTGTCTTTAAAATTATGTTGAGTGAAGTTTATGTTATTGCATTCTGTGTCTGAGTATGCAAAATTAAAACTTTGGTATTTTATACTATAGTTTATAAATGATTGCAATCTATGAAATATTTCATTGGTATAATGTGTCTTCCTAGTTGAGTGGATAAAAAAGCATTATGAATGGATATATATTGTGTGTTATAGTAGATTGTATACATATTACCATATGATCCAAAATATGATCTCACTTCAAAGACTTGTAAAACTTAGGGTTGAGAGTTTTATTATTCTCATCATTGTTCACAATGCAAGGGTTGCATGTTACTAGTTTGGTTGTCTAAACTGTTAGATCACACAAAAATGAGACTTGAAAATTTATTTTAAGTTACAATGAACAAAAAAATGGTTGTATCTGAACCAGAGTGTCGAATTTTTTATAGGACTGCATATTTTATTTTTTTTATTTTTTATTTTTTGAAAAATTTTAGCGAAAAACCCCATGTGGGGCCGCCTTGGTCTGAGAGACCATGAACAGGGGGTTCTATACCGTCAAATTCACCCGAGAGTCACACCCGACCCTACCCGCACCAACATTATCAATTGGATTTTGGATACCTAATTCATCTTTTTGGTAGGGTGGAGATTTGAACCTAGGACATCCCTTGGAGGATTGCCCTCTCCTCTCCAACTCACCTACAACACCTGGGTTGATTAATTTATAGTGGAAAACACCCCTTTCGAGGTGCCACTTTCAATAGTTTGGGCATAGGAGAAATGGAGCCTTGTCGGCCTCCACCAGCACATAGGATATTCCTAATTATACCATATATTTGCAGGATGGAGACAAGGGGAATGGAACCTGGGTCGACCTCTACCAGCACCCAGGGCATTTACCACTGCACCACAACAAGCAGATTGCATATTTTATTTAAAATGATGTTAAAATGACCTTATTTTTATGGTCTTTGTTGTAGAAAAATGTTAATGTTGTGTTTTATTTAGAGATAGTAGTAAATTCTTTATTAAGTATGTATGTGGAGAATTCAATTTACTCTTGACATTTAGCATTTAAAATTTCTTTATAACATTAGTGAAATTATTCATTGGTGTTGATTCTAACATGCATGTAGTTGTGATAATGGAAATGGTTGTGTCATGTTGTATCTATGTATATCATTGCCGATTTGTCCATTTATTGAAAAAAGTATGTTAATTCTTGAATTTCCTCAAAGTTATGCTCTTTGGTTGATGATAATTTGGCCAATATGAGGTTACCTGCACTATAAGTATTGTATTTGATGTTATGGCAATATCTAAATTATTATCTAAATATTATTGTATGATGTAGTTTTGAGAAGTTAAAAAGATGTCTATCATTAAATGGTGTTGTTTTCAGTTTGTATATTAAACACAATCTCATTTTATTATGGGTTTAGGCAACACATATATGTGGATGTTTTTGGATTGCTATTATAAAAATAAATTTATCTGGATTATAGAGTAATCCTCAAATGAAATTTAGTGAAGTCATATGTTATCTACGAGCAATATGGAAATCTAGTGCTTTTATAATTAATATAGAAATTATTTAATTATTGGAAAACATTGGAAAAATGTATATACAATCTCTAGATGAGTGACATGTGGATCACTTATGAAGTTCCAATGAAATATGGTAATTAATGGTCATAGTGGTTAATGGTGGGTTTAGAGCATTAATTGAATTGAAAGAATAATTACAACTTGTCAATTAAAAAATGGTTTATTGAAGATTTGCGTAAACTGGATAAACCTTGTGGTTTATTCCTAACATCCCCATGCAATAACCAAATTGGTAATTAACCTACGAGAGTTTGAATATTATGTGGTTTTAAAATTAAGTTAATAATTGGAAACCCCAAATTGGATATATGTGTCTCTACTAGCATGCCATAGGTCTATGCTTACTATTGTATAATAATCAAAGGAAGGGATTTTTTAAAATTTGAGTATTCATTGGTTACATACGAATGTGATAAATAGTCAAACCATGTGTGGCTAATCATGAACTAAAAAAAATTGTACTAGATAGGTGTAAATATTATAATAAACTATTAAATATGATTGTTGCTAAGTTTTCAAAGAACAATAGAAAATAGAACCCTTGAGAGAATATTTACTTGTTGTGTACCTAAGTGTTTGGAATACAATTAAAGCTTGAAATTTTTTATGTAGAATACTTTTACAAAGTACTTATGAATTAAGAGTGTCACACTACAATAAATTTAAGGTTCAACCATTAACTATATCTCCATGATTATTTGAAAGGCATTATACAAACTTAAGCTTCTAGAACTTAGCTTAGCATGCAGAGTTGTTAAAAAAAGTATTTTGTAAAACTGAATTAGATATATGGAAACCTTACAAACCAAACTACCTCCTTGATCAATACCAAGATGAACTTTGTATAATATAATTCTCATGAAAGGAGAATAAATATGAACACCCAATGTCGTTGAGGTGTGGGTATGCACACAACGAGGGTTGAGAGAAACCATAGTTTGATAGAATCAGTCGAAACACGTGTCTTGGTAAACACTTGTAATGAGGGGTGGTATGGGATGCCACCTCTAGGTTGTAGCTCATGAATTATAGTGATAAGTCCCATGCTCATTTTACTTAGCTAGTTCAGTCATGACATTTGGTATGGGATAAAAAAACATGATTCATAATGGATATGAGCGATCAAGTCTAAGGTCAAGGTATTGACATAACTCTAGTTGATCCTAGGTAGCGGGACAATCAACTAGACACATGGTATATGTATGCTAACTCATTTTCATACCATCATTAGAATAATTTGATCGGTTAGTTGAGGGTTTAGTATGTTAAGGGATGGGGAAGTAAGTGTCCACCCTCTAGGTGTTATGGGTCCTAGAGAATAACCCCAACCATGATTTGACCCTCATGCCATAACAAAAGGAAGTTAATTGATTCAAGTCAAATTCACAGAATGGCACCTTTATGGTATTTGGCTAATTTCATCCACTTGGGTGGTTTTCTGTAATAGTCCTATATCCCAAAAGTGGTTTGACATGCTTGTACTAAATTTAATTAAATATTCATGATTAATTAAGTGAAACATTAATTCTATGAACCTAAAAGTATTATTTAGATTGAAAAATAAACATAGAGGTAAAAAAATTGAGTATTTCTTGGCTAGTTGTTGTGGTGCAACTAAGTGAGTAGACTTGGGTTGTAATAGGTTTTACATGGAGATAGTAAATGAGGCTAGTGTCCCTTGAATATGTTGTAGTTATAACCTTATTAAAAAGAGAAAATAATTTTTAAAATCATATATTTAAAAAAATATGGTATTCTTATAGCTATTAAAAAGGTAGAGTGTGAAAGAAGAAAGAGAAAATATCTAATGATAATTCAACAGGATAGTAAAATTTGAAATGTTGGCAATTTTGGGTACTTTGGGTACATTGCATTTGATCAAATGTATAAGTTGTCATTGATGTCAAGAAGCTCTTGAAGGAATTTTATTTGATGTCAAATAATTTGTTTTGATGAAGGTTCGGCATGACAGCTTCAAAGGTCTTTTGTAAACCCCAAGTTGGTAGGTTTAAATATTACAGTGGATGCATTAGTTTAATGCAATTGGGTCCAGGAGGAAATATTTATTTTAATAATTAAAAACCTTGTTAAGGTTCCCTTTAATTATTTTTAAAATAAATATTAATTATTTGCAATGGGTTCTCCTAATCCATGGAAAAAATGTTTTAACATGGTGGGTGCTAGCCAAGACTTCTGCCGACGTGTTAATCTCCTCGTCGAAGTCAAAGAGCTTATGGCAAGGATTCATATTAATACCCCTCGATGAAAACAAAGATTGATCCCATATGATTTTCAAAAGGAGTTGCTCGCTGTAAATTTGACTGTGTCTTCACTGGTTTTCATATCCGTTGTTCGTTCGTTTGTCTCGCCGTTTATCGAATCCACCGTAGAGCTTGTCGTCTATGAATTCACGTTAGAAGGAAGGGAGGACTGTGTTTTATTTTCTTGGCATAGAAGGGACAAGCATAATAGCATGAGGTTTTAACCTCATCGGGTGCCTTTGGCGCACCGGTAGCGGCTAGGCTATTGGCACGCTATCCAAATGGGAGGTTTCGCGTTCGAATCATGCAAAAGGGTTTTTTGTCGTGGACGCAGCGGGTGGTGTTAGATTTTGGGTGCAAATTTCTCCAAAGAGATTTTTTGATGTTGGCTAAGGTATTTTTGAATTTAATATTTTGCTAAGTGTATGTTGCGGATGGACGAAGTTTGTTAGAAGAAAAATAGCTTAGGAGTAATAAGGGTTTTAAAGCTTGTTGTTATTTTGATAAAAGATTAGTTTGAAGATGTTGTTGAAATATCTTATTGCATTCTTATAAGAGATAAACTTTATTTTTGATGAGACAATAAGGGAGAAATAAGGTGTATAATGGATAAATATTTCTTGTAATGTTGAGAGTGCTTTTGGTTGATTATGGAAATGAAAGCATGAAGTGTTAAGGTTAATTGCTTCTTGTGTGAAGTTGTGAAACCTTAAGTGGGCAGCTTTGAGATTGACATTTGTTTTCATTAAATTGGTTATAATCAAGCTATTATTTACTTGGTTAAAGTGTTGGGCTTACTCCTTTGTTGATGAATTGAAAATTTGTTTTATGCTATTGTTGAGTTGAGTTGGTGGATGCTTTTTGTTCAAACAATATTAGAGAGAAAAGGAGTTCTACTTGTTTCTTTTTTTGATGTTGATTGTGAAATGCTTCAAGGTTGTGTTTTGAGCTGAATGGTGTTGATTGAACCTTGTTTGATGAGCATTGTTGTTGAAGCCCTAATTGATGGTGAAAAGAACATGAGTATCATTGTTATGTGATTCTTTGCATAGTTGGAAATTGTTAGGATTTCATGTTCTTGAAAGAAAGCATTCTATCCTATCCATTTCAGATTTTGAGTTGAGTTTTTAGATTTGAGATTGAGTTTGAGCTGAGTTGATTTGAGTTGAGTTTTGAGATTGGGAGTTGAGTATAGAACATATTGAGTCTCTAACAATTCTCTTTATGCTTTTATGAGTTTGAAAAATCACATTGGGTCTCTAACAATTCACCTTGTGATTTCCTAATAAGAAAGTTTTTCTTAGTGAGCTTGCTGAGATTTTGGATAGGTTTCGGTGGGGACTTGTGAGTAGGTTTTGGACAAGTTACGGTGGGGACTTGTGAGCAGATTTGGACAGGTCCTAGCAGAGGACTTGTGAGCTGAGTTTGTTAGTTCTATCAGAGAACTTAAGGACAGAGGAGCACTGGTTCTTTGAGAAGAACCTGAGGACATATTTGGTTGTTGAGCTGCTATGGACGTGATCATAGAAGGCAGAGGTCTCTTAGGCTAAGCATTGAGGACAGGAGGTCTTTAGTGGAAAGGATTTCCACGTGTTGGCAAGAGGTAGAGGTAGTTGATCTTCTGAGGGATCATTTCCAAAGCAGAGGGGAAGGTATCTCCTTTGAGTAGAGGCTCATAAATTTAGATTGGGGGAAGGTATCTCCTTTGGGCCGAGGCTCATAAACATTGTAATTGGGAAGGATTCCCAAAGAACTTTGAGGAAATTTTTTAGAGAAAATTTTTGTGGACGTAGCCCAGCCATTTTGGATGAACCATGGTAAAAATGGGTCTTCAATGTGTGATTCTTTTTGTCTTGATTAATGTTGTGTTGATGCCATTGCTATCTAAAGTTAAAATTATTAATTGGTTAAGTCTTATACTGTTCACCCCCCTCTCGAGTATAAGTCCATGTTCTTCAATTGGTATCAAAGCGGGTCTCTCCAGAAAGAGCCTAACAGCTTGGAGAAGGATCTATCAGAGGAACATACATATTCAAAAAGAGATGAAGAGGTTGAGTTTGATCTCAAAGGTGAATTCTTCTTAGCTTTGAGAAAGCTTGAGAAATTTAGGGAAGAGAATTCTGTTCTCAAACATCAATGTCAAGAAGAAGAGATAGCAAGGTTAGAATTGTCTCAAAGTATTATAGACTTCAAAATTCTAGCTGAAGAAGGGAAGAATGTTGAACAGGTTCTGACAGAGGTTCTTAAAGGAAAGGAAGCTGATTGCGAGAAACTAGAAGAAGAGGTTATGTCTCTTAGAGTGAAGTTGGAATAGTTGGCTCTCAGACAGAATACTTCATGTGAAAAGCAAAAGAAGGATGGTATCACCATTCAAGAAATAGGGGCTTCGAGCAAGATAAATCTTCATCCTGAAGAGTAGTGGATTCTAGTTGGTCACAAGAAGAACAATCATCCAAGGCATCAAAACAGGTTACATAATACTTTTCATGGCTATTGTTTTTCCTGCAAGAAATTTGGTCACAAAGCTATGCATTGCAATAATTCTATGAACAGACATAGTAAGGAAAATGTTAACTCTTTTGCATCTCTTATGAATAAATATGTCGTGTTACAAGTGCAATAATTTTGGGCATATAGCAAGGATATGTAGTTTGGATAGATCTAGCCTTGAGTTCACTAAAAAGAGAAATGAGATCAAATCTAAGTCAATGATAGCTCAAACTGCTTTTCATGCTCAAGACAAAGTAGAGAAATGGTATCTTGATAGTGGTTGTTCAAAACATATGACTGGTGAAAAGGAAAAGTTTTTGGTTTTGAAAGAAACAAACAGAGGAACAGTCAGTTTTGGAGATAACAGGTTGTATCACTCCAAATTTTTTGCATCCTTACCTTCAGGCTAAAGGATCCACGCCCGAAAGGAGGATGGGAAAAGTATGGGACGATACCTCAGACTGATAGGCCATTTGAAGGTCCCGCATCTCGAGGGAGGGGTATTAAGGTGATTTTTTGATGGATGGTGGGGTTCACTAGGAAACGTTTAGTGGTAGTTTCCACACCTAGGTTGGGAATGTGTTTAATGTGTTCAGTTTTATCTTTAAACATCCAAGTCCTAGGTTTGGCCAGATGAATCTAAGTGTTCTATTATAAAAATGCAAATTAAATAAATACAAAAAATAGATTTGGACAGAAAACAAAAAGAATACGTTAGATTAAAGAACCATACCTGATCCAGATGTCTGATGAAGGTTCTGATTTTTGAAGCAGTCCAGATCATCTGGAATTTGACAGGATCATCTGAGATCTGATGGGATCGTCTAAGATCTGACGAATTCATTAGACGAATTTGTTAGAGACTTGCAAATAGAGAAATAGATACAAAATACCAAAAATGCAACTATTCTAACAGAGAAAAATGGTGTAAAATGGCAACATAGATGCTAAGGTGATAATCACAAATAAAAATTTAAGTAGATTATGACGTTATAATGAAAAATTAAGGCTTCATTGTACACTTAAGCTATATGGGTGAACTCCAAGATGCAAAAAAATAAGGAATAATAACAAATTTAACTAAATGTAGGATAAATCAACAAACAAAGTGAGAAAATGCAAACCCTGGGCACTGATTTCCCCCAATGTTGACTATAGTCGAAATCGTCTCGGATTGGTACGAAATTGTCTCGAATTGAACAATATTATCTGCAACGATCTGAGCTTGCTTCGGCTGAAAAACAATGAAGTTCCTACAAACAAACTTGGAAAAATACAAATGCAAATGGTGGTTTAAGATAGTCTAATGCATGTAGAATTCGTGTTACAGGGAATTTTAGCTAGGGGGAATGCCAAGAGGGGGTCCTAAGGTTAAATAGGCTTAGGAGGGAGGTTAGGAGGTTGGATATCATCCTAATTTGGAAGATCTCCAATGGGGGAGGTCTCTAACGACGTAGACACGCTTCTGCCCTGATTAGAGACGTCATTGAAACAGAAGCTAACTATGCACAAATCAGTTTGAGAGGAGATCGTCTGGACATTTTGATCCAGACGAAATTGTCTGATATGAGGCGATATCGTCTAATTGGTGACGATATCATCAAACGAACAAAACAAACTCTAAAAATGGCATGGAAAATGAGGAAATGGGAAGTAGGCGGTTTGGGAGTGGTTTTGGGGTTAAAATTTGAATTTGAATTATTACTAATGTAATTTTAATTATTTGCTAAGGTTTACTGTGCCAATTTTAGGGTGCTACATTTTTCCCCCTCTTTAGCAAATTTTTCGAGGAAAATGCGTTAAAGATGAGTTCTTCTCGATCTATGAGAAAACAAAAATTTATTCCCTTTTTTAGGTGACGATTATTGGTCGAATCATACGACAGCTTTCTATGATGCCCCCTCCGTGTTTTTACCGAAATCGAACGTTTGAGGTAAAAACACGAAAAAGCAAAAAATTAAAATGTTTTTAATTGTTTTTGAATAAAATTTAAAAAAATAGGGAAAAACCCTAATTCATTTTTACTGTTCATTTTTTATTTTTTGGTTTCTAGAGCTCTGCAAACAAGATGGTTGAGATAGTGCACAGATCGACAGAGGTCCAGCGCGGGCTACGGGTAAGGGTCTAAACTTAGTTTAGAAGGTTTGAATTTTGAATTTCATGCTTTTTAGATTAAATTTTGATGATTTTTGAGCACTCGGGATCTATCACGGGCTATTGCCCAGGTCACATTCTATCAAACACTATATCACCATATGGTGCCAGAGGGGCAGAGGTTACCATTGTCGAGCCATATTACGGAGCCTATCGGGATGAGGTCATCGAGGACATCATCATGATCAGAGTCCAGGACTCATAGCACCACACGGACTATGATGGGGCCACCTCGTCCACCTCAGGGCAAGGGAGGAGATGAGGCTAAGAGCTCAAGGGGTTCTCGAGGCTAGCTGCTATAGATTGCACTACACAGATTGATTATAGTGCTTATTATTATTTTTGATAGGGGATTGAGTATGCCTAGGTACAGATTGTGGCATACCAATCTAGTTTTGAGATGATGTACATATACTTGTTGAGATATATATAGATGAGATATTTTTGATCATATGACTTGTCTTATGTATTTGTATGATGCTTTAATGTTTTGATTGATTGATTCGATGATTCATGTAATTATGTCAGTTGGAAATATTATAGTTTGAATGTCATGCTTTTAAAATTTAAATGAAATAATCTGATGTAAACAGATTGGTTTTTTTTGTGATGTGATTTGATAAAAAAGAAAAGGGACTTCTAACAATAATTTCAAAGGACATTGTCGCTATTATAGACCATTTCATGGAGTCGCCAATCACTCGATCATCAAGCTAATCCCAGTATAGAAATATTGTTAAAAGTAAAAGAGTGCTTAAGAGACTGTCTTAAGACTTTGTTGTGATGATGCAAATGATGATGATGATGATGAGTTGTTTTTTAGATTTCCATGAAAATATTATGCATGAAATATTTTAAAATGAATTTTTCTAGGCATAAATTCCTAAGTGTGATAAATTTTTTGGATAATTCCCTAGGAATTATACCATCATTGCAAAATTGAAGTTTGACATAATGTCATGAAAATAGAGTAAGTGTTTTGTTTTAAAGCATAATGGTGTAACATAATGATTTAAGTCATGCTTTTATGATTTTGAATGGAAAATAAAATTGGTATAATGGTTTGCACTGGGCATAGAATATTTAGGTATAGAATTATACCATCATCGCGAAATCCAAAGAAGAAAATAGATTATTTTATTGCATGGTTGATTTTTAATTTTTGAAAATAAACTGAAAATATTAAGATGAGGACTTGCGCTAGGCATAAAATTCCAATTTTGGTTTTGGAACTATACCATCGTTGCGAAAGTCGATAATATATATAAATGTAACTTGATTGCATGTTTTGGAAAATGATTTTGATTTTTTTTTTTTGAGAATGCATGTAGTTGTCTTTATACTAAACAACTGTTCTTCAAAGAAGAAAATGAATTTATTCCAAACAATTTGCAAAAATATTTCAAAGTATCTTAAAGACAAAAGTTAGATTTATAAGGAATACCATGTGCGTATGTGAGTTCATTACCAATCTTGATTTATCATAATGATACACAAAATCTCTCAAATACAAATGTGTGTGCAATTGCATTGTTCATTTACCAAGTTTTGAGCAAGATAATTTGATACAAGTGATTTGAATGAACCAAATAAGTGTTCATTAACCATGATTTAGATGCATACAACCATACCAGACTACTATGTAGGTCGGGTTATCAAGAGCTAGCTAATCCATAAATAGACATAGGTCTGTACAAAAGAAGGTCGCTAATGTGACAGACATATCACCACGCTAGGAGTTACCCAAGGCCAAGCGGGTTGGGCACAAACCACTTGTTATGGGGCTTACCTCATAGTTTTCGAATAATTGAGAATTCCAAGGATTCAAGCTCATCAACCCTTCTTTTCTTTTCAAGGGGTAGGGAAAGGGATTTTATTGCTTTTGCTTTTGCTTTTTTTTTTTTGTACTTTTGTATTTTGGCTTGATATTTGAAATAATGCTGAAATAACTTGTTTCTTTTTTCTTTTCTTTTTTAACTTTTCTTTTCTTTCTATTCTAGGGATACTTGCTCGGATTAGCTATAGAGCAAGGGATTTTTATTCTGGGTAGGGGTGAGCTTGTCCTTTTTTTAATTCTCAAAGATTCTAGACTATGTGCATGATAGGATAGCAGGGGAAACTTTTCACTCGAGAACCACTTCTACTATGTAACATAGCATGGAAATTACAAATGTAATCATTTTATTGTGAAAAGATATGCTTGGTTTAAGTAAATAACAAGATCAATTCTCTATGCTCAAACTTTATTTAATTGAATTTTGTGTACTTTGATATAAGAGATATTAGTAATCATGCCAAAAAAAATCAAGATATTTATTTTTTGTGTTTGTGATAGTGGGGGATTCCAAATAAATGCTAATTTATCCAAAATAACTTGAAAATATAACTACAATACTTGAAGAAGAAATATATACAACAAATATTTGTGAAGAGTTTGATAATTTTAACTCTCTCTTTCTTCTTTATTTTTTTGGTTTTGAAAAGAGTCAATAATATTGTTTTTTTGAATTTTTATTTATTTTTATTTGTTTTTGTTTAAACAGTTTTATATATATTTTTAAAATGAGACAACATGCAAAATATGTACAAATGATGAAATGACCACATTTTATGCGTAATATCCCTTAAGATGCATAATATTCATAGGTTCTTTTAAATATTTACCATCTAAAGTGGCTAATTTGTATGCTCCTAATTCAAATTTAGCAGTAATAATATATGGTCCAAGCCAGTTGGGCTCAAATTTACCTTTAAGGTCTTTAGTTGCATTAGTATTTTTTTGATTTTCTTTTAAAACAAGGTCGTCAACCTCAAAGGATCGATGACGAACTTTCTTGGCATATGATCTTTTAAGCTTGTTTTGGTAAGCACGAAGATGCTCCAAAGCATTGATGCGCTTTTCATCTAGAAGTTCCAACTGACTGAGTCTGCCAGCTTGATATTTATCTCCTACTTCGATATCTTGAAGTAGTAGAGCCAAAGAAGGAACTTCTAATTCAAAGGGAAAAATGGCTTCAATGCCATAAACCAAGACAAAAGGTGAAGTTCCAGTGGGGGTTCGAACACTAGTTCGATAGGCCCACAAAGCTGGATATAATTGAATGTGCTAGTCACGGCCAGTTTTATTGACTAATATTTTGAGAATTTTGATTAAGGTTTTGTTAGATGCTTCTGCTTGACCATTACCCTAAGGATAATAGGGAGTGGACCAGCGATGTTGAATCTTATATTTTTGGCATAATTTTTTAACATCTTTATTTTTGAAACAAGTTCCATTGTCTGAGATGAGATTTGCAAGAATTCTGAACCTACAAATGATTTGATTAAAAATAAATTTAGAGACTTGAGTTCCAGTGCAGGAAGCTAATGGCATAGCTTCAACCCACTTCGTGAAATACTCAAGTGGCGATTATGATGAATTTGTGTCCATCAGATGACACAAGATTAATTTTGCCAATAATGTCTAAGCCTCATTTTGAAAAGGGCCAAGGAGATGAAATAGCCTATAGCTCTTGTGCAGACGCATGGACAAGGTCAGCATGTTTCTGGTACTTGTCGCAATGGTGCACATAATCATGTGCATCCTTTTCCATGGTAGGCCAAAAGTAGCCTATCCTAAGGAGCTTTTTAGCAATGACACTACTACTGAAGTGTCCTCCACAAGATCCATCGTGGGCTTCACTTAAAGCTGATTTGGATTCTTCTAGATTCAAACATCTCAATAGGATACCTTCAAAATATCTCCTATATAAAGTATTTCCAATTATTACAAATCGACTTGCTCATCGACATAATAACCGATGCTGGTTTCTATTAGAATTTGCAGGGAAAGTCCCATTTTGGAGAAAATCAATTATATACATATACCAAGGTTCAGGAGTAGTTTCATTGATTAGAAACACATCCAAAGGTTCCAAACATGACTTATTTGAAGTGGGTTCCTGGAGTCAATGAATAATGATGGTGGCATATTTGTCATCTAACTCCAAGGGCAGAAGAGATGCAGCTGCGGCCATAGCATCAGCTGCACGACTGCTAGTTCACAGAATAGCTTCCAAAGTAATTTTATCAAACAAGGATAACAATTGCAAAAAATATGCTTTATATGGGCACAATTTATCATCTCTGGTCTGATAAAATTCATTAATTTGATTTATGACAAGTTGAGAATCACCAAAAAATAGCAGATGTTTGATTTTTAATGCCAAGGCAGCTCGTAATCCAAGGGTTAGAGCCTCATATTCGGTAGTATTATTGGTGTAAGCAAATGTTAATTTGAAGGACAGAGGAATAATATGTTTTTGTGGGGATATTAAAATAATACCCGCACCAGCCCCACTCATGCATTGGGCTCCATCAAAGTATAAGGACCATTGTTCAATATGGTCTGCCTCTAATTGAAGGCATTCATCAGGAAACTCATTGATGAGGGGATGGGTAGACTCTAAGGGTGTAGCAACTAATTGATCTGCTATGATTTGACCCTTAACAGACTTCTGTCCTATGAACGTGAGTTCAAAATCGCTTAGAGCAAGAACCCACTTGGCTGTGTGACCCGATAAATAAGGTCAACTCATGAGATACCGCAAGGGATCATATTTAGCAATGACATAAGTTTTTTGACTAAGCATATAATGTCATAATTTTTGCATAGAAAATACGACTGCTAGACATAATT
This sequence comes from Wollemia nobilis, assembly GCA_028583015.1. NCBI lineage: Eukaryota > Viridiplantae > Streptophyta > Pinopsida > Araucariales > Araucariaceae > Wollemia > Wollemia nobilis. The sequence goes on along the minus strand of JAQPPZ010010078.1, from coordinate 448,872 downwards.
TCTCTAATGTTGTATAACGAGTTTCATAACTAATGAGGGTTTGACTAATGTAATAATTAGCACATTCTTTCTTCTCATCATCAAGTTGAGCTAACATAGCTCCTAAAGCAAAATCTAAAGCTAAAATATACAAGAGAAATGGGTGATTAGGTCTAGGCGATGAAAGCACAGGTGGGTTAAGGAGGTATTGTTTAAGAAGTTCAAAAGCTTCCTTACATTCGTCGTCCCAATTAAAAGGGGCATCCTTCTTAAGGAGCTTAAGAAAGGGAGTGGTTTTGTTCGCCAACTTATCGATGAAGCGATAGATGGCTTGAAGCTTACCTTGTAAACTTCGTAACTCCGATATATTGGTAGGTGCGGGCATATCAGTGATAGCCGCAATTTTGAGAGGGTCGATTTTGATACCACGTAAAGAAACTAAAACCCCTAATAGTTTATCGGACTTAACTCCGAATATGCATTTGGTTGGATTTAATCGAATAAGGTATTCTCTTAACCGATTAAATACTTTTCTCAAATCATCTAAATGATCATCTTATTTAATAGAGCGAGCTATAATATCATCTACATAATCATGTAGGATATCATGCATCATATCATGAAAGATATAAGTCATAGCTCGTTGATATGTTGCATCGACATTCTTTAAACCAAATGGCATCACTTTCCAACAAAAGGTACCCTAAATGGTAATAAAGGTTGTTTTAGCCTGATATTTAGGAGCTATCCTGATCTGATTATAGTTAGAGAATCCATACATTATGGACATCATTCGACTCCTGATATTAAAGTCAATGATTTGATCCATGTTTGGAAGAGGAAAATCATCTTTAGGGCATGCGGTGTTAATATCTCTAAAGTCTATGCAAACCCTAACTTTGGTAGCTTCTTTCTTGGTGACTGGAACTACATTCGAGATCCATTTAGCATAATCAATAGCTTGTATGAAAATAACATTCAAGAGTTTTTCTAACTCCCCTTTGACTAGCAGGGCCACTTTGGGATGTATTTTTCTAAGTTTTTGTTTAACGAGTTTAGCATCCGAGATGGACTACTAGATGATGCATGACTACAGAAGGGTCCAGACCTGGCATATCTTCATATGTCCAAGAGAAGACATCTTCATATTCTTTAAGGAATGCAATTTATTCATCTTGTTTTTCTTGACTTAATGCTGATCCAATATTGATTATGTGAGGATTATCCTCAGTTCCAATGTTAACTTTAATGACGTTTTCTACTTCCATGTGTAGATCTCTTTCAAAATTAGGTGGGGCGGGTGAAATGCCCAATTCTTGTAATTATTTTAATGTTAAGTTGGATAATTCGTCTTGATGAGTGGTGGCCTCAAGTTGGGCTATAGTTGGTATAGAACCATCAAAATAAAAACCATTGTGTAACAACTCTTCAACGAAGACATCATGGAAAATATCTCCTTCCAACTCCTCATCGGATTTAGCAATCAATTCAGGGTAAGCTATGGATAGCATATTACATGTAAAGGGATTATTATTTGAACACAAAGAATCTTGTTTATCTAGATAATCTTGATAACATATGAGTTGGTCATCATCTTCAAAAGGGAAGGGTTGACCCTTACTAGGAAATAGGCCCACACCACATCGGGCGGGCCATGGTTCTACCTCGATAGGTTCTTTCATGCCATTTTGGAAAGGTCCCAAGCCTTTCCCTTTATATCCCATTTTAAGCATTATGGGTTTAGCTTTAATATATTCATTAGTAAAATAACATCGTGCATATCCCTCATGATGAGTTTTGATATTTCAAGGTATTTTTCCCAAATCATATCCTTTATAAATAAAAGCACAACTCTCGACTTGATAAGCACTTCCCATAGGTTGTGGGAGGCCCAAAGTACGAGGATATGGCAACAAATTATTTAAAATAATTGAATCTTGCATAAAAGCATTTGTTTTTTATGATATTAAGATTGTGGATAAATCCGGTAAAAGTTCATCAGAAAGAGCATAAGATGTAGAAGGATTATTCCCTATATCTTTAGATGTGGAAGGTATGATAGATGTTGATAATGTGGAAGTGTTAATGAATGGGTCTATAGGTTTTGAAATTATAGGGATGGAACATGAAGAATTGTTTGTGGATTTAAGATCTTTTTGAGGTTCTAGTGTGGTTTGTTCAGAAGATGGTTGAGTTAAATGCATAGGTGTAGTTGATGGAGTAGATGATGTTATGTGTGTGTTTTTCACACATAACATTATGATGAAAAATAAGAATTATGATGTGTGGATGACAAAGCGGGGCAAAATTGCACTCCAACAGCTTCTGCCAAAGCACACATATCAAAGGGTCTAGGGTCACCATGGATAGTGACCAACTGATTTTTAAATTCAAATTTAACACACTGATGTAAAGTGGAGGGAACCGCTCGCATCGCATTGATCCAAGGGTGAACCAAAAGTATATTGTACGATGCTGGGAAATTTACAATAAACACGGTTGTATCTAGGGTTCTAGGACCAACTTGCAAGGGTAAGGTAATGACTCCACACGTTTCTTGTGTCTCGTCATTGAAAGCTTTGATAATCATGTCAGTTTTCTTCATTTCATCACTTCTAAAGCCAAATATTTGGTAGAAGTCAAATGTGCAAATGTTTAGAGATGAACCATTATCAATCAAGACTCTTTTAACAGCTACATCTCCAATTAGGGCAGTAATATATAAGGGGTTATCCTTATGTAAATTGTGTTTTTATCCCGAAAGTCAATACAATCGACTTCTCGAGTGATGATAGTATTGGACATGGCTTCAGGTTGAATATTTTGAGGTACCATCATTTGGCTTAATGTAAGCATTAACTCATCCCTATGGGTGGGAGAAGATCTTAACAAATCCAATAGGGAAATTCTGGCTGTAGTGTTGGATAATTATTCATTAATATTGTAAGGAGGCTTAAGTTGAACATTAGACATATGATTCCATTTATTGGAATTTTTCAAAATAAATGGGGCTGACCCATCATTCTGAGTTTGATCCTATTGAGAGTTTTGAGCCTGTTGTCTAGTAACAACTCCGATGGTACCTACAATGTTATATTGATGACGCTGAACTGGTCTCGGTTGAGCATTTATGGCTTGTTCATTAGGAAGGAATTGATTAGAAGAGGGTCGAGTAGTAAATCTTCTAGGAAATGGTTCTTCTAGAACCATAGCATCTGTGATAGGTTGAATAGGATCTGATTTGTTTTCAGAGCTATTCGATTGGTTTGAGGTGATGTCTACTTCACTTTCACTATCTGATTCTACATCACTAGGATCGAGAGTTTGAATATTATGTAGGGGCCTGGTCGTGACCAGGGATAAAGTTGTGCCAAATATTTGAGGATACTGAATAGGTAATTGTCTGCTAATAGTCCCTACATATCGGGTAGGAGGGGGAACATTATGGTGTTCGATTTGATTGGCCACTTCTTTACCATGGTTTGGTAAAGGATGTTGAAATATATCCAATGATTGATTAGCATTTTGATTCTGATTTTGGGGAATGGTCTTTTGAGTGTTATTAGGAGCATTTTGTTTAGGTTGGAAAGCTTGCACCTCCATTTCATTATTATCAATCAAGTCTTGTATTTTATGTTTCAATATTTTGCAAGAATTTGTAGCATGTCCAGGTCCTCTATGAAAGTCACAGTGTAGATCAGCTCTGTATCTGGGTATAGTTGGATCAGGTTCCTAGATAGCTGGTAATTGAATCAAGCCTCATGCTAATAATTGAGGTAGAATGGTTGATAAAGGTTGATTCAATCTAGTAAATTCTTAAGGAGGTTTATCAGGGGGTTTTAGTATACATTTTTTTGTTGTCTTTGTTGTATTGATATTAGCAACGTTTCTACTATCAGTGACTCCATCACCTACAACTTGTTTGTTTTTATATTGATTTTTGGATGTTTTCTCATCATCTTTCTTTTTGAGGTGACCTCTCCTAATGAGAGCATCTTCTACCCTTTGAGCTAAGTCTATAGCTTGATCGAAGGTGACCTCATAGGAGATTTTTTCTTGCAAATTATTGATAAAAATGTCCAACATTTCCCTATAAGGTAGCACAAAATGTAGTTTTCCTGTCAAATGCCTCCATTTAGCTAAGAAATCAACAAAAAATTCATCTTTGTCTTGTTTTAAGTTGTACAAATCTTTAATGGTGACATGCCTCTCGATGTAGGCACTGAATTGATGGACAAATGATTCAGCTTGTTTCTTCAAAATTTCTCAAAGAATGAGTGGGCAATTGATAGTACCACTCTAATGCCATTCCTCCTAAACTTTTCGAGAAAATTTTTAGTAATAGCAAGTCATCATGTGATATATCATGACATGCTATCCTAAACATGCGAAGATGCTCTATGGGATCTTCAGTTCCTTTATATATAGGCAGGAAGGGCATGGAAAAGTGTTTAGGGTATGGTTGTGCTACAACTATGGGATCCAAAGGTTGACTACATATCTCTCGATAATTATATGAGGGAGGGTAGGGATCTATCTGGTCCATACACGAAGCTAACTATTTCACCATGGCTTCCAAATTACTAGTTTGCCCACCATATTGGTTCAGTAGGGCATTAATATGAGATTTGTGAACATATGGAAGGACATGAAGATTAGATGCTATATTGCTATTGTGTAAATTGTTGGTAGGAAGGGTGTTATGAAGAAATCTTGAAGTTGTATTATGTTGTATGTCCGATTGTTGAAAATTGGTGTTTGGCTTCATTTTAGGTTTTTGTCTACTTGAAGCATATTGATCAATAGTTTGGTGAAGTAAAGCAGTGAAGGAAGTTTTCTTTTGTGTGGGAATGATTTTAGGCTCAATAAAAGGTTACTTAAGGGGTTGGGTAACCTATTTTTTTGGCATGTTCTGAATCATAGTGACCATATCTCTATTGGATGGTCCAGCTTTATCACTTTCTTGATCAATGAAAGACAAGGGATTAGTGTGTATGTCAAACATATGTTCCATGGCTGCTTGAGTGTCACTAATTTGCCCTTTATCAATACGAATTGCCATATTAAGAGCACCAATGTTATTATTGAAAAATTTCCAGAAATGATCTAAGTTATCAAAAGCAATAGTTCCATCTGAATTTATTCTAGGGGATGAGGATCCTTCCTATTTAAGATTTTCTTGTTGTTCATTTTCTTCAGCCAGGTCATCTTTCGGCTATTCTAGAGTTTCTCCTTCCGGAATGGATTCCTCAGGAAGGACATTTAGGTTTTTTGTTTTGTCTTCTAACCAATATTCTTCTTCTTGTTCAGTTTGTTTACCATTCCTAAGTTTAGGCATTGTGCTTAAATTTAGATTTCAGCAAATATATATATACTTGTATATATATATATATATATATATATATATATATATATATATATATATATATATATATATATATATATATATATATGTGCAACAAGCTTTAAGAGGTATATATTTTAATTATATACCTACTATAGTATTTGAAATAAAATGTTTTTGGTTTTTTGTTATATTTTGGTTTTCAAAAGGTTTTAGTTTCATGTCGGGTTCACCAAAATGTATCGTTCCAAATTTTTCGCACCCTTACCTTTAGGCTAAAGGATCCGCACCCGGAAGGAGGATGGGAAAAGGATGGGACAATACCTCGGACTAAGAGGCCCTTTGAAGGTCCCGCCTCTCGGGGGAGGGGTATTAAGGTGATTTTTCGACGGATGGTGGGGTTCACCAGGAAACATTTAGTGGCAGTTTCCACGCATAGATTGGGAATGTGTTTAATGTGTTCAGTTTTATCTTTAAACATCCAAGTCCTAGGTTTGGCTAGATGAATCTAAGTGTTCTATTATAAAAATGCAAATTAAATAAATACAAAAAATAGATTTGGACAGAAAATAGAAAGAATATGCTAGATTAAAGAACCATACCTGATCCGGATGTCTGATGAAGGTTCTAATTTTTGAAGTAGTCCAGATCGTCTAGAATTTGATAGGATCGTCTGAGATATAACTAATTCGTCATACGAATTCGTTAGAGACCTGCAAATAGAGAAATAGATACAAAATACCAAAAATGCAACTATTCTAACAGAGAAAAATGGTGTAAAATGGCAACATAGATGCTAAGGTGATAATCACAAATAAAAATTTAAGTAGATTATGATGTTCTAATGACAAATTATGGCTTCATTGTACACTTAACCTATATGGGTGAACTCCAAGATGCAAAAAAATAAGGAATAATAACAAATTTAACTAAATGCAGGGTAAATCAATAAACAAAGTGAGAAAACGCAAACCCTGGGCACTGATTGCCCCCAATGTTGACTGCATTTGAAATCATCTCGGATTGGTACAAAATCATCTCAAATTCAATAGGATCATCTACGACGATCTGAGCTTGCTCTGATTGAAAAACAATGAAGTTCCTGCAAACAAACTTAGAAAAATACAAATGCAAATGGTGGTTTAAGATAGTCTAATGCATGTAGAATTTGTGTTACAGGGAATTTCAGCCATGGGGAATGCCAAGAGGGGGTCCTAAGTTTAAATAGGCTTAGGATGGAGGTTAGGAGGTTGGATATCATCCTAATTTGGAAGATCTCCAACAGGGGAGGTCTCTAACAACGTAGACACGCTTTTGCCAAAATTAGAGACACCGTTGAAATAGAAGTTGACTATGCACAAATCAGTTTGGGACGAGATTGTCTAGACATTCTGATCCAGATGAAATTGTCTGATATGAGGCGATATCGTCTGATTGGCGACGATATCGTCAAACGGACAAAACAAAATCTAAAAATGGCACAAAAAATTAGGAAACGGGCAACAGGCGGTTTAGGAGCAATTTTGGGGTTAAAATTTGAATTTGAATTATTACTAATGTAATTTTAATTATTTTCTAAGGTTTACTGCGCCAGTTTTAGGGTGCTACACAAGTCAGCTAAAATCTGTGGTAAAGGGACTCTTAGTTTGGATGGGAAATCCAAAACAAAAAATGTGCTTTATGTAGAAGGCCTAAGACATAATCTTCTAAGTGTGAGTCAAATTTGTGATCAAGGGCACATAGTATCTTTCTTTTTAGATAGATGTGAGATAAGTAAAGAAAAAAATGGAAAAATCATTGCTAGTGCTACAAGGACTCCAAACAATCTTTACATGCTAAGTGAGATAAAAAAGGAAAAGTGTTTTCTAACTCAAGAAGATGAGAGTTGGTTATGGCATAAAATATTGGGGCATTTGAGCTTTGATAATCTTGTCAATATTAGTAACAAGGAAGCGGTTAGAGACTTGCCCAAAATAAAGAGGCCCCATAACATCGTTTGCGATCCTTGTCAACATGGAAAATAGACCAGAACCAGTTTCAAATCAAAAGGGTATACTTATTCAAAACCATTAGATCTTATTCATACTGATTTATGTGGCCCTACCAGAACTTAGAGCATTCAGGGAGAAAGCTACTTCATGCTTTTTATAGATGATTATTCTAGAATGACTTGGGTTACTTTTCTCAAAGAAAAATCCGAAGCTTTTGAAAAATTTAAAGCTTTCAAAGAAATGATTGAAAATGAGACTGACAAGAGAATCAAATGTTTAATATCAGATAGAGGAGGAGAGTTCAATTCAAATGAATTTGTGGAATACTATGAGCAACAAGGAATCAAAAGAGAATATTCAGTAGCAAGAACTCCTCAACAAAATGGAGTAGTTGAAAGGAAAAACAAAACTATTGAAAATATGGCTAGAGCTATGTTAAATGAGTCATAACTTTCAGATGGCTTTTGGAAAGAGGCAGTCAGTACAGCGGTCTACATTATCACCGGGGCCCAACTTAGAGTCAATCATCATAAAACTCCTTATGAGTTGTGGAAAGGAAGACCAGCTACAGTAAAATACTTCAAAGTGTTTGGGAGTAAGTGCTTCATCAAAAGGGAAGATCAGAATTTGGGTAAGTTTGATCCTAGATGTGATGAGGGAATATTTCTTGGGTATTCTAGCAGAAGCAAGGCCTATAGATGCTTCAAAAAAATAACTCATACAGTTGTAGAGAGCATAAATGTAACAGTTGATGAAAATACAGGGATAAGAGAACCAGTCCAGGAACTCAGTGATGAAATTTTTCAAGAAGAATTCAGAGAGGTTTCAGATGAAGAAGAAGAAAGACAACAACTACTTCCCAAAACTCCATGATATGTTCAAAAACATCATCCCAAATATTTGATCATTGGTGATCCAAATAGGAGGCAAACAAGAAGAAGAGTCATTCCCTCACATGATTCTACAAATGTTTCATTATTATCTCAAATTGAGCCAAAAGATTTCAGTGAAGCATGTGCAGATAAGTTTTGGGTAAAAGCAATGGATGAAGAGCTAAATCAAATAGAGAAAAGTGAAACTTGGGAATTGGTTCCAAGACCTAAGGACAATAATGTCATTGGCACAAAATGGATATTTAGAAATAAACTCAATGAGGATGGAAAGATTGTCAGAAACAAAGCTAGGTTAGTCTGCAAAGGTTATGCTCAAGTAGAAGGTGTTGATTTCGAAGAGACATTTGCTCTTATTGCTTGTCTTGAAGCTATCATAATGCTTTTAGCCCTTTCAAGCTTCAAATCATTCAAGGTATATCAAATGGATGTAAAGTTAGCTTTTCTAAATGGGGTGTTGGTAGAAGAAGTCTACATAGAACAACCAGAAGGAGTGTCTCTCTCAGAACAGTCAGACTATGTGTGTAAACTGAAAAAGGCCTTGTATGGGTTAAAGCAAGCACCTAGGGATTGGTACTCAAGACTTGACAAGTATCTTCATGAGAAAGGCTTCAGGAAAGGTGTGGCAGATAGCAATTTGTATATTAAGGATGAAGGTGATGATATGTTGATTATGGTTGTCTATGTTGATGATATTATTTTTGGGGGAAATAATACTCAGATGTGCAAAGATTTTTCTAACACCATGCAGAAGGAATTTGAGATGTCTATGATTGGAGAGTTGTCATTCTTTTTAGGTCTTCAGATTGCTCAATCAAAAGATGGTGTATTTATCTCTCAAGGAAAGTATATCAAAGAAATATTGAAGAAATTTGGGATGATGGACAACAAACTAGTATGTACTCCAATGATTACAGGGTGCAAGATGAGTAAAGATGATGAATCTCCAGTGGCAGATCAGAGGTTGTACATATCAATTATTGGCAGTTTATTATATGTTACAGCTACCAGACTAGATATCATGTAGGCAGTTGGGTTAGTAGCAAGATTTTAGGCAGCTCCTAAATATTCTCATGTTATAGTAGTTAAGAGGATATTCAGATATCTAAAGGGCACTATGGACTTTGGGCTTTGGTATCCCAAAGGTGATGATTTCATTCTCATAGCTTATACAGATGCATATTGGGTAGGCAGTATTGATGATAGGAAAAGCACTAGTGGTGGAGCATTATTTCTGGGAAAGAGTTTGGTTTCTTGGCTAAGTAAGAAACAACCTTCAGTTTCCTTATCTACAGCAGAGGCTGAATACATAGGAGCAGTGGCTGGGTGTACACAGGTTTTATGGATGAAAAACACCTTGGAGGATTTCAAAATCAAGCATGAACAACCCATCTCCATACTTTGTGATAATACAAGTGCCATAAGTATTTCCAAAAATTTGGTAATGAACTCAAGGACAAAGCATATTTCCATCAAGCATCACTTTCTAAGGGAGAAAGTACAAGACAAGCAGGTCAAGGTAGAGTATGTGTCTACTAAAGAGAAGATTGCAGATATGTTCACCAAACCTCTTCCAAGAGATACGTTTGAGTATCTAAGGGAGAAATTGGGAGTTGTACTCCCACCCCAAAATTAATTACTTCATTAGGAGGTGGGGGAGGGACTAAGCTAAGAGGCTCATTCTTAGTCCCAAGCCCCAAAGGTGGCCCTTTGCCATTGATGAAAAAGGGGGAGAGATATGAGTAAGGGGGAGAGCTTCAAGTGAAGAGGAAAGCTTCAAGTTAGGGGGAGCAAAAATTCAAAGGAAGATTCTCAGTTGTGGGCACAATTGGTCAGTTGTTAGCATAGTTGGTTTTAGTTTTGGCTCTTGAGAAGTGTTTTCAGTAAAGGTTTGCCATCAATGACAAAGGGGGAGATTGTTGGCAATTTTGGGTACTTTGGGTACATTGCCTTTGCTCAAATGTATAAGTTGTCATTGATGTCAAGAAGCTCTTGAAGGAATTTGATTTGATGTCAAATAATTTGTTTTAATGAAGGTTCGGCATGACAGCTTCAAAGGTCTTTTGTAAACCCCATGTTGGCAGGTTTAAAGATTACAGGTGGATGCATTAGTTTAATGCAATTGGGTCTAGGAGGAAATATTTATTTTAATAATTAAAAACATTGTTAAGGTTCCCTTTAATTATTTTTAAAATAAATATTAATTATTTGCAATGGGTTCTCCTAATCCATGGCAAAAATGTTTTAACATGGTGGGCACTAGTCAAGACCTCTGTTGACGTGTTAATCTCCTCATCAATGTCAAAGAGCTTATGGCAAGGATTCATATTAATACCGCTCGATGAAAACAAAGATTGATCCCATCTAATTTTTGAAAGGAGTTGCTCACTGTAAATCCGACTGTGTCTTCACCAGTTTTCGTATCCGCTGTTCGTTTGTTTGTCTTGCCGTTTATCGAATCTGCCATAGAGCTTGTCGTCTATGAATTCACGTCAGAAGGAAGGGAGGACTATGTTTTATTTTCCTGGCACAGAAGGGACAAGCATAACAGCGTGAGGTTTTAACCTCACCGGGTGCCTTTGGCACATCGATAGCGGCTAGGCTGTTGGTGCGCTATCCGAATGGGAGGTTCCGCGTTCGAATCATGCGAAAGGGTTTTTCGTCGTGGACGCAGCGGGTGGTGTTAGATTTTGAGTGCAAATTTCTCCAAAGCAATTTTTTGATGTTGGCTAAGGTATTTTCGAATTTAATATTTTGCTAAGTGTATGTTGCGGATGGACAAAGTTTGTTAGAAGAAAAACAGCTTAGGAGTAATAAGGGTTTTAAATCTTGTTGTTATTTTGATAAAATATTAGTTTGAAGATGTTGTTGAAATATATTATTGCATTCTTATAAGAGATAAACTTTATTTTTGATGAGACAATAAGGGAGAAATAAGGTGTATAATGGATAAATCTTTCTTGTAATGTTGAGAGTGCTTTCGGTTGATTATGGAAATGAAAGCATGAAGTTTTAAGGTTAATTGCTTCTTGTGTGAAGTTGTGAAACCTTAAGTGGGCAGCTTTGAGATTGAAATTTGCTTTCATTAAATTGGTTATAATCAAGGTATTCTTTACTTGGTTAAAGTGTTGGGCTTACTCCTTTGTTGATGAATTGAAAAGTTGTTTTATGCTATTGTTGAGTTGAGTTGGTGGATGCTTTTTTTCAAACAATATTGGAGAGAAAAGGAGTTCTACTTGTTTCCTTTTCTGATGTTGATTGTGAAATGCTTCAAGGTTGTGTTTTGAGTTGAATGGTGTTGATTGAACCTTTTTTGATGAGCATTGTTGTTGAAGCCCTAATTGATGGTGAAAAGAACATGAGTATCATTGTTATGTGATACTTTGCATAGTTGGCAATTATTGGGGTTTCATGCTCTTGAAAGAAAGCATTCTATCCTATCCATTTCAGATTTTGAGTTGAGTTTTCAGATTTGAGATTAAGTTTGAGCTGAGTTGATTTGAGTTGAGTTTTGAGATTGGAAGTTGAGTATAGAACATATTGAGTCTCTAAAAATTCTCTTTATGCTTCTATGAGTTTGACAAATCACATTGGGTCTCTAACAATTCACCTTGTGATTTCCTACTAAGAAAGTTTTTCTTGGTGAGCTTGCTGAGGTTTTGGACAGGTTTCGGTGGGGACTTGTTAGCAAGTTTTGGATAGGTTTCGGTGGGGGCTTGTGAGCAGATTTGGACAGGTTCTAGCAAAGGTCTTGTGAGCTGAGTTTATTAGTTCTATTAGAGAACTTGAGGACATAGGAGCACTGGTTCTTTGAGAAGAACCTGAGGACATATTTGGTTGTTGAGCTGCTATGGACGTGATCATAGAAGGTAGATGTCTCTTAGGTTAAGCATTGAGGACAGGAGGTCTTCGGTGGAAAGGAGTTCCACTTGCTGGAAAGAGGTAGAGGCAGTTGATCTTCTAAGGGATCATTTATAGAGCAGAGGGGAAGGTATCTCATTTGAGCAGAGGCTCATAAATTTAGATTGGGGGAAGGTATCTCCTTTGGTCCGAGGCTCATAAACATTGTAATTGGGAAGGATTCCCAAAGAACTTTGAGGAAAATTTTTAGAGAAAAGTTTTGTGGATGTAGTCCAACCATTTTGGGTGAACCACGATAAAAATGGGTCTTCAATGTGTGATTATTTCTGTCTTGATTAATGTTGTGTTGATGCCACTGCTATCTAAAGTTAAAATTATTAATTGGTTAAGTCTTATACTGTTCACCCCCCCTCTCAGTATAAGTCCATGTTCTTCATGAAAAGTATAATAAAATTTGAATAATAAAGGGCAATGATGTAAGCATATTAGAAAAAAATACTAAAATGTAAATAAGTTATCACACCACAAAAATGGTTGACTATGTAAGGAAAAAATCTGACTAAACTCTCATCTTCATTGATGTTTTCAAAACAAACCCTAAGAAAAGTATTTTAGGAATGAGTGGGCCAACGGAAGCGAATAATGCCATATGGCATATAATATTGTTAATTAAGTAGCACTACAAATGACTATTATATGATAATTTTGACAAGAATCCCTAAATTTCACATGTATACACTATACTTATCTAGTATTATGATGATTTTGAAATATACCAAAATAATTTACGTACTATGATAGTCAATATACATCTTAAATATTTTAGTATTATCTTCAAATATTATCAAATAAATAGATTTCCTCTTACTACCATTAACATTATAAATAAAATAATAAAAGAGGTAAACACCTAAATTAAATTAAATTATCTTAAAAAAAATCTTCTCTACACATAATGATATGTTCAAGGATGAGATCTAAATAAATTTTTTTAAATAACTCATGATAAAAAATATTTATCAAGGAAATAATTTATTTCATGTATTATAAAGTATATAGGACATTAAAAGAGTGAAATAATCAACACTCGTAATCTCATCAAGTGTACATGACATGCACATTCTATATTTTTGAGGAACATAATTAATCTCAACTTTGAGTTGACAAGATCATAAATACATGTAGTTGTGACTTGAAATATCACCACCAATACATAGATCTTAATACTAATGCAATTTGTAATACAAATGGATTTAAATGCTTATGTATGTAAAAGCTATGGTCCTTACAAGTTTGGTCCAAAATTTACACAAAATGCCTCAAAAACCTTTGAATTATTTTAAAAACATTTACTACCTACAACAAATTGGATGCCTTCACATGTAAATGTATGAGTGGATACAGGGGTTCCAATTGTACACTAACTAAACAATATATTGATAAATCATGTGATGTCATTTTTCATGATTAGGGGACTGCCATCTATAAGCTAATTCTAAAAACCATAAGGAAGGGTACTAGTAAACTAGACTATGCACTTATCATGTTCAAATTTAATCCGTTATCTACAAACCACACTATGACACTTATCACGTTTTAATTTTTCGAAAAATTTTCTTTGTCAAGTATTCTACTATGCAATTATATAGTCATTGAGTTTGATGGTATGTCAGAATCTGATTGGATAAACCTATATTTATAGACATCAAGTGGTGATATGCCCACCATATCAATTGCTATATAAAACCATGTCAACTTATACATGTATTGGCATGTCAATTGCCACATCTTCTATCATGTTAGTTGTATAGAATTCCATAATATCTATATGGACTACCACATCAACTACCATGTCATGTAAAATATCATTTACCATGTTATCTATACAAATTATCACATCAATTGTATGGACTATATGGACTCTATAAATTACCACATCATTGGGTCTCATGTAAACATGTTTGATTAGAAAAGGCGTGATGTCAACAAGTTTGACATTAGTGAACAATACCATATCATCATAAAGTATCATTCTAAGGTCATCCATCTCAGTAAAAAAATTTGTATTTGGTGTTTGAAATCCTGACCTTCTCGTCCAATACCTTAACATGGGCTCTACTAGACATTTATCCAAAGGTGCTCGTTGGGAGTGTAGTGGCTAGAATTATACTTAATATTAACATGCATATCAAATGTACCCTCTTAGAACATGCGTGACATAGGAATACATCAGCATGATGCATGTGTGCAATATTTGTTGCACTTTCCATGCTAGGGAATATTACTTGATATATTCTCTTCTTAAAAATTAAAAATTTTGAAAGGGAAAAAAGGAGTTTATAATTTGAATATGGAGTACTTAGAGACAAAATGAGACAAATTAATAAACTAGGAGCTTGCTAAATTTTTACAAACAAAATAGTGGTTTATTCATATTTGTCATACATTGACCTACACAACCTTATTATTGAACATAAGCAATTAGGATATCCTCTCACTATAATGCAACAAAAAAATTATCAAAATATTTTAACAAATTTATGAAGTGCCTCAAAGTTTTCCAAGCACAAAGTTCTTTTCAATAATTCTCTAGCACCTTCAACCTCTTATTTTCTATTTTCATGCTTACTAAGCACTCTATCATCTTATCTATGTTGTTACTTGAAATAAAAATCCAAAAGGGAAAAGGAAATAATTTTTTTTACAAATCCATAAAATACAAATAAGGTTTTCAAAACACATCACGAAACTCAGTGTTGAAACTAGGGCATCTATTTGGCTAGAAATAAAATAGCAAAGAGGATTGAGTTATAATGAGAGGATAAAATGAACCTATTGGTGAATATTTCTCATAAATAAAAATATGAAAGCTAGTGAGATCCTTGAAATCCAAGTCTACATAGGATTTGATCAAAAAGATCTTTGTTTTTCATTTCTATTGTCAACTTACAAAAAATCTTGTATATTCCAAAGACAATTTCTCTTAGGATATACCATAAAATTTTCTTTGTCAAGATCAGGAAAATAAATTTAGATTCAAAACTATTCTAATGCCATGTTAGATTTGATAGCATTTTCCAGAAAAAATAAATAATCAACACATTATCTAATATTTATAAAAAATAAATACAAGTAAAGTAATGCACACAATATATGGGGATGTTTGTGAACACCAAATACTATCATTATCATGTAATAGAATTACATTCAAACTAATAATAAAATGGTTAATATGCTGAGGTATTTATACTCAAACACAATTTACCTTTAGATGAAGATTAAATAAATGAACTATTAACATGTTACCCATATCTAGAAGAGGGTAAAATAAAAAAGGAAAATTATACAATTTAGATAGACTGGCACATGTACCGTAGGTATAACAGATTCATCCATAACCGTTGGTGTTAAAAGTGCTTAATAAACAAGGGTCCAATGAGTTTACATGAATAATACAATATAAAATTCAATTGTGGCCTCAAGGGAATCATGACTATCACATATTTCAACATCCTCTATATGAGAAAGATAATGATAAATTTCATTTCTATTTGAGTATTCAATAGTATAGTTAACCATACAGTGATGTCTTCAGTTATAATTTTTAGGTAAATTCTATAGCAGAAGATTTGATAAAGAAAAATAACATGTAAGCATTTTGATGTTTATAATAATTGTTAGTGTCATTTAATTTTATTTTTTAATTAGAAAAATATTTGTTGCTAGTATTTTTTATTTTGAATAGTTTAGACTAAGGACATAAAAAATGAGAATGTTATGCTAGGATTTCATTGCAAAACTTTGAGTAGGGTTAAAAACTTCTCTCTACCTACCCATGGCTACATGTGAGAGCCCTACTAGGGCTATCCCTTTAGGCCCTTCTCCCAAGAAGTCCTTTGTAGACACATTAAGAAAAAGATAAAATTTTGATGATGAATATACAAGAAGTGATGTTTTAAATCCATATTCTCTATTGTTTCCATCAATAATCCAATGAATAATGATTTCTAATCTAGATTTAATAGTTGTTTTCATCAATATGCCCACCATCACAAGCTTTTTATTAAAAATTCTAGTGGCTAAAAACATTTTGTAAAGGAGTAACCATAATCTAATCTATAAATTTGTTGCCATGAGACCATATTTATTGGTTTATGACCAACTAGGTTCAAAATAATTGGGTGCCTTTATGGGATATTTCTATTTGAATTTTATTCTAATGTGCACTATGCCTTACTTCAGTTATGCCACTTGTCTTATTTCTAGTTTGAGTTCTCCAACTGGAGTTATGTGTCTTCTGCATGACACTTGGAGTGGAGATTATGACACTTGTCATATCTCCCTCATAGGCTTTATGCCTATATATTGTAACATATTTGTAAATACAATATGTGCCTTTTGTTATGTGCTAACAATTTTAAATTTCCTCACACGTAATGGATTCTATATAATGCATTTATCTTCAAGAGTGAATAGTGATAAATATTTTGAATTAGATAAGAGAATATATGGAGCTAAAAGTCCTTTTGTGCAACCTATAATGAAGAACACAAGCTTATACTGAGAGGGGGGTGAACAGTATAAGACCACTTTTTACTTTTCTTTCCCAAATAGTATTAATCAATATAATCAATGGCAATATCAATAACAATAACCAAAGCAATGCACAAATCATCACACACAATAGAGACACCAATTTTAACGTGGTTCACCCAATGTGGGCTACCTCCAAACAAAAAATATTTCTTCTAAATATTTATCAAACAATCTCATGGGAATCCTTCCCAATTACAATGTTTATGGACCTCTCTCCAAAGGAGATGTTGATCCCCTAATCTCAAGTTCATGGATATCTTCCATAGGAGAACTATTTCCCCTTTTACTCTGGCTAGTGATATTCTAGAAGACTTTGTCTCTCTGCTACACTGACTGGTGGATCTCTCTCCACTTGAAGACTCCTCACTCAGATCTATCTTCAATTATCCTGGCTATTGGATCTTTATCCACTAAGACTATATCCTCTCTACTCTGTCACCTCCAAAGGTCTATCTCAATATTGTACTAAACATAGTCCAGTTAGTCTAGCACAAATCAATTCAATATCTTGCACTAAATATAATACATTCGATGTAGTACAATTTTGCTCAATAGGTCCACATAGAACCTAATAAAATTTTCTCAATAGGTCCACACATAACCTACTCAAATATGCTCAATAGGTCCACACAGAACCTACTCAAATATGCTCAATAGGTCCACACAGATTCTACTCAAATCTGCTCAACAGGTCCACACAGAACTTGCTCAAATATGTTCAATAGGTCCACACAAAACCTGCTCAAATATGCTCAATAGATCCATACAAAACTTGCTTAAATATGCTCAAAAATCTCACTCAGAACTTGTTCAAATCTTCTCAACAAGCTCACTCAGATCTTGTCTAAGTATGCTCAATAAGTCCTCTCTAGGACTTGTTCAAATCTCCATAGCAAGCTTCCACAAAAGCTTACTCAAAATTAGTCCACAAGCCTTCTCAAACACTTGTCTCAAATCTACTTAACAAGCTCACACAGAACTTGTCCAATATCATAGAATCATAAAGAGAATTGTTAGATACTCAATATGTTCTATACTTAATGCTCAATCAATATCTCAATTCAATCTCATAGAATCATAAAAGGATTATTAGAGACTCAATATGTTCTATACTCAAATCCCAATATCAAATCAAATCAATCTAATAGAAGCATAAAGAGAATTTTTAGAGACTCAATATGTTCTATACTCAAATCCCAATCTCAACTCAAATCAATCTCATAGAAGCATAAAGAGAATTGTTAGAGACTAAATATGTTCTATACTCAAATCCCAATATCAACTCAAATAAATCTCATAGAAGGATAAAGATAATTTTTAGAGACTCAATATGTTCTATACTCAAATCCCAATCTCAAATAAAATCAATATCATATAATCATAAAGAGAATTGTTAAAGAATCAATATATTCTATTCTCAAATCTCAATATCAAATCAAATCCAAAATATTGAATAGTTTGTTTCATGGAACTTGAACAACCACATGCATCCACTTGACTAGGCTCAATCAACTCAACTCAACCAATTACCTCAATAAACAACCCTTTATCACAAACCCTAGTCCAAGCATGTATCAACCAACTCACAATGTTTCCAACAATTCTAAACTACAAATATCACATAATAATGATACTCATGTTCTTTTCTAACTCAAGTTCAAGTTCTTTGCATAACCAATTGGCTTCAACAACAATGCTTATAAAAAACGGTTTAATCACATCTCTCAATCTAGAAAACTTGAAGCATTAAACCAATCACTTTCGAAAAGGAAACCACAATCAATCCTTTTCAATTCAAAGGTATTTTATAATCAACCACCATAATCAATCAATAGGATAATGTACCCATACCTTTTATGAAGATGAAGAAGACTATTTGGAAATATGCCACAATAACAATATTCTTTTACCAATCCTCACAAGGTTTAGGAGATCACAAAATAATCAACATTACTCCACTTCACAATAATATTCACCAAGGTTTTTAATTAGAAAACCTTATTAAGAATTAATGCACAACTTCCTTATCACTCCTAAAACCAGTTGTACCATAAAATAAACTAAATCAAAACATTGCATAACCTTGTCACTCCAAAAACCACTTATACCATAAAATAAAATAAATCAAAACATTGTAACCTTGTCACTCCAAAAACCACTTATACCATAAAATAACTCAAATATTTGATATCGTTCCTTTCAACACTTTTGCACTTAAAAAATAATCACAAAGCCATCTTAGGCAACATACCACATTAATCAAATATCAAACCTTAGCCATAAGAAAAAATTAAATCCACTATACTCTCCGTGAAAGTCAAAGCTTAACAAAACCTTAGCAAATTCAAAATATTCCATGCATCCAAAAAATTTGATGATCAAATAATGGCATACCTTGCAAAATAGCTTCGGGTGGTTTTGACCCTGCGTTCCTCCTCGTCGTTTGCCTTAGCGCATTCTCCACCCACCATGTGGGCTAGGCCTCCCACGTGGAGGCTTTAAGCCTTTGAGACTTATATTTCTGTCCTCTCTACCGATGCCTTGAAACTTGTTCCCTTGTTCCACGTGTAGTGCACAAACAAAATTGGAAGGGGGGAATCGACGATTGCGAAGGAGGGGATAATGCAGAAAATATTTCTTGTCTACTTCTTGGTTGATAAAATCAACCCCTTTAAATATTCAAACCTTTTCATGATAAAGTATATGACATCAGCGGACATGGTGGGAAAACTCTTTTATTTAATTTTAAAATTAAAATTAAAATTTTAAATAAATTAAAATTTAAACTAAACCTTTAAAATTAAATTTATCCATCACCAAGGAACCTTTTTTGATGAAGCAAAAATCCAATTTGGGTTTTAAGAAAAACCCATTTCAAATCTGCCATCCATGGTTTTAAATAAAACCTTTCCTTGCCTTCCTTGGTTTTCATAAAAAACGTTTTGCTAAGCTTCCCTTGAAGCTCCTTTTTGGAACCAAATGCCATGCATCCCTTCTTTAATATTTGATCAAAAGCTTTTCTTCTCATGAAGCTCTTTGTGGAGCAAAATCATAGTGCTTACTTACATAGGTCCTTTTGACATCAATGACAACTTTCAGCTTAGGGACTCAAAATGTCCAACAATCTTCCCCTTTGTCATTGATGGCAACCCATATTCATTTTACTGAAACCTGACCTTCTTTTATGCTCCCCATGGGTATTTTCTCCCCCTGGCTCAATGGTCTCTCAAATATCAAATCTCTCCTCATATCAAATCTCTTGCCAATACGCAAATCTCTCCCCTTTTGACATCAATGGAAAAGAGTCATCTTTGGGGCTTAGAGCTAAGAATGATCCTCTTAGCTTAGCCCCTCCCCCACCTCCACATGAGGTGGTTAATTTTGAGGTGGGAGTATTTCTACTCTCAAAATCATAGATATGTACATTTATCTCTCTTTCTATATGATTTTTCTGAATCCTCTCACTATTTCTTTCCAAGTTATCATCCATGTTCCTGTCATCACTTATGTTCATGTTCCTATTCTTGTTCTCATCCATGTTCTGTTCCTATTTTTATTCTCATCCTTGTTACTGTTTCTATTCATACCTCTATTCCTATTCATATTTTTGTTCCTGTTTACATCCCTGTTCCTTTTCATATTCCTATTTGTGTTCATGCCTATTTATAGAATATTTGCTCTACACCATATTTCTATGTGACCATCATTATTGCACTTATAACACTTAAGGTTATTATTCCTTGTATGTGCAACTGTCTTAGGATTTCTCCTAGTGAAGCCATATCCTCTTCTGTCATGAATCCTACAATTCATTGCCTTGTGACCAAACTCATTGCATGAGTAGCAGTACCCTTGGAAAAAATATCCTTTTCCATATTCCTGTCTTTCATGTGTCCTACACTATGAAGCCATGTGCCCAAACTTGTGACATGAAAAACATCTTCCATTGAAGCCTCCTTGTCTTGACCTCATTGGTCTCCTATTCTGATTGTTGTTCCATCTGTAGTTTCTTTGTGCATTGTTCCTATATTGGTTGAACTCTTTGTTGTCCAACTCATCCTCTGATGTCTCACTCCCACTTACACTGTCTTCTTTTGATGTATCTTCATCTGAAGTTTCTTTTTCTTCAAGGCTTGAGTTTGATTCTTCTTCCTATTTCTTTTGAACCTTTCCATATCCAAGACCTGTTGAACATGATGTTCGATGTTGTCCATAGATGAACTTATCCAAATTATTAGAGCTATTTGTGAAACTCTTCATTTTGACATTTGAATCTTCTAAATCCTTCTTGAGCAGTTCCACTTCTTATGATAGCTTTTCACACTCTGATATTTTTGCTTCTAACTTGTCCTTGAAATTCATTGTCTTAGCCTTTGATTTTTCTAGATCCTCTATGAGCAATAATATTTCTTCATCACATTCTTGAAAATGAATTTTGAGCTTAGAGTGTTGCTTTCTTACCTTCTTTACTATGTGAAGAGCATCGATAAGTTCTCCCTTAATATCATAGTCATTTGCTACTAAATAATCCTCTATTTTTTTGTCTTTTTCCACATAATTTCTCTCTTTTGGCTTATCTTCTATAGGATCACTCACTTCATTTTCTAATGCCATTAGAAGATTTTCATCTGGTCTATCAAGTGCATCTTCAAAATAATAATCACTGAAAATATAACCTTCCCTTGTTAAATCATATTCAATATGTCCAATTATACCACATCTAAAACACTTGAGAATAATTGGATTCCTTCTCTTAACTGGTTCTTTTTCTTCAATCATAAATAGGACTTCATATCTATCATTGTCTGAAAAACTAGCATCACTATAATTTGAATACTTACTTGAATTTTCTTCAAACTTATGTAGCTTGTAATTATACCCTCTTACTTCCATCTTTTGTCTTTAATTTTTTAGTCATCCCTTATTCAATTTTTCTTGCCTCTTCAACCTTGATTTTGAAGTAGGTGAATTCTTGTAGAAACCTTTCTTTTGCTTTCTCATATTCTTGAGCTTGAACCCTTAATCTAGATTTCTCCCCTTTTAATTCTTAAAGGGTAACATTAAGTCTTTCATATTCTATCTCTTTTACCTTTGATTGTTCAGCCATATCCTCTTCAACTTTTTTTTCCTTTTCAACCTTATCTCTCAAGTCAGAGAGATCTTGTAGGAGATTTGTCTTACATCTATCATCCTCTTGTGTTTGAGCCTTTAATTATAAGTTCTATATTTTTACCTCATCAAGTTCCTTGAGAGTAGCTTCCTCTTCTTATTCTATTTGATATTCAATTTCTTCTATTATCCAAAGTGGAGTTTCTTATTGATACCTGCTTTGATTGTTTCTGTTATCCCTTTCTGAATCATCCTCATATTCATTGTTATCAAAACCATTGCAATAACTTGCATCATGATCAAGTTGACCACCTAAAAAATATTATTCACCCTATTATGAACAATAAGGTACATTATGAACTATATTTCCACATCTGGTACAAAAATTTATTAGTCTAGATGTTTCTCATTTGTTTGATTCATCTCTTGAATATATTTCCATTTGTCCTCCCAACACAAAAATATCAAACTCATATTATTTTTCTTTCATGATCATGTGTGTTCTTTTCTTCTTATGTATCATGGTTTTGACTTTGCCTTTATTTGCCATTTGTGTTCTTGTAAGATCTTCCTTAAAGTTGTTAAACTCTTTTCGAAGGAACCCCCTCTAATACCAATTGAATAACACAAGATTATACTAAGAGGGGGGTGAACAGTATAAGACCACTTTTTACTTTTCTTTCTCAAATAGTATTAATCAATATAATCAATGGCAATATCAATAGCAATAACCAAAGCAATGCATAAATCTTCACACACAATAGAGACACCAATTTTAAAGTGGTTCACCCAATGTGGGATACCTCCATAGAGAAAATATTTCTTCTAAATATTTCTCAAATAATCTCATGGGAATCCTTCCCAATTACAATGTTTATGGACCTCTATCCAAAGGAGATGTTGATACCCTAATGTCAAGTTTGTGAATCTCTTCCATAAGAGAACTCTTTCCCCTTCTGCTCTGGCTAGTGATCTCATATAAGTTTTTGTCTCTCTACTGTACTAATTGGTGGATCTCTCTCCACTTGAAGACTCCTCATTTAGATATATCTTAAATTATCTTAGTTTCTAGATATCTATCCATTGAGAATTTATCCTATGTACCCTATCACATACAAAGCTATGTATCAATACTATACTAAACACAATCCAATTGATCTAGTACAACTCTACTCAATCTCTTGCACTAAACACAATACATTCGATCTAGTACAATTCTGCTCAATAGGTCCACATAGAACCTACTCAAATTTACTCAATAGGTCCACATAGAACCTACTCAATTCTGCTCAATAGGTCCACATAGAACCTACTCAAATCTACTCAATAGGTCCACATAGAACCTACTCAAATCTGCTCAACATGTCCACACATAACCTGCTCAAATCTGCTCAACAGGTCCACACAAAAATTGCTCAAATATGCTCAACAGGTCCACACATAACCTACTTAAATCTGCTCAACAAGCTCACTTAGAACTTGTCCAAATATGCTCAACAAACTCACTCAGAACTTGTCCAAATATTCTCAATAATTCCTCTCTAGGACTTGCTCAAATATTCATAGCAAAATTCCACAAAATCTTACTCAAAATTAGTCCACAAGCCTTCTCAAAGACTAATCTAAAATCAACTTAACAAGCTCACACATAACATGTCCAATATCATAGATTCATAAAGAGAATTATTATATACTCAATATGTTCTATACTTAATGCTCAATCAATATCTCAATTCAATCTCATAGAATCATAAGAGAATTTTTTAGAGACTCAATATGTTCTATACTCAAATCCCAATCTCAACTCAAATCAATCTCATAGAAGCATAAAGAGAATTGTTAGAGACTCAATATGTTCTATACTCAAATACCAATCTCAACTCAAATCAATATCATAGAAGCATAAATATAATTTTTAGAGACTCAATATGTTCTATACTCAAATCCCAAATCAAATCAATCTCATATAAGCATAAAGCAAATTGTTAGAGACTCAATATGTTCTATACTCAAATCCCAATCTCAACTCAAATAAATCTCATAGAAGCATAAAGAGAATTTTTAGAGACTCAATATGTTTTATTGTTAGGAACCTCATAACGTAACTCTTAATCATATTATATATTATATTGTATTATAAAGGGACACATCCCTTCACCATTCACACCTTTTAGATAAGATGTAAATAGGACAAGGAGGATGCTCCAAAGATCATCGAAGAACATTAATTTATTATATTGTGGGTTTCTACCTTTCAATACAAACTACGATTCTATTCAAACAACGATTCTTTTCTGCATTCAATTTAGATTTCAAGTTGCAGGTTCATAACAACTGGATCAGAGCTAAAAAGACCTAAATTTTTTTCCCCACCTCGCTCTAGTTGCTGTCAGGCCATTACTCGATAATGTTTTCTTTTCAGCACACATTCTAACCATTACTAATGAAACTATTACACAGTAGGCCACAATCACCAACAAAGGTAGCATACAAAATTTTTTGGACAACATCACGCATTATCGAAGTTAGAAAACCCCAACAACAAGTACAGGTGAGGAAAATATCATTCGGTGTGAACAAAGAGCAGCAAGTATGCAAAATTAAACGCGGCGGAGACAGACAATTTTTTCTGACAAAACTAATTTCTGCATATTCAACTCACTTATAAACCAACCACACCCTAAATAGCCGAGGGAAGACGATCTCAAGACACAACAAAGGAGATTGCGAAGGAGGTTTCAAAAGAAATTACGAAAGAACTCTCACAGTTTTCCAAGGAAATGAGAGACATGATGCAAGGAATGGTGTTTTGGAAGGACAATTTAGAAGATAAAATTGCTACCAAAATAGCAGACCTAACCATAAACATCACCAACTCGAATACAGATATATCCACTAAATTGGATGTGAAAACACGAGATTTCGAAAACAAAAAGGATAAACTAAAAATGCAATGTAAACAAAACTAAAATAACGCTTAAACCCTATGTTATTGAAAAATGCATAAAAAGAAAGAACATGAACACAAGATATCAAAGCAATATATAAAAAAATAGCCCTTTTATTGATATGCTTTTCAAATTTGTGTTACAATGCGTCTCCTTCCTTTTTAGGGGATAGGAGCATTAAATGTTGGTCTTTTACAACTTGTTTCAGAATTCCTTCTTCTGCGTGCCCACATATAATATGGGCGAACCAA
Organism: Wollemia nobilis; assembly: GCA_028583015.1. NCBI lineage: Eukaryota > Viridiplantae > Streptophyta > Pinopsida > Araucariales > Araucariaceae > Wollemia > Wollemia nobilis. The sequence continues at coordinate 423,903 of JAQPPZ010010078.1, read as the reverse complement.
AATGTTGTCGCCGCTTGCGTTGGTAAAGGTATATTCCTCGTTGCTCCTCTAATGCTGCAAATCTGCATTCAAAGAAACAAACAAAGAATCAGTAGCACCTATGTATGAAAAATAAAAGATAAATCTAACGATGGTTAAAATGAATCTAAATAAACTGAAAACTTGAGAAAAGCATAATCATGAAACTAGCTAAATACTACAAAAGAAATAGTCACCAAAGGCAATAAGGCGGGGGTGCTCGAAGGCAAACCACCCGCGGGTGAAACTTTGTTTCGACACCAATCCGCTTGGGATGAGTCCGAAACCTGATGTGATGTGTTGTCAGCAAATTGATAGGATATTGTGGTCAGAAAAATCGGGTTTTGGTTCTCGATTCGTGTCTTCAAAAAGTCACCCAATAACCTCTCTTTCGATTAAGATATTATGGATGTTGAAAGCACAAATCGCAAGTAAGTGAATTAGCAGCACTTCGTCGCTCAAAATGCTCCTTCTCTATATATCTTTTGGGTGAGGAAGCTCACCATTTTATAGACCCAAGGGGTATCTTTGAATTAACATGCAAAAGTGTTTCTTTGCATGAATGCTTTTTGTGTGAAGAGAAGACTTCTTCTTGATCAAGGGCTTCCTAACTACCTCTGTGCATGTCTTTGTATGTTTAGAAAAGCTCACTCGCACTCCCATGCAATGAAGGGATAGCTAAGTGGCAAATCTAAGTTGTCTTAAAAAGCTCACTCCCATTCCCATGCAGTGAAGGGAGAGTCAATTGGTAGATATGAGTTGTCAAAAGAACTCACTCGCACTCCTATGCCATGCAAGAAAAGCTAAGTGGCAGTTCTGAGTTGTCATGCACCGAGGTTTGACTTTTTTTTGGTCAAACCTGGCATTCGTCCCACCCCAGAGCGAGCGCTGGTAATCGTCTCTAGGTGAAACGAGTACTAATCCGCACTCGTCCAAGGGTGAGACAAGTAAAAATGCGCACTCGTCCCTGGGTGGAATGAATAAGTAGCTGAGTGTCTAAAAGATGCCAAATTGATCGCTGACTTGTAAAACTACTGTGAGAGTGGTTAGAACTACTGCTTGACCTCTGGGGCTGCCCTGGGGGCTGTGTGTGTTAGTGCAATCAATGCTTGTTGTCACATAATCGGATTAGCGCTGTTTTGGTGTCTACAGATGCCCCTTTTTGGAAAGCACTACACATGGTGCAGTGCTGAGAAAAATTAGATAACCAAAGCACTAATGATTAGGGTTTCTCAGTAACCTAACCAAATCTTGATGCCCCAAGTATGAAAAGGGCACGCATTCTTGAATCCTTGCTTCTGACGAGCTAAGGAACTTAAATCAAGCATTAACCTGGTTCGGTGAGGTATTACTTGAACTTAGACATTGATCAGTCATGAATAGGCAAAGGGCACAACCTTTTGTCTATGGGAACCTTGAGTTCATGATTCACGAATGCCAAGTATATGATTAGTTTGTGATGATTACTTGTTTGTTGCCCCAAGCAGGGGCGCGATTGTCTTTTGCAATGATCCTTTGAATGCGTGTCATTTCCAAGATTAGGTATATTGTTGTTGATTAGCAACTAAGTGTGACTACCCCCTCAAGCGACGAATCGTTGAGGAAATGATCGACATGAGAAAAGCGACGAGTCGCTTGACCCAAGATGACTTAAGTGAGGGTGCCTTCAGATTTTATCCAGTGCATGCTCGAGCAATTTCTCGATTGTTTTGACCTATTTTTGGTGGGTGGGAACCCATTTTGGGATGCCATTTGGGGTTAACATTTGCGAAAATCCATCTTCCCATGGAGTGGTCCAGCTATGGTAGCCTTCTTGGGGAGTAGGATAACGACAAGGTAGACCCCGATAGGCTATCAACCAAATGCAAACATTGATCTATACACAAGTTAATGTGACAGATATATCGTCATGCGGGAGGTTTACCGTCAGTGACCGATAGGATATCAACCAAACCGATACTGAAGCTTGCCTCATGACACGTAAAAATGCTGAGAGTTCTAGGGATTCAAGTTCGACTCCCTTCTTTTCTTCAATTGTATTGGGATACTTGCTCTTTTGTAGTGATAATAATCACTGTTTATTTTTGTGATATTATGTTTTTTTTTTTTTTTTGAGCAAGGGATTTGGATTTCGAGTGATGAGAATCACTATTGTATGTGCCTTTTGATGTATGCATTGTAGGATGTCAAATTTTAATGTTTTGACGTTTTGCAAATTTTTGATGTTTTGCAACTTTTGAGAACTTGGGATTCTTGGGGAATTGGGTAGGGAGGATGCTTGTCCTTTTGCCAACTCTCAGCATTCCTGGGGTCATTCGCATAGGGGGATGAGCAAGATATTTGTTTCGCTTATGGTGACCTGGATTACTGTGCAGGTTTTATCTTTCATTCACAAAACTTAGGAATTTTTATATGTGTGTTAATTTGTGTTGGGACATTACGTAACAAGGCATGATCCAAGTAAAACTTTCCCATGTAAAATCTGCTTAACTGTGTACAGTTTTTTGGCTAGAAATGTAAAGACATCTGAATGACGAAAACCCTATATACATTAGGAGACAACTAACGATGCTAAAAATGGGGATGGTGCTATTCTAAATGTAGGCGCTTATGAAAATGGATCAAATGTGGAAAAGGATGGAATTGCCAAGTAATGACAACCTATGGTGCTTTTGACTTGTATGACCTAGCAAATATATAATGTATGGATGCGATGCCTAATGCAACCTATATTTTTGTATTTTGATTTTTATGTGAATGCATGGAATGGGAATGCAAATGTTTTTGTGATTTTGATTTTTATGAGAATGCATGGAATTGAAATGCAATTGTTTTTGTAATTTTGATTGTTGTTTTTTTTTTTTGTATGCATGGAATTGGAATGCAATTGTTTTTGTAATTTTGATTGTTTTTTTTTTTTTTTTGAGTATGCATGGAATTGAAATGCAATTGTTTTTGTGATTTTTATTTTTGTGTTGTTTTTGTTGATTTTTGAATATTTATGTTGACCAAGCAGTTATGGTAACGCTTGGAGCTTTTGGTGTTGACCAAAGGGTTTATAGATACCTTTGGGGCATTTAGGGATGACCAAGCAATTATGAAAATCCTTGGAGCTTTTGTCTTGACCAAAGGGTTTATAGATACCTTTGGGGCATTTAGGGTTGACCAAGCGATTATGATAATCCTTGGAGCTTTTGTCTTGACCAAAGGGTTTATAGATACCTTTGGGGCATTTAGGGTTGACCAAGCGATTATGAAAATCCTTGGAGCTTTTGTCTTGACCAAAGGGTTTATAGATACCTTTGGGGTATTTAGGGATGACCAAGCGATTATGAAAATCCTTGGAGCTTTTTGTTTTGACCAAAGGGTTTATAGATACCTTTGGGGCATTTAGGGATGACCAAGCGATTATGAAAATCCTTGGAGATTTTTGTTTTGACCAAAGGGTTTATAGATACCTTTGGGGCATTTAGGGTTGACCAAGCGATTATGATAATCCTTGGAGCTTTTAGTTGGACTATGGCTCTCTAGATGTGGAATGGCCTCAAATGAATGATGTTCAAGGGTTCTATTTCCTTGATTCCTTCAAGAGAGGCAAGCCGGTATGTTTCGGGTCCTATTTTACTGTCAATGATGTAAGGACCTAACCAGTTTTCCGTGAACTTTTCTCGTAGATGGGACGACAAATTAGAATTCTGCTGGTTCTCTTTTAAGACCAAGTCACCAACCTGAAATTCCCTAAGGTGGACTTTCATGTTGTATGCTTTCTTAAGTCGCTCTTGATAGATACGCAAATGATCGAGAGCATTAACGCATCGTTCGTCGAGCAACATCAGTTGATCTAACCGGGCCTGCTGCGCAGTGTCATCATCGATGAACTCTTGCATTGAAATGCACAGGGAAGGGATTTCCAACTCAAAAAGAATGACTGCCTCGGAGCCATACACCAGTGAAAATGGAGTTGCCCTAGTGGGCATTCAAATGTTGGTACGATAAGCCCATAGGACAAGCGGTATCTGAATGTTCTAGTCTTTATGATTGTCTGCAACTATCTTTTTGAGAATGGCGACTAGAATTTTGTTTGACGCCTCTGATTGCCCATTTGCCTATGGATAATAGGGTGTTGAAAAGTTATGCTAAATCTTATACTTTGAGGTCAAAGCACACACATCTTTGTTCTTGAATGGTGTCCCATTATCTGACAGGATCTTGGATGGAATACCAAAACGACATATGATGTTATGCAAAATAAACTCTGCAATGCGGGATCCAGTCGTAGTGGTCAGTGGAATTGCTTCCACCCATTTGGTCAAGTACTCTGTGGCCATTAAAATAAATGTGTGACGACCAGAAGACATAGGGGAGATCTTTCCAATTAGATCAAAGACCCACTGCAAAAAAGGCCAAACCGATTGAATCGGCTGCAAGGCCTGAGAAGGTACGTGTGTCAAATTAGCATGGTGTTGACACTTCACGCACTTCTTCACATATGTGCAACAATATCACTCTAAATATGGCCAATAATAACCCATGCAAAGAATGCACTTTGTGATGGCCATACCACTGAAGTGGCCACCACATGTACCATCGTGAGCTTGGGTGATCGCCTAAGCGGACTCTTGTTGGTCCAAACAACGAAGGAGGATTCCTTCATAATTTTGATGATACAAAATGTCTCCTAACAAGACATGCTTTGTCACTTTCTGTTTGAATGATCTTTTACGGCTTGTGTCAATCCAAGTGGGAGATTACCTAGATTGAGGTAATCCCTAAAGGGTGTGTACCAATCTTGCTGATCAAAAACCTCGCTAGTATGAATGGCAAATCCCTCTTGAAGTCCATCTCGAACAAAAGCTGAGCAGGAAAGAACTTGTAAAAACAACGTGGTGTTGCTAGTAAGAGGGGTCGGGGAGAACAAGGACCCCCAGTTGGCTTGAGTCAAACAATCTTGAATTTGAGAGAACTTACCCGAATATGGTTCAATCTAGATCATGTGGATTCCTGGCGTCAGATCAGAGCTTGCACGCTCCATCACAGATTGCGATAATGTTTTAACCTGAATGGTTGTCATTTCACTAGAAAGGTCTTGCGGGATGAGTGACCCCAAGGAGGCCATAGTATCTGCAAAATGATTTGATGATCGAGGGAGTGCCTCGATGTCATACCATTCAAGTTGTGCCAAAAATTTGTCCACAAGGGCTTTATAGGCCTACAAAACAGGACATTTACATTAGAATATCCCCTTTACTTGGTTGACAATTAACAATGAATCACCAAATATGTTCAATGATTTAATGTTCATGGCGATGGCTGTCTGAAGACCTATGAGCAAGGCTTCGTATTCTGCATTGTTGTTAGTGCACGAGAAGTCTAATTTAAATGACAAGGGCATTGGAGCACCTTGTGGAGTGAAGAACACAATTCTCGTGCCACCCCCTTACTCATATTTAGAACCATCGAAGAATAGGGTTATGTCAGCCTGTGACTCAGGCTCATCAAAATTTGGTGACTCTGAAACATGGAAGACCCCATAATCAGGTAGTTCAAAAATTAGAGGTTGATCGTCTTCAAGAGGAGCCTCGGCTAGTTGATCGACGATGACTTGACCTTTTATGGATTTTTGTCCAATGAACTCTATGTCAAACTCCGTCAATAACATGATCCATTTCGCCGTGCGACTACTATGATAAGTACGACTCATCATGTATCATAATGGATTCTCCTTAGACACAACATATGTCTTATTACTGAGCATGTAGTGGCGTAGCTTTTTGGTAGCAAACACCACTTGCCAAGAAGAGCTTTTCAACGTATGCATAGTTAAGTTCATAACTGACCAGGGTGTGGCTATGATAGTATGTAGCCTGTTCTTTGTGAAGTTCATTTTTCCCGGGATAGCATGGCACCCAGTGCCACCTCAGTGGCTGAGATGTATAAATAGAATGACACTCTTGGTCTAGGTGGTGCCAATACTGGTGGCAAATCCAAGTACTATTTAATGTCATCAAAGGCAGACTGGCACTCGTCATCCCAATGAAATGTGACCCCCTTATGCAATAATTTATTCATGGGTCGGCATTTGTCAGATAACTGTGCTATGAAGCGCTTGATCGACGCAACCTTTCCTTGCAAACTCTTGAGCTGCTTGATGGTGGTTGGGGGACGCATTTCAAGGATTGCATTGACCTTGTTTGGGTCGACCTCAATTCCTCGTTTGGAGACTATGAAACCCAAAAGCTTTCCAGAGGTGATGCCAAAGATGCACTTCTTAGGGTTTAGTCTGACTTTATGTTCAATGAGGCGATCAAGGACCTTGCTCAAGTCACCGATGTGATCTAGGCGCAAAAGAGATTTGGCCAACAAATCATCCATGTAATCTTCCAAAGTTTTGTGCATGTAATCATGAAAGATGTACATCATGGCACATTGGTAGGTGGATCTGGATTTTTTAAGGCCAAAAGGCATGACCTTATAGCAAAATGTCCCCCAAGGCGTTGTGAATGCCGTTTTTAGTTGTTCCCCAGGATTGATACAAATTTGATTGTATCTTGAGAAACCATCCATAAGGTAAAGAATTTCATGGCCCACTGTAGCGTCTACCAATGCGTCGATGCTTGGCAAGGGAAAATCATCCTTAGGACTCGCTTTGTTAAGATCTCAAAAATTGATGCATATGCTAATCCTCTCGTCGGGCTTCTTGATAGGAACCATGTTAGACAACCATGGAGGATAATCCACATAGACGACAAACTGGGCATCCAACAACTTTTGTAACTCATCTTTTACCATTAAGGCCACTGTTGGATGCATCTTGCGTAGTTTTTGCTTGACTGGCTTGATTGTCGGATCAAGCGTTAAATTATGCATGACTAGCTATGGGTCTAGTCTCGGCATATCCTTGTATGACCATGCAAAAACCTCCTTCTTTTCCTTAAGAAGGGTAACATAATCGGCTCGCTCTTCGGGGGAAAGACTTACCCCCAACTTGAGAATTCATGGATTCATTGGATCTATGCCAATGTCTACATCAGTCATGGATTTGACTGACATATGTGATCCGTCTTCCAACTGGTGTGGAATTGGGATCAGATGGATATCGTTTGCTGAATTAAGATCATCATTAGGAACGTCAAGTTCCTCTTCAGCATGGAAGACATCCTGAGTCTGTACTGGAGTGAAATGAAACATCCCACCGCAAGGCCAATACTCTGATGGAGATGGTGGTGTGTCAACACGATCCCAATCTATAGTTTCTATGTCTAGATGAAATGATCGTGTGGGATTTGCTAGATCATGGATGGGGGCAGTCAAGTCAATGGAGACCATGTTGATGAAATGATTGTAATCTCCATTACCACAAATGTGACAACTCTGACATTCTGGATGCTCTTGGTGTGTTGGATCTGGCTCTGTAGGCACTCGCACAAAGAGATCATCCCTATGTGTGGACCTACAAATAGGGTATTCCCTAGGCACTTATGGTTTGATAGGGTCTCCAGGTGGAAGATGCTCTCTGTATACCTGGAGTGGCGGGTGTAGTAATTGCTATAACTATGCCAGGTTGAAATGCCACCTATGTCTTGGACCTATGTGTAAGTGTTCAAACATGTCATCTATGTCCAAAGGATATTGTTGTTGTTGAGGTAGCCTATGCTCACTGGGATCATTCAATGGGAACATCATCAGGAAGCTGTCCTGATAATTATTTATTGGATATTCGTGTGAATGATCGTACTTCAACTCATCTTCAAAAGACCTTTCATGGTCTTGTCAATCTTCCCCTTATGGGTGAGTCTGTGAGGTTTCTTCTTGTTCATCCGTAGGGAAAGGGTTGTTGAGGTCAACAAGGTTATTTGTTTGTAATGGGAAATAATCCCCCAGTGCATAAGTTGTATTTGGATTGGCATATGGATCTGATGCCAACCCAACCTTGTTGCCTATCCCTAGGCTTTGCATGTTTTTGACCAAGATGTCAAGGGGAAAAATGTGATTAAACCCTACTCCTGACTTATCATAAGGCATTTGGTATCTTGGTTGGCACAAAACACGCATTCCTTGTTCATACCTGCCTAACTCGTATCCATGCCAATTGCATTGGCTAAGATATCGTAATGCGAAGTCTGGGTTAGCTAGATAATTGACATCTTCCACAAAGGGATCTTCATCTTCCTATTCTTGTCGAGAAGTTTCAACGCCATGATCCAGGCCCCCAAAAATAAAGTTTTTCTGATTAGGTGGGTAGCCTAAAGGAACCACGGAGCCTATGGGGAGTCGAGGTCTTCCCATGTCTTGCATAGACGAAAGTGTGGGCGTTGCAACAACATTGCACACTATATATTCCCCCATGCCTGTGTTAGACATCTCAAAAGTAATCATTGGTGACTGAGAGGAAGCGAATGGTAGTTCTCCTTGAGTCCACTCCATGTGGGGTGAACTAGGCGTCTCAACTTCCATTCTATTAAGCGTCTCTTCTGTAGAGATGTTGGAGACTAAAGGTGGTTCTGCTTCCAGGGGCTTCTTTCCTTTGTCCGTTGGAGTGGCCATCGTAGGTGGCGTCATTGTGGGAGGACCGGATGAAGAAGATGAACCTACCTGGGAATTTGATTGATTTGGTAATGGAGATTCTTGCTTAGTCGGACCCCTTTTAGATGGATTTAACTAGAAATCCACATGCGTTGAAGGGAGTGTCGACTGCGGCATGATTTGCACTGAGTTGCAATATTTAAAAGGTTCCAAATCTACGGGAACCACGTGCACTTGTCCTTCAAATGTATACTTCAAACATTGACGAGCAATTGAAGGGACACACTTCATATCCTGGATCCAAGGCCGCCTAAGCAAGATATTGTAAGCCATCTCACCTTCTAAAATGTGGCACAATGTATGAATGGTATTTTGTCCCACTTGTATGGGTAGGACAATTGTGCCAACTGTCGAGCATATCACGTCATTAAATGCTCAAAGGGTATAAGTGGAAGGTACAATGTGAGAGGCTGGCAGCTTCAAATGTTTTAGTGTAGTGGTTGTAATAATGTTACTGGATGAACCAGTGTCTACCAACACCCGCTTGTACGGAGTCTCGTTGAACCATGCAATAATGTGCAGGGGTGGATCTGCTACATCTCCAGTCACCATTTTTAACTCATCTTCCTTGAAGGTAATGACTGGTTTGGTACACTATTTGACATGCCCCACAAAATTGTTGAACGAATTCGCTTCATGGGGTTACAACTCAATTGCCTTTAATATCTCTATAAGAGCTTCCTGATGGGGTGTCGATTGTTGAATAAGCTCATAGATGGAGAGCCTAGCCGATGTGGTCCGTAGAATTTGAGTAAGTCTAGTTCGAATCATGGCCACTGGTCTATGCGGGGGCAACTATGTAGGATTTGGTTGAGGTTGTGACGTTGATGGAACTTCCCTGGTGGTTGTCGTGGGGGCAGCTCCTAGGTGTCTCTTGTTTCTTGTCACAATGCTAATCATCCCAACATACCCCTCCATGGGGCAATTATATTGCACTTCATTGATGTGAAGAGGTTTACTTGTGCATCATGGATGGGTAAAGGATCTTTGAAAACACCCATTTGTTGGTTGTTGGGTGTGATGGGGTTATCCACTACCAATGTGTTATTATCAATGAGATCTTGCACTAAACCTTTAAACATCCAACAGACATTAAGGTCATGCCCTTTCCTTCTATGGAATCTATAGTAAAGATCCTCTCTGTAGCCCTTAGGCTTTGGTGCATTAGGATCGATTGTTGGAATCTTTGCTAGATTAATCAAGTTTGCCGCTGATAAACGGTCAAAAAAGGAGTCCCTAGACTCAATGTATGGTGTAAATTGCAGCCTAGGGCGATGCTGTTGATTTTGATCTTGTTTTTTATTATCTTTCTCATAATTATTGTGAAGCACTACCTGATAATTATCCTTTGGAGGCTGTGTTGCTTGGGCAGGCGTAGGGGCATTGATAGCAACTTGATTGATCGTGGCAGGTGTCTGTTGTGTATTCCCTATTTTGGTGCTCTTATTCCACTCTTTTTTCTTAGGCTTGGAAATTTCACCATCCTGTATCTTAATCTCTTTGATAAATATAGCTTGCGCTAGAGCTTCTTCTAAAGTGGCATATTGCTGTAGCTGCAATAGCATAGATATCTTTCACAAACAGCTCTTTGCAAACATTTGAGTTAGGTCGAACATAGGAGGGAGGTAGAACAACTTTGAAAGCATCGTCCTCCATCGATTCCCATATGACACCATAGATTCCTCCTCATACTGCTTGAGGCTAGCTAGATCACTGAGTGACGCATTTTTCTTTGTGTTAAAAGCAAAACATTCTAGGAATGCGTCCACTAGCTGATCCAAGTTGTAGATGCTATGCTTCAGTATATGGGTAAACCAATTCGAGACAGATCCTGCAAATATGGTTATGAATGTTCGTAATAGCAATGCATCATTGTCTTGTATATCGAAGCATTGGCTCAAAAATTGAGTCACATGCTCTTGAGCATCTTCATCCCCTTTAAAGAGTGCCAACTAGGGAAACTTGAAATGTTCAAGGTATGGAGGTGCTGGCACTGATGGATGCACTAGATGACTACGGAGTTGGTGTAAGGTAGGCTTTTGGGGCCCAGCAGTCTTGAGTTCCATAGTCTCTAAGCATTCTAACAACACTTTGTATGCATAAGAGGACGTAATCTCTTCCTACTTATTTTGTTCCCACTGTGGGTTGCGAGGAACTTGAGGCCTTTGGATGGATAAATGGGTAGCATCCCTTCTGCCTTGATAGGGCATTTCAGCCTGCTCTTCTTCTTGGTCATAATCCTCATAATCTTCTTGAGGAGTGTTTGGCCTAGGCCTGTAAATATGGATGGGTGCCCGCAGAGGATGCCCATCATGGTTGCGGGGAGTGGCCTCCTGCTCAGGTCTAGGAGGTCTTGGAGGCAATGCTTGTTGAAGTCGCGAAGACCTATCTCGCACGAGGGGGTTGTGCCTCACATACATCTTAGATTGCTGTGCACGAGGAACTGGGGCCTTCTCAAGGGCATTGTTCTGAAGCAATTCAGCTGTCTGACATTGAATGTGCTCTTGATTAAGGCGACACAAATGTTCTACTTTTTGTTGGTCTTGTCTAAGCCGCATGATTTGCGCTTGGCAGGCAGCTAGTTGGGCAAATTCCAAGTCATTTTGTTCTGTCGTCTCTTGTTTAGGAAGCCTAGATGTCTCCCCTACATATCTGTTTTGATCATGGTGCTCTGAGACCCCTATATGTTGCTTCCCTCTGTCGAGGTTGGCAGCATTGACTTGAAGCTCTGGTCTCAATGAGCGATATGGATATAAAGTAGGTGCAAACTTGCATCATGCCCACACTGAGTACTATTCTTGAGGAACATATAGTAATCATCCTCACTCTCTCTGTGATATGCATAAAAAGTGCGGGCAAAATTGTCTTGCCCTATCGGGAGAACCTGATATTCTGGATATGGTCTACTGTGTCTGACATTAATCGAGGGTAAATTAGGAGTAACAAAATCATATGGCTCCTCCTTTTGGACCCTTTACTATTCTAGAGCAGTACATAGTGCTTCATCACTAGGCCACCCAAAACGAACTTCCAAAGGAGGCCTCGTACTTAGACCAAGTGCTACATGTTGGTTATTTTCTTGAAAAGATTCTTGTTGCTTAGGAGTTCCCCTTAGGGAGGGGCTTATATTGTCTTGTCTATTGATGGCATGAGTTGGAGTGCCCCCCAAGGAGGTGCCTCTAGATCCATGTTCTATGACTGTATGGGTTGGAGTGCCCCTCAAGGAGGTGCCTCTAGAGCCATGTTCGGCATGGTGTGAACTAACTAGTGTACCCTGCCGTCGAGGTGGGATGGCCAAGTCTTTAGGGCTATATCGGAGACGATTTGTCTCTCTTGGTGTATTTTCTATAGTTTCTGCCCGTGATTGGGCTTGGCTACGAGTAAACACCATGGTAATGCTAACCTAAAGATGCAAAAATTCTTTTTATGATTTTTTTTTGTCTAAACAAAAAGTAGCACACACACACAAGCAATGATTATCTCTTTTAAAAATTAATAGTGTGCCCTAAATCTGGTTTAGTGTGTTTTTGTTGTTTGTTTTGTGTTTTTGAAATTTTTTGTGAAATGTTTAAATGCAATTATGAAGGCTCTTATGACTCCCAAAATGGTCGCCCCTTCAATATACCATTGCCGGACCGATATACCAACCTCTCTATATACCCACCCTTATGTGAGGGAGACTATAGGTACATGAGAGCAGATGATACATGGAACATAGGCGGTACAGAAGGGGAATCGCTCTGTTTATGACACCTACCATAGAAGACTTATCCTCATGCACTAAGAATCACCCTAGCTACACTCGGTCAGCTTTCGTCAGGATTTACCTCTAGCAACAGTCGTGATTAGGGTAATGGATGCAATATCTCAAGCCAAAGTGATAATGGAATCCACCTTTGGTCTTGCTCAAGGGTTGGGGTTTTACGACCAATGCCTTGTGTTTAAAATACCACGTGGTGTGTGGGGTTCATTTTAATTTGCAAAAATTGAAATAGGCAAACGAAAAAAAAATATTTCCCTAAGCCATACAAAACTGAAAACCAAAAAACAAAAATTTGACAAAAGCTTTAAAAACCCCTACCTCTTCTCTGCCCAACATGATGTTTCTGATTTGATCTAAAAAATGCATAGAACTATACTCGTCTCGGGGTGAAACGAATATCAAAATAGTATTTGTTCCAGGGTAAGATGAATAGTATATTCGTCCCAGGGTGAAATGAATAACAATTCTGTAATCGTCACTTACAAAAACAAGTAATAGTCCGATGATTGAAAATAGGTACCTATAATCAAAACAAGCAATTTTAGATCAGTAATTTAACCTAAAAAAAAATAGAGGACAGAGGTCCCACCGTGATCACCATTGAAAACACGAGATTTCGAAAACAAAAAGGATAAACAAAAAATGCAATGTAAACGAAACTAAAATAACTCTTAAACCCTATGTTATTGAAAAATGCATAAAAAGAAAGAACATGAACAAAAGATATCAAAGCAATATATAAAAAAAAACAGCCCTTTTTTTTGATATGCTTTTCAAATTTGTGTTACAATGCGTCTCCTTCCTTTTTAGGGGATAGGAGCATTAAATGTTGGTCTTTTACAACTTGTTTCAGAATTCCTTCTTTCGCGTGCCCACATATAATATGGGCGAACCAAAACATTGTCATCACTTGCGTTGGTAAAGGTAGATTCCTCGCTGCTCCTCTAATGCTGCAAATCTGCGTTCAAAGAAACAAACAAAGAATTAGTAGCACCTGTGTATGAAAAATAAAATATAAATCTAACGATGGTTAAAATGAATCTAAATAAACTGAAAACTTGAGAAAAGCATAAACATGAAACTAGCTAAATACTACAAAAGAAATAGTCACCAAAGGCAATAAGGCGGGGGGTGCTCGAAGGCAAACCACTTGCGGGTGAAACTTTGTTTCGACACCAATCCACTTGGGATGAGTCCGAAACCTGATGTGATGTGTTGTCGACAAATTGATAGGATATTGTGGTCAGAAAAATTGGGTTTTGGTTCTTGATTCGTGCCTTCAAAAAGTCACCCAATAACCTCTCTTTCAATTAAGAGATTATGGATGTTGAAAGCACAAATCGCAAGTAAGTGAATTAGCAGCACTTCATCACTCAAAATGCTCCTTCTCTGTATATCTTTTGGGTGAGGAAACTCACCATTTTATAGACCCAAGGGGTCTCTTTGAATTAGCATGCAAAAGTGTTTCTTTGCATGAATGCTTTTTGTGTGAAGAGAATACTTCTTCTTGATCAAGGGCTTTCTAACTGCCTTTGTGCATGTCTTTGTATGTTTAGAAAAGCTCACTCGCACTCCCATGCAATGAAGGGATAGCTAAGTGGCAAATCTAAGTTGTCTTAAAAAGCTCACTCCCATTCCCATGCAGTGAAGGGAGAGTCAATTGGTAGATATGAGTTGTCAAAAGAACTCACTCGCACTCCTATGCCATGCAGAAAAAGCTAAGTGGCAGTTCTAAGTTGTCATGCGTCGAGGTTTGACTTTTTGTCGATCAAACCTGGCATTCGTCCCACCCCGGAGCGAGCGCTAGTAATCGTCTCTGGGTGAAACGAGTACTAATCCGAACTCATCCTAGGGTGAGACGAGTAAAAATGCGCACTCATCCTTGGGTGGAACGAATAAGTAGCTGAGTGTCTAAAAGATGCCAAATTGATCCCTGACTTGTAAAACTGTTGTGAGAGTGGTTAGAACCACTGTTTGACCTCTAGGGCTGCCCTGGGGGCTGTGTGTGTTAGTGCGATCAATGCTTGTTGTCACATAATCATATTAGCGCTATTTTGGTGTCTACAGGATGCTACAAACCATTCCATGGACTTAGTACAACAAAATTTGCTGCTCATGCAAAATGGACAACAAAACACTATGCCACCACAACAAACATTAATAGGGGGACCACATACATCAATCCTTCCTCGTACCATAAAACTAGATTTTCCAAAATTTGATGGAGGCAACCCCACAAATTGGATATATAGGGTAGACCAATATTTTGCCTTATATCAAATTTTGGAGATTCAGAAAGTCCGTATCGCATCATTTCACTTGGAACAAATTGCTACCCAATGGTATCAATGGTATGAGAAAACAAAAGGTCCGCCCACATGGATCGAATTCACAAAAAACTTAATGTTGCGATTTGGCCCCACTAAATTTGAAGACTTCACAGGAGCCCTCACTAAACTATGGCAAACCTCCACCGTAAGGGAATACCAAGCACAATTTGAGAAATTGGTGAACCTTACAACAGGACTAGATGCATCATTCTTCCAAAGTTGTTTCATTAGTGGCCTAAAAGAAGACATTAGAATGGAGGTACAAATACAAAATCCTATCGATATGATGCATGCAGTGGCATTAGCACAAATGATAGAAGAGAAGAACAATAACCAAAGGTGAATAGGAAGAGTTTTTTCAAGAAAAACACCAAATACCTACACCAGCCAAAAACTGAATAAGGTCATGCCAATTAAACGAATTAGCCAAGAAGAGCTAAAAGAAAGACGAGAAAAGGGCCTATGTTTCCACTGCGACGAAAAGTTTACCCCCAACCACAAATGCATCTCACCGAAATTATATATTTTGGACACAGTTGATTGCACTCCCAAAGAGGAGGATGACATAGAAGTGGAAGTAATAACTGAGGTTGCAGAAGAAAACCAAGAAGATAAAATAGAAATATCCTTTAACGCATTAGCAGGATACTCGATTCCACAAACAATGAAGGTAAAAGGGTATTTTAAGAAACAAAACCCTATTGTGCTCTTAGACTCCGGTAGCACTCACAATTTTATAGACCCCATTTTGGCCAAACAAGCTAATTGCTTTATATATCCCCGCAATAACTTCGAAGTCATGATTGGCAATGGAGGAAAAATTGCATGTAAAGGCAAATGCAGGAATATCAAACTCACGATGGGGGAATATAACATGAAAGCAGATATGTATGTACTACCATTAGGAGGATGTGATATTGTTTTGGGAGTACAATGGCTATGAACGCTCGACAAAATTCAATGGGACTTTGAAGAGTTATGGATGCAATTTATACAAAACAACCAAACATACACAATTCAAGGTTTAAAAATAGGTCCCACACAAATCGTAAGTTCCCATAGAATGGAAAATATTCTTCGAAAAGGAGGAAGAGGCATGGTTGCCCAACTATTTTCCTTGCAAAACACCACCGAAGAGCAACCAGAGGCACCCAAATTAATAGAACTCCTAGAGAAACATGATAAAATATTCAAAGAACCAGAGGGATTACCTCCACAACGAAGCCATGATCATGCTATTCAATTACTTCCAGGACACCAACCTCCAAATATTAGACCTTACCGATATCCATACTTACAAAATATGGAAATAGAAAAATTAGTACAAGACCTACTAAGGGCAGGGGTCATTCGACCTAGTAGAAGTCCCTACTCTTCGCCAGTCATACTAGTAAGAAAAAAGGATGGATCATGGCGCCTATGCATGGATTTTTGTGCTCTCAACAAAATAATGATTAAAGACAAATTTCCTATTCCAATCATTGATGAACTACTCGATGAACTAAATGGAGCCGCATATTTTTCTAAACTCGATTTACGATCAGGTTACCACCAAATTCGAGTTAAGGAAAGTGATATACCCAAAACTGCTTTTCGCACCCACGAGGGACATTATGAATTCTTGGTGATGCCTTTTGGCCTCACCAATGCTCCATCCACATTTCAAAGTCTTATGAATAAGGTATTTTCTCCCTTCCTTCGAAAATTTATTTTAGTTTTCTTTGACGATATTTTGATTTACAACAAGACATGGGAAGAGCACTTAACACATATAGCGCAAGCACTCAAAATATTGGAAGAAAATCAATTATACGCAAAGAGATCAAAGTGTTCCTTTGGGAAGCAGGAAATTGAATATCTTGGACATATTGTCTCCAAGGAAGGAGTTAAAGTAGACCCCCAAAAAATTGAAGATGTGGAAAATTGGCAAATTCCAAAAACTCTAAAAGGGTTGCGTGGGTTCTTAGGATTAACGGGCTATTATCGCAAATTTGTTAAATATTATGGGAAAATAGCAGCACCCTTAACAACCCTACTTAAAAATAATGCCTTCATATGGTCTCCAAAAGTGAATGAAGCTTTCATGACTTTGAAAAATGCCATGTGTACCACCCCCGTCCTAGCTATGCCAGATTTTTCCCAACCATTCATTATTGAAAGCGACGCTTCCGGATTGGGAATGGGAGCGGTGCTCATGCAAAATGAGAAGCCCTTAGCCTTTACTAGTAAAGCATTTTCCAAAAATAATTTAGCACGTTCCACTTATGAAAAAGAAATGTTAGCTATGGTCCATGCTATCCAACATTGGAGACCATACCTTATTGGAAAACATTTCATTATCCGCACCGACCACCATAGCCTAAAATACCTTCTTGAACAATGGATAACCACTCCAGAACAACAAAAGTGGGTAACAAAACTATTAGGCTATGATTATGAAATCATCTACAAAAAAAGGAAAGATAACATGGTTGTGGATGCACTTTCCAGAAAGTTCGAAGAAACTTCACAATTACATGCTTTTTCCTGCCCCATCCCTACATGGATCGAACAAGTCAAGGATGAATGGTATGCGGACCCTACTATACACACCATAATTCAACAACTACAACAAAATCCCATGAGTAAACCCCACTACTCTTGGCAAGGTAACATGCTCCGTTACAAAGAACGTCTGGTCCTCTCACCTACATCGGTTTATCATCCAAAGCTTCTACATGAGCTACATGCTACACCTACCGCAGGCCACTCTGGATTCCTAAAAACCTACAAAAGAGTGACTAAATCATTTTATTGGCGAGGGATGAAAAATGATATCAAGAAGTTCGTCAATGAATGTGAAACATGCCAAAGAAATAAAGGTGAAACAATGGCAACACCGGGCCTTCTTCAACCTCTACCCATACCAACCAGGACATGGGAGGATATTTCAATGGATTTCATTGAAGGTCTTCCAAAATCCATAGGAAAAACGATGATCCTAGTGGTGGTAGATCGTTTATCTAAATACGCCCATTTTTTTCCAGTAGCTCACCCCTATACCGCTAGTACTATTGCTCAAATCTTCCTTGACAATATTTTTAAATTACATGGCATGCCTTCTACTATCGTTAGTGATCGTGATCCCACTTTCACTAGTAATTTTTGGAAGGAATTATTTAAACTCCAAGGTACGCAACTTCGGATGAGCTCCGCTTACCACCCACAAATGGATGGTCAAACTAAAATTGTCAATAAGTGCTTAGAAACCTATCTCCGATGCTTTATTTCCACCAAACCCCTTCACTGGGTTAAATGGCTTCCACTAGCTGAATGGTGGTATAATACCACATATCACACAACCATAAAAATGACCCCTTTCGAAGCATTATATGGCCAATCACCCCCATCTCTAACCTCTTATCTTCCAAGAAGTACAAAAGTACCAGCTGTAGAGATGGAGCTGGTCACTCGAGATAATATCATTCGCGCTCTGAAGGACAATCTACATATCGCTCAACACCGCATGAAGCAACAAGCGGACCAACATCGGATCGAAAGGGTTTTTCAAGAAGGGGATATGGTATTTCTCCACCTCCAACCATATCGTCAAACTTCATTGAAAATAAAAGGGTCACAAAAATTAGCACCAAAATTTTATGGCCCTTATAAAATTCTACAGCGTATTGGACCTGTTGCATATAAACTTGAATTACTAGAATCTTCCAAAATCCATCCGGTATTTCATGTTTCTTGTCTTAAAGCCGTAATAGGCACTAACATCATTACGCAAACTCAACTTCCAAAATTTTTAGATAATGGAGCTCTCGTGGTTGAACCAGAAGCTATCCTAGACCGACGTATGCGCCGCCTCCGTAACCGCACCATCACCGAGGTATTGATTCAATGGAAAGGTCTACCTCCAGAGGATGCTACATGGGAGATGCTCCACCAGATTCAACAACAATTTTTGCAATTCCAGCTTTGAGGACAAAGCTTTTTCAAAGGAGGGTGGCATGTTAGGACCCTCCTAACGTAACTCTTAATCATATTATATATTATATTGTATTATAAAGGGACACATCCCTTCACCATTCACACCTTTTAGATAAGATGTAAATAGGACAAGGAGGATGCTCCAAAGATCATCCAAGAACATTAATTTATTATATTGTGGGTTTCTGCCTTTCAATACAAACTGCGATTCTATTCAAACAATGATTCTTTTCTGCATTCAATTCATATTTCAAGTTGCAGGTTCATAACATCTATTCTCAAATATCAGTCTCAACTCAAATCCATAATATAAAACAGTTCATTTCATGGAACTTGAACAACCACATGCATCCACTTGACTAGGCTCAATCATCTCAACTCAACCAATCACCTCAATGAACAACCCTTTCTCACAAATCCTAGTCCAAACGTGTATCAACCAACTCAAAATGTTTCCAACAATGCTCAACCACAAATATCACATAACAATGATACTCATGTTCTTTTCTAACTCAAGTTCAAGTTATTTTTATAACCAGTTGGCTTCAAAAACAATTCTTATAAAACAAGGTTTAATCACAACTCTCAATCCAAAAAACCTTGAAGCATTAAACCAATCACTTTTGAAAAAGAAACCGCAATCAATCTTTTTCACTCCAAAGGTATTTTATAATCAACCACCATAATAAATCAATAGGATAATGTGCCCATACCTTTTATGAAGATGAAGAAGCCTCTTTGGAAATCTGCAACAATCACAATATTCTTTTGGAAATCCTCACAAGGGTTAGAAGATCATAAAATAATCAACATTACTCCACTTCACAATAATATTCACTAAGGGTTTTAATTAGAAAACTTTCTTGAGAATTAATTCACAAATTCCTTATCACTCCTAAAACCACTTGTACCATAAAATAAAACAAATCAAAACATTGCATAACCTTGTCACTACAAAAACCACTTATACCATAAAATAAAATAAATAAAAACATTGCATAACCTTGTCACTCTAAAAGGTACTTATACCATAAAATAACTCAAATATTTTATATCCTTCCTTTCAACACTTTTGCACTTAAAAAAATAATCACAAAGCCTTATTAGGCAACATCCCACATTAATAAAATATCAAACCTTAACCATATGCAAAAATTAAATCCACTATACTCTTCGTGAAATTCGACGCTTAACACAACCTTAGAAAATTTGAAATTATTCATGCACTCAAAAATTTTGGCGATCGAATTATGGCATACCTTCGAAAATGGCTTCGGGTGGTTTTAACCTCACGTTCCTCCTCATCGTGTGCCTTAGCGCATTATCCGCCCACTATGTGGGATAGTCCTCCCACGTGGAGGATTTAATCCTTTGAGACTTATATTTGTGTCCTCTCTACCTATGCCTTGAAACTTGCTCCCTTGTTCCACGTGTAGTGCACAAACGAAATCGAAATGGGGGAATCGACGATTGCAAAGGAGGGGATAATCGAATGCGGATAATATTTCTTGTCTACTTCGTGGTTGATAAAATTAATCCCTTTAAATATTCAAACCTTTGCTTGATAAAGTATATGACGTCGGCGAACATGGCGGGAAAGCTCTTTTATTTAATTTTAAAATTACAATTTAAATTTTAAATAAATTAAAATTTAAACTAAACCTTTAAAATTAAATTTCTTAATCACTAGGGCATCTTTTTCGATGAAAGGAAAAGCCAATTTGAGTTTTAATAAAAACCCATTTCAAATCTGCTATCCATAGTTTTAAATAAAACCTTTCCTTGCCTTTCTTTGTTTTTATAAAAACATTTTGCTAAACTTGCCTTGAAGCTCCTTATGGAACCAAATGCCATGCATCCCTTCTTGAACCTTTGATGAAAACCTTTGCTTCTCATGAAGCTCTTTGTGGAGCAAAATTATAGTGCTTACTTACATAGGTCCTTTTGACATCAGTGACAAATTTTAGCTTAGGGACTCAAAATGTCCAACATATAAAGCTAGGATTAACCATTGTAATAGTTGTTTGGGTTTGATTATATGCTCTACCAATGGATTATTGGTGTAAACAATTTTTTGAGAGATTGGAAAATCTCTTGGCATACTACCTAGGAGTATTTAGAGATACAATAATGGGAGCATTAACCATTTAAGCTTGGATATTTTTGAAATGGATCTCAATCACCCAATTCTAGCTAAAATAGAAATACATATGAGGTATTTAACATAGATCCAATAAGTAGACTATGAATTGATTCCCTTACAATATAGGATTTTTCATAAGCATGAACAACTTGCTCAATTATCCCAAATACTATCTAGAAGGAGGGCATCCCATCAGAGGCTAATGACAATAACAAAAAAAATATTGAGAAGAAGGGATAATATTAGCCCATAGCCTTGAATATAAATTAATCATAAGAGGGTTTTTTAGCACCTAAGATGAATAAGAATAAAAATAAGAAGGTTACACAATCGAACAAGATAGAAGAAATAAACCTAAAGAGGTATGAAATTTTGAATACCCTAATGGATATGGAGGATGAGATAGCTATAATGGAAGAACTATAAGGAGAAAATCTACCCTCTAAAAATCTAGTAGTCCGATAGAGGATAATTCAACCAACATTGGAGACCAATATCCAATCAAATCCAAGCTATATAGCCATAACAACATTAGAGAAAATCAACCTTACTATGGTCTTGTTTGATAGGAATGTCTCAATGAAATACAAAGATAAATATAGAGTTAAGCCTTCTCTTGGAATTCAAGAAGTAAAGAAAATATAAAAAAACACCTAAACCAAGAATGTGGAGAAGAATATTAAACAAGGAGTAGCCAGTAATAGAGGGTAGCCAACTAGTAAACCAGGTAAGCGTAAACCAAAGTGATACTTACTAGGATCCAAGTTTTCAATGATTGTATTATAATTGAATGTTAGAGGCTTAGAAAATAAGTTTCATAAAATTTCTATTCATAGTCTAATTGAAAGTAATAATCCATATTTGATTCTCCTTCAAGAGATAAAAGCTTCAATACAAGTGATGGATGGAATAAACAAGAAAATATGGAGATAGTCAAAGCATATGGTTGTTGTGTCTCAAGGTGATTTAGGGGGTATAGTGAATTTGTGGAACCCTTTAAATTGGACAACAAGTTATCATGTTGTATGAATGAGGGTTGTCACATCTCTCTTCAAGAGTAAGAATTTAGGATAATTTTTTTTTAATTTTAAATTTCTATGCTTCAAATTTTTTTGGGGAGCAATGCCTCCAGTGAGTATTTTTATAAGTAAGTAGAATAGGAAAGGACGAGGTGAACTTTATAGTGGTTAGTGACTTCAATGCTAATATTTCAACTAGGGATCAAGAAGGGGGCATATGACCTTTGGATTAGGGGGATAAATTTATGATCTCTAAAGCACATCTTAGTTTTATTGATGTCTAGTATGCTGGACCTTCTCATAGTTGGACAAAAAAATAAGGAGGGTTGGAAAACAATATTTTAAAGCTAGGTAGATTCTTTGTATATGAAGAGGCTTTTTATGATAGTTACGCAATTTGGAAATTCTCAATTGTATAGAATTATGCCACCTTCCAATTCTCTTGGAATAGAATATGGGCCATAAATATTTTCTCCAAATAATTTTGATTTGAGAAATTATAGACACCAAAACAACACCAATCTGATCATGTGGATACAAGCACTGACCGAATTGGCATGCATAGCCCCTAGGACAGCCCATAGAGGTTAAAAAATGGTCCTAACCACTCCCAAAGTAGTTTTGGAAGGTCAAAGGTCAATTTGGTACCTTTCAAGCACCCTGCTCCTTACTCATTCGACCCTAGGAAAATAGAATGCTATTCACCCCACCATGGGATGATTAGCAACAATCACTCTAGGGTGGGGCGAATAACAGGTTTGATGGGCAAAAGGTCAAACCTTGACAAATGAAAAATCATATTCGCAACTCAACTCCACCTTCAATGCATGGGAGTACGAGTGAGAATTTTTGAGCTCAAATAGGTAGTCATAGAGGCAGTCATGGATCCCTTAATCAGGGAGGAATATTCTCTCCCCTAACAAGGCATGATGGCCAAGTGGTACCCCTGCATGCACATTCAAAGCAGACCTTCAGGTCTATAAAATGGTGAGTTTTCTCACCCCAAAAGGAGAACAAAGTAGGAACATTTGGAGCAATGGAGTGCTATCGAATTACATCCTCACCCCTCACTTGTGCTTCTTACATCCTTGATCTCTCTTTTGGAAGGGAGGTTATTGGGTGAACATTGAAAGCGCAATTTGGACCCAAAAACTAAACATTTGGCCACAATACCCCACCCAATATTTTGACACAACCACCTAGGAGGTTTTGGACCCATCCAAAGTGTATTGGTGTCGAAACCAAGCCCCAAACGATGGGCATCCTGCCCCTGGGTGCCCCCTGCATTGCTGTAGTCCTAATCGCCCCACCCCAGAGCGATTAGAAATTTGTAGCAAATTTATTCACTATTTATTTTGAATATTATTTTATGTCATTCATATATACTCCCATTCAAATTTCATGCCATTATGATGAGTTTTGACTGTGTTTTAATTATTTTTTGCTTTCACTAACATACAGGGAGCATCTTTGGATACAGGGTGATCAGAGCTAAATATACAAAATTCGACCTTTTGGGTCGTCTCAAAATTCCCTAGTTTGACTAACCCCAACTTTGGAGGTGTTTTGGAGACCTTTGGATGGTACATTTAGGAGGTTGCTTTCTAACATTTTATGACAGTCCTAATCGTCCCACCCCGGAGCGATTAGAAATATACAATAGATTTCTCAACTGTTCATTTTGTAGTGTGTTCATGATGGTGTTTGCATGATTCTATCCAAGTTTCATATTATTATGACATGTTTTGATTACCGTTTTAATTATTTCATGCATGCATTAACTAGAGGCCTTGGGGATTGCATGTTTCCCTCCATCCGCAAGTGCTATTAATCATTTGCTATTTCTTTGAATGTAGGATCTCGACACCTGAGGGGAATCAAGGAACTATAGGTGCATTCACACAAGCGATGGTGATGTTTGGACTGCCCATTTAAAATGTGGGCACGTGGAAGATCTTGAAGGGAAGCGTACCATTCATGGTGTAACAAAACTATATCTAACGCTCCTGGCCCCTAAAAAGGAAGGAGACGTATTATAACCTGATATCAAAGAAAAATTAATAAAAAAAGGTGCTGCACTTTACATTTTCTTTATATCTCATTTCAGTTCATTTGTTTTACCTTTTCATGCACTTTAGTCCTTTGTTCATTCTTAGGAGCTAGCGTTACATTTGCTTTTGCTTGCATCGCACCCGGTATGCCATTGCTCCCGTATCCTCAATGATTTCAATGGAAATCATGGTGGGACCCTATCCCCTAATTTTGGAATCAATTTTTTGATCAAAATTTTGTGTTTTTGTTTGTATGTGTTAATCCTTTAAGTGCTAGACTATTGCTCGTGCCACCCTGTGTTGAATACAGACTAGAATTCATGCCAAGGGATGAATAGGCATTCATACCACCCTATGATGAATACCGATATCCTATTCATCCCATCCCAGGGTGATTAGCTCTCTATGCATTTTCTTAGAAGAAACTCAAAGGCATCTAGTGTGGGCAGAGAAGAGGTAAGTTGTCTGAACAGTCTATAATTTTCTATCTCTGTTTCTATGATTTTTCTATTTCTTTGCTTATATAGGAAATTTTACTGCATGTTCTATTTCTTTGTGCAAGTAAAAATAACCCCACACACCACGTGATAATCTAAACATCAAGGAGTTGGTCTTAAAACCCCAACACTTGATCAAGACCAATGATGGATTTCATCACCACCTTGGCTTGAATTTTTGCAAGTGTAGCTAGGGTGATTCCCAGCGCATGAGGATAAGTCTTCTATGGTAGGTGTCAAAAATAGGGAGATTCCCCTTGTACTACCTATGTTCCACATACTGTTCTGCTCTCGCATACCAATAGTTTCCCTCACGTAAGGGCGGGTATATTGAGAGGTTCGGTATAACGGCCTGGTAGTGGTATATTGAAGGGGTGACCATTTTGGGAGACATAAGAACCCTCATATTGCATATACAACAAAATTTTCTTTACAAGGTTTTCACCACAAAATCAAAACACACTAAACCAGATCTAGGGCACATCTTTAATTTATAAACGAGATAATCATTTATTTGATTGTGTGGTCCCCTTTTGTTTAGTGTAGCATAAAAAAATTGTAAAGAAGATAAAAACCTACATATCTTGTAGAGAGACACCACCATGGTGTACACCCGTAGCCAAGCCCAATCACGGGCAAAAGCTACGAAAAGTGTACAAGGGGGCACAAGTCACCTCTGCTATAGCCCCAAGGACTTGGTCATACCACCTTGGTGGCCTAACCCACAAAATAGTCCACATCATACCATGACGTAATGGGACTATAGAGGCACCCCTTCAAGGGGTACGCCCATGCAACATAGACCCTTTCAGGAGGAGTCCATACATGTGGCACTCAACATAGACGAGAGGGCTCCCTTAGACACTCGTTATGAGTGGCCACCACGCGATGAAGTGCTAGAATAACATAGGGTCCATAAGGAGGGGCCACATGATTACATCATCCCTCCTCTACCCCTTATTACTATTAAAAATAATAGGCCAAATCCAGAGCACAAGGCTCTTCAGACAGGTGAGCCAAATCTTCCTATCGCTTTCACATATACGAAAGGGGGCATGAGGAAAAACACTACATTCCTCAAGAGCAATACATAGTTTGGGAATAATGCGCTTCCACACCTGCTATTTATCAGGATCACCTACTAAGGCCAAAGCCTCGAGTGAATGCCACTAACCTCAATAGAGGGAAGCAACCTATAGAGATCTCGGATCACCATGATCGAGATAGATGTGTAGGGGAGGCATCTAGGCCTCCTAGACTCAAGACAACGGAACAAATCAACTTGTCATTTGCCAAACATACCGCCCGCCAAGCGTAAATCATGTAGCTTGAGCAAGACCAACAATAGTTAGAGCACCTGTATC
Organism: Wollemia nobilis; assembly: GCA_028583015.1. Lineage (NCBI taxonomy): Eukaryota > Viridiplantae > Streptophyta > Pinopsida > Araucariales > Araucariaceae > Wollemia > Wollemia nobilis. The sequence goes on along the minus strand of JAQPPZ010010078.1, from coordinate 398,160 downwards.
GCCTTAGCAAAGAGCACATTCGGTGTCAGACAAATGAGTTGCTCCAGAACACTGTTCCTAAGAGGGTCCCAACCCCTCACATGCATAGGATAGAGTTGTATGAGAGGCACAACCCCTTGGTGTGAGACAGGTCTCCATGACCTTATCAAGTGTTGCCTCCAAGACCTCCTAGACCTGAGCGGGAGACCACCCCTAGAGCCAATTATGGGGACCCTCTATGGGCACCCACCCATGTTTATAGGTCATGCCTAAGAACTCCTCAAGAAGCCTATGAGGAATTTGAGCAAGAAGAAGAGCGGGCTAAAATGCCCTACCAAGGCAGGGGGCGCTACCCAGTTGCCCCTCCATAGGCCTCAAGTTCCTCGCAATCCACAATGGGAACAAACCAAGGAGGAAGAGATCAAATCCTTCGATGCGTACAAAGCATTATTAGAGCACTTAGAGTCTATGGATACCAAGACTTTTGGGCCCCAAAAGCCCACTTTACATCAGCTCTACGGTCACCCATTGCATCCTTCAGTGTCGACACCTCCATACCCTAAACACTTCAAAATGCCTCAATTGGCCATTTTTAGAGGGGACGAGGATGCCCAAGAGCATGTGACAATATTCCTGAGTCAATGCTTTGGCATTCAAGACAACGATGCTTTGCTTCTAAGAACATTTATAACCATGTTTATAGGCCCTGCCTCAGATTAGTTTACCTAGTTGTCGAAGCATAGCATTAGTAACTTAGACCAGCTAGTGGACACGTTCCTCGAGCGTTTCACCTTCAACACCAAGAAGAAGGCATCATTAAGCGACCTAGCTAGTCTCAGGTAGTATGAGGAAGAGACCATGGTAGCTTACAAAAATCGATGGAGGATGTTGCCTTCAAGGCTTCCTTACCTCCCTCCTATGGCTGACCTGACCCAAATGTTCTCAAAGAGCTACCTAAGGTTGATATCCATGATATTGCAACTACAACAATATGCCACTCTTGAGGAAGCCCTGGTGCAAGCCAGAATCATTAAGGAGATCAAGATATAGGATGCCAAGCCATGCAAGAAAGAGTGGCCCAAAAATTCCAAAACTAGGTCCGTGCAACCAAAACCCATCGTAGTCAATCAAGTTGCTATAAACATACCAAAGCCTATATAGATGACACAACCCCCAAAGGCTAATTATCAGGCAGTCCCTCTTGACAACTATGAGAAGGAAAATCATAGGCAAGAGCAAAATTAGTAGCGTCGCCCTAGGCGATAATTCACACCCTTCATAGAGTCTAAAGACTCCTTGTTTGATCGTTTGTCCATGGTAAACTTGATAAACCTGCCAGAAAGTCGACTCGTAGACCCCAATGCACCAAAACCCAAGGGCTATAGGGAAGACTTGTACTATAGATTTCATTGGCAGAAAGGACATGACCTTTACGCATGTTGGAAGTTCAAAAGCTTAGTGCAAGACCTAATAGACAACAAAAAAATAGCGATGGCTAATCCCATAGCACCAAACAAACAATAGATGGATGTCTTCAAAGACCCCCTGCCTACCCATGATGCGCAGGAAAAGACTCTTCAAGTCAATGAGGTGACACAAAACTACCCCATGCAGGGGTATGTAGGGACGATAAGCATAATGACACGGAACAAGAGGTATCCAAGCATAGCTGCCCCCGTTGCAGCTACAGGAGAGGTTCCATCAACGTCACAACCTCAACAACACCCTATGCAATCTCCTTTGCCTAGACCAATGGCCATGATTTAGACTAAACTTACCCAAAGTATAAGCACCATGTTAGCTAGGCTCTCCATCTATGAGCTCATACAACAATCACTGCCCCACCGAGAGGCTCTAATGGAGATACTCAAAGCCATCAAGCTACAGCCCACCGAAGCAAACTCTTTCAACAACTTTGTGTGACATGTAAAACTATGTACAAAACCAGTCATCACATTTAGAGAAGACAAACTAAAATCGATGACTGGTGATATGGTGGATCCACCCCTACACATCATTACGTGGGTCAACGAGATTCCATTTAAGAGGGTGTTTGTGGACACTAGCTCATCCAACAATATAATCACAAAAATGGCATTGAAACACCTCAAGTTTCTAGCATCTCACATTGTGGCCTCCACCTATACTCTCTAAGCATTCAATGACACAATATGCTTGACAATTGGCACAATTTTCCTGCCCATCCAAGTGGGACAAAAGACTATTCCTACATTGTGCCACATCCTGGAAGGTGAGATGGCCTACAACATCTTGTTGGGTCGACCTTGGATCAGGGACATGAAGTGTGTCCCTTCGATATCCCATCAGTGCCTAAAGTACACATATGAAGGGCAAGTGCATGTAGTACTGGAAGACTTAGAGCCCTTTAAGTATTGCAATGCGATGCAACTGATGCCGCAATCGACCCTTCCATCGACACATTTGGACTTTCAGTTGAATCTATCCAAACAGGGTCTGATTCCGTATACATCCCCGTTGTTAAGTCCATAAAATCACCAATCGAGCCCATCTTCATCATCTGGTCCTTCACCAATGACACCACCTACGGTGGCAACACTGAAGGACAATGGGAAGAAACCCCTGGAAGAGGCACTACCATTGGTCTCAACCATCTCTATCGAAGAGGTGCCCAGTTGAAGGGAAGTCAAGATGCCTAGTTCACCCGACATGGAGTGGACTTAGGAAGAACTCCTATTCCCTCCCCCTTAACCACCACGATCATCGTTGATATGTCCAATACGGGCCTGGGGGAGTACCTAGTGCAGAACATTATAGCAACACCCACACTTGATTCCATGCAGGACATGGGGAGACCTCGCCTCCCCATAAGCACTATTGTCCCTTTGGGCTACCCACCAAATCAAAAAAAAATTGTATATGGGGGCCTCGACAACGGTATTGAACCTTACCTGCAAGAAGAAGAGGACGAAAAGCCCTTTTTTGATAACGTCAACTATCTTTCCAACCCAAAATTTTCTTTGAAATACCTTGGCCAATGTAATTGACATGGATATGGGTTAGGTAGATATGAACAAGGGGTAAACATTATTTGTCAACCAAGATATCAGATGTCATACAACAAATCAGGAGTAGGGTTCAACCACCCTCTACCCCTTGACATCTTGGTAGAGAACATGCAAGGCCTAGGGCTAGGCAACAAGGACGGGTTGGCACAAGATCCATATGTCAATCCTAACACAACATACACATTGGGGGATTATCTCCCATTGTTAACAACCAACCTTGTGGGCATCAACAAACTCTTCCATTTGATCAAGAAAGGGGAAAGTTCAAGAACTTACCTCCAAGAGGGATATATACAAGGTCAATAAGGATCTTTAGAAGACGAGTCAGAGTATGAGGTAGCACCTTGGGACCCTTTTGAGTCCGATAGCAATCACTCACAAGTGATGCCCATAGATGACTATCAGGAGAAATTCATGGTGATGTTCCCCTTGAATGCTCCAATCGAGCAATGGCCACCTTAAGAGAATCAGGTCCTCCCACAGAGAGCAGAACAACACTGATGGGACCAAATCAACTTGCTCAAGCAGAACAAGCCTCACATGTTGCAAACAGTCGTCATAGTCAATGAAGGCCTATGGATCTTTGATAGCGATTATGAAGATGAGATTGAGATAGCATATCTCAATCATATGCAGAAGCAACAATACCTCATGGACATTGATGACATGTTTGAACAGCTAAACATGGTGCCAAGGCATAGGTGGCATTTGAACCAAGCACAGTTGGACCAAGTGCTACAACTGCCACTTCAAGCATACAGAGAGCACCTTCCACCTAGAGACCCTATAGATCTATCAGTGCCAAGGGCATACCCTGTCCTATTATCCACACATAGGGCTGATCCATTTGTGCCAATATGCCAGATCCGGAGCACAAATATCACCAAGGATGTTCGAGTCACCACCCGCATGGTAATGGAGACCAAATTCACTTCATCAACATGATCTCCATTGAATTAACCACCCCCATCTACAATCTAGCTGATCCAGCATGACCATTGTATCTAAACCTAGATGCTAAAGACTGGGATCATGCTAACTCACCACCATATCCATTAGAGTACTGGACTTGCAATGAGATGCTTCATTTCACCCTAGGAACAACTCAAGATATATTCCACACTGAAGAGGAACCCAACGTTCCAAAATTAGATCTAAATTCAACAAATGATATCCACCTGATCCCAACTCCACACCAGTTGGAGGACGGGTCCCACATGTCAGTCGAAGAGACGACTGACATAGACATCGACTTTGATCCAATGAATCCACAAATCATCAAGCTGGGGGTAAGTCTAGCCCCTAAAGAGCAAGACGATTACATTACCCTTCTCAAAGAGAAGAAGGAGGTTTTTGCATGGTCCTACAAAGACATGCCAAGGCTAGACTCACAGCTAGTCACACATAATCTAACGCTTGATCCGACAGTCAATCCAATCAAGCAAAAGCTACGTAAGATGCACCCAATAGTAGCCTTAATGGTCAAAGACAAGCTACAAAAGCTGTTGGATGCACAATTTGTCATCTGCATGGATTACCCACCATGGCTATCCAACATGGTATCGATCAAGAAGCCTGACGGGAGGATTCACATATGCATTGATTTTTGAGATTTAAACAAAGTGAGTCCCAAGGACGATTTTCCCTTGCCTAGCATCGATGCATTGGTAGACGCTATAGTAGGACATGAAATGATTTCCCTCATGGATGGTTTCTCGGGATATAATCAGATTCGTATCAATCTTGACGATCAACTCAAAACGGTGTTCACAATGCCTTGGGGGACATTTTGTTATAAGGTCATGCCCTTTGGCCTTAAAAACATTGGTGCCACCTACCAACGCGCTATGACATACATATTCCATGATCACATGCATAAAAATTTGGAATACTATATGGATGATTTGTTGGCCAAATCTCTTTTGCACCCAAATCATCTCGATGACCTAAGCAAGATCCTCGATTGCCTCATCGAACACAAAGTCAGACTAAACCCCAAGAAGTGCGTATTTGGCATCACATCTAAAAAACTCTTGGGTTTCATAGTCTCAAAATGAGGCATCAAGGTAGATCCAAATAAATTCAAGGTAATCCTTGAAATGATTCTCCCAACCACCATCAAGCAGCTCAGAAGCTTGCAAGGAAAGGTCACGTCAATCAAGTGCTTCATAGCACAATTATCTGACAAGTGCCGACCCATGAATAAATTATTACACAAGGGGGTAGCATTTCACTAGGATGACGAGTGCCAGTTAGCCTTCGATGACATTAAACAATACTTGGCTTCGCCAGTATTGGCACCACCTAGACCAGGAGTGCCATTCTATTTATACATCTCAGCTACTGAGATGGCACTGGGTGCCATGCTAGCCTAGAAAAATGAACTACATAAAGAACAGGCTACTTAATATCTTAGCTGCACCCTGGTCAGTTATGAAATTAACTATGCATACGTCGAGAAGATATGCTTAGCAGTGGTATTTGCCACCAAAAAGCTATGCCAGTACATGCTGAGCAATACGACGTATGTTGTGTCTAAGAAGAATTCATTGCGATACTTGATGAGTCATACTTATCATAGTAGCCACACGACAAAATAGATCATGTTGTTGATGGAGTTTGACATCAAATTCATTGGACAGAAGCCCATCAAAGGTCAAGTCATCGCCAATCAACTAGCAGAGGCTCCTCTCGAAGATGATCAGCCTCTGACCATAGAGCTGCCCTATGATGGGGTCTTCCATGTCTCAGAATTGCAAGATTCTTATGATCTTGAGTCACAGGCCAACATAACCTTATTCTTCGATGGTTCTAAATGTGATAAATGGGGTGGCACAGGAATCGTATTCTTCACATCGCAAGGGGCTCCAATGTCTCTATCATTTAAACTTGATTTCCCGTGCACCAAAAACAATACCGAATAGGAAGCCTTGCTCATAGGTCTTCATATAGTAATCACCATGAACATCAAATGCTTGAACATATTTGGTGATTCACTGTTAATTGTCAACCAAGTGAAAGGGGTATTCCAATGTAAATGCCTAGTTTTGCAGGCCTACAAAGCCCTTATGGATAAATTCTTGGCAAATCTTGAATGGTACAACATCGAGGCACTCCCTTGATCATCAAATCATTTTGTGGACACTATGGCCTCCTTGGGGTCACTAATCCCATAAGACCATTTTGGGGAGATCACAACCATTCAAGTCAAAACATTATCACAATCTACGATGGAGCATGCAAGCTCTGACCTAACGCCAAGAATCCACCTGATCCAGATTGAACCGTCTTAGGATAAGTTCTCTTGAATCCGTGATAGTCTGAATCACACCAATTGGGGGTCCTTGTTTTCCCTGACCCATATTAATAGGAACACAATGCTATTCTTACAAGTTCTTTCCTGCTCAGATTTTGTTAGGGATGAACTTCAAGAGGGATCGGTAGTTCATACCATCGCAGTTTCTAATCAGCAGGATTGGTACACATCCATAAGAGACTAACTCAAGCTAGGTAACCTCCCACTTGGATTGATGCATGTCGTGAAAAGATAATTCAAACAAAAAGTGGCAAAACATGTCTTGCTCGAAGACATTTTGTACCGTCGAAGCTACGAAGGGATCCTCCTTTGTTGCTTGGACAAGCAGGAGTCCACTTGGGCGATCACCCAAGTGCACGATGGTACATGTGGTGGCCACTTTAGTGGTATGGCCATCACAAAGTGCATCCTTTGCATGGGCTATTATTGGCCATATTTAGAGTGAGATTGTTGCACGTATGTAAGGAAGTGCATGAAATGTCAACACCATGCTAATTTGACACATGTACCTTCTTAGGCCTTGCAGCTGATCCAATCGGCTTGGCTATTTTTGTAGTGGGGCTTAGATCTAATTGGAAATATCTCCCCTGCATTTTCAGGCCATCACACGTTCATCATAATGGCCATAGAGTACTTCACCAAGTGGGTGGAAGCAATTTCACTTACCTCTACGACTGGGCCCCGCATTGCAAAGTTTATTTTACATAACATCATATGTCATTTTGGCATTCCATCCAATATCATCTCAGATAATGGGACATCATTTAAGAACAAATAAGTGCATGCTTTGAAAACAAAGTACAAAATTCAGCACAGTTTTTTGACACCTTATTATCCACAGGAAAATAGGAAAGCATAGGTGTCAAACAAAATGCTAGTTGCCATCCTTAAAAATATGGTCACAGATAGTCATAAGGATTGACACATTTAAATCTTGCTTGCCTTGTGGCCTTATTGCACTAGCATTCGGATGCCCACTGGGGCAAATCCATGCCTCTCGAGTTGGAAATACCTTCCCTACGCATATCAATGCAAGAGTTCATCAACGATGACACTACGTGGTAGGCCCGATTAGACCAGCGTACGTTGCTTGACGAACGACGTGTCAATGCTCTCAAGCATTTACATATCTACTAAGAGCGACTTAAGAGAGCATACAACATGAAATTTCACCTGAGGGACTTTTAGGTTGGTGACTTGGTCTTAAAAGAGAACCAAAAAATTTCTAACTTGCCGCCTCATCTAAGGGACAAGTTCACAAAAAAATGGTTAGGTCCCTATGTAATTGATAGTAAAATAGGACCTGGAACATATAGGCTCGCCTCTATTGAAGGAATCAAGGAACTATAACCCTTGAACATTAGTCATTTGAGGCCATTCCACATTTAAAGAGCCATATCCCACCCCAAAAGCTCTAAGGATTCCAACAATCGCTTGGTCAACCTAAAATGCTCCAAGGATTCCAGCTATCACTTGGTCAACCCCAAATAAATGCCCCAAAGGTACCTATAATCCCTTTGGTTAAGCCAAAATCTCCAAGGATTCCCACAATCACTTGGTCAACCTAAAATGCCCCAAAGGTATCTATAATCCCTTTTGTCAAACCAAAAGCTCCAAGGGCCTCGCCATCGCTTGGCCACCCAAAAAAAAAGCTCCAAGGATTCCCACAATCGCTTGGTCAACCTAAAACAATCCAAAGGTATCCATAAACCCTTTGGTCAAACCAAAAGCTCCAAGGGTTCCCACAATCGCTTGGTCAAAAACAAATATTCAAAAACAAACAAAAACAAAGGATAATGAAAAATAATAAAAAATAATAAAAAATTGCATCTCAATTCCATGCATACTCTTAAAAATCAAAACAAAAAAAATAATAAACTACATTGGGCATCGCATACATACATTGCATATTTGCTTGTCACACATGTCACAAGCACCATAGACTGTAATTGCTCGGTAATTCCATCATTTTCCACAATCAATCCATTTTGTAAAAACATCCATCTAAAATAACGTCCTTCGCATTTTTGCCATATTATAATCAGTTGTCTACTAATGTCGTTAGGGTTTTTCATCATTCAACTATCTTTAGATTTCTAGTCAAAAGTTGTACAAAGTTAGACATATTTTACAAAGGTAGCATTTTACTTGGATCACACCTTGTTACATAGCATCCCCACACAAGTTAAAACACATAAAAATTCCCAAGTTGTGTGAACGAAAGATGAAACCTACAAAGAAATTTAGGGTACCATAGGTGAAAGGTTAGCCTGTTCATCCCCCTGTGCGAATGGTTCGAGAATGCTGATAATTGACAAAAGGACACGCTATTCCCCATCCAATTCCCCATAATAAATAGTGGTTTTCACCACTAGCAAAAATCCCAAAACACCTTTGATCCCAAAAGTCATAAGGATTCATACTACACATCCTTGAAAAGGATGGGTAGTCATCCCCATGGCCTGAAAATATCAATACCATTCACAAGAAAAAAAAAAAAATCCACTATCAAAAAACCCCAAACACCTTTGATCTCCAAATCCTTAAGGATTCATACTACATGCACCTGAAAAGGATGGGTAGTCATCTCCAAGGCCTAAAATATCAATGCCATTACATAATAAGATCCCCAATCACCTTTGGTCCCCAAAGTCGTAAGGATTCATACTACACTTCCCTGAACAGGATGGGTAGTCATCCCCAAAGCCAAAAGGGATCAATGCCATTCACAAGCCAAAAACCTATGAGCTCAACTTTGAAATCCAAAATGCAAAATCAAATAATAGTGGTTATCACCACTACTCAAACCCCTTGCTCAAAAAGAAAAACAAAAGAGAAAAATAAACAGTGATTTTCATCACTATGTATGAGAGCAAGTATCCCAACAAGTTGAGCAACTGAAATACGCCTGAGCTTGAATCCTTGAAATTCTTGGCATTCGAAAAACCATCTAGGTGATCATCATTACGGATTTGATGGATAGCCTACCTGGAAATTGCGGTATCCTAAAACGCATGATGATATGTCTATCACATTAGCTTTGCATGTGAGTAGACCAATGTTTGCATGTGGATGAGCTAGCTTATGGTACCTTAGATTGTCTTGTGGATTAATCTTACTAAATACATAAAATGATTTAGTGAAGCTAATTAGGTGATCCTCAGTACAGGTTTGGTGGACAGCCTACTTGGCACTGGCGGTATCCTGACAAATACCACATAAACGAACTCAATTGCACACACAGGGATGTGAAATAACTTGGTCAAACTCAAGTATGATTCGTACCTTGTTCAAAAGTCTTGTGAGATAAATGCATAGTCTTGGCTAGTTAGTTAAAACATTTGAGTATCAAAAAAACCTTAACTACATTCTAGAACACATGTGGTACATTCCATTCTTACATCACCATCAAAAAATACAAACAAAAAATATTACACATGCAAAATCATTCCACAAAGCAATCATATAGTATAGAAAGCCAGCAAATCCTGTACAGTGATGGTGCCACCGCCAAGTTATCAACAAATCATTTCATCCATTCCATATGCATACATCATATAATTAGCAACAATCGCATTCATAATAACATATGCATACATCAATGTAAATAAATGTGCATAAAAGTAACAATAAATCATGACAAGTGTATAATAAAAAATAAAGTCATGTATATATATCGCCAAAAATGCCCATAGGCTACAATAAGTCGGTCCTTTGACCTCACAAAAAAAAACCAAAACTCAAAAAACCTAAGCCTAGGGAGTAGACCACCATGATCACATAGGATTGGTGTGACTAGAACTACCCCTAGTGGTGTGGGTCCTATGGGACCTCTTAGGGTGGTTGTTGCTAGCCCCTGCATCACACCCAATAGTGCTACCCTCACCCACCCACCTGCAACAAGAGGAAGTAGACTGCTCAGTATCACTGTCTCTCGTTCGATGTGAAGATCCACCTCTAGTGAGCTCAGGTAACTGTCCACCAAGGCAGATAATATCGACCTCCAAATCCACCCAAAATTGACCCCACTCCACATCCCACCGATGATATGTAGCTAATGCTTCATACCGCTGCACCAACTAAGCCCGTAGGCAATCCCTCTCGATGCTATGCTCCTCATCTCATCTTCATAGCAACTCCTCCAATCATGCTATATTAGCATGATACCTATCCTCCATATCCCTAGGGACTGCTTGAGGCATGGGCATCTCTGGGACAACATGCTGCTTCGACACCCACTGCTCTGGAACGTCCTGTGTATCCAACTACTTCGAAATCCCTAAGTCATCCCCAGTCAAGTCATCAACCTCCACCATATCTGCATCATCGAGCAGAGCTCCCCAACCCTCCCTCGATGCCTTTGCATCCTCACCACCTGCTGCTGTTGCATCCGCACCTCCTAGAGGCCCCTCACCCCATGGCAGTCACCTTGATGTTGTCCACATCGAGGACATTAATCACTACATTCGACTCCTCACCCAGTGGCTCAATGATTGGCCAGGCCAAAGTCCTCTCATCACCTCGACATTGATAGATCAAGGGATCACCAAGCAATCCTTAACTCACCTAAAATTGTTGAGTCATTTGAACATACGATAAGTACTCCTACTCAGTCTCATGTTGCTCGATCAACCACCTCCCCCTGCGCCCCCACTGGAGGCGCTCCCTAGCCTCAAGCTAGGCTGGACAGTCTCAGTATGGCTGCCATAACACCTCTCCTAGAGCAAGACGTGAGAAGGCATCAGCATAGTGCCCCACAACACCTTCCCACTGTTGACTCTGCCCCTGCTCCTCGAACCTCCACCATAGGGCAGCATAGTCAATCTCCCTGTCCACCATCTCTTCTTGAGTGGTCCAAGGCAACCCCTGCAGTCGCTCCACAACTATATACTGCCATCCCTAGCATTGCAATAGGTAGCTGCACCCAATCCCCTTCTGTATTTTTCTGTAGTGAACCTCGTACAACTCATCATATAACTATGCCAGTAGTGTCTAACCCCACCTCATAATTAGTGGTGCTGTCATCGAACACTCCACCAGTATGAACACTATCTGAAGTAGGTTCCAAGGGAACCTCACACCTGAGGAGTCTAAAAGTAACATGTTGGAGATAAGGGTCATAAGCAATGTATGCCTCATCTCCAACATGCCCTTCTCAAACCACCACCACACCAGAATCTCGCCAATCAGGTAGTCCCCCTAAGCCCTCTCCACTACATGCCCAAAGTACCATGTCAGCATCACCGTTCGCTGATCCTGAGGAGTCATCCAAATGGGCAGCCCATCTATCGAAATTCATAGAATTCAATAAACGTCCTCTAGAGTCACTGTCATCTCCAATCCCATAGTCAACGCATCCCGTGTGTCAAAAAATACCGTCGGCTGACGGTACCGACTCTTCAACACCTGCAAAACAAATCAACACAAAAACATTAACACATGACAACAAAAAAAAACTATATAGCACTAAAACAAATATACAACAATGTATACAAATTGTACAACAAAAATACTTAATAAATTGTACAACAACATTAACAAAATATACAATACAAACATTCAAAAAAATCAATAAACAACGCAAAATAAAAACAAAATTTTTAAACCTAGGGTTTTTAACCTTAGTTTAAACTAAAAAACAAAAAACAACATAAAAGCAAAATTTTTAACATAGGGTTTTTTTAACCTTAGTTTAAACTAAAAACCAAAAAACAAAATAAAACCAAATTTTTAACCTAGGGTTTTTAACTCTAGTTTAAACTAAAAAACAAAAAACAAAATAAAACCAATTTTTTAAACCTAGGGTTTCACTCTAGTTTAAACTTAATACAAAAAAAAAAAAAAAAAAAACATTTTTTTTAAAACTAGGGTTGTGATATTAGTTTAAACAACGCCACACAAAATACAAATACAAAACAATTAAACTAGGGTTTTGATCTTAGTTTAAATAGAAAAACGAAATACAAAATAAATTAATTACGGTTTTGAACTATAAAATAAAAACAAACAAAATAAAGAGAAGGAGCACCTACCGGTCTTGCCTCGGGTCCACCACTTGAAGATCCAATTTGTGCATTCATGGTATCAATGAAATCTCGACAGTGCTCTGCTACACAGACTCGAACTCCTCCTCCTCACAGCTCCAAATTGCCAAAAAAAATAATTGCAAATGAGCCCAAAACCTAGTTTTGGCCCTTATATAGGCTCTTAGGCCTATAATAATTCCACCTTGGGATGAGAACTCTAGTTAGCACTCATCCCAACATGGGATGATTACAAAATTGGTATTCATCCGACCCTGGGACGATTACAGAGCAAAAAAATAAAAAACAACCAAAACTGCATGCAAAATGCACCAAAAACAACAATAAAACTGCCGAACAAAGGTACCTTTGCGCCTGCACTTCAAGGCATCCAAAACCAACGTTGGGGTCACAAATCCTCACTATCCTACTCCCTAAGAATGCTACCATAGCCGGACCACTCCACGAGAGGATGGATTTTTGAGAATTTCATCCCCAAAAGGCATCACAAAAAGGGTCCAAACCCACCCAAAAATAGCAATAAAATTTCCGAACAAAGGCACCTTTGTGCCTGCGCTTCAAGGCATCCAAAACCAACGTTGGGGTCACAAATCCTCACTATCCTACTCCCTAATAAGGCTACCATATCCGGACCACTCCACGTGAGGATGAATTTTCGAGAATTGAATCCCCAAAAGGCGTCCCAAAAAGGGTTAAAACCCACCAAAAATAGGTCAGATTGTTGGAAAACTGCATAAGCATTCAACGAAAAACAACTGAAGGCACCCTTAAAAAAGTCATCTTGGGTCAAGTGACTTGTTGCTTTTCTCATTTTGGTCATTCCCTCATCTATTCTTCGCTTGAGGGGGTAGTCACACTTAGTCACCAATCAACAAATACACACCAAATCAAATAAATGGCATGCATTCAAAGAATCATTGACAAAGACAATCATGCTCCTGCTTGGGGCAACAAACAAGCAATAATCACAAGCTGATTAAACACTTGGCATTCTAGAATCATGAACTCAAGGTTCCCATAGACAAAAGGTTGCGCCATTTGCCTATTCATGACTGAACAATGTCCAAGATCAAGTAACACCTCATCGAAAAAGGTTAACACTTGAATTAAGCTCCTTAGCTTGTCAGAAGCAAGGATTCAAGAATGCGTGCCCTTTCCATAATTGGGGCATAAAAACTTGGTTAGGTTACCAAGAAAATCTAATCATTAAGTTCTTTGGTTATCTAATTTTTCTTAGCACTGCGCCACGCACAACGCATCCCAAAAAAGGAGCATCTGTAGACACCAAAACAACACCAATTTGATCATGTGGATACAAGCACTAATCGAATTGGCATGCATAGCCTCTAGGGCAGCCCCCAAAGGTTAAACAGTGGTCCTAACAACTCCAAAAGTAGTTTTGGAAGGTTAGAGGTCAATTTTGCACCTTTCAAGCACACTACTCCTTACTCATTCCACCCTGGGGTGAATAGAATGCTATTCGCCCCACCCTAGGACTATTAGCAGTAATTGCTACAGGGTGGGGTGAATAGTAGGTTTGATGGGAAAAAGGTCAAACCTTGACAAATTGCAACTCAAATCTACCACTCAACTCCACCTTCAATTCATGGGAGTGCGAGTGAGCATTTTTGAGCTCAAAGAGGCAGTCATAGAGGTAGTCATGGAGCCCTTAATCAGGGAGGAATCTTCTCTCCCCTGACAAGGCATGATGGCCAAGTGGTGCCCCTACATGCACATTCAAAGCAGACCTTCAGGACTATAAAATGGTGAGTCTTCTCACCCCAAAAGGAGAACAAACTAGGAACATTTGGAGCAATGGAGTGCTGCCGAATTACATCCTCACCCCTCACTTGTGCTTCTTACATCCTTGATCTCTCTTTTGGAAGGGAGGTTATTGGGTGAACATTGGAAGCGCAATATGGACCCAAAACCCAAACATTTTGCCACAATACCCCACCCAATTTTCCAACACAACCCCCTAGGAGGTTTTGGACCCATCCCAAGTGGATTGGTGTTGAAACCAAGCCCCAAACGGTGGGTGTCCTTCCCCCGAGCGCCCCTTGCACTGCTGCAGTCCTAATCGCCCCACCTCGGAGGGATTAGAAATCTATAGAAGATTTATTCACTATTTATTTTGCATCTTATTTTATGTCATTCATATATGCTGCCATTCAAATTTCATGCCATTCTGATGAGTTTTGACTGTGTTTTCATTATTTTTTGCTTTCACTAACATACAAGAAGCATCTTCGGATACAGGGCGATAAGAGCTAAATATGCAAAATCCAACCTTCTGGGTCATCTCAAAATTCCCTATTTTGCCTAACCCCAACTTTGTAGGTGTTTTGGAGACTTTTGTATGGGAAATTTTGGAGGTTGCTTTCTAAAATTTTATGATAGTCCTAATCGTCCCACCCTAGAGCGATTAGAAATCTACAATATATTTCTCGACTGTTTCTTTTGCAATGTTTTGATGATGGTGTTTGCATGCTTTTGTCCTAATTTCATCTTATTCTGACATGTTTTGATTACCATTTTAATTATTTCAGGCATGCATTAATCGGAGGCCTTGGGGATTGCATGTTTCCCTCCATCCGTAGGTGCTATTAATCGTTTGTTGTTTCTTTGAACATAAGATCTCGACATCGAAGGGGAAGCAAGGAACTATAGATGCATTCACACAAGTGGTAGTGATGTTTGGCCTGCCCATTTCAAATGTGGGCATGCAGAAGATCCCGAAGGGAAGCATACCATCTGTGGTGTAACAAAACTATATCTAACACTCCTAGCCCCTAAAAAGGAAGGAGATGTATTGTAACCTGATATCAAAGAAAAATTAATAAAAAAAGGGGCTGCACTTTACATTTGCTTTATATCTCATTTCAGTTTGTTTGTTTTCCCTTTTCATGCACTTTAGTCCTTTGTTCATTCGTAGGAGCTAGCATTACATTTGCTTTTGGTTGCATCGCACCTGGTATGCCATTGCTTCCGTATTGATGGAAAGCCGGGATTCACACAAACACATTCACAGTAATTTCATGGTAATTTCATTAAAAAAAGAAAATAGCATGATACGGGTTACAGTATTCTCTCCAGTATACCACTTCTCCCCCCAATCCCGAACTTCACCATCCCCCATCCTTACAGCATTTCGGGTTTTTTAACAAGGCCCCCGATCCTCTCGGCCATCAATGCCCTGCCTAAAAAATTCAAATTCAAAATTTTTTTTCCCTCCCTCGGTCGAACTCCTCAAATTTTCTCACAATAAATGCCCCCTGCCTTACCCACCATGAAACCCTCATTAAAGCTCTTCTCTGACCTGCAAACGCCGCCTTGGTCAGATCGTCCTTCCGCGCCTCTGTTTCGCCCATAACGTCCATGCTCTGTACTATTGTGAAGACCATCCCCATCTTTAATACACGCGGTCACAAAATTCAATTTCAATCTTCATGGCAGCCCGCGCGTTTAATTAATTTCCTTTTCTGCTTTGTCTTCGGCTGACCGTGTCACTTTAATACACGTGGAGGACGCGTGTCTGTGTTTAATTAACTTCCTTTTCTGCTTTGACGCGTGTCACAAGCTTGTCTTCAAACTTGTCGCGATATCGCGACATGTCGCGATATCGCGACCCACGGTCCCTTCGCCTTCACCTTGGCAGAAAAAGTCGTGATATTGCGACATGTCGCGATATCGCGACCCACTATCCCTTTGCCTTCACCTTGGCAGAACAAGTCGCGATATCGCGACATGTCGCGATATCGCGACATGTCACGATATCGCGACCCACTGCCTTTGCCTTCACCAAGGCAAAAAGAAGCCGCGATATCGCGACATGTCGCGATATCGCGACATGTCGCGATATCGCGACTCAAACCGGCCATTGCCCTTCCGAAGCCTTGGGGTCACGATTTCGCGACCCCAACGCAACTTGAGCCCTTTACTCTAAAACTTCTCCTTTTTCTTTTCTTACGAAAACTCCCTCTTGGGCCAAGATTTGAAACAAAACCAACACAAATACTTAGAAAATAAAAGCGAACAATTAAATGATTTGGAGGATGCAAGATTGCTCCTTGACCACCGGATGCTCTTGCATCAGACACCCGGGGTAGAATAAAAAAAGTGACCCTCACTTTTGTTCAGCTAAGGGGAGACCCAAGCGGTCAACCTCCGCCTTCGACAACCAAGTTGCATCTTCAGTTGGTCTACCCCTCCACTTGATCAAGTACTCAGTATACTGCCTGTTTCGGGTGCTCCGGCCTTCATGGGTATCTAATATTTCCTCGGCCTCATCTGTGCTTGGAGTAGAGGCTAGAAATTGCCATGGTTCTGGACTTTACATGTATCGTACTTTCTCCCTCATGATATTCCACGAGATCCGAAATATTAAAAATAGGTGAAATATCAAGCCAACTCGACAATTTCACTTCATACGCATTTCCTGACTCCCGCTTTCCCAGTATTTTGCATGGCCCAAACTTTTTCATCTTCAATTTATTGTAAGTCTTGGCAGGAAATCTCTCCTTCCTGAGATCCTCATCTCCAATATTAAACTCCTTGAATCGCCGCTTCTGGTCTGCCCTTGTCTTATATTGACTGTTCATTTTTGTAATCTGTCTTTTTACTTCCTCATGCAGACTTTTTATATGCTCTGCAAATTCTTCCGCCTCGGCACTACATTTTTCTCTTCATCCAACTTTCTTAGCTCAGACACATTCCTCGGGCTGTTTCCATATATTATCTGGAACGGTGATTTATTTGTGCTTTTATTAACTGAACTGTTATATGCAAATTCTACCTGTGGTAAGACTAAATCCCATCCCTTGGGTTGATCCACTATCAAACACCGCAGTAAATTGCCCGAGGCTTCTATTGACCACCTCCGTACATTGTCCATCCATGCGTGGATGGTATGCTGAACTAAATTTCAAGTCTGTCTTCAATTTCTTCCACAGAGTTCTCCAAAAATACCCAACAAACTTTGTATCTCTGTCTGAAACTATACTTCTCGGCAAACCGTGAAGTCATACCACTTATTTGAAGAACAACCCAGCAATGTGAACTGCATCACTTGTCTTTTGGCAGGGAATAAAATGTGCCATTTTGGAGAACCGATCCACCACCACAAATATTGAATCATTTCCTCTCTGTGTTCTCGGCAATCCAAGAACAAAATCCATGCTTATGTCATCCCATGGTCTCTCAGGCACGAGGTAATGGCTGGTACAGTCTTGTATTTTGTTTCACACCCTTTGCCATCTGACATATTCTGCAACTTTGCACAAACTTCCGTACATCTTGCCGAAGTTGTGGCCAGTAGTAATTTTCCTCAACCAAGGCAATGGTCTTATCCCTACCAAAATTCCCAGCCAATCCTCCGTTGTGCTTTTCTTTGATTAAATTCTCCCGCATGGAACTTACGGGAATGCACAACTTACTTCCCTTGAACAACATCCCGTCTTGGATTAAGAAATCCAACCATTTTGTTCTATCTATGGTAAGAGGTATTGAGCAAGCCTTCCAGGCTTCTGCAAAATCCGGATCTGCAGGGTATAGATCCTTTAGTTCTTCAAACCCCACTACTTCCACTGTCAATCTGGTCAGTAGAGTTTGCCTTCTGCTTAAGGCATCTGCAACCCTATTTGACTTCCCACTTCTGTGCTTTAGTACAAAGGTATAACTTTGGAGGAACTCCACCCATTTCATGTGCCTTTGGTTCAGTTTTGTCTGACTGTTAATGTATTGCAAAGCCTGATGGTCAGTAAATAGCACAAAATCCTTTGGTAATAAATAATGTCTCCACTTTTTCAGGGCCTGAACTATAGCATAAAATTCTTGATCATAGACAGAATACTTCTTCCGAGCATCATTAAAATTTTCACTGAAATAAGCAACTGGCTTGCCTCCTTGACTCGATACCGCCCCTATTGCCTCGCCATCGGCATCACGGTCCACCCGAAATACCTTGTTGAAGTCCGGAAGTGCCAAAACAGGCTGTTCTGTAACTTTTCTCTTCAATGTGTCAAAGCTCCTTTCAGCCCCTGATGTCCATTTGAACTCCTTTTTATCTCCCCTCATTGTCTCGGTGAGAGGTGCACAAATACTGTTGAAGTTCTTTATGAACTTCTTATAAAAACTGGCCAGACCATGGAATGACCTCACTTCTGTTGTGCTCCTTGGAGTAGGCCATTCAATGATGGCTCTCACCTTTTTGGGATCCATCTTTAGGCCTTCTGTTGAGATTACAAACCCCAAGTATACCAATTCCTTCTTGACAAAATTACACTTTTTCAAATTTATTAATAATTGTTCTTCTTGCAGTTTTTCAAAGACTCTCCTGATATGCATCAGGTGTTCCTCCAAGGTCCGGCTAAATATCAATATATCATCTAAATAAACAATAACAAACTTTCCCAAAAATTCCTTCAGTACTTCATTCATCAGCCGCATGAAGGTACTTGGTGCATTGGACAGTCCAAAGGGCATGACTAACCACTCAAACATGCCTTCTCTTGTCTTGAAGGCTGTCTTCCATTCATCCCCCTCTCGGATACGGATCTGATGATACCCACTTTTCAGGTCAATCTTTGTGAAGTACTCAGCTCCACTTAAAAAGTCCATGATATCATCCATTCTTGGTAACGGGAATCTATACTTAATAGTAATTTTGTTGATGGCTCGTGAATCTGTACACATCCTCCATTCTCCATCCTTCTTTGGCACCAGCACTGCAGGTACTGCGCATGGACTCAAACTTTCCCGAATTAATCCCTTTTCTAATAATTCTTGGACCTATCTATTTAACTCCTCGGTCTCTACAGGTGTCATCCTGTGTGCAGCTTTATTTGGCAGGCTTGATCCTGGTACTAAGTCTATATGGTGGCTAATTTTTCTCACAGGGGGTAAGCCCTCAGGCACATTGTCAGACACAATGTCTGGAAATTCCTCCAGCAGATTTAGAACTTTTGTTGGGGTATCCCGGCATTCCTTCCCCCTAACTCTTGGAATTATTGCATAACATAAATGTTCATGCTTTAACCCATTCATAAACTCTCTCCCCTCAACTAAACAGACTTTGGAAATATTACACACCTTTTCATCTGTATCCTTCAAGGGCTTTAGCTTATGGCATACACCATTCTTTGTCAATGAGTAGGTGTTGGCACGGCCATCATGTACTACACTCCGGTAAAACTTCCAGGGTCTCCCCAGCAACATGTGGCAAACATCCATGGGTAAGATGTCACATAGGACCTCATCACAATACTTCCCAACGTTAAATTTAATAGAACACTGCTCATTGACCAAGGCTCCGTGGTCCTTTTGTAACCATGCGACCTGGTATGGGTGTGGGTGTTTCTTCCTCTCTAACTGTAACTTCGTAACCATTTCCTCTGAAACCAGGTTATCCGTGCTACCATTATCAATAATGATATTGCAAACCTTGCCCGCACATTTACATCTAGTGCGGAATAAACTTTTCCTCTAGTCTGTGTCCTTCTCCTCGTTCAACATGACTCTTCTTACAACCATTGTTTCTCCTCTCTCCACTTCTTCGGAATGCTCAGATTCAGCATCCTCCTCTGCCACAACAGCTCTGGCTGGGCCCTCAGGCCTCTTGTTTGTTCTTTATCGGTGTTGTGGACATTCAAATGCCCTGTGTCCTTCTTCACCACAGTGGAAACATGTTCCACGAAATACTCCCCTTCCAAACCCTCGTCCAGATCCACCCCGTCCTCTTGGGTAGTTGTTCTGATCTCGGGGCTGATAAACATCTTCATATTTTTGGTCCTGGTTACTACTGGCTTCCCCAGTCTTCTTCAGATCCTTGTACTTTTCTCCACTGGTCCTCCCACCAGTCCTTCCACCTCGGCCTCTTCCTCTTTGCTTGCCTTCAAACCGCCTGTTTAACTTTTCTTCTACCTTTAAGGCAAATTGATAGGCATCCTCAATGGTGTTTACTCGAACCAGGCTCAGTTCTTCCTGGATACCAAGCCTCAACCCATTAATGTAACGGGCTACTTTCTCTTTATTTGCCTCTAAATGCCCCGTTCTAATAGAAATTTTGTAAAATTCTTCAGTGTACTCTTGGACAGTTTTGTTTGTCTGTCGTAAGCTCTGCATTTTTCTTAGCAGATCCAACTCGTAATCTATCGGGATGAACTATCTTTTAAGCTTCTCCACCATTCTATCCCATCTTGTTATTCTTTCTTTCCCCCTTCTGTTTCTCTCCAACTGCATTCCCCTCCACCAAATGCTGGCATGACCCTTTAACTTGGTCTTAGCAAATCTGACCCGGTTAGGGTCTTCAATCTCCTCATACTCGAAATATTCCTCTAAATAATTTATCCAGTCAATCACTTCTTCTGGATTCAGATTTCCCGTGTAGGTAGACACCTCCATTTTTGGATGTTTTCCAATCTAAGAAATGGCCTTATACAACCGGGCCTGAGCAGGATCCACAGCTTCTGCTTCTTCCTCAGACTGTTCTTCCTCTTCAACTTCATCTTCACTTTCCTCTTCCCCTCCGGGTTCGCGCCTTCTGCGTAACTCTGCTTGCAAGGCTTGAAATTGTCTTTGCAAGGCCCGGAAGTCTTCGGCCGGTACCACATTTCCTGCTCCGCCACGGTTCCTTCGTGGAGGCATGATATATATATATTTTTTTTCTCTGTACTATTTATTATTATTATTTTTTTTTTCAAGAATTCTTCCACAGATCCTGGTGCAACTGCCTCTCTCCGGCGATCTGTTACACGCTCAGGAGCTCCCGCTCTGATACCACTTGATGGAAAGCCGGGATTCACACAAACACATTCACAGTAATTTCATGGTAAAATCATTAAAAAAAGAAAATAGCATGATACGGGTTACAGTATTCTCTCCAGTATACCACTTCTCCCCCAAATCCCAAACTTCACCATCCCCCATCCTTACAGCATTTCGGGTTTTTTAATGATGCCCCCGATCCTCTCGGCCATCAATGCCTTGCCTAACAAATTCAAATTCAATTTTTTTTTTCCCTCCCTCTGTCGAACTCCTCAAATTTTCTCACAATAAATGCCCCTGCCTTACCCACCATGAAACCCTCATTAAAGCTCTTCTCTGACCTGTAAACGCCGCCTTGGTCAGATCATCCTTCCGCACCTCTGTTTTGCCCATAACATCCATGCTCTGTACTGTTGTGAAGACCATCCCCATCTTTAATACATGCGGTCGCAAAATCCAATTTCAATCTTCATGGCAGCCCGCGCGTTTAATTAATTTCCTTTTCTGCTTTGTCTTCGGCTGACCGTGTCACTTTAATCCACGTGGAGGATGCATGTCTATGTTTAATTAACTTCCTTTTCTGCTTTGACGCGTGTCATAAGCTTGTTTTCAAACTTATCGCGATATCGCGACCCACGGTCCCTTCGCCTTCACCTTGGTAGAAAAAGTCACGATATCACGACATGTCGTGATATCGCGACCCACTGTCCCTTTGCCTTCACCTTGGCAGAACAAGTCGCAATATCGCGACATGTCGTGATATCGCAACATGTCGCGATATCGCGACCCACTGCCCCTTTGCCTTCACCAAGGCAAAAAGAAGCCGCGATATCGTGACATGTCGTGATATCGCGACTCAAACCGGCCATTGCCCTTCCGAAGCCTTGGGGTCGCGATTTCGCGACATGTCGCGATTTCGTGACCCCAACGCAACTTGAGCCCTTTACTCTAAAACTTCTCCTTCTTTTTCTTTTCTTACGAAAACTCCCTCTTGGGCCAAGATTTGAAACAAACCCAACACAAATACTTAGAAAATAAAAGCGAACAATTAAATGATTTGGAGGATGCAAGATTGCTCCTTGACCACCGGATGCTCCTGCATCACGTATCCTTAGTGCTTTTAGAATTTTTGGCTAGAAAAGGATGATATTAGGGATAATATACTAGTTTTTTGGGAGGTGATGTTTCTTTCCCATGGAAAAATATTGTTTAGCTTCATTAAACAACTCTAACATATCAAATCCCAACTCAAAATATAGAAAATAAATAAGAAATTAGACTTTAAGCTTTAGAGGGTTATGTTGGTTACTAGTATGGAGGAGCTAGCCACATTCTTCTAGACTAAAATAAGTACATAAGACTTGAAACAAAAAGATGAGCAATTCAAAAAATATTTAGATAGTACATAAACATGATGAGATCTACTGGAAATAAAGATATAAAATTTCTTGGCTACTAAAGAGGGACTGAAACACTAAGTTCTTCCATCACTTGGTCTCAATAAGTAGACACTCGAACACACTACATGGACAAATATACCTTCATAGTAATGTGATGGACACTATCCTAGGTATGCAACAAGCTACAAATATCTATTTTGAAAATATTTTAATTTCTTACACCCATTTTAATCTTGTGATACAAAAAGATATAATTATATCCCATATATTATAAAAGTATAAAAAAACTTCGCCCTTTTCAAAACATTGGATATCAAGGAGGTGAGAGACATAGTGTTCAACATGAGCACCAGAATGTCCATAGCTCTGATATCTTTCTGATTGAATTTTTCTAGGCTTTTTGGGATGAAATAAGGGAGGATGTAACTAGGATAGTAGAGGAATCTCATTAAAGTAAAATCATGTTATAGTTTATGAATCACACTTGCTTTGCTTTGATTCCTAAAGTGGGAGAGGCTTCCAACCTTGCAAAATTTAACTTGATTGCACTGATCAATGTAGTCTATGAGATCATTACTAAACTAATGGATGAAAGACCTGAGAAGGTATTGTATAGTATTATCTCTTTTGAGAAAGAAATATTTATGAAGGGTAAACCAAATTTGGATGGAGTAATCTTGGAACAAGAAGCAATTCACACATTGCATAAAAAATGTAGAAGAGGCATGTTTATGAAATTAGACATGTCAAAAGCCTATGATAGTGTCCCTTAAAAGCTTCTAGAATGAATGTTAGAGAAATTTGGTTTCTTGTAGGTTTGTATATAGTGGATCATGATGTAATGACCCAAAAATCACACAAACAGAAAATACAAAAAAATGAAAGAGTTTTTTTTTTTACTAAGGAGAGGGATACATGAACCCTTCATGAATCCCTAACCCAACTAACATTTACCTAAAGTTTCAATCTCTTAAGTTTTCCTGGAAGTTACATCTCATGAAGTACCCTATCACAAGTCCGTCTATGTAGGCGTATAATGTGTCACTATAGATAAGCCCATCTATCACATCATTCTTGATGAGTTAGACCTATCACCCTCAGTCCATCGAAGGTATACACGCATATCCATACCATACACAAATCCTTCTGTGTAGGTATGCTACGAGTATTACGAGTTAAGCTATCTATCTCATCTCCACGATGAGCTATCTTAACTCAGATGTAATCTCTTCACAACTTAGTCCTTTATCTCCCTAAGGGGGTCTCAATTCCCTTAGGTCTCCTATGTTCACCCTAAGGGGTTCTTAATTCCCTTAGGTCACCTCTGAGTTCACCCTAGAACTCTACTCTTAGATTTCTTATCATCAAGCAATCAAACAATGATACATCTAATTATTATAACAACATGAATCAAACAAACAATAATGGAGGAAATAAAGCAAGCTTAACACTAAAGAGAATCATTCACATAATATAACCAAATACATAAATAAAGGAAAAGTACCTTCACTAAATCAATGAACACTCATCTCATTAGATCACACATGATAAGTCTTTCTTACTTTAAATATTATCACATTATCTGCATCAGGGATATCTCCCCACAAGTCTAGTCTATTTGATCATAAGTACAACAACGTTAGATACAAATACCTATGCTTTGTTTCCATGGAACTCCTTGCTTCTCCTTGCTTCCCATTGGTTCTTTGAGGGTAGTAGGGGATCAGGATACTCATGGTTCAGGATAGGCATACCTTTAAATGCATCTATTCATTTACTTTACCAAATTGCAACTATACAAACATTCATTTAAGTTTCTAACCATCTAATGCATAATGGATATCATAAAAGAACCCTTACTTTTATTTTCACCTCTCAAGTTCCTTTAGAGAGTCATCCAATACGTACTTCTTAGATCAAGGTCCAACTTAAATCAAATTCATTCATGTCTTAAAGCATTAAAGTCTCATTCCCTTAACCTTTAAAACAATCCCTTTTCTTTTCATTCCCTAAATCAAAGCCCCATAACTTCAATTCAAAGAATAAATCTACATTCCTTTTTAATTCCCCATTTCCAGTCAATCAACTACTTTTTAAAGCATTAAAGTCCCATACCTTTAACCTTTAAAACCAACATTCATTCATTCCCTAAATTGAAGCCCCATAACTTCAATTCACGAATAAATCCACATCTCTTTAATTTAAACTCCTAAGATATTCAACCTTAATCAAAGGGGTTTTCTTTTAAATTAAAAACCTTCAATACATTTCATTAAAATCAAAGGTTCTTTCCTAATTGAAAACCTTACATAAATATCTTATAAATCAAAGGTTCCTTTTAATTAAAACCTTAAATACATCTCATATAAATCAAAGGTTCCTTTTAATTAAAACCTTAAATAAATCTCATATAAATCCAAGGTCCCTTTTAATTAAAAGCCTTCAATAATCCTATATGAAACAAAGGTTCCTTTTAATTAAAAACCTTCATTATATTTTATGTGACACTAAGGTTTCTTCAATTAAAACCCTTAAATACATTTCACAAAATCAAAGGTTCCTTTTAATTAAAAACCTTAACTAAATTTCATAAAATCAAAGGCTCCTTTTAATTAAAAACTTCTAAAAAAAATAAAAAAAAAAAAAAAAATTAAAAAAAAAAAAAAAAAAAAAAAAAAAAAAAAAAAAACCCCTTAAAAAAAAAAAAAAAAAAAAAAAAAAAAAAAAAAAACCCCCCCTCAAATAAAAAAAAAAAAAAAAAAAAAAAAAAAAAAAAACCCCCCCTTTTTAAAAAAAAAAAAAAAAAAAAAAAAAAAAAAAAAAACCCTTTTTTTTTTAAAAAAAAAAAAAACCACCACCCCCCCCCCCCGGGGGGGCCCCACACGGGGGCCCCCCCCCCACACACCCCCAACACCCCCCCCCCACCCCCCCTGGTCTCCCGAAGCACTCACTAAGCTCTCACCTAAGCGTTCACTAAAGTGCTCATTGCATTTCATAGTGCACAATGCACAACATAACCTATGGTGATTGCTCACACACAATGCTCACACATAAGGGAGGTTTTTCTCTTAAACTATAACCATAGAGCGGTTTTAGTTAAAACATAGTGCTTCCACATGGTGGTTTCACAACACACACAGGGTGATTCTTGTTTAAGCACAATGCTCCTCACATGGTGGTTTCACAACACATAGGGTGATTCCTATTAAAATATAGTGCTCTTCACATGGTGGTTTCACAACACACATAGGGTGATTCCTATTAAAAATACAAGCTCTTCACATGGTGGTTTCACAACACATAGGGTGATTCTTATTATAATACAATGCTCTTCACATGGTGGTTTCACAACACATAGGGTGATTCTTATTATAATACAATGCTCTTCACATGGTGGTTTCACAACACACATAGTGCTTCCACAAGGTAGCTTCTATTAGCACACAGTACTCTTCACATGGTGGTTTAAAGCTCACAAATAAGGAGGTTCTCTCAAACACATAGCTGCTTTTCACAATAAGGGTTTCAAGGCTTTAAGGGAGATTCCAAAACACATAGCTAATTTAATAAGGAGATTCAAAAAATGCATTCATAAGGGAGATTCCAAAACACATAGCGCATAATGCTTTCATAGCATAAGGGATATTATTTCAAAAACATAGCGCATAGCACTTATATGCAACAATCCCATGTAAATTAAAATCGGGTTCTAGATTTAAAGCAACCCAACCTTAACTCCTATGGAGATTGGAAAGATGGTGATGTCTAGCTGCCCTCCTCTTAGCCTCTGGTGCATTCTTCCCATTATCTCTATCTCTCATCTATGTCTACATCTCCGTTCTTGCTCTCTCCCCGTTCTTCTCTCTCTCCCTCTCCCCCTCTGTCTCTCTTTTCCTTACCTTCTTTCTTACGTGCCTGTCCACCTAGGTGGCTCATCCACCGTCCACTCGAACCCCGAGCCCCTATCTTCCACCTCCGCTCTTCAATGCAGCATCCCCTATCCCTTGTGCATTCTCCCCATATTTTCCACATTTGGAAATTAGTAGCCTCGTAGGCTATTTCATAGGGTTCATTGCATAGGAAAGGGATGATTACATTTTATTTTTAAAATATGAAGAATGGCCCTTTTTTAAAATATCATTCTTATGATATTTATCAATATTTAAATATATTACTTTTACTTACACAATATCTTTATTGTTTTTTTTTTTAAATAAAAGATATATATTATTATATATAATATTTTTTTTTTAAAATGAATTCTCTTTCATTCAATTCAATTAATTAAAGTCTTTTAATGAATCCTCTATTATCATTAAAATGCACACCTCTAATTAATTTAGATGCAAACTCATTTATTAATTACAAAGAAGTTTACTAATGAGCTCAAATGAGCCAAACATTATTTACTTAAACTTCATTAATTAATTTAGAGGAATCTTCATTCAACATATGCATTTAATTTGTTTTCTTTCATAAGGATGATGCTTTACTTGCGCTTCAACATGACAGTTTACCTTATGCATTTATATACATCTTGCAGTTGTTCTCATACAAAAAACCCAACATTAATCTACTCAAGCCATGATGCAATACAGAGAAAACAAATTTGTACAACAACAAAGAGGGAATCATTCCATCAACCCGATCACCCATCTTAGCTAGATATTTTATGATAGCTACTAGGCTATTAACTAAAGCTCAAGGTGATCGGCCATCGATGATTATCCCTTCCATCAATGCATGCCTATATGAAGGTATCTATCCATGTTACCTTTGAGTACCTTAATCATCATTTCCCTTGATCTTTGGTACCCTCATTTCTGGTGGGTGACTCTACCTGTTCCACCTACGAGTGTACCTGATCCTGCACACTTGGCAATATGTTAGTGATAACATGCCCTTATAAATCAACTAAACATCATATAGTTGGTTCCATTGTTCAAACTAGGTATCACCACATCATAGGTTAATACATTGTTTTCTTGTGCCATAAAGTCAGCTAGGGAGGGTCATGACATCCTCCCCCACTAGGATTAAACATCATCCTCGGTGTTTCCAGTTTTCCTTTTTTTTTTTTTTTATAGAAAGTAAAACTATTACATCATATAGCTTCAAACAAAAAGGGAAAATATTTTTGCATAACCTCCACTTTCTCCCAAGTGGCATTCTTCTCAGAGAACTGGTCCCACTGGACCTTACACTGTTTGAGAGTCCGATTCCATAGAGATTTAGAATGAAACTCAAGAATCCTCATCGGTAGCACTTCAATGGCCTCCGGATTTGCCATCTGCAAATTAGAAACATCCCACACATGTTCAGGGTCAGCA
Source organism: Wollemia nobilis (assembly GCA_028583015.1). Lineage (NCBI taxonomy): Eukaryota > Viridiplantae > Streptophyta > Pinopsida > Araucariales > Araucariaceae > Wollemia > Wollemia nobilis. Next base: position 370,281 of record JAQPPZ010010078.1, on the reverse strand, counting down.
ACATATTTTCTAAGCAAGGATATGTGGAAGGTGTCATGGATTTTGGATAGATTAGGTGGTAATGCAAGTCGGTATGCCATCGGACTGATATTTTCCATGATCTCAAAGGGCCCCACAAAATGTGGATCCAACTTCATGGATTTGATAGCACTTTTCTTTGGCTTAACCCTTAAGAACACCTTATCTCCAATAGAATACTCTCTTGGAGTCCTTTTTAGATCTGCATAACTCTTCTATCTATCCGCAACTTCCTTAAGCCTTTGCCTAATTTCTTTTAGCTGCTCTTCCATTACCCTGACCATTTCTGGTCCAATATCAACTCGATCCTCTAGGTTATCCCAAGACAATGGTGTTCTACACTTTCACCCATACAAGGCATCGAAAGGTGCCATTCCTAGCGAGGAGTGATGTCCATTATTGTAGGTAAACTCTACCAAAGGTAGACAATCTTCCCATTGAGATTTGTGATCCATGCAGTACATGCGAAGCATGTCTTCCAAAACTTGGTTTACTCACTCCGTTTGACCATCGGTTTTAGGGTGGTATGCTGAACTCATATTCAATTTCGTACCAACTGCACTATGAAGGGATTTCCAAAATTCAGAAGTGAATTTGGAGTCTCTATCTGAGATAATTACCTCAGGAAACCCATGCAATCGGAATACCTCTTTGATGAATCTTCTAGCCACTACCTGAGCATCATCCTTGGTATTTCCCGGTATGAAGTGGGCAACTTTAGTCAATTTTTCGACCACTACAAATATGGCATCATGTTGGTACCGAGTTTTGGGTAAACCCATGATAAAATCCATAGATATAACCTACCATTTCTACGTAGGTATATCATGCAGGTGAAGTTTTCCTATGGGATGCTAGCGTTCTACCTTGACTTTCTGACATTCGAGACATCGAGCAACAAAATCCGTGATGTCCTTCTTCATACCTACCCAAAAGAAGGTTCTTTTCATGTTTTCTCACATTTTGGCTCCTCTCGGATGAGTAGAATAAGGAGATCTATGAGCTTCTTGCATTATCAAGTTCCTCAAATTACCCAACTTTGGTATGACGACCCTTCCCTTATAACATAGAAAGTCATATTTCATACTAAATTCCTCATTTCCTTTAGGATCTCTATCCATTTTGGCTCGAATTCCTTGGCAATACTCATCCTAAGATTGCTCCTACCTCACTCGATCCATTAGGTCCATGTGAATTCTAGTTATGGCTGCTATATATTTCCTTCTACTCAAAGCATCCACTACCTTATTCTCTTTTCCCTTTATGTACTCAATCTCAAAATCATACTCAATGAGAAATTCCACCCATCTTCTCTGTCTTGCATTGAGTATTGGTTGGGTGAATATGTACCGTAGACTTTGATGATCAATTTTCAATTCAAAGGGTCTCCCCACTAAGTAGTGGCACCAAACCTTTAAAGCATGCACCACCATAGCTAGCTCTAAATCATGCATAGCATAATTAACTTCATGCTTTTTGAGCTTCCTTGAAGTATATGCCACTACTGAATCCTCTTGTGAGAGTACCCCACCCAACCCCTCTATTGATGCATCAATGCACACTAAAAAGTCCCTTTGAGGATCAAGAACCTTTAGTATCGGTGCAGTAGTAAGCTTATGCTTTAGTAGTATGAAGGCAGCCTCACACTTCTCTATCCACTTGAATTATTTCCCCTTCTTCTGAAGGTTTGTTATGGGTCCAACAATCTTGGAGTAGTCCTTTATATAACGTCTATAATAGCCCATTAACCCCATGAAACTTCGTACTTCAATCACATTAGTAGGGGGTGGCCAATTCAGAATAGCCTCAATATTCTCTGGATCCACAACAATCCCTTCTACTGATATAACATGTCCAAGATATCATACCTCTAGGACATAGAATTCACTCTTAGCTAGATTTCCATAAAGTTGATTCTCCCTCAACAATTCCAACATGATCCTAAGATGTTTATCATGCTCCTCTTTATCTCGAGAGTATATAAGGATATCATCTAGGAATACTAGGACAAACTGGTCCAAGTGTCTTTGGAACACACTATTCATTAGGTTCATGAAAGTATCTGGAGCATTAGTCAGTCCAAAGGGTAGAACCGTAAACTCATAATGCCCATACCTAGTCTTAAATGTCATTTTGTGAGTGTCTTCCTCATGAATCCTTAATTGGTGATACCCTGACCTCAGATCGATCTTAGTAAACACCTTGGCATATTTTAGTTGATCAAATAAATCTTCAATCCTAGGTAAAGGATACCGATTCTTGATTGTAGCCTTATTTAGCATCCTGTAATCAATACACAATCTCAATGAACCATCCTTTTTCATGAATAAAATTGGTGCACCCCATGGTGACACACTTGGTTTTATCAAACCCTTCTCCAAAAATCCTTGCAATTGAACCTTTAGTTCTCGCATTTTAGTAGGATTCATCCTATATGGGGATCTATGAATAGGTTCGACTCCCATCATAAGTTCAATCGTGAAGTCAAATTCTTGTATAGGAGGTAATCTAGGTAGGTCCTCTAGAAATACATCCTAAAATTCCTATAAAATTGGATGATGTCTTAGTATTTCCTCCTTCTCATGGTCCTCCACTTCATTAAGTTTTACCACATACACTACCCCTCCCCTCTTTAGGGTCTTTTTCAATTGCATAGCGGACAACATCTGAGGTTCAAACACCCCTTGACTGCTATGAATTCTTAATCTTCTTCCGCCTTCCTCTGAATACTCAATCCATCGGTCTTGGAAATTGACTAAGGCTTTATGAGCCTATAGCCAATCCATCCCTAGGATCACATCAAAGGCATGTAAGGGAGTTACATATAAACAACATTCCATAGTCCCTTCAGATAGAGTAACTTCCACCATAGGATAACACTGGTCTACCGAGTAGGTCTATCCAGAACCATACTCAACCTTCCACCCTTGGGCCAAATATCTAGGCCTTTCCGACACAGTCCTTGCTAGACTAGATGAAATAAAACTATCAGTGGCTCCACTATCTATCAAAATATTTACTTGCTTATTGAAAACCTTACCTTTCACAAGTAAGGGGGTGGCCTGTCCCTCTAGCTTCTGCTTCCTGATTGTGGCATAGATCCGATGTTCCGGTTCCTTTCCTTTTGCATTAGTTGTGCTAGTCCCCACCTGATATGGACACTGATTATAGTAATGAGATCCTCGATAATTGTAGCACCCTTCCTTGGGTCCTTGCTATTTTTTAGGTTTCTCATTCCCATTCTTAGTTATTGGAGTTGGAGCTTGCAACTTCTGTGGCTGAGGTTTCATACTATTAGGCTTGTTATCCTTCTTACAAAAGTTCTTCTTGAACTTGTTCTGATTCTTGTAAGGTTTCTTCTTAAGATTTTGGGGATTCTTGGCCTTTCACTCTTGCTCAACCTCCCATTTTACAAACCCATTACTATTCCTCTTCCTCAGCTCTTGCCGAGCTTGCTCGGGTATGGTGTCATACTTATAATAGAAGTGTGACTCTACTTTCTTTGCTAGGTCATATACCTTTTGTAGTGATTTAGGTTCCTGCATTTCCACATCATGCTTCAACCTAGATTCCAATCCAAGAATGAACTTATGAACCCACATCTTCTCATTATAAATAGGCACATATTTAAACAACCTTACCAGTTTCTTATAGTACACCTCTACTATGTTGGTTCCTTGTCTGAGACTAGCAAATTCTTCAAACTTTAAGGTATAGAAGTGCTCTGTTAAGAATCTCTTCTTAAATATGTTTATAAATTCTTCCCATGGAGTATCGATGGGTTCAATATTAGTTTCCTCATAGTGGGTTTCCCACCACTCTAGAGTAGCCCCTTCCAGGTTAATCATAGCCCAAAGTGTTTGGGTTCCTGATGAGTAGCCTTTAACCATAAAGTGAACCTCCACCTCTCTCAGCCATGCTTCCACTGCATCACCATCACCCTCTCCATAAAACTTAGAGATACTAATGTTTTTCATGTCCCTAGCTATTTATTTTTTTGCTAAGGCTCTAGCTTGTACTTGCTCTATAGTTAGTCCACTTTCTAGACCGATATCTGAACCATGAACTTGTAAATTCTGATTCATAACCATTTCTAGCAACTATCTTATCTGATCCTGCATAGCAATGACCATAGCGGTGAGGTCTTCTACCTCTCTATTGGGGTTTGTTGGTTCCCCATCCTGGTTTTCTTCTTCTACATTACTTTGTCAAGTTTTTCTAGGTATAGGTCTCCCTCTTCTAGTCTTAGGTGGCATCTTAACCTGATTCCATCCAATAAAGAAGATTAGATTATAGTTCCATCTTAAGTTGTATCTCTAATCAAGCCATAATACAAAGTTCTCTTGCTATATGCATTAACAACCTAACTAGGGTAATATCCCAGGCTAGGATGTATCACTGATACCATAGCCCATACTAAGGTATCCTAACATCCACTCTACCTTGGGGTTTATGCCCATCAGATTCTAACAACTAGGGTATTCTAGGTCATCCCAACTTTAGCCCCTTTTCTTAAGCAAGCCTTCATTGGATACATCTAGTTCCCTTTTAGCACACACATAAGCTCTATACCCTCATACCTAGAGCTCTGATACCAAATGTAATGACCCAAAAATCACACAAATAGAAAATACAAAAAAAATGAAAGAGTTTTTTTTTTACTAAGGAGAGGGATACATGAACCCTTCATGAATCCCTAACCCAACTAACATTTACCTAAAGTTTCAATCTCTTAAGTTTTCTTGGAAGTTACATCTCATGAAGTACCCTATCACAAGTCCATCTATGTAGGCGTATAATGTGTCACTATAGATAAGCCCATCTATCACATCATTCTTGATGAGTTAGACCTATCACCCTCAGTCCATCGAAGGTATACACACATCTCCATACCATACACAAATCCTTCTGTGTAGGTATGCTATGAGTATTATGAGTTAAGCTATCTATCTCATCTCCATGATGAGCTATCTTAACTCAGATGTAATCTCTTCACAACTTAGTCCTTTATCTCCCTAAGGGGGTCTCAATTCCCTTAGGTCTCCTATGTTCACCCTAAGGGGTCCTTAATTCCCTTAGGTCACCTCTGAGTTCACCCTAGAACTCTACTCTTAGATTTCTTATCATCAAGCAATCAAACAATGATACATCTAATTATTATAACAACATGAATCAAACAAACAATAATGGAGGAAATAAAGCAAGCTTAACACTAAAGAGAATCATTCACATAATATAACCAAATACAAAAATAAAGGAAAAGTACCTTCACTAAATCAATGAACACTCATCTCATTAGATCACACATGATAAGTCTTTCTTACTTTAAATATTATCACATTATCTGCATCGGGGATATCTCCCCACAAGTCTAGTCTATTTGATCATAAGTACAACAACGTTAGATACAAATACCTATGCTTTGTTTCCATGGAACTCCTTGCTTCTCCTTGCTTCCCATTGGTTCTTTGAGGGTAGTAGGGGATCAGGATACTCATGGTTCAGGATAGGCATACCTTTAAATGCATCTATTCATTTACTTTTCCAAATTGCAACTATACAAACATTCATTTAAGTTTCTAACCATCTAATGCATAATGGATATCATAAAAGAACCCTTACTTTTATTTTCACCTCTCAAGTTCCTTTAGAGAGTCATCCAATACGTACTTCTTAGATCAAGGTCCAACTTAAATCAAATTCATTCATGTCTTAAAGCATTAAAGTCTCATTCCCTTAACCTTTAAAACAATCCCTTTTCTTTTCATTCCCTAAATCAAAGCCCCATAACTTCAATTCAAATAATAAATCTACATTCCTTTTTAATTCCCCATTTCTAGTCAATCAACTACTTTTTAAAGCATTAAATTCCCATACCTTTAACCTTTAAAACCAAAATTCATTCATTCCCTAAATTGAAGCCCCATAACTTCAATTCATGAATAAATCCACATCTCTTTAATTTAAACTCCTAAGATATTCAACCTTAATCAAAGGGGTTTTCTTTTAAATTAAAAACCTTCAATACATTTCATTAAAATCAAAGGTTCTTTCCTAATTGAAAACCTTACATAAATCTCTTATAAATCAAAGGTTCCTTTTAATTAAAACCTTAAATACATCTCATATAAATCAAAGGTTCCTTTTAATTAAAACCTTAAATAAATCTCATATAAATCCAAGGTCCCTTTTTAATTAAAAGCCTTCAATAATCCTATATGAAACAAAGGTTCCTTTTAATTAAAAACCTTCATTATATTTTATGTGACACTAAGGTTTCTTCAATTAAAACCCTTAAATACATTTCACAAAATCAAAGGTTCCTTTTAATTAAAAACCTTAACTAAATTTCATAAAACCAAAGGCTCCTTTTAATTAAAAACCTTCTCTACATTTCATAAAATCAAAGGCTCCTTTTAATTAAAAACCTTTTCTACATTTCATAAAATCAAAGGCTCCTTTTAATTAAAACCTTAAATACATTTCATAAAATCCAAGGCTCCTTTTAATTAAAACCTTATCTACATTTCATAAAATCAAAGGCTCCTTTTAATTAAAACCCTTATCTACATTTCATAAAATCAAAGGCTCCTTTTAATTAAAACCTTAAATACATTTCATATGAAATAAAGGCTCTATTCTTTTAAAAACCCTTAAATACATTTCACATGAAACAAAGGCTCTATTATTTTAACTAGAATAGTTACACAACACCTTACCTAATGTAGGGTTCACAACTAGAGGTCAACACCTTCGAACATGCACAACACTCACTGCTAACACCCATTGGTCTACCGAAGCACTCACTAAGCTCTCACCTAAGCATTCACTAAAGTGCTCATTGCATTTCATAGTGCACAATGCACAACATAACCTATGGTGATTGCTCACACACAATGCTCACCCGACATAAGGGAGGTTTTTCTCTTAAACTACAACCATAGAGCGGTTTCAGTTAAAACATAGTGCTTCCACATGGTGGTTTCACAACACACATAGGGTGATTCTTGTTTAAGCATAATGCTCCTCACATGGTGGTTTCACAACACACATAGGGTGATTCCTATTAAAATATAGTGCTCTTCACATGGTGGTTTCACAACACACATAGGGTGATTCTTATTATAATACAATGCTCTTCACATGGTGGTTTCACAACACACACAAGGTGATTCTTATTATAATACAATGCTTTTCACATGGTGGTTTTACAACACACACATAGCACTTCTACAAGGTGGCTTCTATTAGCATCCAATGCTCTTCACATGGTGGTTTCACAACACACATAGCGCTCAATGCTCACATAACATAAGGAGGTTCTCTCAAACACATAGCACAATGCTTTCACAATAAGGAGTTCTAAAACATAGCACAATGCTTCACAGATAAGGAGGTTCTATAGTTCTTTATGGAGATTCCAAAACACATAGCACACAATGCTTTCATAGCATAAGGGAGATTCCAAAACACATAGCGCAATGCTTTCATAGCATAAGGGAGATTATTTCAAAAATATAGCGCATAGCGCTTATATGCAACAATCCCACGTAAATTAAAATCGGGTTCCAGATTTAAAGCAACCCAACCTTAACTCCTATGGATATTGGAAATATGGTGATGTCTAGCTGCCCTCCTCTTAGCCTCTAGTGCGTTCTTCCCATTATCTCTGTCTCTCATCTATATCTGCATCTCCGTTCTTGCTCTCTCCTTGTCTGTCTCTCTCTCTCTCCCTCTCTCTCTCTTTTCCTTACCTTCTTTCTTACGTGCCTGTCCACCCAGGTGGCTCATCCATCATCCACTCGAACCCCGAGCCCTTGTCTTCCACCTCCGCTCTTCAATGCAATGTCCCCTATCCCTTGTGCATTCTCCCCATATTTTCCACATTTGGAAATTAGTAGCCTCGTAGGCTATTTCATAGGGTTCATTGCATAGGAAAGGGATGATTACATTTTATTTTTAAAATATGAAGAATGGCCCTTTTTTAAAATATCATTCTTATGATATTTATCAATATTTAAATATATTACTTTTACTTACACAATATATTTATTGTTTTTATTTTTAAATAAAAGATATATATTATTATATATAGTCTTTTATTTTTTTTTAAAATGAATTCTCTTTCATTCAATTCAATTAATTAAAGTCTTTTAATGAATCCTCTATTATCATTAAAATGCACACCTCTAATTAATTTAGATGCAAACTCATTTATTAATTACAAAGAAGTTTACTAATGAGCTCAAATGAGCCAAACATTATTTACTTAAACTTCATTAATTAATTTAGAGGAATCTTCATTCAACATATGCATTTAATTTGTTTTCTTTCATAAGGATGATGCTTTACTTGTGCTTCAACATGACAATTTACCTTATGCATTTATATACATCTTGCAGTTGTTCTCATACAGAAAACCCAACATTAATCTACTCAAGCCATGATGCAATACAGAGAAAACAAATTTGTACAACAAAAAAGAGGGAATCATTCCATCAACCTGATCACCCATCTTAGCCAGAGATTTTATGATAGCTACTAGGCTATTAACTAAAGCTCAAGGTGATCGGCCATCGATGATTATCCCTTCCATCAATGCATACCTATATGAAGGTATCTATCCATGTTACCTCCGAGTACCTTAATCATCATTTCCCCTGATCTTTGGTACCCTCATTTCTGGTGGGTGACTCTGCCTGTTCCACCTACGAGTGTACCTGATCCTGCACACTTGGCAATATGTTAGTGATAACATGCCCTTATAAATCAACTAAACATCATATAGTTGGTTCCATTGTTCAAACTAGGTATCACCACATCATAGGTTAATACATTGTTTTCTTGTGCCATAAAGTCAGCTAGGGAGGGTCATGACACATGAGTTCTGGCAATTTGACCTCCTTGTTAGTTCTCTACTAGAATTAGGATATCATTTATTGCCATACCTGTTTATTATTCTTGTTAAAGGTTTGGACAATTTTTCTCAAAGGAACAAGAAATAAGAATTTATATCAGGAGTGCAAGTGGGAGCAATAAATATGACCCATTTAAAATTTGTGAATTAGATAGGGTTGTTTGTGGAAGCCAATATCAATGAGGAAAGAGTGCTAAAATATACCTTAAATATATATCTAGAAGCCATAAGCTAATTATTGAATTCATGTAAGTCTAATAGTGTTCTTGATTATGAAAAGGAGGATACAAGATCAAATTCTACACATCTTAGGCTTCTCTTAGGGCACCCTCCCATTGGACTACCTAGGGTTTCCACTCTACTATAAAAACATGAAGGTGGTAGAATGGAAAACACTAGTGGATAAAATTGGTACAAAGATAAATTATTTGATGTACCACTATTAGTAAGAGTAAAATTTCTTTAATAAATGGTTCAAGCAATGCCTATTATATGTTATTTATCCTGGTTAGAAGGTGAAGATGGTGGGAGTGGCAACTGGAGCGCAGGTTGGAGCAGAAGCGGACGATGGGCTGGGATCGGATCCAAAGCAGAGCGCAGGTTCCTAGGCGGGCCCGGATCCAGGGGGTTCAGGTTCGTCCGGGCCCGGGCCTGGTCCAGGCGGATCCGTGGCAAGGTCGGACGGGGGTTTCGAGCAGTGCGGTGGGTTTGGTGGGGTCGGGATTCTGGGCCCGCGCCCCCTGCCTGGCCTTGTCACGTCGGATGGCCTTGGGAAGGCAATCCCCGATCCGGGGCTAGGGCGGGCCCCGGGAGGACATAAACCCTCCTACCAACAGGTTTTGGCGGGCTCCAGGACCCCTGCTCGGGCCCTGGGTGTTGGGCTTTCCCTCCAAGGCACACACATTTCCATCCAGGAGGAGGTTTACACAACCCTGGTTTCTGATTCTTCGTCCTCCTTGGTTGGGAAGTTCCTGGGCGGGCGCCCAGACATGGAGACGATCCGCAAATGGGCGGCCACCAAATGGAAGGTCTCCGGCCATATCCAGCTGGTTGCTCTATCCAGAGGCTTTTTCATTATCAAACTCAACAACAACGAGGATGCTGAGAAGATCCTGTCGGGCGGGCCCTGGTTCTTGGGTCGCAAGAGCCTTTTTCTCAGGCGTTATGGTGCAGATTTTCACCCCAGCTCCCAAAGCATCAACTTTGCCCCGATCTGGGTTCGCCTCCCGGACCTCCCCTTCCATCTGTGGCGAGAAGACGTTCTAAAGCTCATCGCCCAGTCGGTTGGAGACTTGGTGGCCTTTGATCCTGCGACCAAGGCTGGCTCTCGCATGGTGCACGCCAGGTTCTGTGCCAACGCCAACCTCGAATCTGAGCTCCCCTCCTCGGTGACCATCTCTTCTGGATCCTTCTTCTGGTGCCAAACCCTTATTTACGAAAATAAACCTGCTTTCTGCACCTCCTGCAGCTCTCAAGGCCACCTCCCTCACCAATGCCCGGCTTCCAGGAAGGCGGAAGGCCCTAATCCCAAACCCCCGCCCAGCTCTGGTCGGGCCCCTTCCCAGGACCCATCTCGTCCCAACCCTAGCGCTCCCCTCAAGGAGGTTTCCCCTTCGGGCCCCCAGGCCCTCGAGCCTAGTTCGGAGGGCGCCCCTTCCCAGATTCCCAGTCCCAGCGACCCCTCCGGGGACCCGATCCCAGATCCCCCCCCGCATCCCATTCTGGCCCCTCAAGCCCCGGCTGCTACCGGGACCCAATCCTCCCCCCCAACCCCTTCTGACCCTGGCCCCCCAGGCATCCTTCCCGAAACCTACCCCCTTGGTGTGTGGGTCTGAGCGATCTAATGATGAGACCGAAGGCAGCTCTCCATCCGAGTCCGACGAAGTCAGCCCCAAAATGACCCGGAGCAGGTCCTTTGCCACAGATTTTGGTAGCAAATCTAAACGAGGGCGGCCCACCCTGTGCGAACAACGGTCAAGGTTCACTGAGGACGACATTGCTAACGGTTCCCAGACTACGCTACCTGACGTTGGCACGAGCTTTCGCAAGGCGGACGACGCCCGATCCAAACCCCCCGCCCAGGCTGGAAAGGGGGGCAGCGACCCCCAAGGGTGCCAAATGAAGCTAATCTCCTGGAACATCAGGGGACTCAATGGGGTCCCCAAGAAAAGGATCCTCGGTCAACTCCGCAGGGACCACCGCCCGTCCTTCATCCTCCTCCAAGAGACCAAGATAGATGACGCCGCTGCCCGGAGAATAGCCCATGCTACCTGGCGCAACTGCGAACTTCTCTCCACCCCCGCGGCTGGCTCAGTCGGGGGCCTCATGTGCATGTGGGACCCTCGATCTTACGAGGGAAGGCTCATTTCTTCGTCGCCCAGGATTATGAACATTCTGGTCCACTGCCTCAACTCAAAGCGATCGTGGATCCTGTCCAACGTCTACGCTCCCAACAGTCCTGTTGAGAAAGCAAGGCTTTGGCAGGAAATCAGTTCGATGAGAGAAGCCTTCGCTCCCCTGCCCTGGATCTTGTCCGGGGATTTCAACAGCCCCCTATTTTCCTCTGACAAATGCGGGGGCTCGGAGGTCAGAACCAAAAGCATGGACGACTTTGGGGCCTTTACTGCCCACAACGAGCTCATGGATGTCAGCTTGAAGGGAGCCCGGTTCACGTGGTCCAACAAGAGAGCGGGACCCAACCACATCCAGGTAAGGTTGGATAGAGTGTTCTTGTCTAAGGAAGCCCTCCCCATTTTTTTCGATGCCTCCCTCCTGGCCCTCCCCAAAATTGGGTCCGATCACAGCCCCCTCCTCCTCGAGACTGATCATCGCCCCCCCAGGAGACCCTTCCGGTTTGAGTCCATGTGGCTTCACCACCCCGACCTCCGGGCCCAGGTCAGCCGCTGGTGGGCTCCCCCTGTCCCTGGCCGCCCCGCCGAACAAGTCTTCCACAAGCTGAGACGCCTCAAGGAGCACCTCAAGACTTGGAACAAAGAGGTGTTCGGTAACATCTTTGAAAGCAAGGAGGCTATCAAAAATAAACTCGAAGAGATTGAGTCCAGATTCCAAGCTGGCTCTCATGAGCCCGGACTCAGGGAAGAGGAACGCACCGCCCTCAGCGAGTACCACAATATCCTAGCTAGGGAAGAAACCTTTTGGAGGCAGAAGTCGCGTGCTCTGTGGATCCAAGATGGCGATGCAAACACCAAGTTCTTTCATGCCTCGACCCTCCGAAACAGGGGTTCCAACAGAATTGTCGAGCTGGTTGACAACAATGGTAGTATCATCAACAAGGAAGAGGACATCCAAGCCGAGGCAGTCCACTTCTTCCAAGAGCTCCTGGGCGATGGACCTCCTATGTCCTCGGAGGCGGCCGAATCCCTTCTGGATCACATCCCGGCGTCCGTCCCGGCCATGGCTAATGCAAAGCTGGTTCAGGCCCTGTCTGACTCAGAAATCCACGCTGCCACCTTTTCCATGAAGGCTGAAGCGGCCCCGGGCCCGGACGGGTTTCCTCCCCGCTTCTTCCAGTCTTTCTGGGACATCGTGGGCCATGATGTGTGCGCTGCCATCCGGGACCTGCAGTTTGCTAGATCCATCCCCAGAGGCATCAACACCACCTTCATAGCCCTGATCCCGAAGACTCAGGCGGCAAGATCCCTGTCAGACTTCCGCCCCATCAGCTTGTGCAATGTCCTCTATAAAATCTTGACTAAAGCCATGACAACCCGCCTCAAAGACATTCTTCCCCTGATCATTTCCCCCTGCCAGGGAAGCTCCGTCAAAGGCAGGCTGATTACAGACGGGGTCATAATCATGCATGAGGCCATCCACTCAGCTGTCCTATCCAGAAAGGCCCATTTCCTGCTCAAGCTTGATATGAACAAGGCTTTTGACAGGGTCGATTGGAGCTTCCTGTCCAAGGTCCTCCTCAAATTTGGGTTTCACCCCTCCTGGGTCCATCTCATCAACAAGTGCGTGTCCTCCCCCTGGTTCTCAATCCTTGTCAATGGGTCCCCGACCGGGTTCTTCCCCAGTTCCAGAGGTCTCCGCCAAGGTGATCCCCTATCCCCGATTCTCTTCATTATCCTGGCCGAGGCCCTGGGTCGAACCATTTCGAACGTTGTTTCTCGCGGTCTCATCTCGGGCATCAAGCCGGCGCAGGACCTCCCCCCCGTGTCCCATCAGCAGTTTGTGGACGACACCATTCTTGCCTCCTCGGCCTCGATCCCTCAAGCCAAGGCCCTCAAGAGCATCCTTACTCTGTATGAGGAGGCAGCTGGGCAGAAAATCAACCTGCGAAAAAGCAAGATTTACTTCATCAACACCCCCGTGGCTAGGCAAATCAAAATCGGGCGGATCCTGGGCTGCTCCCCCGGCTCCCTCCCTTCCTCCTACCTCGGGCTTCCACTGTTCACAGGGGCGTCTTCTAAGGTGCTATGGAATGGGGTGATTGAGCGGATTCAAAGAAAACTCGCCCCCTGGAAAGGCCACCTTCTCTCTCAGGCCGACAGAGCCACTCTCTTGGCGTCTGTACTCCAAAGCATTCCGATATACTTCATGTCGGTCTTCAGAATTCCGGCCTCCATTGCTACTCTCATTGAGCAAATTCAGAAATGATTTCTCTGGTCGGGAGGCGATGACAAGAAAAGGATTCCCCTGGTCTCCTGGCCCCTGGTCTGCCGCCCCAAAGATGAGGGAGGGATCGGGCTCAGACGGGTGGTGCCCATGAATAAGGCTCTTCTATCCAAACATGCCTGGAAGGTTCATACCAACACCCCTGACGAATGGGTTTGCATTGTGCGTAGGAAGTACTGCCACAATCACCCCTTCCTCGGGGATACCCAGCCCCGTGACGGTTCTGCCTTCTGGAAGGCCCTGCTCTCCACCAGAGATATTGTTCAGCAAGGGACCAGATGGATTCTTGGAGACGGTGCCAAGATTGACTTCTGGGAGGACAGATGGATTCTCGACGAAGCCCTGAGCTCGGACAGAGAACTCCTTCTTCTCAAACCTGGGCTAGCGGCCCGTGGGCCCAGAGTGTCTGACTACATGACTCAGCGTCAGGGGCGGATCACCTGGAAACCCATCCTGAACCCCAGGTTCCCGCTTCAAGCTGCCAGACTTCAGCGCATCCTCAGTGCGACAGTCATCCCTTCTTTTGGAGACAGTGATAGATGCGTGTGGCATGGCTCTCCCAGCGGCATTTTTTTAGTCAAGTCTGCTTACCATATTCAGAGAACCCCGGGAGCGACCACCTTCCCGACCCAGATGGTCTGGGCCAAGAAATTGATCCCCAAAATTAGCCATTTCGTGTGGGCGGCCGTCCAAAACAAAATCCTCACGATCGAGAATCTGATCAAGCGAGGCTTCCAAATCCCCAACAGATGCTTCCTCTACCGTGCCGCTTGGGAGTCAACCAACCACCTTTTCTTAAACTGTGCCTTCTCTTCCGAAGTTCTGGGCCTCATCCTCTCCCATTTCTCCGTTCAGTGGGCGGCCCCCAATTCCATTTCTGACCTCCTGTCTCAGTGGCCCACCCCCTTTGCCCATCCCTTTCTTCGCTTCCTCTGGAAGGCCTGCCTTCCCCACTTGCTCTGGAAAATTTGGCTTGAGCGTAACAGGCGAGCCTTTTCCTCCCCGGCCTGCTCCCCCCAGTGGGTAGCGACCAAAGCAGTCTCCTTTGCCTCCGAGAATTCCCGTTTCATTCCCCTTTCTGCGGTACCCAGGCGGTCGAGCGAAGCCTCCCTTCTCTCCTCCCTCGGCTTCCAGATCTCCCCCCCTGCTTCCCCTCCCGCCCCCTCCCGACGATCCCTGATCAGGTGGACTCCCCCCCCGGGTGGCTCAAGCTCAATTTCGACGGCGCCTCCAAAGGCAACCCCGGGCCCTCTGGGGCTGGCGGGGTTATCAGAGATGGTTCCGGGAATCTGGTCACTGCCTTCGCGGTTCCGCTGGGCAGGCAAACTAACAACTTTGCCGAAGCTGTCGGCCTGCTCAGTGGCCTGTCGGCTCTCAGGGGCTCCTCCCCAAAAATTATTATTGAAGGCGATTCCCAAGTCATCATCAGAGGCGCCAGCAAGCCCGAGTCCTGTTCTTGGCGATTCCAGAATTCCATCCGGGAGGCCCTCTTCCTTCTCCAGGGCTTCCCCGATCACACCTTCCAGCATGTTCTCAGAGAAGGCAACAGGGCTGCTGACTTCATGGCAAATCTAGGCATTACCGTTGGAGAACTCACCACCTGGACCTCGCACTTCCCTGCAGGCCTAGTCCAAATTGCGTTGCAGGACCATCCCGACCATGTTGTTTTCTCGGGCGTCTAGTCTTCCCCGTGGCAGGGCGGCGAAGTCCCCCCGACGTGTGCATCTGCTGACCAGTGCTTCTCGCCCCCGTGTCAACCCGTCGGCTCGCCACCCTGTCCGCGAGAGGATCACCCCGGCCCTCCTCGCGGTGGCCCGTGCCCCTTGCCTTGTCAGCTGCCCGCGCTGGCCAGCTGTCAGCCCTGGCAGCCCCACTCTTTTGTGCATGGCGGACCTCCCCGTCATTCTCGCTTTGATCTCTGTGCCGCCTGATTCCCGTGCCATGCCAACCCGATCGAGGTCAAGTCCGGCGCGGCCCTCTCCCGGCGTTCCTCCGCTCAGCGTCCGCCAACTGGCGCTTTGGCAGTGGGCCTTTCCCATCCTCGCGTGTCAGCAGCCTGGTGTGCCCCCTCAGCCCCCTCCCCGTCGTGTCGATCCCAGCCGCGTGTGCTACTTTCCAAAGCTGGCGGCGCTCCCCCTTCTCAAGCCCCCGCACGGCCTTTATATTCCCCTCGCTGTCCCATCCCGCTGTCGCATTCTCCTTCCCCTGTTCTTTCTTCCCCGGTCTGGCACTCTCTGCCCCCTTTGTCCCCACCTTGCCAGCTCGTCCCCCATGGCATCCAAAGCTGTCTTTCTGGAGCCCCCTGTCCTTGATTTGAGCGGTCCTGCTCGCTTATTCTCCGACGCTAAGAAATTCATGCCATTTTTTAGCAAATTCGCTGGCCATGACGACGAGATCACCCAGGGGTTCCTGGAGACGTGGAACGACGGGGAAGTTGCAGTCAAGGGTTTACACTTCAAAGTCTCCAAGGACTTCCTCACAGAGGTCACCGGCCTCCACCACGAAGAGAAAGGCCGTGTTGTCAGGCGAGACAAGCACAACTGGGAAGAGGAGCTCTCCCGCTTCCCAGACCACCAGTGGGACAAAGCCAACCTGCTCCGCTCCCACCTCCCGACGCCGTTCGACGAAGCCATTGTCCCGGTAATGCAATATATTACCTGTGACGATCCTGAGCAGCGGCTGTATAGCTTCCATCTAAGTTATTTTAACCACCTCCGAGGAGCTACTCTCATCAGCACCCCGCGCTTCCTCTTTTACTCCTTGGGTCTGACCATTGAGCGTGCTCGCAAGAACCATTCCCGGCCCATGCACCAGGGGCTCATGGCTGTCCTCTATAGACATGCCCTGGCCAACCAACCCCAACTACAGAGCATTCCCCCCCTCTCTTCTGTCCCGCCCCCTGAAGCAGGCATTTCTCCCCCTGGTTCCCCTGTCGGCAAAGGCTCCCCCGCTCCAGACAATTCTTCCCTGAAGCGTCGCAGGCCTACGCGCAAGTGCAGAGCGTCGAGCAAAGGCCCTGACGGGGCCCTTCCTCCAAGTTCAGGCCGCAAAAGGGCTTCCCCCGGGCCCACCTGGGCTGCGAAAAGCTCCAAGAAGGTCAAACCAGAGAACCCGGAGCCCACTGTGATCAGCTCCGAGTCAGATGATGCTTTGCAGAAGCTGGCACTCCACGGCCTCCTGGATACTGCGGTCAGTTCTCTCAACACAGCGGCCCAAGCCGCGTCTCATGCCGCCAAGGCGTTGTCCGAGCTCCGTCGCAAGCTGGAGGAAAACTCTGCCAAGGTCCAACAGCAGTCTGAGCGGGCCGAGGACGGCTCAGGGCCCAGTTAGCTAGGCCCCTGGCATTTGCCGTTTCAATGTGTCTTGTTTTTGGGGTTGTTCTTTTTGGAGAATCTCGGTTGCAAAAGTTTTTTGGGAGCGTTTTGTTTTCTGTAGTTTCCAGGGCCCCGGGGCGGGGACGTTATTTCTGTTTTCTTTTTCATTGCTTCGGCTACTACTGTAATTAAGGTTTTGGGATCCTATTTAAAAAACCCGCTGTAAATATACTGTTACCTATCAAAAAAAAAAATGTTAATTATCCTTGTTTCTCCAATTGGAATCTTGAAGAAGATATACATGCTATTAAAAAAATTACATTAGGGTGGCCCAAGGATGGGTAAGCAATGAGTTCTAGTATATTGAGACAAAATATTCCAACATTAAAAAAAAGTAGAGAATTAGGAATCCAAACAACATTGAATAACCAAGATCTATCAGGTAACATTTATTAGAGATGGATCTCCATTCAAGAAGCATTGTCTAGAAAATTCATTACTAGTAAATATTTAGATAATATTTCCCATGATAAAGTAGATCACATCCCTATGGGTTTCCAAAGGTTCCATTGTTTGGAAGGTGCAAAAGTTAGAAGAGAAAATGGTAAAACCAAAACTATTTTGGAAATTTTGTAGAGGGGATATATCAAATGTTTGGAGCAATTATTGAGATCAATACCCCTCTTAAATTCATACTTTCTAGAGTTGTAACCCCTTCAATAGAGCCTTGAGGCTAGAGTTTAGATCAAGACAACATGTTATCTACATATAAGGTAGATTGAGACCTTCTTTCTTATGCAACTAAAGTGGTGGGTAGAGTGGCCAATCCTAATCTCTCAAAATTTGATGATGCTATTAGATAGGATATTAAACCAATATCTTATAGGAGATGAGGAAGATGACAATATTGCTTAAAGTAGGGTTATGCATAAGGAGTTGGACTCAAAAATGTACTTGTAAAAAAATGGTGAATCCTTATAAAAATCAAGGTGAATCATGGAGAATCCTAAGAAAATCAAATCGAGCATCTTCATACCAAAATTTTAGGTCTTGGAAGCCCTAAAATATAAGATCATATTTGGGACCACTTTTAACACATTAAATCATCTTATAACTTCATAAAAACACCACCATTAGATCAATATTGAAAAGAGCTTTCCAATGAGTACAAATATACCTATGTTTGGATATATATTATGGTGAATTGACCCTAAGAAAAAATTGGTCCTAAAAATTTTAGGCGAATGGGCCAACATCGAGGGTCCTCATATTCACCAATTTCCAATTTTGAAAATTCTAATATTCGCCCAATTTGTGAA
Source organism: Wollemia nobilis (assembly GCA_028583015.1). NCBI lineage: Eukaryota > Viridiplantae > Streptophyta > Pinopsida > Araucariales > Araucariaceae > Wollemia > Wollemia nobilis. Next base: position 352,075 of record JAQPPZ010010078.1, on the reverse strand, counting down.
TATTCACCACTATGCATAACCCTAGATTAAAGTCATGGGAATTTAGGCATCTATATAGTTTGGTAAGGTTATAATGAATTTCTTCCTCCCCCACTAATGATATTGGATATTCCATGGATAGAATATGGTTGAAAAAGTGCTATCCCAAAATTATTTTCTTTGCTTGATAATTTATGCATAAGATATTCCTTACCTATGATAATTTATAGAAGAGAGGTTTTAGTGGACCCTATAAATGTATCATGTTAAATACCTAGAAGAAGACAATAGATCATTTGCTATTCCAGTGTTACTTTTCCCTAAAGTTGTGCAGTCGATGGGTTGATCTCTTAAAGGGCTATCTCAACAAGTAGTTAACACTTACTAATATATATTATGTCTAGAGATAAATAATGTTAAATAATAAGTTAGTTCAATTGGGTTGGTCTTTGTGTCCAAGCTTTATCTGGTGGCACATATGGTTGGAAAGAAATATTGTAATTTATAGAGAGGAATATACTTCGATAGAGCTAGTTTGTGATAAAATATTAAACAAGGTTATAAAAATAGTAAAAGTTCATGGAGAGAAAAAAACTAGGAGGGAGAGAATACTGATGGGAAGTAAACTCATGGGGCTTTGAAACCCTCACTCTGAGGATGAGAAAAAATCAACATGAATGGATTAGCCAAGGATAACCTAGGGGTAATGGGCATTGGTTTCTTCATAATAGACTATAAAGGGAAGGTCCTTCATTGGGAACTAGAAGACCTAGAAGTAGGAAACAATAATGAAGTAGGGGATTTTTCAATCAAACAAGGTCCTCCCAATGCTTATAATAATGGATTCTAGAAGATAATAGTGGGATCTAAATCACAAATATTGGTAGGATTTATATATGAGATTAGAAAATTTAGACTGAGTATGTAGCTGATCAATAACATAGTGATTTAGATCAAATTCATCTAGCATAAATTTTGGGATGTCATTATAGTTCATGGAGGCAAAGGGAAGAATATTGTAGCTTACCTTTTTTCTAAAAAAGGAAGTAAGCATATTCCTAGGTACTTGTCAAAATCTAATCATAATAGGAATACTATAGATTGGATGGAGTTGAACCTATAATGTTTATTACTAGCCAACAAGGATTTATGCAATGAAATATGTTGGAACAATGTAGATGATTATGATGATTAACCTCTATTCTAACATCATACTCCTCTTTCTAGTGCTCTTAGTACAAATTTGGCATAGTACTCAAAGTCATGGCAATAGGTAGAAGCTAATTTGGGCTCTCTAAAATATAATAAAAAAAATTGGAATCAAGATAGGAGTTTTTTCTCTTTGGATTGCACTGAGAAATTTATGGTCCATGAAGATGTTAGAGTTAGTGTTATCAAGATCTTAGGGCTGGCCAAAAGTGATAGGCTAATTATTGTAATTTTGGACCTATCTTCTAATAAGATTTTCACTTTAAAAAAAAAATATTTTTCACTTTGAAATATTCTAGAGGTTTAAACTATTCTTAAATCCAAAATATTGTGCAAAATCTATTGTGACTTAATATTCACTAAAATTCATGGATTTGTTTTTTTTTGCTAAATAATGAGATTAAAGAGGAATTTGGCATATTTATTCCTTTTATTTCTAAAATTGACACCAAGTTTGATTGGCTAAATGGGCTTATCTTGACCCATCAAAATAACCTTATTTAGCCTATTTTTAGGAATGATAAGAATACAATCTTAAATGCATTTATATGTTTATTTCATAAACACTTTGATTGTAACAACCCACCAAAAATCTACTTTATTATATGCCTAATTTTTCTACAAGGATGAGATGTTGCTAATGTATCTTTGGATGTAGGGGATAGGTATTGTTACTAGCGAGGACAATGCAAAGGAAGGATGTCTCCTCAATAGGCAGAAGGATTTTCCAGTGCAAGGTAAGTCAAGGTAAATGATAAGCGGTGGTGTATTCACCAGTTGATAATGCATTTGTCGGCGGTCCATGTAGATGCATATCATGTAGTTGAATTTGTAGGAATATTTGATGTTTGTCAAATTGTGAATTTATGATGTTGGTTGGCAATGAAAATACTTAAATGCATGGGAGCCATAGTTTTGAGTTATGGGATAAATGTGGTGTAATGATATGGCTAATATTATTTTAAGAACTGAAAAGGAATATAAGAAAAGGGACAGAGTAAGATAATTAATAATTATTTATATATATATATATATATATATATATATATATATATATATATATATATATATATATATATATATATATATATATAATGAGTTTTTGTTTTTTTTGGGGAGAAATTTATTTATTTAAAAATATTTATATATATAACACTATATATAAATATATATATGGATGTATTAAAACAAATAATGTTTGTTTGTTTTATAATAAAGCAACTAAAATATTATAAATAATAATATATTAAGATATATTATAATAAAATAAATATTATAAGAAAAAGTTATTGCCTTACGAAATTTTAAAGGAGCAATTTGGAAATAGTTGGCATTCTTGGAAAAATTATTATTAAATCTGGTTTTGTTGAACATGTGGGAAATTGGAATCCACATGGCATATTTGAAAATGAGGAATATTAAAATGAATGCTAGTGCTAGCTGGAAAGGCAAACCTATATTCTATATTAGAAGGAGGAATACGGAGATGGCATTATGATGGTCATGGTCTGCTTGTTTCGAAGGAGTGCGACGAAAGCAAGGAAGGGAGAAGGGCTTTGGAAGCAAGGAAGGAAACCAGTATTTTTCAGTAAGTTTATCCGATATTTCTACATGATTAATTATTGTTATGGAAATAAAAATAAAAATGGACTGTTGTTGCACTATATGTTCTATTATGTGAGTTGAAAATAGTTTGATAAACATTTTACAAACCGTGGGTGAAATGAAATCTTTCCAAGGCATACGTGGGAAATATTGAAATCTATGATATGATTGATTGATAAGCTAAAGTTATATAAACAATTGATGTTTCCTGTGTTAAAGAGGGTTTGCTATGAAAATGAAAATATTTAAGAGTGGGATGTGAATTAGTGATGAATAAAAGAGTTTTGTTTGAAACTCGTATGCTGTGTTGGAAAGTCTGTGTTATATTGCATGTTGTACTGGGAGTGTTTTAAGTGTATGCATGGTAGTCATAGTTGCATGTCATGATAGTCTGACCACTCTGACCCTTGGGAAGTCATTGGTAAACCATGCCATGAAACTAAAAACTTTGAAGAGTACAACCAAATTACTTCTTGTGCTATTATTTGATGATTTGTCTTGCTTAGGTATCAAGAATTGTGTTTAATCTAGAAAGGATTTATTACAATTTGTTCATTCTTGTGAAATATACTGAGTAGAGTGCTGAAATCAGAGCTATTAGTAGAACAAATCAAATGTTGAAATTATGTATTTGTAATTTTAGAATACGTAGACCCTGAGGATTTGCATGGCAGCATTTTGTGAACCTTTTTGGTATAATAAAATTGTTTCAGTTGGTTACCTTTGGAAACAATAAGAAATAGACATGCATCCAAGAAGAGATATATGTTTTACAATATATGTTGTCTTTCATGAAATATCAATTGTTATGAAGAATAGTTGTGATTATTTATTAATAATTTATATTTGCATTACAAAATAATGCTCGTCTTCTATGTTAAGTATTCTAAAATTTTGTATGTAATTGAAACTAGTAATGAGTAGATGATTATGGGTGAATATCCTTCGAAAACATAGCCTGTGTAGTTGTCCAAGGGTACTTTGAAAATTGCATGATGAAAGTCTATGTTTTAAATAATTTCATCATTTTGTGATTATATTGTTGAGGAGGAATGCTACATATGTGTTTTATAATCTCACTTCTTTAAACATAATTTGGAATCAAACATTTGCATACAGAAGAGATTGCCTCATATAGTCTAGGTAATAGGAATTTTGAATAGATTAAGAATTGAAACATAATGATTTCTAGTTCAAACAATGTGGTATGGTTGTTTAAGATTTTAGCTAAGTTAAATTAAATAATATAGAACAAACATGGTTGTTTGAGAAAACAATCCATCTGTAGATTAATATATTGGATATGATCATATAGTACAATATAGCATACAATTTTATTTTATTTTAGATGATAAATCGATCCTATGTTTAGAGATAGATACATTGAAAATTTTGTGAAAATTTAATGGGAAATCTATTGCTAAGTAGATAATGTCATCATTGCTTTCAATTCAAGGAATGGTAGAGTCAACATAAATCAAAACCTGAATTAGACTACCTAGAATAATTGCTTAATATTATGACTTCCTGTGTATAAGTTGAGCGATATTTTAAAGGAATATCATTTAAATCATATTATGCTTCATATGTTAATGAGGTATTGGAATTTTTTTTTTTGATGAAAAGCTAAATTATATTAATAATAAAGTTTAACATTGAAATCTGTGATATGATTGATTGATAAGCTAATGTTATAAAAACAATTGATGTTGCATGTGTTACAGAGGGTTTGCTGTGAAAATAAAAATATTTAAGAGTGGAATGTGAATTAGTGATGAATAAAAGAGTTTTGTTTGAAACTCATATGTTATGTTGGAAAGTCTATGCTATATTGCATATTGTACTGGATAACTTATATTGTATTGCATGAGAGTAGAATGTGAATCAGTGATGAATAAAAGAGTTTTGTTTGAAACTCGTATGTTATGTTTGAAAGTCTATGTTATATTGCATATTGTACTGGATAACTTATATTGTATTGCATGTTGTACTCAGAGGGTTTTAACTATATGCATGGTAGTCATAGCTACATGTCATGATAGTCTAACCGCTCTAACACTTGGGAAGTCACCGGTAAACTGTGCCATGAAACTAAAAACTTGTAAGAGTACATCCAAATTACTTCTTGTGCTATTATTGGATGTTTTTTCTTGCTCAAGCATCAAGAATTGAGTTTAATCTAGAAAGAATTTATTACATTTTTTTCATTCTTGTAAAATGTACTCAATAGAATGCTAAAATCAGAGCTATTAGTAGAAAAAATAAAATGTTGAAATTATGTATTTGTAATTTTAAAATATGTAGATCCTGAGGATTTGCATGGCAGCATTTTGTGAACCTATTTGGTATAATGCAATTGTTTTAGTTGGTTACCTTTGGAAATGATAAGAAATATACATGCGTCCAGGAAGAGATATATGTTTTACAATATATGTTGTCTTTCATGAAATATCAATTGTTATGAAGAATAGTTGTGATTATTTATTAATAATTTATGTTTGCATTACAAAATAATGCTCGTCTTCTGCATAATTCTATATGTAATTGAAACTAGTAACAAGTAGATTATTATGGATGAATATCCTTCAAAAACGTAGCCTGTGTAGTTGTCCAAGGGTACTTTGAAAATTCCATTATGAAAGTCTACTTTTTTATATTTTTGAGGAGGAACGCTACATATGTGTTTTATAATCTCACTTCTTTAAACATAATTTGGAATCAAACATTTGCATACATAAGAGATTACCTCGTATAGTATAGGTAATAGGAATTCTGAAGAGATTATGAATTGAAACATAAGAATTTCCAGTTCAAATAGTGTGGTATGGTTGTTTAAGGGTTTAGCTAAGTTAAACTAAATAATTTAGAATAAACATGGTGGTCTGAGAAAACAATCCATCTGCAGATTAATATATTGGATATGATTATATAGTACAATACATGATACAATTTTATTTGATTTCAAATGATAAATCGAGCCTATGTTTAGAGACAGATACATTGGAAAAATTGTGGAAATTTAATGGAAAATGTATTTCTAAGTAGATAATATCATCATTGCTTTCAATTCAAGGAATGGTAGAGTCAGCGTAAATCAAAACCCAAATTAGACTACCTAGAAGAATTGCTTAATATTATGACTTCTTGTGTATAAGTTGAATGATATTTTAAAGGAATGTCATTTAAATCGTATGATGCTTCATATGTTAATGAGGTATTGGAATTACTTGAAATAATAAGGTATGACGACATAGGTATTCAGATTGTGGTTGTAGTGAATGAAATACCGAGTAGTATTATTTACCTTAGTTAAATAATGTGGGTCAAAGGTTCTTTTAAATGCATCTGAACTTATATTAGAGCTGAAATATAGAATAGTTGCAACCTTACTTAATTTATAAAAATTATCCACCTTATATCATGGTTATGTAGTAAAATTTTATAGTGTAGCTAGGATAGTTGTCTATGAAGAAAACTGCAGGGTAGCACCTAAACTAATTGATTTATTTTTAAATAAAAAGGAATTTTAAATTTAAATTATTATTTGTGAGTTTATAAGATTCTTTAAAATCGAATGTAATGTCTCCATAATTTCTTTATGTTTATTCTCTCTTAATGATAAACATACAAGTAGACATATGGAAATTAGGAATCTTATGATATATAGTAAAATTCTTTATCAATTAGAAAATGGTATTTGTTTTGCAAATCTTTGCATAGTTAAACTTTTCTAAACTTTCAAACCTTAGTTAAGCCTTTGTTAAGAGGTTCTAGGATTGTGGAAAGACAATCTTAACTCGCAACCTAAGGTTGTGGACAGAACAACCTTGTCACTAATTCAATATTGTGGGAAGGAAAATCTTGTAAGGACAATTATTTATGGTGCTTGCGAGTTGGCAATCATTACAATTTAGGGCTTTAACTATACTTCTGATGGGAAAAGGTCAAAATGAGAGGTAATGGTGGGTTTTATGGGTGTATCTCCTAGGTTATCCCTACTAGGAATGAGTGGTGAATTGTGCTTGACTTGGTAATACCGACAACATGATGGTATGAGATATTGTGTTGGTTAATCAACACAAAATATCGGGTGGTTACCAGGGTATTGGTAAGATCCTAGATGATGCTTCATGGAGATTGGATAATCATCAAGCTTGAGCATGTATGCGCTATGTCTTACATGACAAAAATACAAGACATAAGTACATAAGTTCATGTCAAGACACGAGGAAATTATGCATCACACCTCTAGGTGTTATGGGCCCTAGAGGAAAAGAAACCCCCTACCTGAACTTGGAATCTCGGGTGGAGAGTGAAGTTCAAAAGAGGTATATTTATGGGATTTGACCAGTCTCGATCTCATGAGTATTTTGACTGCATTGGAATGGCACTCATGAAGATGGATTTAACATGCTCATACTAGAAAATAAAATAGAAATATTAAAAGAAACACAAATTGTTTTGTTACTCTGACTTCTGATGTTGGACAACCAAGTGGGTAGACTTGGGGTGTTTGGATAACCAAGTGGGTAGATTTGGGGTGCTACATTGATAGTGTGAAGATAATATTTGGGTAGGTATTAGATTTTATTATTTTATTTGGTTTTAAAAATTATTTGTATTGCATCAACATTTACATTGTAAAAAAATTTATGTTTCAATAAGTGATAGATAAAAAATTATAGTAAACTTTTTAATATTAAAATAAACATGATGGTTATTAAATTGGGGCTTGAAACTAAATTTATGATAAATGGAAATAATCTAAACTAAAAAAGCAACATATGTAGACAATAGTTAAGACCAAGCCTATCTTATGAGTATTAAAAAAGGGTTAATATTGTTTCATCAATTGGGGAGAATGATCATGGTCATGGTTTTTTTGGAATATATTAGTGTTGAAAGACTCATTTCTAAGTATATTAAATAAATTTTGCATTTAAATAAATTTTGTATCTATGTATTTTATCGTTAATTATAATATTATTGTTGTTGTGCAGAAGATATCAATTTTCATGAAAATATCACAAAAGAATATTATTTATGATTATATTTCATGGCTAAATTGATTTGACATCTTGCTAAAAGAAAAGTGTATTTTTTCTATATTATGAATTTGAATTTTTGATTTATTTTGATTTACATATTCTCATTATTAGCAATTTTTATTTAATTTTATTAATAAAATAAAGATATTTTGCTTATTATAGTTATATAAATGTGTTAGAGAAAGGCTTATCCTTGCAAACATTGATTTGGAGGATGGAGAGAAGGTTAAGTAATACATTCATAAAATATAGAAGGAACTTAATAATATATCAAAGGATTAACATGAGGAAAGCAATGAGACAAGTAAGGAGAAGAAAATGAGGATGGTTAAGGAAGGGATAATTAGAAATATGATTAATGACATAATAAGGATGGAAATAGTTACGATGATAAGTCTATATTCTATATAGAGGGTGGAATTAATGGTGAAAATGGTGATAATGATGAAATTTATGATGGTCATAGTCAAGGCATTAACATTATAGTTTTACTAGTCAATAAAATATTTATCATTAATCATACTAATGATAGTTGCCATGATATTTTTAGTCCAATATATTTATTTTTACATATATATTATAATAGATATTTGTGTATGTATCTATGTATGTATGTATGTAACTGAGTTTTCTATTCAAATATTTTCCTATTTCTTATAATATATAAATTTTATTTCTTATAATTAATTATACATATTGTAAGCCTCACTAACATAAATTGTATGATATATTTATGGTATATAAATGATCAACAATAATTAATCACTAGTAATCAATTTACAATTTAATAACATAAAAAAATATCTTTATAATAATATTACCAATGAGTACGACCACTAACATTATTTGATATATATCTAATATAATAACTAAATAGTTTTTTTTTTTGTTGTAAATATCCCAGAAGGGATGCCACTTTCGGATAAGACCCACGGAGGCATGGGTATCTCTTTGCAAAAATAACCTAGGTCTTGCACCTGGACTACCACCTTTGACATACTCAAGGAGCAAACCAGAAACAACAAAAAACAAGAACACACAAACACAAACACACAAAAAGATTAAAAAAAATAATGCTACTTGAGTGTGTCGAAAAGAAAAAGCGCAACCAAACACAAAATAAGATTAAAAAATACAACACAAATCACACATAAAAACACAAGAACAACATAATAAAACACAAACATAACAAAAAAATAATAGACTGCTACAAAGACACAACCCAAAAAAAACATGAAAACAAAAACAACCAAAACCTAAAAAATAAAAATAAAACAAAAAAATAACCAACAAGAGACAACAAACAAAAAATAAAAGCATAGAAAACACTCACACACCAAAATATAAAAGCATAAATTAACACAAACATACAGAAACACAAGAGCAAGACCAAAAAAAATACAAGAACAACAAAAAAAAACACAAAACAACAAAAACACAAGAACAAAAAAAAAACACAAAAATCACAAAAACAAAAGAAAATAAACACACACACACACACACACACACACACACCTCAAAATACTAAAAATAAAAATAAAAATAAAACACAACAATTATCTTTCTAGACCAAAAGACTATTAAGGTAAGAATCAACAAAGGAAACAAAATAAATATTATTTTGAGCTATGAAACTAAAATACCTTGATCGAACCAAAGAGAAGCAAAACTTAAGCAAGAAGAAACTAGGTACCTCCAAAAATAGAGCTATCCAAATAAATGATAGAAATAAGAGCTTCCCTTATTTACGGAGCCCACCATCTAGGAGGGTGGCCATCGCAAGTAAGATCACCTTTGTCCAAAGCCCAATTAGCTAAATAATTAGCACTCTTATTCTGATTTATGACCACATGATTATAATAAGTTGTTAAAAATCCATTTTGGATTAACTGAATCTTCTCAATATTTCTTTTTATTCTTCGATCAACCTTATGATTCATAGAAGGAGTCTTCAAAAGATTAATCATGAGTCGAGATTCAGACTCAACTAGCACCTTTTCCCATCCAATATTAGTAGCCTCTTGAAGGCCTCTAAGGATACCATACCCATCAGGAATGTTATTGGATACAATACCCAAATTATTAGCAAAAGTAATAACCAAGGAACCATATCAAAGTCTATCAATGCCTCCTGCACTAGATTTTCTAGGGTTCCCTATAGAGGCTCCATTAGTATTGATTTTTTAAATCCTTAGGAGGAGGTTGCCAACTCATTGTTCTATCCATATTGCATTTAATCACATTCCTTTTAAGTCGGTTGCTCTTAGAAGAGTTAATATTCAATATTTGCATCACTTGATCCCATATTTGGTGGGAGTTTTGGGGGTAATTAATGAGATGTTGGACTTATTAAACTAAGTTAGCAATGGTATTTTACCAAATATAGTGGATATTCTTCCTTTCTTGATCAAAAATTTGGTTGTTCCTTTCATTCTAGATATTCCAAATAAGAATGCTATAACCCATCCAAACTAACTACCTAATAAAATGATCAACATCCTCTTGTTTAGGCCAATCCCTCCAAAGTTGTTCAAAAGTAAAATAATTGGACCAATGTAAGCCAATTAAAGTGGACATTCTCATCCATATCTCAGAGGCTAAAGTACACTCAATAAAAATATGGTTGAGAGTTTCCACATTCAATTCACACATTTCACATCTAAAAGGGCCATGAAAACCACACTTCATAAGATGCTCGACAGTAAGGACCCTGTGATCCAATAAAAGCCAAGTAAATAACCTCACCTTAGGCCATATGTTTTTATCCTACAACTTAGAAAATATGTCATATGATTGGTTGGGATTATTATGGCATAAGACCAAATAACCTTGAGCAATTAAATACTCACACTTATTAGTGTTGTTCCATCCAAAAAAATATTTGTCATGGGACCAAGAGAGAGATTGCATATGAAGGATGCATTGCATATCTTGTATTAGATTTCTAGGATTTCAATAGGTAAGTCGTCAATAGAGATCCAATATCTACCAACATCTGAATTAATACTATCATACTAATAGTAATTAGTCACCTTTATCTAGTTAGCTCGGTGAAGCTCCTCCATCCAAGGTCTCCAATCAGGAAACTAATTTATCAAAAGTTTGTGACCATCCCAGGAATCTATCCAAAATTTACCTATTGATCATTATGAACGATCCAAAATAATTTTTTTTTTTATCAAATTCTCACGAATTGTAACAACTGCTAAAATGATAGAATCTTTGGAAGGCAATTGATAGTGAACAAGATCTTCAAGACTTTTATTCTTAGCATATTTAGCATGGATATTTTTGGCCTAAAGAGCATTGGGGTTATGCAAAATCCTCCAATAAAATTTAGCAACTAAATATTTGTTGTTATTAATGGCAAATCAAAATCCTAACCCCCCTTAATTCTTAGGAAGACATAAAGTATCGCATTTCACCAAGTCTCATTTTATTTTCTCCTTAGTACCACTCCAGAGGAACTGATGATTTATTTGATCTAGTTATCGAAGAATAGTATTTAGGATATTCAACATGGTAGAAAAATAAATAGAAATAGTTTCAAGGACTGATTTTACCAAGGTGATTTTACCCCCGGAGAAAAACCACCTATTGGTCCACTTTCCAATTTTCTTCTTGACTATTTTTTTTTTAAATAAAGGGGTAAAAATTTATTGACAAAAAGTCTAGATTACAGAGTACAACTGAGCTTCCAACTAGGACTCAAATAAACATCCAAACAAGCTAAAACCACTAGACTAGAATGACACCCAAAAAAGACAACAAGAACAAACCACATTAAGTTTGTACATCCTTGTGGATCAACTCCCATAGGCATTGAGAGTACCTATATGGGAGACTCTCCCAATTATCGATAATCCAAGGATCTAGTAGCTCAGAAGCCCTTTTGGCTAGGTAATCAACAACCACATTCCATTCCCTTGGAATGTGCACAAAGGATATAAATTTGAACTCTTCACTCATTCTGAGAATCTGAACGTCTACAGATGCCAAATGTGAATTAACTTCCTCCACCCTTTTACTATTTAAAATATTAACCACAATTTGAGAGTCAAACTCGCAGATAATCCTATGCTAGCCAAGAGAAAACCCCCTTCGCAAGGCCTCAAGAATTGTAAGAGCTTCCATAAAATTGTTGGAGTGAACACATTTATAAATGGAAAAGAAAAAATTGACACCACCAGTAGAATCTCTCCCAACACCACCAATGCCAGCATGTCCAGGATTACCCATGGATGATCCATCAGTATTAATTTTTAAAAATCCTCTAGGGGGTGGCCTCCACCTACCATATCTCATAACCTTCTTGCTGAGCTGAGGAACCCTACTAGGGCTAGAAGAGTTCACACCATCCCCAAAGAGACCAAGGGATTGTTGTACCTTCTCCTACCAAGAATCCATAAGAGGGTCCACATCACATTTGCTATGGATGGTTTCCTAAACCATATACATGATCCTTTGCCAGATTTTTTGAACAACCAAATAACTACCCTAAAATATGTGTTGGTTCCGTTCGAGCCAAATTTTCCAGATGATGCAAGAAGGGCCCAAATTCCAAGCCACCCAAAGGAAGGGGGCCTTGGACGGAGGTCTACCCAGACTACTCCAAAACTCCACCAAGGACAAAGACATGAAAACATGGATGGTTCCAGGCGCTCCACCAACAGTACCAAATGTCTTTGGCAAAGGAGCATTGGAAAAATAAATGAGAAGAGTCATCCTCATTCTTACTACAAAGGACACAAAAAGAGGGACCTTGAAATTCCCTCTTCCTCACATTATCCCAAGTGAGGCATTTATTACGAGCTACCAACCAGAGAAAGAAGTTACATTTTGGCTAGGTAAATTTGTTCCACACCTTTTTCCACCAAGTAACAAGAAGACTCCCATATTTTTGCTTATCAAGAACCTGATAACCATAGGCTACCGAGTATGTTCCCTTAGGATCAGGGTTCCAAGCTAGAATATCTTTACCAGTAAATTAAGAACAACACCTCCCTGTAAGAATAAAAGCAAGCATCTCTCTGTCCTTGGCCAGTCCTCCCAGGGCCATTCTTGCGGATCTTTCCACCTACACATCTCTATATTTTCAAAAGACTAGATTTTTTTAAAGTCATCCACATGAGACCAACCTACTTCCAAGAAAAAAATTCTTAAGGAACATAACCTAGGGAACATAACCTATTACTCTATTGACATCTTTGTTTCTGGAAGGAAAAAAAGATGTGGATGATTTATCTAAATCATTCTTCTAATTTCATTTTGTTTTGAAAGACTCCCTTTGATTCCCCTAATATTCCAAGTGATGATATTCTTTAATACTAGGGCTAAATTTTTTTGGAGGGGTATTAATCTTACCTTCCTCTACAATATTTTCACCTTATTTTACCACATGTTGTTGATTGGTCTTGCGAACTTCCTTTTGATTAGAACCCATCTTCTATTTTTTTGTCTATTTCTTGACTTACTCCAATTGAATCTTAGATGGCTTCTAACCTTGAAGAATGCATGTACATAGCCAAAGTGTTACCATAAGGTTCAACTGATTCTATATTGGAAATTTTATTATTTGAAGTTTTAACATGTAAAATATTGTTTTTCTTGTGTATATTTTCTCCCTTTTTTCTATTTAAAACCTTTGATTTGTTAGTTTATATCTGAGTTCTTTCCTTCATCTTTAAATTGTGTACCTAATAATTTTGTTTCCATTATTTCCTCTTCCTCACTTGGGACATCATTTGTGGAAATAATTTCAAATGTATTAGCAAATAACTTAGATTGATCCTTCATAACTAATTTTTCTGAGTGTTCTTCTTCTTAGGCATTTAGAAAACTGCTGAGTTTATATCTTCTTTATTTTTATCTAGAATTTTATTTGGGAAAGAACTAGCCAATTAACCACATTCATATAAAATTATACAATGAAAAGGAATGTTCTCATAGTCCAATACTTGCTCCAAAGTGTCCTCTCCATATTGTAATGTGATATTTTTAGGTAGGGGTTTGTCAAAATCTATTCAAACACAAATATGAGCATAAATAATGTGTGATTTTTTTTTAGTAAAATCAACATTCATCATAAAAGTTCTTAAATATTTTCCAATTGAAGAAAAAATAATCAAATTCTAGAATTCAAGTGCAAGGCCAAAGAGTCTAACCCACACGGGACCTATAGAAGGCATCTCTTCTTCAACTTTAAATTTAGTATGCCAGGGCTTCATAAAAAGCCCTACCCTTACAAAGAACTAGGGATCCCCTTGAAATATTTTATCTCTATCTTCATTATTAGCAAATAAAATAAGAAAATAACCATTTGGATAAATAGATATTTGTAACTCACCTTTAGTTTTCAAGCTTTTTGAATCCCAAACTTTGAAAGTAGATAGGCTAGAACGAAAACCCATGAAATGATGAATTAGTCCTTTTTTTTTAGATGTTCAATGCTAGTCTGAATGTTACACATTTCAAGCTTAACAACAGGAGTTCCATCAGCTACTTTAAGACATCTTGACTCCATTTTCCTAGGATCCATCTTAGGTATTCTTAGAGGTTTACGAGAAGCCCTAATATTAATATTAGCATTACATTGAGGCTATCCACCATAGAGGGCATCCCTAAAATTCATTTTTGGGGTCGAGTCTTGGAAATTATTACCCTTGATAGGGGTTTCCATAGTGTATTTATTTTGTGGGTGCACCTTAGCACTAGATTCACTTGATATCTGAGTCATTTTTTGATTAGCTAATTGAAAATTATTTTCTGATCTCTTCAATGTTGTGGAAATGTATGATTTTCACTTTTATTTTGTATAGCAAATTGGAAGCTATTTTCAATCAAGTTAACATCATGAAGATCTGTTGAAAGATAATTTTCTAACCCATCTTGGATCTCCTACAACATATCTTGCTAAATTCTTGAGCAAAAACCATAAAAATATTGGTCACTAGGGCCTGAAGGCCCCAAAAATAAACCTCTGGAGCTACTTGCACTCAACCCAGATGAAACCCTTGAAAAATCACTTGCCATAATAACCAAATAGCTTTGATAATAATAAAATTATTCAATTATAATGATTTTTATAATTTTATATTTAGATTATAGATTGTTTCACTATAATATGTTTAATGTAAAAGCGTCAAACATGAAACATTAATTCTATTAATAAGCATTAGCATAGTAGTAAATGAGGACATGTGATTGATGTTGCATAGTGTTATATTAACATGCTACGTATAGATTTCATATTGATATTATTTTACCATTATATATTAATGTATAAGAAATCACAATAACACCCACATAACATTGATAATTTTTTAATCTAATTTTTAATAAAATTTGACACAGTATCAACATTATACTAAGACCAAATTGATGTTATATCTTAGAAATTAAGTAGAGTAATGGGATTTAAAAGTGAGAAAAAATAACATTAATAAGGATACATTCAAAATGAATTCAAGAACATTGAGGTAAGTGCAAACCTATTTTCATAACTTAAAGTGTAGAATGTGGCCATATTTTCCCAAAAAAGTTATATTTTCCACTATAAATAGAATGGTAATATGATAAATAATGTTTAATATAGATAAATATGTATTTTCACATGATATTTTATGATAAAGTTTACATGTTGTTTCAATTATTAGGAAGAAAAAATAGTTTTTTAAAGGGTCTCCAAACCTTTTACATATTTACAAATTGGACCAACAAAACAACAGTAACAAATCCAAGAAAAATAGCAAAGCATAGGGGAAAGTCTAGCCTACAATAGAAACATAAGAGAAACTATTGATAACAAACACACAAATAGAATAGGACAACAAAGAACCATAGAAAAAATTACCAATTTTAGATCCAACAAAAATAGAGGAAACAAAGAACACACCAAATAAGAGAATATAATCAATTGTTTTCATTGATGAGGATCATATTATTTCTCGCCAAAGAAATAAGATCTTGTGGAAAATTATCTTTCCAAATAGACATACCTTCATTTTGAACCCCAATATTGGTAAGAAAATTTACAACCTTGTTACCCTCCCTATAAATATGCTTACTTTGGGAGTTCTCAAATTTTCTTAGGAATATTTTTTTCATCATGATATTACCAATATTCTAGTTGGGTGAGGAATATTTAGTGAGGATATTGATAATGTATAAATAATACCCTGATATAATAACCTTATCAATCCCCATTGAGTCAAGCAGAGGTAAACCTTGGAAGAGGATCTTGGCATTTGAAAAATTGCTAGTTTGACAACCAAGGTTCTCAGCAAAGGCTAGAACAATTCATCCATTGGAGTTTTTGATCACTCCTCTAGATATCACCATCCTCGGATTTTATTTGGAAACTCCATAAAAATTTAATTTAAGTCAGTCCAAAGGGAGAGAGCTCCATTTTATATATAGCCTACTCAATCTAGCATGAGGGGACCAAGAACCCTAACAAGTAGTCCTAGAATAGTAGAGAGAGAAGACTCAAAAGGAGGAATATTAGAGGGGAAAAAGAGATTACTGAGATTTTTTTAGCTAAAGTGATAAGAATTTTGAAACCCATGAAGGAGGTATTCGAAGAACAACATTTAAAGGCCCTACAATTCCTTTCTTTTCAAACTCCAAAAAATAAATAAGGGAGGTAAAGCTTCTATAGGATATGGTATTTAGGGCCAAGAAAAGGCAAAAAGGACCAATGATAAAAAATACTTTCAGAGAATTCAAGACCACCCAACTAACTCTAAAGGTTGAAAGAATAAAGGAAATGATATCAAGGGAGAAGGAGCATTGTAAAAGGAGATGCTATGTATTTTCTTCATGAGCCACACATAGATAACATCTATTAAAAATTTTCATTCCTCTTTTCTTAAGATTCTCCAAAGAATAATTTTTTTTGTAGGGTAAGCCAGAGAAAAAATTTAACTTTGGGGGTAAGTTCCTTGAACAAGATCTAACTATAAGAGAACCATCATGCATTCTTATCAATATAGTTGGTAATCTTCACCAAAAAGGTTTCATTCTCCTTTTTTTTCTAGATTAATGAGTCCACACAAATGGATTTCTTGATAGCCTAATATTTTAATGTGATATCAAGGGCTTTCAAGGGAATATCCAGTCATTGATCTAGGATAAAATTCAAAATATATTTCCATTTATTAATACCATTAACTTATTTAATATAGTATATCACTTTAGGACCAAAGTACTAAGAAAATTTGGGCCTTAAGATAGCAAAAGAAGGAATTTCTATGATAGGCACATCCTCAAGCCATGGGTTTTTGATATGGATTAGGTGTATGATTAGGTGTGTTAGGTGTAATTTAATAAATTATAGTTGTTTATTTTTAATTGTTGGTTGTTGTTTTGGATTAAGGTGCATAGTTGTCATTCAATGCAACCTTATCCGTAACATGGATGTGCTGCACTGTTAGAATTTCCCAAGAGTAGAACTACAAAGCATTACAAGATTTGAAGAAATAAAATAGAATTGATTGATTATTCCATGGATCAACTTTGTATAAATAACAAAGTTGATCATTGAGAGTCGTTGGATTACAACAACTCATAAAATCTGATGTAGACTTTAACTGAGAGTTCACCTGACTCATGAAGGAGTGGAAACTCAAGTAAGTCTATCCTAGTAGAACTTAAGAGAATAATTACTTATTCTAACACCCCCCCTTAAGTGATACTAGGGGTGTATTGTGCATATGAGTCCCGAAAATAGATCCTAATGAGGTACTCATGTACAATGGATTCTTTTATGAAGATATGGTAAAAACCCCATGGGAAAAACCATCTATCAAAAAAAGAAAAAAAAGAAGAGGCTTGTCTTCGGTTTGCAAAGATTATCCTCTGAATACACAAAAAAAGAGGATGAGTCCCGACAACATGGCCTGATGAGGTACTCATTTACAATATATATGAGAGATGGTGAAAAAACCACATGGGAAAAACCATCTTTATGAAATAACGAGGCATGTCTTCGGATGGTGAATATTGTCCTTAATAACAAAAAAAATGAGTCCCAACAACTTGGCCTGATGAGGTACTCATGTATATTATGTAAGGGAGAGATGATAAAAAAACCACATGGGAAAAAACCATCCTCCAAAGAATACAATAATAAAATGAGAGGTGAAAGACCTCTGTTTCAATGTAGCTATAATACTCCAAGTTTCTCTCACAACTGTATGTAACACGGAGAAGGAAATGACTTGGTGAAGATGTCTGCAACTTGATTTTTAGTTGGAATATAGTCCAAGTATATGTCCCCATTCTGAATATGTTGTCGAATGAAGTGCATGTGTATCTCAATGTGCTTGGTGCGTTGATGCTCAACTGGATTACGTGCAATATGAATTGTGCTCTGATTGTCACACCAAAGAGTAATAGGTTTTTCATTGGAAAACCCAAATTATTTTAGAATATGACGAAGCCAAAGAGCTTCCTGACTTGCTAAAACTATTGCCTTGTATTCTGCCTCTGTAGATGATAAGGCCACTACTTGTTGTTTTTTGCATAACCAAGCAATTGGCGAAGAACCAAGACAAAAAACATAGCCAAAAGTTGAACATCTGTCTTCTACTGAACCTTCCCAATATGAATCTATGTAGCCAATGATATCCATGGATTTTCCCTCATATAAGAGCCCAAAGTGAGTAGTTCCTTGCAAGTAGTGGAGGATCCTTTTTGTTGCTTGCCAGTGACTGAAATGAGGTTGATGTGAGAATCTAGATATTAAGCCAACAACATATGAGATATCTGGATGAGTATGAGTAAGGTATAATAGACTCCCTACAAGCTGATGGTATAGAGTTGCATCACATAGAGGGGATGTGCAGGAAGTACTTAGATTGACTCCAGACTAGAAAGGTGTAGGAGAAGGTTTGCAATCTATCATTTTAAACCTTTGAAGAAGATCTAGAGTGTATTTTTGTTGACACAATGAAATTCCTGCATTTGTTTGATTTATTTGGATCCCAAGGAAGTAATGTGCTAGACCCAGATCAGCCATATCAAATTTTTCAGAGAGGGAGTCTTTTATAGTCTGAATGTGAGTGAAGTCACTACCAGTGAGTAGCAGATCATCAACATATAGAACAAGTATGGTGATTTTTCCTTCATCTCTCCAAATGTAGACTGTGTTATCAGACTCACAATGAGAAAAACCTGAGGAAAGAAGGAAGGAGTCCATTTTTTCATACCAAGCTCTAGGAGCTTGTTTGAGGCCATAGAGAGACTTCTTTAGCCTACAAAAAAGAGATGAGTCTTGAGTGAAA
Source organism: Wollemia nobilis (assembly GCA_028583015.1). NCBI lineage: Eukaryota > Viridiplantae > Streptophyta > Pinopsida > Araucariales > Araucariaceae > Wollemia > Wollemia nobilis. Next base: position 332,949 of record JAQPPZ010010078.1, on the reverse strand, counting down.
CCAGCAGGTTGTTCCATGAATATCTCTTCCTTTAAGTCCCCATGTAAGAAAGCACTTTTTACATCCATTTGAAAGACATGCCACTTTTGGGAAGCAACCAGAGCAAGAACCAGTCTAACAGAATCCATTTTGGCAATCGGTGCAAAGGTTTCAGCATAATCAATATCTTCAATTTGAGAGAAACCTTTGGCTACTAGGCGAGCTTTGTGTTTGTCAATTTCTCCATTAGGTCCATATTTTGTTCTATAAATCCATTTACAATGAACTAATTTCCTTCCTTTAGGTAGGGGAACTAAATCCCAAGTTTCATTTTTTATTAAGGAAGAGAATTCATTTTCCATGGCATCATCCCATTCTTTAATACCAGTTGCTTCTTTGAAGGATTGAGGATCAGAGGAAATAGACTGACAGACAAGACCAGTGCCTATGGAGTTGGTTAATCTGGATGATGGAAGATTTTGGATGTAAGGAGTAGCTTCTTTAAAAATGGTGCGAGCCCATTTTGGCATAGTGGAAGGAGTAGAAGGAATGGAAAGACTTTGAGTTGGAGTTATAGGTTCCTCATCAATATCTAAATTAATCTCTAAAGTTGGTTCTTCATTATATTGAGGTTCTACTGTAGGAGAAGGCTCAATAGAGGAAGAGGATGTTTGAGGATATTTCTGAGGGAATGTTTCATCAAATTGGATATTCCTATGAAAAAAGACCTCATGAGTTGAGGGATCAAGGAGCCTGTATGCTTTCATTTCCTCACAATAACCAACAAAGATGAGCTTTTTGCTTTTCTTATCTAGAGCCTTCCTTTTCTTCTTTGGGATGTGTGCCCAAGTAGTACACCCAAAAATATTGAAGAAGGAGACATCCAGTTTTGAACTAGTCCATGCTTCTTCAGGAGTTAAATGGTCAAGAGCTTTATGAGGTGTGCGATTTTGAATATAGTTTGCATAGTTAATAGCTTCTTCCCCAAAAAACCTTTGGAAGATCTCTTGAATGGAGCATACAGTTTACCATTTCCTTCAATGTTCGGTTTTTCCTCTCTGCAATGCCATTTTGCTATGGATTATGGGAGACAAAATGTTGATGAATGATGCCATGACTTGATAGAAATATTGAGAACTCATTACTGCAGTATTCCCCCCATTATCTATGCGAATTTTCTTGATGTTGCAAGAGGCCTGATTTTCAACTAAGGCTTTGAATATTTTGAAGTGGGATAGAACATCACTTTTGTATTTTAGGAAGTAGACCCAAGTTCTTCTAGAAAAGTCATCAATGAAGGTTAGAGCATATTTTTCTCCTTTGAAAGAAGGCTCTAGAAAAAACATCAAGTCACTATGGATTAACTCTAGAGGGGATGAGGCTTTTAGAGAACCACTTGGGTGGAAAGGATCTTGATGTTGCTTTCCAAGAGCACATCCAGGACATACTCCATCAATAGAAGAGACTTGAGGTAGACCTTGTTACCATTTCATGGGTGTTCAATTCCTTTAGGTAGTTATAACTGAGATGACCAAACCTTTCATGCCAAATTTTGCTTTCAAGATCTCCATGAGCCACAAAATAGGAGGCCCCTTCTAGATTTTTGAATCCTTTGAAGTGAAATAGGTGAGTGTTGTGATCAATATCTCCTTTTGCTATAAGAGAGTGGGGGTCTTGAAAGTCTCTTATCTCAACTCCTATTGGAGAGAAGAGAACAATTTTCCCCTTTCTAGAAGTACAAATATGATAGACAGAGAGGAGATTTGTTGCAATGTTTGGAACATAGAGAACATTATTGATAGAGCCACCATCAATGGATATGTCACCCTTTCCTTTTACTGGGATAAAGGAAGAGTCACCAACTTCTATGCTACATGTTGAACTTGAGGAGATAGAAGAGAATGACTCATCTAAAGTAGTCATGTGATGAGTTGCTCCAGAATCTAGGACCCAATAATTAGATGAAGTATTGGTGGTCTTCCCTTGAACATTTAGGGCTTTTCCTATCTAATTTTTATTGTCTATATTTTGATCCTTCATAGCTGCCTCTAGTTGTTGTAATATTTTCCAACATTTGTTTGCAGAATGACCATTCTTTTTGTAGTGAGTACAGGTTATGGGACTTCTTTCTTTCTTTTTAAATTTTTCTTTAGTGGAGGTGGATGCTACTAAGGCTTTAGAGGAAGAGGAATAGATCTCATACTTTGCAAGTTTTGTTTCTTCTCTAGTTAGTCTCTCACAAAATTCTTCTAAGGAGGGCATTTTGAAACTTGTACCAAGAGCATCTTTTGTAGATAGAAAGGTGGTTGCGAATATTTGAAATACACCATTTAATTTAGAAATAATTAGATAGATGCATTCTTCATATTTTTTATCCTTGCCACTACCTTTAAATTGAGTAAGGACTTCTTTAAATTTGGTGAGAAAGTCAACAATATTGCTGAAGTCATCAGGAGATAAAGTTGTTAATTCTACCTCAAGCTACATTGACCTCATTTGATCTACTTTTCCAAATAAGTTCTTTAGTTTCTCCCAAATTTCATAAGGAGTTTTACAATCCGTAATGTGAAACCATAAGCTTTCATTTACATTAGTGCTTATAATACCCATTGTTTCATACAACTTCCCTTTATGAATAAATTTTTCATATTCTTTTTCAAATTTAGGTTGCTTCTCTTCTAGCAGGTGTGTGAGCCCTTTTTGAGAAATGAGATTTAAAATTTTGGGTTTCCATGTATGGTAGTTATGAGGAGTAAGAGGATCAATTGTATTCATTGAATTCATTTTGAAGTTAACCCAAAGTTCCCCCCTTTAACTTTAATTTAGAGAATGCAATGGATATTAGTTAACATAAGCCTAAAGAAATACCAATTATCTCAAAATACCCACCCTAACGAGAGGGAAACTATAAGTAATTTGAGTTTATTTGATATGAATATGAGGCTAATGAGAAATATTTTTGCCAAAGCTTTAAGAAACACCAAAATTTCTCAAAATACCCGCCCTAACGAGAGGGAAACTATAAGTAATTTGAGGAGATTTGATATTAAGTTTGGTTCTAAGAGACCAAATATGCCATGCCTTTATATATTTTCTTCTCAAATACCCGCCCTGACGAGAGGGAAACTATAAGTATTGATTAGATATGATATTTGGAACATAGGCTCATATCATCCAGACCTATATTGGTTATCTTAATAACCCGCCCTTACTTGAGGGAAACTATAAGTTATTTAGGATGTCCAATATGGGTGAGTGGTGATATAAAATATTTGTGCTTTAAGAGATTATCAAGTTTTAATAAAGAGTTATACTTACTTTATTAAAAAAAAAGTTATAATTTAAGATACTCTTTGTAAAAAATTATTAACCAAAAATAAGTTCTTCTGTTATAGAGACCTTTTGCAAGAAAGGGAAAAAAATGCTCACTTCATTTACTAAAATATCTCTATAATATATTAAAGAAATTTTGGAAAAAAAATTAATTTGAACAAATTAATATTTAATATAGAAATTTTCTAATGAAGTATTTAAAGAAAGAATAAAATAGAGATATTTTATTAAGTTCTTTAATGTTTTAAGGATTGTAAATTAAAATCAATACCTTACCTATATTAAGCAAGATATATAAACAAAATGATTTTTAACAAAGGTAAAAGGGCAAAATAAAGGAGGCAAAAATTGATGCAATGACAACCCCCCTGATGCTATGATAGGTGCAAAAAAGGCACCTATAAATCCCCCCCAAAAAAAAATTAAATTTTATTGAGATTACAACTCTATATTTGGTTTCTTTTGGCCACTAGAAAGGGCTTTTAAAGAAAAATATAGATCATATGAAGAGGGTACAATGAATACAAAGAGCAGACCTATTTAAAATATTTTATTTTACTAAGATTAAAGAATCAGAAGATCTACGAGATAAAATATGAGACAGGAGATGTCAAGATGCAATGATGTATCCCCGCTCACCGCACCACTCCAATGCTACGTCAATGGACAACGAATAGGGGATTTGAAAGCTTGAAAAATGCTCCGAACTTCACTGTTAGAGAGATATTAGCAGGAAAAATACATAAAATAAACAATAATTTACCTTAACACTTTGAACCACGAGCAGAGAGAAGGATTCTTAAAAGCCATGAAAGGGGACGAATCTTAAATTTTTGCACTTTGTTAGGAGAGAAAAGGAATTGAACTTAATAATATTTTATAAAAAAAAATTACCTTTAATCTGTCAATGACGTAGGAAGGCCACCACATCCATAGAACGAAGAGAGGGGAAGGCCTCTAGAAGAGGATGGAAGGCTTCCCAGAAGACTTTACCCAGTGAAGACTCTTGAAACTGAGGAAGACGTCACCAAAGGGTCCACGAGGTTGCTAGAAAGCACAGCCCGAATGTGAAGCTCCAGTGTGGCACCAGGTAAAGAATCAAACACCAAACTATGGAAGACGTCAAAAAAAGGGTCCACGATGTTGCTTGAAAGTGCAGCGACGAATGTGGAAGCTCCAGTGAGGCACCACACCAAGAAATAGATACTTATTATTTCAATAAAAATTTGAATATTCACATCGCAATTCAGGAGAGAACACTGATAAAAAGGCTCGAGAGAATGCAGAGGTGAAGATACATTTTTATTAATCACCAAGATGTATTTATAATAAAGTGAATCTCCTCTATGAAGCACCGAAGGATGATAAAAAAGGAGAAACTTTTAGAACTGAAGGTGGGAGAAGATATGATTTTCAAAAATCTTAGATTAACTGAGATGCCCATTGAAATATTAATCTTTGCACGCCAGGAAGAGACGTTGGCAATTTTGCCACTCTCTTTTTAATAAATATGGACTTTGGTTTACCAAATGTCCACCCGACTATCACGCGAGATAATTTCAGCTGTCAATAAAAACGTAGGCAACAGACCTTTTACAAAGGACCTTTTACCAAATGTTCATAACATTGATGCCGAAAATGGAGCAATCGTTAGTTAAAAGGATTCAAAAAAAATATCTAACAACCAACACGATACCTACTATTTTATTGTCCTCAAAAAATGATATGCCTATTGGGTTTTTCTCCACTAATGAATGTATGCCATGATGGCAATAAAGCTGCCAATGCAAGTATGCGTTCATGAAACGCAGCGATTAGCTTGCATCCGAGAAGAGATATGGAGATATATGAATAGGCTTTCGAGGAGAACAATAAAATTAATAGGTATTTTTTTTTCAAATATCTATATTATTTGAAAACAAAATATGAGAATTCTGCATAATATGGTAAAATAAATTTAGTTTAACTACTCAGAGATTACCATAAACAAATATCTCAAAAAAAATTGCAGATTCAAAAATGAGCAATCTAAAACCCTCTTATTTTTTTTTAAAACAAAAGATAAGAGATGTGAACCAGTTCGTGAAACTGCCTTCAAGAGAGAATGCCTAGCAGAATCTATCCTGCTCTGGTACCATGTTAGAATTTCCCAAGAGTAGAACTACAAAGCATTACAAGATTTGAAGAAACAAAATAGAACTGATTGATTATTCCATGGATCAACTTTGTATAAATAACAAAGTTGATTATTGAGAGCCGTTGGATTACAACAACTCATCAAATCTGATGTAGACTTTAACTGAGAGTTCACCTGACTCATGAAGGAGTGGAAACTCAAGTAAGTCTATCCTAGTAGAACTTAAGAGAATAATTACTTATTCTAACAATACCTATTTATAGACGTACGTTATTAGTGAAATACAACTAATTTTTTGGTTCACCAATTTCTTCGTCCTTGCAATTGTTATTCCATATTATTTGGTATCAGAGCCAAGTTTTGGAATCAAGGCTAGTATCCTCTTTGCCTAGGTTGAGATCGGTTCAGACGGGGAATGAGAATGCCTCCATAGTCAGATTCGTGGAATAGCTCTCTATTTCAAGCACTTTTGTTAGCCAAATAGTTTGTTTATCAATGGAAAATCAGTTTTGGGTTTATCATATTCTTCTCGTGCTTGTGGTCACTATTCCATATCAATCTTCTAAAAAGTCAATACACTCTCCATTGCCTAATCTCCATTTAAGACCTTTTTGAAGAAGATTTTTTGTTTTAACAATGCTATTCCAAAATTCTAAGCCATGCAGGGAGTTTTGATCTTCCATGAAGCTTAATCACCTATTGAATTATTTAGTAAAGACAATCTAGGTCCATCCATTGTTTTCTTGAGAAACAAGTCTCCAAATATATTTTTCTAGTAAAGCTTTATGTTTAATATTTATCAACCCAAGGCCTCTTGCATTTTTCTTGGAGCACAACTAGTCCTAGAAAATTAAATTGAATCTCATTTTATCCTCTATCCTTGACCAAAGAAATGTTTTTTTAATTTATTATAATTTTTGAGAGATTTTCCTAGATATTTTAAAAATAGAAAGAAAGTATACCGACAGGATTTGAATGGTCGATTTGACTGGTTAGACCTTTCTTGCTTGACTTAGATAATATTTTTTGTTGAGCCAAATAGTGTTTAGTGGTTATAGAAACCAAAATTTTAGTCTTATTCTTGAGTTAACCAAAAGCTTACATAAACTAGAAAGAAGAATGAAAAGTAAGCCAAGGGAGTATAAGGATTACATTGAAAACCATTAGGGAAAGAAGGCAATACAATCACATAATCTATAAAAATAAAATAAACTTGATGAAGAAGAGATATATTATTAGCACAAGTTGTCTTATGAAAAACTACTTCAATTCATCAATGATCCAAAATAAATTTAAGAATATAGGACACCTCTCTTTAGCTCATATGGTGCTTTCAATAGGATAAAAATAAAAACCAACAAGTATAGGAAATATACCAACATCGGATTCATAAATCCTCACAATTACAGTGAATAAATTATCATAGAAACTAATTTTCCAATTTTCTATGTAAGAGGAGATTCCTTGATGCTATTGTTTTATAATTTATGTAAAATGAGATTTCTTGAAATTTAATGAAATTCCTTTTCTAAAATCCATAAATAAGTAATATACTTTAGTAACTTAATATTCCTTTTGGAAGACCCAAGTTCAAACAACTTTGGAGTGTGGCTTGTGTGTGAGTGGACTTGTATATAAAAAAAAGAAACACTATTCTTTAAAAAGCATGCACTTCAAAAGGGACTTGATATAATAAGTCATGATAATCAAAATTTTATAATTCAATGAAGCATGAAGCTTCAATAAACTAGCCATATTTAGATTTGGATGTCCTATATTTAGTAGCTCCATTCTTAGGTCTACCTTGCACCAATGCATGTGATTTATGCTAAGCAGCATGTTAATATATTGAAAGATATCATATTAGAGGTGACTTTCATTAACTTTTATTTGTAAAGGTAATATTCCATTAAGAAAATGTTCAATAATATCATAGCCCCCACTTCAATTATATATATATATATATATATATATATATATATATATATATATATATATATATATATATATATATATATATATAACCTTTGACTTTTTACCATATTGTATGAGCTTTTTTTTCCTCTCTTATATTAATGGATGATCATATATTTTATTGTGATCCATTAACATCTTTGTTTGACGGAAGTGGAATTCATATCATTGTATCATGTATTCACTAAACCATTATATTATATCTTTTTATTCTCAATTATTGATCAAAAAAACTTTCATCTACAAAAATAAAAATAAAAAAATATTCCGTGCTTCCTTTTTTAATTATTTTATTTTGAAAAATGTTTCATACTATTTATTTTTATGATAGTAATTAAAATAAAATAGAATAATAATATTATTACTTTTTGAAAATATGGTAACATGTCTTCGTGTGATAACATTCACGACGAAGGGAACTAAGTGAAAAATAAGTGAAAAATATGCTTCAATCATTCAAGCGGTAATGGGATTTCTCTTTGGAGAAAAGTAAAGCGCAAGACATATGACGAAGGGAACTAAGTGAAAAATATGCTTCAATCATTCAAGCGGTAATGGGATTTCTCTTTGGAGAAAAGTAAAGCGCAAGATATGTCTTTGATTACATTTTTGGATAAGTAAAGTGCAAGATCTGGACTTGACTACATAATTTCCTCTGGTCGGCATGAATAGCGTAAAACTATAGAGAATATTGGTGCGGAGTCAAAAGTGAGTTCCCCTTGCGTGGAATTTGCCAATAATTTCTAAAAAGTAAATATTAAAGTGGATATTGTGGAGTCACTTATTGAACCAAACAGTAGTCAACATTACAATACTGTTCGAAAATCTTATCCTCCTGTGAATTCAAAGGTTCGTAAGATGGAACATTTGCATATATATAATTGAGGTTCGTGAGATGGAACATTTGCCTATCCACAGTTAAGGCTCGTAAGGTATTGATTTCAGTTTTGCAAGCATCCCAACTGTGTAATGGCTCGTGAGGATGGCATTGATGTATCTGAAGTTAATCATCTCGCCTCTCCGAACTGGTAAATCTTGAGTCCAAATTTCTCTAGCTTTTTTATATTATGTTTGGAAAGAGCAAAAAAAAAAAGAGAATTCTTTATTTTTATTTTCTGCAAACTTGAAGTCACTCTGTGTGTATATGTAAAATAAAAATGCATAAGATCACATCTTATGCATTTTATGACCAAAATTACATAAAGATCTTTTCCGGCACTGGTAAGAATTGCTAGCGTGTATCGTAGTATGTCCACAACATTCCTTCAAACCTGCCTGTTTGTGCGGTGTTATAACGTCATTTGTATTGCAGGGGAGATCCAAAAGACAGGAGATGTATCGCTGCTAGCCTGGTTAATGTTGCTTACCTTCTCCAAACTCACAAAGGGAGGGCCATGGAATGGTGCTGTTTACTTCAATTTGAAGTAATTGAAATTATGAAAGACGATCACGACAGCTCCGTATGTGGTGCCGTTTTTCAATGGCGAGGAAAAGAGAAAGCAGGTGCAGGAGGCCCTCCCTCAGAGGTTGTTGCTTTCAGAGGTACACTTCTTAATCGACACACTGCTCTGAAGGACTTATACCTCGATCTCAAGGTAGCCATAGGACGCCTGAATTCCTCATCGTCTCGCGTTGTAAAGGGGAAGGAATGCTTGCGAAAGAGCATTAACAGGCAGGGACCCAACAACGTCTGGATTGCTGGCCACTCGTTGGGATCCGCCATTGCAGCGCTCGCCGCAAAAGATGTGATCAAGGAAGGCCATAAATTGGAAGCACATCTCTTCAATCCTCCTTTCGCTATGGGGATTCTGACGGACTTCAAATTTGTTCAGAACATTGCAAAAGCGGTCTCCGCCGTGCATAATCCTTGCCTCCTACTTCCATCCTTGGAGGCGTTCATGAGGGCAGTGAAGGAGAAGAAAAAAATGGCGGAGCTGTGCAAGGACTTTGCTGCCCTCAGGCATTGGGTTCCCACGTTATACGTGAATGACAAGGACCCCATTTGCTTGAACTACATCTACTATTTCGAAGCATGGAAAAATGTATACGTGCAGCATACGCATGCAAATGTGAGCCATTTGGTCCAAGTCCACGAGTGCATTAAACACGTTTGCTGTTTAGATCTGGTTCCGTCTGCTAAGCTGGCTGTTGTGATTAAGAGGTTTTTTCCACAATCATCATGGTATTCGTCAATGGTTTTCGAAGGAACTCCAAATGGAGATGAGAGAATACATACCTTCCATTGAAAAGATTCAGTGCAACGTTATACTTAGTTCGGATAAAGACGTTGACGAAGATCAGTAAGAATTAGAGAATCTTCCTCTGGTTTATTATCGGACAAGTAATGCTCTGAGATATTCATGAAATCCGTAGGGAGATGACTATGTTCAATGTTTCCTGTATGTATATATTATATACGATTGTGTTTAAATGACGTTAAATAAATGGTAATTAAGCATAACATGGGCTTGGAAAGGAGTAAAAAAGCAGAAAATAAAAGTGAAGAGTTGTCTCCAGCAAAATATGTGATCTAACGCAAGTGCGAGTTTTAAAAGAAATATGTGATCTAAAGCTTTTAAGGTTATTTTAATTAGTTTGACTGTCTTTGGCAAATCTACCTACAATGTTTTAGTAATTAAACAATTGTTGAAGCTTACAGAGCTGTGTATCCACTAGTAGTTCGAGAATCTTTCCTAATAAGATCGTAATGTTGAACAATCTTTTGATCCTTAACTTTCAAAGTTATTATAAAAATAGTCCACTTAATCGAAACAAAAATTCTTTGAATAAGGAATTTTCACAGGTGCTTTTGCTTGCACGACTTATCTTGTATGCTACATATGTTTTAGATTTACACAAGTGCAATGCTATACTTATATCCATGTGAAATGATATTTCATTTGTCACATGCTTGGAATAATTATTTTACAATGTCTTAGAAGGATATGTCTTTAAAATTAAAGCATGTGGAATCTCCCTTATCTAGCAATGTATGAAATTATTAACATTTTTTAAAAATAAATATTTTAGAAATATTTTATTAGTCCCCATAAGGGGCTAAAGCATAAAGCATTAAGCATTGTAATAAATATTTCAGAAATATTTTATTAGTCCCCATAAGGGGCTAAAGAATAAAGCATTGTAGGGGTTCAATGCTTTATGCTTATATCCATTCTACAAGGTCGACACTTTTTGACTACTTGGTGAATAAACGCTACAAACTATATTGTATAAAATATGTTTTCATCAACATTCCCACACCCACCTAATAAATTTATTTTGTCAAGACCCAAAGACTAAGATACATGAATTATGAGGATTACATAAATATTTTGAGGGTTGCAATAATAACCCTACTACAAACCTAAAAGGCTTACAATATGGAAAAATTTAGTGTCACCTAAAGGTTTGGTAATGATATTTGTAGTTTGATTTTCTATTCTATAATACTTAAGATTAATATTAAATAAATTAAATGATATAGTGATGGAGCATCTCAATGTGCTTAGTCCTTACATAAAACATTAGATTCTTAGCAAGTTTAGTTCTACTATGATTATCATAGTATAAAATGGTAAGTTATATCTAGTTTCATTATGGAAATTGATGTTGATCTAACTTGATATTTAAATATTGTAACTGAAGAATATATTTGTAACTAAAAATAAATGACATTTTCAAGTGTTTGTTAGGTTTGAAGGAGAAAAGAACATGTGATAAGTGGTTGAGACTCTAATGTCGGTCTTTCAAATTAACTACATTGCATTATAGTTTTCTATGTTTTTTTCTTAGTTTTGCTTACTATATTGTTTTGTCTAAGATACCTCCTATGTGGGCTATGGTTGCTATTTTTCTTATTTTTGCTATTGTTGTTTCTTATAGACTAGACACCTCGAATTGTTTATAGTTTTCATTGCAATTTAACTTTAGTCTACTAGTTTTTTTCTATAATATATTTTGTAATAGACTATTATGTGTATAATTCAACACTTCCCCTATTTTACTCATAAATTGTTCAATTTGTATTAGTTATATGATTTTATTCTTGGTTAAGTAAAGCATGATAGATTTCAAAATTTTAGGTTTACTATCAAAGCCATTGCTTTTTAGAATATATTACATTATTTAGTGCATGCCACTGTACCACCTTGGGTACATCTCTAGATTAGAATTTTGATTAGTATTTACTTTATGCAATGTAATAAATACACAAGTGTTGTTAGAATTTGCAAAGTACTTAATAATGTAAATATGGATGTAGTCCATGTGTACATGAGTCATAGAATAGGAATATGAAGAGTCATAGATAGGTGGAAGACCAAGAGATATATATCATTATAAATAGGCATTTGATAAATAAGAGTGAGAGGATCATAGATCATAGTATAGAATAGATAGGAGAGTAGAATATAAGTTAGACACAATGTAGAACTTGTATGAAGCACGAAGCATTTGAGATTTTCATATTTTGTATCAACATCCTATTTTCATGATATTTCATTAATGGAAATTTTATGAGTTATTGCAAAATTTTATTATGAGTTTTTCCTGATTAGTATATTGTCATTATCTTATATTTAATATTACATACTTATTTTAGTTTTTGTGATTGCATTTCTTTAAATATATAGCATCAAAAGCTAATAGTGGTATAAAAGCATAAGGTAGTGTGATAGGATATAGAGAGAGCCACAAGAGATATTGAGAGAAGATAGGGAGATTTTATTTCCAGAATTTTTAAAATTCCTATTTGGCTAGAGTCATTCCATAGGGTTGCAAGAAAACTCATGAATACTAGGACTCAGCAAAAATATCTTTCTCCACTAGATTGAAGGATAATTAGTGATATTTATTGACTTATAGATATTTAGATATTTGCATGGATTTACTTGCTACTGTCTAAGTTTTTATTGCAGAAAATTAGTTCTTAGAAGTTGATAAGCTTCCTAAAATGGATAGAAAATAATTTCATCTTCGATTTATTGAAATTCTATGTGCTTTCCTTGTGTAGGGATTAGTTATTTATTGAAAAATAGTAGACATTGAAGATTAAGGAGACCCAAGAAAGTTGTTCCAATTGGATATTGAAGACCAATAAGGAGATCCCCATTGAAGCTTAAAAATTTAAGACTACATATTAAAGAAAGAAGAGACACAAGAGAAGAAGTCATTGAAAATTTTAGATAGAATATTGAGAATAGAGAAAGATACTAAAAGAACCCCATAGAAGATTGGATATTTAAAATCAAGGAGATCCAAGAAGTATATCTCCATAGAATATTGAATATTGTAGATGGAAGAAAGTAGAAAAAAAATCTAGAAGGAGATCCAAGAAAGAGGTCCCATTGAAGAACTTCTAGATTTGGAAGATATAAGATTGAAGATAGAGAAGGACTATGAAAAGTCCTATAGAAGATATGAAAACATACATAATTTAAAGATCCAAGAGAAGAGGTATCAAATAAACTTGGAAAGAGAAAGAAGAAGGGTAGAAAATCCCTGTTGAATAAAGTTGAAGAAGTGGCCAATGGAGGATATTTGAATAAATCTTAAGAAAAACGAAGAAAGAAAGGAGAAGGTCCTAATAAAAAATAATTTGGGATAATTTTCATATCTAACAACAAGCCCAAAAGGAGAAAGGATTTGACAAGATGTTTACAAAATTTTGGAAAGGATTCTAGAAGTGAAAGCACAAGGATACGAAAGCAAAAAAAATGGGAAAGCGAAGATGCGATGCAAACATAACCGAACTTAGCGCTAAATCCTAGGAATTTGAAAGTGCATGAAAAGAGGGAAAAGCATGAGCAAATCGAAATGAAACAAGTGTGAACAAAGGAGACAACCCTTTTTTTTTATTGATGTGTTTCACAACTTGGTTACAATGCACATCCTCCCATTCCCAAGGGCTAGGAGCATTTAAGTATGAGTTCTTGTTACATCCATGGGTGCCTTTTCCTTATTTCGCATGCCCACATGTAAAATGGGCAGACCAAAATGTCACCGTCGCTTGTGTATACGAGTGTCGATTCCTTGTTGCTCCTCTGGTGTCCAGGCCCTACGCTCAAAGGAATAAGAAATGGTCAGTAGCACCTACAGATAAAAAAAAGCATGCAATCCCCAAGCCTACGGTAAGTGAATAAGAAAAACGAATTAAACTATGCCTAAAATGAATCCAAAAGCTCTAAAAATTTGATAGGGGCATCAAGACACCACTAGGAAGGCCCTGCAAAAAGAATAGTCAGGAAATTCCTCACCAATTTGAATTCGCTCCGGGGCGGGACGAATTCACCTGCAACAAAATGCCGAATAGGTACTGTCCCAAATGTCCTGCCTAGGAAGCTCCAAAAGACCTACAAACTTGGGGTTAGCTAATTGGGGGCATTTTGGGAAGACCCAGATGGTCAGATTTTCCCAATTTGGCCTCCATCAATGGGAATTTTATGATGCTACCTGTAGATTAGTAGAAGCGAGCAAAGATAGAAACATGATCAAAATCGTTCAAAACGAGACGAGATTTAAATGACAACCTATCTAAACATCATAGAATTGAATGAAAAAATGAAAGAAAGCAAGTCTACCATGGAATTCCCATCACTCCAAAGGGGGCGATTAGGACGATGGCAGTGTGGGAGGGGGTGCCCATGGGGCAGGCCGCCCACCGTTTGGGGCCTGATTTCAGCACCAATCCACTTGGGATGGGTCCAAAACCTCTTGTGCGGTATTGTTAGCAAATTTGGTGGGATATTGTGGCCAAATTTCGGGTTTTGGGTTCAAGATTCTTCCTCTCACTAGTCACCCAATGACCTCCCCCCTAAAGGAGATCAAGGATGTGAAAGGTGCAAATCCAAAAGGTGTGAGGTATGACAATAAAATGACAACACTTCATTGCTCTAAAAATGCTCCTTCTCTCCCCATTCTTTGGGGTGAGAAAACTCACCAATTTATATACCTGGAGGTCTCCTGAAATGGGCATGCAGAGGCACCACTTGGCAATCATATCTTCTGATGGGGAAGGAGACTCCTCCCTGAATAGGAGCTTCATGATTGCCCTTGTAATTGCCTCTAACGCTCAAAAACGCTCACCCATACTCCCATGCGATGAGGGAAGCGTTAAGTGGCAGATCTGAGCTACCATTTGTCAAGATTTGACTTTTTGCCTATCAAACCTGCAATTCGCCCCACCTTGGAGCGAATCTAGAATTCATCCCTGGGTGAGGCAAATCCCATTTTGAATTTGTTCCAGGGTGGAACGGATGTTGAGCAAAGGGCCTGAAGGTGCCAAATTGATCTCTCACCTTCCAAAACTACTGTGAGAGTGGTTAGGACCATTGTTTAACCTCTAGGGGCTACCCTTGGGGCTGTGTGTGTCAATACGATCAGTGTTTGCAGTCACATAATCGGATTGGTGCTATTTTGGTGTCTAGAGATGCCCCTTTTTGGGATGCACTATGCAAGGTGCATAGCGTCGAGCAAAAATAGATAACCAAAGCACTAATGATTAGGGTTTCTTAGTGACCTAACCAACTTTTGATGCCCCAAGTATGGAAAGGGCATGCATTCTTGAATCCTTGATTCTGACGAGCAAAGGAACTCAGTTCAAGTGTTAACCTTTTTCGGTGAGGTGTTACTTGAGCTTGGACATTGATCGGTCATGAATAGGCAAAGGGTGCAACCTTTTGTCCATGGGAACCTTGAGTTCATGATTCATGAATGCCAAGTGATTTGATCAGCTTGTGATTATTGCTTGTTTGCTACCCCAAGCAGGGGCATGATTTGTCTTTGCCAATGATTCTTTGAATGCATGCTATTTTCCTTAATTGGGTGTGTGTATTTGTTGATTGGTGCCTAAGTGTGACTACCCCCTCAAGCGATGAATCGATGAGGGAATGACCTTCATGAGAAAAGCGATGAGTCGCTTGACCCAAGATGACTTGTGTGAGGGTGCCTTTAGATGTTTGAGCATTATGCGTGTGTGCAGTTTCCCGACATTTAGACCTATTTTTGGTGGGTTTGAACCCTTTTTGTGATGCATTTTGGAGCTAAAATTGACAAAAATTCGTTCTCCCGTGGAGCGGTCTAGCTATGGTAGCCTTCTTAGGGAGTAGGATAGTGACAATTTGTAACCCCAACGTCTGTTTTGGATGCCAAGAAGGTTAGGCACAAAAAGCACCGTCGTTCGGCAATGTTATTGCTATTTTTGGGTGGGTTTTGACCCTTTTGGTGATGTCGTTTGGGGATGAAATTCTCGAAGATCCGTCTTCCCGTGGAGCGGTCCGGATATGGTAGCCTTCTTAGGGAGTAGGATAGTGAGGATTTGTGACCCCGACGTTGGTTTTGCATGCCTGGGATGTCAAGTGCAAAAGCACTTGCATTGGAAAGTTTTATTGCTATTTTTGGTGCATTTTTGATGATATATATAGATGACTTTATTTTATTTATGCATGTGTCATGATTTGATGTTATGCATGATGATTGATGAATATGGATGTATGCATGTTAATTTATATTGATGGATGTATATGTTTTGATGGAATGCAAATGTTTTTAATTTATATGATATGCAGATGGAATGAATGAATTGAATTTGTGATTTTTTTTTTATGGCAAGGTGAGAATGAAATATAGCAAGTTGGTTTCGAATGTAGTTAAGGTTTTCTAAGACTCAGATGTTTTAACTAACTAGCCATGAATGTACTTTATCTTACAAGACTTTTGGACAAGGTATGAATCGGACTTGTTTTGGACCAAGTTATTTCACATCCTTGTGTGTGCAATTGAGTTCATTTATGTGGTGTTTGTCAGGATACCGCCAGTGCCAGATAGGCTGTCAACCAAACCTATACTGAGGATCACCTAATTAGCTCCACTAACTCCTTTGTTGTATTTAGTCGGATTAATCTACGATGCTATCTAGGATACCATAAGCTAGCTCATCCACATGCAAACATTGATCTGTACACGAGTTAATGTGATAGATATATCGTCATGCAAGAGGTTTACCACCAGTGATCGATAGGCTATCAACCAAACCGATATCGAGGTTTGCCTCATGACCTGTCGAAATGCTGAGAGTTCCAGGGATTCAAGTTTGACTCCCTTCTTTTCTTCAATTATATTGGGATACTTGCTCTTTTGTAGTGATAAAAATCACTGTTTATTTTTGTTTTTTTCTTTTGAGCAAGGGATTTGGATTTTGAGTGATGAGAATCACTATTGTATGTGTGTTTTTATGTATGCACTTTGGTGGTGATGTCAAATTTTGGGAGTTTTGACTTTTTGCAAGATTTTATGATGTTTGCAACTTTTTGAGAACTTGGGATTCTTGGGGAATTGGGTAGGGAGGATGCTTGTCCTTTTGCCAACTCTCAGCATTCTTGGGGTCATTCACATAGGGGGATGAGCAAGATAACCATTTCGCTTATGGTGACTTGGATTGCTGTGCAGGTTTCATCTTTCGTTCACACAACTTGGGAATTTTTTTTTTTTGTGTGTTTTAATTTGTGTTGGGATGCTATGTAACAAGGTGTAATCCAAGTAAAACTCTACCTTCGTAAAATATGTCTGACTTGGTACAGTACGTGGCTAGAAAGCTAATGACGACCGAATGATAGAAACTCTTGATACATTAGAAGACCACTAACTATGGTATGGCGAAAATATGTGCTTAGCAATTATTTTTGATGGATTGTTTATAGAGTGGAAAAATGTGGAAAATGAGGGTTTTGCCAAGTAATTACAGTCTATGGTGCCTTGACCTTTATGACCACAAATATGCAATGTATGGATGTGATGCTTAATGCAACTACATATATTTATGTTTTTGATGGATTGATTTTTTTTGTGAATATGAAGATGAGATGCGAAAAGAGCTCTTTATTGTTGTGATGAGTTGGAGTATGCCTGGAAATGAGATGCAACTTTTTGTTATTTTTGATGATTTTACTATTTTTGAATTTTCTTGTTTTTGACCAAGCGATTGTGGGAATCCTTGGAGCCTTTTGGGGATTGACCAAGCGATTACGGAAATCCTTGGGGCATTTTGGGGTTGACCAAGCGATTGGTGGAATCCTTGGAGCATTTTGGGATTGACCAAGCGATTGCAAGAATCCTTGGAGCATTTTGGGGTTGACCAAGCGATTGTTGGAATCCTTGGAGCATTTTGGGGTTGACCAAGCGATTGGTGGAATCCTTGGAGCATTTTGGGATTGACCAAGCAATTGGTGGAATCCTTGGAGCATTTTGGGGTTGACCAAGCGATTGGTGGAATCCTTGGAGCATTTTGGGGATTGACCAAGCGATTGGTGGAATCCTTGGAGCATTTTGGGGTTGGGCCATGTGATTGGTGGAATCCTTGGATCGTTTTGGGGTTGGGCCATGGCTCTTCTAAACATGGAATGGCCACAAATGACTGATGTTCAAGGGTTCTAGTTCCTTGATTCCATCAAGAGAGGCTAGCCGGTATGTTCTAGGTCCTATTTTGCTATCAATCACATAGGGACCTAACCAGTTTGCCGTGAACTTGTCCCTTATATGGGACGGCAAACTAGAATTCTGTTGGTTCTCTTTTAAGACCAAGTCACCAACCTGAAAATCCCTCAGGTGAACTTTCATGTTGTATGCTTTCTTAAGTCACTCTTGATAGATATGTAAATGCTCGAGAGCATTAACATGTCATTTGTCGAGCAACGTAAGCTGGTCTAACTAGGCCTACCATGTAGTGTCATCATCGATGAACTCTTGCATTGATATGCGTAGGGAAGGAATTTCCAACTCGAGAGGCATGACTACCTCGGAGCCATACACGAGCAAAAACAGAGTTGCCCCAATGGGCGTCCCAATGTTGGTGCGATAAGCCCACAGGGCAAGTGGGATCTGAATGTGCCAATCCTTATGACTGTCTGCGACTATCTTTTTGAGGATGGCAACTAGCATTTTGTTTGACGCCTCTACTTGCCCATTTGCTTGTGGATAATAGGGTGTCAAAAAACTATGCTAAATTTTGTACTTTGTGGTCAAAGCACGCACGTATTTGTTCTTGAATGACATCCCATTATCCGAGATTATTTTGGATGGAATACCAAAATGACATATGATGTTATGTAAAATGAACTCCACAATGCGGGGTCCTGTCATAGAGGTAAGAGGAACCGCTTCCACCCACTTGGTGAAATACTCTGTGGTCGTTATGATAAACGTGTGATGACCTGATGACGTAGGGGAGATCTTTTCGATTAGATCTAAGCCCCACTATGAAAATGGCCAAGCCGACTGGATCGACTGCAAGGCATGGGAAGGTACATGTGTCAAATTAGCATGATGTTGACACTTCATGCACTTCCTTACATATGCGCAACAATCTCGCTCTAAAGATGGCCAATAATAGCCCATGCAAAGAATGCGCTTTACGATGGCCATACCGTTGAAGTGACCACCGCATGTACCATCGTGTGCTTGGGCGATCGCCCAAGTGGACTCTTGTTGGTCCAAGCACCGAAGGAGGATCCCTTCGTAGCTATGATGGTACAAAATGTCTCCTAACAAGACATACTTGGCTGCTTTCTTCTTGAGTGCTCATTTTGCGACATGTGTCAATCCAAGTGGGAGGTTACCTAACTTGAGGTAGTCCCTTATGGGTGAATACCAATCCTGCTGATCGAAAGCCTCGACGGTATGAACAACCAATCCCTCTTGAAGTTCATCCCTAGCAAAAGTTGAGCGGGAGAGAACTTGTAAGAATAGTGTTGTGTTGCTATTGATGGGAGTAGGGGAGAACAAGGACCCCTAGTTGGCATGTTTTAGATGATCGTGGATTCGAGAGAACCTATCCTGAGGTGGTTCAATCTGGATCATGTGGATTCCTGGCGTTAAGTTAGAACTTGCACGTTCCATCATGGATTGCGATAGTGTTTTGACTTGAATGGTTGTCATATCACTAGAAAGGTCTTGCGGGATTAGTGACCCCAAGGAGGCCATAGTGTTCACAAAACAATTCGATGACCGAGGGAGTGCCTCGATGTCGTACCATTCAAGCTTTGCCAAGAATTTGTCCACAAGGGCTTTGTAGGCCTATAGAACTGGGCATTTGCATTGGAATACCCCTTTGACTTGGTTGATGATTAATAACGAATCACCAAAGATATTCAATCATTTAATGTTCATGGTGATTGTTGTATGAAGACCTATGAGCAGGGCTTCATACTCTGCATTGTTGTTGGTGCATGGGAAATTTAATTTGAATGACAGAGGCATTGGAGTGCCCTACGGTGTGAAGAATACTATTCCCACACCACCACCTTGCTCACATTTAGAACCATCAAAAAATAGGGTTATGTCGGCTTGTGACTCAGGCTCATCAGAATCTGGTGATTATGAGACATGGAAGACCCCATCATCGGGTAGTTCTATGACCAGAGGCTGATCATCTTCGAGAGGAGCCTCTGCTAGTTGATCGGCTATGACCTGACCTTTGATGGATTTCTGTCCAATAAACTCTATGTCAAATTCCGTTAACAACATGATCCATTTTATCGTGCGACTACTATGATAAGTACGACTCATCATGTATCGCAATGGATTCTCCTTAGACACAACATACGTCTTGTTGCTCAACATGTAATGGCGTAGCTTTTTGGTAGCAAACACCACTGCCAAGCAGAGTTTCTCAACGTATGCATAGTTAAGTTCATAATTGACCAGGGTGCGGCTAAGATAGTAAGTAGCCTGTTCTTTGTGAAGTTCATTTTTCTGGGCTAGCATGGCACCCAGTGCCACCTCAGTAGCTGAGATGTACAAGTAGAATGACACTCCTGGTCTGGGTGGTGCCAATACTAGTGGCAAAGCAAGGTATTGTTTAATGTCATCAAAGGCTGACTGGCACTCGTCATCCCAGTGAAATGCTACCCCCTTATGCAATAATTTGTTCATGGGTCGGCACTTGTCAGATAACTGTGCTATGAAGTGCTTGATCGATGTGACCTTTCCTTGCAGGCTTCTAAGCTGCTTGATGGTGGTTGGGGGAAGCATTTCTAGGATTGCCTTGACTTTGTTTGGGTCGACCTCGATGCCTCACTTTGAGACTATGAAACCCAAGAGTTTTCCAGATGTGATGCCAAATACACACTTCTTGGGATTAAGTCTAACTTTGTGTTCCATGAGGCGATCGAGGATCTTGCTTAAGTCATCGATATGATCTGGGCACAAAAGATATTTGGCCAACAAATCATCCATGTAATCTTCCAAAGTTTTATGCATGTAATCATGGAAGATGTACGTCATGGCACGTTGGTAGGTGGCACCAACATTTTTAAGGCCAAAAGGCATAACCTTATAACAAAATGTCCCCCAAGGCATTGTGAACGCCATTTTTAGTTGGTCTTCGAGATTGATACAAATCTGATTGTATCCCGAGAAACCATCCATGAGGGAAAGCATTTTGTGACGCGCTGTAGCATCTACCAAGGCGTCGATGCTCGACAAGGGGAAATCATCTTTAGGACTCGCTTTGTTTAGATCTCAAAAATTAGTGCATATGCGAATCCTCCCGTCGGGATTTTTGATGGGCACCATGTTGGACATCCATGGTGGGTAATCCATGAAGATGACAAATTATGCATCCAAAAGCTTTTGCAATTCATCTTTGACCATCAAGGCCACTATTGGGTGCATCTTGCATAGTTTTTGCTTAACTGGATTGACTGTCGGATCAAGCATTAGATTATGCATGACTAGCTACAGATCTAGCCCCGACATGTCTCTGTATGACCATGCAAAAACCTCCTTCTCTTTGAGAAGGGCAATGTAGTCGGCTTGCTCTTCAAGGGATAAGCTTACCCCCAACTTGATGATCTATGGATTCATTGGATCTAAGCCGATGTCTACGTCAATCGTCTCCTCGATCGACATGTGGGATCCATCCTCCAGCTGGTGTGGAGTTGGGATCAAATGGATATCATTTGTTGAGTTTAAATCTACGTTGGGAACCTTGGGTTCCTCTTTGGCATGAAAGATATCCTGAGTTGTCCCTGGGGTAAAATGAAGCATTTTACCGAAAGGCTAGTACTCTGATGGGGATGGAGGTGAATTGACATGATCCCAGTCTATGGCATCTATGTCTAGATGCAAGGACTGTGCTGGATCGATCGGGTTGCGGATGGGGGCGGTTAAGTCAATGGAGATCATGTTGATGAAATGATTTTGGTCTCCATTACCATGGGTGTGATGACTCAAACACTCTGGATGTTCTCTGTGCTTCGGATCTGGCTTTGGAGGTATTGGCATGAATGGATCGGCCCTGTGTGCTGATAGGAGGACAAGGTCTACCCTCGACACTGATATCACCCTAGGGTCTCGAGTGGAAGGTGCTCTTCGTATACCTAGAGCGATGGATCCAACACTTGGTCCCACCCCATTGGGTCTACGTACCACTCGTGCCCTGGAACTATGCCCATCTATTCAAATATGTCATTAATCTCCAAGGGGTATTGATGCTGCATCTATCGCATGTGATTAAGATATGTCATTTCTGTTTCATCTTCGTAATCACTATCAGAGATCCAAAAGCCCTCATTGGCTCTGACAACTGTTTGAGGCATTACAGGCTCATCCTGCTCAAGTAGATTAATCTAGCCCCATTGTGGTTGTTCTGCTCTCTACGATGGGGCCTGATTCTCTTGACGCGGCATTGGCTCGATTGGAGCCTCTAGAGGGAACATCGTCAAGAGGCTCTCTTGATAGTCATTCATGGGGACCACTTGTGAATGATCACTATCAGATTCGAAGGGGTCATATGATGTTGGTTCATACTCTGACTCATCCTCCGAAGATCCCTCTTGAAACTGTCTATACCCTCCTTGAAAATGAGCTCTTGAGCTTTCTCCTCTCTCTAGCGAAGGGAAAGGGTTATTGAGGTTAACAAGGGTGGTTGTTGACCATGGGAGGTAATCTCCCAATGTATATGTTGTGTTTGGGTTGGCATAAGGATTCGATGCCAATCCACCCTTGTTGCCTATCCCTAGGCCTTGCATGTTCTCCACCAAGATGTCCAAGGGTAGGGGGTGGTTGAACCCCATGCCCAACTTGTCATAAGGCATTTGGTATCTTGGCTGGCAAAGGACACGCGCTCCTTGCTCATACCTACCTAGCTCATATCCATGCCAATTGCATTGGCCAAGATATCTCAGAGCGAAGTTCGAGTTAGACAGATAGTTGACATCTTCTGCAAAAGGCTCTTCATCTTCGTCCTCTTGCATGCATGGCTCAGTACCATGATCAAGGCCCCCATACACAAATTTTTTCTGATTTGGCGGGTAGCCTAGGGGAACAATAGTGCCAATGGGAAGGCGAGGCCTCCCCATGTCCTGCATGGACTCTAGTGTGGGCATTGCTACAATATTCTGCACTAGATACTTCCCCAGGCCCGTATTGGCCATTTCAATGGTGATCGTTGGTAGTTGAGGGGGAGGGAATGGAAGCTCTCCCTGAGTCCACTCCATGTCGGGTGAACTAGGAGCCTCGACTTCCATTCGATTAGGCATCTCCTCAGTAGAGATAGTTGATACTAATGGCAGTGTCTCTTCCAAAGGTTTTGCCTCTTCCAGGGGTTTCTTCCCTTTGTCCTTCTATTTGGCCCCCAAATATGGTGTCATTGGTGGAGGTCCCGACGATGAAGATGAACCCGGCTGGGATTTTGAGGAACTCGCTAACGGGGATGCCTACGAAATCGAACCCTGTTTAGATGGATTTAACTAGAAATCCAAATGCATTGATGGCAGAGTAGATTACGGCATCAGTTGCACCATGTTACAATACTTGAAGGGTTCTAAGTCCATCGGGACTACATGCACCTCCCCTTCAAATGTATACTTTAAGAATTGGTGAGCTATCGAAGGGACACACTTCATGTCCCTAATCCATGGCCAGCCCAACAAGATGTTGTAGGCCATCTCACCCTCCAATATGTGGCACAATGTGGGTATGGTCTTTTGTCCCACTTGGATTGGTAGGACTATTGTGCCAACTGTCGAGTAGATTGCATCATTGAATGCTCGCAGAGTGTAGGTGGAAGTTGTGATGTGAGATGCGGGCAACTTCAGATGTTTTAGGGCCATAGTTGTGATGATATTATTGGATGAGCCAGTGTCTATCAACACCCTCTTGTATGGGATCCCGTTGACCCGCACGATAATGTGCAGGGGTGGATCTACCATGTCATTAGTCACTGATCTCAGTTTGTCTTACTGAAACATGATGAATGGCTCAGTGCATTGTTTGACATGTCCCACAAAGTTGTTGAAAGAATTTGTTTTGTGGGGTTGCAATTCGATGGCTTTCAATATCTCCATTAGAGCCTCTCGATGGGGCATCGATTGTTGTATGAGCTCGTATATGGAGAGCCTAGCCGAGGTGGTCCTCAAACTCTGAGTTATTTTGGTCCAAAGTGTGGCCATCGACTTAGGTAGAGTAGGTTGTGCAAGGTGTTGTTGTGGTTGCGACGTTGTTGGCACCTCTCTTGTAGCTACCACAAGAGCATTAGTGCTCGAGTACGTCTTGTTCCGAGTCACTATACTGATCATCCCTACATACCCCTGCATGGGGTAGTTCTATTTGACCTCATTAACTTGTAGGGTCTTTTCCTGTGGAGCATGAGTAGGCAAGGGGTCTTTAAAGACCCCCATTTGTTGATTATTTTGTGCCACGGGATTATCTACCGCTAGGGTCTTGTTATCAATTAGGTCTTGCACCAAACCCTTGAACTTCCAACAGGCATTTAGGTCATGTCCCTACCATCTATGGAACCTAGAGTACAATTCCTCCCTGTACCCCTTAGGCTTGGGAGCATTGGGGTCTATGGTTTGAACCTCTGGTAGGTTGATCAAATTTTTTGCCAACAAGCGGTCAAATAGGGAGTCCCTAAAATCAGTGTAGGGTGTGAATTGTCACCTAGGGCGACGCTGCTAACTTTGTTCTTGCCTCTAATTTTCTCTATCATAGTTGTTAGGAGGAACTGCCTTATAGTTAGCCTTTTAAGGCTGTATTTCTTGTGCAGGCTTAGGGACATTTATAGCAACTTGATTTACCACAATGAGTTTATGTTGCGTAGTCCCTATTTTTGTGTTCTTGTTCCATTCTTTCTTCTTAGGTTTGGCGATATTGCCATCCTGTATCTTGATCTCTTCGATGATTCTAGCTTGTGCTAGAGCTTCCTCTAAGATGGCATATTGTTGTAGCTACAATAGCACAAAGATCAATCTCAAACAACTTTGTGAGAACATTTTTGTAAGGTCAGACATAGGAGGGAGGTAGGGTAGCTTAGAAAGCAAAGTCCTCAACTAATTCCCGTAGGCCACTATGGTTTCTTCCTCATATTGCTAGAGGTTGGATAGGTCACTTAGTGATGCCTTCTTCTTGGTGTTAAAGGTGAAGCATTCGAGGAACACATCCACTAATTGATCCAAGTTACTGATGTTGTGCTTCAAAAATTGGGTGAATCAATCCGAGGTAGGGCCTATGAATGTGGTTATAAATGTCCTTAGAAACAACGCATCATTTTCTTGAATGCCAAAACATTGGCTCAAGAATTTGGTCACATGCTCTTGGGCATCCTCCTTACCCTTAAAGATTTCCAACTGAGGCAGCTTAAAGTGTTTAGGGTAAGGAGGTGCATGCACTGACAGATGCACAAGATGACTATGGAGTTGGTGTAACGTGGGATTTGGGGCCCCAGAAGCTTTGGTTTCCACAAACTCCAAGCGCTCTAGCAATGCTTTGTATGCATCAAAATATTTAATCTCTTCCTCTTTATTTTTATCTTGTTGTGGATTGTGGGAGACTTGAGGCCTATGGGGGGTGGCCGGATAGCAACCCCTCCTCCTTGGTTGGGCATTTTGGCCCACTCTTCTTCTTGTTTGTACTCCTCATAAGCTTATTGAGGAGTCTCTGGGTGAGACCTATGACTTGGGGTGGGTCCCCGTGGAGGGTACCCATCGTTGTTGTAGGGAGTGGCCTCCCACTCAGGTCTAGGGGGTCTCGGAGGCAACACTTGAAAAGGTCATGGGGACCTATCTCTCACCAAGGGATTATGTCTCTCATATGGTTCTGCTCTTTGGGTGCGAGGGGTTGGAACCCTCTTAGGCACTGGGTTATGGAGCAACTCATCTGTTTGGTGCTGAATGCGCTCCTTGCTAAGGTGATATAGACGCTCTAGCTATTGTTGGTCTTGCTCAAGCCACGTGATCTGTGCTTGGCGGGCAGCATGTCTGGTGACTGCCAGGTCAATTTGTTCCACCATCCTGAGCCTAAGAGGTCTAGATGCCTCTCCTATGCACTTACATCGATCATGATGATCCGATATCTCAATAGGTCACTTCCCTTTGTCGACGTTGGCGACATTTACCTAAGGCTCTGGCCTCCGTGGGTAATCATAGTACATAGCAGGTGCAAAAGTGCATGGATCTCATGCTATACATTTCTCTCAAGGAATTTAGTGGTCTTCCTCGTGCTCCCTTTCGTATGTGTGAAAGGGTTGGGCAGAGTTGGCTTGCCTCACTTGAAGAGACCTACAATCTAGGTTTTGTCTATTGGTTCTAACAATGATGGGAGGCAAAGGAGGGATGCCATAATCATGTGGCGTCTTCGCCTAGAAACTATGCTGCTCTAGCACTTCATCATGCTGTGGCCACTCATGTCGAGCTTCTAAGGGAGCTTTCTTGTCTATGTTGAGCGCCACGTGTAAGGACTCCTCCTGAAAGGGGCTATGATGAATGGGCGTGTCCCTCAAAGGGGTGTCCCTATAGTTCCATATTGACATGGAATGATGCGGACTCTCTTGTGGGTCAGGCCACCAAGGCGATATGACCAAGTCCTTAGGGCTATAGCGGAGGTGACTTGTCCCCCCTTGTACACTTTTTGTAGCTTCTGCCCTTAATTGGGCTTGGCTACGGGTATACACCATGGTGTTGTTTTTCTACAAGCTATGTAGGTTTTTATCTTTTTTTATGATTCTTATGCTACACTAAACAGGAAAGAGCACACACACACACAAAGCAGTGATT
Organism: Wollemia nobilis; assembly: GCA_028583015.1. NCBI lineage: Eukaryota > Viridiplantae > Streptophyta > Pinopsida > Araucariales > Araucariaceae > Wollemia > Wollemia nobilis. The sequence continues at coordinate 306,477 of JAQPPZ010010078.1, read as the reverse complement.
ATCTCCTTTAAATATTGAGAGTGTGTCCTAGACCTGGTTTAGTGTGTTTTGTTTTTGTTTTTGTTTTTTTTGTTTTTTTGAAGGTTTTTGTAAAGAACATTTAAATGCAAAATGAGGGCTCTTATGACTCCCAAAATTGGTTGCCCCTTCGATATACCATTTCCAGGACGATATACCAACCTCTCTATATACCCGCCCTTACATGAGGGAAACTATAGGTATGTGAGAGCAGATGGTACATGGAACGTAGGCGGTGCGAAAGGGGAATTGCATTGTTTATGAAACCTACCATAGAAGACTTATCCTCATGTGTTGGGAATCATCCCAAATACACTCGGTCAACTTTCATCAGGATTAATGTCTAGCAACAATAGCGATTGGGGTTTATGAATGCAAAATTCAAGCCAAGGTGATGATGAAATCCACCGTTGGTCTTGATCAAGGGCTGGGGTTTTACGACCAGCTCCTTGGTGTTTAATTTGCCACGTGGTGTGTGGGGTTCCTTTTATTTTGCATGAAATAAAATAGACACGTGGCAAAAAATTTCATAAGCACACAAAAAGAAACCAAAAATATAGAAAAACTAAAGACAGAAAATGATAGGAAAAGTTCAGAATTCTTACCTCTTCTCTGCCCGAATCTGTCGGTTCTGAGTTTCTGCCTGAAAACTTCATAGACTAGAATTCCTCCCGAGGGGGAATGAATTATAGGACTATATTCATCATAGGGTGGGATGAATTCCCATTCATCCCTGGGTGAGATGAATTACAGCTCTGTATTCGCCCTCTGATGGAACGAACAATAGTCAGCATATGAAAAATGCGGTGCCTGCAAGCAAAAACAACCAAGTTTGGATCATATATTTGATCTTAAAATAGAGGAAAAGGTACCACTATGATCAACACTGAAAGCACGAGGATACAGAAGCAAAAAAAATGGGAAAGTGAAGATGCAATGCAAACATAACCGAACTTAGCGCTAAATCCTAGGAATTTAAAAGTGCATGAAAAGAGGGAAAAGCATGAGCGAATAGAAATGAAACAAGTGTGAAAAAAGGAGACAACCATTTTTTTTATTAATGTGTTTCACAACTCAGTTACAATATGCATCCTCCCCTTCCCAAGGGCTAGGAGCGTTTAAGTATGCATTCTTGTTACATCCATGGGTGCCTTTTCCTTCTTCCGCATGCCCACATGTAAAATGGGCAGACCAAAATGTCACCACCACTTGTGTATATGAGCATCGATTCCTTGCTACTCCTTCAGTGTCTAGGCCCTATGCTCAATGGAATAAGAAATGGTCAGTAGCACCTGCGGATAAAACGAAGCATGCAATCCCCAAGCCTACGGTAAGTGAATAAGAAAAACAAATTAAACTATGCCTAAAATGAATCCAAAAGCTATGAAAATTTTGCAAGGGAATCAAGACACCACAAGGAAGGCCCTACAAAAAGAACAGTCAAGAAATTCCTCACCGATTTGAATTCACTCCGGGGCGGGACGAATTCACCTGCAACAAAATGCCGAATAGGTATTGTCCCAAATGTCCTACCTAGGAAGCTCCAAAAGACCTGCAAAATTGGGGTTAGCTAATTGGGGGCATTTTGGGAAGACCCAGATGGTCAGATTTTCCCAATTTGGCATCCATCAATGGGAATTTGATGATGCTACCTGTAGATTAGTAGAAGTGAGCAAAGATAGAAACATGATCAAAATTGTTCAAAACGAGACAAGATTTAAATGAAAACCTATCTAAACATCATATAATTGAATGAAAAAATTAAATAAAGCAATTCTACCACAAAATTCCCATCGCTCCAAAGGGGGCGATTAGGACGGTGGTAGTGTGGGAGGGGGCGCCCATGGGACAGGCCACCCACCGTTTGGGGCCTGATTTCAGCACCAATCCACTTGGGATGGGTCCAAAACCTCTTGTGTGGTATTGTCAGAAAATTTGGTGGTATATTGTGGCCAAATGTCAGGTTTTGGGTTCAAGATTCGTCCTCTCACTAGTCACCTAATGACCTCCCTTGCTAAAAGAGATCAAGGATGTGAAAGACACAAATAAAAAAAGTGTGAGGTATGACAATAAAATGATAGCACTTCATTGCTCTAAAAATTATCCTTCTCTCCTCATTTTTTGGGGTGAGAAAAATCACCAATTTATAGACCTGGAGGTCTCTTGAAATGGGCATGCAGAGGCACCACTTGGCAATCATGCCTTCTCAGGGGGAAGGAGACTCCTCCCTGAATAGGAGCTTCATTATTGCCCTTCTAATTGCCTCTAACACTAAAAAATGCTCACCCATACTCCCATACGATGAGGGAAGCATTAAGTGGCGGATCTGAGCTGCCATTTGTCAAGATTTGACTTTTTGCCCGTCAAACCTGCAATTCGTGCCACCCTGGAGCGAATCTAGAATTCATCCCTGGGTGAGGCAAATCCCATTTTGAATTCATTATAGGGTGGAACGAATGTTGAACAAAGGGCCTGAAGGTGCCAAATTGATCTCTGACCTTCCAAAACTGTTGTGAGAGTGGTTAGGACCATTGTTTAACCTTTGGGGGCTGCCCTTGGGGTTGTGTGTGTCAATACGATCAGTGTTTGCAGTCACATAATCAAATTGGTGTTGTTTTGGTGTCTACAAGAAGACCTTAAGATATTTAATTTATTGTGAAGGAGACCAAAAAATAGTCTAAGTTTGAAGTCAAAATTTGACAAGAATATTGGAGGAGAAAGAAACTAGAATATGCCAAAATATTTGAGAGTTTTGAAAATATTCATAAAAAGTTTAAATGATGGTTTGCAAAGGAGAAGAGTGTTGGTTTTTACAACTGAAATTGAAGAGTCATAGGATAGCAAATTGAAGGTGACATAAAGTTACAATTCGGAGAATATTTCAGTAAATTTTGGAGTACCCTTGACCAACCAATTAAAGGAAGGCTTGATAACAAAAGATAACAACAATCAGAGATGAAATATTGACAAGTATAGGGCAACAAAGCACAAGTAATTGAAGCTACAAAATTAATAAGGTCGAGGTAGAAATTGAGTAGAAATGAGAGATACAAAGTTTACAAATTTGGGGTGGTAAAAAGATGAACCAAATCACCTAGAATACTATATACAAAAATTATGTGAATAGGTATGAAATATTGGTGCTATAAAGTTTATTATTCAAAAATTCACATTAGTCTATTATAAAAAAAATTGAAGCATTATATTAGAGTTATTAAATGTAGCATAAAGAGTTTAAGTTAAAGTTTGTCAAGATAAGAAAGGAGGTAGCATTTTCATCTTAGAACCTGCAAAATACAAACAACAAAAGATAGAGTTAAAAGATCTCTTGAAATAGGATTAATAAAAAGAAGTTATATAATGAATGATATTTTTTGTAAGCTGATGGAGTGCAGTATTATTAAAGGAAAAGGAGACAATATAAGGTCTTGGCAGCAAGATAAGCAAAAGAATAGTTGTAAATTTGAGAAGTTTGAATAGCAAAAAGACAAGAAGGCAAGCTACAAAAAGAGATAAAAAAGTCTAAATTTTTTGTTGCAATAAAGGTATTTTATTTAAGTTAAAACATATTCCTTTATAGTTTTAAAAACACCACATTTGCATTTTTTTTAAGTAGCAAAAATAAAGGTAATATTTAAAGTATCTAAAGACACCAAAGAGGCACAAAACATTGTAGCCATTAGTGGTAGAATCACCAAGTGGAAGAGGAGAATATATGGAGTGAAGAGTAAATAACTAAATAAGTGCTCAAATATAGCATGGGCATGGTGTCTAAAGACATAAAGTAAGGTACTAAAAATCCAAGAAGGTAGTGACCATATTGGATTAAAACCTACGGTAAAAGAAATAAGTTAAATATAATATCAGGATAGACCTAAAGAAAGGATAAAGGTGCAAGTATTATGGAAGAGAAATAAAGCAAGAAGTAAAGTGTTTACCCAAGTAAAGAGGGTTGTATATATAGCATAACAATGTTGAGAAGCTATCAATCAAAGCAGTGAAACAACCACCAAGGAGGAAGTCTTGAAGTGCCACCAAAGGAGAATCCACCAACGTAGAAGAGGAGCATCCATTGAAGGAGAAGAACCATCACCAAACATTATAAATCAAGAAGTACCAAAAAGTGTTGAAGATTGAATACCAAGCATATTGCAATTGTAAAAGGAAGACCAAAAAACCTCTGAAAGAAGTATTAGCAAAATATACTAAGAAATTTTTAAAAATAAAAGTAATATTGAATTCCAAGGAAAGATGAAACATTACATGCAATTATTGAGAGTGGAGCCACCACTTGTCATGTCAATTAAAGAAATCATATGCCACTTGGTGCAAAAGAAAAGAGTACCAACAATCATTGAAAACACTTCAAACTATTGCTCATTGAGAAAGGATACATGTCATAAAGTAACACCTACTTTGTCATAACACCACATAACTGGATAGAGGAACAAGAAGTAACACCTAAAGAATGCATTGAGTGCTATGTGTGTAACAACCCGATCATTACTCAACTCAAAAAAACCCAAGAGAGAATTTTTTTTTAAAGTGCAAAATTCACAAGAAAAGGTTACACAAGTAAGGTTTAGAAGATATTTTCATTTAATAAAATGTATAACCACTTTTGATATTGACCATAGCTTCTAACACTCAAGTAGGATTGATCAATTTCTCATAGGTTAGAGTTCTTGTGTTTTGGACTGTGACCAAGATACATGCAGAGCTACAACTCAACATGTACATTTGAGCTACAACTGAGAATGTAAGAACTTGTTTGAGCTACAACTCAAACATATTCAAGCTACAACCCAAAATGTTCTATTACAAATAATTTCTAGTTACCTCCTTGTAACTATCATTTGGGCTACAACCCAAACACATTTGGGCTACAACCTAGAATGTACATTTGAGCTACAACTTAAAATGTAGGAACTCATTTGAGCTACAACTAACGCATTCAATCTATAACCCAAAATGTATATTCAAGCTACAACTTAGAATGTGTTCCTTGTAATCGAATGTGAGAACTTGTTTGAGTACAACTCAAATGTATTTGTACTACAACCCATAATGTACTCTCGAGCTACAACTCAGAAAGTGTTCCTTCAACCAATTTGGTAGTCGCCTCCTCGCAACTATCCCAAATCATAGAAATATCTTGACAAGGTACTAGATAGGATGTCTAAAGCATTGTATTCCCAAGTACCCCCACATGAACATAAATAAACCACATATAATTTACCATCTCTCTATAATTATATTATATTTGTTTACTTTCATATTTTATAAAATAATTGCAATGGAAAAATATTATTAACTAAAGCATTTTTTAAGTGAATATAAAATATTACATCATATAAACAAGACATGATTTCATTCATATATGATCAGAAAATATTATACATAGTTTATATTAATAACCTTTCATTAAAGAGCATATAATAAACTAAAAAAATAGATGCAACTATCAAAGATAACACCACATTTATCCTAGGAAAACCCCTAAGAGAAAAACCTAGCTTCAAAGATATCGTTTCATTATATAATCATAATTTTCTTCAATACAATCAATTTAAGGTATTTCCACAATTCTATTTTCTATACGCATCCATATAATACATAACAATTTCCACAATTTTTTATGTTACAAAAGAACACAATTCTTTCTAAATATATTCAGTAACAACCTATTTTCATCAAAAAAGGTATCATGTTTTCAACAATCATATTGTATAAAATAAATTTCAATAAGGGACCCTATAATCCCTTCAAGAATGAACTCCACATTCATATCATATTGTATAAAATAAATTTCAATAAGGGACCCTATAATCCCTTCAAGAATGAACTCCATATTTATTATTTTTGAAAGATTATTTTATTAAAAACCTATAACTTCCATAGTTCTATCATCATCTTAGAACTTCCACAGTTCTATCATTAGTTTAGAACTTCCACAGTTCTATCATTAGTTTAGAACTTACACAGTTCTATCATAACTTATAACTTTCCTAGTTCCTATCTATGAATGGTTACATCCATTCAATAATAAAACCATTATTAAATGGTATACTTAGAGAAATATGTTCTTCTCTTAGACATTCATTTAATTTCTAAGGAAGACTCTAAGACAAACCCATACTTTTCTTAGACAATCTATCTTTCATTAACCAAAATTTAAGTATAGATTCAAGCATTTAATTGTATCAATTGCAAACATAAATATATTCATATTCATCATCCATATTCATCAACTATTTTCCTTACAAAAACAAGACCACCTCATTTGTAAGGAAAACCAAGTTTCATTTTCCAAAATACAATAAAACTTACCTTTCAAAAAAAATGTATTCATTAAATCAAAAGGGATATTAATCCACTTAATCTCTTATTATTCCAAAAGGGGAGATTAATCCATTTAATCTCAAATTATTCCAAAATAATATATTAGTCCATTTAATATCTAATTATTCCAAAAGGGGAGATTAACCCATTTAATCTTAAATTATTCCAAAACAAGAGATTAGTCCACTTAATCTCTAATTATTCCAAAATGGGAGATTAATCCATTTAATATCAAATTATTCCAAAAGAAGATATTATTCCATTTAATCTCTAATTATTCCAAAATGGGATATTAGTCCATTTAATGTCAAATGATTCCAAAATACGAGATTGGTCCATTTAATCTCTAATTATTCCAAAAGGAAAGATTAATCCATTTAATTTCAAATTATTCTAAAATAAGAGATTAGTCCATTTAATCTCTAATTATTCCAAAATGGTATATTAATCCATTTAATCTCAAATTATTCCAAAAGAAGATATTAGTCTTTTTAATATGTAGTTATTGAAAAAGGGGAGTTTAATCAATTTAATATAAAATTATTCCAAAAGAAGAATTGATTAACTTATTTAATTCAAAGGTCAACTAATATTAAACAATAGGGTCTTTCATTCCCTAAAATTAATTCCATATATTTAGAGACCAACTAGTCTTCAAACAATAGGGTTTTCCTTTCCCTATAAACAATTTCCTATATTTAGAGACCAACTAGTCTCAAACAATAGGGTTTTCCTTTCCCTATAAACAATTTCCTATATTTAGAGATCAACTAGTCTCAAACAATAGGGTTTTCCTTTCCCTATAAATAATTTCCTATATTTAGAGACCAACTAGTCTCAAACAATTGTTTGAATAATAGCATTTTGTTTTTGTGAGAGATCTAGTTATAAAAGTTTCTAAATTTTTGCTTAAAATGTGACACAAAATTTAGATATAGTTTTGTGAGCCCAACCGTTGCCTTTCCTAAACATATAATGAGTGGTATAAATAACATAGATATAAATGTGGTATAGATTTTAATTAGAAAAAGTTTAAAAATATTAAAAACTAATTAAGTATAAGATGTCACAATTTTAGAAAGGTAGCCTTCAAATAAAAATTTTGTTGAGGAAAATAATGTTTAGCAATAATAGAAACCATTAGTCTTATCCTTGAGTTAACTAGAAGTTTACATAAACTAGAAAGAAGAAGAAAAAAATAAGCCAAAGTATCAGATTTAAATTGAAAACCATTAGGGAAAGAAGGTGATAAAATTACGTAGTCTTCAAAAATAATTTAAAATTCATGAAGAATACATCTATTATTAGCAAGTGTTATTTAATGAAAAACTACTTCAACTAACCAATGATAAAAAATAAACTTGAGAATATGGAACACCTCTCATTTTTATTAGAACCAACCATCATATTAAATAAAAGAGGTTACAATAAAAATGAACTAGATTTAGGTGTCATTAGTGCCATGAGATTGGATATTTGGACACTGAATGCCCACATAACCAGTCAACTCAACCTCTTCAAGAGCCCTCCCAAGTGAAAGGATGGAACTCACATATCCAAAACACCATTAAGAGTTAGGGCTCCAGTTCCCCCATGTGGAATAAAATATTAAGGATTTTATGGAAGATATCTGCTCTCCAACCAAGGGGAAAAAGAAAAATGAGAAAGCCCAACCCCTAGCTGAGTTGGAGGAGTTAGACCCTCAACTAGATTTAGGAGAAAGGAAAATTTAGAAATAAGCAGTTGGAAATAATCCAAAACCTAAATAGAAGGAACTAAGTTTATATGAGGACATTCCCATTCTTGACTTAGTAATCACAACTTATGAGGAGAAGGAAGAATTAGAATATGAACTACCACAAAAGGTTTCTAAGGCAAGAAAAAGAAACCTAAATACAACATCAACCCCTAAATATAGAGGGATACCATCAGTAGATAAACTAGGTTAAGATAAATAGAGAAGGAAATAAACGAAGGAAGGATGTCCACCTCGGATAAAATCTCCTAAGGGAGGAAACAAAGGTAATATCATGGAATGGAAGGGGTTTGAATGCACCTAATAAAAGAAGACTTCTTAAGTGTTTAATTTGGAAGCGTAGACCAAATATTATCATTTTGTAGGAAACCAAGCTCAATGATGTAAAAATATTAGACTTCATTAACTCTATATGGAGAAAGGATATGGTATAATAGTGGAGGCCCGAGAGCTTTGGTGGATTATTTTTTTCATAATAAAATGAGGATATAAAAGGAACCTTAGAATGCAAATCTAGTAACCAGGTAACCATAAATTTAACTTCTAAAAAACATATTTTTTTATTACCAACATCTATGCTCCCAACCATCTAGGATGGACAAAACATCTGTGGAACTGCTTGGTGCAGATTAACTCTACCCTAGGAAGGAATAGGTGGTTGTTAGCTAGTGACTTTAGAAATACATTAACCATAATAAATAATAAATAAGGATGGACTTTAGTGATAGTATGTTAGAATTAAAATTATTTATGATTGAATGTAACCTAGTAGATATCAACATAAAATGATCCACCTTTACGTGGTCAAATAGAAGAGTAGGATATTAGTCTATATAAATTAGATTAGATAGAATATTGATGAACCATGGCTAGAATAGTAACAATGAAAAGATAAACCTTTAACCTCTCCCAAAATCTGGGTTCAACCACAACCCTATTGTCCTAACCATAGAAGAAGTAAGACCAAAAAACTCTCCTTTTAAATTTGAACTAATGTGGGTTCAACATAGGAAATTTAACAACGAAATGAAGGAGTGGTGGAGTACCTTGGATAGAGGAACAAATATTATTTTCCTAACTAATAAAATTAATAAACTAAAAAATAATTTAAGGGTATGGAACATAGAATAATTTGGAAATATTTTCAAGAAAAAAGAAGAGCTAGAACTAATACTAGATGAAGTCAACAAAATAATTAATGGATAGGGGTACACATAATACTTGAGAAATGAGGAACATGATCTTCTTATTGAATATCACACCATCCTAGCCAAAGAAGAAACATTATAGAGGTAAAAGTCTAGGGCAACCTAGCTAAAGGAGGGTGACAAAAACTCTAAATTATTTCATTCTAGATTAATCAAACACAAGATGGCATCTCAAATTAAGAAAATATCTAATGGATAAAATGGTAGATTCATAGATGAGCAAACTATTGAGAAATAAATAGTAGACTTCTTCAAGCACATATTCAATAACAAAGGGAAGAAAATAAAAAGGATGTGGAAGAGATCCTTACCAACATCCCAAAACTAGTTGCAACTTCTATGAGCATATTATTTAATAAAAATCTTTTTTAAGAAGAAATAAAAAATACCCTCTTCACTATGAAGAAATAGAAAGTTCTAGGATTATATAGTTTTTTAGTAGAATTCTTCTAAAGTTATAGGGATATAATTAAATAAGATGTAGTAGGAGCGATACAAGAGGCTCAAGAGAAAGTCAAGATAAAAAGAAGAATGAACAATATATTCATAGCTTTGGTAAAGAAGAAAATATAAGCCATCCAAGTTGATGATTTTAGAGAAATAATTCTAAGTAATGTGTCATACAAATTCTTAACTAAGGCTCTAGAAATAAGATTAAGTAAGATTCTACCTTCCATTATGTTATAACAACAATAGACCTTCGTCGAAGGAAGATAAATCCTAGATGGTATAGGGATTGTACATGAAACCATACACTCTGTTAAAAAGAATAAATAAATAGGTATGCTAATCAAATTAGACAATAGTGAAGCCTATGATAGGCTATATTGGAGGTTTCTGGATAGATTCATGGAGAAATTTAACCCAAATATAATTCATAGCTAGTTTGTTGATGACACTTTCCTCACTAAAAATTCCTTAGTAAAAGAAGATAAAAATTTAAAGACCATCATCAACTGTTATGAAGGTGCATCTTCCCAATATATCAAACTTGACAAAAGCAAAATCTATTTCCTCAATACCCCTATTTCTAGATAGAAAATATCAAAGCAATTATGAAATGTGAAATTGAGAATCTACCTTCCGCCTATCTGGGAATACCCCTTTTTATTGGCCAAGTCAATTCTTCTTATTGGAACACAATCATTGATAAGCTCAATAAAAAGCCTTTTGTGTGGAAAGGAAACTCCCTTAGCCAATCTAAAACGGTCCAATTGATCCATCCATACTTCAAAGTCTACCAATCTATATGTTATCAATGTTTAAAATACCTATAAAAACCTTATAAGCAGTTGAAGCTATCAATAGGAATTTTCTATAGAAAGGTACTATAGAAAGAAATAGTTACCATCTAGTGAAGTGGAAGAAGGTATACCTCCCAAAATCTTATGGATGCAAGGGTCTAAGAAACATGATAATCCTTAATAGAGGATTATCAACAAAACTAGTGTGGATATTGATAAAATAAGATAACAACCTATGGACCAACATAATGAGGATCAAATATATCCAAGACAATGAGCCAACGATAATACTTAGAAGTAACAAGATAATGAGAGGCTCAACCATATAGAACCATATTTATAAAGGAATTATCATAGTAGACAATAGGTCTCGATGGAGGATTGGTAAAAGAATAAATACATATTTTTGGGAAGATAAGTGGAGAGACTTAGGACCTTTAGTCTAATATCTAAATCTTGTTGAGTTAAAAAAGACCCTCAAACAAGACTGGGGTAATTATTTTAGATCTTACATAGTCAGTTAGAAATATGACACAAATACTTGGAGAATAGACATTGGAAATATGGTTTTAAAGTAATATCTAGAGGCCCTCCATGTAAAACTAGGAGACTATATTAATCCACACTTAGAGAAACCTGACCTGTTAGAGTGGACTAGATTTTCAACTAAAAATTATACTGTTAAAAGTGGATACAAGGAATATCTAGATATACCTAAACAAAAAGCACCTTGGAGGAACTTATGGGGAAACAAATATATTCCAAAGATAAACTTATTTACATGGTTGGTTCTCAATATAATACTAACTTAGGACAACCTGATCAAAATAGGTTTTCTAGGCATAAGCAGATACCACATATGCGAAAGAAATGAAGACACAATAAATCACCTTTTTTGTAAAATATCCTTTTGATCAAGCTATGTGGAACCAATGGATGAAGACTACAGAGGTATCTTGGGTCATGCCCAAGGAAATTCTTGACTGGTGGTGTCAATGGATCCCTCTAGGTAAGGAGAAGAAATTGATATGGATCCTAGCAATCCTAACATTTATTTCATGTATTCGGAAGGAGATAAATAGAAGGACATTCAAAGAAAAGCAAGAAGCTTTGAGGTTACTTTTAACTAGCTTCAAGTTAGTCCATCTAAAGTAATTATACTTGAATAAATTAATACAAATCAATAGCAGAGATCAATTTTGAGCCAAAATAGACATTAGAATCTCTTCTTGCAGCTAGACCTCTAGTTTAGTTTTGGATTTCAAAGGAGCAAGTAGTGAGTCCTAAATTTTGATCTTAGGACTCACAATGGATTTCAGATTAGAAGGATATTGGTACTATTTTGCTAAACTCCCTCTCACAAATGGTTTACTTGGTTGTTTATGTAAACCATATCAAACAAGGTAGTTATCTGATCACCCTAGCAATCGAATGCATATTCTAGGTACTTTTATCTAGAGCTCTTACTTCTTCTCCAAGCTCTATGTATAGTTCTCAAAGTTTATCTGTCAAGTATAAATGCAAAGGCTAGGCATAAGCTCAATAGGACTAGTTTTTTTTACCTTTAGAAAGTATTGCTATCTTGATACTCTTTCTATGTCTAGCTCACTTTTATGTAAAAGGGTGAGGGACCATGTTAAAATCCCTTTATTTAATAACAAAAAAATAGAAGTTGGAGAGATCACAACACGGGGTCCAAGACCACCCACATTATCAAAACTCTAAATAGGACATCAAAGTTCAAGAACGATCTAAAGAATGATCCTCCTCTTCCAAGACAACTCTCTTTAACTCGTTTGGTACTTTGAATAGAATAAAAACAAAAGCCATAAAGTATAGGAAATATACCAACATCATATTCATAAATACTCACAATTATTGTGAATTAAATTTCATAAAAACTATTATTCCATTTTCTATGCAAGAGGAGATTCCTTAATGCTATTGTTTTATAATCTATGTAAAAGGAAATTCCTTGAAAATTAATGAAATGTCTTTTTAAAATCCATAAATAAGTAATATACCTTAATATATCAATGTTACCTAAGATCATAGTTAGAGCTTTAGGCTATTATTTGGGTAACCCAAATTCAAACCATAATAAAATGTAATGTGTACGAGTAAATTTATGTAAAAATAAATAAAAATAAAAATTCCTTACGAAATATGCACTTTAAAAAATACATGATATAATAGATTATGATAATAAAAAAAATATAATTCAATGAGACATGGAATATCAATAAACTAGCCACATTTAGATTTGAATGTCCTATATATGGTAGCTCCATTCTTATGCCTAGCTTGTACCAATGTATGCAGTTTATGTTAAACAACTTGCTAATATATTAGAAAATTTTGTGTTAAAGATGACTTTCATCAACTTATTATTAATAATGGCAAGCTCCCATTAAGGGGATGTTCAATAATATCATAGCCTCTTTTCAGCTTTGACCATGTTTATCTTTTAAGGTTGAGTTTTTTTTTTTCCTTTTGTATTAAGGGGTGATCGTGTATTTTATTGCCATCCATTAAAATATTTTTTTGATGGAAGTGGAATCATATATCAAATATATATCTTTTTAATTTCAATTTCATGCTTATTTTGTAATTATTATATTTTTACATTTAAATATATATTATAATAATAATAATTTTTGAAAATATGGCGACATGTCTTCGTGTGATAACGTTCATGAGGAAGGGAACTAAGGTAATGGGACTTCTCTTTGGAGAAAAGTAAAGCGCAAGATCTGGACTTGATTACATATTTTCCTCTGGTCGGCTTGAATAGCGTAGAATAGCTTACGTAGAATTAAAGTTACATCCATTTGGATAGAGAGAATATTATAACGTCATTTATATTGCAGGGGAGATCCAAAAGACAGGAGATGTATCGCTGCTAGCCTGGTTAATGTTGCTTACCTGTTCCAAACTCACAAAGGGAGGCCTATGGAATGGTGTTGTTTACTTCAATTTGATGTAATTGAAATTTTGAAAGACGATCACGACAATCCGTATGTGGTGCCTTTTTCAATGGCAAGGAAAAGAGAAAGCAGGTGCAGGAGGCCCTCCCTCAGAGGTTGTTGCTTTCAGAGGTACACTTCTTAGTCGACACACTGCTCTGAAGGACTTATACCTCGATCTCAAGGTAGCCATAGGACGCCTGAATTCCTCATCGTCTCGCGTTGTAAAGGGGACGGAATGCTTGCGAAAGGGCATTAACAGGCAGGGACCCAACAATGTCTGGATTGCTGAGCACTCGTTGGGATCCGCCATTGCAGCGCTCGCCGCAAAAGATGTGATCAAGGAAGGCCATAAATTGGAAGCACATCTCTTCAATCGTCCTTTCCATAATCCTTGCCTCCTACTTCCATCCTTGGAGCCGTTCATGAGGGGAGTGAAGGAGGTGAAAAAAATGGCGGAGCTGTGCAAGGACTTTGCTGCCTTCAGGCATTGGGTTCCCACGTTATACGTGAATGACAAAGATCCCATTTGCTTGAACTACATCTACTATTTCGAAGCATGGAAAAATGTATACGTGCAGCATACGCATGCAAATGTGAGCCATTTGGTCCAAGTCCACGAGTGCATTAAACACGTTTGCTGTTTAGATCCGGTTCCGTCTGCTAAGCTGGCTGTTGTGATTGGAGTTTTTTTCCACAGTCATCATGGTATTCGTCAATGGTATTCCAAGGAACTCCGAATCGAGATGAGAGAATCCATACCTTCCATTGAAAAGATTCAGTGCAACGCTATGCTTCGTTCGCATAAAGACGTTGACGAAGATGAAGGCTGTTAGCGCAATGGCAGACGCTCAACGTAGTCTTGAAAAGATCAGTAAGAATTAGAGAATCTTCGTCTGCTTTATTATCGGACAAGAAATGCTCTGAGATATTCATGAAATCCCTAGGCAGATGACTATGTTCAATGTTTCCTCTATGTATATATTATATACGATTGTTTAAATGACGTTAAATAAATGGTAATTAAGCATAACATGGGCTTGGAAAGGAGAAATAAAAGGCAGAAAATAAACGTGAGTTATCTCTTATCTCACATCGACCAAAATATGTGATCTAACGCAAGTCTGAGTTTTAAAAGAAATATGTGATCTAATGCTTTTCAGGTAAATTTTTATTTTTATTTTTTTAATTTTTTTTTGTTAATATTAAAATGTAGAGGGTTTTATCAGGGTCTCACAACCACTACACAAAAGGTTACAAGAGCAATAAACAAAACAAAATCTCACTAGATAGAAATGAGACAGACATAAAAAACTGCTAACAACAAGCGCTCAAGGTACCAAAGAAGGGAGAACTGAGATTGTTCCACACCAACTTCTCCATACCCTGAGCAACAGAAGTATCTAAACGCGAAACATTATCAGACATACGATTTCAATGAACACCAAATATTTCTTTGATTAACATCAATAAGCTTTAAATCATGGAAAACAAAATGTTTGAGCTCCCTAGAGGCCTCCAGAGCATAGACCTCCTCCATGGATTTCTCCCGAATGCACACCCGAGGAAGAATGTCAGAATCCGGGAGGGCAGGGGGAAGGGAGGAATTAATAGACACACCCTCTTTGCAATGCAAACACTTATATTTATGACAACCAAAATCAACAGCAGGAGGAGAAGCCTTCAGATCCAAAATCATAGGATCTTCGAGGATCACTTTAGGAGGTAAATCAAATTTTACAGTGGGACCCGCCGAAGGAGTAAGGGCTTCCATAGCCGAGGCCTTCCCCCAAACACCTTTGGAAGAGACTTGAATCTTCCTGGAAATTTTCTTAGAACCCTTCCCAAAGGAAAAGGAATAGATATCTTCACTACCATCAGAATCTGTCCCTGAGGTCGAACTAGAACCACCACCAAGAGAGCTAGGAGACTCTACCACCTTCTTAGTACCACCAACCATGAGACGAGGAATATCTGCAAAAGGCTTGAGAAAATTGTCAGCATTTAAACCACGCTCAAAGGCGGCCTGCTCAAACACCAACAATGCAAGGACTTGATGAATAGGGACCTGACCACGACCACCTTGAACACTCAGAAAGGACTTCTTCATAGAATGAAAAAGAAACAAAGGATTATTCATGTAGGATTTACATCTCAAATGATTTAAAAACATAGCATGAAAGCTCCTAATAATTTCATAGGAAGGGTCGAGGGTAAAATAGTCCATGATAACCCTAGCAACCCTATCCCAAGGAGGAGGCAGGGCCGCAACATTGAAACCATTCTGGATCCATGGCAAGAATTCCTCCTTGTCTAAAAATAGACTAATCTCCTACAACAAAGAATGTCTATCATGGTTGTGATAGGCATCATCCAACACCAAGATGGTAGTTCTGCTGATGAGCTCCATCGAGACTTGAAACAAACAAGAACCAATACTGACCCAACCATCATTCCAAGAAGAAACCATCCAGTTAGTGAGCACTGGGCTATGACCATGAAACTTTTGAATGCATTCCATAAGAATCCCTTCTGCCAATATAGAATTGACCTTCTCATCAAAGGAGATAGATGCGAGCTCAAGATCGGGTTTACTCAATTTAATCTTATTTGGGTAGATCTTCAATTTACCCATACTAACAACAAATAAAAAAAAATTAGAGGCAGAAAATATGGAGAAAACCCGAACAACAAAACTCCCAACAGTAAGATAACTCTGACAAAGGATAACCCAGGCCATAACAAAGTTAAAAAATAGAAGCCTCACCCCCAAAGTCAAAAAACTAGCACCAGAGAAGGGCTTGGAAGGCCCCGACGGGGAAAAATAAAAGGTTACGAGAGTATTCATCCAGATAAATCGACCATCCTTATACCAGGAAGAAAAAAACCATGCAACGAGCAGCAATACTAAACCCATCACGAGGAGAAGCAATGTAACCAACAATAGAGAGCGAACAAGATAATCATGCGAAAGCACAAAGGACAACGGGAAGAGCCCAAGCCCCAATAGGGGTAAGTCTTAACGAATTTTGGAGAGGAACCAGGTGTCCTCTAGAACAGTAATGCCCCAACACTTATAAGGCTCTGCCAAGACATCTTGATCACAAAATTGCCATGCAAGTGCCACATCAAAGGAAAGAGGAGAGCATCAAAAAGGGCAACAACTACACTAAGACAAGAAAATTCATAATTTGGCCTGCACAACATGGACAACATCCCAAGGATATTCCAAACACTACAAAACAGAACCACAAACACGAGCACCCACGTAGAATGTTCTGGAGACTGTACATAACCCAAGGTGGTCCATCTCCTAAGGGTCTAAGAAGATGTAGGGAATGAATTCAAAATTTCAATTTCAAAAATCAAGAGAGGGAAAGGGGTCACATGTCTTCTCAAATAGCAAATGTAAATCTAAGAGGGCTCCCAAGTAGAAGGTAGACGAGCAATTTAAAGGCCTTCCATCATCATCCCAGAGAAGAGTAACTGCCAATAACCACTAAGTGAAAGGAACTACATCAGAATCCCAAATGCACCCCAAAGATCATAAAAGCTTCTCATCATTAATAAGGTGGATAATATCTAGAGGAAATTTAGTGCACCATATCATTAAGCCCTGACTAGAAACACCCAAATTAGCAAGGCAATCAACCATCGCATTCGCTTCTCTAAACTCATACCTGATGATCAACTCCTCCAAAGATATTAAATGCACTCTTGATTCTACAATTAAATTGGAGATTCACCATCCTAGATTACAATTGCCCTTGAGCATATTAATAATATTTAATGAGTCTCCTTCAATAATGGCCCTATGAATACCAAGATATTTAAGCATCTGAATCCCCATAAAGGCAGCCCGAGATTCGACAAAGTGAGATGATTGAACACCTATGTCTTCTACAAAGGCCAATATGGTAGTGCCATACTAATCTCGAATAATACCCCCAACATTTGTGTGGCGTGGATTTCCTTTTGATGCCCCATAAAAATCAAGTTTGAACCACCTTGAAGGGGGAGGGGACCAACGGATGAAAGTATGTAAGTTTGGAGTCAGAGGTGGTCTTAAATCTAGGTGAAAATCGAGATAACACTCAACCACAAAATCAGGATGATCCCTAATATGCTAAAGGCAGGAATAAAAAACCTCCTGGAATACCTTGCACTTGAGGAACAAATGGGAAGTAGATTCCCAATCTTATTTACAAATAAAGCATCGATTGAGTAGATTAAAACCCTGCTTGTGTAAGTTCTCAATCGTAAGGACCTTATTCTGCACTGCCAACTAGAAGAAGATATTAATTTTTGGAGTTAAATTTTTAATCTAGATCTTTGACCATGGGAAATCACCACCTCCCCGATGGCAAAGGAGAGAGTAAGCTAAATTAACAGTATAAGAACCCTCACTATCTCCATCCCAAACCAGCATGTCCATCATCTTCTCCTAGAGAACAATGTACCTTCACAAATCAACAAGAATAGATTTCCACTCCAAACGATCCTGGGTTGATCTGAGAAATGGGGGAGACAGGGACCATTCTCTACGATTATTATGAAGGATAAAAAAATATGCCACCATAATGAGGCCATCCTCTTTGGAGAGCAAACAAATGTTCCTAAAATGAAGCTCCTCCATGAGGGGGTAGTTTCTAAGCCACAGATCATCTCTAAAGGAGATTGATCTACTATTCCTGATCACCCAAAAACTATTATTTTTAATAAAATCCTTAGATTTGATCAGACCGTTCTAAAATATAGAACCTCTAGAAGAGAGAGGTTCCGATAGGAAATGATTAAAATTGTATTTAGCTTTTAAAATGTGGCACCAAAGGCGATCAATTCCAGAAGCAACCTACCAGGCCATCTTGGACACCAGAGCCTTATTCATACCAATCACACTTTTTAAATTTAGGCCTCCATCCTTTTTCCTTTTACAGACTTGTTCCCACGAGAGAAGATGAAACTTCCCCTTCAACTTCGGGCCTGCCCAAAGAAAGGCCTTACAAATGCTGTCAAATTTAGATGCCACCCTGGATGGAATATTGAAGAGAGACATAAAATATAAAGGAATGCTTTGGAGTGTACTCTGGACTAACATCGCTTTTTTGACCTGACTGAGGAGGGCTCCTTTCCAAGAGGAAATTTTTATTTGTACTCGATCCAGAACATGAGTCCAAAATGACTCCTTCAAATGAACCACAAATAAAGAGAGGCCCAAGTAATTAATTGGAAGAGAAAAAATCCAACATCTCAATACTAAAGCAATCCTCTACTTATGAATCTCGAGGGTTTTAACAAAAAATACATTGCTTTTAAGGTAATTTATCACTTGCCTTGCTGCCCTCTCGTAGCAATCAAGAATCACTCTAACATCCCAAGCATGAAATACCGATGCCACACAGGAGAGTAGAGTATAATCTGCAAACTGTTGATGAAAGATCAGGTTTATCTGCAAGGCCAACCTTAAACTGAATTCCATACTACATATTTTAATAGATCAGCCAAGAGCCTCTGCCATGATAATAAAAAGGAAGGGGGAAATAGGATCGCCTTGACGAATCCCTCTACACGAGTTAAAAAATATAGCCACAAAACCATTTATCAGCATCGAAAACCAAGCTGATGAAATTGCAGCCTCCATGAGGTTAACCCAAGAGTTGCTAAAGCCAAAATTTCTTAGGACCATAAACAAAAATGGCCATGAAACTCTATCATAGATTTTTTGACGTCTAACTTAAGAAATAAGGCCGCCCCCCCAAATTTTCTACACCAAGTGAAGAAGTTCATGGATAACAATAGCACCATCCAAAATTTATCTTCCCGGAACAAAGCCACTTTGGACCGAGTCAATGAGAATGGGGAGGATAGGCCTCAGTCTAATTGCCATAGCTTTAGAAAATATTTTGTAGATGATATTACATAAGCTTATGGGCCTGAAATCACTAAACGACACCATAAAGTCATTTTTAGGAATAAGAGCTAGAAAAGTAGCATTCAAGGCCTTAGGGAAGACACACGACTTCTGTGAATGGCGAATTGCTTCACAAACATCCCTTCCACATATGTGCCAAAAATTCTGGAAAAAAATAGGAGGGAATCCGTCAGGGCCGAGAGCCTTAAGAGGGCCCATAGACTTCACTACTTCCAGAATCTCATCATCAAAAAATAGAGCAAGAAGAGCAGCATTCATATCATCCAAAACAAGGCAAGGGATTGCCTCCAACATACGAGATTCAATATTTCTATCTTGGGTCGATGGAGAGCATAAAAGAGAGCTAAAGAAATCCACAACTTCTTCCCTTATCTCCAAAACATTTGAAGTACGCACTCCATTCAATTTGACAATTTTCCTAATTCCATTTTGACCTCTCCTCCGCAAGGTGGAAGAGTGGAAAAAATGGGAATTACAATCTCCTTATTTAAGCCAAAGCTCTCTGGATTTCTGTTTCCAAAACAACTCCTCTTTAGCCTGAACATTATGAAGGGCACAATGAGTGGATTTTTCATCAGCAAGGAGACCCTCCAAATAACCTTGGGATTCAATCTGAGATTCAATAGAAGACAAAAGAGATTTCAAATGTTATTTTTCCTAAAAAATATTCCCAAAGGAAAATTTGTTCTAAATATTGAGGTGGACTCTAAGTTTCTTCAGCTTGTTTAACAATTTGAATATTCCTACATCTAGAATAGGTTCCTACCACCAATCAGAGATGCAAGACTCAAAATCCCTATGGGAACACCACATCACTTCAAAACGGAAGGGATAGGGAAGAAATAGAAGCCCCTCAAGAGTTTCAAGCCACAAAGGGTTATGGTCCGACCCGATTCTAGGAAGGGTAGATAAAGAAGCATCTCCAAAAATATCAAAGGAGGAATTGGAAATGAAGATCCTATCAAGTCTACTAAGGATAAGACTATTGCCCCCTCTCCGGGTTACTCCAGGTAAATTTAGCACCTATAAGGTCTTTGTCACAGAGAACCACTTGGCTAACAAACTCATGAAAGTCATAGAGACTCCTGTCATCAACAGCATTACCACCTCATTTTTTAGAGGGAAACAAGGGAGAATTAAAGTCACCAACTACCATCCATGACTCATTTTGAAAAGTGGCCCTCATCTCCAACAGAAGTGCCCAGAATCTACATCTATCAGAATAGGAATTCGAGGCATAAATATTGGATATTACCCAATGCCTGCGAGACAACTTGCACCAAAAAGAATATTGATCACCCTATTAGATGATGAAATAACATGGCCTTCAAATTTAATCGAATCCCAAAAAAATAGAAGACCACTAGCTGAACCAAAGGCTTCAGAAGCCATAAAACCCGAGTCTTTCTAGACCACCTTCTGAGTATCTTCCCAAGAAGAGGCATCCAACTTAGATTCCTAAATACACAAAAATTTTGGGGCTTTCTCCATGCGTAAAGAAGCAAGAAGATGCTTTTTAGAGGCACTATTAAGTCCTCTAATATTCCAAGAGCAAACCTTCATTGGGATTAAAAGGAGAGCTTCTTACCAATTCCCCCTAATTGAGGATATTTGAACCCATCCAACTTGAGTTGTCTATCACCATTATCACCTTCCACAACCAAGTGAGCTTGACCACCATTCACCATAGCCTCATCCATGGACCTTTTCCTCCCAGACTTAGCTGAAGGTCTGCCAACTTTCTTTGATACACCATAGTCTACTAGTCTCTTACGCAAGCTTCTTGTTTTAGCGCCAGGAGAGCCTTTGTTTTAAGGTTATTTTAATTATACAATTTTCATGCATATTACATATAAACAAAATATCTATTGAAAAATATTTTTATCACGCACGTGAGACCATATTTTCTTCATATATAATTTTTTTATATTATTTATTTTTTCTTTAATTACATATAAACAAAAATCTTCGTCGAGGTAGGTCGATAATATTTCATAAGATGATTGTAATGTTGAACAATATTTTGATCGTGCACATGATACCATCCACTAAATTTAAAAATTTCACTTAATCGAAACAAAAATTCTTTGAATCATAAGGGGATTTTCATCGATGCTATTTTTTAATTTAATTTTTTAATTTTTAATTTTAATTTTAATTTTTTTATTTTGTTTATTAAAAGGTCATCATTTTAATAAAATAATTTTTAATGTATAGTAATATAAAAAATAAGCGGGTTATATTAGCACACCTCATAAACCGACACACTAACCACCATGGTTTGGAGTCCACAAAAAGCCAGAAACAGTCCATAAAAGGCCAGATAAAAATCACCAAAATAGTGTCAAATATACAATCAGAAAGAAAGGAGTTGAGAAATCACTTCCAAGTGGAAGGCTTGAATTTTTCCTCCATATGGTCATAAGTCCATCCAACGGTTGAAGAATCTGGAGCCCCTCAGCCATTAACATTAGTACCACTAACATTATAGTTTTGTGCATTTAATACAATTTCACCCCAACTAGGGGCATCATATTGCTTAGGATATCGAACATCCCAATGAGAGGTTGAGCAATACAGGCCTCCAACTCCATATTCTCCATATTTGTGCTATGAGGGGGCTAGGACTAGTGTCTGGTAGGAGAGGGTTGTGACTGATGATGGGTCCTCTAGTGAGTCGACAACTGGTACCCATAACCTCCCCTGGAAGGGGAAGGAAAAGGCACACAATTCATAGCGTAGGGTACATTCCCCTAATGATCCATGAGGGTACATACGTACTACAGCTCCACAAGTACTTTTTCAACTTATACTAGAATCTTTAACCAACAATCAAAGAATATATCATATTTATTAGTAATAGCTAAGACACACCTGACATCTTGCTGAGAAAAAACAACTCTATTACAGTACTTCCATAGATAAAATAGGGTACCAATTCTAAAAATATTCTAAACAACACCCAATTTGAAGGAAAAAACAATAGGGTCATCCAAAATAACATGCATCTAGGTCAAATCCTCCTACATAAAAGGTTTAAAAAATTCAAGAAGCCACTCCTAGGCCGACTGAGCCTGATCACAAAACCAAAAAACGTGCAGTAAATCTTCCGCTTGTCTGCAAACTGGGCAAATGGAATTATGAACACCGTTCAATAAGCTCCAAGAAAAAAACTCTATTTAGGTTCGACATAAGTAGCCCAAGCAATCTAAAATCTCTTATTCCATCGTAAGGGAAGAGAGACTAAATTCCATCTTAGAGTAAACTTATCAACCATTAAAACTTACAAGGTGAGTCATTTGTAATCAAGATGAACTTTATACTTTTGCTTGCACAACTTATCTTGTATGGTAACTTACATCCATGTGCAATGCTATACCTACTTATATTTTAGATTTACAGAAGTACAATGCTATACTTAAATCCATTTGAAATGATGTTTCATTTGTCAAATGCTTGGTATGATTATTTTACAATGTCTTAGAAGGATATGTCTTTAAAATTAAACCATGTGAAATCTTCGTTATCTAGAAATGTATGAAATTATTAATATTTTTTTAAAATAAATATCTTAGAAATATTTTGTTAATCCCCATAAGGGGTTAAAGCATAAATAATTTGTAGGGTTTCATTTATGGGTAAGTATATCAAAATATTAAATTGAAAAATAAAAGTAATTTTTCCTTATATTCATTGGATGCTTTTATTTCCTGCCTACAATAAAATGTAGGGTATTTATCATTGTTATTCAAGTATTTAATGTATTATTTGATAAGCTAATCTCATAAATTTTTAACTTTCTAATAAGCAAATCTTAACTCTGACAAGCTAATTTAAGGTATTCAATATAGTCATTTTCAACTAGATAGGAAATGAGGGGGATGTTATTTTCTTTCTAATGAAGAACATACATATTTTAGAAATTTAAATAAGCCAAATAATTTTTTCATATTGAAACATAAATTATTTGTAGCTCAAATTATTTTATTTGTTCAAATAACAAGGCAAAAAAAATGAAGTGATCGAACATTTTACCTACAAATCTAAGAGTAGTATCCTTATTTATATAGGGTCATTTAAATCCATTATTATTTCATTGCCAAAGACCTTTGAGTATATGTTAGATGATAGAAGACTCTTCCTTCATGATATTATCTTTAGCAAAGACACATTACCATCGTGTATGAAGATCACATGGCTAGATTTTGAATTATAAAAATATCACCATTGGAAATAAGAAGAGAAGGAAGGAGAATAAACAAATCCTAGGCGAGGTTGTGTTCTCTAAAATAAAATAAAATAATACCAAGGAATATGCCTATATTAACACAAACATTTCAATTAAATATGTTTCCTTAAATGAAATCATTCTCCTCATGAAAACCACCTAATACCCCCTTGAGGTTATTTCTAGATAGATCCTTATGAATTATCACTCTGTTATGGTTGAGCCCATGATATTTACCTCTGCCACTCCATAAAAAATTCCTATACTTAAGGATTCATGTGATATTAAGGTCAAGTGCATGCTCATTATACTTTTAAACCCATAGATTGACATAGTTGTTTTTATCACTAACACTAAGATGGTGTCAGTTACGACAACATTGGAACACTTAACAAAAGTCAAACAATAATATAGATGAAATTGTATTGAAACAAAATTTCTTGATTATTGAATGTTATTTGAATACATATTTATTGAAGAGATCTGGTCAGTGGTCATATTCATAGACTCTACAAGGTCGATATTGACAATTTTTTGACAACTTTAATGGTTGGTAAATAAATACTGCAAACTATATTGTATAAAATAAATTTATTCTCAACATCCCCAACCCCCCACCTAATAAATTTATCCAAGACCCAACGACTAAGATACAAGAATTTGCAATAACAATCAAACTACAAGGCTCATGTAATATATTTCAAACCTAAAAGACTTACAGATCATGTAATATATTTCAAACTTAAAAGACTTACAGTATGGGAAAAATTTAGTGTCACTTAAAGCTTTGGTAAATATATTTATAGTTTGATATTCTATCCTACAATACTTAAGATTAATCACTTAATATTAAATAAATTGTATAATATTGTGATGGGATACCTCGATGTTCTTAATCCTTACATGGAACATTACACTCTTAGCAAGTTTAGTTCTACTATGATTATCATAGTGTAAAATGGCAGGTCATATCTAGTGCTAATATAACTCAAGAAGAATGCATCTTAACCATTTAATATCATTTATGTTGGAAAGTGATATTGATATATCTTGAGATTTAAATATTGTAACTTCAGAATATTTTTTGGAACTAAAAAATAAATGATATTCTTATGTGTTTGTTAGTTTTAAAGGAGAGAAGAACATGTGATAAGTGGTTGAGAATCTAACGTTGGAATTTCAAATTAACTACATTGCCTTATAGTTTTTTTGTGTTTCTTTATTAGTTTATCCTACTACATTATTTTATCTAAGATGCTTCCTATGTGGGCTATGGCTGCTATTTTTATTATTTTTACTATTGTTGTTTCTCATAGACTAGATGCCTCAATTTTTTTTATAGTTTCGATCATAATTTAGCTTTAATATACTATTGTTTTCTCTATAATATATTTTGTAATAGACTATTATGTGTGTAATTTGATACTTTCCTAGTTTTACTCAAATTGTTCAATTTGTATTAGTTGTGTGATTTTCTTATTGGCTAAGTAGAGCATGATAGATTTGAAAAGATTAGATTTGTTATTAAAGCCATTACTGGACTTGAGATGGAGTAAGTTTGGGTGCCTCATATTTATAACCATTGATCATGGCCAACAATAACTCCATTTCTATTACATAGTTTAGTGGGAAATATTATGATTACTATAGCATAAAAATGAGAACATTTTTTATCCGGAAAGATACTTGGGATATTGTTTAGGATGGTTATGATGAGATAAAAAGTTGGTCTATTATCCCACATAGTTATAGACAAGCAAATATGGAAGTCAAGAAGAAAAATTCTTTGGCATTGTTCCACATTTAGTCAGTTGTAGATAAGAGATAGTTTCTAAGAATTGTAGATGTAAAATAATCTGAGGATGCTTAGAATTATCTACAAGAGGCTTATCATGGTAAATACCAAGTGAAAGTGGTCATGTTATGTACCTTGAGGAGAGATTTTGAGAACTTACGGATGCAAGAATATGAAATTGTGTGTGAATATTATGTTGAAGTAAAATATGTGGTTAATAAAATGATCACTCTTATATAAAAAATAGAAAATAAAGTTGTGAAGAAATTTCTAGGAAATCTAACACCAATATGAAACCATATTACCATCATTATTGAATATTATAAAGATTTAACAACATTAAATTTTTATAACCTTGTTGGTTTTCTTAAATCACATTAAGAAATACTAAGAGACACCTTTGGTTAAGATGAACATAAGGCTTTTGCCTCAAAGGTAAGAGTATCAAAGAGTGATGGTGCTAGTACAAGCAACTAAGCACAAGGACAAGGTAGATGGTAGAATCAAAAAATTTCAAGAGTAAAAGGAGGAAGAAGATGTGGACCTTCTACTTAAGAAAGAGAAATATTTGATAGGAGAAATATCCAATTATATAACTATGAAATGTAAGAAAATTTTGAAAAATAATGTAGAGTAAAAGTCACAAATGAAGAAAAAAAGTAGATTATGCATAAGAGAATGAGGATGATTCAATCAACTTGTTTTTATCCTATGAAAAGGCTAAAAGGACTCTTCAAGAGACTTGGTATATTGATTCTAGATGTTCTAACCACATTTCAAGCAACAAGGAGATGTTTGCTATTATAGATGAAAAATTCAAGACCAAGATCAAACTTGGCAATAGCAAATTTTTTGAGGTGACAAAAAAGCCATAATGGACATAAATACTAAACAAATTCATGATATTTATTACACTCGAAATCTTAAGCATAATTTTTTGTATTTTGGGTATCTTTATGAAAAGAATTATATATTTAGTTTTTATGATAAGTAATGTATCATATATGACAATAATTGTGGGAACAAAGTTGGGATTATTGTTTCCATGTCAAAAAAACAAATGTTTTCTATGAAGTTTGTTGGTAATGATAGTAGCTTGTTATGCATTTCTATTGAAGATAATATCTAGTTGTGGTATTTAAGGTATGGCCACTTCAATTTTTAAAATTTGAAGTTGTTGAATTCTTAAGAGCTTTTTTTTTTTGTTTAACCAAAGTTGAAGATAACAAAGAAGTTTGTGAGGAATTTAGCAAAGGCAAGCATGCTAGATAATTTTTTCCTAGAGTAAAGATTTGGAGGGACCACCATCCACTCTAATTAGTTCATTATAATATTTGTGGCCAAATGTAAACCAAAAACTTGGGTAAGTCATCTTATTTTATTATTTTTATTAATTTTTAAAAAATAAATGTTGGGTATATTTTTTAATAATAAATATGAAGCTTTAGATATTTTCAAAAATATTAAATCCTTCATAGAAAATGGAACTAGATATAGAATTAAGTGTTTAAGGACTAATCATGGTAGTGATTATCATTCAAGGTTTTTCAAATATTTTTTTGATAGGAATATAGTCAAGAGCTAACTTACAACTGCATATGATGCTCAAAAAAATGAGGTGGTTGAAAAATAATCAAATTGTAGTTGAAATAGCATAAAATATGATTCAAACCAAAGAATGGAGCAATTATTTTAGAGCTGATATGGTTGATACAATAGTATATATTCTTAATAGCAGTCCCACAAGTGCTCTTGCTATGATGAATCCTTATGAAGAATGGTATGAGAGAAACGCAACGCTAATCATTTTAAATTTTTTGTTTGGTTAGCCTATGTTCATGTTGTTGGTGAGAAAAGGAAGAAGATTGATCCAAAAAGTGATCCTTGTGTTTTTGTTGGATGTTGTGAAAATAACATTGTGTATAGGATTTACAATCCAAAAGCTAATAAAGTGGTGGTTTCTAGAGATGCAATATTTAATGAAGGGAGAGTATATGTTCATCAAAGAGATCAAGCTAGAAAGACCATCAATGCTATTAATGGTACTATTAGTGGTTAAAATGTTAATAATGTGATTACCCTTCAAATAAGTCTACCATGAATGCTATTAATGGTACTATTAGTGGTTAAAATGTTAATAATGTGATTACCCTTCAACTAATTCTACTGAGTAGTCCTTCAAGTAGTCATAAGGAGAGTTCATAAAGTTCTTCATGTAATTCATCACCATTATTAATCTTATGAAAAACAAGAAGGGAAAGATTCTTCAAGCTCATCCACCAAGTCAAATTCGTTATAGAAATTTTAAGACAAGACTTACAAGAGGCCAAGCTCAAGAAATCGATCAAATGATTGGAAAGGTTACATATATGCAAAGACAATAGAAAATATATTAAAATTGATTTTATTAATTATCATTTGATGTATTAAGCTAATTTTAAACCTTCGTATTTTAAATATGCTTGTACTAATGGTGTGTGGGTGTAATAAATGCAATAAGAGATCAATTCCATTCAAAAGAATGATACTTGGAAGCCTTTGAAAATTCCAAATGGTAAGAAATATGTGGGTTCCAATTGGGTCTAATATATCAATTATAACAATGATGGCTATAAAAATATGTAAAGCTAGACTTGCAGCTAAAGGATTCACAAAAAGGTATGGAATTGATTATGAAGAAATGTTAGTACCTATAGCATGGTAAGAAACAATCAAAATGGTTACTGCTTTAGAATCCCAAAGGAAATGGAGTGTGCATCACTTGGATGTGAAAAGTTCTTTCTTGAATGGGTACTTAGAAGAAGATGTATATGTACAACATTCATATGGTTTTGAGGTTAAAGGTAAAGAATAATTTGTATACAAATTGAATAAGGCCTTGTATGGACTCAAGCAAGCACCAAGGGAATGGTATTCTTGGATAGATAGATAATTATAACAAAGTGGCTTTAAAATGAGCAAAAATGATCCTACCCTCTACTCCAAGAGAGAAGGTAATAATATTTTTATTATAGATGATTTAATTTGTATAGATAGTATCTCAAAAATAAATGATAAATTAAAAAGTGCTATGATGAATAAGTTTTAAAATAAATATTTTTGGTTGATGTATTACTTCCTTCAAAGGGAGTTTCGTCAATGTGAAGATGAAATTTCTATTTTCTAAACAAAGTATGCTAAATATGTGTTGAAGACGTTTTGTGTGGACATATATAAACTTGTTCCCACTTTTATTACTCATGGAGTAGTGTTGTGAAAGGAAAATGGAGTTGAGAAAGTAAATGTTATAGGTTATAGAAACATTATGGGAAGTTTAATGTTTCTCACTAATAATATTCTAGACATTTTTTATGTTGTTTCTCTTCTCTTGAGGTATATGAATGAACCATCTCAAATTCATTTCAAATATTCCAAGATAATCTTGATGTATGTGAAAGGTATTGGTCTAAAACCCACCTAAGTGGATGAGTTGCAACCTCAAGATATTGAAAAAGGTTGAAAGACCTAAAATTAAGGGCTTTTGAGTCAACCTCTAAAGCAAGCCAGTTCCTTTGATCTTGGCTAAACTAACTAAAATAGAAGGGTGGAGAATGATGTAAGGTATGTGTAGAATTAGAAGCTAACATTAATATGGAATGCATTTAGTAACATCAAGATAAATGAAGTATGAGAGTCTCATACTTTGAACTATAAACTAGATTGGCTAAGAGACCAATGTACTTTTCTTATTACAAATAA
This sequence comes from Wollemia nobilis, assembly GCA_028583015.1. Lineage (NCBI taxonomy): Eukaryota > Viridiplantae > Streptophyta > Pinopsida > Araucariales > Araucariaceae > Wollemia > Wollemia nobilis. The sequence continues at coordinate 277,250 of JAQPPZ010010078.1, read as the reverse complement.
TTTAATCATAATAAACACTAAGTATTATAAAGCATTTAGGGAACTAATTAATAGAAAAACTAGTGGAAAATATAGAAAGGAAAATAATTACAACAAAATAAACCATTCATATAACTGTAACATAAATGCTTAATGACCTACTTGACACACATACATGTTCTACAATATGTTGAGAAAGAGGCCAAACAATAATCTAGACTTTATTCAAAATGCATATAACACAATCATCATACAATTATGCAATTATAAAAACTAAATATCTGACTATTTAAATGAGTTACATTCAAGTATATATAGCTTTACAATATATTTTGTTAGCTTAGCATCATTTCTCTAAGAGTGGATTGCAATTTTTCCAGGTTGCTACAACATATGTGCACCCCTTCCAACTCATTCTATTGTAATCAAATTGACATCATGGTGTTGATGTGGCTTGATTTTATTTCATCCAAGGGATTGGTGACTAAAGTGTCTTCATATAGTATTATAGATCCTTTGACAAGTTTATTATGCTTTTACTTACCCCATGTCTACTTTAGCTATATCAGTACATGTGTCAATTAGGAAAGCTATTGGCTATTGAGATTTTGTAACAATAAATCATAATTGTCGAGAGCATGCTTGGGCCTTTCATTCCATCTAGCACCTTTAGCTTCAGCTTCCTTCTAGTTCTTTCACATATCTATTTAAAATATGCACTATATGTCAAGTTTATTATTTTATTTTGATGATGTCAGTGTCTCTAAAGTTTGAACACCCTTTGATTTAGCACATCCTTATACATGACTTTATAATCCAAAAGTAAAATAATTATATTTCAATATCTAATATTTAAAAATTCTTCTTGTGGTACTACTTAATCTCTATCAAACTTAAATATATCTCTTGATGATATTAGAATTTAGAATGTCCAACACTCTTTAACACTTAGTTGATTAAGTGAGACACTTTACCAAACACTAGATGCTAGATACTAGATCAACTTTATGCTACTTAATATATTGGATTTTATAATTTAGAATGCATTTGGAATGTCCAACACTCTTTGACACTTAGTTGATTAAGTGAGACACTTTACCAAACATCAGATGCTAGATACTAGATCAACTTTATGCTATTTAATATATTGGATTTTATAATTTAGAATACTTTCTATTAAGGCTATCTTTTGTTATGTTAGATTTTTATGCTACTCCTATTGACATCAACACCTAAAAATGTTTGACACTATTTTTTGAGTAGCCTAAACTTTGTTATATCCAATAGGACCTACTAAAATGCCAGATACCATATTTTGTTTATACTTAGCTAAAAACTATCTCATAACACATCAGAGGATCTTGCATGATCTGCTAGATATTAGGATTTTATCAAGGCCTTACTAACATCAATATTTTATATTTCTTGTTATATCTCATACTTAGTTAAAATTTGTGTTCGATATGGAAACCAAAAAATAGACTCTTCTACATTAGACTACAAAATGCAAAATACTTTCATATTTGTTGGTGACATCATCATCATAAATGTTTTGGAAAATTTCTACACTTAGAAAAATTTAGTAAGATGATGTTGCTCATGTCTAACCCGCCTTCCTCTTGATTTGACAACTACTTCAGGTGTTCATCCAAGTTTTTTAGGTTGACTTAGAAAAATGGCAAATCATTCTATTGGGAAAATTCTTTAACTTCTTAGGAGATGGATATGGGTGAGAAATTCTATCCATATTATTGATGCCTCATGGGGGGTTTTTTCTTGTAGAAGCATAGAACCCATATAGCCTTATCCTATTGGGAAATGGAGTTATAATAAAACCAAAAGATAAATTGAAGTTAAAATTTACCTATACAAGGTTTGTCCTTCCATATACTTACCATTCATGAAGTCTTGGTTGTGCCACTAGATTTTTCCTACCCTCATTCTAAATTTTCTGTAGATATTTTGACTTGTTGACTAGTTGCTTTGAGCTATTGAAGGAATTACTGAAAGCTAAAATAGCCTACACATTTTATTCTATGCATTTTGAGAAGGGACATGTATTACTCTATATTTGTAGAGGACTTATTGCAGCTCAAAGTAGTGGTTACATGATGGGTCCTTATATATTAATGCCAAATAATTATATATTGACAACAAATTAGAAATCCTATGGAATAATGTAATATTTTCTTTATTGTTAGAGGCTCATACAATGCGTAAATCTCACTTCCATTATTTATTTGTTGGTCTAGTCAATGGTTGAGTTGTTTTTCACAATAAAATTATATATTTGTATCCCAAAAACTTGGGAATCTAATATTCATGATGTCTTACACTTCCAAATTTAATTTATTAGTGCTTATTTAGAGGGCACTAATTTTTTCTCCTCCTATAATCAAATGAATTCCATATATGACCTAATATGAGCATAATTTAGAGTCATCTAGGTATCCTTTTGAGTGCTTTTCCATTTTAGGGTATTCTCCTTTATTTCTTAGCATATGGCATGTGGCCTCTACTTGTTACACTTTGCTCATTAGCTCATCTCTACCTTTGCTGAATTCTCCCTTTGTTTCTTAGGTCAACTTTGCAATGTTTTTTATCCTTTTCACCAAAAGAAAATATCTCATTGAAACACTCTTGATATTGATCTAGTATTGAGCTCTAACTTACTTTAGCATATCTTTAGAGATCATCTAGCCTTCGGAATTTTCTCTCTCCTTATCCAAATTTGATTAAAAAATTATCAAAATATCTTCTTGGGTTTGGATATTTGAATTTAATTCTTGAATTTTTTTCTCCTATTCTTACATCTTATTGCTTCCTTGTTATAATTGTTCTTCCAAATCCTATATCTTCTCATCCCTCTACTAAAATTGTTATTCGATAGGATATTTATCTATTACGCATTTGATATCCTAAAACACATTTTTTAGACTATTCTTTGCTATATTTTATTTATTTAGCTTATGATTCAGAGCTTCAATATTTTTCTTTGTAACCACAAGCTTTATGTTTGTATAATTGCTTTGAAGGAACAATGTGTTTTCTTTGATGTGAAGGGCCCAATTTTGTACCTCTACCTATTGATATGGTATTCCTCTACTGTCATTTTTGTAATAATTTTTTTGACTTTAGGATATGCAACTATCTTGACCCATTCTCCAAAAATTGTATCCACTCCATCATATGTTTGGATCATTCTATTCTTTGTATCATATTGCAACTCTTACTACTCTACCCATTTTTTATTATTTGTATAAATAGTTTGAATCATAGAGAATGCTTTCAACAATGGATGCTCAAAAATAGGAGAAGTGAAGGTAGATTATAAATGTGATAGAATCATGGATGGGGGGTTTAATTATATAATGGTGGCACTTACATGGGTTCACATATACACAGCTTTTGGTATTTTTTGGGTTTCCTATACATGGAGGTATAAATTATTCCCAATGACATATTATATAGGGGATAACCCTTATCAACAAGGTAATATGGTGGGGATAGTTGCTCAGGTGGAGGCTATATTGTTGGTGGAGTAATTTCAAAAAATATGAAAGGGTAGGGAGACATACCTAATCCTCTCACTTCCAATATCAACTCTTGGACTATTACCTCAAATATTACAATTTCAATCTCAATCCTTAGCACTTCCTATTTCAATTGCTTCCTTTTGGCCACTCTTACAATATTCTTCTGCTCAATGCTTAGATGACTTTTTGGTTTTCCTTTCTCATTGGAATTCTTGTGTTGAGCATGTTGTTTGGACTCTATATGGGACTTCGAATTTTTTGTAATTGATGCAACGACTTATTTTTTATGAATGCTACTACTTGAGCTAATTTAGATTCTACAAAATGCTATACTGGCTCTCCTTCACTAGATTTGGAATAGTTTTAGGCACACCATATTTCTTGTCTTTGGCTCTTTGTTTTCTCTATAGAGGTAGGTCCTTTGAGATTGCATTCTCTTGTGAATCCTTAGAGTCAACAAAGGACCCTAATCGAGTGGGATTTTGTTGAGGTACCTATTCTTCTTCTTCTTCATATGCCTCTTACTCCTGATCCCTTAGTTTCATTAATTATGGGTATATTTATTTTGGGTGATCTTCCATCCACTTTTCATATTTGACATCAAATTATCTTTCGAATATCTTATCAAAGACATTGATCAAAGCTTTGTTTTTCTTATTATGTGGAATTTATTACCAATTATTGGTTTTAATTCTTAATTTTTAAATTTTTGAGTTTTATTTTATTTTATTTAATGGCCAAACTTTATTGCTTTCACTTTGGAGTGTGGGATGCATTTTCAATTATTGGGTTACATTGCTTTCATCAAGTTTGAATTCAATATTGTTGATAGTAGTAATTTTTGTTGAGATATTGTACATGGTTTGTGGTAAGGTGACGAACATTCCGCACCTCTCTACACTCCAACATGGCACATCATTTTTTGCAAGACAAATACTTAGAATTTTTAACTTGCTTTTCTATATTCTGATGAACTTCTTGTACCTGTCTGCACTCCGGTAGGGTACATTATTTCTTGTCACTTCCACCTCTAGAAAATTTTCAACTTGTTCTCTAGTAAGCCAATGAATATTCTATACCTCTCTGCACTTCGATGGGGTGCATTATTTGCAACAACATTTACACATAGAAATTTTGTATTTGGTATTGCATATTAACTTTATATATTCCAACTTCGAATATTTTTGAACTCAATACCCTAAGAATGACTCCTAACATTTTCAATCTCTTCAACATGATTTCTACTCACCCAAAAATAATTCTTAATAACCCAAAATTGATCTTTGGTTGTCCAAAAATTATTTTATTCTTGCCCAAAAATAATTCCCAGAGTCCGAAAATGATTCTTGAATCCCTAGAATTGAATTCTTATGGCCTATAATTAATTTTTATACATAAATTTCATTGGCCACCCATTAAATTCCAAGGGTCTAGATTGATTTTTTTTATTATTTGAAAATAAATTTGCAATGACTAGAAATGAATTTATGATAGCTTAGCAAAAAAATTGCATTGCTCAGAAATGAATTTCATATACCTAAAAATGATCTCTAATCATCCAATTTTTTTTTATAAGTCTAGAACTAACTCTTGAATGCCCAGATTTAATTCTTGATACCCAAAAATTAATTGCAATTCCTTGAAATTCTCAATGGATCAAAATTGATCTTTGGCTACCCGAAAATGATTTCATAAGTTCAAAGATCATTCATGAATGTCTAGAAAAATACTCTTATTTTATTTGGATGCTAGGGTTTTAGAAATCACAAAATATTATTAAGTTGCTAGTAAATATAAGTTTTCATGCATTTTAACTTCCTTTTAATTTGGCCATTCATTTAATTGGGAAATATTATATTTAAATTATGGACACACAACTATTTAAATGGTGACCTTGATAAAAATATCCTAGATAAATAATTGAAGGTAAAATAATTGGGGTATTAACTCTATTTTGAGCCCAAGAAAAACATATCCATTAAAACATATCAAAGATCATCCAATGGAGAATGCAAGTTTTCTTATTAAAATCATTAAAATGAAATCAATGCAATTGAATCCCAATGCTTCATGAAATATTCAATGCAAGCAAGAGTAAAATATGGGTGTAATAAAACTTATGTCACAATTAAAATTTCAAGTGGGTCCCCAATTTGGGAGGGTTGTGCAATTGCAACAACAAATGATGAGTCTACTGGAAAATGCTCTTGAGAATTTTGAATAAAGAAACTAGCTTGAAATAGATGAAATACAAATAATTTGGCATCATTATAGGATGGGATTAAACAAACTTTGCTAAATATAAATATACCATTATTATTTAGCTTAAGGTTTATGCTAGTGCATTGATTTCCATTCCTAAATTAGTTAAACTTTCATCATCTGGTTTGAAGTCAGGTTATTAAATGTTTCATTAAAAAACAATTTACCTTTGCATTGATCCACTTCCAGTCAAGCATCTATAGCTCTGGTGGATATGACCTTGATACCTTCTAGACATTACTCTACTCCCAACCATGCATCCATAGCCCTCATAGAGATTATTTGAATCACCCAAGAACTTTAGTTCATTGCATTATTAATATTTTTCTTCTTGTTCAAGAAGTGTTTTGATAAATTATAGTCATTGAGTATGCTTTTGGATTAGGGATATATAAGGCTATAAGTAGAGTGTATGTATTTTCACCTAATCATCAAACCAAGATGATTTTATATTCTTGACCTAAGAATAATTTTAATGTGTTAATAAATGTGCAACTATAGCATTATGTTGCACTATTTTAATTTCATTCATTTAGCCCCATAAACAAAGAATGAAACCAAATATTTTTTTTCACTAATTATCAGCTTCACCAAATTTCAAACATGTAATTTATCCTCAAATAATCAAGTACATTTTGTTTTAGAGAAACTAAATTTAATTTTATTTTTGAACACACTTGTCAAAATTGAAGGCAGGAAAGGGACAACATGGTGATAAAAAAAAATTGAAACATGGAATGAAAATGATATTCAAGAGAAAAAGGTAAACTAGAAATCAAGTAACTTTAAATAAACATGCAAAAAAATAAAATAAAAAAATTTAGAAAATAAATAAATCTAGAACAAAAAAGTATTGGATCAAACAAATAAAATGAAAGAAAGGTAAAATAGTAAATTATAGTACAAATGATTGTAGTTTATTGGCTTATTTTAGGGGTGAAAGTAGTGTTTAAGGAATCTCATATTGATAGGCAAAGGGATGTCTTCTTCGATCATATTATTCAACTTAAATGCATTATACCCAAGTATTTTTGAGATTTGATAAGGTCCTAGCAAAATCTTATCAAATTTATTACGGTATCCTTTCTTTTCGTGCACTTTATCCCATAATAAGACTATGTTAGAAATTTCAAAGGCTTTAATTTTAGCTCTTTTATCAAACCATATTTTAATTATCCCTTGGTGCTTACTGAAGTGTTGTAGATAATCCTCTCTTTTCATCTAATTTCATCAATTTGATGAGCTTGAGTTCTATTTTATCATATGCTTATAAGTAATATTTCATGAATTGCAATATCAACAGCTTTAAATTAGTGGGGAAATAAGATCTTGGCCATATAACAAATCATAAGAAGATGTACCTATTGAAGCTTTTATTCTAGTCCTATATGCTCATAAGGTGTATTTAAGCTTATTATACCAATCTCTAGTAACTTCTTGATCATGGACAATAAGGTTTTATTAGAGGATTCTAATAAACCATTCCCCTAAGGGTAATAATTAAAAGAAAATGTTAAAGTCACCTTATTGTCATAGATCCATTCAAAAAATTGTAGAGAGGTGAAGGCTGAACCATTATCACATACTAAAGAGTAAGGATTCTAAATTTGGTGACATTATATTCCTCAAGGATCTGAATGAATATATCTATGGTGCAGTTTTTAGTAGGTAGAGCTTTTGTCCATCAGGTGTAGTAGTCAGTTGCAGTTAAAATATTTTTGTGATAGGTAGAATAATTAGGATTTATGATTCATATGAAGTCTAATCCCCATTGGACAAAATCTTAGACTTGAATATAGGTTGTAAGGACATAGAAGCATTCCTTTATCTATTTGTAACAATATGATAGGTGTGACAGGTTCTAACATGGGCATGAGCATCCTCAAAAATATGATGTAAATAGTATTTGGTTCTAAATAATTGATGTGCAATGGTATTAGCTGAACCATGTCTGATCCCATATTTTCCATGAAATTATTTAAGGATTTGAGTAACTTCATATTTATTTAAGCACATGAGATAAATTATCTCATGGTTTCTTCTATACAATATATCTGCTTTGTTCATGAAGTTGGCACTCTTTAGATATAATGCTCTTCTTTGAGTACCATTGAAATAATTTGGGCAATTATTATTCAATAGATAGTATATAATATCTTTGTACCACTCATCAATTGTGACATTATCCATTTAATATTGCTAGTCGAGGATTTGAGGGTCTATTTTAGCTAATGTTTTACTTAAGCCTTAGCCTCTAACGAATTTCATAGGTTGTATTTTTAAATCAAACTCTTACAAAATTATCATCCATTTACCTCTTCTTTCCCCTAATTCAATTTTGCATTAACATGGTTTTAACAGTTGGATTTGTCATAATTCCAAATATTCTATTTTGTACAACATAATCCCATAATTTGTTCACTATTTTTACTAAATAATATGCCTATTTATCTATAATCATATATTTTAGCTGGGCATGTAAGAAAATTAGATACACCCAAACAATGAAATACTAACACAAGTGATTGCAATGAAATAAAATGCTTTTGTATTAAAATTTTGTGAACCTTGATCTCCTCTAATTTGTTAGTCTTACAATGGTACTGAGAGGGGGGGAGAATTAGTGTATTCTTTTACCTTGAATTTATAGCTCTTAAAACTGAAATAATGAAACCTTAAAACCAGATAAAGCAAGCATCACAAAAGAACATATCACACAACATGATATTTTAACGAGGTTCACCAAATTGGCTATTCCTCAACAATGACTGCTTGGACTATCATCCAAATCCAGCCTTTGCAAAGCACAAAATTTACAAATAGTTTACCAACACCCACTAGAAGGAGCACCAACCCCTTATTTATCTACACCAATAGAAAGGAGCACCAACCCCTGATGCCAAGCTACAACCTGGACTTAAATTTTGAATCTATAAGTTTGATGATAAAATACCTTTGCTTTTGCATGACCCTAAATGGTCTTCTCCACCTTTGTGTTCTTTGTGCACTCTGCTCTTTCCGTGCAAACACTTCGCACACTCTGCTTCGCTGCAGTCCAACTTCATGATCGTCTTCTTCCTTTTGCGCACTCTGCTCCTTCTGCTTTCTCTATGCAATCACATATGCACTTAGGACAATTCGACACGACTTCTTTGCTCACTTTGCACACTTCACCATCATCTTGCTGCTTCTGTGCTTACTGTGCTCTTACGGACACATTTCACACTTTGACACGCATTCGATGATGCATTCATGAACATACTTAATTCTTCAAATAACCTTCCTTTTATAACAACATTTTCATGATCAAAACCCTAATCTTAGTCGACTGTAAACCTTGATCTTAGTCGGCTACAAACCCTAATCTTAGTCGGCTGTCATAGGTCTTCATCGGCTTCAACTCAACCACAAAAAAGCAACATGTCATGATATCATGACACTTTTGCTTACTCTCTCTTTCTCCTCGCTTTGGTCCTGAAAATACATGTCACGATATCGCGACACTTTTGTTCTCTCTCTATTTCTCCTTGCTTTGGACCGTGAAACTACAACATGTCACGATATCGCGACACTTACGCCTCCTTGCTTCTCTTCTTGGCTTGTACCCATGAAAACACAACATGTCGCGATATCGCGACACTTTTGCCTCCTTGCCTCTTTTCTTGGCTTGTACCCACAAAAATGTAGCATGTCGCGAAATCGTGACACTTTCGCCTCCTTGCCTCTTTTCTTGGCTTGTACCAGTGAAAACATAGCATGTCGTGAAATCGTGACACTTTCGCCTCCATACTCTTCCTCGTCGTGAAATTGTGACACTTATGCCTTCTTGCTTTCTCTCTCTTCATTGAGTCGCAAAAATGCGACATGTCGCGATATCGTGACACTTTCTCTCCTTTGCTTTTTCTCTTCCCTTCGGGTCACGAAAACGTGACATGTCTCAATATCATGACACTTTCTATCCTTTGCACTTTCTCTTGCCTTCGGGTCATGAAAACATGACATGTCGCGATATCACGACACTTTCTCTCCTTTGCACTTTCTCTTGCCTTCGGGTCACAAAAACGTGACATGTCGCGATATTGTGACACTTTCTTTCCTTATCTCTTTCTCTTGCCTTCTGGTCACGAAAATGCGACATGTCGCGATATCACGACACTTTCTTTCCTTTGCTCTTTTTCTTGCAATATGTCATGAAATCATGACACTTTTTCCTCCGTACAATATCTCTTGCAATGTGTCATGAAATCGCGACACTTTTTCTACTTGCCTTTCTTTCTTCCAACATGTCGCAAAATCGTGACACTTTTTCTTCCGTACTATCTCTCTTGCAATATGTCACGAAATCGTGACACTTTTTCTACTTGCCTTTCTTTCTTCCAACATGTCGTGAAATCGTGACAGTTTTTCTTGCTTGCGCTTTCTCTCCAAACATGTCATGAAATCGTGACAGTTTTGCTTGCTTGTGCTTTCTCTCCGAACATGTCATGAAATTGTGATAGTTTTGCTTGCTTGCTCTTTCTCTTCGAACATGTCGTGAAATCATGATAGTTTTGCTTTCTTGTGCTTTCTCTCCGAACATGTCATGAAATCGTGATAGTTTTTCCACTTGTCTTTTTCTCTTCCAACATGTCGTGAAATCGTGACAGTTTTTCCTGCCTTCTCTTTCTCTTCCAACATGTCACGATATCGCGACAGTTTTTCCTGCCTTCTCTTTCTCTTCCAACATGTCATGAAATTATGACAGTTTTTCCTACTTCTCTCTCTTCCAACATGTCACGAAATCGTGACAGTTTTTCCTGCTTCTTCTCTCTCTTCCGACATGTCGCAAAATCGTGACAGTTTTCTTGCCTGCTGTTTATGTCGCGATATCGCGAAACTTTTCTTACTTGTATTTTTATTTGATCTTTTACAACTAGGGCACTTTAGTCTTCTTGGAAAATCATTGTACATACTCTGAATGACCTTTGAACTCCTGTATTCTGCATCTGAATAGATTTTGAACTTCCTGTCCACTTGCATCAATAGATCTATCTGACTGTATTGACAACAATGACAATACTGTTGTTGCACCTTGCTGAACATAATTACAATAGTTATTTGCCCCAAATTATAGGGGTATGATTACAACAGAATATCACTTGCTTGTTATTATCAAAATGCAATGGGCACAAAGGGAGGGAAGCCTCTTTAGAAAATCCAATTGGAGGTGGGTGTTGATCTTCTTCGCTACAATTATATTGTTGGATGGGCTTGGGCATCCTTATGGACCATCCTTACCTTAGTGGCTATCCAAAAACCTTTCCCCTACACACAAATGCTTTCAAATAAGAAAGGAGTTAGTAGCATGTGAAGGGCCTCCACCGTGTGAGGCTCATTTTGATACAAGTGAAAGCTACAAAAACCTTGAACAAATAAATGCTTGTAAAATAAAAACATCTAAAAAAGAAAGAAAACAATAATATTAAAAATCTTGCTATGTTCTTACCTGTCTGATCCATGCCTAGAAGTGGTTAACCTGCTCTTGTGTAAACATAGGACTATGTTTGTAGAGCCCTAAAGTTGTGTTTGTCATTGTAAACTCTCAGCACTGTATTTGTGGATGCAGATCCTTAGGATTTCATTTGTAGACCCTTGAGGCTACATTTCTAACTATACAAATATAGTTCCATGTTTAGTATTGAATGGTAGAATGGCTAGGATATTGATTTCCTCAGATTCTATGACTTGATCCTTGAGAATGTTGATGTACTCCTAGCATAATTTTGGTAGTGTGATGATGTGTATTCAGTCCTCCTTTTGCTTGGTCAAATGGTGAAGCATTTATAGGATTTTGGGAGATGAGGGGGTGGAAATAATAGGTGGTAATCTAGGTTTTTCAAGTGGTAGGGATTGGGTAGCCACATATCCTATGTAATTAGAGTGAGTCACCTAGAGTGTCTCACTTAGGTGGAGTGGTGGCATATGGGTAGGTCGAAGTGGAGTGAGATGTGTGAGATATGGAAAGGGGAGGGTTAGTGGTGGCTAGGACATATATAAAGGAGATATATAGGGTATATTAGAGGATATTTTCTATATTTTATAAAATTTGGAAAATAGATTAATATGGAGAAAATTATGCCTAAGTTAAACCTTAGGTATATTATTTTATTATGCAGATTTGTGGGATGGTGGGTTTTATGGAGTGTTAGGATTTGGTGTCTACAAATACCCCTTTTTTTACCATTTGTCATAGAACATGATGCAATGCAAAAATAAGAGACACTTCGTTTATTAGGTGGAGAAACTGATTTTTTTACCCTAGTGCAAGGATCAAAATTTTTTTGGAAAATTTTATTTTTGTTTACCCCCTCAAGTGGTGAATGGATGAAAGATGAAACAAATGAACCCAAAATCCAATTGATAGAATATCAATAGTAGGATGATGTAATTTGATTAATGGAACTATTGCAAATTAAAATCAATGTTGTTCCCCCTAATATTGGAGTGAGCATGTGTTTGTCAAAACTTTGATTTTTGCATAATGATGAGCAATTATATTGTGGTAGATGGAGTAGCCATTGAGGGTGCACATTTGACCCATTTTAAATTAGCATAGCACATACAAATTCATAATTTGTAAAATATTTCCACTTTTACGACCCCATGGAGAGGATTTTATGATTACAATGAGAATTTTTTTCTTAAATATAGTTGCATTCAAAAATTGGGTTACTAAATTGATTAGATTTAGGACAATATGAAGCTGTATGATGTTTTGGATGCATATATGTGTTAATTTAATGCATTTTTTATATTTTGTAGCCTTTTTGTATAGTTGTGGAATGTTTTAGGGCTCTTTGGCATGAAACATAGAGAAGCATTTGAGGTTTTACAAACACAGGTTAAAATTTTGGATGGCCTAAGGATAGGGAGTAGTTATAGTATTCTGATGGACTCAATGGGTATCCGAACACCATGGAAATGAGAAGGATTTGTTTAAGTTTTCTTGTATATTATGACAGTTTGGGCTACCATAGAGAGTTGAGGATGACCCTATGATCTAAAAGCACTGAAATAATATGCTTAGCTTGGCCTATACTGATGATTTTCTAATGGAGGATGACAATGATAAGGTATTATAAATCATATATGTAGAAGATATTGGGAGGATAATTGAATACAATACTTGGTTAGTTGCATAGCCACCTTAGAACTTGATTCAATCTATGTATGATGGTTATGGGGATGATGGGGATTTTGGAGCATTCAGGGTTAGTCTAGGAGCCTCCATAATGATAGAGGCATCATCGATTGAGTGGCAGTGCCAAGCCTATTAGGTTTGATAGATATATGGATGATGGTCATGCTGAGGTGGATATTAAAATTGGTTTGGATATGGGGGATATGAGTGAGGAGCCAAAGAGGTATTCTAGCCAAGGTAATGAGGAGTGGATGACACTTTAGGTGAAGCATGATATCCTACCAAAGGAGTGAGACCGCATTCTATAGATCTTAGAGGCTTGAGATACTAAAATGATGAGGTTGTAGGGTGAGATGAGGGTTTGAGATGTAAAGGTGGCCCAACTATAGAGTGAGGTGGAGGGGCTATCATGTATTTTAGGTAGAGGAAGTAAATAAACTATGATATCTACTCTCATGGCTTTTTATGTATCAATTTTATTGTGATTTGTGTGTGTTGCTTTTATTGTAAATGTATGGATGATGGTATATGTATGTGATGAAATAAATGTACTATGAATGAATGCATATGGTATTGTAATAATTTATGTAATTGAAATAATGGTATGATGTTATCAATTATCATTTGAATAAGTTTTGGAGCATCATTTAGAAAAAAACATTCTTTATTTTTTTATCAGGGATACCAACATAGTAATCCTAGTTTGATAATAAAATAAACTATAACACATATGTAATAATGTGATGGTAGTATGGAATATAAGCCCAATTATCAAATTTTTTGTCTTAGGGATAAAGGATATATAATTTTTATCAAAATACTCAAACATTTTAGTGATCTCAAACAAAATCATCTATTAATCTCACAAATCCCTAAGATACTAAGGGTTTCTTGGTGGACTCAAATCTCTTAAGGATAAACTTTGTGTGCTTTGAATATTCATTACCAATCATGAACATGGGCAGAATAATCAATTGTAACTTATACCAATGAGCTAGTTTATCCAAGATCGTATATAGATAAATACAAAAGAAGATCGCTAATATGATAGATGTGTCACCACATGTAAGACTACTCCACTACCAATCCTACATCTATAGCCCAATACCAATGATGGAGATCATCCCATGGTTGTCAAAAACTAAGAATTCTATGGATTCAATATCTTTGCCCTCTTTTTTTTGGGGGGGGGGGGATTTTAGGAATTTGAGGGATTTTATTTTTGGTATTTTGATCATTTTATTAAGGAGGAAATAAATATTTTTTAGTTTGGGGTTGCTCATTTTGTTTTAGGAGAAAATGTATTTTATTGCTTTTTTTAGGTGGGACTTGCTTGTTTTTTAGACGAGCAAGGTGATATTTTCAAAGTAGAGGGAGATCTTATCCTTTTATGAAATCCTAGCATTTTAGACCATGCACATGATAGGATGAGTAGTGGAAACCATTTGATTTATGGAAATACCTACTCATGAGTTTGTCATTCCAAGGAATCACAATGTGATTAATATGTGATAATGTGCATGGTCCAAGAGGAAACTTAATTTAGTTAGGAATAACCTGTAGCACCTATAAACTATTTGATGTTCAATTGAGGTTGCTTGAAACACTAGGAGTGGTGAGTGAATAAAAATACCTAGAGATTCCTCAAACTATGGACTAGCAAAGATGTAAGGTGCCATGGGATTTATTTTTATGTTTTTTTTGTATGGTGGTGGATTGTGGAATGAAAACAATACCAGGATGAAGGTAGCCCTTATTAATGCAACAAGACTTAATGGACTAACAATTATTCAAACTAATTGAATGAAAACCAATACAAAAAGTGATATGTATGAATGCAGTGTAATTGGAATAAGTGTATGAATGAATGCATGAAATGTAATGTGTAAAAAGAAAATTTATAATTTATATTCATTATTATAATTATTATTATTTAACCATGTGCATGTAAATATGCATAGTTTTCATTAGTTATAAAATTCTCTCAAGTGAATAATATTCAATGGATCAGGCTCTTTTATTCCCTCAAGATTAGTAAATCTATGTATTCTAGGATCAATATCCTACTTAATTATGAATGGACCTAACCAATTAGCTACAAATTTATCATGAAGATGTGGTAAAGCATTGGTGTTTTGTTGATTCTATTTGAGGATGAGATATCCTACTTGGAATTCACATGGATGGACTTTTGTATAATAAGTGCACTTGATATGGTCTTGATATACCCATAGATGCTCCAAGGAATTGACTCACCTTTCATTTAGGAGTGTGATTTGGTCAAGATGTGATTGTCTAGAAGTATTGTTATCCATGAATTCTTGTAATGAAATGTGTAGTGAGGGGATATCAAGCTCAAGAGGTATAATTGCTTTAGTCATATAGAAAAATGAAAATGGTATTTCCCCTATAGATGTATGAATTCTCATTCGATAAGCCCATAATTCTAAGGGTATTTGAATATGCCAATCCCTATGATTATATTTTACATATTTCTTGAGAATAGAAATCAAGGTCTTATTGGTGGTCTCAGCTTATCCATTTGTTTGTGGGTAATAAGGAGTCAAGAAACTATGTTGGATATGATATTTCTTGCAAAGCACATGAACATCCTTATTCTTGAAATATTTACAATTATCTAAAATTATCTTCAATAGAATTCTAAAATGATAGATTATGTATTGGAGTATGAACTCTATGATTTTAAGTCCTATTGTAGTGGTCATAGGAATCACCTCGACCCATTTTGTGAAGTATTCTATGGTAGTGATCATAAATTTATTTTGTCTTGATGATGGAAGTAAGATTTTGCCAATCAAATCAAGGCCCCATTGTGAAAAGGTACAAATATTTTGAATTGTTTGTAATGCTTGTGATGGCACGTGTTAAATTGGCATGTTGTTGATTTTTTTGATATTTCTTTATATAGTTGCAATAGTTGCTTTCCATGGTGGGCCAATAGTAACCCATACACAAGATGCACTTTGCAATGGTCATCCCAGTAAAATGGCCACCATAAGTACCATCATGAGCTTTAGATATGGACCATGTGCCTCTGCAAGCTTGAGACAATGGAGTAGAATTCCATCATAGCCACATTTATACAACACATCTCCCAAGAGAGTGTAACAAGTTGCTTTCAATTTAAAAGTGTGTTTAGTAGTTCATGAAAAATCTATAGGGAGGTTACCAAACTTGAGAAAGACCTTTATTTGATTAATCCAAGGCTTGTATGGCTGTGTGAATTAATAAAATATCTTTTTCATATTTAAACTCAGCCCGTAAAATTGTAGATTTGGACATTATCATGATAATCAGCGGTTGGACCTCTCCTACAATGTTCTTTGAAATCAATGATCCTGGAGAGGCCATCATATCTACAAATATAATTGTTGAATGAGGTAGGTTTTTGATTTTGTACCAATCAAATTTTGCTAGTAATTTCATTACTATTTCATTGTAAAGTTTTAAGACTAGATATCTGCATTGGTAACTTTCTTTCACTTGATTAACTATAAGTTGAAATTCACCAAATATTATTATATGATTTATTACGATAGCGATAACTACTTGAAGACCTAGAATTAGGGCTTCATACTCTACGTTGTTATTTGTGCGTTGAAAGTCGAGTTTGAATGATGAAAGGATAGGTATCCCTTGTGGTGTATAAAAAATGACTCCTATACTATTTCCTTTATTTCACTTTGATCCATTGAAGAATAGGATGATGTTAGCATCATCTTTAGGATCGATGCATTCTTCCTATTCAGTTATGGTAAACACTGAATCATTTGGTAGCTTGATTAAAAAAGTTTGATCATTAGGAAGTGAAGCTTTCATGAGTTGATCATCTATCACCTAATCCTTGATGGATTTTTGGATAATAAATTCGACATCAAATTATATTAAGAGCATTATCCATTTTATGGTATTGGTGTTGTTGTATGTGCAAGTCATCATGTATCACAGAGGGTCTTTAGGAGCTATGAAATAAGTGGTGTAACTTAGCATTTAATGTCTAAGTTTATTAGTGGCAAAAACCACTACTAGACATAATTTTTCCACATGCATATCTAGTTTTGTGGCTCACCAATTTTTGACTAATATAATAAATAGATTTCTCTCTATTATTTTCATTATTTTGTGCAAGCATCATTCGTAGTGCAAAATCCATGGCTAAGATATAAATATAAAATAGAACTCTAGGGAGAGGTGACGTTACAACTGGTGGCAAGGCTATATATTATTTAATATCATCGAAAGCCTCTTAACACTCTTTATTCCATGAAAAATTGACCCTCTTTTGTAGTAGGTTATTGAATGATCTGCATTTTTCAGAGATTTGCACAATAAAGCGATGAATCACTTGAAAATTTTCTTTTAAACTATGCAACTCCTTAATGTTTCTTATGGATGGCATTTATGTAATGGCCTTGACCTTGTTCATATCCACTTCAATAATGTATTTTGAAATAATAAATCCTACAAGTTTAGCATATGTAACTTCAAAAACACACTTCTTAGGATTTAATCATACCTTATTCTCTAGAAGTTAATAAAGGACATAATAAATCAATATGACCAAGGCATGTTTTACATTTAGGTATAAAATTATCCACATAATCTTTGATGATTTTATGTATATAATCATGAAAAATATACATCATGGCATGTTGATATGTAGCTCCTTTATTTTTAAGGTCAAATGGCATCACCTTGTAACAAAATGTTCTCTAAGGTATTGTGAATGTTGTTTTATGTTGGTTATCAAGATTGATTTATATTTAATTGTATCCTGAAAAAATATCCATTAGAGAAAGCATTTCATGGCCCATAGTAGAGTCTACAAGAATATCTATGTTTGGTAAGAGAAAGCCATTCATAGGACATGCTTAATTTAGATCTCTAAAATCCATGCTTACATGAATACTCCTATTAGGTTTGTTAATGGGTACCATATTTGAGATCCTCTCAATATAGTCAATGGGTTGAATGAAACCCACATCTAGTAGTTTTTGAAACTCTTCTTTGACCATAAGGGCAATGGTAGGATGTAATTTCCTTAATTTTTATTTGATCGACTTTATATCAGGAGCGAAGGTGAGATTTTGGATTACCTTATTAGGGTCAAGGCTAAGCATATCTTTGTATAACCATGTAAAAACTTCTTTCTTCATTGCTAGAAATGTTGTAAGATGTTATTTTTCTTCTTCAAACAAAATTAGTCCTAGTTTAATGATTTATAGATTATCTACATCTATACTAAGGTTCACATTGAAAGTATATTTGATAAGCATATGTGAACCCTCCTACAATTTATGGGGAGTAGGAACTAAATGAATATCATTGATGATATCCTTGAAAATTTCTAGTGCTATCTCTTATACTTTGATATGATACACAGAGGTGAAGTATTATGAATATTGCATAGCGATATAAGCAGTGGAAAATCTTAGAAATTCTTTAGACACAATGAATTTTGATATGGATGGTGGTGATGAAATTCATTCCATGTCAATAAGGCTAATGACAATAGAAATTGATTTTTCCAAATAATATGGATTACAAAGGGGTGCCAATAAGTCAATAGAAATCATGTTAACTTGGAGGACTTATGGTGGTTGTGATATGGGGGGTGGTTTCTCTCATTCTCGCTCTCAAGAGAGTAGCTTACATAGCATTTATGGATTATCATGATGTCATAGAGGTGGCAAATATGGATCTAGTGGGTCAACTAGTGCAAAGGGTCACTTAATTAAAAGGAGGAGACAAAATATGGACTTATGAATAGGAAAAATTTGAAGGTAAAACTCCTCATCATGAGTGAAGGGTGCAATGGGGACTGAATCTTCTTTAGAGCTATTAGAGTTGATTGAGAGTATGTCAAATTTCTCATAAAATTATTCCTTAGAGTCATCATCATAAATGGATTCAATCACGACAACTTGTGGTTATATTTTTTTAAAAGACTCATATAAAATAGGTACAAGCTTAGGGTCTATATATTCATCATAAATATCATCACCATCATCACTATCCTCATCATCCTCCTCTTTGGGATTTAGTGTAAGCTATTAAAATATTTCCTAAATGGAATATGTAGAGGGTTGTGGTTTATATCCCAAGCTAGAGCAATAATGCACTTCTTTATAGTGTGGTTAAAATATGTTATGAATACCCTATTTGTGTCATCCTAAATTGTATCCTTTCCAGTTAAAGCATCAAAAATATTAGACTAGGAAATTTGAATTGGATAGATACTCAATATTAGCACAAAATTATTGTTGGGGTGCATCAACATGAGGTGGATCAGATGAAGAATAAACTCCCCCATACATAAAATTGATCCTATTTGGAGATGAATGCATGTTATATATTGCACCTATAGCTAAAGGTGGGTTGCATGGGTGGTCGTAGTCTAATAGTATCAATGGTAGGTGGGGTAATTGTGATGTTTAAAACTATGTACTTGCCAATACATGAGTTGGCAATATGGATTGCAACTTGGGTGGGTATGGATGTGGATGATGTTGGTGTAGAGGTGGAAGCTTGAGGAAGGATCTATGACTCAAATGATGTAGATGGTGAAGGGTCTGACTGAGTGATGTGGCTAATAGTTCAGGTCTTAGAACAAGGTAAAGTGATTCTAGGTGTTGACTAAATTAGATTGGGTGATTGAATTTGTGATGTGGAGGCTTGCTCCCCCTATGTGATAGTTGGAGGGGTGATAGGTTAATTGTTTTAGGGATTTTATGGGATGTGGTTTGATGAGGTGAGGGTATATTTATGCGATGATGGTGTGTGATGGTAAAGTAATATGAGGTGGAGAATGAAGCATGATTTGGGATGTGGATGCATGATCGACTATGAGAAGAGCCTCCTAAATGGATGCTTTTGATGATGTGTCTTTGTTTTGGGCTAATGAAATGGTTATTGGTGTGATGAATAAATAGGTAGATAGAAAGGATGGGGTATATGGGTTGGAAATGAAGTTGCAATACTTGAAAGGTTCTTCAGTTGTGGGTATACAATGATTTATATCTCATGCACATATTTTAGGCATTGATGTAATGTTGAGGACACACTCTTCATGTATCTAATCTAGGGGCACCCTTAATTTATAAAACAAATCAATTTTATATTTATTCATTAAATTAAAGTCAACTGCTTTAATCCATAAATAAACCCCTTTATTTTCATTTCATAAATTAAAGTCCCATACACTTAATTTACAAAACAAATCAATTTCATATTTATTTGTTAAATTAAAGTGAACTACTTCAGTCCATAAGTAAACCCCTTTATTTTCATTTCATAAATTAAGGTCACATACCCTTAATTTATAAAACAAATCAATTTCATATTTATTCATTAAATTAAATTCAACTACTTTAATCCATAAATAAACCCTTTTCCTTTCATTTCATAAATTAAAGTCCCATACCCTTAATTTACAAAAAAAACCAATTTCATTATAAGTAAAGTTCTCTAACTCTACTCATTAACAATTCATAAATCATTTTAATATAAATAAAGTTCTCTAACTCTACTTATTAAACAATTCATAAATCATTTTAATATAAATAAAGTTCTCTAACTCTACTTATTAAACAATTCATAAATCATTTTAATATAAATAAAGTTCTCTAACTCTACTTATTAAACAATTCATAAATCATTTTAATAAGTAGCCAAACTTTGGAACATTAGAGATGGCCCTAATTTAATTAAAGTCTTCGAAGACTCAGGAACACTTTTGCAGCTTGATGTTAAGCATGACACTCTCGCAGGTGAGAATTTTATCGCATGGATGAATGTCTTGAATAGTCCACAAATAGTCATGCCTTCATAGCCCAAGTTATGGTAGGAGGAGGATGGGTTACTTACAGTGGTGAACATCACCTCCTTTACCAATGTCAATGGTGTCCTATGGTCATAGGCTCGAGGAAATAGATACAGTGGGAATAGAAGACACTCCCCAAATTACGGGATTCCCTTAAAGGGGTACCCAACCACATAAGTCACCAATAACATAGCAATGATATATACATGAGGTATCCATGAGGGTAAGCCTTACACCAGCTAGCCACAATGGTAGTGTTACACATCATAGCCACAATGGCAAGCCTTACACACAACAACCATAATGATAGCCTTACACACAACAACAATGACGATAGTGCTACACACGGTAGTCACAATGGTAAGCCTTACACATAGTAAGTTTTATACACAGTAACCATGATGACAACCCTTACACTCAGTAACCATAATAGCAATTTTACACATGACAACCATAAATCTAGGGCTCAAGGTGGCTAGCTATTGATGATTATCCCTAACAAATTGCATGCCTATAAGAATATATCCATCAATGTTACCTATGAGTTGCCTTATAATTATTTTCCCAACCTCAATTACCGTCTCCTTCGATGGATGACTCAACTTATTCCACTTATGAGTGTATCTGATCCTACACATTGGTAATTTGTTAGCAATATCATGCTCTTCAATATCGACTAACATCGCATAGATGTTTAATTGCACAAAATCAAGTATTAAAACACCATCAATTAATACATTGCTTTCCATGTCAAAAGGTCCATCTAGGAGGTTCGTGATAGAAGAGAAGGGAATATGAGTAAATTCCCCATCCTCTGACTCAAAAGGCTCCTCAAAATTCAATTCTCCCTAAAGTGACATCAACAATTCCCTTGGAATTTACCACATGCTCAAAAAAATAATAAAATTAGGCCTTGATGAATAGGATCCAACCCCTTCCCACCTTTAACATCACCCATTGATTTCTTTAGAGAGTGGAAGAGAAAAAATGGCACATTCATTAAACACATTTTTCATGAGGACATGATTCTAGAGAGCCTTCAAGGCCTTGGTATCATATCCATTCTGCATCATCGATAAATATTCCCAAGATTCAATAAAAAATTCATACTCTTGCTTGAATGAGTGCTTTAGCTGCCTATGGCAACTACCATCAATAAGGATTCCACTCATTTCATGAATAAGGTCCATCATGATAAAAATATCTAATACACTAGCATGGACCTATTACTTTCTCCAAGAGTGGTCTAGCGTCATCGATAGGGCCCTATGGTACCCATTAAAAGATTTAATAAAGTATAGAAGGCCACATTTGTGCAAAATATTCTTCACTTATTCATCAACTTCCAAGACACTAGGCTCAACAAGAAATTTCATCTCACTATGATTTAATCATTGAGCCATGGGAACCAACACTCTATCAAAATAGGGGAACCAACTCTCTAACTTACAACCACATAAACCAATCCCAACATCCCTTAAATTTAACGAACATCAAATTTTAGCCATAGATTTCCATACACCACACTTCAACTAGGTTCTAAATATGAGCCTAAAAATATGGTGCCATAGATAAGGAGAAATACTTATCTCCCAATAGAGTTGACAAAACCCCAACCAAGATAGCCATAAACCTATTCATATCTTGGGGTTGCAAAAAAGGCCTAAATACCAAGCCTAGGTATAATGACAAAGTACTATTAGTGTCATAATAAGTAAGGAGTGTTTCTTACCTTACAACGAGTCAAGGAGCTAGTACCATATGAAGAACACAAGCTTATACTGAGAGGGGGGGTGAACAATATAAGACCACTTTTTACTTTTCTTTCCCAAATAGTATTAATCAATATAATTAATGGTATTATCAATAGCAATAACAAAATCAATGCACAAATCATCACACACAATAGAGACACCAATTTTAACGTGGTTCACCCAATGTGGGCTACCTCCACAGAGAAAATATTTCTTCTAAATATTTCTCAAATAATCTCATGGGAATCCTTCCCAATTACAATGTTTATGGACCTCTATCCAAAGGAGATGTTGATCCCCTAATATCAAGTTCGTGGATATCTTCCACAAGAGAACTCTTTCCCCTTCTGCTCTAGCTAGTGATCTTCTAGAAGACTTTTTCTCTCTACTGCACTGACTGGTGGATCTCTCTCCACTTGAAGACTCCTCACTCAGATCTATCTTCAATTGTCCTGGCTGTTGGATCTCTATCCATTGAGACTCTTTCCTCTATACTCTATCACCTCCAAATATCTATCTCAATAGGTTCACTCAGAACCTTCTCAAATATGCTCAATAAGATCACTCAAAACTTGTCCAAATCTGCTCAACAAGCTCACTCAGAACTTGCCCAAATATTCTCAACAAGTCCACATAGAACCTGCCCAAATATTCTCAATAGGTCCACACATAACCTACTCAAATCTTCTCAATAAGCCCACTCAGAACTTGTCCAAATCTTCTCAACAGGTCCACACAGAACCTATCCAAATATTCTCAACAGGTCCACACATAACCTGCTCAAATATTCTCAACAAGTCCTCTCTAGGACTTGTCCAAATATGCTCAACAAGTCCTCTCTAGGACTTGCTCAAATCTGCTCAATAAGTCCTCTCTAGGACTTGCTCAAATTTGCATACAAGCTTACTCAAAATCAGTCAACAAGCCTTCTCAAAGACTTGTCTCAAATCTGCTTAACAAGCTCACAGATAACTTGTCCAATCTCATAGAATCATAAAGAGAATTGTTAGAGACTCAATATGTTCTATACTTAATGCTCAATCAATATCTCAACTCAATCTCATAGAAGCATAAAGAGAATTTTTAGAGACTCAATATGTTCTATACTCAAATCCCAATCTCAACTCAAATCAATCTCATAGAAGCATAAAGAGAATTGTTAGAGACTCTATATGTTCTATTCTCAAATCCCAATCTCAACTCAAATCAATCTCATAGAAGCATAAAGATAATTGTTAGAGACTCTATATGTTCTATTCTCAAATCTCAATCTCAACTCAAATCAAGAATATAGAATAGTTTGTTTTATGGAACTTGAACAACCACATGCATCCACTTGACTAGGCTCAATCAACTCAACTCAACCAAGCACCTCAATGAACAACCCTTTCTCACAAACCCTAGTCCAAGCATGTATCAATCAACTCAAAATGTTTCCAACAATGCTCAACAACAAATCTCACATAACAATGATACTCATGTTCTCTTCTAACTCAAGTTCAAGTTCTTTGCACAACCAATGGGCTCCAACAACAATGCTTATAAAACAAGGTTTAATCACAACTCTCAATCCAGAAAACCTTGAAGCATTAAACCAATCACTTTCGAAAAGGAAACCACAATCAATCCTTTTCACTCCAAAGATATTTTCAGAAATCAACCACCATAATCAATCAATAGGAGAATGTGCCCATACCTTTTATGAAGATGAAGAAGCCTCTTTGGAAATCTGCCACAATCACAATATTCTTTTGCCAATCTTCACAAGGGTTAGAAGATCACAAAATAATCAACATTACTCCACTTCACAATAATATTCACCAAGGCTTTTAATTAGAAAACCTTCTTAAGAATTAATGCACAACTTCCTTATCACTCCTAAAACCACTTGTACCAAAATAAAATAAAATCAAACCATTGCATAACCTTTTCCCTCCACAAACCACTTATACCATAAAATAAATCACATATTTTATATCCTTCCTTTCAACACTTTTGCACTAAAAAATAATCACAAAGCTTTCTTAGGCAATATCTCACATTAATCAAATATCAAACCTTATTAAAATATTAAAGCTTGCCCAACCTTATATCTCCCACAAAAATCATAATCAAACCTTAATAAAATATTAAAGCTTCTCAACCTTATATCTCCCACAAAAATCATAATCAAACCTTAGCAAGCAAATATTTTAATTAAAATATTTACCCCACAAATATCGGAGTCGGAGTGCATACCTCAAAGGAGCCCTCGAAGGGCCTTGGCGTTTCGAACCTCTACCCATCGTGCTGCCAAGCGGTAGCTAAGCCGCGTGAGCTAACATTGCCCACGTGAGTGCCTTGGGCACTCTCTTCCTTAATCTATGTGCGCTTTCCTCACAAGGTGCCAAAAATTTGACCGTCCATGACTTGGATGCCCACGTCACACTCCACGAAATTCATTGCACAATATTCGGATGCAGAAACACTTTGGGTTTTCAAAAATCATAGGACACTCCTTAGGTTTTATTAAATGGAAAACCTTTGGCTTATTTATATAAGCCATCCTTCAATGCAAATACGTCGGCCCTTTTAACATTGCCCTCATGACGTCGACGATACCAATAAGAAAGGAGGGAAAAACCTTTAATTTAATTTTAAAATTTAAATTTAAATTTTAAATAAATTAAAATTTAAACTAAACCTTTAAAATTAAATTTCTCCATCATCAGGGCACCTTTTTCGATGAAATGAAAAGCCAACTTGGGTTTTAAGAAAAACCCATTTCAAATCTGCCATCCATTGGTTTTAAATAAAACCTTTCCTTGCCTTCCTTGGTTTTCATAAAAACCTTTTTCTAAGCTTCCCTTGAAGCTCCTTTTGGAACCAAATGCCATGCATCCCTTCTAGAACCTTTGATCAAAACCTTGGCTTCTCATGAAGCTCTTTGTGGAGCAAAATCATAGTGCTTACTTACATAGGTCCTTTTGACATCAATGACAACTTTTAGCTTAGGGACTCAAAATGTCCAAAAATCTCCCCCTTTGTCATTGATGGCAACCCATATTCATTTTACTGAAACCTGACCTTCTTTTCTGCTCCCCCTGGGACTTTGCTCCCCCTGGCTCAATGATCTCTCAAATATCAAATCTCATATCAAATATCTCCCCAATACACAAATATCTTCCCCTTTGACATCAATGGAAAAGGGTCACCTTTGGGGCTCGAGGCTAAGAATGAGCCTCTTAGCTTAGCCCCTCCCCCACCTCCACATGAGGTGGTTAATTATGGGGTGGGAGTATTTCTACTCCCCGAAAGCACTACTCTTTATATTTATCTTTTTCTCTTCTTTTCTGAGTTTTTTGAATCCTCTCACTGTTTCTTTCCAAGTCATCATCCCTGTTCCTATCATCACTTATGTTCTTGTTCCTATTCTTGTTTTCATCCATGTTCTTGTTCATGTTCCTATTTTCATCCATGTTTTTGTTCTTATTCCTATTCTTGTTCTCATCCATGTTCTTGTTCTTGTTCTTGTTCTCATCTGTGTTCTTGTTCCTGTTCCTATTCTTGTTCATGCCAATATTCCTATTCATGTTCCTATTCATGTTCATGCTTGATTCTAGAATATTTTCTCTACACCATCTTGCTATGTGACCATCATTATTGCACTTATAACACTTAATGTTATTATTCCTTGGAGGTGCAACTGTCTTAGGACTTCTCCTAGTGAAGCCATATCCTCTTCTGTCATGAACCCTGCAATTCATTGCCTTGTGACCAAACTCATTACATGAGTAGCAATACCCATGGAAAAGTTATCCTTTCCCATATTCCTGTCTTTCATGTGTCCTGCACTGTGAAGCCATGTGCCCAAACCTGTGACATGAAAAACATCTTCCATTGAAGAAAACTTGCCTAGACCCCATTGGTCTCCTATTCTGATTGCTGTTCCATTTGTACCTTCTTTGTGCATTACTCCTATCTTTTTTGAACTCTTTGCTATCCAATTCATCCTCTGATGTCTCACTCCCACTTTTACTTACTTATTTTGACTCTTCTTCTTTTCTTGTGTTTGAGCTTGACTCTCCTTTTTCTACTTCTTGTTTCCCTTGTTCTTCTTTAGAACTAAGTCCTGTTATGGTGACTGATGACCTTTGTGCATTGATAGTCCTTTCCAAGGTCCTTGAATTTTCCTCAAACTTGTGTAGCTTTTCCTTAGAACCTTTTACTTCCATCCTTAGTGAAACTATCTCATGCTCTAATATTTCACACTCTAGATCTTTTGTTTTTAATTTTTTGGCCATACCTTCTTCAATTTTTCTTGTCTCTTCAACTTTGATTTTGAAGTTAGTGAGTTCCTGTAGAAACCTTGCTTTTTATTTCTCATCTTATTGAGCTTGATCCCTTAATCCCGAGTTCTCCCTTTTTAGTTCTTCAAGAGTAATCATAAGCCTTTCACATTCTATCTCTTTTGCCTTTGAATGTTTAATCATACCTTCTTCAACTCTTCTTGCTTTTTCAACCTTATCTCTCAAGTCAGAGATATCCTGTAGAAGCTTTGTCTTACATTTCTCATCTTCTTGTATTTGAGCCTTCAATTCTAAATTCTCTCTTTTCAATTCAATAAGATCCTTAAGAGTGGATTCCCCTTTTTCTTTTTTTGAAGCATCTTATTTTTCTTCTATTATTGAAAGTAGAGTTTCTTCTTCATACCTGTTTTGATTGTCCCTGTTATCCTTTATTGAACCAATCTCTAGGATTTCATTTCCGAGAATATCATCTTCATCTTCATTTCTACTAAACCCATTACAATATCTTGCATCATGGCCAAGTTGACCACAAACAAAACATTCTTGTGGACAATAAGTTGCATGGTGACTTGTGTTCCCACATCTGGTACAAAACTTTATCAATATGGATATTTCTCCATTACTTGATTCATCTATTGAATCTATTTCCATGTGTCCTCCCAACACAACAATATTAAACTCATCTTCCTTTTCTTTCATGACCATAGGTGTTCTTTTCTTCTTGTGTCTCATGCTTCTACTCTTGCCTTTCTTTGCCATTTGTGTTCTTGTAGGATCTTCCTTCAAGTTGTTAAACTTCTTTGAAGGAACCAACTATGATACCAATTGAAGAATACAAGCTTATACTGAGAGGGGGGGGTGAACAGTATAAGACCACTTTTTACTTTTCTTTCACAAATAGTATTAATCAATATAATCAATGGCAATATCAATAGCAATAACCAAAGCAATGCACAAATCATCACACACAATAGAGACACCAATTTTAACGTGGTTCACCCAATGTGGGCTACCTCCATAGAGAAAATATTTATTCTAAATATTTCTCAAATAATCTCATGGGAATCCTTCCCAATTACAATGTTTATGGACCTCTATCCAAAGGAGATGTTGATACCCTAATCTCAAGTTCATGGATCTCTTCCATAAGAGAACTCTTTCCCCTTTTGCTTTAGCTAGTGATCTTCTAGAAGACTCTGTCTCTCTATTACATTGACTGGTGGATATCTCTCCACTTGAAGACTCCTCACTCAGATCTATCTTCAATTGTCTTGACGGGTCGATCTCTATCCACTGAGACTCTTTCCTCTATACTCTATCACCTCCAAAGCTCTGTCTCAATAGGTTCACTCAGAACCTTCTCAAATCTTCTCAATAAGCTCACTTAGAACTTGTCCAAATTTTCTCAATAATCTCACTTAGAACTTGTCCAAATCTTCTCAAATGGTCCACACAAAACCTGTTCAAATATTCTCAATAGGTCCACATAGAACCTTCAAAATATTCTCAACATGTCCACACAAAACCTATCCAAATCTGCTCAACATGTCCACAACCTGTCCAAATCTTCTCAATAGGTCCACACAGAACCTTCTCAAATCTTCTCAATAAGTCCTCTCTAGGACTTATCCAAATCTTCTCAATAAGTCCTCTCTAGGACTTGCTCAAATCTGCTCAATAAGTCCTCTCTAGGACTTGCTCAAATCTGCATAGCAAGCTTCCACAAAAGCTTACTCAAAATTAGTCCACAAGCCTTCTCAAAGACTTGTCTCAAATCTTCTTAACAAGCTCACATAGAACTTGTCCAATCTCATAGAATCATAAAGAGAATTGTTAGAGACTCAATATGTTCTATACTTAATGCTCAATCAATATCTCAACTCAATCTCATAGAAGCATAAAGAGAATTGTTAGAGACTCAATATGTTCTATACTCAAATCCCAATCTCAACTCAAATCAATCTCATAGAAGCATAAAGAGAATTGTTAGAGACTCTATATGTTCTAATATCAAATCTCAATCTCAACTCAAATCAAGAATTGAATAGTTTGTTTTATGGAGAACTTCCCCCCCCCCCCCCCCCCCGGGCGCCCCCCCCCCCCCCCCCCCCCCCCCCCCCCCCACAACCCCCCCCCCCCCCCCCCCCCCCCCCGCGCCGGTTATCTCCCTCCAAAAAAAATCTCCCCAAATCCCCACAACAAATCTCCCCTAACAAAGAATCCCATGTTCCCTTCTAACCCAAGTTCAAGTTCTTTGCACAACCAATGGGCTCCAACAACAATGCTTATAAAACAAGGTTTAATCACAACTCTCAATCCAGAAAACCTTGAAGCATTAAACCAATCACTTTCGAAAAGGAAACCACAATCAATCCTTTTCACTCCAAAGATATTTTCAGAAATCAACCACCATAATCAATCAATAGGAGAATGTGCCCATACCTTTTATGAAGATGAAGAAGCCTCTTTGGAAATATTCCACAATCACAATATTCTTTTGCCAATCTTCACAAGGGTTAGAAGATCACAAAATAATCAACATTACTCCACTTCACAATAATATTCACCAAGGCTTTTAATTAGAAAACCTTCTTAAGAATTAATGCACAACTTCCTTATCACTCCTAAAACCACTTGTACCATAAAATAAAAAACTCATTTCATAACTCACTTTTCTTGTCACTCCACAAACCACTTATACCATAAAATAAATCAAATATTTTATATCCTTCCTTTCAACACTTTTGCACTCAAAAATAATCACAAAGCTTTCTTAGGCAATATCTCACATTAATCAAATATCAAACCTTATTAAAATATTAAAGCTTGCTCAACCTTATATCTCCCACAAAAATCATAATCAAACCTTAATAAAATATTAAAGCTTGCTCAACCTTATATCTCCCACAAAAATCATAATCAAACCTTAGCAAGCAAATATTTTAATTAAAATATTTACCCCCACAAATATCGAAGTCGGAGTGCATACCTCAAAGGAGCCCTCGAAGGGCCTTGGTATTTCGAACCTCTACCCATCGTGCTACCAAGCGGCAGCTAAGCCACGTGAGCTAAGACTGCCCACGTGAGTGCCTTGGGCACTCTCTTCCTTAAACTGCGTGCGCTTTCCTCACAAGGTGCCAAAAATTTGACCGTCCATGACTTGACTGCCCACGTCACACTCCACGAAATTCGTTACGCAATATTCGGATGCAAAAATACTTTGGGTTTTCAAAAATCATGTGACACTCCTTAGGTTTATTAAATGGAAAACCTTTGGCTTATTTATATAAGCCATCCTTCAATGCGAATACGTCAGCCCTTTTAACATTGCCCTCATGATGTCAGCAACGCCAATAAGAAAGGAGGGAAAAACCTTTTATTTAATTTTAAAATTAAAATTAAAATTTTAAATAAATTAAAATTTAAACTAAACCTTTAAAATTAAATTTCTCCATCACCGGGGCACCTTTTTTGATGAAACGAAAATCCAACTTGGGTTTTAAGAAAAACCCATTTCAAATATGCCATCCATTTGTTTTAAATAAAACCTTTCCTTGCCTTCCTTGGTTTTCATAAAAACCTTTTTCTAAGCTTCCCTTGAAGCTCCTTTTGGAACCAAATGCCATGCATCCCTTCTAGAACCTTTGATCAAAACCTTGGCTTCTCATGAAGCTCTTTGTGGAGCAAAATCATAGTGCTTACTTACATAGGTCCTTTTGACATCAATGACAACTTTTAGCTTAGGGACTCAAAATGTCCAACAATCTCCCCCTTTGTCATTGATGGCAACCCATATTCATTTTACTAAAACCTGACCTTCTTTTTTCTCCCCCTGGGACTTTGTTCCCCCTGGCTCAATGCTCTCTCAAATATATCCTCATATCAAATCTCTCCCCAATACACAAATCTCTCCCCCTTTGACATCAATGGCAAAGGGTCACCTTTGGGGCTCGGGGCTAAGAATGAGCCTCTTAGCTTAGCCCCTCCCCCACCTCCACATGAGGTGGTTAATTCTAGGGTGGGAGTATTTCTACTCCCTGAAAGAACTGCTCTTTACCTTTATCTTTTTCTCTTCTTTTCTGAGTTTTTTGAATCCTCTCACTATTTCTTTCCAAGTCATCATCCCTGTTCCTGTCATCACTTTTATTCTTGTTCTTGTTCTTGTTCATGTTCCTATTTTCATCCATGTTCCTGTTTATGTTCTCATCCATGTTCTTGTTCTTGTTCTTGTTCTCATCTATGTTCTTATTCTTGTTCCTATTCTTGTTCATGCCAATGTTCCTGTTCATATTCCTGTTCCTATTCATGCTTGATTCTAGAATATTTGCTCTACACCATCTTGCTATGTGACCATAATTATTGCACTTATAACACTTAATGTTATTATTCCTTGGAGGTGCAACTGTCTTAGGATTTCTCCTAGTGAAGCCATATCCTCTTCTATCATGAACCCTGCAATTCATTGCCTTGTGACCAAACTCATTACATGAGTAGCAATACCCATGGAAAAGTTGTCCTTTCCCATATTCCTATCTTTCATGTGTCCTGCACTATGAAGCCATGTGCCCAAACCTATGACATGAAAAACATCTTCCATTGAAGAAACCTTGCCTAGACCCCATTGGTCTCTTAGTCTGATTGTTGTTCCATTTGTACCTTCTTTGTGCATTACTCCTATCTTTGTTGAACTCTTTGCTATCCAATTCATCCTCTGATGTCTCACTCCCACTTTTACTTACTTATTTTGACTCTTCTTATTTTCTGGTGTTTGAGCTTGACTCTCCTTTTTCTGCTTCTTGTTTCCCTTGTTCTTCTTTAGAACTAAGTCTTGTTATGGTGACTGATGACCTTTGTGCATTGATAGTCCTTTCCAAGGTCTTTGAATTTTTCTCAAACTTGTGTAGCTTTTCCTTAGAACATTTTACTTCCATCCTTAGTGAAACTATCTCATGCTCTAATATTTCACACTCTAGATCTTTTGTTTTTAATTTTTTGGCCATACTTTCTTCAATTTTTCTTGTCTCTTCAACTTTGATTTTGAAGTTAGTGAGTTCCTGTAGAAACATTGCTTTTTCTTTCTCATCTTCTTGAGCTTGATCCCTTAATCCTGAGTTCTCCCTTTTTAGTTCTTCAAGAGTAATCATAAGCCTTTCACATTCTATCTCTTTTGCCTTTGACTGTTTAATCATACCTTCTTCAACTCTTCTTGCTTTTTCAACCTTATCTCTCAAGTCAGAGATATCTTGTAGAAGCTTTGTCTTACATTTCTCATCTTCTTGTATTTGAGCCTTCAATTCTAAATTCTCTCTTTTCAATTCAATAAGCTCTTTAAGAGTGGATTCCCCTTATTTTTCTTCTGAAGCATCTTCTTTTTCTTCTATTACTGAAAGTAGAGTTTCTTCTTCATACCTATTTTGATTATCCCTGTTATCCTTTCTTGAACCAATCTCTAGGATTTCATTTATGAGAATATCATATTCATCTTCACTGCTACTAAACCCATTATAATATCTTGCATCATGGCCAAGTTGACCACAAAAAAACATTCTTGTGGACAATAAGTTGCATGGTGACCTGTGTTCCCACATCTCGTACAAAACTTTATTAGTCTAGATATTTCTCCATTACTTGATTCATCTATTGAATCTATTTCCATGTGTCCTCCCAACACAAAAATATTAAACTCATCTTCCTTTTCTTTCATGACCATAGGTGTTATTTTCTTCTTGTGTCTCATGCTTCTACTCTTGCCTTTCTTTGCCATTTGTGTTCTTGTAGGATCTTCCTTCAAGCTATTAAACTTCTTTCGAAGGAACCGACTCTGATACCAATTGAAGAACACAAGCTTATACTGAGAGGGGGGTGAACATTATAAGACCACTTTTTACTTTTCTTTCCCAAATAGTATTAATCAATATAATCAATAGAAATATCAATAGTAATAACCAAATCAATGCATAAATCATCACACACAATAGAGACACCAATTTTAACGTGGTTCACCCAATGTGGGCTACCTCCACAAAGAAAATATTTCTTCTAAATATTTCTCAAATAATCTTATGGGAATCCTTCCCAATTACAATGTTTATGGACCTCTGTCCAAAGGAGATGTTGATCCCCTAATCTCAAGTTCATGGATCTCTTCCATAAGAGAACTCTTTCCCCTTCTGCTCTAGCTAGTGATCTTCTAGAAGACTCTGTCTCTCTACTACACTGACTAGTGGATCTCTCTCCACTTGAAGACTCCTCACTCAGATCTATCTTCAATTGTCCTGGTTTCTGGATCTCTATCCACTGAGACTCTATCCTCTATACTCTATCACCTCCAAAGCTCTATCTCAATAGGTTCACTCAGAACCTTCTCAAATCTTCTCAATAAGCTCACTCAAAACTTGTCCAAATATGCTCAACAAGCTCACTCAGAACTTGTCCAAATATTCTCAATATGTCCACACAAAACTTGTCCAAATATGCTCAATATGTCCACATAAAACCTATCTTAAATATGCTCAACAGCTCCACTTAGAACCTATCCAAATCTTCTCAATAAGTCCACATAGAACCTGTCTAAATCTTTTCAACAGGTCCACATAGAACCTACTCAAATCTTCTCAATAAGTCCACTCTAGGACTTATCCAAATATTCTCAATAAGTCCTCTCTAGGACTTGCTCAAATCTGCTCAATAAGTCCTCTCTAGGACTTGCTCAAATATTCATAAATCAGTCCACAAGCCTTCTCAAATACTTGTCTCAAATCTGCTTAACAAGCTCACATAGAACTTGTCCAATCTCATAGAATCATAAAGAGAATTTTTAGAGACTCAATATATTCTATACTTAATGCTCAATCAATATCTCAACTCAATCTCATAGAAGCATAAAGAGAATTGTTAGAGACTCAATATGTTCTATACTCAAATCTTAATCTCAACTCAAATCAATCTCATAGAAGCATAAAGAGAATTGTTAGAGACTCTATATGTTCTATACTCAAATCTCAATCTCAACTCAAATAAATCTCATAGAAGCATAAAGAGAATTGTTAGAGACTCTATATGTTCTATTCTCAAATCTCAATCTCAACTCAAATCAAGAATATAGAATAGTTTGTTTTATGGAACTTGAACAACCACATGCATCCACTTGACTAGGCTCAATCAACTCAACTCAACCAAGCACCTCAATGAACAACCCTTTCTCACAAACCCTAGTCCAAGCATGTATCAATCAACTCAAAATATTTCCAACAATGCTCAACAACAAATCTCACATAACAATGATACTCATGTTCTCTTCTAACTCAAGTTCAAGTTCTTTGCACAACCAATGGGCTCCAACAACAATGCTTATAAAACAAGGTTTAATCACAACTCTCAATCCAGAAAACCTTGAAGCATTAAACCAATCACTTTCGAAAAGGAAACCACAATCAATCATTTTCACTCCAAAGATATTTTCAGAAATCAACCACCATAATCAATCAATAGGAGAATGTGCCCATACCTTTTATGAAGATGAAGAAGCCTCTTTGGAAATCTGCCACAATCACAATATTCTTTTGCCAATCTTCACAAGGGTTAGAAGATCACAAAATAATCAACATTACTCCACTTCACAATAATATTCACCAAGGCTTTTAATTAGAAAACCTTCTTAAGAATTAATGCACAACTTCCTTATCACTCCTAAAACCACTTGTACCATAAAATAAAATAAATCATAATTTCATTGCATAACCTTATCACCCCACAAACCACTTATACCATAAAATAAATCAAATATTTTATATCCTTCCTTTCAACACTTTTGCACTAAAAAATAATCACAAAGCTTTCTTAGGCAATATCTCACATTAATCAAATATCAAACCTTATTAAAATATTAAAGCTTGCTCAACCTTATATCTCCCACAAAAATCATAATCAAACCTTAATAAAATATTAAAGCTTGCTCAACCTTATATCTCCCAAAAAAATCATAATCAAACCTTAGCAAGCAAATATTTTAATTAAAATATTGACCCCCACAAATATCGGAGTCGGAGTGCATACCTCAAAGGAGCCCTCGAAGGGCCTTGGCATTTCAAACCTCTGCCCACCGTGCTGCCAAGCAGAAACTAAGCCGTGTGAGCTAACACTGCCCACGTGAGTGCCTTGGGCACTCTCTTCCTTAAAATGCATGCACTTTCCTCACAAGGCACCTACCCATGTCACACTCCACAAAATTCATTGCGCAATATTCGGATGCAGAAACACTTTGGGTTTTCGAAAATCATGCGACACTCCTTAGGTTTTATTAAATGGAAAACCTTTGGCTTATTTATATAAGCCATCCTTCAATGCGAATACGTCATCCCTTTTAACATTGCCCTCATGACGTCGATGACGCCAATAAGAAAGGAGGGAAAAACCTTTTATTTAATTTTAAAATTTAAATTTAAATTTTAAATAAATTAAAATTTAAACTAAACCTTTAAAATTAAATTTCTCCATCACCGGGCACCTTTTTCGATGAAACAAAAAGCCAACTTGGGTTTTAAGAAAAACCCATTTCAAATCTGCCATCCATTGGTTTTAAATAAAACCTTTCCTTGCCTTCCTTGGTTTTCATAAAAACCTTTTGCTAAGCTTCCCTTGAAGCTCCTTTTGGAACCAAATGCCATGCATCCCTTCTAGAACCTTTGATCAAAACCTTGGCTTCTCATGAAGCTCTTTGTGGAGAAAAATCATAGTGCTTACTTACATAGGTCCTTTTGACATCAATGACAACTTTTAGCTTAGGGACTCAAAATGTCCAACACCATAATAAAAAAAGAGGGACACCTTGAAACTCGACAATCGTTCTAGCACCACTAGAAGAGGGGTGGGTGGTAATAATCTATGAAAAAAGAGGTAGAATTCTAACTCACCCTCACGCTATAGGAACACATCCCTAATTTTCTCTTTAAATGGCTGGATAGAATATCATTTAGCATGCAACAAGGTAATTCTTCCTTTATTAATCATCAAGATCTTTTCAAAGTCATTTATAATTATGTTATTTTAAGGAGAGTAACTATTGAGGGTAAGAGTAGTATTGGATCTATATCATCTATGGGCACCCCTCCCTTTGATCATGAGATGGCAAATTATCTCTTACATGCTTTGGGTAGGTGTAGGAGACCTCAAATGTGGTTGACGTGGGCATATCATATGTGGTTAAAGTTTTTGGAAATGTTGTTTCTAAAATGGTTAAGGAAGAAAAAATTATTGGGGTTAGCCTAAATATGTTTTCCTACCTCCTCGGGATTCTATTGGAGTTATCACCAATCCATAATTTGTTGCTTTGGCCAAGCTTTCAAAGGCTAAATTTTAATTTTATCTAGATGAGGAGATGTCTAAGAAGAAAAAAGAGATTTTAAAGAAGTTGAAGCTCAAATCAGAATGAATGAAGAGATTAATCTACTTAAATATGAAATTAAAAAAAAAACTCTCTCATGATTTAGGACTCTAAAGCTTTATAGGATATGCTTTTGAAGCTTCAGAGGATACACTTTATGCTTTTGACTCC
The DNA here is from genome assembly GCA_028583015.1 of Wollemia nobilis. NCBI lineage: Eukaryota > Viridiplantae > Streptophyta > Pinopsida > Araucariales > Araucariaceae > Wollemia > Wollemia nobilis. The sequence continues at coordinate 240,854 of JAQPPZ010010078.1, read as the reverse complement.
TATCTCAAATAAATTTATGAAGAGTTCGAATATTCAATTGATCAATGTCAATTTTCATGTTGAGGCCAAAAGTTCTCTACGAAAGCCTTCTAAATCAATGAGATACCTTATGAGATATCTTAAGATATCAACCAAAATTATATGATTTTATGCTATTTTGATCTCTGAGACTAAAGTAGGGCCAGGACCCTCATCCTTAAAATTTGGATGTTGATCTCTCTAAAGGTTAGTGTCATCTCTTGGTGGTTGGTTGTCTATTTTCATCTATTGTTCAACTACTTTTTGTTTGTCTATGGGCTTCTCATTATTTTTGCTATGTTCTTCTCTCATATATTTGACTAGCATGTTGGTTTGGTTTTCTAATTATCTTTTCTTGAGACTAGTCTTCTTTGGTTCGACATTTTAAAAAGTTTGGGAATTTCTTTCAAAACCCCTTTTATTCACTTGTAAAAATAATGATTATGTGAAATTTATTATAATATTAGTTAATAAGTTGTATATAGAAAAAAAAAATAGTTAAATGAATAATAAAATTGTATAAAATCATTATAACATAAATTTAAAATAAAATATTTATAATTTCTTAATTAGAAAAATAAAATAAATTTATTAGGAAAATATAGAAGTCCAAAATAGTGGACTCATAAATAAGACAACATAAAATATTAAGAGGCAAACATACATGTATTAGTGTGGAATAAAATTCCAATCATGCAATATGAATTTCCAATTGTGTTTTATATAAAAAATTAAGAGAACATATTAAATAGATTTAATACCTAATAAATCCAAACCCTAAGCATAAACACTTATATATATATATATATATATATGAATGATTGGTTGTAAAAAGAACAAATTGAATAAATTTTTAAGAAGAAAACCAAACTAGGAGTATGATCACTCAAGAAATAAAGTAGAGAACAATATAATAATAACTACTCAAACTAAAAGTAAAAGTGAACTTTAATAAAAAATCTAAAATGGTGATTTATAAATATTTTAAACAAGTTAGATCATGAATCCATAACATTGAACTAATTAATTGTGTGTTATATTAGCTACTAATATTAGCTACTAATATTTGAGTCGATTGATTGAAATAATTAGTATATCGAGTTAAAATTATTATTAAAATTTACAAATAATCTCATACATGTTTCTTGAAGTCCTTATATATTTTTATACCACCAATTATACCTCTTTTGTATTTTTACTTTAAAATAGATGAAAACTATTTTAATAGCATCTTCTTGATTGCTAACAAATTTTAATTCCAGATAATTTCTAATGCTTGTATCCCATTCAATAGATTTGCATAAATTTTCACCATTGAATTTAGGCACATTGATTGATGTATCCTAATATTATAATATTGGTTTGGTTTCTACTGATTATGAATAGTTACACTATCTAAAATATGTTTATGATCTATATTTGTGTAATTGAAGGGTTTAAAACTCTTGAGGATATGCTTTTAGTTACTAGTACCTATGCTAGGCTCAATATTTTTATACCTTGTAAGTCTTGTTAAACTAGGTCACCTTCCCTGTGATTCGATCTTGGGTCTCCACAATGCGATCCCAAAGCCTTTAGCAATGCATTGTCCCAATAGGGATGATTTACATTATTTTGAATGCTATGTATTTTTTTTGCTTCGTTCTATGATTGATTATGCACTAACTATAATGCATCCACCATTAGTTGTAATTGAGTATTGTGCATTATGATTTGAAAAATTCTACGAAAATTATCATTATAGAAAAAAAATAATGAAAATTTATTATAAATAAACATAAATTTTAATTATTCAATACAGTAAGTTATTTGTATGTAACAACAACAACAATAAGAACATAGACCTTATATGGTGGGGTTGATTGAAAAAGGGGGGAAAATGAGCTCTGGCGATTTTTGAATTTTGAACTAGGGTTTCTGGATTTTCAAAAAATCTCTGGCTTTTGCTGGCTTGCAGAAGTGTCTTTGGGGTAAGGAGGATCTGAAGGTTCGATCGGTGCCCCAAGAGGTTCCAATGGGAACTCCTCCAGCTCCTTTTCCAAGAAGTACTAGCTCTTACGCTAATTTGTTTAAAGAATATTCTCCTCCGAATAATGCCGAAGCCACAAAGATGGCATATAAAAAGCTCTTCACGACTGCTAGGAATAGGTCTTCAAAGACGTCGTGTGAATGGTTGTTTACTGCAGGTCGAATCCAGGCCAAAAATCATCATTGAGCCCAGCATGGTTGAAGAGTCTGTCCTCTATAGAGCTAACCATGATTTAATCTGCAAGTTCATGGGTATTCGCCCTTCCCTAAGCTTTCTGCATTCTTGGATCTGCCAGAACTGGGAGCCCCACGGTGAGTATTCATTGTGGTTTATTAGTAATGGTTATTTTATTGTCATTTTCTTAGCTCTGGCCGATAGAAATAAGGCTTTTGAGTCGGAGAAGAAAAACCATGGCCCGACAGGGCTATTTGTTCAACCATGGAGGGTAGGATTCGATCCTCGTGTTGAACCTACAACTGTCCCAGTGTGGATTCGATTATATGCTCTTCCAATGGAATTTTAGGGTGAGCAAGTTTTGGCAGTGATTGGCAATTTGATTGGTAGACATCTGGGTGTTTCCAGAGACACTATTGAAGGGAGCATGGCAGTGTATGCTCGAATTTGTGTGGAGATGGATCTCAACCAGCCTTTGTCGACAGAGTTGGAAATTGAACTAGCAGGTATTTCCTGGATTCAACAGTTGGGCTATGAGGCCCTACCCTTTAGATGTAGGGTTTTCCACAAGCATGGCCATTTGGCCTGTTTCTATCCTATTAATATGAATGCCAATATGGAGGCCCCCTAAAGAATGCCAAACCTGCCTAAAGAGGATAAGGCTGCACCCCATAAAGATCATATTAACACTAGTTAGGGCCAGGAAGCTCAGAGAGAGGGTTTTGAATAGCCCAGATGAAAAATATGGACAAAGAAAAAGGAGGGAAAGGAGCAATCTCATCTCAGGCCTACCAATAGGTATGAGATTTTTAAGTCATTGGTTGATGAAGAGGATCAATCTATGGAGGGCTTGGAGGATTTCAAGGAAACTTCTGTTGTTCTCGGGCAACTCCCCCTCTCATATTCTCCTGTCATTCAACAGGTTGATGATGCCTCTGAGGTATCACAGCCAGTGTGTTCTGGTGCCTTAGTAGTCCATAACCAGGAGCAGACAGTATCTCAGGATGTTCGCATGGGGATAACAGAGAAGAACAGGGAAATGCCATCTTTGGGGATAACCCAGGTAGAAAAAAGATCAAAAAATAGCAATTCTCAGGGAGCTGGTAGAAGATCCAATAAAGAGCTGCTAGTAGCCCAGGGAGATAAATTGATCATGGGAGGATTGGTGAGGACAATTGACTCTTATTGCTCCTAGGGTAACTCATGATTATACAATATTGGAATGTGAGGGGTTTAAATAGTAGAACCCATCAATCTATTGTTCAAAGATTATTAGAAAATAACAATACTGATTTTTTGCTTTTACAAGAGACCAAGATGTCTTTGGATCTTATGTCTAAAACAGTCAACAAAATTTGGAGGGGTGCTGGTCATATGGATGTGGCTGCCCAAGGTGCCTCAGGGGGGATTGTTACTCTATGGAACTCTCTGGAATGTACTGCAATAGAACACCTTGCCTGGAGGGGTGTCCTCACTTCTCTTTTTAGGAATAATGTCTCTGCAAAGTTTGTTCTAGTCACTAACTTTTATGGTTCTCAAAACCTAGAGGGTCAGAGGCGGCAGTGGAAGGCTGTCCATGACATGCGAGCATCAAGGGAAGATATAGACTGGATTATAGCGAGGGACTTTAACGCTAAATTATCTTCTAGAGACCATGAAGGGGGAACACCTCTTTTGGATCTAGGGGACTGTTTCATGATTGCTCAAGTCCAGGATTTGCACTTAGTGGACATTAAATGTCCTAGCAATAACTTCACTTGGACTAATAAAATGCGGGAGCCACATAGTAGGAAGGTGAAGCTAGATCACTTTCTGCTTTCAGAGGAGGTGTTTGTAAAATGGAATATCAAATTTCAGATTTTAGCAGGCCCTGTTTCTGATCACTATCCTATTTTGTTGGAAAGCGGGACTAGGATGGGGCACCATCACAAACATTTCATATTTGAGAATTTTTGGCTTCAGAAAGAAGAACTTCGGGAGAAAATCCCCCAGTGGTGGGAAGAGGGCCGCCCAGCCTATGGGAGAGCAATGTTTAGAATCCAAAAACAACTTGAATATGTCAAATCTCAGTTGAAGTATTGGAGGCGTTCTTATAAATCTGACTTCCAAGCCCAAAGAGCTCTGTTGGTGGCCCGCTGGGATGAGGTCCAAAAATAGTTTAGAGAATGAGTAATAACTGACCAGCTCAAAGTTGAGGATGATGCCTTGCGTACAACGGTTGAGGACATTGACAACCAGGAGGAGATCTATTGGAAACAGAGAGCAAGAACCTCCTGGTTATTAGAAGGGGATAGAAATACAAAATTCTTTCATCGGACTACTTGTGCTCGAAGACAGATGAATAATATGGACACCCTTCAAGATGAGAATGGTCATTCCTTTGATACTCTTCCAGGTATACATTCCCATGCTATGGATTATTTTTCTAAACTTTTTAAGGAAAGTGTGGTTCAATATTTAGAGGCACAAAATGAAGTTATTTTTGTCATACTTGCTATTATTTCGGAGGATGAAAATCAGGCCCTCCTCAAACCCATTGATAGGGATGAATTGAAAACTATGGTCTTTGGAATGAGCATTGGTAAAAATCCTGGTCCAGATGGCTTCCCAATTGAGTTATTTCAAGCTTTCTAGGACTGCTTAGAGGAAGATGTAAGGGCTATTATTGAAGAGTCCAGAGAAAATAAGAGAATGCTTAAAGCTATAAACCACATGTTCATTACCTTGATTCCAAAAGGGGAGGAGGGGGTTCATATTTCAAATTATAGGCCTATTGCCTTATGTAATGTGGTGTACAAAATAATCACAAAGGTAATGGTTGAGTGTCTAAAACCTCTTCTTTACAAAATTATCTCCTCTGAGCAAGGGGGCTTTGTTGAGGGACGACAGATTCTGGATGGGGTGGTTGTGGCCCAGGAAGCAATCCATTCAATGCACACTTCTGGTAATAAAGGGATGTTCATTAAATTGGACATGTCAAAGGCTTATGATAGGGTTGAATGGAGTCTCCTGGCTAAAATGATGGCAGCCTTCAGCTTCTCTCAATGCTGGATTGAGTGGATCATGAGATGTGTCTCTTCCTCGACTTACTCTATGCTTATCAAGGGCATTTCTTCGCAACCTTTTGGAGCTTCTCAGGGTCTGCGCCAGGGGGATCCTTGTTCCCCTTATATTTTTCTCATTCTGGCTGAAGGTCTTGGCAGAATTTTCTTGAGGAGAAGACAACAAGGCAGATTATTGGGTATTATGGTGGGGGATGAAGTTGTATCGCACCTGCAGTTTGTGGATGACACTGGTTTGATGGGAGTGGCCAGTATCAGGGAAGCTAGAACGATTAGGGATACTCTTAATGTCTATCTCAGGGCTACTCAACAGGTCATTAATGACAAGAAATCCAAAGTGGTCTTTTTTAATCTGGAGTAAAGGCTTCAAAATAGAATTTTAGAAATCCTAGGATTCACTAGGACTTCTATCCCTGTGGTTTACTTGGGTATCCCCTTGCACTTCAAGAAGCTGAAATTAGACACTTGGAGGAATTTGTTGGAGTGTATCAAGGACAAAATTAATCACTGGTCTCACAAGTGGTTAAGTTATGGTGGCAAATTAATGTTCTTATAGTCAGTCATTCAAGCTATGCCAATCTACAAATTTTCTATCCTAGCTACCCCGCTTACAATATGGAAAGAGTTGGACAAGATGGATAGGAAGTTTTTGTGGGAAGGAGCTAAAGGAAAAAGAAAGTGGGCCTTAGTGGGTTGGGATAAAGTCACCCAGCCCAAGGTAAAAGGTGGGTTGGGACTGAGAGGATCCAAGTTAAATAATCAAGCCTTGGCTAGAAAGTTGTACTGGAGGTGGATTTCCCAACCAACTTCCTTATTTAGTAGAATCCTAACAAGTAAATATTTGGGTCAAGTTAACCCCAATGAGGTGGGCCATTTCCCTCTGAATGGTACTAGATCCTTAGTGTGGCAGGCTCTCAAGCTAGGATCTCAGGTTATTAAAGACCAACTATTTTGGAAAGTGGGGAGAGGGGAGAAGGCCCATTTTTGGACTGATTCTTGGGATCAGTACCCACCCATCATTGTTGAATTCCTCGAGTTACTTCCAATAAAATTTGCCATAGAAACCAAGGGTTGGGTCCAAATTGAAAGTTATTTCAACACTTCTCAGCTGGGGAGTATAAGTTTAAGAAGTTTAAGAGGTTGGAGGAGTGGCCAATTCCAATCCCCCCAGAGTTGGCACCCATCTTGACCAAAATCTTGACAGAAAGGTTTCTCACAGGGAGAGACAAGGAGGATGAATTAGCTTGGGGCTATGGGAGCCTTGGTGTTTATACAGTGAAGGATGGGAATGACAAGATCCTCCCAGAGCCTCCCCCCCATTATTTTTTGGTTGAGGACTAGAGAAAGATTTGGCACTCTAAGGGCTGGCCGAAAGTAAACTTTTTTGCTTGGTAGTTTATGCACAATGGTATTCTCACTTTTGACAATCTTAGATGTAGAGGAATCATTGGCCCTTCTTAATGTGTTTTATGCCACAAGAACGAGGAAAAATCTGATCACTTAATGTTTGAGTGTCCTTTCACGCGTCAGATTTGGAAGCGATGGTTCTCTCATTATAAAATCCAGGTTAATGGTGACATGAATTGGACTAATATTTGGTAAATATGGAAGCGGGGTAGATTTAAATCCAAAGCTCTTCAAATTGGGTGGGAGCTTGGTTTATACTTCATTTGGTGGAAAGTGTGGTTGGAGAGAAATGCTAGAATTTTTAAAGAAACCTTTTCCTCGCTAGATGGAGTTTGGCAAGTCATCTGGAGCAAAGTCATAGAAACTGTTGCCGTCTATGCTAAAGAGGATACTTAGGTTGGTCCTAGGCCAATGGAAGAGGGAGTTGAAAAGCGAGAGGGACAGGACAGAACCAGTTGGAAATCACCCCCAGAAGGCTGGATTAAAATCAATACTGATGGAGCTGCAAAGGGCAATCCGAGTAGCGCCAAAATTGGCATGGTTTTCCAGAATCATGAGGGATCAGTGCTTTATTGGGAACTGCAGGGCTTGGGTTGAACCACAAATAATGAAGCAGAAGCCATTGCTATCAAATATACTTCTATTTGGGCAGTTACTCGGGGCCACAGGTGGATAATTCTTGAATATGATTCTCAAATTCTAGTTGGAGCTCTAGACTGCATGAGGAACTTTTCGTTGAACACTTGGAGGTTGAGGATTCTGGTCTCTCAAATCAAGGAATTATGGAGGGAATTAGATGATGTGATTCTAGTATATGTGAGTAGAGATTTAAACAAAGCGATCGATTTCCTGGCTAAGATGGGTGCTACGAAAGAGGTAGGAGTGCAGTTGCATAGTGACATGCCTATTGAAGATGAGGTGATTAGGCAGGGCCTTGAAATATCCTTGTGCCAATGATCAATGAAAAATCTAAGGGTGGTTTTTATCGTGATTTCGTGACCTGTTGCACCATCGTGGCAATTTGAGGTAAGCTATCATGATATAGTGACATGTTGCGCCGTCATGGTCGCTGGAGGGAAGTTTTCGCGATATCGTGACATGTTGCACCATCGCGATCGTTGGAGGAAAATTGTCGTGATTTCACAACATGTTGCATCGTCACGGCTACTGGAGAAAAGTTGTTGCGATATCGTGAGTTGTTGCGCCATCACGACCGCTATGGGAGAGTTGTCGTGATATCGCGACATGTTGCACTGTCGCGACCACTAGAGGAAAGTTGTCATGATATCGTGACATGTTGCGCCATTGCGGCCGCTGAGGGAAAGTTGTCACGATATCATGACATGTTGCGCCGTCACGACCAAGGGAGGAAATTTATCGCGATATCGTGACATGTTGCACCATCGTGGTCATTGAGGGAAAGTTGTCACGATATTGCGACATGTTGCACCGTCATGACCAAGGGAGGAAAGTTGTCATGATATCGTGACATGTTGCGCCATCATGGTCGTCGAGGGAAAGTTGTCGTGATTTTGCGACATGTTGCACCATCGCAGCCAAATGAGGAAAGTTGTCGCGATATCGTGACATGTTGCGCCATCACGGCCATTGAGGGAAAGTTGTCACGATATCGCGACATGTTGCGCTGTCGCGGCCAAGGGAGAAAAGTTGTCATGATATCGCGACATGTTGTGCTATCACGGCTGCTGTGGGAAAGTTGTCACGATATCGCGACATGTTGTGCTGTCACGGCCGCTGGATTAAAGATGTCACCATTTCCCGACATGTTGCATTATTGCGATCACTGGCAAAAAGTTGTCGCGATATCGCGACATGTTGCTCCGTCGTGACCAAGGGTGGATTATTGTCGCGATTTCATGACAGGTTGACTTTATGCGGTTAGAGGAGTCTTGTGTTGCGATTTTGCGACTTGTAGCTTTTTCGCGACTAGAGGTGAAGTTGGTGTTTGCTGTGCATTTTCATGATAAGTTGTTGTAACAGATCTATCAGCTCTCTCAGCTAGCTTGGTTTTGGTTCAAGAGATTTGGATCCATTGCAAATCTTCCTCTTCTCTTGTAATCATGTGCTTTCATTGTTTTTGGCTAAGATGTGTCTTCTCCCAATTGTAACTGATCTTTGTTTTAATACAAGTTTTTTTCAAATTTTTCAAAAAAAAAAACAACAACAATAATGAAATATTTAAAAAAAAAAAAAGTGTTAAATAATAGGATTACTCTAATTTTTATTTAAAGTTATAGAAAGGTTGTTTAAATAGATAGATAGATGGTTATTAATGGCAAAGCAAAACTATGCTTCCATCCTATTGCAAGACTTGTCTAATGCTTACATCTTTACCACAAGTATATTAAAAAATGTTTTAAACTTATAAAATAGAAAATTTGTTAAAGACCCTTCCAACACCAAAAATAGCATGTACTACATAACTAGAATTTTGATTTTAAGAAAAGGATTGTGAATAGTCATCATTTTCTCATACTTTTCTTCTATACTTTTAACTATATTAAAAACACTTTATAAACAAATCGTAAATATGTTATAAATTAATATTAATATGTATATATTAGAATTTAAAGTGTTTCACTTTAAAAATATTTAAGAAGTAATATTATATAGAAATTATAATTTAAATATTTAGTAAAACAAAAAAATCAAAATACATTTGCCATCTCATTTCAAAATTAATGTTAAATGATCTAATATCTTTTCATCACTTCTCACCTCCCTTTAATCATATGTAATAGACTATTTTTCATTGCATAATGTTGATTTGATAGCCGGAAAAAAAAAAACACATTTAAAAGCTCAAAAACATAATTATTTTCTTTGACAAACAATCAAATTTTAAAATTTAATTATATGTAAAATTGTCATATTTTGTTTTAACATCCTTAACCTTTTAATAAAATAAATCAAACAACTATATAAAAATATAGATATTTAATCTATTTTAAATATTTTCTTAGTGTTTACCATTTTATAATTATTTATTTGAAATTTAAAACTTTAAAACATTTATTAAACCTGTCCTCCCAAATAAAATTAGATGTATAATTAGAATGTCACTTTAACAAAATATACATAATTAAAATATTAGTTTAACAAAAACATGTATAAATAAAATGTTGTTTTTAAACAGAATCTCAAATACACATAAGCAAAGAAGCCTTCAACATTAAACCTCCATATTATTTGTGAATGTTGAATACTATTTTTTATATTTGTAATATGCTTACCAACAATTATACTTTCTCACCATGTTCAAAATAATTTAGATAAAAAATAAAAAATATGTTAGAGACCAAAACTTAATGCATAATGTTTGAAACTATAGCAAGGTTTACTAAGCAACTATTATTTAAAAAAAAAACTCTAAAAGTGATTTTGAAATGTTCAATAAAATAAATTGAAATATATTTGTCACTTCACGATTAATGTTATAAGATCTATCCTTCCATCAGTTCTCAGCTCAATGTGCAAGCCGTCAAACCTACTTATTAGGCATGGGGCCTACCGTGTGATCTTGTACGGATTGACCAGATCCAATCCATCACCTTGAGACCATATCGCAAAACCCAGATATTTAAAAAATCACAATAATAAAGGAGAAAGAAACTTCTAAAATACTTTGAAGAAAATATTTAAACTAACAAAATACATTAAATGAATTTTTATTTTAATGATATCTCTTTTCAAATATGGATACATTGCCATGATTATTGTTTTGGTTTTTGATGAGGATTATTATCTCAATACTGTGTGTTCGCTTCTATAGTCATAACATAATAACACATAGATGTAGCAGAAACTAATGACAAGCTTGCATAAAGTAGAATATAAGCCTAAAACGTGAAAATATAAATAATTGTGGATATAGTTTGTTTCATAAAGCACTACATGACTGATCAAGACATTTAGACTGATCAAGACATTTAGACACGAGAAATTTTCGACTATGATGCCCTCCTACAAGGAAGGTCAGCCACCCCGTCAACAATATTAATATTTTATTAAAAAAAGTTGATATTAAGAAAATTATTCGCCTACATTAAGGATTATGATGGATTTAAAATTTTTTAAAAATATTTAAACTATTTAAACTAAAATGGTGCCCAAACTTTCTAATATTATTTGCTCCTCTCCTCAAACTCTTCTCTCCGCATCTTTGAAATCCTAAGTTTTTGCAGGAGCAGCACACAACATCAGTTGAACAGGGTTCTATCGCTGCGAAAAAAAATAACATCAGAGGTACATTTTCTATCTCTCTTGCGCTATGTATTTTGTTTATGTTAATTACATTTAAATAATTTCGTAGTTCACCGATTAAGATTCTGGATCGAAGAACCTTTTTAATTTATTTCATTCAAAACATTTAAACTTCGAAAACGTCCAACAGTTCAAGTCGCGTTTCATGCCATATTGTGCAATTGCCAAAGTAGGCAATGCAAACACGGTCTACCACATAACATACTCATTCTAAACGTCACTTCAAGGTTTTTATAACATGCACAAAATATTTAAAGAAAAATCAAAAAATGAACTATAGACTTGCGGACTACTATTGACCAAACAATGTCGGAGAGAAAACAACGACATTTTTGACACCAAATAAGCCCGCAACAACTCCAATACTTGCTAAAACTATGCACTCATGATTGTACAAATGTAAAATAAATATTAAAGCAAGACAAAGGAGGTAAAAAAAAATAAGCCAGACGTTATTGGGGTCCACGCTTGCAGTTCTCTCTTTAAGCTCAGACATGTCCCTAACCTTCAGGCGATTAAAAAAAATTTTATAATAACTTTTTTAAAAAATTTAATCAACTCAACATTCGATTAAAATTTAACTTGACCAACTCAATATTTTGTGGTTTCACCATCATAATTTTATTTTATAAATGACCAAGCCATTACCCTTTTAGTTAATTTATTTTAATTGAGGACTAGACTTTTGAGAACTAGGGAAGAGCCTTAGGCTTCTCTTACTTTTTACTAAATATTAGTAGAGTTTTCTCATGGCAAGTTCAGAATGAACAACGCTAGCCTAGTTGTAGGATTAACATACATAACACTGCTAGGTTTATTATATTCAATGTAGTATATTCATACTATTTAATTCAATAATTTACTAGGAAGTACCCATGTAATATTCAATAATAAACTTATGGTGGATGCAAATATATATATTATAGTATTATGATTTATTAACATGTACTGATTGACAACATGGATACTCTATGTGGAAACAAGTATTGCCCTAAATGATGTATAATATATAGAGGTTTTTAAAGCTACTTTTTAAACACTATCTCACTAAAATGTTTTTCAATTTCATAAGATTCTCGAACTAATTACTCGAATGCCTATTAATTTCACTCTTTCTATCATGAATATTATTATCATTTCTTCTTTAAACATTAATAAGTTAGCCTTCTAATGTTGATTTAGTAATCAATTTATCGGTCATATTTGTCTTTCATTACCACTAGACCCTAAGACTATTGCTCTTGATTAGGTTTTTATGTACTATGACGAATATGACAATTTTTTTTTGAAGGCGTTGCTTTGATAGAGGAAACAAGATAATGTTTTAATTTTTTATTTTTTTTAATAAATATGTCATTTCGATGATATTTTATTTTATGAAAATATCAAAATTTTATACTTTATTTGTTTTTAGGTTAGAAAACAATATTAATATTTGGGATCTTGATTGGTTATGACCAATCTGATCATATCTCTCCAGAAAATGGAGAATTAATAATATTTAATATTTTTTTACAGGAACAAATGGAAAATACACCAAAAATAAATATATCAGAGGAGGAAAAGAAGTAACAACGTTTGGCATATCAAAGAGAATATCAAAGACAAAGATGTGCACAGATAACAGTTAGCCAAAGAGGAAGAGGAAATGAGAAACAAAGACAAAATCATGCAAAACGCAAGGCATAATCAACAGTAAAAAGATACAAGAAGAAAGAGAAAAAAAAACAAAACTGATGGATGCATTTGAAGCATCTTATTTTCTTAGAATAAATGCTTCAAATATAGTTGTCTTTCAACAGACACAGAGTGTATGCAAGATATTAACATGGAGATGCATCAAGAAAGGACATTGCAGCATATAAAATATATATTGATTGATGAGATGAACTTCATAAGCCAAAAATTATTGGAATAAATAGATTCATGTCTTCGTCAAGCATTTCCACAATATTCTAACATATGCTTTGGAGGAAGGTCAATCATTTTTTTCGGTGATTTAGGACAATTACCACCTATGATGGATAGGCCACCATATGCCAGTGATAAGTATGCAAAATTATTATGGCAAGAATTTTCAACAGTCATAATATTGGATAAGGTATTTCGATAGGAAGGAAATAATGAAGAACAAAAAAGGTTTCGTCAACTTCTTACAAATATTAGAGATGCAAATCCAACTATTGATGACTCACAATTATTGATGAGAAGGACCAATACATCATTAGATGCAGCTACAATAGAAGAATTTGACAATAGCTTCCATCTATTTGCCATGAATGAGAATGTGCATAATCATAACAGGAGACAATTGTTAAAATCAAAATATCATGTGGCACGTATTATTGCAACAAAAGGGGGAAGAACTAATCGAGGAGGAGGTGATAATGAAGAACTTGAAGTTGAGTTACTAATTGCAAAAAATACAAGAGTTATGTTAACAACCAACTTATGGACTGAAGCTGGACTTGTTAACGGTGTATTAGGTTATATTCAAAATATAGTCTATAAACCTGGAAGGTCTCAACCAATCAACCAACATATGTTTTGGTGGAGTTCGATAACTACACGGGGATGGTATTTAATGATACATCACCTCGAATTGTTCCAATTACACCAATAGAAAAGAGAAAGATAAGACAACTTCCATTAAAATTATCTTGGGGATTGACAATTCATAAGCGACAAGGTTTGACACTGAATAAAGCAACAATTGACATAAGACAAACAGAAAGACAAGGTTTAACTTTTGTTGCCATCTCAAGAGTTAAAGCATTGGAAGGACTTGGAATAATACCACCCTTTTCATATGATCGATATGAAAAACTGATGTCGAGAAAAGAAGTTGCTAAAAAAAAAAAGAAGAAGAGCGCCTCGAGATTGATAACTCCCAACGTTTATAGATATATATATTTTATATATCTAAACTAGTTAAATTTTATTCACATTAATATCTCTTCATACTTTTAGTAAAAGTATTGATAACTACAAAACAATTCTATATAAATATCATGTGTTATAGGATTTTTACTCTCTCTTACATCAATGTCGTCGTCATAAATGTTATCGTCATCAACCATACGTAGTTAAGGATCTCGCAAAGCTCAAACTTATTTATTGCTTTATTCGGTTCTTATAAATACAGTGGATAGAAATATACAACAACTAAAGGTTATACCGAAAGTTAACCTCTTGTCGGCGTTGGAATCTCTTTAAAACAAGAGCAGTATGGCGGCAAATCCCTATCGGAAAAGTTACAATTAAAATTTGTAAGAAGCAAATGTCAATACGGATCGAGATCTAATGCAAACTATGCATATCCCCCGATCGGGAGAATTTATCTGGCGGAATTAGAGCAATGGAAGAGGATTCAACGCGTTCAATATACCGAGTTATGGATACATTAGAGTTTTTAGATCAAGAACTATATGCGTGGAAGTGTGAAAAGAACATCCGTCATAGCGAGTAGCGTATGTTGTTTGTTCTTCTGATCTTTCCGGCGGGAGCGATGCGACAGTCTCGAATGCATAAGAGAAGTCGATGGAAAAGGAAGTTGAATTCATAACATATAAATTCATAAAATATCTTTCACAGGACACGAATCCAGAAGCCCAATAATCACCAGAAGGATACAATTGAGTCTTAAAAACTAGAGGTAATGGATAACACTGTTCTTAATTGGTCGACGTGCGCAAACAAATAGAGATTTAAACAAGTCAATGCAATCGATTTGTAACAGGCATAAATAAACGTGCGATTATTTTTTAATACATAGAAGAATTATTTATATTTATATTTTTTTACTATTAAATAAAATTTTAATTTTAATTTAAAGGAAAGTTTAAATTTTGGGTTATCTTATAATTTTTATGTCAGGTAGTTGTCATGTCAAATCTACTATCAAGTTTGGTTTAAATCTTGTCTTAAAAAAATTAAATTAAATTTTGGAGTTGCCCCATAACCTTATATCAGGTAGTTGTTGATCTGACATAAAGGAGACCACCACGGAATACTATCTTTACAAACAAATGTCTCCAATGTTTGAACCTAGATCTCTTTTTAATATATACCAGAACTAACAAATCTATAACCAATCTATCAACCTTTAAAGACAACTTCCAATATTCATAGGTGCTATTATTTAATGTTGCTAAAAGCGATAAAAATTATATGTTAAAGTAACTCTGCTTTTGGTCAAACTTAATTGATTTCATTCTTGAAAAGAAAGAGAAAGCTAAGGGAAGAGCCTAACCATAAGGAGATATATATACCTTGATTTCAATTCCAAAGGTTAGGTGGATTGGTAAGTGCTAGTCAGGTTGGGCACTTGTAAAGAAGAGACCTAGGTTTAAACCTTAGTGGTGCCAAGAAGAGACCTAGGTTCAAACCTTGGTGCTTGGTGGTGTTTGTTGGCAAAGGAAGTAGTTTGATCTGACTCCTCTCACTGATGAGCCAGTGTTGGCAAAGGAAGTAGTCTGATCTGACTCCTCCTAGTGATGGGCCAAACCGAAGATGAGGGTGCGAAAGGTACGGACCAGAGCTACCTAGAGCGACTGACGGTCACCACTTCACAAGCTGGGTTATAGGGAGCAGCCCAAGATTCGAATCTTGCTTGGTAGTTAAAAATGATTGTGGATGTAACCGATTTCCTTGTGTTAATTAAAGAAAAACATATATACATTGATTTCAGGTTGGGCAATCAAGTACATGTTTGAAAACAGAGGATATATATATACCTTGATTTCAGGTTGGGCAATTAAGTACAAATTTTGCATTTGGATGCACAGTTGGAAAAAGTTCCCTGACTAACATCAAGGGACTTGCATTTCATATTTACTTTTAGTACATTTCCGTTGTGCAATTACAGTTGCACTTGACGCGATTTAAACTTCTCAAAGATTACAATTTATTATTCAACTATGGGCTATTCTGTTCATATATACATACACCACACACACTTGACGTCTTCATTAGCACACAAATTATAAGGGAATCGCGGAGCAGTGCTTCCACGACGATAGAAGAGAAAGTGTATATTGTTTCCTTCTGATTATGTTTTTTTTGGTTAAAGATTGTGTCCACCGTCTCTCTTACGACTGTCCCCTTCCTCAATATCTATATGTCCATGTGTGATAGAGTTGGATTCAGCCATTTCGAGTGAAGGTACATACACTCTCAAATCAATTTTGAGTTCCTTCGACCACCACTGCTGAAGACCATGATGGTGGTGGAACACATGCCTGAAGGCAACGGTCAACTTAGCGGAGGGAACCATATCTAAACAGCAAACATGTTTAATGCTCTCATGGACTTGGACCAAGTGGCTTACATTTACATGTTTATGCTGAGCGTATACACTTTTCCATGCGTCAAAATAGTTGATGTAGGTCGAACAAACAGGGTCCTTGTCATTCACATATAAGTTGGGAACCCAACGCCTAAGGGCAACAAAGTCCTTGCAAAGCTCCCCCATTATTTTCTCATCTTTGATTTCCGTGATAAACGCCTCCAACGACGGAACGGGAAGGCAACGATTATCCCCAGAAGACACAGCCCTTGTAATTTTCTCAACAATTTTTTTGTCCGGCAGAATCGGCGAAGCGAATGGAGGATTGAAGAGATGCGCTTCCAATTCATGGCCTTCCTTGATGACATCTTTTGCGGCGAGCATTGCAATGGCGGATCCCAAAGAGTGGCCAGCAATCCAGACATTGTGGGGTTTCTGGCTGTTAATTCTCCTTCGCAAGCATTCGCTCCCCTTTACAACCCTAGATGATGAGGTTTTCAGGAGTCCTAGGGCTACCTTGACATCCAGGTATAAATCCTTTAAGGCAGTGTGTAGACGAAGAAGTGTACCTCTGAAGGCAACGACCTCCGACGGAGGGCCGCCTATGTGGGCTTTGTATTTTCCTCGCCATCGAAAAACAGCGCCATAAACGGAGCTGTCATGATCGTCTATCAGAGTTTCTATTACATCAAATTGAAGAAAACAACACCATTCCTTAGCCATGCTTTCGTTAGTTTGGAGGAGGTAAGCAACGTTCACTAGACTAGCTGCGATGCATCTCCTGTCTCTTGGATCTCCCCTGCAATACAAGTAACGCTATAATATAATATATGCAATACACAAGATCGTCGATCTGGAAAAGGACTTTTACAAAATGTTCTGATTACAAAGAGTTGTGAAGATACAACATAAGGGCTAAGAAAAACATAAGTATAATTACTATTTTCTTTGGAAAAGTGGCAGATTTACCGAATGAAAGGTGAGGATATCATCCTGCTTGGTTACTAAATCATAAAACAAAAATAATCAACATACTCCTCCTTTTAATAATAGCCGGGGAAACCAAAAAGGTACGAAATACAATACTAAGCTCAGCAAAAGTCTACAACAGAAGCAAATAGTTGTCTCTTATTTAAGAATGAGATATATAGCTACTAAGATATTTTTAACATTGAGATATATACCTAGCAAAATACACCAGCTAGGATATTGTAAACAAAACCTGAAGTGTGAATTTTAAGAGAAATATGGCTATAATTTTTCAGCAATTGAACAGAGCTTATGCACGCAAACATTTCAAAATAATATGTGCCTTGGCTTCAACCGAGTAAAACATATATATATATAGAAGAGAAAAGATAAAATAAATACAAATAGATATAGATAGAAGAAAATAAAATAAAATTGAAGTTTGGATATTGCTTAAAATAATAAATTTGTAAGAAAACATTACCAATTGGGATTGGCGAGATGACCAAGCTTAGATACATCGATGCCGTACTCGTCAGCCATTACACAGTTGGGATGCTTAACAAACTGAAGCCAATACCTTTGATCAGAAAGGCTGTTTGTCCACTATTATATATCAGCAAAAGATGTATCTAACCGTCGAGTAATACGAGAATGTTTTTCAAGAAGATTGTAACATTCACTACTCCTTTGATCCTAGATGGGACCCGCTGTGGCTTCTAAAATTCAAACTTATCGCAACGTTTTCCTGGTAATCAACAGGAAAAGAAATATGCTATTTGTACAAATGTTTCACTAATTCCAAGCAAGGTGAATTTTCCCACCTGCTTTGGTTAGAAGCAATATTTTTTTAAGATTTCTTTATATATCATTTTGAATTATATGTATGCTCTTTATATTTTGGACTTCCACGCTTACATCTCTGTTAAATTCTAGTTATATGTGATATGTTTGGTATCGTTTGTTTTAAAATGCCTTCAAAAGAGGAATCCGATAGCGAAATTTTTATTTTCTGATTCGAAATTATGAGACTATAATCATTTCCCATTTTCTATTCGTATCTTATAAATCTTCTTTTTAAAAGTGGAAAAAAAGGAAAATTCTATTCAAAGCGAAAAGAACGAATCTTTAAACAATATATATTTAACAAATTGAGAGAGCCAAATTGGATTTGTGCATTTCTTTGAATCTGACTATTACCTGAAATTTACTCACTTCCCAGGTCCTTTTAATGTGTTCAACATCCGATGGATGAGAAGGAAATAAGGAATAAAACACCACTTTTTCTTTTTCTTTTGATATGACTATTGCTTGGATGAACTTTTTTTTTAAATTTCCTTTGGGCCTTTAATTTTAATTTAAAAATTACCGACGTCTTAGGAATAAGGAAAGGAAATTATTTAAATGTTTATAGTGCTAATGAGTGTTAATGCATCAGCAATTTCAGAAAAGATAAAGAATATATTAATTATTATATATATTTAGATTTATAATTATAAAGTTTTATTATTTTAATTATATATTTTTATCACAAATTGTACTGGTCTTACCTATGTATAAACGAGAAACAACAAACCAAGCATGCCTCTCTTAGCAAATTCCTAAAGATACCTAAATTATAGAATAGCGTATAAAAAATAATAGTTAAATGTTTATATATCTTTGTAAGATTCTTGTCTTAAACATGTTTTTCTAAATATTCCTTTTTATGATAACTATCCAGTGCATATAAAAGTATCATTATAAAAATAGAAGATATAAACAAGAAGTCAAGTATTTGATAGTAACACACTAAACATATGAAATTAATAGAAAACCATGAATTTGAAATATTTACTTTAATACAATTTGTTTTAAGTTTGAAAATGTTATAAAAAACCATGAATTTGAAATATTTACTTTAATATAATTTATTTAAAGTATGAAATTGTTATAAAGGATTATATATTTGCATAATAATATACATACATCTAATATGGCAAGCTCACATCTTGAGAGAGTGCATTAGAGCATATTTTTTAATAATGTGGTGTAATTTTGAGTAGTTTTATCTCATAACTCGAAGTAGTACCAAACTAGTTATTCTCCTTCAAAGAGATATAATCCATAGCATAATTAGATGTGTTTGAAATTGATAACAAATCATTATTTTAAGTTTAAAATTTTCAATATCTATATGTTACTAATTTTAATTTTCGTCTATTAAAATGATTTTGAATGTCTCTTATTTTGCATAAAATTCTTTCCCATGGAAAAAACACAAGTAAGGAGGCAATAATTCATTGAAAAATATAATATTACAATGAAGGTTTTAACTTTCTTGATATTCTTAGTAGTCAAATCAATTATAATTTCTTAGAAATATGTATTTTTTGTGTTGGATTTTATGTTATTTATATCATAACAATTCTATTTTCTATCCAAAATGATTAAATGCTCTTGTTGTGTCTCATTAAAGACTTTTCATTATTATCTAAAAATACAAGAACAAAAGAAACAATTTATGAAAAGCATACATCATTCATGATGCTCAATAATATTATAAGATTAATGAATAGATCTAAATAAATGCCAACCATTCATACAAAGTTGTTTATATTTATTGAAGGTTTTATTGTATATATCATTTTTCTTAGTTAGATATGTGGTAATTACACTTCAAATCTAATTTGATGATATAATCGTTATCATCTACTTATTCATAGAAATAAGTATTGATATAGACTTTATTCAATTTTTATTAGCTTATACACATCATTCATGTACTAGAGGTAAGATAATAGGTGTATTTCAAAGAATAAATTCATCCAAATAACTTATTGCTAGTTTTTCATTCTCAATTATTTATTTCTATACAAATATCAAATTGGAAAAATAAAAAAAATATGCATTCATAATTTTATCTTGGAAAAATTTTATTTTTCTTGTGTGGAACTCCATTAGGATTTTTAGAACATAGCATAGAATATTTAATAATATTATTTACTTGATTTCTTATTACAAGAGCATCTAGAATATAGGAACTAGATAACTCTTAAGTGGACATAAAGTTCTAAAAGTAATATGTTTTACCATATTTTATAAATTTTGACTTTTTCACTATCCAAAACCCACATAGAAATTCATAATTGCAAGGGGAATGAAACAAAATCAAACCATATTTTACATTCATAAATAAAAGAGAACATGTTTCATAATTACAAGAATTGATATGGTTCCTTTAGACACCAAATTTATTCACTAAAAAAATATATATCTCTGACTATACATAAGTGATGTGAGATTGGGAGTTTAAATAATACACAATATGCAATGAAATGGATCTCAATTATATATACATGAATCATCTAATTTAGTAGAATATGATGATGGATAAAAGGTTCCTTTTTTATATTAATAAGTTAAAAATAAATTTGAAGAAAAAATACTAATGAATATTAGAATATTATCTACTAAACACTCTTTATCATGCAAATAGGATTTTTTATTCTATAGCAATGAGTTTTTCATTAAATTTAATTGCTACTTATATGAAAGTTAGTGATATTCGTAATCACTAGATCATAGCATGTCAAACATAATATAGATGGAGGCATGAACATATAACTTCCATATCTTTATACTTGACTAGTATTAGGAGACATTATTTCTTTTTCTTTTTTCTTAAATTCTAATATATTTAGCATAAAATGGGTAAGAGAAAAAGGAAATCAAAACCAATAAAAGAAATAAATACATAGATTACATTGACATGTATATAATAATTTTTTTTGAAGCACATCCTCTCCAATGTCAATCTAAAACTACTAGGCATAAATGTCAATAACTAAAAAAATAACTTAAACCTTCATATAACCAAAATAAATAAACATTCCATTGTGTTGAACTAAGTGCTAATATTCATTTGAGGGCATAATTTATCTTGTATTTTAATCATATGAATATTTATCCATGGATGCATGAGCACCTTAAAAGGTGACTTTATTGTATTATTATACATCAAGTAAATTAGTTAACCTTCGTCATTGGTAAATTGTATTATAGGTATTTATATCTCATATTATCCAAAAATTTGATCATAAATTGAAGAAATTTATAAATTTATTAGTTAAATTTATTGGTGTCTAGTAGCACCTTTCATATATATGTTGTACTTGTATGAGATTTACCTTTGCTTTATAGGGTAATTTGTTGATTCTATTTTTTATAGAATATACTATTAATTTTGACATGGTATTAAAGCAAGAGAATTTACAATCTTTATAATAGTAATATGAAATGGCCCAACTTGGCTAGGTGCCTTACTTTGCCACATACATTATAAAATATTACAAAATAACATCATATATGGAATCCTCCATGTTGGAAGTGGGTCATTACATGAGCTATGAGAATTACAAAATAACGTTAGGATGGTATCCTAACATACATTGTCCAAAATATTGCAATCACCATAATAAGCATTGAGATTTATAGAGATTACAATCATCCATGAAACCCACCCTTGGATATTGGTGTGGTATAAAATATGGGTTCTATTGCAAATCAAATCAATTTTATGTATCGTAGGGGTCAATTCCTTGTCTGATCCACCTCCTCATACTAAACAAGAATAATAGTTTTGCACTAATATCAACTATCTATCCGACCCATCCTTTCTCATGCATTATTGTTGATCTATCAATTGGTAAGGATATGGTTTAGGATGACATGAGTAGGGTATTCATGATATCTTTGAACCTCACTTTCAAGATGCACATGATCATGTGGGTTTTGGATACAAACCATGATTCTCTAAAACCTTATTTGAAGAAGCATTTCAACAACTCTCCATAGATCGTTATGAGGATAGTGAGGATGAGTATATACATCCCAAATTTGCACCTCAACTACATGAAGTTTTTCCTAAATTATTTCCACATATTTCCATGATCGACACCATCTCTGATGATAAATTTGAAAAGGATTTTAATGAGGTATCTTACATGTTCTTGATTTACTTTGATAGCGCTAAATAAGAGTCAACCCCCATTGTGCTAATCACTAAGGAATATGGATTTTATATTTACATTTTTGCCATCTTGTAACCCGTATTTCACCTACTTATTCCATATAAGCACCTCGATGAGCCCATTGATCCACCACCTTCACCTTGGCTACCTCAGCAACATGGTAACCAAAAAAGAAAAATCTAAACCAGTTGCTTCCTCAATAGCATGTGCAAGGACATCCAACCTTCACACCACAACTGTCACATCACCATTATAATATGTATATATATACATGATAAAATAAATTATGCACTCACTCATTTAAGATAATTGCATTCATAATTCATATACATTCCATATTCATCCCACTTCACATTGCATTTATGCATTCTAATAATCTACATTCATACATTTCATTAGTCACATTGGTTATCATTTGATTAGTTTGAATAATTGTTAGTCCACTAAGTCTTGTTGTGATAATAAAATGAATCTTTATATTAGTATTGGTCTCATTTTACCATTCATAAAAAATAATAATAATAGCATCCTTATTATTTACACATTTACCCTTTACATATATCTTATTTCTTTTGTAGTCTCTAGTTTGAGGAATTCCTAGGTGTTTTCAGTTACTCAGTCAATCCTAGTTTTTCAAACAACCTCCATTGAACATCAAACATTTCTTAGTTACTACAAATTATTCCTAGTTAAATCAGGTTTTCTCTTGGACCATGCACATCATCACACATTAATAACATTATGATGTTCCAAAATGACAAACTCATGTGTGATTATTGCCATAAAGCAAACAATCTCCCTTGCTTATCCTATTATGCACATGGTCTAACCTTAATAATTAACAAAAGGACAAAATAAAATAAAATAAATATATAAAAAAAATCAAATAAAAGCTTGAATCCCTAGAATTCTTAGGTCCTTAGATCATGGGGTTAACCTCCATCGGGACTATAGATACTTGATTGGTAGTGGAGTACACCCTATATGGTGATATGTCTATCACATTAGCAATATTATTTTGTATAGACCTATGTATGCTTACAAATGAACTAGCTTATTGGCATAAGTTATAAATGCTTAGTTTATCCTTGCTTACGATTGGAAATGAACATTCACTTCACCCACAATTGGTACTTGAGAGACTTGATTCCACTAGGACACCCTTAATATCTTACATATTTGTGGAGTTACTAGATGGTTTTATTTAAGATCACTAGGATGTTTGAGTCTTTGAAAAACAACTCTAGATTCATTATCCCTAAGACAAACAAACCAATAAGGGATCTCAAATCTCATACCGCTATTACATTGCTACACAAATATATTATATTTTATTATATTTTCCATGTGTTGGTGTCCCTGATTAAGAAATAAATATAAAGTATGCTAAATAATGGTCTCTAACTTTCTTGAATGATAATAAATTAAGTTTCAATATTCATTCACCCAACATATGCTAATCTATGTCAATCATTATCATATAATATGTATTTCATCCACACTCTACTTATTCCATCACATGTTCAATCATCAAGTTATAAGGTAGAGCTCTTTGCCTTGTCATAATCTATATCATCATCCATAATATATTGTGAGGTTTTAAGACCACGCCCTTTGCCTCACTTTATCAAAATTTAAAAGGCTCCAAAGGAACCAAACTTCTTTGGTCACTTTCAATTGAAAAGGCTCCAAAGGAGACACCACTTTGGTCAATTCAATTCAAAATGCTCCAAAGAAACCAAACTTATTTGGTCACTTGCAATCAAAAAACTCCAAAGAAGATACCTCTTTGGTTAATTCAATTCAAAATGCTCCAAAGAAACCAAACTCCTTTGGTAACTTGCAATCAAAAAGCTCCAAAGGAGACACCTCTTTGGTCAATATAATTAAATAGGCTCCAAAGAAACCAAACTCCTTTGGTCACTTTCAATCCAAAAGGATCCAAAGGAAAGACCCATTTGGTCAATCCAATTCAAAAGGCTCCAAAGTAACCAAACTCCTTTGGTCACTTTCAATCTAAAAGGCTCCAAAGAAACCAAACTCCTTTGGTCACTTTCAATCCAAAAGGCTTCAAAGGAGACACCCCTTTGGTCAATTCAAATTCATAAGCCTACAAAGTAACCAAACTCCTTTGATCAATTTCAATCCAAAAAGCTCCAAAGGAGACACCCATTTGGTCAATCCAATTCAAAAGTCTCAAAAGCAACCAAACTCCTTTGCTCACTTTCAATCCAAAATGCTCTAAAGTAAACAAACCCCTTTGGTCACTTTCAGGGAACCAAACCCCTTTTCTCAACATCTAGAATAGCTTTTTTTTTCCTACACTAGCTTAGGATTTACTCTTTTGTTGTAAATCAACTATCATAGATCCTCAAGTGAACCTTGTATCTAGTGATTTAGTCTAGTCACCTGATGGTTGGATTAATTGGTTATCTATGCAATCTGGTAGGATGGGTAAATCACCATAAGGAAACTTCAAAAAAAACTAAAAATTAACTACCGCAATTTCTCCATCCATTCATGTCACATTCCCCTCCTTACTCATCTCATCTCCAACCTGTCATGATCCATCCCATGATTTTTTTAATTGTATCTTGAATCAAGTTCAATATTCAATCACCAAATTTGGAGTCACGTATGTCCAATAAATGTTTCTAAAGGCTTTTATAACCACTTTGGTATGCACCATGTCACTTCCAATATGGGTTGACATGTAGTGACCGCAATAAAGATAGTAAAACTAGATCTCCATATTTGACTAATTTTAGTATCACACATACCCTGATTGGATTGTGCATCTACCACATCATAAGTGCTTATCATTCTACCAAGAGTAAATTTTTTACAACACATACCTATTCTAAATTTGGGGTAATTAGCTTGATCTTGATTTGTGATATTTGCATCCATAAATTCACATTACTCCACCATCCAAAATGGTCAATCGTCTCATGGGTTTCATTTGTTTCATCTTCCACCCATTCACCACTTGAAGGGGTAAGCCAAAACCAAAATTTTCATTGATCATTCAATCTTTGTGTTGGGGCAACAAAATAAAATATTCCACCCAAAAAATAGGTGCCTCTTATTTTTGCACCATATTGTGTTTCACCCAATGCAACGCAAAGCATCTGTAGATACCAAAACCTAACCACTTGCATTGCATACCCTAAGTTCTACATAATAAAATATGCCTAAGGTCTCACTTAGGTTATTTTATGTGCACATTAACTTATTTTATAGATTTAATAAAATCTAAAAAATACCCCCTAGGATCCCTTGTCCCCTCCTTTATCACATGTTCTAACCATGACTATCCCTCTCCTTGCCACATATCTTACCCTCATCAACACCCCATTTACCACCTCTCCCCCTAAGTGAGACACTCCAAGTGACTCACCCTAACTACCCAGGCCACTTGGCTATCCTGTCCCTACCACTTGGTTACCTTGGCCTAGCACCTATCCTCATACCCCTCATTCCCCATGATCCTACAAATACCCCACCATTCCATTGACAAAATGGGAAGCACTGAACAACTACTATCACACTACCAAAATCATACCAAGAAGATCACATCTTTCTTGAGGTTCAAGCCATAAAATACGAAGAGCATTCATATCATCCATTTTTCCAAGCTTCTTCAAATATAGTACCCTATATTTACATAGCTAGAAACATAGTCTACATTTACCAAATATAGTCTATATTTGACCAGTTCTAAACATAGCTCGTTGATACCAAATGTAGCCTATGGGTCTCAAACATAGTTTATGGGTCCCAAACATAGTCTACTACATTTTTGTAGTCCTAGTAAACCACATTCAACCACATATTAGCACAAAAACACATCAAGATATAATTTTTATTGTTTTACATCATGCCTATCTTCTTGGTCTCTGCAATCATTTTATTTCAGGATTTTATTGCTATCCTTATATCAATACGAGCCTTACACGGTGAAGGTCCCTCATATGCTATTTACCCTTTTGTGTTTGCAAGGATTTATGTGTAGGTGATATGTTCTTGGATGACTATTGAAGCTAGGGTGTCCCACAAGGATACTCAAGCCCACCCAATTTTTTTATCGTAGCACGAAAAAACCAACATTCCAAACTCATTGATATGTCAAAATAGGCTTCTCCCCTTTCCATTGTATTATGAAAGCAATCAAGTACATTCTTTGTAATCATACCCCTGTACATCGGGGCATATTATTGTAAAAGGAGATCAAGGCTCCAATTTAGTCAATACAAATAATTATTTTAATTACATTTTAATTACATTTGTTTGTCTTATCATTTGATTTATGAAGGTGTTGTTTTTGTATCTATATTATTAATTACTATTATAATAAATTCTACTTAACTTAAACACACATTTTGTATTAATATATTTTTAAAAATACAATTTATAATTTATATAAAATTATTTTATAAGTTTTTTTAACAAAGTAAAGTTTAACTATAATAGCATTCAACGAAGAACTCATTAAATATCAGTTTTCATAGATACATAGCAAAGATATGAAGTAAAATGAAGACATTAAATAAGTGGTTTAACTATTGTATTACATCATAGTTGGGAAAATAAAAATCGGATAGGAATCGGCATGGAAAAGAATAAAAAAAAATCGAAAATCGATAAAAAATCGAGGATATAATAAAAAAAAATGATACTTTTTCATTAAAAGAAAAATTCGGAAGAAAATCATTTTTCATTGAAAAAAATATTTTTTCATTCTATCTGAATTTTTTGGAAAAAAATAACAAACTTGTGAATCCAGAAAAATCAAATCAAATATATATATATATATATATATATATATATATATATATATATATATATATATATATATTTTTTAAGATTTTCTCATCTATTTTTGGTTGATAATATATTATTATATTAACTAAAAAGATAATTGTGAGTTTTATTATATTTATAGCATGAAACAAAATATTATTAACAATAAATTATATAACAAAATATTGATAAGCATAACTTTAGGCTTTAAGAGGGGTCATGGATGGAAGGAAAGTACTCAACCCTCTGGGTTGGTCATACGGGTTCTCAAACTAATCCAAACTAAAATATTATAACAAAATTTTTAACTATAAATATTATAATTAAATGTTAATAATTTTAAAAAATAATAATAAAAATTAAAGTATGTTTAAAATATTATAATATAACACCCAGGAGTTGTAGGTGAGTTGGAGAGGAGAGGAGAGGGCAATCCTCCAAGGGATGTCCTAGGTTCAAATATCCACCCTACCTAAAACGGTGAATTGGGTATCCAAAATCCAATTGATAATGTTGGTGCGGGCAGGGTTGGGTGCGACCTTTGGGTGACTTTGACGGTTTAGAACCCCCTGTTCATGGTCTATCAGACCAAAGCGGCTTCACAAGGGGTTTTTCGCTTTAAAAAAAATACATATTATAATATAACAAAATCAAAAAATATATATAAGAATATATTTAACAATTATACATATATCTAACATTTTAACAAAATATACCCTACATATTTAGCTAACTGTATCTGAGTTAAGTTTAAGACAATATACTATGTAAAACTAAATTTATCATAATGGTAATAATTATTTTTTTTGGGGAGTAGGCGGAGGAACTAGAATTATTGTTGGATCCTGAGCTTGCTTCTACAAACCCTGTGGCTACGAAGGATTATCCACCTATGAGGAATGATGGTGCTTTAAGGCTTAGGACCGAGATTGTTGTAGAGGAGCAGGAGTGGCTCCTGGTTTCTTGGTATGGTGTTTTTGTGTGGTCATGAGAATGGACTTACCTAGTTTTTGGCTACCCTTGTCTTTGTTCCTCAGGTGGTGGTGTCTGATGTGCTTGCTAGCGATGCCTTCCCCTGCGCTTCATGGGTGGTGGTGCTTTTGTTTGTGTTTTATTTGTTTTTGGGTTTTTTGGGTCTGATTTTGTAGACGGCTGAGTTGTTGCCATGATTCTCCATGTGTTGGGTTCAGGGGAGTCCCCTATTTCCACTTATTTTTTATCGATATTGAGATGGGGTTGGATGGCCTAATTTCTTTTGTTTACATTGGTTGGTTGTACTATTGGTTTTCATCCTTGGTGGATGATTTGTCCTTCTGCTTTCCCAAGGGACTTGAACCTATAGGTATTGGGGGTTATTAGCATCTAGTTGCATGTGGGGGTTTCTTCCCATAGGCATTTGTGTTCTAGGTTTTCCTTATAATCCTAGTTTTTGGCCTCCATGTTCTTCTCTGTGGAGGCTCATTTGGTGTGAATTTGGTGTTAGGTGCCCTTGCCATACTCTGTTACTTTGGATGAGGATCCCTTATTAGGATTTCATGACTATGGTTTGTGCTTGATTTTCAGGGCCGTTGTGTGTTCGTTTCATAAACTTTCCAACAAGTTTTTAGCTCCTACCAATTTGCATCACAAACAACACAAATTTCTCCTCTGCACATCCATTTAAAATGACACTCTACCTACTGCTGCCTTCATATCATTCAAAAACTTCTCCAATTTTCATAGAATTGCCTTCTATCAATCTGTTCTCAAAAAAATAATATGCAGGCTCAACTCTACTTGAATTTTTTCACAAAAAAATATCTTAGGTTGTGATGAACCTGTGATTTCACATTCAAAAGCCTTATCATGGGCTCACTGACCAACTCAACTAAGTTGATCATAAGATTTAAATAAAACACAAACACAAATTGGAAAAAAAAATATGCCCTACGATCTCCTTATTATTCTCCTTGAAGCACTATATTTACCTCGTCTCATTATAGAAAACCACTTCCTCCTGATCTATTAATGCTAGAGAATGTCAGATACTCAATTGCAATTAAATCAGCAATGGAAACCCTCTTACATTCTTTGCCAAAGTCACGACCTTAGTATTTCTCTAGATATGCATGCAAAAAATATCAAGAGCCCACACATTTTGGATGTCAACAGTGCAATAGGGGCCGTTTTGCCTACGATCTTCGTCAGGCTCTGCTAAAACTTCTCCTCCAGGAAGATGATCTCCCGTGTATTCGAATGCAAGTATTTTCTACTATGAGGCAGACTCCAACTACTATGAGAATTAGCTATGTGTTATAGGGTAAGTCCAACGTGCCACCCAATATCCATCAGGTATTTACCGCTTGGCTATATCCCAAGCCTTAATCGTGCGCTATACAAAAATGTTTTTTTTTATTAATTTCCAGATCAATATGTAACAAAGCTTTGGCTGCACTACGCGTTAGGCAAGGATTGTGCTCCTTCGGCTAGCTGGATGTGACTGGAGGGACCGCACAGGAATCTGCATATGCTTCTCCACCAATATATTGCCTTTCGCAAACACCTTCACAAGCAGCTTTTAAAATTTTTCACTAAAAAAAATTCCATAGGATTTTTAATCCCAACGATTGAATCTTTAATATGCTCTGATACCACATGTGAGCCATAATTAGTCTGAATTGATTAATTCATGATAATCCATTAAAATATATAGCTTGGGAATGTAACTAATGAATCTCCCAAGTGGGTAAAAGATAGATACATGAGAATCAAATGTTCTCAAAATCACACCAAACCACCTAAATATTACCTATTACAACTAGAGATATTCATAGGGAATATTGCCTCATGAAAATAGAAAAACACACTAATAATAGAAATCAGTCAAGATCCAACACCTTTGAATGAGGATATTCATTTTAGAGACCTTATTGAAGGGTCTAGGATTATTGGGATAGTGAAAGTGGTGGATTTTACTAAGGCTCATGAAAATAGAATAGTGTGGACCAATCCTTCACTTGTGGAAAGGAATGCTAGGGGCTTTGGAACAAGCTTATGGAGGAGCTTCGTCTGTATGTGGTGCAGTAAGTAAATGTGGAGGACCGCATAATTTGGAAAGTTGATAGTGCGGGTTCATATTCTATTAAGTTTGCTTATGAACTTCTTTTTGAATATGGGGATATTTTTTTTCCTAATGGACTTATATGGTTAAAGCACTTAACTCCAAGGGTTAATATGTTTTTCTGGCTGGTAGTGCAAAACAAGATTATCACTATTAAAAATCTTCATAAACGAGGTATGTGTCTGGTTAACAGGTGCTATATGTGTAAAGAAGCCTAGGAATCGACTTCACACTTACTTATTAATTACGGGATATTTAAGAAAATTTTGATGTCCATCCTCTGTAGGTTGGGTGTAAGCTATGTTCTTCCTAATTTAGTGATGGATTACATTTTGCAATTGGCTTCTCCCTTTTATTCATCCAAAATCAAGTGTTTCTAGAAATTTATTTTACCTCGTGTTATGTGGGGTGTGTGGAAGGATTTGAATGCTCGTGTTTTTATAGATAAGATTATTCAGTTGTTCATTTGAGCTTTTGTATTTTATGGAGAATAGTGGAGAATATTGTGTGCAAGGAGTATAATTTTTTGGAGGCCCTCATTCTCAACAAAGTTTTAATTGAGAAGTACCTTGGTTTTGGTCACGTTGATCGCCCCCCACTAGTTCGTGATCCAAGGAGTTTTATTCGTTGGACCCCTCTACCAGTTGGTTGATGTAAATTGATTTTTTATGGTGCCTTAAAAGGTAACCGAGGGATTTATGGTGTCAGGGGGTAATCTATGATAATAGTGGAATTTTGATCCTTGCATATGCAGAAAGTATTGGTGTTACTTCATCCTAATGTGTTGAAGTGAGGGCCACCTTTTTAGGCTTGTCTTTGATTAGAGATTTAGGTATTCGTAAATTTATTATTGAGGGTGATTCATTAAACATTATTAATATGCTAAATGGTTCTTGCCACATAATTTGGAGGGTGGTAAATTTGATTGATGAAGTTGTTGGAATTTCTCGATCCTTGGATGAATTTTTTATGGTGCACATTTTTAGAGAAGGCAATTCTATAGTGTACTTAATGGTGAATATGAGGGTATATATCCAAGGATATTTTGTTTGGTAGAGGAATTTCCCTCCAAAGCTCATTTTTTGTATTATTAATGATCTTCATTAATTTTTGGTAGGTTTTTTCTATTCACTTGCTTAGGTGGGTGGGGCTTTGGAGTAGTTGTCATGGTTGATCGAAGCCTAGGCAGGTGACCAGTTTTTATTCACTTGGCTTTGCGAATATGTTTACCTTTAAAATTTTAAATTTTGAATCTCGTCTCCCTCTTCGTAGTCGGTGTCCATAGTTGTCTCAAAGCTTGTCTAGATTTCCTCAGAGTGTGTCCTTTGCCAAAAGTCTTGCCCTTATTCTTGTTTTTGGGTATGGACTTGTTGGTCACGAATCTACCACAGGAAAGGATTTTATACAAAATGCGCCCTAGACCCGACCAACATTGAAAGGTTGGGAGAAAGAAATGTCTTCCAGACCAATCTCCAGAGAGGGCTGGTTCCCTTACTAAATCTAAGCTTGATTTAAGACTAAAGTTGCAGGAAAGGAATTGGAAATATGCAGAAAGAAATGAGAAATTACAGAAAGAAATGGGAAATGTAGCCACAGGCCAAACTTTTCAGATCGGGAAATATTAGCAGCAGATAACTTTAAGCACATTAACAACATATAACAGAAGACAATGACGTAATTCACTTACAACCTTGCGTAGATAACCTCCAAAATCGCATTCCAGAACTCACTTCCTCACTAGCAATATTTAAACTCAGATGCAAAATTCAAATTAAGCAGCAGATAAGAAATACGAGCGTAAATGAGGAATGCATGAGATAGAAGGAAAAACACACAGAAAGTTGCTTGCAAAACCAGAGGCCAAATATCTTTCATTCATGCAAAGAACTTGAAAAGTGTTTCAGCAAAAGTCTCTCTCTCGATCCCTCTTTCTGAGATATACATTGATATTTATAGAGGTCTTGCCTCTTTGTAGCATTTAAAATATGAAATGAACCTCCTCGAGATCTACAAAAATGTGCAGCAAAAACAAGGAAATGATCCCCTTAAACCAGCCTCGGAGAAACCAGAAATTAAATGAAACAAGGAACCGGTCGTCTTCATTAAATGGTCATCATCGAAGCATGCTAGAACCATTAGAAAATCATGAACAAAAGCTTTGAATAATGGAGGCATCTTCAATTCTAGTGGCTTCAAAAACTACAGGCCTGGGCACGTTCTTCTACCTTGCATGCATTGGAAAGCAGCAAAACATTCAATTCTGGAGTGCTTTTAATCCTTGGAAATCACAATATTTCATCGGGCCGTTGAACCACTTTCTGGCGCGAAACTGTAATAGGTCACGAAATCGTGACATTTTTCTCCTCCGTACGCTTTTGTCATTTTGGATCGCGAAAACCAACCATGTCACGAAATCACGACGTATTCGGCTCTTTGTTCTCCTTTGTCACCTGAGGTCACGAAAACACGACGCATCACAAAATCATGACGTTTTGTACTATTCTGCTCCTTCTCTGCCTTGTTCTCACGAAACTATGACCTGTCGCGAAATCACGATGTTCTTTCCTCATATTGTCTTTGCACTATTTCAAACCATGAAAATGCGACAAGTCACGATTTCGCTACACCTTTCTCTCTTTCGGCTTTCTCACTACTTCCCGTCGTGAAAATGCGACATGTCATGAAATCGCGACGTCTTCTACTTTCTGTGCCTTTCTCTTCTATCTACCCGCGAAACTGTAACATGTCACGAAATCATGACAGTTTTCTCTTCCTTGGCCTTCTTCCTCTTGCAGGTAGCGAAAATAGAACATGTCACGAAATCACGACATTTCGTACCATTTTGTTCTTTCTGCGCTTTCACATCGCGAAAATGCGACATGTCGCGAAATCATGACATTCTTGTCTATTTAGCTTTTTCTCCACAATATGTCATGAAATCGCGACGTTTCTTTGCTTTCTCTACTGTTGCCACTTTTTGTCGTGATTTCGCGACGTCTTCTTCTTGCTTGGTCACATCTTCAAAAGTGTCACGAAATCGTGACGCCTTTCATGCCTTAAGCTTTTCTGTCCACCTTGACCGCGATAATGCGACATGTCGCGATATCGCGATGATTTGACATTCTGGCCCTTGTTCATTTTTCTATCGCAAAATCATGACGTCTTTCATTGTCATTGCCCTTTGCTCAATTATGTCATGAAATCGTGACATTGTTTGTCACTCTGCTCCATGGCCATCGCAAGTCACGAAAACGTGACATGTCGCGATATCGCGACAATTTCACTGCTCTACCTCCGTTGACCATTTTGACCATGATTTTGGAACACGTCGTGATATCATGACATTCTCCGACTTTGGCTTCTCTCTCCTCAAAGACCCGTGATAACGCGACATGTCGCGATATCGCGACAATTTTTAACCCGTGCTCTCCATGCTATTTTCGGTCGCGATATCACGACAGTCTTTGGAATTTAGCTATTTTGGCACCAAAACTCGTAGAGAAACACAGAGGAATGAGAATTTTACAATTTATGCATGAATAATCACAAATCAAAACAATGTGGCAAAAATGCCAACATTCTTGGTGGCTCGCGGGGTATACAGTTCTGTTGTATGCATGAATCCCAGGCCTGAATCCATTGGGCAACAGAGTCAAGAAACATGAGAAGCAGGAAAGGAAGTGCTGACTGATAGGAAACATCTTTGTAGACTGCTGCAACAACTCTTGCTGACTTACTGAAAACTTCAAATAAATCTATATTTGGCTTAGCTCACCAGGTGCTGTAAAAGGATCTCCATAACAGTTATGAAAGCACTGGGGTTGCAAAATAGAAATGAACGGAATGAGTGGAGTGAGGACTACGGAATGGAAATTGTAAATGATGGGGATGGTGGGAATGGAAGAAGTGAAGCGGTAGATACAACAACAGAGTGCTACTGTGCTACCCACTGTAGATATAGAAAAGCGGATAATGAAAATGAAGGTAAATGATAGTGGAAAATGCGGTATGAACTGCAGATGAATGCTGAAAAGAAAACAAGGATTAGAAGAAAAGGGAAATAAAGAAGCGGGAATGTTAGAGAGGGAAAAAGAAACAATAGTAGTGGCTTAATTACAGACGATAGAAGAAAGAATGAGTGAGGAAGGGAATGAAAAGAAGGGAGGGGAAGGAAGAAATTAACAAAAGCCACTATCTGTTGGGAAAGAAGAGAGAAAAAAGAAAGAAATAAACGTACCTGTGGGCTCGCATGCAAAAAGAGCCAAAGTTAACAGAGGAAATCCACAATACTCTTTTTTTTTTTTTTTCTTTTTTCTTTTGTTTTTGTCTTTTTTTTTTACAAAAGCAAAATAACTGTACAAGGTAATATTGGACTCATACTTCATGGAGTGTAGGCTTTCAGATGAAATCCATTCACTGAAATAGGAAGTGGGCTGCCATCCAACTCTTCCAGATGAAACGAATTTGCTGCACTAGCACTGACAATGCGAAATGGTCCCTCCCATAGAGCATCAAACTTCTTGTGCATTCCTGGCTTGGCTTTCTTTTCATTCCATTTCAGGACCAAATCACCCACCTTAAGTGGACGATCAGCAGAATTTTTATGGAACCATTTGGAAACAACCTGTGTATGCTTAGCAAACTCCTCATAGGCCAAAGAACGTTGCTCTTCCAACTGCAACAACTGAGCCAACCGCATATCCATGGAATCTACATCTGCCTCATCATCCTGAAATCCCTGCAACTGCTGCAAAACTGGTAATTCTAGATGAACAGGCAATCGTGCCTCTTTTCCATATACCAGGGCATATGGTGAAGTCTTGATAGACTTCTTGATCGAAATCCTATCTGCCCATAAGGCTTGATTCAGCAAAAGGTGCCATGATCTCTTGTTATCACCCAAGGATCTCTTCAAAATCCGTAGCAAGTTCTTGTTTGTAGACTCCGCCAAGCCATTCCCCTGAGGGTAATAGTTAGAGGATGTCTTCAGGAAAACACCATATTTGTTTGCAAATTTTGCTAGCTCAGCTCCAACAAATGGAGTTCCGTTATCTGTGATAATGGCATCAGGAATGCCAAAACGTGTGATCAACCCTTCGATGAAAGAGATCACCACATCTTGATTTGCAACCCTGGTTGGAATAGCCTCAGACCATCTCATGAAATAATCTATAGCCATCAAGATATACTTGTGTCCAACTGAAGAATTCGGATCAATGATCCCAATAAAGTCCAATCCCCACTGCTGGAAAGGTGCTTCAACCCGAATTGGATGCAGAGGCAATGATGCATTTCTAACCCTTCCTGTATACCTCTGACATCTGTCACATGCTTGGGCAATCCTGAAAGCATCTGTGAACAAAGTTGGCCAATAGTAACCAGCCCGAATAATTTTCAAAGCCATCGGTCTACCTGCATAGTGTCCTCCTGATATGCCAGAATGAAACTCCTCTAGGAGTCTAGCCTTCTCTGATTCCTTGACACACCTTAAAAG
The DNA here is from genome assembly GCA_028583015.1 of Wollemia nobilis. Classification (NCBI taxonomy): domain Eukaryota; kingdom Viridiplantae; phylum Streptophyta; class Pinopsida; order Araucariales; family Araucariaceae; genus Wollemia; species Wollemia nobilis. The sequence continues at coordinate 205,215 of JAQPPZ010010078.1, read as the reverse complement.
AACACCATCGATATTCTTGAAAAACAATCCTTCGGGTAGCAACACATACTTGAGAGCTTGCAGGCGAAACCTTCTCCGTTGTGAGGCATCTAACTGTGAAGGGCATCTTCCAGTTGTGAAATAGTGAATTAGATCCTCAGTCCAATCTTGTCCTTGTACTAAGAGGTTCACCAGATTCCTATCTTCAGCAAGATCATCTGCTTGATAATCAACTATCCCAGATGCTGCAGTCTTTGCTAAATGCTGGCATAAAGCTTTACCCCGCACCAGCTTGGTCGGATGAATCTCAACATCAAATTCTTGAATTTTTGTGACCCAACCAGTGCGTTTATCACCCATCTCACCCTGAATGATGAAATTCCTTACATCCGGATGTATAACATAGACAATTGTCTTACTCTGAGATATAAAATGCTTGAATTTCTTAAGAGACTTCATGACAACATATACCTGCTTTTCAATGAAATTATATCTTGCCTCATGAGGTAAGATAACCTGACTAAGGAAAGCAATGGGCCTTTCATTCCCATCATCTCCTTTTTGTGTGAGTACTGCGGCATAGCTCTCATCTTCTCCAATTGCATACAGAATGAAATCTTTTGAATAGTTAGGATTAATTAATACAGGAGCCTGCGCTATTCTGTCTTTAATCTCCTGGAATGCTTCCTTCCTCTGAGTCGTCCACTTAAATTCTACGTCCTTCTTCAATAACTCAGTCATGGGCTTGACGACCTGGGCAAAGTCAAAAATGAACTTCCTGATAAAATTAATCTGCCCGAAGAAAGACTACAGCTCTTTCTTATTGGTAGGGAGCGACAATTTCTTCAATGCCTCGACTCGAGATGGATCAATTGCCAAACCATCTTCGGAAATAACATGCCCCAAGAGTTTACCTTCCTTCACTGCAAAAAATGACTTCTTTGGATTAATGGAAATACCAAACTCCCTACATTTTCCAAAGATTTGCCTGAGATGAGAACAGTGATCTTCCCGTTTATGTGAAAAGACAGTCATATCATCAAGATAAATGACAATAATCTTGTTCAAAAGCTCCTCGAATGCAATGTCCATGGCTCTCTAAAATGTGGCCCCAGCATTGGACAATCCGAAAGGCATGCGCTGATAGGCAAAAGTGCCCCACTTGGTTGTGAATGCAGTTTTGTACTGGTCCTCCTCCCTAACCCAAATCTGGTTATATCCAGAGAAACCATCTAGCAGTGAGAAACGCTGAGCCCCAGTGACAACATGAAGTATCTGATCAATGCGAGGCAAGGGATAATGATCTTTCAGAGATGCACGGTTCAGATTTCGAAAATCTACACACAGTCGTATATCTCCATTTTTCTTTCGAACTGGAACCAGATTAGCGACCCAAGTCGAGTGCTTAACCGGATATATAATCTTGGCCTGCAACATTTTCACAAGTTCGGCCCTCATGAGAGTCTCAATCTTTGGATTCACTGGTCACTGCTTTTTCCTGAAGGGTTTGACTCCTTCCTCCAACTCAATAGTATGCTGAACAATCTGTTTATCATATCCCCTCAGATCCTCATAACTCCAGGCCACAATATCAAAAAATTCTTGACACAGTTGTCTAATCTCTTGCAATTCATCAGGAGTAGAATCAGTCCCAATCTTAATGACCTTATTGGGTTCCAACTGCAGCTCCATATACTCCTTCTTATCGATCTCAATCCGATGTTTCTTGGACCGATCATGCTGATCAAACAAACTTTCTAGAGTGATAAGACCTTTCGAAATATGATTATTCCACAACTGAATGAGACCATCGGTTTCTTCGTGCTCCAAGGTTCTTCCTTTGATAGTGGCAGCTTCTTGAATCAAAAAGTTAACAATTTTCTCATCACTCTCGAAAACTTGCCAGAAAGTATCTTTGTCTGGGACACTAGGCCTGTACACCATTCTTATTGTCTTTGGTTTCTTTACTACCTGCTCAATGGGAGAAAAATTTGCTCCAAGAGATGCTAGAAGATCAGCATGCTTATTCAGCTCTCGTGAAATGGCTTGAATACTCAGAGCTGTGAAAGACTCAAATAGGTCCCAAACTTGATTGCGATATGCTTTGAGATAATGCTGCTTGGAAATACACCTGTTTGTTACTTGATTTACAATCAACTCAGAATCACCAAAAATCTACAACTGTTCAATTCCCAATTTCCTTGCCTTTTTCAAGCCTAGGCATAATGCTTCGTACTCGGAAGCATTGTTAGTACAACTCCAAGTGAGACGGTATGAATATGTTCTTTGTAAACCAGAGGGAGAAATCAGAACAATACCTGCACCTGCACCATTTTTGCATCTTGCCCCATCAAAATACAACTTCCATAATTGATCGAGGACAGAGCTCTGATCATCTTGGTTAAGAAGTTCCTGCATTGCGCCATCCTCGGGCTTTGTGATAGAATAACAACCAATTTCAGTCTCCAGCATAGCATTGAAATCAAGCATAGAAAACCCGTCTTCCAATTGAAGCTCATCCAAAACCTCATCCACCAAATCAGACCCTTCTAACCCCTCGGTTAGCATGTTGACAGACTGCATGGTCTTTCCTGCTTCATCCAACCTTTCAATGTGAAAAGAGGAAGGTTTTTCATTATGTATCCGGAGTCTCTTTCCTTTAAAAGGGATCTCCAAGTGGGAATAATCCAGTGAAAGGTAACCTCCCAACTTTGCAATAAATTCTCTTGATAAGCACATACTGAAATACGGTTCTAGATCAACCACAACTATCTCCTGAATGACCGTAATCTGAGGCATACTATGTAAAATAATCGGGACATCCTTGATTACCCCCACCATTTTCATAGGGGTACCATCTAACTGCAAGACTCTAGGGCTACTTCGTGTGTATTCCATACCCATAACTTTGCAAACTGCCTTTGGCATGACAGTTGTAGCGGCACCAGAATCAATCATGCAGTTATGCACGATCCAACCCTCCATTCGAAGTGACAGATAAAATGGGGGTGGTCTATTCTTACCAGTGATTGAGGTGGTTAATGCTTGAGCATAAATTGTCTGAGTAGGGCTATTCTCATTATCCTTCATAGATTTCAAAGATTCTTGCAATAAATCTACCTATCCAGGCAATTGTAATGCATCATAAAGACTAACCTTAGCTGGGATCTTCTTCAATTCTTCAACAATGTTGTATGCAACCACAGCAGATTCCTTCTTTTCAATGGGGAAATCATATCTGCTTCGATACTGCTGAGTGGCTTCTACTCTCAACCTTTTGGTCAATGATGGGTACTTCAGCTTTTCTCTTGCTTGCTCCTCTACTTCCGATCTTGCCTGTGTAGCTACAACTTTTTCTTGTACTCTGTGTGGAACAGGATCTTTTGGTAAAATAGGTGCATCTAGCTTTGATACTGGCATAGGAGTTTTCACTTGTTTCCTCAAATCAGTTGGCACTTTTAATGGCTCTAGCTCAGCAGGATCTACTGTGACAGGCTTCTTTCCAGTCCTTGTGAGAACTAAAACTTGTTCTTCAGATGGAACCATTAAGCTATGACCTATCTCAGAGATCATGTTGACTTGCCCTCCCGAAGAGCTAGCGGCCAATGTCTGCACATAATTCAAATGAACCATGCAAGTGTCTTCGCCATGTGGATCATTACATGTTGAACACCAATATGTTCTTTCTGCAAGGGCTGCATCTTCATTTGCCAAAATAGTCAAGTTCTTCTCGGGTGCTTTGCTTGTTGAAGCAGCTTGTTCTCTAGTAATCGGTGGAGGCTGAAATCTCCTGGGCTGGAAATCTCACTCAGCTTGCTTCCTTTCAATAAGTGTGATCTTATTGCCCATTGCTCTTATTGCAGAATTGGCAGATTTTACCTCTTGCAAGAGTGTTGTGTAAGGATCAGGATTTACAGGCGTAGGAGGTGTTGGCAAGGGCAAAGGTGCTGGTGTCGCTAGCAATGCTAGGAATGAAGTGGAAGCGGGGAATGGTAGAATGCTGGGTGCAGGCAACTGGGGATTTTCTGGAGTAGGGAGCTGAGGAACTGGGATGGGTGCAATCTGAGGTGCACTGGAGCTCCATGATGGAACAGGATACATGGAAGACATAGATTGCAAAAATGAACTAGGATATAAATGTTGTGGAATATCAGGTAAAATGGGCATTGCTACCTTTGGAGGAAGCCTACCGATTGCAATCAAATCTGCCTCCACCTTTTGTGCTTGTTCGAATAGTTTCGGGAAGGTCATCACATTGGACTGCCTGATCGCCAAGCCAATGTCTGTATTGAACGCTCGAAGATAGTAGAATGTAGCTTGCTCATGGGTAGGGCGAAGACCCTCAGGCACTCGCTGCCAACTTTTGGTAAATCGAACATTGAAATCTGCTATCGCCTCCTGCGGATGCCTCTGAATTGCGTTAAACTGATGCAACAAAGAAAATGGATCAGCCTGTTCATGAAAATTCTTAACTAACAGTTCTCCTAGTTGATCCCAGGACGCAATAGTGCCTGGTTGAAGAGATCGGTACCAGTACAACAATTTTCCTCTCAAGGATAGTACTAATAACTTCACCATCACATCTTCATCTATAATATCATGAATGGCTGCCAAAGAAGCTATATCATGAATATGTTCATATGTCGTCTTACCAGTACCATCATAGGTTGGCAAGGCTTTCAAAGCAGCCTGAGGAACTGGATTTTGAGCCTACAAATTCAAGGCTCCTGAACTATTCCATGCTAAAAACTGCTTGGGTTGAGGATACTGGGCCATTGGGACTAGTGGATGTGACTGAGAAGATGGAAAACTAGTAACAATACCAGGGATGTTTGTGGATATGGCAGATGATGCAAGCGATGGGGAAACCAACCTAGAGTGTTCACCTCTTTTTGTGTTGTCAAGTTCAAAAAACTCAACAAGATTTTCAACTTTTTTGGACTTCGATCTCGTGATCATGAAGTACAACTTTCATTGTATCCACGTTCAGAGATGTTGGGTATTGCAGAGTCACCAAATGTTCTAACTATACGGCATGAAGGCGAACATTAAACCCTCAATACTATGGGATCTCTCTGAGATAGAAATAGTCTGTCCCACTAGGCGTGCCAAAAACTATTGGTCACGAATCTGCCATAGGAAAGGATTTTATACAAAATGCACCCTAGACCCGGCCAACATTGAAAGGTTGGGAGAAAGAAATGTCTTCCAGACCAATCTCCAGAGAGGGCTGGTTCCCTTACTAAATCTAAGCTTGATTTAAGACTAAAGTTGTAGGAAAGGAATTGGAAATATGCAGAAAGAAATGAGAAATTACAGAAAGAGATGGGAAATGTAGCCACAGGCCAAACTTGTCAGATCGGGAAAGATTAGCAGTAGATAACTTTAAGCACATTAACAACATATAATAGAAGACAACGACGTAATTCACTTACAACCTTGCATAGATGACCTCCAAAATCGCATTCCAGAACTCACTTCCTCACTAGCAATATTTAAACTCAGATGCAGAATTCAAATTAAGCAGTAGATAAGAAATACGAGCGTAAATGAGGAATGCATGAGATAGAAGGAAAAACACACAGAAAGTTGCTTGCAAAACCAGAGGCCAAATATCTTTCATTCATGCAAAGAACTTGAAAAGTGTTTCAGCAAAAGTCTCTCTCTCGATCCCTCTTTCTGAGATATACATTGATATTTATAGAGGTCTTGCCTCTTTGTAGCATTTAAAATATGAAACGAACCTCCTCGAGATCTACAAAAATGTGCAATAGAAACAAGGAAATGATCCCCTTAAACTAGCCTCGGAGAAACCAGAAATTAAATGAAACAAGGAACCGGTCGTCTTCATTAAATGGTCATCATCGAAGCATGCTAGAACCATTAGAAAATCATGAACAGAAGCTTTGAATAATGGAGGCATCTTCAATTCTGGTGGCTTCAAAAACTACAGGCCTGGGCACGTTCTTCTACCTTGCATGCATTGGAAAGCAGCAAAACATTCAATTTTGGAGTGCTTTTAATCCTTGGAAATCACAATATTTCATCGGGCCGTTGAACCGCTTTCTAGCGCGAAAATGCAACATGTCGCGAAATCGTGACATGTTTCTCCTCCATACGCTTTTGTCATTTTGGATCGTGAAAACCAACCATGTCACGAAATCATGACGTATTCGGCTCTTTATTCTCCTTTGTCACCTGAGGTCACGAAAATGCGATGCGTCACGAAATCGTGACGTTTCGTACTATTCTGCTCCTTCTTTGCTTTGTTCTCATGAAACTATGACCTATCGCGAAATCATGACGTTCTTTCCTCATATTGTCTTTGCGCTGTTTCAAACCATGAAAACGTGACAAGTCACGATTTCGCTACACCTTTCTCTCTTTCGGCTTTCTCACTGCTTCCCATCGCGAAAATGCGACATGTCACGAAATCGTGACGTCTTCTACTTTCTGTGCCTTTCTCTTCTGTCTACCCGTGAAACTGTAACATGTCACGAAATTGTGACAGTTTTCTCTTCCTTGGCCTTCACCCTCTTGCAGGTAGCGAAAATGAAACATGTCGCGAAATCGTGACATTCCATACCATTTTGTTCTTTTCACGCTTTCACATCGCGAAAACAAGACATGTCGCGAAATCGTGACATTCTTGTCTATTTAGCTTTTTCTCCACAATATGTCATGAAATCGCGACGTTTCTTTGCTTTCTCTACTGTTGCCACTTTTTGTCGTGATTTCGTGACGTCTTCTTCTTGCTTGGTCACATCTTCAAAAGTGTCATGAAATCGCGATGCCTTTCATGCCTTAAGCTTTTTTGTCCACCTTGACCGCGATAATGCGACATGTCGCGATATCGCGATGATTTGACATTCTGGCCCTTGTTCATTTTTCTGTCACGAAATCATGACGTCTTTCATTGTCATTGCCCTTTGCTCAATTATGTCACGAAATCGTGACCTTGTTTGTCACTCTGCTCCATGGCCATCGCAAGTCGCGAAAACGCGACATGTCGCGATATCGCGACAATTTCACTGCTCTACCTCCGTTGACCATTTTGACCATGATTTTGGAACACGTCGCGATATCGCGACATTCTCCGACTTTGGCTTCTCTCTCCTCAAAGACCCGCGATAACGCGACATGTCGCGATATCGCGACAATTTTTAACCCGTGCTCTCCATGTTGTTTTCGGTCGCGATATCGCGACAGTCTTCGGACTTTAGCTGTTTTGGCACCAAAACTCGTAGAGAAACACAGAGGAATGAGAATTTTACAATTTATGCATGAATAATCACAAATCAAAACAATGTGGCAAAAATGCCAATAGGACTTTATTTTGCTGATGACTCTACACCTTATTTATTATGTCTTCTCACATATTTTTGGTTGTTGGTGACTTCTCCATTGGTTTAGCTATCAGGCAGGTACCTAGGCTGGTGATTATTCCCATATTTTAGTTTAGGTTTGGGACATTCATTGTGGGAATTTATGCCTAGGTATGTTAGAACCTTTTTAGACCTTTGTCTTGGTGTCATCACCTGTGATGTGTTCTTTTATTTCTCGTCCACTTGCTTGTATTCTTTATATCCTCTAGCCAGCTAGAAGTGGGTGGAGGAGTTATCTATTTGGGAGTGTGTATGGTGTTCATTTCTCCATTTATATTAGGTTTATAAGGATGCCCATGTCCTTGTTTTTATTGTTAGCACACCTCCTTGTAGTTGCTCATTTTCTTTTTTTCTAGTTTGTTGTCCTCTTTTTGGAGTTTGAGTGGAGAAGTTTTGGCTCATTAGCTATTCCCGGTGTTCATGAGACTTCGGTGTTGAGGACTTTCATTTTTGACTTTGAGGTTTTTTTGTGGCCTCTGATGGGAATGAAAATCTATTTGTGCTTGGGCCTGTTATGGGGTCTCCTATATTTTGTTGTATGTTCATATGTATTCTTTTTTGGTTTCTTAGTGTGGTTTTTAGTGTTTTTTTGTAACTAGAAGCTTGCATCTTGTTTGAATATGGGAAAGGCTAAAGTTCATGGGTGAAACATGAAGCAAGTTAAATCGATGGTGGAGCTTGATGCTCTGATCACTGATGAAGATGTTATGACTATTCTGAAGGATGGTGTTTACTGGAATGTGTTCAAAAATTTTACAATCACAACTCAGTACTTGTGAGGGGTGGGTAAGAGTAGGGACGTGATCCTTTGAGGTTTTGGTGGACTTGTTTAACAACACTATGGGGTTAGAACTAGATGGTTTGTATCACAACCAGGATAGGTACTCATTGTTGAAGAAAATTAGCTTCTTATTGGAAGAAAATGAATTCTTACTGATAATTCAGAATGAGTTTAGTGCTAAGGCTTTGTCGTCACCATGGGACAATGTGATTAAGATGGTTATGGTCTTTTTCATGCTAGACTCTTCATATGATATCATTCATATTTTCCATGATATATTCTTGAATCACTTGCAAAGGAAAATATGGATGAATATTACCCTATTCCTATTTAATTCTATGTGAAAATCGATGTTGGCAGTTCAAGTGGATAGGGCTAGCTTCCACCGCACTAGGAATTGGCTCTATTGGTTTTTTAATGTGCTACAGTTGAGAGAGGGATTGTGGCAGAGGAAATTTTGAAGTCTTTAGATTCTATTCCAATTCCTACACCTGGTGATTCTTTGTAGGTTTTAGAGAGTTCGATTGAGGATTCAGAGGATGTGTATTCATTTTCCATGGGTTTTGATCTAGAGAAGATATCTTGAAAGGTTCTTGTTTATGCCAAAGGTGTTAGGGGTTTTTCAATGAAGAACTCTTCTACTTGGGGGGTTAAGATTTCAAAGGTTTATCCTGGTGCTACTCCAGTGGTGGAGGGCCCTTTTGTTGGATGTAATACGAAGGGTAGTGGTACCCATAAGTTGTTGTGGCCCAATGGTAAAAATAGGGATATGGCGGAGCCCTCTTCTTTATCCAATGCAAACAAAGTGGAGGTTCTTCCTAGTGATTTCATCAAGGAAATGTTGGTGGCTGATGTATATTCCTCGGGGGAAGCTTTTGTGAAGAAAAGTGCTATTTTACATAGCCTACATTTGATTCAAATTAAGCAACATATGATTTAGAGTTCTATCAAGACGACAACATAATTTTCTTAGGAGGTTGCTCAAATGTTTGGTAATGTATCCATGAAATTGACTCAATGATGTAGAACTATTTCGGTTCTCTCATTGGTTGTTTCATTTTGTTTTCCTTATTGTTTTTGGGGCCTCTTTCTTTGCTGTGTTTTTTTGTGTTTGTATGGCTGCCCTTGTGGTAGGTTTCTATGTAAGCTGTTGTGAGGTCCCTTTCAAAACCCTCTTTATACTTAATAGTACAAAAAAAAATTAAACTTCTTTAATAGGTGATATTATAGTTTTAGTTTATCTAATTAGTTTGGAGTAAAAGTGATGATTGAGAAGTTTTATATTATAATCCTAGCTTTCAATCCCATAGGAGAAGCTTCATATTTAGAATAGGAAGTGCATGCAAGCAAGGAGCAAGTATGAATAAAAGATAATACTAACCTTCAAAGTTTGATGGTTTTATGTAGATCTTTGGATAAATTTATCATGAGACAACGATGAGTGGTAAGAATAAAATATCTTTTCAAGAATCCACACCTAGAAGGATGCCCTAGACACACAACATAATTTTTTGTTAATCAACAATAAAATAAAAAATAAATCTATAGTAATCCCAATGTAGGTGGTAAAAAATACACTAGAAGTGATTATACAAATGAGATTAAAACTAATGTATGTGGCAAAAAATACACTAGAAGTGATTATACCAATGTAGGTGGTAAAAAATAAATCTATAGTAATCCCAATGTGGGTGGTAAAAAATACACTAGAAGTGATTATACAAATGAGATTAAAACTAATGTAGGTGGTAAAAAATACACTAGAAGTGATTATACCAATGTAGGTGGTAAAAAATAAATCTATAGTAATCCCAATGTAGGTGGTAAAAAACTAATTTTGTTTTTTGAACCAAATATTTGTGGAAAACTGGCTAGAGAAGTTAATATGAGATTATGGATAGTTCTCACTCTTTGGGGTGTCACTGTTAAAAGGTTACAGGGTATGGCTACTCTGATATGCGGTTACAATTTATTTTTCATTGATGTACAAAGATGTTGAATGAAACTATATGGATTTTGGGTCCTTCCTTTAGGATTTTTTTCATACCTTCTAGATATATTAGTGTAGTGGGTATTCTAACTTAGTTCTACTTGGGGAAATATCTATGGGTTCGAGGTGTTTGTTTAGTGGAAGTATCATATTTAGAAAATTTTGGCCAGATTTAGTCAAGAATTATCGTGTGAGCCTACTTTAGGAAGTCAAATCTAAAATTAAGGTTATTTTTGAGGTGGGAATGTTTATTTTTCAAAAATTGAAAGGAAGTTTCAAGGTTTAGTTTGGGCAAGAACCGAATGTTCCTGCCCCTGATCTTGATTTTAAAATTTTTCTTTAGGCCATCCTTATTTTTTGTGCGATCTTCCCCTCTAGATCTATTGGTTATTTCAAATCTCTTGGATCTTATTTCACATGGCGTGGTGCCTTCAAGTGTTTGGTATCCTTTCCCCTAGGGGTTCAAACCCTTTTGTGTTTATTTTTGGTTTCTTTTTGAAAATTATTATTGATTTGTAAAAGGTTTGGGAACCCTTTCAAAACTCCTTATTCCACAAAATAAATAAATAAATAAATAAGAAACCATAAATACATTATAAATTAGTACTAATATGTACCTTTTAGAATTTAATAAGTCATTTAAAAAAATTAATTGAAATAATATTATATAGAATTTATGATATTTACATATTTATTAAAACAAAGAAAAAAATCAAAATGCATATGCTATTTTATTTCAAGATTAATGTTATAGGACCTAATATCCTTTCATCCCTTGTCACCTCAAAGTTTAAGGGTTTGGGATTTAGTTTGGGATACCCAGGTCCAAACCATGTTTAAGTATCCCAAACATACTTAAACATGGTTTGGACCTAGGTTTTTGCAATATTTTGATGAAAAACCATGATGCCTCAGATATATGCAATGGATCATTTTTCATTGCAAAATATTGAATTGATAGTGATGGAAAAAGTAGACATTTAGAAATAAAAATATATAAAGTTAAAACAAATAATCAAAATTTACAATTAAATTTTAAAATTTAATTATATAAAATTGTCTAAATAAGTAGATTTTATGGTATTATTGAGGCCATATCTAATTTAACATATTTAATCTCTTAATAATATAAATCGAGTAAATATATAAAAATATAGATAATCATTCTATTATAAATATTTTATTAGTGTTTACAATTTTATCATAATTTGTATAACATTTGAAACTCAAAATTTCCTATTACACATCCCCTCCAAAAAAGAACATTACATGTATATTTAGAATGTAAATTTAATAAGATATGCATTGTTAAAATTTTAACAAGACATGGAGAATTAAAATATATTTATTTTAAAGAAGAAAATTGTATTAAAAAGATAGATTGTAAACTACAATAATTGGCCTACAACTTTTGGCCAATCCTAGGATTCTAATAAAACTGACTCTAATATCTCCTTAGGTTACAAATTTATTAGCATGGTCCAAAGAGCAAAAACTCCTATCCTAGGAACTCAAAATTTCCTATTACACATTACCTCAAAAATTGTTTTATTAGCTAATAAATGTAAGACTACATTTTAGAATAGTCTACTTGTAGATGTCGATACATTAAAATAACAGAAATATTGGACCAAAGTTTTGATAAAAGCAATAAATGGTCGATATAAAAATTTTTCACATAGAAAGGAGTTGTTTTCAAAGTTAGAGAATGGGCCACAAAAGCTCGATGCTCTATTACGTAAAGTTGAATCTAGCACTATGTAGGTTGAGTCTACATACAGTGATGAAGTTCTACCTATTATGTTGGATTGATTAGAGAACCTTAATTCCGAGGCCCAAAAATATTTCAATGAATGGGAACAAGATAAGAAAAAAGTAGTAGTTGTAGAAACTACAAGACTTACTGCTGATGTAAGTTTTACATATAAATGAAAATAATTTTTTTTTTTAAATATATTTTGTTTATAAATATTAACCTTTTTCTCTTCTATTTTTTAGTCTAATTATCAGCACTTAAAGCAACAAGTCACTGCCATGAAAATATTTATCAAGACTGCAAAAATTAGTGTGAAGAATGCAATTGAAGTGAAGAAAATATTACAATACACTGTTAGAGAAAATAATTGGCTAAAGAATTTTATTAAAGATAAGTGCCTAGATTTGGAGGTTGTGTTGAAATAAAATGAGAAAGTATTGAATACACCATTTAGAGAAGATCCAATGAAGTAAGAAGGTTTATTTCTATCGGGGATAAACACTACAATTGAAAGTTTGGTAAGGGCTAGTGCATTGGAAGTAAAGGATATTGAGGTAGATGTAGCTAAAACTTTAGGCACTATGTAGGAAGAAAATTAGAACTATTGCTTTTTTATTTTTGGAGAAACCAAACATTTTGCATAGTTAGTTTAGATTATAAAATACTCGTATCATTTTGAAATCAATTAAAGAGATAATTTTCATAAATTTTGTATTACTTTTTGATATTTTGTTTTCAATATTGTGATGTTTTGATTATTTGTGTGGATGCAATAAATAATTTTGAATTATGTGGATGCAATAAAATGTTCTTTTATGTTTTATAAAATAATTTGAAATGACTGAAATGTAGCACAAATATTGTGATGTTTTGGTTAGTTGTATGGATGCAATAAATAATTTTGAATTATGTGGATGTAATAAAATGTTCTTTTATGTTTTATAAAATAATTTGAAATGATTGAAATGCAACACAAATATTGTGATGTTTTGGTTAGTTATGTGGATGCAATAAATAATTTTGAATTATATGGATGCAATAAAATATTCTTTTATGTTTTATGAAATAATTTGAAATGAATGAAATTTAGCACAGATATTTAGTTTGCCATACATGGTTTATTCAATACAAATATTCTAAATAATTTGAATATCATATAATAATAATCCAAATATGTGAAATCAAAATACATATGAAAATAAATAATATTCATAATCAATATTCTATTAAAAAACTGATAGCATATTTGTAATCAATATTCTATTAAAAATTGATAGTATAATATGTGAATTTGAAATCAAAATATTGTGTTCCAAAATACATGTCTCAAAATATAATCAAATCTCAACATTCTGTTGAAAACTGATAGCATAATAAGTGAAATCAAATCAAATGAAAGAACCAAATCTCAATATTCTATTGAAAATTGATAGCATAATATGTGAAATCAAATAAAATAAAATAATCTTTGCATCATAATATTGGAAGCTAGAACAAACTCTTCTCATATTGTAGAAAATATTATGCACTCATACCCAAAAATTTTGTCATCACAGTCTGGTTAGTTTTACCATTATCCTCATCATTTTGAGTATTCATGATACCTCTTCTCTCTCCCAAACATTTCCAATATAACAAAGCTCTTTTATAAGGAAACTTCTCTACCTCATAGGTCGACATATATACTCTCAAACATTTTTCCAAATTTTTGTGCAACCTATTTCGAAGTTTAGATTTATATATGATAATGCTCTAAATACCCTTTCATCTTCCATAGATCCAAAAATTATCATTTGACATAATTCATATAAATTAAAATATTCACTCATAGTATGTTGTAAGATACTACTGAGATGTAATTATTTCCACAAAAGTGAAATAGAACCTTTTGCATAATTATTAGCAAGTTATTAGCAAGTTGTGAAACTTGAGTAGACATTGTTGTTCCAAAATAGTTTGATTATTTTATCAAGAGATATTTGTTGAGAATGTCATTGATTTCAATATCATTGATATCATTGACTACCACACTTTTATTAAAATGGATAGCAAGAGTGCCCATGTGTTTGAGAATCAAAAATCGGGTTAACCACACCCATAGCCTTAAGCAAATCATCACTTTCAAATCAATTTTTTATTTCTTTTGTCAACAATTCTGCTATTTGTTTTAGATTAATTTTTGTATCTATTACAACTACATGAAATATTTTGTATGTTATGGCTATTTGTTCAACTTCATTTGTAGCTATATTCATTCACTGACCAAAAAAATTTAAAGAAAATTTATTTTCATGGACATTAATACATAGATGATCATTTATATTGAACTTCAAAAATTTTTGAGGTTTTGAGGATCATTCACATTTGTCAATGCTCTCCAAATATCAAACATGGGATCCATAAAAATTTTACTAGATGTGTATATCATATTAATATGTATGCAAAATTATTTTCTTGACTTGATGAAATCCACAATATAAATCGATATTTCTTGTGCAGTTTTGATCAAAATATTCATTTCTTCCAACATTGGAATAATACCACACAATATGAGAAGTGTTTCAAATTCACTCATTCAAAATAACAAATCTTTAGCCTTATCAACTGCCCTACTATTTACATACATAAACCATGCCAAGGATTGATATTCTTTGAAAACTCTATATGTCGGTTGATACATAAAAATCCACTTAGTATGTATATATTTTAAGAGCTTTTTACCTTCAGTAACTCCTAGTGCAAACTATTGAAAATCTAAAGTGCAAAAAATAATCATTAATCTCACAGATAAGCTCTTCCACTCTTCCTACATTTGTAAATGTATCCACAATTTTATATGCAAGATTTATTCTATGAGCTATGCAATGAATAGGGATCAAATATGGGGCAATAGATGTTTGTAGTCTAACACAAAGACCATTCCTGTATCCTTGCATTGTAGCAACACCATCAAATTTGACACATATTAACTTAGTGGTTGTTTCCATTTCATTCATTCCTTCTATTTCCTTTAAACTAGATACAACAACATTATAAATGAATTCTGCATTGCAATTTTCCACCATCTTGCGTAATCCAAGTAAATAAGCTTGTCGTAAATGATTTTCCAATGTGTAAACATGCATGCAAATTTAAGATATGTTGTCAACAAGAGTCACCTCATCAATTGAAAGTGAAATGAATTTGGCCTTTTTTACTTTCTCTTTGATATCATCTTGCTCAACAAATGACAAACATTTTATCATTTCCCAACCACCTCAATCTAACCAATTGGTTTTGGGTAATTTTTGCACATCATCTAGTTGAAATAGATATTTATAATCAATGAAATTAAACATAGGTCTACCCTTTTTAAGAATAGTGAGTACAATAGCAAACTGTAAACTTTTTGAAGTTAAAGTGCACTTATTAATTTTTCAAAATTAGGCTTGAATTCTTGCACCCTTCTCAACCAAAATTTACTTTTGTTTCATTTATTTATCATATTTTTTTGCATATATGATATATGCACACTCTGATGCATCCTTCCACCTATAATTTTTAGATTTTTGTCCATTACCATCACTTTATTTTATTTTTATATAAACCTTTCCAATATGTTTTTCTATTGTATCTTTATTAACTTGTAATCTATGATCCTTTATGTGTTTCCAAGTGTAAATTACACATCTAAATTTTTTTATTACCTAATTACTATTCTCTGGAAGTACTAGCTCAATAAATGGAAATACTAAAATCCAATTAGGCCGAAATAATCTATCAATTGTCCACCTAGATAACCTTGCACGTTTATGTTTTTTAGAAGAATATTCTCCATAAGTAGGCACTACATTAGAACTACTATTTTTTTTCCATTTGGCATGTTAGTTTTAGCAATATTTTCATGTTGTTATTCCATTTCTTTAAGAATATTTTCATCTGTGGAATTTTCATTATCGTGGATATGTGTAAGTGGAGGCATACCAGAGTCAACAATGTTTTTTGTAGAAATAATACTAGGATCAATACCAAGTTTATTATGATTATTCCATTGTAAAGCATACCTTCTATTAAAAAATACATATAAACAATGGATAAAGTCTTCAACCAAAAAACACTCTTCTTAATGAATGAAGACATTATATATAAAATTAACAATGTTCATACCTTCAATTTATGTAGATGTTCATGGCTGACTAGATTTTGAAATATTATAAAAGTATTTGAGGATATTCCTTTTATCGATAAAATAGCCTCCCTTCTTTCCACTGCCAGTAGGTGACATTTTACCTATATAAACAGAAGAGTAACATGAACATCATTTTTAAAAATGAAAATAATTGGTAAAATAGATAACTAATATTCAAGACAATAGAATATCTGACCCAAGAAGGCTTGAGATTGATGCCCAAATAATAGAAAAACCTCTTTATTGAGTGTTCATTAACAATAATTATTAAAAAGGAACATTAATGGTAAAATAAACTTATTGGTAAATGGCTTCTGCCAATCACCTTAGGCTAGTCACTTTCTTCCAATCACCTTGTGCCTATTACCTTGTGTTAATAACCTTGTGTTAGTCACCTTGTGCCAGTTGGCTTGTGTCAGCCACCTTGTGTCAATCAACTTGTGTCAGTCACCTTGTGTCAATCGCATTGTCGTAGTCGCCTTACATTAGCCACCTTACATCAGTCATCTTATATCATTCACCTTGTGCCAATTACCTTGTGCCAACCACCTTATGTCAATTATCTTGTGCCAGTCACCTTGTGTTATTCACCTTGCATCAGTCGCCTTGTATAAATTGCATCCTACTAGTCATCTATGTTAGTCATATTCTGTCAGTCACATTTTGTCAGTCGTCTGTGTTAGTCATATTTTTTCAGTCATGTTGTTTCATTCACCTACTTTGTATCATTCTCTATTGAAGAAGCGAATTGGACGATATAATTTTTTTTAATTAATTTTAAGGTAAAAATTATGTGAGAAAAATTGTGGTACCAAGGTGAATTTAACATAAAAAAAAATTGATCCCTAAATTTTTGGGCAAATGGGTCAACCTCTAGGGTCCCAAAATTTGTAAAATTAAAATTGTAAAAATCCAAATATTCGTGCTAAATTGTGAAATTCACCCTTGTACATAGCCCTTATGAAATATGAGTTTCTTAGTATTTTAATAAAATTATAAAGACTTTTAAAAATCTATATTTAATATTTCGAACATTAAAATCAAGGAAGATAAAATTGATAATTGAGGCCATGGAATTAGAAGGAGAATGAATACTTTGGAGATATTTGATATTAATGAATACTTTGGCATTTCTTAATATTAATTCTTGGGCATTATAAGCTTAATATCCAAAGGAAACCTTAGGATTAATGTTAATATGAACCTTAATGTGAAATTTAATAATTAAAATTAAAAGCCAAAAACATTAGAAAATGATAAAAAAAATAATAATAATAATAATAATAAAATTAATTTTTTTGCTTCTCTTTGGATCATTCAGTTGTTTTAGTTCCCTAGCTCATTCTATTATTTATTTTGTTTCCTCTGTTGATTCTTGCCTTAATAGTCTTCTGGTCTAGATAGGTCATTGTTTTGTTCATTGTTTTTTTTCTTTTTTCTTTTTTCTTCTTTGTTTTTTTTGTTTAGTTTTTTAAGGTGGGTGGGTTCTTTTGTTTTGTTTTGTTTTTGTGTTCTTTGTGTTTTTTTTTTTGTTCTTGTGTTTTTGTTGTTTTGTTTTTTTTTTTTTATGTTTTTTGTTATTGTTCTTGTGTTTTTTTCGTTCTTGTTCTTAGGTTTCTCTTTGTTTGTGTTATTTTGTGTTTTTATGTGTGAGTGTCTTCTATGTTTTTTGTTTTTTTTTTATTGTCTGTTGTTGGTTGTTTTTTATTTTTATTTTTATTTTATTTATTTTATTTTTTAGGTTTTGGTCGTGTTTATTTTTCATGTTTTTTTTGGGTTATGTCTTTGTAGTGTTCTGTTGTTTTTGTCTTGTTTGTGTTTTGTTATGTGGTTCTTGTGTTTTTCTATGTGGTTTGTGTTGTGGTTTCTTTTTTATTATTATGCATGTTTGGTTGTGCTTTTGTTTTTTACACACTCAAGGAGCATGTTTTTTATTTTATTTTATTATTTTTGTTGTTATTTACTTATTTTTAAATTGGTTTTGTGTGTTTGTTTGCTCCTTGAGTATGTCAAAGGTGGTAGGCCAGGTCCGAGTCCTGGGTGTTTTTGGCGGAATGGATACCCCTACCTCCTTGGGTCTTACCCGAAAGTGGCATCCCTTTTGGGATGTTTTCCACAAATCAAATAATAATAATAATAATAATAAAATTAAAAATTAAAAAGAGACATAATGTTAAACCTTAGGAAGTCATTTAATAAATCTAAAATCATTGATATTAATAATAATAAATTTCAATTTCATTTTCCTGCCAAGAGCAATAAAGACTAATATTGACTATCTTTTGATGTATAGGCTACAAATGAAGGTCGAACAATAAAAAGCTGAAGATTAAGAGGACTCATAGATAACTAAACTAGGCTATGAAAGATACTAAAATTTGGATCATTAGGGTTACATTCATTGAACCTAGACTAAAACCTAACAAATTGGTGCATGATAGATCAGATTAAATGGAATGTGATGATTCATCTACCCAAAGCTTCATGGAGAAGTTTTTAATTAGATAGAGATCAAGGGCTGAAATTGCATATCTGAACCAAAAGTTACTTCAAGAGCCACCACCACTGAAGAAGAAAAGGAATTAGATCCAGTTATATAACAAGAACAACCTGTATATTTGAGGATAGGTGGTATAATTTCTCTAATTTTGATAACCTGTGATAGCCCAACTCTTGCTGTAATACAACCATAAAAATTAGTGGTAGATAATATGCCAAGTGGTTACATATGTATAAAGTATTCAAAATAGAATTACAGAATCTAAACTATATAGGAAGTCTTTCAAGCCAAAATTAAGGATCAGGCATTAGAATAGCAAAATTTTGTAGAGGGCATTTCGAGTGTTTTGTCCAAGTTCGTTGTATTTCCCCTATGTCATATTTGTCTTCTATATATCGATTCTTCTCACCTTTGTGCAAGTATTTCTTATATTTGACTAGCTCACCTGAGATCATTTCTTGGGAGTTTCTTGAGGGGCTAGAGTCTATATGTCACTACAATTAGAAGATTACATTACATTCCCCTATTACGACATTCGAATAGGGTGAATATTGTGTTGTGTTATTTGGGAGACCTAAGCACACTACTAGACTCAATCATTGTAATCATCAGATATCAAATATAATACATAATTCTAGTTTATACTCTTTGGCATTTTTTGGTGCAATGTGTGTGTTACTTGTCTGTATATTACATTATTTGAATTTGAAGTCAATTTTTCTTTTGCTAATTTAAAAATCTATATTGGTTACGATATTCGAATAAATGTAGGTTTATCAAATTTTCTTTCTTTCTCTCTATATTTCATGTGATTGATTGAAATTCTCTATAGTAATCCATGGATAAGGCACCAGTCTGCTTCTACATCTAAAATGCTTTATTTGTATGCTTGGTCATCATTCTTACATTTTAAAAATATTATTGAGCACATTTGCTTAAATACCATTATCATAGGCTCATATTAGGGTGTCCAAACCTGACTTGTTTAGTTATCAAGCCATCCTAGGTCAAAGCGGTGAGTCCACCAAAGCTCACATATTGTTGTGATTCTAAAAAATTTGGTAGCTTGACAACCAATATTTTAAGGATATTAAATTTTTCCACATTAATTTTTTACATTGTTTTCATGGAGGAAACTTTGAATTTTTCTATATTTTACTCCTCTACAACATCTTTTATTACTAGTTGTTCATACTGGCCTGTCATCTTATGCTAATATTTTTTGGTGCCATTGTCAGGGAGAGCCTTTAACAATTATTTGGATATCTTTTTGGCTTATCTCTATATGATATTTTTCACCATACCAACCTACCAACTTATACAACACTTTTTTGGTGTCTTTTCCAGGGATAGAATCATGATTTTAAACCTAGAATGCAATAATTTTTTTATAATCACAACAATAACTGCAATAGATGGTCACTATGCTAGAGCATAGAATAGAGTTATATTAGGTTGCCAATATTTTTATTGGCATACCTGATAGGACTAATCACATTGAATTGACTATTAACAAAGTTCTAATGAAGATCTTGGTATAGTTCATATAGAAGCACATCCAAACATTCACTTGGCAACTCTAATGACTTAAGAATCCAAAAGTTTGATAGATCCACTAGAAAATGATCCCAAAATCAACCACTAATGCATTCTCAAGAGTGTAATCCAATGAAGCTATTATCTATCCATTTGATTGGAACAACTCTATTATTCACCTAGTGAACCCTCTAAATACCAAAAGGCCTTGAGCTTCATAAAGTTAGCAATAAGTTTCCCAATCGAGACATGGCTTCTCATCAAAATCAACTAGATAGAAGGCTCTAAATATGGAATAACAGTGGACCCATAACCCCTCCCATATTATCTATTAAATGGAATCTAATTTGAGTTTGGCATGGTGGAGGAGGGGGTGACATTTGTTGATTTTGTTGACAAAATTGTTGTAAGGGAACTTAAAACATAAAAATAAAAATTATTTATAAAATTTGTGAAGGTAGAAAATAAAAACTAGTTATAAAATTAAATTATTAAAATTGGTTGTAAACTTTGTTATAACACTTACCGACAGAAGAAAAATCATCTTGCGTAGCTACCTATGCAAATGGAATGTGGGCATGTTGTACATCTGAAAAAAAATTAATTAAAAATAGTAAAAATTTTGTTTCAGCAATAATTAAAACTTAATCCCCGAATATGAAACCTCTTGCGTAACTATGTTTGTTGGCAGTGGACATGCAACCATAGGTGGAGGTTGTCGAAAATCAAGAGAACTAGATCATCTACATTTCCTTGTTGATCTTCTCCTTAGCAGTGGTGTTTTTTTCTCCACAAGTGTTTTGGAGTCTCCTAATTCCTCTGGATTGTAACCTCTAATAGTAGCATCCTACTTTGACAAGGAATATGATGCCCTTTTCTATATTTGGTATAAAATGTCAAAATTACAAAAATACAAACAATGGAAAAATAAAAAAATTTACTTAAATATTAACAAAAAAATTACCTGAACCTGCTATTATGTCATGGCTTCATTGGGTTGAGTGCCAAGATGTTGGTACTGGAGTGTTCTACAAGTTATTAAAATATTCATAAAAAATCAAAAATATAATTGCATGTGCTAATTGTTAGTGAGGGTGAATCATGGGTTTTCACGTTCTCTATTTCCAATCTAATATGATGTGACACATTGGTGGATCAATTGAATTTCTAGTGTGCAACACAATGGACCAAATACGCTAAGGCCCACATAGGAGTTTTTATCGGCCTTCCTTGCAAAACAACTCTGGAAAGGAAGAATTCGTAACATGCTCGAAGAAATTTATTTTCATTCGTCAGTATGGTAAAACCCCTTATGGAATTGGTGGACGTAACTACAAAAAAAACAAAATTAGTAATTGTACACTAGTGATTAGAATTTAAATTCAATTAAATAAAAAAATAGTTATACCTTGAAAATATTTTGACTGCACTTTGAAGTTGGTCTCCAAGTACAATTTTTCATCATCAGTTAATTGGTATTTGGAAGTGATAGGCTTAAGTATAGTTTCTATTATTGATGATAAGATTTACCTTACCCAAATCAATATTATAACCTACAATGATATTCTCTAGCAGTTTTGTGTCCATGTCAAACTACGGTATTGAAACTAGACCCCGAAGACTAGAGTTCGTGACCCATGACATGTCGTAACCTGGTGTTGATAAAATTTCAAAAATCAGGGGGTAAACTAGGTTTTTATAATTTATTTTAAAAATTCTAGGGGTTGTAGGGGATGTCATAGGGTGTATAAGTATGTATCAGAAGATACAGAGAATGGTATGCAACACTTTATGAAAAAGGATTCAAATGGAAGGAAAGGGTTAAAATTGACTTAAAAATGAAGGTAAAATGTTAAAACTAAGATAAAAATGGAGGAAGAGGGTTAATAATGCAGTATAATGAGAGGAAAATGTCTAATAATACGTTAAAACAGGAGGAAATAGTTTAAAATATGATATAAAAGGTAAAAAAATGACTATTAATCCCTTTATATATACTTTTCTACATGTAATCAGCTTCTAGATGGGTGACACATGGCCTCTACATGTAATAATTTCATATATGGTTGACACATGGCATAGATGCACCATTGCTACTAACTGGGTACTAGACATTGTTGCATCCCATCGACACACATGTAACCAATCGACATTCCTGCATCTGATCATCATACCTGCATTCGATCGACATTTTTGTAGCCGATCATCATACCTATGATCGATCATCATATCTGCAACTCGATTAGTATTCCTACAATCGATCATCATATATGCAACCGATCGACATCCCTGCAACTGACCGTTGTATCTGCACCCGATCATCATTCCTACAACCATCATCATTACTACAACCAATCATTATCCCTGCAACCAATCGATATACTTGCACCTAACTGCCATACCTATAATCAATCGATATTTATGTAACTGATCGTCATGCATGCATACGATCGAAATTCCTTCATTTGATCATCATATGTGTTAGCAGTCATCCTATCTACAACCAATCATCATATCTACAACTAATCATCATGCCTACAGTTAATCATCATGCCTACAGTTAATCATCATGCCTACATACGATCGGTATTCCTGCATTTGATCATCATGTGTTTCATCGATCGTCATGTCTAAAACCAATCATCATATTTGTTGTCGATCATCACGTCTTCAACCAATTGTTATACTAGTATTCAATCGTCATACCTGCAACTGACAGTTATACCTACAACCAATCGTCATGCTTGCAACCGATTTTCATGCCTACAACCGATCATAATTCCTTCAACCGATCGTCATTCCTACAACTGATCATCATACCTGCAACCGATAGTCATACCTGCAACTTATCGTTATGCCTTCAACCGATTGTCATGCATGCCATCGATCGTCATGTCGACCTTAAGTATTTCATGTCGATCTAAAGCTTTTAATTTTTTCATACATTTTTATATTTTGCAAACCAATATTCATAGCCCCCAACACAAAAAAAAATTCCATGGTTTGAAAATTTTTGGAGATAAATTTATGCAATTCACCATGGTTTGAAAAATTTTGGAGATAAATAAATGCAATTCGTCATATATAATTCTACAAATTTCTTCGGGATTCCAATACAATTCATCTTTATTTTATAAATATATTTTGAGACTGACCCCTTATGCATAATCCTCGTCTTAAACATGTCTAATTTGATAAACATTCATCATTAACCTTTTTGATGCAATGTGTGAACTACTTGTTCCAATATTACTGCATCCAAAATTTATTGGTCCTCCATAAATCCTCCTTTCTATGGAGAGATAATACTATCCAATACGTTCTTGAACACTTTAACCATTAGTTTGGTAATGATCTTGTAGACTACGTTGTAAAGAGTAATGAGGTAAAATTATCCAAGGTTGGAAGCCTCTCCAAATTTAGTAATAAAAGTAATAAAATTATGGTTTATAACCCACAATATGATTTCATTTACATGAGATTCTTCCAGTGCCCTAGTTACATCCTCTCCTATATCATCCCAAAAAAACCTTAAAAATTCAATCAAGAACCCATCAGTAACTAGGAAGTTATCGGTTCTCATGTTGAAAAATATGTGTCTCACCTTCTCTAAATCCATTGTTCTAAAGAGGGTTTGGTTTACCTATTATAATTTATGGGATACAATTAAGTATATCTTGTTGCACTACAATATTAGGATGGATAGAAGAAAATAAAATATTTTTAAAGTAGAAATTTATAACTTGTTGTTTACTTGGGATAATGTTCATCATATTACCAAGAAGGTCTTTTAGGTTGGGAAGTGTTTTGGAGTGTCTTGTTTCTAAGGCCAAGTGATGGAATAACTTAGTATTTTTATATCCCTCTAGTAGCCAAGAAGTTTTGATTCTTTATTTCCAATAGATCTCCTATTGTTTGTCTATACTCTATCTCATGGACTATATCCAAAAAGAGGGAAAACAAAACCCTTGAGGGAGTTAACATTACTTTTGGAGCTAGACCTATATCTCATATTAAATTTATGGATGACTCTACTCTTTTAGGTAAATCTACCATTAAGGAAGCTTTTAATATTAAGTAAATCATTAGTTGGTTTTATAAGGCTACTGGGCAGTTGATCAATGAAGAAAAATCTAAAGTTATTTTCTTTCACTGCTCTACTAGACAGGAATCCATGGTATTGGATAAATTAAGATATAATAAGACCTCCTTTCCAATCACTTATTTATGTATTCCCATAAATATTCAAAGACAGAAAAATAAATATTGGAATTGGTTGTTGGAAAAAGCCAAGAAGAAAATTGGAAAATGGACCAATAGGTGGCTTTCTTCTGGGGGTAGAATCACCTTGGTAAAATCAGTCCTTCAAGCTATTCCTATTTATGTTTCTTCCATTTTAAATATCCCAAAGGCTATTCTTCGATAATTGTATCAAATCAGTCATTGTTTCCTTTGGAGTGGTACTAAGGAGAAAAGAAAATGGGCCTTGGTGAAATGGGATACTTTATGTCTTCCTAAGAGTGAAGGGGGGTTAGGATTCCATTATTCTATTAATAACAACAAATATTTAGCTGCTAAATTATATTGGAGGATGTTGAATAACCCCAATGCTCTTTGGGAAAATAATATCGTTGCTAAATATGTTGAGAATAAAAGTCCTGAAGACCTTATTTGCTATCAACTTCCTACAAAAGGTTCTCCATTTTAGCAATTCTTAATACTAATGAGGATTTGATAAAGAAACAATTATTTTGGATCATTCATAATGGTCAACAGGTAAATTTTTGGATAGATTCTTGGGATGGTCACAAGCCTTTGATAACTCAGTTTCTCGATTGGAGGCCTTGGATGGAGGAGCTTCACCGAGCTAACTGGATAAAGGTGTCTAATTACTATCGATGCCATACTGGTAATTCAAAGGTTGAGAGATATTGGATACCTATTGAGTACAGGCCTATTCAAATCCTATAAAGGCAAAGACAAGATATCCAAGGCATCCTTCATATGAGATCCCTCTCTTGGTCCCATGAAAAAAGATTGTTTTGGATGGAACAACACTACTAAGGGTGAGTATTCAGTTGCTCAAGGTTATTTGACCTTATGCCATAATAATCCCAACCATTCTTCTCACATATTTTCTTTATTGTGGTCTCAAAAGCTCTAGCCTAAGGTTAGGTTCATTAATTGGCTTTTATTGCAATGTAGGGTGCTTACTGGTGAGAAACTTATGACGCGTGGTTTTAATGGCCCTTTTAAATGTGAAATGTGTGAAGAGAATGTAGAAAATCTCAACCATATTATTATTGAGTTTACTTTATCCTTTGAGCTATGGAGGATAATGGCCACTTTACTTGGTTCACAGTGGTCCAATTTGTTTACTTTTGAACAGCTTTGGAGGGATTGGCCTAATAAAGAGGGTGTTGATTATTTTATTAGGCAGTTAGTTTGGATGGGTTCTACCATTTTTCTTTGGAATATTTGGAATGAAATGAACAATCAAATTTTTAATCAATATAGGAAGAATATTCACTATATTTGGAAAAATACCATATCCAACTTAGTTTAATCAGTCCATCAACTCCTTAATCACCCCCAAAACTCCCACCAAAGATGGGATCAAGTGTTGCAAATATTGAAGATTAAATCTTCTAAGGGCAACCAACTTAAAGGGAATGTAAGTATTAGTAAGATGGATAGGACTAGAAATTGGCAACCTCCTCCTAAGGATTTTGGAAAATTCAATACTTATGGAGCCGCTAGAGCGAACCATGGAAAATCCAGTGTGGGAGGAATTGGTAGACTTTCATATGGCTCCCTGGTTTTTACTTTTGCTAAGAATTTGGGTATTCTTTCCAATAACCTTGCTGAGGGGTACGGTATCCTCAGAGGCCTTTAGGAGGCTACTAAGGTTGGATGGGAAAATGTGTTAGTTGAGTCTGAATCTCAACTTATGATTAATCTCTTGAAGACTCCTAAAAATTATAAGGTGGATTGGAGAATAAAAAGAATTATTGAGAAGATTCAATTAATCTAGATAGGATTTTTGAAAGTTGATTACAATCATGTGGTCAGAGATCAAAACAAGAGTGTTGATGCTTTAGCTAATTGGTATTTGGATAAATGTGATCTTACTTGTTATGGCCACCCTCCTATATGGTGGGCTTCTCAAATTAGGGAAGCTCTTCTTTCTATTGTTTCTTTGGATGGCTCCAGTTCTGAAGGTACCTAGTTTCTTCTTGTTTTTTTTGCTTCTCTTTGGTTCATTCAATTTTTTTTAGTTCCCTAGCTCATTCTATTCTTTATTTTGTTTCCTCTATTGATTCTTGCCTTATTAGTCTTCTGGTCTAGATTGGTAATTATTATGTTCAATTTTTTTTTTTCTTTTTTCTTTTTTTAGTTTTTCAAGGTGTGTGGGTTATTTTGTTTTGTTTTGTTTTTGCATTTTTTAAGGAATTTTGACTAACTCTCTTCCGGAATGGTGAAAAAAAATGTTTTACTCTGAAGCCAGTATGAAATGGAAGAAGAATAACTTTAAATTGCATCTAGTTTGAAATGATGTTCGCAATCTAATGCACTTGCTCAGGTCTAAAATGGAATCCATAGAAGTTTCGAAGGAGATATGACATCATCAAATTTTTTGTGCATATTGGTGAATGCGTCATCACCAAAGAGGATTGGCATTTTTATGTCGGATTGGCATTCAACAGTTTCTAAAGCATGGAAGGTGACATCATCATTTTTAAAAAAGTGGAATGGTGTTGTGTTCTCCCCTGCCATTATATCAAGATTATTTCAGATTTAATCATATCCATACAATGGGGGAGATCAATGGTGTAGATTTTGCTAAGAAATCTAAAGTATATAAAAGCAATGTCTCATTGAATTTATAACTATCAGTTGGAGGAAGAAGCTGAAGCATTGAGGGTTTCAAGAAGATGAGAATAAGAGACGATTGCAGATCGATGGTGGTAGAATGCTTCCAAGAAATATCAATAATGTATATACTATATCCAAAGACCAAAACTCCAGTTACCTTCAAAAAACCAGTAAGCTGAAGAGTTTTCAAGCTGCCATGGTGGTCCACTTGTAGGGAATTTCCTAGAGGTTGAACTAGTAAGATAATTCCAACAAGAACTCTCTACTGAGCTATCAATATTTCATCTTTGCAATGTTCCTTGTTATTTTAATTTCACAAAACTATAAATAGAGGTCAAACCCTTATTTTTAAGGTTCTTCTCTAGTGTGTTTATCTGTGCTATTGTAAATATTTCCAAGGGCTAATGAAAGGAGCATTACATTGATATTCACATCAAATTTTGTGTCTTCATAATTCGTTATCAGAGGTTTGAATTCTTTAGTTGCATTTATATGAATACTTGAATGGTTAGTTTATGCAAAATTAATGGATTACTATATGCTAGGGTAATTGAAATCCACTTATGAATTAGATCTTTGTTGCTACAGAGTGCATTTCTGTAAAATCTAGATATTGGTGAATTCTGCTATTTGGATTATCATTGTTTAGATATTAAAATTATTGTCTACAATATTTCTCTAATATTCTTCAATGGATGAAAGTACATTTAATTTGGAACAATGTTGATCTGAGTAATGTGTCTTTAATTTGGTTTTTTGGAGCTTTTTGTTGTATTGCAATATTGTTAGCCTATCCTTCCATTGTTGTTCACATTTTCTAACCCTAATCCTTTACTTACCCTAATATCTAAAACCCTAAGTAAGCATAATTATGTCAACACCCTTTTTGATTTGACAATAAACCAGCCTACTCTGGAGGTTGGATCGAAAACTCCTATTTTGGTCCATCCAATGTTGAGTGTTGAGCTATAGTTATCAGGTGCAATATGGGATAGAAAGTAGGAAGATAGACAACCATAGTATTCAGTAAAACTAGATGCAATTTAGTTCCCAATAATTTTGGGCACACCTAATGGGACTAATTCACAAGGAACATGAAAACCCCTCATATGAGTTATTTTTTAACTCAACCTGGAGGAATCAAGATTTGGTGAATTATATTGATCTTGTAAGCGGATAATAGAAACTTCACCTTGCGACTCCCTGGTCCTTGAACCCATAAAAAGAATTACCCCTATAAATCAATGTATTTTCATGTATACCAGGTCTTTCAAAAGGAATAAGCCTAAATCATATTTCTATTATGAATTACCTTATAGAGGTTTAGCTATTTTCATAAGTTTGAATCAAGATTTCCTCTTAGTCCTAAGGAAAATCATGTAGTTAATACGAAAATCCCCCCAACAAGACCTACACTTGGAAATATGACATAAAATGTGTCTCCTTATCAACCATTATAGAATTACCCCAGCTGGAATACAACTGGTCCCCTAAGATTAGACCAAATGAATTCCATCCCCCAGGTTGTATCCAAAGCTATCCCCACTTATTATGGATAAGGGAAGAAAACTTATGAGCACTGTTAGGATATTTTAAATTTGGCATCAATTCACAATGTAAAAGAGAAGGATATTATTGTAATAATTCTAACCCTATCCTTCAGAAGAAAGATATTGCATTGGTTTAGAACTCTAGAAGATAACATCATTACTTCATGGAAAGAATTGGTTGAGCCTTTTGTGAAAGAGTTTAATGAATCCACGAACCCCTTTTCCCTTCTTAATCAGTTTACATCCATGCAAAATTCTTAGCAGGAAACTATCGCTGATTTCAATTTAAGATTTAACAAAACATGGAAGAGAATACCTCCCATAGCTAGACCAGTTGTATGTTTGGATTATATGTATTATATTATATCTCTTGGATCAGAGTTAGGCCTGTTGATACAACAATATGGAGTAGAAACCTTCCTCAAATTTTATAATACAGTAGTTCATGATGAGAATATCCTAATTAATGTGGGGATACTTCTCCCCAAAACTGTGTTGCCTTATAACTCATAATCCACTAATAGCCAAAGCCAAAATGCAAACTCATCTTACATGGATCCCCTTTATTTATCATCCCCATCTCCACAAATGAATGTCATTCCTCAACCAAAACCCGTATCCTTTGCAGTTCCTTTCCCTCCCATTCCTTCTCAACCATATCAATAGTTTTCTACTATTCGTGATATAAAAAATACTTTGAAAACCCTTAGTAATAGAATGAATTCTATGAAAAAAAGAGACCAAGAAAGGTCACAAAAAAGGAGATTCCCATATGTAAATAAATATCAGAGACCTAGTCCTAGTAACAAAATTGGGGTCAGAGTGAATGCAGCATATGAGGATCTTGAGTGTTCTTTAGATACTACTCTTGCAAATATTTTATGTCTAGTATGTAATAACCCTCACGACTCACAATCTTGTGTTATGTACCAGCACCATGTCCAAAAATCTATGGATCAATATGATAGAAATAAAAAAGGGAGAGTAAAAATGTTATGGTAGCCTAATCAAATCATGGTTGGGAAAGAGCTGGATGAAGATAGCCCAATTGCTATTATGACAAGGTCTAAAAAGAAAATCTTACAAGTAGATCCCCAAAATATGGGGCAATTCCAAGTCCCTTCTCAAAAAATAATTGATCTCCTTCCTCAAAGCAGTGATACTTTCCCCATCCCTTAAGCTGAAGAGAAAGAAAAGACATACAATATTCCTAAGAGATCAGAAAATAAAACCGAAGCAGACTGGATGAGATCTAAATATGATCCTCAAGAAACGCTTAGATTCCCTTCTATTACCAAGAGGTAAATAATAGAGGGCACTCAACAATATAAAATAAAATATGGTGAGCCATAAAGAATGCCTAAAAGACCTCCCTTGGCTAATTCTGAGTATAATATCATTGAAGATATGAAAAATATTCCATCAAAAGCCAGCCTGTATGACACTCTGTTCATTCTTGGTCAGATAGATCTACTTAAGGCTTCCCTCAATAAGTATCCTCAAGATAAGCAATCCACTATAATACTTAGTATTCCATAAGAAAAAAAAGATATGTCCCGTGTGATTTTAAATAATAAACCTCCTTTATATATATTTTTAAGGATGTAAGGTTGGATAGTCCAAAATTTTATGATAGATTCAGGAGCATCAACTATAGTTATACCTAAAGTAGTCTGTGAAGAAATGGGTATGGAGTATGCCCGATCTTGTCCTAGAGTATTACAACTAGATGGGAGACTTGTTAAGATAGTTGGATTCATTAAGGATGTTATAATGCGGCTACATAGAGCCCTTGAGGTGATAATAGTATAGGAAATAGTTGTGGTTGACCTAGAACCCTATTTTAGATTATGCCTTTCAAGGGAATTTATAGAAAAATTGGGTAGATGTATGTACATGGATTATTCTAGAATGGTAATTCCTTTCAAAGGAAATACAATAAGGATAACACCTAAAAATATAGTAGCTTATCACATTGAAAATTTTGAGGAAGACATGTGCAATATTACTCCCCTGGAAGAATTTAAGCTGGTTGAAAACATTGAGGAGTTGGATATTGAGGATGAGTTTTCTTTCAAAGAGGATTACAGTCAGTTTGGAACTGCTATGGGAATATATAGTATCTCAGATGAATTAGAGAATAAAATCCCTACTATATCCAATAAGTCTCTGAGAGAAAAAGAAACATGGATCATGCACTTTGATGGTGCTAAATGTAGAAATGGTGCAGGAGCTGGTGTGGTTTTACAGTCCTGATTAGAGGGGGTAAATAATTTTACCTATAGACTAACATGGTCATGTACAACTAATTCTACAAAATATGAGTCCTTGTGTCTTGGATTGATATAGGAAGAAAGCACGAGCATAAATATTTTGAATATATATGGCAACTATGAGGTGATAGTTAATTAGGTAAGAAATAGGTGCAGTAGTAAGCACCATTACCTAAAATATTATAGAAATAGGGTATGGGATATGATGGAATCCTTTGATACCTTGAATTTATATTTTATCCCTAGATAAAAGAATACTCAAACAAATTCCTTAGTAGTAAAGGGATCTAACTTCAACCCTTATGTAGACCATGGTATCAATAAATCCAAGGGATTCAAAATGATTTTTAGAACTGCAGTACTAGAAAAGCAATTTTTTTGGCAGGTTTTTAAAAGTGACGAACAAATAATTGAATTTCTCATAATATTAGCATGTCTCTTCACTATACAAGAAGATAATCCAAAATAAATTGATCAAAAATATGTTATTCAACTAAGAAATAATCACATTCCTAGAGGGTTGGTCACCCTAGAAATCTTGTTTGACAATGAGGATAGAAAAAATACCAAAGCTATGAAAGTTAGTGAAAAATATATAAAGAATTTGAAGTTGGTGCTGAAAAGAAGCTCAATGTTAGAGTTTGATGTTCACCAAATGAAGATGAATATATCAAAGACCTATGCCTAAAATACCAAGATATTATGTATTGGTCATATGAAGACCTCAAGGTATATGACAAAAAGGTTATCCAACATACTATTGAGCTAGAGCCTAATGCAAAGAATTTTAGGCAGAAGCAAAGGCCTATAAATCCAAGGATCAAAGCCATTATGAGAGAGAAGCTCTTAAATTTATTAAAGTCTAAGATCATATACCCAATAAAATATTCAACCTAGGTAGCCAACTTGGTACCCATAAGGAAAAAGAATGGGGATATTCGTTTGTGTGTAGATTTCAAAAATCTTAACCAAGCATCCCTTAAGGATCACTATACCCTCCCACAAATTGATCAGATATTATAGATAGTGGTATGGATAGAGAGGTTCCCATTACTAGATGGTTACTCTGGATACAATCATATTCGGGTGAAATATGAAGATCAGTATAAAATAACATTCACCACAAGTGGGGTACATTTGTCTACTAGAGAATGCCTTTTGGGTTGTCCAATGTGGGAGCCACATTTCAGAGAGCCATGTATTATGCCTTTGGAGCACTAATCAACAAAGTCATTCTAATTTATTTTTATGACATGATTGTGTTTTCCCATGATAATAAAGATCACCTATCACACCTGGAGCAAGTTTTCCAAAAATGTAGAGAATTTGGTATTTCACTCAATCCTAAGAAGTCATTCTTTGCAATTCATGAAGGAAATTTTTTAGGTCATGTGGTATCAGAAGAAGGTATGGACATAGATATAGATATAATCATATCCGTTCTTGCTCTCCATTGCCTATAAACAAGAAAGCCTTGTAATATTTTTTGGGTCAGATCAATTTTGTCAAGAAATTTATTTCTAACTTTCCACAGAAAGTAAGGCCAATATCTGAGTTACTCAAGAAAAATGCCAAGTTTAAGTCGATTGAAGTAAAAAAAATAAGCTTTTGATATTATGAATAAGTCCATTGCAATAGCCCCAGTACTGGTAAATCTATATTTTAGTAAATATTTTATCCTTTATGCTTATGGAGCTGAAGAAAATTATGCCTTAGTGCTTACTCAAAAATATGATCAAGGTGAAGAGCATCCTGTATTATTTTGGAGCCAAACACTCCATGACTACCATGTCCAATATAAATTTATTGAAATATAAGTATTTAATGTGATGAAGTCACTAAATAAGTTCAGGTAGTACTTGGTACAAAGTAAAACCCTGGTATATGTGGTTCATCTAGATGTAAAAAGTTTTATCCTTCAGGGTGAACTAGCAGATAAAAGAGCTGGTTGGATTATCAAAATCTAATAGTATGATGTAGAGATAATATGACCAAGCTGGTAAGAGGTAGAGCCCTATGCCAAGGTCTTTCAAAGGCTACAACTTTAGTAGAAGTGATGGATTTTCAGATATTAGAAGAGGATCAGGTTGAAGGAGTATAGATCATAGACTCTGATTGGGTCGATCATATGACCAAGTACTTTCAAACTAGAGTATGCCCCCCAAATATAAATGTATCCCAAAGGAGGATATAGGCTTTATGCTTTGAAATATGTACTACTACTAGAATACCTATACAAAAGAAACTTGAATGGAGTGCTTCTAAAATGCTTAAAATATGATCAACAAAAGAGGGTCATTGAATAATTCCATGGAGGACGATTTGGAGGACATAGCTCAAGTAGAATTATAGATTTTAAAATCATAAGATTAGGCTATTTTGGGCCTACTATATTTACTGATACTTATAGAGTTACTAGGGCCTATGACAAATATCAAAGATATATTGGAAGGATAAGGAATGCTTTATTCCCCCTCATGCCGATACAGGTTGAAGAGCCTTTTCAACAATGGGCGTTGGAATCTCATAGGGGTCATAAATCCTAATTCCTCTGCAGAGAATAGATATATCCTAACCACCAAAAATTTTCTTATTATATGGGTAAGGCTATTCCAATTAAGAAATAAGATCAGGAATTTGTGATCAATTTTATGGAAAATTTGATTTTAAGATTTGGAGTTCTAGAAGCCTTGGTGAGTGACAATGGCTCAGCTTTCATATAATCCAAGTATATTGAGTTTACCAGTAAGTATTACATCATGCTTAAGAATATTTCTAACTATTACCCTCAAGGGAATGGACTTGTTGAATCTCATAAGAACCTATTGAGGATTCTGAGGAGATCACTTGAAGGTAACAAGAGAAGTTGGCACCTGTTACTAGACCATGATTTATGGGTAGATAGGATTACTATTAAGAAGTCCATTAAGACTTCTCCTTATGCACTGGTGTATGGCAAAGAGGTAGTGCTACCTGTCTATTTAGAAATTCTAGCACTTAAATTTGTCAATACAGAGGAAGAGTTAGAAGAAAATTTGGTAAAGAACAAGTTGACCCACTTGATGCAACTAGAAGATAATAGAGCTTAGGTATATGATATTTTTCAAAATCATTCCTAAGATATCAAGGTATGGTTTGATAAGAAGTCTAGATTCAAAAAATTCTAGGTTGGAGATGCAATTCTCAGGTGGAATGTTGACAGAGAAAAATCGGGCAAACATGAAAAGTTTAATTTTTTTTGGGATGGCCCTTTCAAAATAATGGAGGCCAAGGATTCCAATGTGTTCCAGCTTGAATATCCATAAGGGAACATATAACCGATTCCAGTAAATAGTTTTTATCTAAAACTCTACTATGTTTGAAATATGAGCTCATTGTAACATATGTATATACCTTGTATTATATTTCATGTTCTTTCTACTCTTTGTATTTAGTTTATTTCTACACTTTGTACAAGCTCTTTAAAAAATATTTGCAAAAAATTTCTAAGTGTTGACAATGTATTTAACGAGGTTCTATTCTACATTTAAATACATGTAAAGTGTGGTGGAATGGTGAGCGTCTCCAATCTGCACTAAAATACATTGAAGTTCCAGCGAAATGGTGCAAGTGTTGTTTTTCACATGATGAAAAGTGTTAATTCTCATAATAAATGAAAGCATCTCCAATATGAGGATTTTCAAAGCTAAAGCATAGTGAAATGGAACCAAGATGATAATCCATGCATGAAATAAGTTAAGTGTTAGAAGAATCAAAGATGTATTCAATTCACCAGTTTCAAAACAAAGGTGGATCTGAGTAGTGATTTCCTAATCATGCCACATGGAGAAGAAAGAAAAATCCTGCATTCAATGCTAATGAACTTGTGCTTGAACCAAAGGGTAGCTGAAGAGACATAGTGAGGTGGCAGTGCAGTTTGAATTTTTGACCATTGAAAATTTAGAATGCCATATTTGACTCACAAAAATGAATCAGTGGAAGTTGGAAAGTGTTCCAATAGGTAGATTGTGTAGCAGTTGCATTAATGGTGGAAGATATGTGTGTGCTAATAAATAAAAGAATAAAAAAGCATGAGCAATGTTCATTCAGTAGAAAATTACATTCACATAGCACAGCAGAGTGAAACGGTACTTAGAATATTTCACTATGAATTCTAGAAAGAACATAGCATTGTTACTATCAAGATGGCTCTAAAGAGGTATAGAATATGAGAGTAAAATTACAAGCTCATATGCATCAAACTAGATGAGTTTCAGATATAGTAATGACAAGAGTAAGGAGGACCCTTCTAAGGACGAGTTTTGAATTTCGATACTTTGGAGGAAATCCAATGCAACAACAAGGTACCATAGCTATAAAATATTTCTTGTTCTCCTATATATGTGATTCTACACATCATTACCCTAAATTAGTCTCTACTATGATCCAATTCTATGATTCTAAAAATAGAATGATAAAAACCTTTGAAGGCATTCCCCTATTCTCAATTACCAAAGAATTTTGCCATGAATTATTCGTCGTAGGAGTAGGTCCACCTTCAAAACCTAGACCATTTGACATAGCAGAGCTAGCAAGGGCTTATACCGCATTGGTAACATTAGAAAAGAAGAGAGCTATAGAAAAATAGCTTTGTCTCAATTTCAAAAGGATAACAAAAGAACATGAAGTGCCTGAAGCAGGATTATGCATAAGCATGAAATATCATAAATTGAATCTATTTAGGATTTTCAATATTTTAAATTGACTAATTTTGGATCCTTTCACTAGGGTCCATTCACCCACAATTTATGGGGTGGAATTTTTTTTGTGGTAAATTCACCTGTCGTTGATAATGATTAAAATATTTTTATTTTAATTCGCCTACTTCAAATTATAAATGACTTTGATTTTCCCATAAAATTCACATTAAAATTATAAATCATTTTATTTTTCTTGCCCAAATCTCCTCATATACTACCCGTATATATATTGTAGTGGGTACCAATAAACATACATCTAAAATAATCTAACTTGAAAATAGCTTCGAAATAATGAAATAATTGACAAGGTTGTAGAGGAGTGTCTGTCAAAATAAGTTGAATGGTTGTAGAGGAGTTTCAATCGTCACAATACAATCGATATAATTCGATCGATTGTAGAGATGTGTCTATAGGCATATGCTGATCGGTTGTAGAGCCATATCTTTTAGGATAAGACAATCAATTGCAGAGCACTATCTGTTAGCATAAGATGATCGATTACAAAGTTGTGTTTGTCAGCATAAGTCGATCGGTTGAAGAGATGTATTCGTTGGTATAAGATGATCGGTTGTAGAGTAGTGTTTTTTGGTTGTAGAGGTTTCAATTGACATTACACTATCAATTACAAGGGTTTGTCTATCAGCATTATTCGATCGATTGTAGAGGTGTCTATCGATATTTGTCTATCAATTGTAGAGGTGTCTATTAGTTTTAGAGGTGTTGATCGATTGTAGAGGTGTTGATCAATTACAGAGGTGTCGATTAGTTGTAGAGGTGTTGATCGGTTGTAAATATGTTTATTAATTATAGAGGTGTCGATTAGTTGTAGAGGTGTCAATCAATTGTAGAGGTGTCAACTAATATTTATCTATTGATTGCAGGGACAATCGATCGGTATTTATCTATCATTTGCAAAGGTGTCTGTAAGCATTAGTCTATCGGTTGTAGGGACATGTCAATCAACATTAGTATGTCAATTATAGGGAATTGTCGATCAATATTAGTCTATTGGTTGTAGACGTATCGATCGGTATAATTTGATCGGTTGTAGAGTAGTGTTTGTCCACACAAGGTTGTGAAGATGCATTAATCAACCTAAATCGGTCGGTTAAAAAGGATTCATGATTAGAAATCGGTAGAGTATTCTTCTTCCATTGTTATTTTATCGAAAGCTCTTTTTCTTCAGTTTCATAGGCACTATAGGTGAACTGTACGGAACTATGGTAGACAACTATCAATATCATCTAGTTGTATATCAGGATAATTTCTCTTATTAGAGACTGCTTCTTGTCTCTTAGAGTATGTTTCATAGGCAATGTAGAAGCACTATCTACAACTGTGGTCGATAAGTATCCATGTCATTTTGTGTGTTAGGTGTATTTTCTTGTCAGATTGCTTCTTGTATTTCACATGTCATTCTATGGGGCAGTGTAGGTTCATATTGAGGGATATCTACTATTTTCCTTCAATTTCATATACATTTACTAACATTTGAAGGTTTTTTCATTACAAATACAATGTCACCTACTAAATATAGAAATAAGGGAGGCCAATATTCTTTTAAAAATACAAATTTGAAATATTTTACACAAATATCAAAATGCAGGTAGGCATCAATCTCTATAGATTCTACACAACATGTAGGTACAAACACCATTTACCACCAAATTTTTAATATTTATGTTGTTCTTAAACCTTTATTTATTAATAGATAAATTATTTTATGCTTATCTACCTCTTTTTAAATGCTTTGTAAAATTGCATTTTTTTAATTCTTTAAAATAGTGTCTTTTTTACGTCAAAAAATAATAGAGAACACCAAATATTGAATGCAGTAAACATTATCAAACCTAATGTGTGTTCACTTGAAGATATTCTAGTAGATGAAATGGGACCACATGATAATTTTCCTAATAGTGACATTCAACAACCACTTTAGGAGATTTAAAATTCAAATACATCAACCAAAATATAGTACAATAAAATTGAAGTCCTATGGAGAATCTTGTAGTCAAAAATCTAAACGTCAAAAGATAAGTGAATGGACAATTGGAAGAAATTTTAAAAATGAATAGGTATGGTTATACCCCTTTATTGAGCGATATGAGAAATTGAATGTGTGTAAATACATTATTTATACATGGAATATTGGAAAGGATAATTTATTGCAAAATAAGAAAGACACAATAGAAAAACACTATGGGAAAATTTATATCAAAGAAATATGAATTGATGGAACAATTAACAGATTTTATAGGTGGAAGGATGCATCAAAATGTGGTCATGTGAGATATGCACTTGAATATGAAAAAACAATGAAACAAAAATAAAATCTCATTGATAATGGTGGAACAATCGAGGCACAATTTCAAAAAAATAATAAGAATGTATTATCCTCAAAGAAATTGTAGTTTGCTCTTGTATACAGTATTCTAAAAAAAGGTTGACCCATGTTTCATTTTGCTGATTTTAAGGAAATACTTCAACTAGCCCATATACAAAACCTTACCAGTTTACATTAGTCAGATCAAAGTGGTTGGGAAATGATAAAATATATATCACTGGTTGAGAAGGAAGACCTGAGAGAGAATGTAAAACAAGCCAAATTTATTTCACTTTCCATTGATGAGGTAACAGTTGTTGACAACACATCTTAGATTTGCATACATGTTTACACATTCAAAAATCATTTGAGACAACCTCATTTACTAGCACTACATAATATGATTGAAAATTATAATGTGGAAAACATTTATAATGTTGTTGTAACTAGTTTAAAGGTATTACTGAAATGGATAAAAACAAAATTACCACAAAGTTAATTTGTGTTGGATCTGATGGTGCAACTATAATGCAAGGACATAGGAATGGTATTTTTGTTAGGCCTCATATATCAATTACCCCATATGTGGTTCATATTCATTGCATGGCTCATCGAATGAATCTTCCATACAAAATTGTGAGCAATTTTGATAATGTAGCCAAAGTGGAAGAACTCGTCCATGAAATACACTCATACTTTTAATGTAGTCCAAAAATATTTGCATAGTTTCAAAAGTTTTCTCTAGGTGTAACTAAAGGCAAAAAAATGTTAAAAGATGTGGAAACTAGGTGGATTTCACAGTTTCTTCCTGCAAAAAGGGTATTTTAAGAATATCAATCCTTGGTTGGGTTTATGTATGCAAATCGTAGGGATGTTAACAAGGCAAAAGATTTACTTTTTTGTATGACTCACTTGGAAACTCTTCTCACATTGTGTGGTATTCTACCAATGTTACAAGAAATGAATTCTATGATTAAACTTGCATAGGAAAGGGCAATTTATATTGTCAATTTCAGGAGGATGAGAAAACAAATATGTATGATTATTGACATGATTTATTTATCCGAAAAATATTTTGAGGATCCCAATTTTGATAGTTGGAATACATTAGTTAATGTCAATGATCCTAATAACTTTTTAAAGTTCAACATCAATGATAATATTTGTATTGCTATCAATGGAAAGTTGATTCCTGTATATCATTTTGAAAAGTGATTAGATACACTAACAAATGATGTTGAACAAGTGCTCGTTACACCTTTCGAATTCAATGAGGTTTTGGATAGCACTAATAATAAATTGAAAAGAATTGCAGATGCATTAACAAGGGAAATAAGAGATCATTTTAAGAGATGAGACACTTGAGGCCATGGTTATTTTTAATCCTAACTTTTGGAATCCTTGTGGTTATTTTTAAGAGAGAAGTGAGTTGTTTATAAAATATATGGGCAATATTATGATGTATTTCTCCAAAAGTGTGGAAATAAATGGCATTGAAATCAATGGTATTCTAAAAAAATATCTTTTGAGAAAAAAATCAACCAATTTTATAAAAACAATGGATAATCAAATTGCACATTTCAAAAATCCACATGAGACTGGTTCAATCACACGTTTCTAGCAAAAATTATATCAAAGTAGTATCTTACAAGAAACTATGAGTGAATACTTTATTTTATATAAATTATGTTAGACAATGATTTTAGGATCTGTTAAAGACGAAAGGGTTTTTAGTGCATTATATTTTTTTTAAACAAAAGTTCATAACAGGTTGGATAAAAATTTGGAAAATTGTTTGAGAATGTATGTGTCATCATACGAGGTGGGCAAGTTTCCCTATGATACAACGTTGACATATTGGAAGTCCCTAGTAGAAATAAGAGGTCTCTCTAATACTGTTGATAATTATGAAAAATATTTATCTTGGAGTGATGATGAGATTATGGAAACACATAATTCACAAATGATTCTTGATTCTTCTGGAGAAGTCAATAAAGCTTTGTATTAGCTTCTAGAAATGTAAAAATTGCAATGATTTTTCAGATTTGAAATCATTTTGTAAAATTTTAGTGATTTGAATAAATTCATATTATCAGTGATTTTCCGTATTCGATATCATTTATAAATGTCAATGATTTGAAACATTTCATATTATCAATATTTTTTGTATTTGATTTGTTGTAAAATTTTAGTGATTTGAATAAAATCATATAATCATTCAGTTATCAATGATTATGCATGTTTGCTTTTTAATGATATGGACTATCTATGTTTTCAAAATTTATGATTTATGCTATAGCTTTGAGTAAGTTGAAAATTTGAAAACCATGTATATGTAATGATGCTATGTTATTGAGCTAATTATTGTAGACACCAAAATAGCACCTATCTGATTATGTGACTGCAAACATTGATCGCATTGACGCACACAGTCCCCAAGGCAGCCCCCAGAGGTTAAACAGTGGTCCTAACCACTCACACAATAGTTTTGGAAGGTCAAGAGTCAATTTGGCACTTTCAAGCACTTTGATCCATACTCGTTCCATCCACGAACGATTACAAACTGGTATTCACCCCACCCAGGGATGATTAGTAGTATTTGCTCCAGGGTGGGACGAATAGCAAGTTTGATGGGCAAAAAGTCAAATATTGACAAATGGCAGCTCAGATGCACCACTTAACTCTTCCTTCATTGCATGGGAGGGTGTGTGCATTTTTGAGTATTAGAGGCAATTACAAGGGCATTCATGGAGCCTCTAATGAGGGAGGAATCTCCTCCCCCCTTGGGAGGCATGATTGCCAAGTGGCGCTTCTGCATGCTCATCCAAAGAGACCTCTAGGTCTATAAATTGGTGAGTTTCCTCACCACAAAAGATACAAAGAAGGAGCATTTTTGAGCAATGAAGTGCTGTCATTTTACTTCCACATACACATATTTTTGATTTGTGCCTTTCACATCCTTGATCTCTTTTTAGAAAGGAGGTCATAGGGTGGTTATTGGAAGCGCAAATCCAAAACCAAAAACCTGACATTTGGCCACAATATCCTACAAAATTTGTTGAAAATACCCCACAGAAGGTTTTGGACCCATCCCAAGTGGATTGGTGCCAAAATCGGGCCCCAAACAGTGGGTGTCCTGCCCCTCGGGTGCCCCCCACACTACTTCAGTCCTAATCGCCCGGCCCCAGAGCGATTAGAAATATATGGTAGATTTCATTTCTATTATTTTTGTATTTGATTGTATGCTGCTTAGATAGGTTTTCATTCAAATTTTACATCATTTTGAGCATTTTTGATCATGTTTCTATTATTTCCTGCATTTACTAACATGCAGGTAGCATCATCAAATTCCTGATGATAGAGGCCAAATTGAGAAAATCGGACCTTCCGAGTCTTCCCAAAATACCCCCAATTAGCTAACCCCAACTTTGCAAGTGATTTGGAGCTTCTTGAATGTGACATTTGAGACAGTGCTTTTTGACGTTTTATTGTAGGTTTATTCATCCCGCCTCAGAGTGAATACAAATATGTAATGAATTTCCTGAATGTTCCATTTGTAGTGTTTTCCTTGTGATGTTTTTATGCCCCTATAAAATTTTTAGTTCATTTGGAGCTATGTTAGTTATCATTTTATTTACATCTTGCTTGCACTAATTGAAGGCGTGGGGATCGCATGTTTATTTTACCTACAGGTGCTACTGACTGTTTTATGTTTCCTTGAACATAGGATCTAGACATTGGAGTAGTAGAAAGGAATCAACATTCATATACACAAGTGACGATGACATTTTGGTCCGCCCATCTTACATGTGGGTACGCAAAAGAAGGATGGCTATCCATGGATGTGATAAGAAACATATTTAACACTCCTATCCCCTAAAATGGAAGGATACGTATTGTAACATGACTTTCAAAGCATATCAATAAAGAGGGTCATATTCCATATTGCTTTTATCTCATGTCAATTTTTTTATGTTCTTTCCTTTCATGCATTTTTCAATATATAGGCTTTTAGTGTTAAGTTTGGTTTTATACGCATCGTACTTGGTATTTTCCTTTTTGTTTTTGTATCCTCATGATTTCAGTGGTGATCATGGTGGGACCTTTGTCCTCTATATTTAAGATCATAAATTTGATCAAAACTTGATTGTTTTTGCTTGCAAGTACCGAGTTTTCAAATGCTGGACTGCTGTTCGTTCCAGCCTATGGTGAATATAGAGCTGGAATCCATCTTACCCAGGGATGAATGGGCATTTGCCCTACCCTATGATGAATATAGTCCTATAATTTTTCCCTCACTAGGACGAATAGTTGTCTATGCAGTTTCAGGATAGAAACTCAGAACCAACAGATTTGGGTAGAGAAGAGGTAAGGGTCCTGAACTCTTTCTGTCATTTTTTGTTTTCTATTTTCTATTTTCTATTTTCTATTTTTTTGGTTACTTGCTTGCTTAGGAAAATTTGTACTGCATGTTTATTTTCTTTCATGCAAAATAAAAATAACCCCACACATCACGTGGTAACATAAACACCAAGGAGCTAGTCGTAAAACCCCAGCCCTTGATCAAGACCAACGGTGGATTTCATCACCACCTTGGCTTGAATTTTGCATTCATAACCCCCATCGCTACTATTGCTAGACGTAAATCCTGATGAAAGCTAACCGAGTGTAGATGGGTGATTCCCAGCGCATGAGGATAAGTCTTCTATGGTAGGTGTCAAAAATAGG
This sequence comes from Wollemia nobilis, assembly GCA_028583015.1. Classification (NCBI taxonomy): domain Eukaryota; kingdom Viridiplantae; phylum Streptophyta; class Pinopsida; order Araucariales; family Araucariaceae; genus Wollemia; species Wollemia nobilis. The sequence continues at coordinate 162,631 of JAQPPZ010010078.1, read as the reverse complement.
GTGATTCCCCTTTTGTACCGCCTACGTTCCACGTACCATCTTCTCTCATGTACCAACATTTTCCCTCACATAAGGGCGGGTATATAGAGAGGTTGGTATATCGGCCTGGCAATGGTATATTGAAGGGGCGACCATTTTTGGGAGTCATAAGAGCCATCATAGTGCATTTAAATGTTCTTTACAAAAGCTTTCAAAAAAAATCAAAACACACTAAACCACATTTAAGGCACACCTTTAATATTTAAACAAGATAATCATTGCTTTTGCGTATGTGGTCTTTTATGTTTAGTGTAGCATGAAAATCATAAAAATAAATAAAAATATATGCATCTTATAGGAAAACACCACCATGGTGTACACCCGTAGCCAAGCCTAATCACAGGCAGGAGCTACAGAGAGTTTACAAGGGGGTACAAGTCACCTCCGATATATTCCCAAGGACTTGGTCATATCACCTTGGCAGCTTGACCCACAAGAGAGTCCACATCGTGCCATTTTAGAATGGGAGTATAGAGGCAACCCTTTGGGGGATATGCCCATCCAACATAGACCCTTTTAGGAGGATTCCTTACATGTGGCCCTTAATATAAATGGGAAGGCTCCCTTAGAAGCTCGTTATGAGTGGCCACTGCATGATGAAGCGCTAGAATAGCACAGGGTCCATGAGGAGAGGCCACATGATTATGTCATCCCTCCTTTATCCCCCATCACTGTTAGGAATAGTAAGCCAAATCCAGAGCACAAGGCTCTTCAAATAGGGTGAGCCAACTCTGCCCACTCATTTCACATATACGAATGGGAGCATGATGAAGACCATTACATTCCTCAATAGCAATACACAATGTGGGAGCAATGTGCCAAAATCACCTACTAAGGCCAGAGCCTCGAGTGAATTTTTCCAACCTCGACAGAGGGAACCGACCTATAGAGATATTAGATCATCGTGACTGAGATAAATGTGTAGGAGAAGCATCTAGGCCTCCTAGACTCAATATGGCAGAACAAATTGACCTGGCAGTCACTAGACATGCCACCTGCCAAGCGTAGATCATGTAGCTTGAGAAAGACCAACAATAGCTAGAGCATCTATATCGCCTTAGCAAAGAGCGCATTCAACGCCAAACAAATGAGCTACTCCATAACACGATGCCTGAGAGGGTTCCAACCCCTTGCACCCAAAGAGCATAATCGTATGAGAGGTGCAACCCCTTGGTGTGATACAGGTCCCCGTGACCTTACCAAGTGTTGCCTCCGAGACCTCCTAGACCTGAGCGGGAGGCCACTCCTAGGAACAATGATGGGCACCCCCCGTGGGGACCCACTCATGGTTATAGGTCTCATCAAAAAACTCCTCAAGAAGCCTATGAGGAGTATGAGCAAGAAGAAGAGTGATCTGAAATGCCCTACCAAGGTGGATGGGCTACTATTTGGCCACCCCTCCATATGCCTCAAGTTTCCCACAACCCACAATGGGAGCAAACTAAGGAGGAAGAGATTAAATCTTATGATGCTTATAGAGCGCTGCTAGAGCATTTGGAGTCTGTGGAGACCAAGACTTCTGGTCCCCAAAAGACCACTTTACACCAACTCCATAGTCATCTTGTGCATCCGTTAGTGCCAGCACCCTGTCACCTTGAACACTTTAAGCTGCCTCAGTTGGCAATCTTTAGATGTGAGGAGGATGCCCAAGAGCATGTGACTAGATTCTTGAGCCAATGCTTTGGCATTCAATATAATGATGCTTTATTGTTAATAACATTTATCACGTTTGTAGGCCCTGCCTTGGATTGGTTCACTCAATTGCCAAAGCATAGCATTAGAACCTAGATCAGCTAGTGGATGTGTTCCTCGAACACTTCGCCTTCAACACCAGGAAGAAGGCGTCACTAAGCGACCTAGCTAGCCTCAGGAAGTATGAGGAATAAACCATGGCGACCTATGGAAATCGATGGAGGACTCTACTTTCAAAGCTACTATACCTCCCTCCTATGTTTGACCTCACACAAATGTTCTCAAAGAGCTGTTTGAGATTGATCTCTGTGCTATTGTAGTTGCAACAATATGCCACTTTAGAGGAAGCTCTGGCATAAGCCAGAATCATTGAAGAGATAAATATTAAGGATGGAAAGATAGCCAAGCCAAAGAATAAAAAGTGGTCTAAAATCACCAAAATAGGGACCACGCAACAAAAACCCACTGCGGTCAATCAAGTTGCTATAAACATCCCTAAGCCTGCACAAGCAACACAACATCAAAAGGCTAACTATCAAGCAATGCCTCTAAATAGTTATGACAAAGAAAATTAGAGGCAAGAACAAAATCAGTAGCATCGCCCTAGGCAATAATTCACACCTTACACAGAGTCCAAAGACTCCCTGTTTGACCGCTTGTTAGCAGCAAACTTGATTAACCTTCCTGAGATTCAACCCATAGACCCTAATGCACTAAAACCTAAGGGCTACAAGGAATACTTGTACTGTAGGTTCCACAGATGTAAGGGACATGACCTTAATGCATGTTGGAAGTTTAAATTCTTGGTGCAAGACTTAATTGATAACAAGACATTAGCAGTAGATAATCTTGTGCCACAAAGAAATCAACAAATGGAGGTCTTCAAAGACCCCTTGCTTTCCCATGATGCATAGGCAAAGACCCTACAAGTCAGTGAGGTCACACAAAACTACCGCATGCAGGGGTATGTAGGGATGATCGGCATAGTGATTCAAAATAGGAGGTACTCGAGCACAGCTGCCCCCGTGGTAGCTACAGGTGAGGTGCCAACAATGTCACAACCATAATAGCACCTTGCACCATCTCCTCCACCTAGATCAATGGCCATGATTCGAACCAAACTCACCCATAGTTTGAGGACCACGTTGGCTAGGCTCTCCATCTACAAGCTCATACAACAATCAACGCCCCATTGAGAGGCTCTAATGGAGATACTAAAAGCCATCGAGTTACAGCCCCACAAAGCAAAATCCTTCAAAAACTTTATGGGACATGTCAAACGATGCATTGAGCCAGTCATCACCTTTCGAGAAGACGAATTGAAATTAGTGGTTGGTGACATGGCGGATCCACCCTTACATGTCATCGCACGGGTCAATGGGATTTCATACAAAATGGTATTGGTGGACACTGGATTATCTAGTAATATCATTACAACAGCGGCCTTGAAGCACCTCAAGTTGCCCGCATCTCACATAGTGGTATTCACCTATACGCTGTGAGAATTTAACGATGCAATATGCTCGAAAGTTGGCATAATTGTCCTACCCATCCAAGTGGGAAAAAATACTATACCTACATTGTGCCATATTTTAGAAGGTGAAATGGCATATAACATCTTACTGGGTCGGCCATGGATCAGGGACATGAAGTGTGTCCCTTTCATAGCTCATCAATGCTTAAAGTATACATTCGAAGGGCAGGTGCATGTAGTCCCAACAGACTTGGAACCCTTCAAGTATTGCAATGTGGTGCAGCTGATGCCACAATTGACCCTTCCATCAACACATTTGGATTTTTAGTTGAATCTGTCTAAACATGGTCTGATTCCATAGGCATCCACATTGAAAAGTCCATCAAAAGCCCAGTCAGGTCCATCTTCATCGTTCGGTCCTTCACCAAAAACACCACCTATGGTGGCCACACAGAAGGACAAGGGGAAGAAAACTCTAGAAGAGGCTCAACCTCTAGAAGAGGTACAACCATCAGTATCAACCATACCTACTAAGAAGATGCCTAGTAGAGTGGAAGTCAAGTCTCCTAGTTCATCCGACATGGAGTGGACTCAGGAAGAACTTTCGTTCCCTCCCCCTCAACCACCAACAATCACTATTGAAATGGTAAATACGGGCCTGGGGGAGTACCTGGTGAGAAAAATTATAGCAACACCCTCACTTGAGTCCATACAGGACATGGGGAGACCTCGTCTCCCCATAGGCACTATTGTTCCTCTAGGCTACCTGCCAAACAGATAAAATTTGCTTATGGGGGCCTCGATCATGGTATTGAACCTTACATGCAAGAGGACGAAGATGAAGAGCCTTTTACTAAAGATGTCAACTATTTGTCCAACCCAGAATTCGCTCTAAAATACCTTGGCAAATGCAATTGGCATGGATATGGGTTAGGAAGATATGAGCAAGGAGTGCATGTCCTTTGCCAACCAAGATACCAAATGCCATACGATAAGTCAGGAGTAGCGTTAAACCACCCCCTCCCCTTGGACATCTTGGTAGATAACATGTAAGGCCTAGGGATAGGCAACAAGGGGGGATTAGCATTAAATCCATATGCCAACCATAACACTACATATACACTGGGGGATTATCTCCCATTGTTGACAACCAACCTTGTTGACCTCAAAAACACTTTCCCTTCGCTCGAGAGAGGATAAAGATCGAGAGCTCACCTACAAGAGAGGTATAGACAAGGTCAGGAAGGATCTTCAGAAGACGAGTCAAAATATGAGGTAGCACCATGGGACCCATTCGAATCGGATAGCAATCACTCACAAGTGACCCCATGGATGATTATCAGGAAAGCCTCTTGGCAATGTTCCCTTTGGCGGCTCCCATTGAGCAAGTGCCACCACAAGACAATTAGGCCCCATCGTAGCGAGTGGAACAACCCCAATGGGGCCAGATCAATTTTCTCGAGCAAGATGAGCCTCTAATGTCACAAACAGTTGTGGAAGCCAACGAAGGCCTTTGGATCTCCGACAGTGATTACGAAGATGAAACTGAGATGGCCTATCTCAATCATATGCAACAGCAACAATACCCCTTCGATATTAACAACATATTTGAACAAATAAACATAGTACCAGGGCATGATTGGCACGTAGACCTAGCACAGTGGGACCAAGTGTTGAATCTACCACTTTGGGCATACGATGAAGACCTTCTACACAGAGACCCTATAGTGATATCAGTGCCGAGGGTAGACCCTATCTTCCTATCCACACATAGGGCCGATCCATTCATGCCAATACCTCTAGAGCCATATCCAGAGCACATAGAACATCAAAAATGTTTGAGTCATCACACCCATGGTAATGGAGACAAAAATCATTTCATAAAAATTATCTCCATTGACTTAACCGCCCCCATCCACAATCTGGCCGATCCAACATAGTCATTGTATTTAGACATAGATGCCATAGACTGGGATCATGTCAATTCACTACCATCCCCATCGGAGTACTGGCCTCTCAGTGAGATGCTTCATTTCACCTCAAGGCCTACTCAGGATTTCTTCCATGCTAAAGAGGGACCCGAGGTTCCTAATGATGATCTAAACTCAGCAAATGATATCCACTTGATCCCAACTCCACACCAGTTGGAGGATAGATCTCACATGTCGATCGATGAGATGACTGACGTAGACATCGGCTCAGATCCAATGCATCCATGAATTATCAAGCTGGGGGTAAGTCTATCCCACGAAGAGCAAGCCAATTACATTGCCCTTCTCAAAGAGAAGAAGGAGGTTTTTGCATGGTCCTACAAAGACATGTTGGGGCTAGATCTGTAGCTAGTCATGCATAATCTAACTCTTGATCCGATAGTCAATCCAGTTAAGCAAAAACTAGGTAAGATGCACCCAAAATTGGCCTTAATGGTCAAAGACAAATTACAAAAGTTGTTGGATGCGCAGTTTGTCATCTGTGTGGATTACCCACCATGGTTGTCCAATATGGTGCCCGTCAAAAAGCCTGACGGGAGGATTCGCATATGCACTAATTTTTGAGATCTAAAAAAAGTGATTCCTAAGGATTATTTTCCATTGTTGAGCATCGATGCATTGGTAGACACTACAATAGGCCATTAAATGCTTTCCCTCATGGATGGTTTCTCGAGATACAATTAGATTTGTATCAATCTCGAGGACCAACTAAAAATGGCGTTCACAATGCCTTGGGGGACATTTTGCTATAAGGTCATGCATTTTGGCCTTAAAAATGCTTGTGCCACCTACCAACGTGCCATGATGTACATCTTCTATGATCACATGCATAAAACTTTGGAAGATTACATGGATGATTTGTTGGCCAAATCTCTATTGTGCCCAGATCATCTCGATGACTTAAGAAAGATCCTCGATCGCCTCCTAGAACATAAAGTCAGACTGAATCCCAAGAAGTGCGTATTTGGCATCACATCTAGAAAAATCTTAGGTTTCATAGTCTCAAAATGAGGCATCGAGGTGGACCCAAACAAATTCAAGGAAATCCTTAAAATGCTTCCCCCAACTACCATCAAGCAGCTTAGAAGCCTACAGGGAAAGTTTGCATCAATAAAGTGCTTCATAGCGCAACTATCTAACAAGTGTTGACCCATGAATAAATTATTTCACAAGGGGATAGCATTTCACTAGGATGACGAGTGTTAGTCAACCTTTGACTACATTAAACAATACTTGGCTTCACCGCAAGTATTGGCACCACCTAGACTAGGAGTGTTGTTCTACTTATACATATCAGCTACTGAGGTGGCACTGGGTGCCATGCTAGCCCGAAAAAATGAACTGCACAAAGAAAAGGCTACTTACTACCTTAGCCGCACCCGGTCAGTTATGAACTTAACTATGCATACGTTGAGAAGCTCTTCTTGGCAGTGGTGTTTGCTACCAGAAAGTTATGCCATTACATGCTGAGCAACATGATGTATGTTGTGTCTAAGGAGAATCCATTGCGATACATGATGAGTCGTACTTATCATAGTAGTCACACGAAAAAATGGATCATGTTGTTGATGGAGTTTTACATAGAGTTTATTGGACAAAAATCCATCAAAGGTCAAGTCATATCCGATCAACTAGTAGAGGCTCCCCTTTAAGATGATCAACCTCTGGTCATAGAACTACCCGATGATGGGGTCTTCCATGTCTCAGAATCTCTAGATTTTTTTGAGCCTGAGTCACAGGCCGACATAACCCTATTTTTTGATGGTTCTAAATGTGAGCAAGGGGGTGGCACGAGAATTGTATTCTTCACACTGCAAGGGGCTCCAATACCTTTTTCATTTAAATTAGACTTCTCGTGCACCAACAAAAATGCATAATACGAAGCCTTGCTCATAGGTCTTCAGACAACAATCACCATGAACATCAAATGATTGAACATCTTTGGTGATTCGTTGTTAATTATCAACCAAGTCAAAGGGGTATTCCAATGTAAATTCCTAGTTCTATAGGCCTAAAAAGACCTTGTGGTCACTATGGCCTCCTTGGGGTCACTAATCCCGTAAGACATTTCTGGTGATATGACAACCATTCAAGTCAAAACACTATCGCAGTTAGCGACGGAGCGTGAAAGCTCTGACTTAACGCCAGGAATCCACTTGATCCAAATTGAACCATCCCTGAAAAATTTCTATCAAATCCACGATTGGCTGAATCATGCCAACTGGGGGTCCTTGTTCTCCCCTACTCCCCTTAATAGCAACACAACTCTTACAAGTTCTTTCTTGCTCAACTTTTTCTAGGGATGAACTTAAAGAGGGATTGGCTATTCAGACTATCAAGGTTTTCGATTAGTAGGATTGGCATACACCCATAAGGGACTACCTCAAGTTAGGTAACCTCCCACTTGGATTGAAACATGCTGTAAAATGATCATTCAAATAGAAAGCAGCTAAACATGTCTTGTTAGGAGACATTTTGTACTGTCACAGCTATGAAGGAATCCTCCTTCATTTCCTGGACTAGCAGGAGTCCACTTGGGCGATCACCCAAGCACACGATGGTACATGCGGTGGCCACTTCACCTCTATGACTGGAACCCGCATTTCAAAGTTCATTTTACATAATATCATGTCATTTTGGTATTCCATCCAAGATAATCTCGGATAATGGGACGTCATTCAAGAACAAAGACATGCGTGCTTTGACCACAAAGTACAAAATTTAGCATAGTTTTTTGACACCCTATTATCCATAAGCAAATGGGCAAGCAGAGGCGTAAAAAAAAATGCTAGTTGCCATCCTCAAAAAGATAATTACAGACAGTTATAAGGATTGGCACATTCAAATCCCACTTGCCCTATGGGCTTATCACACTAGCATTCGAACGCCCACTAGGGCAACTCTATTTTTTCTCATGTATGGCTCGGAGGTTGTCATACCTCTCAAGTTGGAAATTTCTTCCCTGCATATATCAATGCAAGAGTTCATCGATGATGGCACTGTGTGGCAGGCCTGGTTAGACTAGCTTATATTGCTCGATGAATGACACATTAATGCTCTCGAGCATTTACATATCTATCAAGAGCGACTTAAGAGGGCATACAACATGAAGGTTCACTTGAGGGACTTTCAAGTTGGTGACTTAGTCTTAAAAGAGAACCAACAAAATTCTAACTTGTCACCCCATCTAAGGGATAATTTCATGGCAAAATGGTTAGGTCCTTATGTCATCGACAGTAAAATAGGACCTGGAACATACCGGCTGGCCTCTCTTGATGGAATCAAGGAACTAGAACCCTTGAATATCCGTCATTTGAGGCCATTCCATATTTAAAGGATCCATAGCCCAAACCAAAAAGCTCCAAGATTCCTGCAATCACTTGGTCAACCCCAAAATGCCCCAAATGTGCCCATTACCCCTTTGGTAAAACCAAAAAGCTCCAAAAATTCTCGTAATCGCTTGGTCAACCCCAAAATGCCCCAAAGGTGCCCATTACCACTTTGGTCAAACCAAAAAGCTCCAAGGATTATCGCAATCACTTGGTCAACCCCAAAATGCCCCAAAGGTGTCCATTACCCCTTTGGTCAAACCAAAAAGCTCCAAGGATTCCCGCAATCACTTGGTCAACCCCAAAATACCCCAAAGGTGCCCATTACCCCTTTGGTCAAACCAAAAGCTCCAAGGATTCCCACAATTGCTTGGTCAACCCCAAAATGCCCCAAAGGTGTCCATTACCCCTTTGGTCAAACAAAAAAGCTCTAAGGATTCCCGCAATCGCTTGGTCAACCCCAAAATGCCCCAAAGGTGCCCGTTACCCCATTGGTCAAACCAAAAAGCTCCAAGGATTCCTACAATCGCTTGGTCAAAAATAAGAAAATTCAAAAACAATAAAATCATCAAAAATAACAAAAAATTACATTTCATTTCCATGCATGCTCAAAATCCTCACAACAATCGTGAGCTCTTTTTGCATCTCATCTTCATGCTCACAAAAATAAATCCATCAAAAACTCAAAAATAATAGCTACATTAAGCATCACATCCATACATTACATATTTGTGGTCATAAAGGTCAAGGGCACCATAGACTGTAATTATTCGGTAAATTCATCATTTTCCACATTTCTCCATTCTATAAACAGTCCATCACAACTAAACACCATGCACATCATTTTTTCCATACCATAGTTGGTTGTCTTTTCAATGTATTAAGAGTTTTCTTCATTCAGATGTTATTAGCTTTCTAGCCACATACTATACAATGTCAGATAGATTTTGCAAAGATAGAGTTCTACTTGGATCACACCTTGTTACATAGCATCCCAACACAAATAAAATACATAAAATAATTCCCAAGTTGTGTGAACGAAATATGAAATCTATAAAGTAATCCGGGTCACCATAAGCGAAATGGTTATCTTGCTCATCCCCCTATGCGAATGACCCCAAGAATGCTGAGAGTTGGCAAAAGGACAAGCATCTTCCCTACCCAATTCCCCAAGAAATCCCAAATTCTTAAAAAGTTGCAAAACATCAAAAAATTTGCAAAAGTCAAAACTCTGAAAAAAAAAATTGACACCATAACAAAAGTGCATACATCAACAGGCACATACAATAGTGATTCTCGTCACTCAATATTCAAAATCCCTTGCTCAAAAGAAAATATAACAAAAATAAACAATGATTTTTATCACTAACAAACGAGCAAGTATCCCAATACAATTGAAGAAAATAAGGGAGTCAAACTTGAATCCCTAGAACTCTCAGCATTCAGAAGGTCATGAAGTAAACCTCAGTATCGATTTGGTGGATAGCCTATTGGTCACTGATGGTACACCTCTCGCATTATGATATATCTATCACATTAACTCGCGTACAGATCAATGTTTGCATGTGGATGAGCTAGCTTATGGTATCCTAGATAGCATCGTAGATTAATCTGACTAAATACAACAAAGGAGTTAGTGGAACTAATTAGGTGATCCTTAGTATAGGTTTGGTTGATAGCCTATCTGGAACTAGCGGTATCCTGACAAATACCACATAAAAAAACTCAATTGCACACACAAGGATGTGAAATAACTTGGTTAAAGACAAGTTTGATTCATACCTTGTCCAAAAGTCTTGTAAGATAAAATACAATGTTGGCTAGTTAGTTAAAACATCTGAGTCTCAAAAAACCTTAACTACATTCTAAACCACCTGTGCAATCTGTCATCCTTGAATTGCCATCAGAAAATACAAAAATAGCATGTATACAGAAAAAGTCATTTCCCACAACAATCGCCTAAGACAAAAAGCCATAAGTTCTAAACAGTCTATGGTGCCCCCGCCAAAAATCATAAATTTAATTCATCCATTCCATTTGCATATCCTAAAAATTAGAAAAATTTGCATTCATCATAACATATGCATCCATCAACATCAATTAACATGCATACATACACATTCAACAATCATTGAGCATAACATCAAATGTCGACATGTGTATAAACAAAATAAAGTCATCTGTATATATATCATCAAAAATGCTCGCAGGCTACAATAACTAGTCATCTAATCCTGCAAAAGCAAAACCTCAAAAAAACCCCAAGCCTAGGGCGTCGGCCACCATGATCACACAGGGTCGGTGCAACGGGAACTACCCCCATGGTGTGGGTCCTATGGGACACCTCAGGGTGGCTGCTGCTAGCCCCCGCATCATGCCTACTAGACCCCCCTCATCCAGTTGCCTACACTTAGAGGATGTTGACTACTTAGTATCGCTCCCTCTTGAGTGGTGCGATGATCCACCTCTGCTAACCGTCGGGATCCGCCCATCGAGGTGGATAATATTTGCCTCTAGCTCCAACCAATGCCACACCAAGTCCATATCCCTTTGGTGATTCATAGCCAAATTATCATTGCACTGTGCTAGCTACATCTGTAGGAGATCCCTCTCCCATGCAGCATCGGTATCCCCCTCCCGTTTGTGATACATCGCAAGTGTGTTCTCCCACTCCACTAGCTACATTCATAGGAGATCCCTCTCTCGTAGTGCATCCTCGATCTCCTCATCTCGCCTCTAGAGTAGCCCCACCAATCGTGCATTCTTAGTGTGTAACCCTACCTTCGTGTTCTTCGAGACAGCCTGAGACATTGGCATATTTGGAACAACAGCCTGCTCTGGCTCCCACTGCTTCGAGACGTCCTGCATCTCTGGCTGCTCTAAAACTCCAAAATCCTCCCATGCAAAATCATCCACCTCTACCATATCTGCATCCTCTAGCGAAACCCCCCAACCGTCACCTGGTGCCTCTGCACCCTCATCACCTATTGTTGTTGTTTTTGCACCTCCCAATGGTCCCTCTCCCTGCCATCGTCGTAGTGTCCACCACTGGTCATACTCTGCGGTAGTCCTGATGTCATCCACATCTGGAACGCCAATAGCTATATCTAAATCCTCGCCCAGTGGTACAATGATCGACCAGGCCAGAGTCCTCTCATCCCCCCAGTTTCGATAGACCACGAGATCACTAAGCAACCCTTGGCGCACCCAAAATTGTCATGTCACTTGGCCATAAGGGAGGAACTCCTACTCGGTCCCATGTCACCCAATTAGCCACCGTCCCCTGTGAACCCATTGGAGCCACTCTCCAGGCTCAATCTAGGCTGGACAGTCCTGGTAGGGGTGCCATAACACCTCCCCTGGAGTAAGTCAAGGGAAGGCATTAGCATAGTGCCCTACAACACCTACCCATCGTCGACTCTACCCCTACTCCTTAGACCGCCGCCATAGAGCTACATAACCTATATCCCTATCAACCATATTTGCCCAAGTAGTCCACGACAACCCCACTGACCTCTCCATTGTTGTGCTGCCAATCCTAGCTCTGCAATAGATAGCTACAGCCAATCTCCTTTTTCCTTCGACAGTAGACCTCGTACATCTCATCATAGAGTTATGCCAGCAGTGTCTGCCCCCACCTCAAAATCAAGGGCTCATGTGTCGAACAGTCCACCAGTCAGTAGACTACATCCAATAGGTTCCATGGGAACCTTGCACCCGACTAGTCGGGTAGCAGCATGTTGGAAATGAGGCCCATCAATACTATGTGCCTCACTCCCAACATGCCCCTCTCTAGCCACCATCAAACCAAAATATCGCCAATATGGCAGTCGCCCCCTGCCCTCTCCACTGGGATATCCACACCCACCTCCTCCCTATGCCCAAAGCAGTGTGTTAGGACTGTTGTCCACTGATCTCGCGATGTCATCCTGATCGGTAATCCATCTATCAAAATCCATAGAATCTGATAGACGTCCTCCAAGGTCACTATCATCTCCCTTGTTGGGATATGGAAGGTGTTGGTTTGGGGATCCCAAAATTTGATTAAGGCCATTAGATAGGCCCGATCCCTGACCACAATCTCTAGCCGAGTCACCTACTTGAGCACAAGGGCATCAAGCCACTCCCAGTCAGCCAAATTTAGCGCCTCTCGTGCTTCAGTAAAAATAGCAGGCACATGGTACCGGCTCTTCACAACCTGCAAAAATAAACAAAACAAAAACATTAAAAACATGAAAAATTGTACAACAAAAACATGCATATACAACAATCATGTACAGTTCAAAACAGACAAATAACGAGTGACAAAATTCACAAAAATCAAAATAACATAAATAATTTTTTAGTTCCTCGGGTTTTTACAATCTTACGGTCAACTGATAAATTAAAAACAAAAATGCAAAAAAAAAATTGTTTGTCAGTCCTAGGGTTTTTTTAACTCTAAAGTCTCAACTGATAAATTAAAAACAAACAAAATACAAAAAAAAAATGCAAGAACACTGTTTGTCAGTCCTAGGGTTTTTAACTCTCAGTTTAACTGATAAATTAAGCAAAAATAAAAATTCAAAAAACGGTTTGTTAGTACCTAGGGTTTCACTCTAAAGGTCAACTGATAAATTAAAACCACACACAACAACAACAATAAACAACTAGGGTTAAGCTACGTTTTTATGCTTAGTTTTACCCTACGTTTCTAACCTAAGTTTTGATCTTTGTTAAATTAGGGTTAAGTGAAGTTTTTAAGTTACGTTTTAAACTACGATTTTTTAAAGCTAAGTTTTAAACTCACTTTTGATCTTTGATTAACTAGGGTTTTTACCTAAGTTTTCATGAAGCCATACAACAAACATTCACAAATAACAACACACCTCTAATTAGGATTTTTCTTTTGAAAAACAAATTACCAAAGAAAACAAAAACAAATACATTGTCATTTTAAAACTATAACACAAACTAGCAATAAAGGCAGTAGGGCACTTACTGGTCTCGCTTCGGCTCCACCGATCGATCCGGTTTGTGCACTCATGGTAGAAGGCAAACTTCGACATTGCTTCACTTTGCAGAATCAGCCTCCTCCTCAGAGCTCCAAATCGCTAGAAAATTTGAATGCAAATGAGCCCAAACCCTAGTTTTGGCCCTTAAATAGGTTTTTAGGCCTATAATCGTTCCTCCCTAGGATGAGCACTCTAGTTAGCACTCATTCCACCCTGGGACAAATACCAGCATGGCATTCGCCCCACCCAGGGACAATTACAGAGCAAGAATTTCAAAAATACACCAAAACAAGCTATAAACTTGGTCAAGGAGAGTGCTTTTACACTTGACATTATGGGCATGCAAAACTGACGTTGGAGTCACAAATTGTCAATATCCTACTCCATAAAAAGGCTACCATATCTGGACCGCTCCACCAGAAGACAGATTTTTGCCAATTTCAGCTCCAAAACATGTCACAAAAAGGGTTAGCACCCACCAAAAACATGTCTAAATGTTGAAAAACTGCACACACATTCAACGATAAACATATGAAGGCACCCTTACACAAGTCATCTTGGGTCAAGCGACTCATCGCTTTTCTCATGCAGGTCATTCCCTCATCGATTTGTCACTTGAGGAGGTAGTCACACTTAGTCACCTATCAACAAATACACACCCATTCATAGAAATGACATGCATTCAAAGAATAATTGACAAAGACAATCACGCTCCTGCTTGGGGCAGCAATCAAGCAATAATCACAAGATGATCAAACACTTGGAAAGGGCTTGCATTCTTGAATTTATAGGCTTTTAGCGTTAAGTTTGGTTTTACATGCATCATACTTGGCATTTTCCTTTTTGTTTTTGTATCCTCGTGCTTTCAATTATATATGTTGATAAAATATAGTTATTTTTGCTTTGAATTTTAATGTATGTCTGTATGTGTCATTAGTATAATTAGTTGTATGATATGACAAAATATAGTGATTTTTTATGATTTGTTTTTTTCTTTCACTAAACCTTGTATGCATACATAACTAGTAAAAATTTCTCTACATATGTATGAAAAATGCATGTAGTATATTACTCTAGATATGGAAAATGAAAATTTAAACCCATTCATAGATATATCCATCGTAAACTCACTTTGAAATATAAAAATAATGTAGCATAATATAAATGACCATATTCATTTTTATACAACAACTTTAATGACTATGAATATACTAAAAATTGAAACCCATGCATAGATATATCCTTCGTAAACTCACTTTGAAATAAAAAATAATATAGCATAATACAAAAGACCATACACATTTTTATACAACTAGAATGACTATGAATGCACTAAAAATTGAAACCTATGCATAGATATATCCATCGTAAACTCACTTGAAATATAAAAACAATATAGCATAATACAAATGACAATACTCACTTTTATACTACAACAAGAATGAATATGAATAAACTGAAATCTAAACACATGCATAGATATATCATTCGTAAACTCATTTGAAAATTAAAATAAAAAAACAACATAGCATAATATATGGAAATTGAAATTTAACCCTTTCATAAATATCTCCATTGTAAACTAACATTAAATATGAAAACAATATAGCATAATAAAAAAGACAAAACACTTTTCTATACAATAACAAGAATGACTTTGAATAAACTAAAAATTTAAACCCATGCATAGATATATCCTTCGTAAACTCATTTGAAAATTGAAATATAAAAACAACATATCAGAATACACAAGACAATACTCATTTTTATATCACAACATGAATAACTTCGAATAACATGTAAATCTAAACCTATGCATACATATATTCTACGTAAACTCAAGCATATTTGAAACACCATAATACTTAAAATATGAAAATAACACACAATTATAAATGTAAATAGTGTAATAGTAAAATAATAAAAGCAAGTATCTTGTTTTCATGTGAAAACATATGAAATGTCATAAAAATATCTTTTGAAATATTAATTTTTAAAATTCAATTTATTTCTTCAAAATATTTTCCCCCATCCACCACTCCTTTTGCCTTTGCAATGACTTCCACAGTCTCCATAGCTATGGCTCCTCCCTCATATTTTCCATTTTTAGCTCCTTTTTCCTCATCCACTTATTCCACGATTTCCACATTTTGCATTCCAACGGCTCCTTTCTCGGGCTGGGTAATAGTACTTTCAATTGCTCTAGAATTGAAAAGGATATTCTTAACATTTTCCAATACATCGAGAAGGGTTTTTTCTTCTTTTCCAACATCTTCATATGTTGGTCCTTGAACTTATTTACCATTCTCCTTTAGAAGAACATTAGGATCCAATCCGTTGCGGATAATGATTTTCTGCAAAATATTGTTTTGTCAAACTAATTCTTGTGCTCTTTTTCATTGTCATGGAAGCATTTAAGAATTCCTTTGCCATCCTGAGATAGTCTTGTAGGTTTTGAACCTGCTTCTTGATATTATCATACTTTACCTACAAAAATGGAAAATAGTTAATCAACATAAACATATAATTAAATTTAAAAAAAAAAAATTGAACACAAAAGTGATTAAGTCAAACCTCAACAACATTATTTGTAGCTACAATAATAGCAATTTTTTTCTTATCACTCACCCATTCATTGTAATAAGCTTGGGCCTCACCATTTATGTTCTCCAATCTGTTCATCATAAAATTCAAATTTTCATCTATGTAAGATGTATTCACCTTCACAATGCCATATTTTACTTGTTGTAGCAAAGCCTCCATATTTTCAGGTTCATTTTCAACAACATAATTTTTTTTCTTTTTGAAAAATTATTGTATTGGGTATTAATTTCCTTTATCAACACCTTGGCACGATACTCCCATTTTTTAATTTTTGTTATATATGGGAGTAGTAAATCCTTAATGGTAGATTCAACATTATCAAAAACAAAATATTTTTTTGAAATATTTAATCTTTCATCCTCTAGACAAGGAGGAGCCTGATGGGTGTTTGCTTCCCTGGGAGGATATTTTGTTGAATATTCTACACCTTCATTTCGTTTATCTTGAAGCAATTTTAATACTTGATAAATAGCTTGTGTGTTCTCTTGAAAAAAAAATCTTTATCAAGTGGAACCTCATCCAACCCAGCACCAGAATCTTCTCGTATATCCTTAAAATTAAAATTAACAAGAGAAATATGATCAAATCCTGAAAAAAGTCTTTGATGCTTCTTTCTCTAAAAAATGATGTCTTGCTTCTCTATGTGGCCTAGATGGAAGAATGTATTTTCCAAATGGTAAGCATTGACCTCGCATTTGAGTTTGGCATGGTGGAGGAGGGGGTGACTTTTTTTTATTTTTTTGACAAAATTGTTGTAAGGGAACTTAAAACATAAAAATAAAAATTAGTTATAAAATTTGTGAAGGTAGAAAATAAAAACTAGTTATAAAATTAAATTATTAAAATTGGTTGTAAACTTTGTTATAACACTTATCGACAGAAGAAAAATCATCTTGCGTAGATTCTTATGCAAATGTAATGTGCCCATGTTGTACATCTGAAAAAAAATTAATTAAAAATAGTAAATTTTTTATTTTAGTAATATTTAAATTTAAAACTTAATCCCCAAAGATGAAACCTCTTGCTTAACTATGCCTATTGGAAGTGGACATGTAACCATAGGAGGAGGTTGTAAAAAATTAGGAAAACTAGATCATCTACATTTCCTTGTTGGTTTTCTCCTTAGCAGTGGTGTTGTTTTCTCCACAAGTGTTTTGGAGTCTCCTAATTCCTATGGATTGTAACATCTGATAGTAGCATCCTACTTTGAAGAGGAAGAGGATGCCCTTTTCTGTATTTGGTATAAAATGTCAAAATTACAAAAAGATAAACAATGGAAAAATATAAAAATTTACTTAAATATTAACAAAAAAATTACCTGAACCTGCTATTCTGTCATGGTTGCATTGACTAGGGTTGAGTGCTAAGATGTTGGTACTGGAATGTTCTACAAACTATAACAATATTCATAAGAAAAAACAAAAATATAATTGCATGTGCTAATTGTTAGTGAGGGTGAAGCATGGGTTTTCACGTTCTTTATTTCCAATCTAATCTGATGTGAGACATAGGTGGATCAATTGAATTTCTAGTGTGCAACACAATGGACCAAATACACCAAGCCCTCATAGGAATTTTTGTCGACCTTCCTTGCATAACAAGTCTGGCAAGGAAGAATTCACAACATGCTCAAAGAAATTTATTTTCAATCGTCGGTACGGTCAAACCCCTTATGGAATTGGTGGACGTAACTACAAAAAAACAAAATTAGTAATTGTACACTAGTGACTAGAATTTAAATTCAATTAAATAAAAAAATAGTTATACCTTGAAAATATTTTGACTGCACTTTGAATTTGGTCTCCAAGAACAGTTTTTCATCATTAGTTAATTGGTATTTGAAAGTGATAGGTTCAAGTATGGTTTCTATTTTCGATGATAAGATTTACCTTACCCAAATCAATATTATAACCTACAATGATCTTCTATAGCAATTTTGTGTCCATGTCAAACTACGGTATTGAAACTAGACCCCGAAGACTAGATTTCGTGACCCATGACATGTCGTAACTCGGTGTTGATAAAATTTCAAAAATCAGGGGGTAAACCAGGTTTTTATAATTTATTTTAAAAATTCTAGGGGTTGTAGGGGATGTCATAGGGTGTATGAGTATGGATCATAATATACAGAGGATGGTAGGTAGCACTTTATGAAAAAGGGTTCAAACGGAAGGAAAGGATTAAAATTGACTTAAAAATTAAGGTAAAAGGTTAAAACTAAGATAAAACCTAAGGAAGCGGGTTAAGAATGTAGTAAAACAAGAGGAAAATAGGTAATAATATGTTAAAATAGGAGGAAAATAGTTAAAACTATGATAGAAAAGGTAAAACAATGACTATTAATCCCTTTATATATACTTTTCTACATGCAATCAGCTTCTAGATGGGTGACACATGGCCTCTGCATGTAATAATTTCATGGATGGTTAACACATGGCACAGATGCACCATTGTTACTGATTGGGTAATAGACTCTATTGCATCCTATCAACACTTATGTAATCACTCGATATTCTTACATCTGATCATCATGCCTACATTTGATCGACATTCTTGCAGTTGATCGTCATACCTATGATCGATCATCATATCTGCAACCCGATTAGTATTCCTGCAACCGATTGTCATATATGCAACCGATCAACATCCCTACAATCGACCATCATATCTACACCTGATCATCATTCCTCCAACCATCATCATTCCTACAACCAATCGTTATCCCTGCAACCAATCAATATACCTGCACCTAATTGCCATACCTGTAATTGATCAGTATTTATGCAATTGATCGTCATGCATGCATACGATTGATATTCCTACATCTGATCATCATATGTGTTAATAGTCATCCTATCTACAACCAATCATCATATCCACAACTAATCATCATACCTACAGTCAATCATCATGCCTACATATGATCGGTATTCCTACATTTGAGCATCATATGTGTCACTAATCATCATGTCTAAAACCAATCATCATATATGTAGTCGATCATCACACCTACAACCAATCGTTATACTAGCAGTCGATCATCATACATGCAATAGATAGTTATTCCTACAATAGATCATCATGCTTGTAGTCGATTGTCATACCTGTAATCGATCAATATTCCTTCAACCGATCATCATTCCTATAGTTGATCGTCATACCTACAACTGATAGTCATGTCTGCAACCGATCGTCATGCCTTCAACCGATCATCATGCATACCATCGGTCGTCATGTTGACCTTAAGTCTTTCATGTCGGCCTACAGGTTTTAATTTTTTTGTACATTTTTATATTTTGCAAACCGATATTCATAGCCCCCAACACAAAAAAAAAATTCATGATTTGAAAATTTTTGGAGATAAATTTTTGCAATTCACCATGGTTTGAAAATTTTTAGAGACAAATAAATGCAATTCGTCATAGATACTTCTACAAATTTCTTCGGGATTCCAATACAATTCGTCTTTATTTTATAAATATATTTTGAGACCGACCTCTTATGCATAACCTTCATCTTAAACATGTCTACTTTGATAAACATTCATCATTAACCCTTTTGATGCAATGTGTGAACTACTTGTTCCAATATTACTGCATCCAAAAATTTTTGGTCCTCCATAAATCCTCCTTTCTATGGAGAGATATTACTATCTAATACATTGTTGAATATTTTAGCCATTAGTTTTGTAATGATCTTGTAGACTACGTTGTAAAGTGTAATGAGGTAAAAGTCTCCAAGGATGGAAGCCTCTACCACTTTAGTAATCAAAGTAATAAAAGTATGGTTTATAACCCACAACATGCTTTCATTTGTATGATATTCTTCCAGTGCCCTAGTTACATCCTCTCCTATATCATCCCAAAAAATCCTTAAAAATTCAATCAAGAACCCATCAGGAACTAGGAACTTACCGGTTATCATGTTGAAATCTATGTGTCTCACCTTCTCTAAATCCATTGTTCTAAAGAGGGTTTGGTTTACCTATTATAATTTATGGGATACAATTAAGTATATCTTGTTGCACTACAAGATTAGGATGGATAGAAGAAGATAAAATATTTTTAAAGTAGAAATTTATAACTTGTTGTATACTTGGGATAATTTCCGTCATATTACCAAGGTGGTCTTTTAGGTTGGGAAGTGTTTTGGAGTAACTTCTTTCTAAGGCCAAGTGATGGAAGAACTTAGTATTTTGATCCCCCTCTAGTAGCCAAGAAGTTTTAATTTTTTATTTCCAATAGATCTCCTCTTGTTTTTTTATACTCTATCTATTTTTTGTCCATTCATCTTCATATTTCAAATGTTCTATTTTTATTTTAATCTAAAATATTGTGGCTACCTCCTATATCCTTTAAATAAATGGAACTCTCTAAATCTAAAATTCCATTTTATTATTTATTTTCCTAATTTTTAGTTGAGTTTTAACAAGCTAGAGTTTTTTAAATACTCCAAAAAATATTTTCCTATGGGCAAGATACCATTCCTTCCATTAATCTGGTATTTTATTCTTAATCGCCTCTTTTTCAAGCCAAAAAATCTCAATGCAAAATGGTTTAGAGAAATTTTTTTGGTCCATATCCCATTCAAAGATAATTGGAAAGTATTGTGATTCTATATGATTGATAATTTCTAGTTTGAGTGACCATCTTAGAAAATGCTCTTCAAACATCAACAATCTATCTAGCTTTACCTTCTTGTTTGACAAACCTGCTTATTTGTGGATAGAAGTATGAGAAGGCCTTATACACTCGACATCAATCAAAATGAGTTAATTTACTCTAGATATCATAAATATATCTCCCTATTCCAAATAAGGGATACCCCCTTCATAATTCTTAGCTAAAAGCTTAACATCGAAGTCATGAACCACTATCCAATTCACCTCTTATTTTTCTATCCTACTTGCTTGTAAAACTACCCATTGGAGGTATTGCTCCCTAATTTTTTTGAACTAGACATTTGAAATCAATAAATTTTTTCTAAACTCTTACTGTTGAAGAGAGATGTAAGAACCCCCTTCCTACAACATGACCAATTGTTTTTCAATTTAAAGGATTTCACAAAGTCAATATATCGCCTAAATCACCTTTGTGTGCTACAACCATATGCTTTACATATCTCCATGTTTTCTTCGCTAGTCTATCCATCACATGTATTGAATATTTTATCTCTTGGAGGAGAAAAAACTGAATGATGACTTTCAATTAACCTATGAACAACAATTTGGTGAAACTTATTATTTAAGCTTGTAATATTTTATGATTTTAAAATTATTAGGAATATGGAACCCAATAAATATCAATTTGCTTTACTCTTACCTGGATAATAAGCAGGTCACCCTTCATTGCCAATTACTCTTACTTTGACATTTATCCCATACTCTGGACCTAAAAATTTTTAAAATGTTAATTTTAAAAATAATATTAAATAATTAGACCTCCAAATTAATTTTGGTAAGACTTAAATAATACCTTCAATATATAATATGCTTGTTCACAACATGCATAAAGAGCTATTCTTTCCAACTATGTTCACAACAATTTATTAAAAATTAAAAAATACGTGAGAAACAAACGCTTTTAATATATATAATATTTGAAATTAATGAAGTTGACTGAGAAATGATTATTAAATGAACAATATTTTGTCTAAAAGTTATGATATTTAAAATTTTCAATAAAAAAATTAAAATTTATTTATCAGTTCAAGATGTTATAGGATTTATCTTTCAATCATTTCTTTGGGTCTCGTGGACGTAATTAAAATCTTTCATTCATTCATCAAACCTATTTGTTAAACATTTTCATTATAATTTTTTTATAAAAAAAATATATTTTTAAAAATAATAAAAGTTTTAATATTATATATTCTTTTAACATTTTCAAACTCTTAGTATATATATATATATATATATATATATATATATATACTTTTATTTAAAAAAATCGGAATCAATAAACAATATTCTTCGAATAATTAAAAAAAATATATATATATATATATATATATATATATATTATTATTATTATTATTATTATTATTATTATTATGTTTTCGAGGCCTTACAATTAGTTTCATAAATGTAGCAGAAACTAATGGCAAGCTTGCATAATGCACAATATGAGCATATAGTTTGTTTCATAAAATACTACCTGAGTGATCAAGACATTTAGACGCCATTGGCTTTTTGATATCATCAGCAGGAAACTATAGGATTAAGCAACCTGTTACTCTATGATGTTCTGACACTGTAACAATAAAACCTTTGGCTTGATTTTAATACGAATATCAGCTTTTGGAAAACGTGAGAAAGCTTTATTCGGATCTTGCAAAGCTTAAACCTATTTATTGCTTTATTCGGTTCTTATCAGTACAGTGAATATAAAGATGTAACAATTAAAGGTTATACCGCTGATCCCTATCGGGAAGGTTACTATTAAAATTTGTAAGAAGCAAATGTGGATACGGATTGAGATCTAGCTCACGTTATGCATATCCCTGATAGGATGGACGCACACCACTACTTTTCGTACATTTCTATTGTGCAATTACAATTGCACATGACATCATTTAAACTTCTCAATGATCACAATTTAGTATTCAACTATGCGCTACATACATCCCAAGAAACACTGGACGTCGTCATCAACACACTGGGGACTGGGCTACATATCTATATGTCCGTGTGTGATAGCGTTGGATTCAGTCATTTCGAGTGGAGGTACGTACTCTCTCAAATCAACTTTGAGTTCCTTCGACCACCACTGCTGAAGACCATGATGGTGGTAGAACACCTGCCTGAAGGCAACGACCAGCTTAGCGGAGGGAACCATATCACATGTTTAACGCTCTCATGGACTTGGACCAAGTGGCTTACATTTACATGTTTATGCTGAGCGTATTCACTTTTCCATGCGTCGAAATAGTGGATGTATTTCCAACAAACAGGGTCCGTGTCATTCACATATAAGTTGGGAACCCAACGCCAAACGGCAACAAATTCCTTGGAAAGCTCCCGAATTTTTTTCTCATCTTTCATTCCACTGATAAACGTCTCCAAGGACGGAACGGGAAGGCAACGATTATTCACAGAAGACACAGCCCTTGCAACGATCTGAAAAAATTTAATGTCCGGCAGAATAGGATTGAAGAGATGCGCTTCCAATTTATGGCCTTCCTTGATGACATCTTATGCGGCGAGCACTGCAATGGCGGATCCCAACGAGTGGACGGAAATCCAGACGTTTTGGGCTCCCTGGCTGTTAATCCTCCTTCGCAAGCATTCCCTCCCCTTTACAACCCTAGATGATGAGGAATCCAGGCGTCCCATGGCTACCTTGACGTCCAGCTATAAATCCTTTACGGAAGTGTGTAGACGAAGAAGTGTACCTCTGAAGGCAACGACCTCCGATGGAGGGCCGCCTATGTGGGCTTTGTATTTTCCTCGCCATCTAAAAACAGCGCCATAAACGGAGCTGTCATGATCGTCTATCAGAGTTTCTATTACATCAAATTGAAGAAAACAACACCATTCCTTGACCATGGTTTGCTTAGTTTTGAGGAGGTAAGCAACGTTCACTAGACTAGCAGGGTTTACCGCCGTAATGATTTTACGTCGCATTTATTTCCAGCGTGCCGGCTGCGTGCGAGTAGGTGTCTGGTTTCTCGCCTTTTATCTTCCATCCCCAGCTATATATATTGTTAGTTTTGGCTGGCATTTAGTGTAGAGCGGAGGAGCAGCAGATTAGTCGGAGAAGAGCAGCAACAGAGAAATACTACAGCACCGAACAATAAATTCGGCGTGCTTCTCATTTTGAGTTTATCCTGCATTTATGTAGATGTGTGTAATCCCTCATAGGAGGAAGAACTGTATTTTGTTTACTGTTGTTAAATAAATATTTGTGTGTTGAGCTTGCTCTATTCTGGCTGAATCCCCTTGG
The DNA here is from genome assembly GCA_028583015.1 of Wollemia nobilis. NCBI lineage: Eukaryota > Viridiplantae > Streptophyta > Pinopsida > Araucariales > Araucariaceae > Wollemia > Wollemia nobilis. The sequence goes on along the minus strand of JAQPPZ010010078.1, from coordinate 138,565 downwards.
TTGCTTGATAAAACTTGCCAAGTTTGGGAAGCGATCCTCCACTTTCCCTTCGTCGCCAGCAAACCTCTACTTGTCCCTTATCGCTCCTTTGGCTCCGAGACTCCCTTTATCACTAATGTTTTGAGAGATCTCCGTCAAACATAAACTTCAACATTAAACTTTAATTTATCTTTTATTTCGTCTTATTCACCTTTATTTTTAGGAGCGATTTTCGTCTTTTAAAAAAGACGCCCGCGATCTCATTGGCATGAGCGATTCCAAGTGTCGCTTGGAATTTGAGTGACATCGGGAAATTTTATAACCTAGTCGGTGATCGCTGTCCAAATCAAAGTTAAACTCCCTCGCTCGGTTTTGCCCACGATTCCCAATATCGCGATTATCGTCGGCTATCACTCACAATTAGAGCGACTGTTGGCTGTCGCTCACCTTTTGAGCGATGCCCAGGGTCACTACGAGTAGTCAACGACTCTCGAGGACACTAGTTTTTTAGAGCGATACCCGACGCATTCAAACCGTCAAATTGGTATCAGAGCCTCAGTGTCGTGACACGAAAGATTGAAGCATGGCTTTTGATAGCAACCATTTCTTACAGTTGTAGATCCCGTGGTTTAATGGCAAGAACTATTACTACTAGAGCATCCAGATGAAGATCATGTTCGGGTCTCAGGAGATGTGGGACTTGGTCGAGAATGACTATCCAGAACTAGCAGATGCAGCAGCATTGGTCGCGCTCTCTCAAGCAAACAATGACATGTTGAAGGTAAATACGAAAAAGGACCAAAAGGCGCTCCTCTACATCATGTAGATGGTCGAGAAGATCATTTTTTGATGGATTGTAGCAGCAACCAAGGCAAAGCAAGCCTAGGAAATCCTAGCTAGTTCATATCAAGGCACCAACAAAGTGAAGCTGGTGAAGTTGTGAATGCTAAGGATGGAGTTCAAGAACCTGCAGATGAACGAGTTGGAGTCCATGGGTGATTTCTTCACCCAGACAACATACATCATCAACCAGATGCAATTGAATGGAGAAATTGTGCAAAGCTAGAGAATCATGGAGAAGATTCTCAAAAGCCTTCCTGCTAAGTTCAACTTGGTTGTGATAGCAATTGAAGAATTGAGGGATCTGACAACCCTCTCGATAGATGAGCTCATGGGTTCCTTGCAGATGCATGAGTAGATGTTGAGCCGTTCTTCTCAATCCTCTCTGGAGTAGGCATTCAAGGCACAGGTCTCATTTTGAGAAAGTGGTAGACAATATTCCCACCAAGGTGCCTCTAGTTCTCAAGGAGGAAGAGGCAGAGGTAGGCGTGGTAAATGCAACAAGGAGGAAGGTCAAACTCTAATGATGGGGAGACCAACTACAACTTGCATCAGCAAGGAGGAAGAGGTTGTGTGAAGAATCAACAAGTTGGATCTGGTCAGAATAAGGACAAATCGAAGGTCTAATGCTATTAGTGTAAGAATTTTGACCACTACATCTTTGAGTGCAGAAAAAGGATGGCCAAGGAGAACTAACAACAAGCCCACTACATAGATGAAGATAAAAATATGTGGTCCAAAGATGCATGTGGGAACATGTTATTGATGTGCAGTATTGAGGAGGAGAGCCAAAAGAACATCTTGTATCTCGACAGTGGGTGTAGCAACCATATGATGGGGAACAAGAAGATGTTCTCACAACTGGATGAAACAGTCTAGTATGAGGTGAATATAGAGAATAAAAACAAGGTTCATATGAAGGAGAAAGGTAAAATTCTCATTTGTACTAGGCACAATGAAATGAAGCAGATCTATGATGTCTACTATGTGACTGACTTGAAGCACAACTTGTTGAGTGTTGGACAACTCGTGTGGAAGGGGTACACTATTCAGTTCAATGATGGAGTCTACACCATCAGAGATAGAGAACATGGGCAGATTGCAACGATGTCCATGATGAAGAACAAAATGATTCCACTATAGATTTAGAATGAGCCTCTGTTGTCTCTAAGTGTAGTTGTGAAGGATGCTACCTGGCTGTCGCATCTAAAATCTGGTCATCTAAGTTTCAGTGGCCTAAACTTGCTACACAAGAAACAGATGGTGAAGGGTGTACCCCTTATTGAGCAACCAAATCAAATCTATGAGGGTTTCTTAGTTGGAAAGCAACATAGGGATGACTTCTCTTCAGGGTAGTCTTGGAGAGTATCATAGCCATTGGAGTTGGTGCACTCAAACATTTGCAGTTCGATACCGACCAACATATTTTTTTGCAATAGTACTTCCTAATATTCATGGATGACTTAAGCTAGAAGAAATGGATTTATCCCATCAAACTGAAGTCAGAAGCTTTTTCCAGATTCAAGTTCAAGGCTTTGGTGGAAAAACATAGTGGCTACCAGGTGAAAACCCTTAGGACAGATGATGGAGGTTAATACATCTCCAATGAATTCCAAATTTTTGCAAAGAAAATGGAATTCAGAAGCAAATTACTACCAGATACACACCGCAGAAGAATGGTGTAGCTAAGAGGGAGAACACAACCATTATGGAGATGACACGGAGTATGTTGAAGGCAAAGGGTTTGCCTCATGAGTTATGGGCAGAAGTTGTAACCTATACGATCTATCTGCTGAACAGATGTCCCACAAAGAGCGTGAAGGACATTATTCCTTAGGAACCCTAGAGCAATGAGAATCCAAGTGTGGCTCATTTGTGAGTTTTTAGGTGCATAGCATATGCACATGTTGCAGAAGAAAAGAGGTAAAAGTTGGATGACAAAGCAGCAAAGTGTATCTTCATAGGATATAATGAGCAGGCTGAGGCATATCGACTGTATAATCATGTGATGAAGAAGCTCGTCATAAGTCCAGACGTAAATTTCCTCGAGGATCAAGCCTGGAACTAGAAATCAAAGGCTGGCCAGCTTGATCTAGTAGTTATTGAGTCTATGGATTTGGAGGACAACACTGTGCAACCACTTGTAACATCAAGAAATAACGATGGTGTCAGTAGCATAACAACCTCACCATCTCGATCACCTCCACTTGCAAGCAGGATTTCAAATTTGAAGACACCCACGAAGATGAGGAGCTTGCAAGACATCTACTAGACAACCCAAAATCATGAAGATGAGGAGCACTTTGACTTTACATTCTTTACTGTGTGATCGAGTTTCATTTGAAGATGCAAGTCAGAATCATTAGTGGGTGAAGGTGATGGATGAGGAGATAGACATCATTGAGAAAAATGATATACGACAGTTGGTAGATCTTCTAGCAGGGAAGAAGACCATTGGGGTCAAATGGGTATACAAAATGAAGTTCAATACCCAAGGAGAAGTGGACAAGCATAAGGCTAGATTGGTGGTGAAGGGCTACAAGAAGAAGTCAAGGATTGATTACCATGAGGTGTATGCGCTTGTAGGCCAATTTGACACAGTCAGGATGATCCTGACACTAGCAGCTCAAAATGGCTAGTGTTTCCAGATGGACATCAAGTTAGCCTTCCTCAATGGTGTTTTGGAGGAGGTCTACATAGACCAGCCACCATGTTATAAATTGCAAGGGCATGAAGGTAAGGTTCTGAAGCTGAAGAAGGCCCTCTATGGATTGAAGCAGGCACCTAGAGCATGGCGCATCCAAATTGATGGCTATTTTCAAAATAATGGGTTTGTCAAATGCCCATATGAGCACACCTTTTACCTGAAGACAAATGTAGCGAGGGAGATGATAATCATCTGCCTATATGTGGATTATCTGATTTATACTGGAAATAGTGATATACTATTTGACTAGTTACAAACAACCATAAAGAAGGAGTTCGAGATGACTGATTTAGGGCTGATGAAATAATTTCTAGGCATTGAAGTTGGTCAAAAAGCAGATGACATCTTCATTTCTCAGGGTAAGTATGCGAAGGATGTCCTGAAGTAGTTCAAGATGGAGGACAACAAACCTGCCATCACATCTGTTGCCACAGTACTGAAGTTGAGTAAGTTGGAATCTAGTAGGAATGTTTATCCAACTCTGTTCAAGAGGCTAGTGGGCAGTCTAATGTATTTGATTGTAACTCAACTAGATTTGATGTTTGGAGTGAGCTTGATCAATAGGACACGCATTGGAAAGTAGATAAGCAAATCTTGCGCTATGTCAATAGGATGCGAAACCATGGCATTTTCTATGCCAGATGAGACCAGCTAGAACTGGTGGGCTACACAGATAGCAATTGGGTTGGCAGCATGGATGATCGAAATAGTACTTCCAGATATGCTTTCCATATCGGATCAAGATTAGTGTCATGGTCATCTAAGAAGCAATCGATCATTGCTCTGTCCACTACTGAAGCCGAATATATCATCGCCACATCATCTGGATGCCAAACATTATGGCTACAAAGGGTTTTAGGTGAACTAAACCATTCACTGGAAGATGTGACAATGGTATTTTGTGACAAAAATTTCATCATAGCACTATTGAAGGATCTAGTGTTTCATGGGTTGACGAAGCATATCGACATCCAGTATCACTTCATCAGAGAGCTGATGAAGTTGGGCAAAGTTCAAATATAGTTTTGTAGATCCAAGGAGCAGATAGCTGACAATTTCACAAATCCTTCGAAGGAGGAAGACTTTAGCAGATTGCGTGAGCAGTTGGGCATCAAAGTGCTTGTAAAATTAGGTTTAAAGGAGGGTGTTAGAAAAAGTAAACTTGATTTGTCCCTGATGCAAGTCACTTTGGAGGTGAGCAATTACGGGAATCACTCATCCACTGTAGCAATCCCGAGAATCGCTCAAGAAAGGAGCAATTTCAGGAATTGCTCGACAAAAAAAAATAATGATAAAGGGTTTCCTACCATAATGATATGGCATCGCATTTATTTCCAGTGTGCCACCTGTGTCTTATGTCCTATCGTATTTATTACCGCTTGTGAGTAGGTGTTTGGTTTCCTACCTTTTATCTTCCATTACCAACTATATATTTTTAGTTTTGGCTAGTATTTAGTCTGGAGTAGAGAAGCAACAGAAGGTGGAGCAAATTAGTCGGAGAAGAGTAGCAACAGAGAAATACTACAACACCAAACAATAGATTCAGCGTGCTTCTCATTTTGAGTATATCCTGCAGATGTGTATAATCCCTCATAGGAGGAAGTATATTTTGTTTACTTTTGTTAAATAAAGATGTGTGTTGAGCTTGCTCTACTCTGACTAAATCCTCTTCATTGCTTGATAAAACTTGCTAATTCTGGGTAGTGATCCTTCGCTTTCCCTTCGTCATCAGCAAACCTATACTTGTCCCTTATCACTCCTTTGGCTCCAAGACTCCTTTTGTCACTCATGTTTTGAGCAATCTCTGTCAAACTTGAAATTCATCATTAAATTTTAACTTGTCTTTTATTTCGTCTTATTCGCCTTTCTTTTTAGGAGAGATTTTCATCTTTTAGAAAATACGCCCGCGGTCGCTCATTGGCGTGAGCGATTCCAAGCGTCGCTTGGAATTTGAGCGACGTCAGGAAATTTTATAACCTAGCCGGCGATCGCTATCCAAATCAAAGTTAAACTCCCTCGCTAGGTTTTTCCCATGATTATCGATATCGAGATTATCATCGACTATCGCTCACAATTAGAGCAACTACCGGTTGTCGCCCACATTTTGAGCGATGCCTAGAGTCATCGTTGTAGGTAGTTAGCGACTCCCAAGGTCGCTAGCCTTTTAGAGAAACGTCCAACACATTTAAACCGTCAAACACAAGGGCTAATAGAGGCTAGTAAAAACATAACTATAATTCCTAATTTCTTTCACCAAAGTGGGAGATTGACCGAATGAAAGGTGGGGATATCATACTGTTTGGTTTGTAAGTTCCAGAACAATATTACAAGGACTCCTCCACAACGGTATGCTCATCATTTTAAGATCAGAAATTCAAGCAGGTTGTTTACTAAATAATAAAAAAAAATAATCACCATACACACAAATCTTTAACCTCCTCCTCATCGTCATCATAATTATAAGAGACAGGCAAGGACAAAAATGTACATGATACAATTCTAAGCTCAACAAAAATCTACAAGGGAAATGAATAGTTGTCTCGTATCTTAGAATGAGATATATAACTAGTAAGATATTTTTAACATTGAGATATATACCAGCTAGTATATTGTAAACGAAATCTGAAGTGTGAAGTTTAATACAAATATGTGACCAAATGATAAAATTCTAGGAAATTGATTAGACGTTTTTCGTAGGACTGCCCAAATTGTCGAACTTGTTTTGGCCATATCTCACTCATCCGGGCTCGGATTGAGCTGAAATTTTGAGGGTAAATACCTGAAAAACCCTAGAACGTCTCCACCAATTTTTATATCATTTGGAGAAACACATATCCTAGCACATTTCTATGTGTGAACGAGATATTTGGCAAGCAGCTATGCAAGGGTTTCATCTGGGTTGAGTGCAAGTAGCTCCAGAGGTTGGTTTTTAGGGCCTTCGGGCCATAGCGGCCAATATTTTTGTGGTTTATGCTCAATATTTTAGTATAAAATGTTGCAGGGGATACAATATGGGTTAGAAATTTGTCTTTCAATAGATCATACTGTGAACTTGAGTGACAACGACTTCCAATTTTCTGCACAAAAGAAAAGTGAAGACCATACCTTTCCACGACATATAGGGCAAGTATTAAAGAGATCACAAAACAAGTTTCAAGCAGTTGATCAAAAAATGGCTCATATCTCAAGTGAATCTAGTGCTAAGGTGCACCCACAAAATAATTCTACTGTGAAAACCCCTATCAAGGGTAAGAATTTCGAAGACTCAGTACCAAAAATGAATTTTAGGGATGCCTTTCATGGTGGACAACCTTAGCCCAATGCTAATATCAATATTAGAGCTTCCCATAAACCTCTAAGAATGCCTAATATTGATCCAAGGAAAATGGAGTCAGGATGTCTTAAAGCAGTTGATGGAACTCCTATTGTTAAGCTTGATATGGGTAACATTCAGACTAGCATTGAAGATTTGGAAAAAAGAGGACTAATTTGTTGGTTCGTGGGTTTTCGTCCGAGTCTATCTAATTTCAAAGTCTGGGCTACAAAAAGCTAGAAAATGAAAGGTGAGTTACAAATCTCTATTTATCCAAATGGTTATTTTCTTGTTTTATTTGCTAATAATGAAGATAGAGAGAAAACTTTTCAAGGGTTTCCTTGGTTTTTTGGAAGGGCAAGGCTTTTCATGACGGTCTGGCATACTAAATTTAAATCCAAAGAAGAGATGCCTTCTATAGCTCCCATGTGGGTTAGACTCTTTGGCATCCCTATTGAATTTTGGAATCCTACTATTTTTTCTTCAATTGGAAACTCTTTAGGAACTTTTATGATGATTGTTGATTGTACTCAAAATTTTGAACATATTATTTATGCTCGGATTTGTGTTTTAATAGATTTTGACAAACCCCTACCTAAAAATATCACATTAAAATTTTGGGAGGACACTTGTGAAAGCACGAGGATAGGAAAGCAAACAAAATGGAAATGTAAAGCTAAAGCATCCGAAACGCTAAGTCCTACGAATGAAAAAGGACTAAAGTGCATGAAAAAGGGAAAACAAATGACCTAAAATGAGATATAAAGAAAATATAAAGTGTAGCCCTTCTTTTTTATTAATTTTTCTTTGATACCAGGTTACAATACATCTCTTTCCTTTTTAGGAGCTAGGAGTGTTAGATATATCTTTGTTACACCATGGATGGTATGCTTCCCTTCAAGATCTTTCTCACGCCCACATTTGAAATGGGTGGGCCAAACGTCATCGCCGCTTGCATGAATGCACTTGTAGTTCCTTACTACCCCTCCGGTGTTGAGATCCTGTGTTCAAAAAAATAGCAAACAATTAGTAGCACCTACGGATGGAGGGAAATCTACAATCCCCAAGGCCTCCAGTTAACGCATGCACAAAATAATTAAAATGGTAATCAAAACATTTTAAAATAATATGAAATTTGGACAGATGCATGAAAACACCCTCATGAACACACTACAAAAGGAACAGTCGAGAAATCTGTTGTAGATTTCTAATCACTCTGGGGTGGGACAATTAGGACTGTCATAAAATGTCAGAATGCAACCTCCTAAATGTCCCATCCAAAGGCCTCCAAAAAACCTGTAAATTTGGGGTTAGGAAAAATGGGGCATTTTGAGATGACCCAAAAGGTTGGATTTTACAGATTTGGCCTCGGTCGTCCTGTATCCGATGATGCTCCTTATATGTTAGTGAAAGCGAGAAATAATGAAATCACAGTCAAAATTCATCAGAATGGCATGAAATTTTAATGATAGCATATATGAATGACATAAAAGCAAATCCAAAAGAAACTGTGGACTGCAGTAGTGCGTGGGGCACCCGGGGGCAGGATGCCCATCGTTTGGGGCTTGGTTTCGGCACCAATCCACTTGGGATGGGTCCAAAACCTCCTAGGGGGTTGTGTCAAAAAATTGGGTGGGGTATTGTGGCCAAATATTTAGTTTTTGGGTCTAGATTGCACTTCCAATGTTCACCCAATAACCTCCCTTCCAAAAGAGAGATCAAGGATGTAAGAAGCACAAGTGAGGGGTGAGGATGTAATTCGGTAGCACTCTGTTGCTCCAAATGCTCCTGCTCTATTCTTTTTGGGGTGAGAAGACTCACCATTTTATATACCTGAGGGTCTCTTTTGAATGAGCATGTAGAGGCACCACTTTGCCATCATGCCTTGTCAGGGGAGAGAAGATCCCTCCCTGATTAAGGGCTCCATGACTGCCTCTATGGCTACCTCTTTGAGCTAAAAAATGCTCACTCCCATTGCCATGCATTGAAGGTGGAGTTGAGTGGTGGATATGAGTTGCCATTTGTAAAGGTTTGACCTTTTGCCCATCAAACCTGCTATTCGCCCCACCCTGGAGCGAATGCTGCTAAGGGTGGGACGAATACCAGTTTGTAATCGTCCCAAGGTGGAATGATTAAGGAGCAGAGTGCATGAAAGGTGCCAAATTGACCTCTGACCTTCCAAAAATTTTGTGGGAGTGGTTAGGACCACTGTTTAACCTCTTGGGGCTGCCCTAGGGGCTATGTATGTCAATTCAATCAATGCTTTTCATCACATAATTAGATTGGCATTGTTTTGGTGTCTATAGATGCCCCTTTTTGGGATGCGTTGTGTATGGCACAGTGCTAAGCAAAAATATATAACCAAAGCACTAATTATTAGGGTTTCTCAATAACCTAACCAACTTTTGATGCCGCAAGTATGGAAAGGGCACACATTCTTGAATCCTTGCTTCTGACGAGCTAAGGAGCTTAATTCAAGTGTTAACCCTTTTCGATGAGGTGTTACTTGATCTTGGACATTGTTTAGTCATGAATAGGCAAAGGTCACAACCTTTTGTCTGTGGGAACCTTGAGTTCATGAATCTAGAATGCCAAGTGTTTGATCAGCTTGTGATAATTGCTTGTTTGCTACCCCAAGCAGGAGTGTGATTGTATTTGTCAATGATTATTTGAATGCATGCCATTTCCTTGATTGGGTGTGTATTTGTTGATTGGTGACTAAGTGTGACTACCCCCTCAAGCGACGAATCGATGAGGGAATGACCAACATGAGAAAAGCAACAATTCGCTTGACCCAAGATGACTTTTGTAAGGGTGCCTTCAGTTGTTTTCCGTTGAATGCTTATGCAGTTTTCCAATAATCTAACCTATTTTTGGTGGGTTTTAACCCTTTTTGTGACGCATTTTGGGGATTAAATTGTCAAAAATTTGTCCTCCCGTGGAGAGTTCTGGCTATGGTATCCTTCTTAGGGAGTATAATATTGATAATTTTTGGCCCTAACATCTATTTTGTATGCCAATAATGTCAGGAATGAAGGCACATTTGTTTGGCAATTTTATTGCTATTTTTTGGTGGGTTTTGACCCTTTTTGTGATGCCTTTTGGGGATGAAATTGTCAAAAATTTGTCCTCCTATGGAGCGGTCCGGCTATGGTAGCCTTCTTAGGGATTAGGATAGTGGTAATTTGTAACCCCAACATTAGTTTTGGATGCCAATAATCACAGGCGCAAAGGCCCCTTTGTTCGGCATTGTTATTGCTATTTTTGGTCCATTTTGGGTGCAGTTTTTGTTGTTTTTGATTTTCTTGCTCTGTAATCATCCCAGGGTGGGACGAATACCAATTTTGTAATCGTCCTAGGGTAGTACAAGTGCTAACTAGAGCACTCATCCCAAGGTGGAACGATTACAGGCCTAAGAGCCTATATAAGGGCTAAAACTAGGTTTTGGGCTCATTTGCACTTTATTTTTTTGGCGATTTGGAGCTACGAGGAGGAGGAGTTCGAGTCTGCGTAGCGAATCATTGTCAAGATTTTATAGATACCATGAGTTCACAAACGGGATCGTCGAGTGTCAAAGCTGAGGCAAGACCGGTAGGTGCTCCTCTTTATATTGTTTTTTTTTTATTTTATAGTTCAAAAACCTTAATTAGATTATTTTGTTTTTTCGTTTAGACTAGGATGAAAACCCTAGGTTAAACTATTTTGTTTTGTTTTTGTATTTTGTGTGGCGTTGTTTAAACTAAGATCAAAACCCTAGTTTAAAAAATTGTTTTTATTTTGTTTTTTTTGTATTAAGTTTAAACTAAGGTTAAAACCCTAGGTTAGAATTTTTGGTGTAATGTATTTGTCTAGATTTAAAAACCCTAGGTTTTACATTTTGTTTTATGTTTAAACTAGATTTAAAAAAACTCCAGATTTAAATTTTGTTGTGATTTTATTTATTTCCTTTTGTTTAAACTAGAGTTTTAGAAACCCTAGGTTAAAATTTTGTTTTATTTTGATTTTTTAGTTTAAACTAGAGTTAAAAAACCCTAGGTTTAAAGTTTTTTTTTTTTTTTTTTAGACTAGAGTTTAGAAACCCTAGATGTAAATTCTATTTTTTTGTTTAACTAGAGTTAAAAACCCTAGATGTAAATGTTGTTTTTTTGTTTAACTAGAGTTAAAAACCCTAGATGTAAATTATGTTTTTTGTTAATACTAGAGTTAAAAACCCTAGATGTAAATTTTGTTTTTTTTTTAACTAGAGTTAAAAACCCTAGATGTAAGTTCTATTTTTTTTTTTTAGACTAGTGTTTAGAAACCCTAGATGTAAATTCAGTTTTTTTGTTTAACTAGAGTTAAAAACCCTAGATGTAAATTTTGTTTTTTTTTTTAACTAGAGTTAAAAACCCTAGATGTAAATTTTGTTTTTTTTGTTTAACTAGAGTTAAAAACCCTAGATGTAAATTCTATTTTTTTTTTTTTTTTAAACTAGAGTTTAGAAACCCTAGGTTAAAATTTGTTTTTGTTTAACTAGAGTTAAAAACCCTAGATGTAAATTTTGTTTTTTTTGTTTAACTAGAGTTAAAAACCCTAGATGTAAATTCTATTTTTTTTTTTATTTTGTTTAGACTAGAGTTTAGAAACCCTAGGTTAAAATTTTGTTTTTGTTTAACTAGATTTAAAAACCCTAGATGTAAATTTTATATTTTTTGTTTAACTAAAGGTAAAAACCCTAGATGTACATTTTGTTTTTTTTGCATTGTTCATCGTTTTTGTGTTTTGAATGTTTGTATTGTACATTTGGTCACTGTTGTTGTATAGTTTATTGGATGTTGTTGTACAGTTTGTATACATTGTTGTCTACGTGTTTAGTTTTGTACAATTTTATTTGAATTTTAGAATGTTTTTGCTGTACATTTTGTTAATGTTGCTTGTACAATTTTATTTTGTTGTCATGTTTTAATATTTTTGTGTTTTTTTTTTTGCAGGTGGTGAAGAGTCAGTACCGTCAGCCCACAATATTTTTTGAACCACGAGAGGCACTGAATATGGCAGATTGGGAGTGGATTGATGTCCTTGGGCTCAATCAGGTGACTCAGTTAGAGTCTGTGGTGGGAGATCGAGCATATCTGACTACCTTGATCAACTTTTGGGATCCCCACACCAACACCTTTTATCTCCCAATAGGGGAGATTTTGATAGACGAATTGCCCATTCGGACTACTCCTCATGATCAGCGGATAGCGATGCTGACACGGTGCTTTGGGCATGGGATGGGGGTGGATAGTCCGATGGAGAGGACAGAGGGGGACTACATAATTGGCAAGATTTTGGTGCGGTTGTGGTTGGAGAAGGGCCTGTTGGGGGTGAGGCATGCACTGCTCATGACCCTCATCTCCAACATGCTACTACCCAACTCATCTGGTGTGAGGTTCCCTTGGAACCTACTGGAGGTAGTTTTCAGACTAGTTGAGTGTCCGACCTTAGAGCCACTGATTATGAGGTGGGGTTAGACACTACTGGCACAACTTTATGATGAGTTGTATGAGGTTCACTGTCGTAGGTGGAAGGGTATTGGATGCAGCTACATATTGCAGTGTTGGCGGTGGCAGCACATAGCTGTGGAGCGGCCATAGGATTTTCCATGGACCACTCAGGCAGAGATGGTGGACAGGGAGATTGGGTATGGTGCTCTATGGCAGAGGTCAAGGGAGCAGGGGTAGAGTCGACGGTGGGCAAGTTCTGTGGGGCACTATGCTGATGCCTTCTCGTGCCTTGCTCTAGGGGAGGTGTTCAGGTGGCCATATTGGGACTGTCCAACCTGGCTTGAGGCTAGGGAGTGGCTCCGATGGGCATGTAAGGGAAGGTGGCTGATCAGGTGGCACAAGACCGAGCAAGAGTACTTCTTGTACATTTGGGTGACTCGACAGTTTGGGGTGCACCAGGGATTACTTTGTGAGCCCTTGATCTATCGACATTAGGGCGATAAGAGGACTCTAGCCTGGTCGATCATTGAGCCAATGGGTGAGGATTCAGATGTAGTTATTGATGTCCCCGACATGGACAACGTTGGGGTGACTATAGAGTACGACCAGTGGTGTACTATGCAACGATGGTGGGGTGAGGAACCTCTAGGATGTCTGAATGTGGTAGTAGTAGGTGGTGATGATGCAAAGGCATCAGGGGAGGATTGGGGTGCTCCATGCGATGATGTGAATATGGTGGAGGTTTATGACTTGATTGGGGATGACCTAGGGGTTTTGGAGAAGCCAGATATATAGGATGTTCTAGAGCAGTGGGTGCCAGAGTAACCCACCATCCTGAAGATGCCCATGCCTTAGGTAGTCCCAAGGAACATGGAGGCTAGGTATCATGCTGAGATAGCGTGATTGGAGGATCTACTATGGAGACAAGATGAGGAGCATGAGGAGGTTCTATAGGAGAGGGATCTCCTACGACTCAGTTGGTAGATTGGGATAATGCATTGGCTACGTACCATCGACGGGATGGGGACACAGATGCTTTATAGGAGAGGGATCTCCTACGAACTTAGTTGGGACAACACGATGACGCATTGGCTGCGTATCTTTCGTGAGAGATGGATTTGTTTCGGCATCGATTGGAGTTGGAGGCAAATATTATTTGCCTCGATGGGCAATTACTTGAGCTCACTAGATGTGGATCTTCATGCCAAACGAGGGACAGTGAGACTAAGCAGTCTACTTCCTCTTGTCGTAGGTGGGTGGGTGAGGGTAGCTCTAGTGGGCGGGATGTAGGGGCTGGCAGCAGTCGCCCTGATAGGTCCCATAGGACCCACACCATCGGGGGTAGTTCTAGTCACACCGATCCTACGTGATCATGGTGGTCGACTCCCTAGGCTTGGGGTTTTTGATTTTTTTTTTGATGTTTTTGTGAGGTTATAGGACCGACTTATTGTAGCCTATGGGCATTTTGGTGATATATATACATGAATTTCTTTTTGGTTATACACTTGTCATGATTTATTATTTATTTTATGCACATTTATTTACGTTGATGTATGAATGTGTTATTATGAATGTGATGTTTCTAATTATATGGTGTATGCATATGGAATGGATGGAATGATTGTTTTGATAACTTGTCAGTGGCACCATAGACTGTATAGGATTTACTGGCTTTCTGTACTATGTGATGACTTTGCATGTATATATTTTTTGTTTGTATTTGCTGATGGTCATGTAAGAATGGATATGTACAACATTTGTTTTAGAATGTAGTTAAGTTTTTTTTAGATTCAAATGTTTTAACTAACTAGCCAAGACTATATATTTATCTTACAATACTTTTGAACAGGGTACGAATCGGACTTGAGTTTGACCAAGTTATTTCACATCCCTGTGTGTGCAATTGAGTTCGTTTATGTGGTATTTGTCAGGATACCGCTAGTTCCAAGTAGGTTGTCCACCAAAATTGTACTGAGGATCACCTTATTAGCTCCACTAACTCCTTTGTTGTATTTAGTAAGATTAATCCATAGAATAATCTAAGGTACCATAAGCTAGCTCATCCACATGTAAAAATTGGTCTGCTCACACACAAAGCTAATGTGATAGACATATCATCATGCATATAGGATACTACCATTGCTAGGCAGGCTATCCACAAAACCCGTAATGAGGATCACCTATATGGTTTTTTGAATGCTAATAATTCCAGGGATTCAAGCTCAAGCATCTTTCAGTTGCTTAACTTGTTGGGATACTTGCTTTCATACATAGTGATGAAAATCACTGTTTATTTTTCTCTTTTTTTTTCTTTTTGAGCAAGGGGTTTGAATAGTGGTGATAACCACTGTTATTCGATTTTGTTTTTTAGCTTTCAAAGTTGATTTCGTAAGTTGTTGGCTTGTTAATGGCATTGATTTTGTTTGGCTTTGGGGATGACTACCCATCCTGTTTAGGGATGTTAGTATAAATCCTTATGACTTTGGGTACCAAAGGTGATTGGGGATATTATTATGTAATGACATTGATATTTTAGGCCTTGGGGATGACTACCCATCCTTGTCAGGGGCGTGTAGTATGAATCCTTATGACTTTGAGGACCAAAGGTGATTAAGGATCTGATTATGTAATGGAATTGATCTTTTAGACCTTGGGGATGACTACCCATCCTTGTCAGGGGCATGTAGTACGAATCCTTAGGACTTTGGGGATCAAAGTTATTTGCAGATTTTTGTTAGTGGTGAAAACCACTATTTATTATGGAGAATTGGATGGGGAAGAGCATGTCCTTTTGTCAATTCTTAGCATTCTCAAACCATTCACATAGGGGGATGAACATGATAACCTTTTTTACACACCAAAATAGCACCAATATGATTATGTGACTATAAACATTGATCGAGTTGACACACATATCCCCCAGTGCAACCCCTAGAGGTTAAAAAGTGGTCCTAACCACTCTCACAATAGTTTTGGAAGGTTAGAGGCCAATTTGGCATCTTTCAGGAACTTTGCTCCATATTCGTTCCACCCAGGGATGATTACAAATGGGCATTCATTCCACTCAAGGACGATTAGCAGTATTTGCTCTAGGGTGGGGCGAATAACAGGTTTGACTGGCAAAAGGTCAAATCTTCACAAATGGCATCCTAGATTCCCAACTTAACTCCTCCTTCATTGCATGGGAGTGCGAGTGAGCATTTTGGAGCACTAGGAGTAGTTACAGTGGTAGTCATGGAACCCTTAATTAGGGAGGAATATTCTCCCCCCTAGAAGGGAATGATTGACAAGTGGCACCTCTACATGCTCATACATAGAGACCATCAGGTCTATAAAATGGTGAGTCTTCTCACCCCAAAATAGAGAGGGAGAAGGATAATTTTGAGCAACAAAGTGTTGTCATTTTGCATACTCACTTTTGATTGTGCCTCTCACATCCTTAATCCTTCTTTTGGAAGGGAGGTCATTGGGTGGTTATTGGGAGTGCAATCTGGACCCAAAACTCAACATTTGGCCATAGTATCCCACCCAAATTTGTTGACAACACCTCACAAGAGGTTTTGGACCCATCCCAAGTGGATTGGTGCTGAAATCGGGCCCCAAAAAATGGGCATCTTTCCCCCGAGTGCCCCTTGCACTACTACAGTCCTAATCGCCCCACCCTGGAGTGATTAGAAATTTGTAGCAGATTTTAGTTCTATTATTTTTTAATTTTATTCTATGTTGCTTATATAGGCTTGAATTCAAATTTCATGTAATTCTGAGTAGTTTCGATCATGTTTTTGTTATTTCTCGTTTTCGCTAACATGTAGGTACCATCATCAAATTCCTAGCAATAGAGGCCGAATTGGCAAAATCTGACCTTCTGGGTCTTTCCAAAATACCCCATTTTACCTAACCCCCAACTTTGCAGGTGATTTGGAGCCTCCCAAATGGGACATTTGGGATAGTGCCTTTTGATGCTTTGTTGCAGGTCTAATCGTCGCACCCCAGAGTGATTAGAAATCCATGGAAAATTTTCTAACAGTTCTTTTTGTAGTGCCTTCTCGATGATGTTCTCATGCCTTTGTCAAGTTTTTATCTCATTTTGATCTATTCTAGTTGTCGTTTTATTTATTATTTGCATGCATTAATCTTAGGCTTGGGTATTGCATGTTTCATTTCATTTGTAGGTGCTACTGATTGTTTTCTATTTCCTTGAACGTAGGACCTCAAAAATGGAGGAGTAGAAAAGAATCAAATACCCTTTCATGCAATCAGTGGCAATGTTTGGCCTACCCATTTTACATGTGGGCACGCAAAAGAAGGCATATGATCCATGGTGTAATGAAACCTTATTTAATGCTCCTAGACCCTAAAAAGGGAGGAGATGAGTTGTAACCAATATTTAAATAAAATTAATAAAAAGGTTTGTACTCCATATTTGCTTTCCATCTAGTTTCGATTCGTTTATGTTTCTCTCCTTTCATGCATTTTCAATTCATAGGATTTAGCGTTATCTTTGGCTTCATTTTCATTGCTCTTGGTGTTTCCTTTTTACTTTTGTATTCTCGTGATTTCAATGGCAATCACGGTGGGACCTTGTCCTCTATTTTTGAGATCAAAATTTTGATCAAAAATTGCTTGTTTTTGCTTACAAGTACCAAGTTTTCAAACGTTAGACTGTTGTTCATTCCAGTCTGTGAGGAGTGCAGAGTTGGAATTCATCTTACCTAGGGACAAATGGGCATTCACCCCACCCTGTGAAAAATATAGTTCTATTATTAATCCCACCTAGGTACGAATAGCTCTCTATGCAGTTTCAGGGCAAAAACTTAGAGGCATCCTATTTGGGCAGAGAAGAGGTAGGGGTCCTAAACACCTTCTGTCATTTTCTACTTTCTATTTTCTATTTTCTAGTTATTTACTTGTATAGGAGAGATTTTAATGCTTGTTTTCTTAATTTATGCATGTAGACACCAAAAAAGCACCAATCCGATTACGTGACTGCAAACACTAATCGCATTGACACACACAACCCCCAGGGCATCCCTTAGAGGTTAAACAGTGGTCCTAACCACTCTCATAGTGGTTTTGGAATGTTAGAGGTCAATTTGGCACCTTTTAGGGACTCTAATATCTACTCATTTTACCCAGGGATGATTACAAAATGGTATTCATTCCACCCAGGGACGATTAGTAGTATTCGCTCTAGGGTGGGGCGAATAGCAAGTTTGACAAGAAAAAAGTCAAATATTGACAAATGGTAGCTCAGAACCACCACTTAACTCTTCCTTCATTACATGGGAGTATGAGTGAGAATTTTTGAGTGCTAGAGGTAGTTACAGGTGCAGTCATGGAGCCTCTAATCAGGGAGGAATCTTCTCCCTCCTAGGAAGGCATGATTGCCAAGTGGCACCTCTGCATGCTCATTCAAAGATACTGTCAGGTCTATAAAATGGTGAGTCTTCTCACTTCAAAGAGATACAGAGAAAGAGCATTTTGAGAAATGAAGTGCTACCATTTTACATCCTCACACCTTTTGATTTGTGCCTTTCACATCCTTGATCTCTTTTGGAAGGGAGGTCATTGGGTGATTATTGGAAGCACAAATCTGGAATCGAAACCTGACATTTTGCCATAACATCCTACCAAATTTACCAAAAATTCCCCACAAGAGTTTTTGGACCCATCCCAAGTGGATTGGTGCCAAAATCGGGCCCCAAACGGTGGACGTCCTACCCCCGGGTGCCCCCCACACTATTGTAGTCCTAATCGCCCCACCCCGAAGTGATTATAAATTTGTAGTAGATTTCCTTTATGTTATTTTTGCATCTGATTATATGCTGCTTAGATAGGTTTTCATTAAAATTTCACATCATTTTGAGCTTCTTTGATCATGTTTTTGTCATTTCTCATTTTTGCTAACATGTAGGTGGCATCATCAAATTCCCAATGATAGAAGCCGAATTGGAAAAATCCAACCATCTGGGTTGTCCCAAAATACCCCATTTTACCTAACCCCAACTTTGTAGGTGATTTGGAGCTTCCCGGATGTGACATTTGGGACAGTACTTTCTAAAATTTTGTTGTAGGTCTAATCATCCAACCCCGGAGCGATTAGAAATCTCAAGAAAATTTTTTTACTGTTCCATTTGCAGTGCCCTCCTAGTAATTTCCTCATGCTTCTATTAAATTTTTAGATAATTTTGATGCCATTTGGTTATCATTTTATTTATTTTTTGCATGCACTACTCGTAGGCTTGGGGATTGCATGTTTCATTTTATCTACAGGTTGTACTGACTATTTTTTGTTTCTTTGAACATAGGATCTTGATATTAGAGGAGTAGCAAGGAGTCAAGACTCATCAATGTAAGTTGTGGTGACATTTGGTTCACCCATTCTACGTGTGGGCACACGAAAGAAGGAATACCATCTGTTGATGTGACAAGAACATATTTAACGCTCCTAGCCCCTGAAAAGGGAGGAGACATATTGTAACTGGGTTCTAAAGCATATTAATAAAAAGTTCTGTACTGCACATTCACTTTTATACCTTGTTTTAATGCGTTTACATTTCTCTCCTTTCATGCGTTTCAGTTTGTAGGATTTAGTGTTAAGTTTGGTTTTGTTTACATCGCATCTTGGCATTTCCTTTTTGCTTTTGTATCCTCGTGCTTTTAGTTGCGATCATGGTGGGACCCGGTCCTCTATTTTGAGATCAAAAATCTGATAAAAACTTGTTTATTTTTTCTTGCAGGTACCAAGTTTTTAAACATTGGACTATTGTTCGCTCCAGTCTGTGACGAGTATAGAGCTAAAATTAGTGCCACCTTGGGGTGAATGGGCATTCGTCCCACCCTGTGATGAATACAACTCTATTATTCATCCATCCCAGGTATGAATATCTCTCTATGCAAGTTCATAATAGAAACTTAGATGCATCCTATTTGGGCAGAGAAGAGGTAGAGGTCCTAAACACCTTCTATCATTTTTTGTTTTTTGTTTTTTGTTTTCTAGTTGTTTGCTTGATTAGGGAAAGTTTTTACCACATATTTGCTTTATTTTATGCAAAATAAAAAGAACCCCACACATCATGTGGTAATCTAAGCTATAAGGAGCTGGTCATAAAACCCCATCCCTTGATCAAGACCAACGGTGGATTTTATCACCATCCTGGCTTGAATTTTTGCATCCATAACCCTGATCGCTACTATTGCTAGATGTAAATCCTAAAGAAATCTGACCAAGTGTATATGGGGTGATTCCTAGTGCATGATTATAATTCTTCTATGGTAGGTGTCAAAAATAGGGTGATCCCCCTTTCATACCGCCTATGTTCCACGTACCATTCTGCTCTCATGTACCTATAGTTTCCCTCACGTAAGGGCAGGTATATAGAGAGGTTTGGTATAATGGTTTGGCAATGGTCTATCGAAGGGGTGACCATTTTTGGGATTCATAAGAGCCATCATATTGCATTTGCTACAAAACATTCTTTACAAAAATTTCAAAACAAAAATCAAAACACACTAAACCAGGTTTAGGGCACACTTTTAATCTTTAAAACAAGATAACCATTGCTTTGTGTATGTGTGATCTTTTATGTTTAGTGTAGCATAAAAAAAAAAAAAAGAGATAAAACCCTACATAAATTGTAGAGATACACCACCATGGTGTACACCCGTAGCCAAGCCCAATCAAGGGTGGAAGCTACAGAGAGTGTACAAGTGGGTACAAGTCGCCTCCGCTACATCCCCAAGGACTTGGTCATTCCACCTTGGTGGCCTGACCCATGAGATAGTCCACTTCATGCCTTGACAGAATGGGACTATAAAGGCACCCCTTCGAGGGGCATGCCCACTTAGCATGAACCATTTTAGGAGGAGTCTCTACATGTGGCATTCAACATAGATGGGAAAACTTGCTTAGACGCTCGCTATGAGTTGCCACCATGCAATGAAGTGTTAGGACAACACAGGGTCCATCGGGAGGGGCCACATGATTACATCATACCTCCTTTACCCCCTCTTATTGTTAGAAACAACAGGACCAATCCAGAGCACAAGGCTCTTCTGGCAGGGTGAGCCAACTCCACCCACCCCTTTCACATTTATGAAAGGGAAAATGAGGAAGACCACTACATTTCTCAAGAGCAATATACAGCATTTGAGCAATGCGCCTCCGCACTTGCTATTTATCAAGGTCACCCACTGAGGCCCAAACCTCAAGTGAATGCCACTAACCTCGACAGAGGGAAGCGACCAATAGAAATATCGGATCACCATGACCAAGATAGATGTGTAGGAGAGGCATATACGACTCCTAGACTCAATATGGTAGAGCAGATCATCCTAGCATTCGCCAGACATGCCGCCCACCAAGTGCAGATAATGCAGCTTGAGCAAGACCAACAGTAGCTAGAACATCTATATCGCCTTAGCAAAGAGCGCATTCGATGCCAAATAGATGAACTACTTCGTAACACTGTGCTTGAGAGGGTTCCAACCCCTCGAACATAGAGGGCAGAAAGGCACGAGAGGCATAACCTCTTCATGTAATACAGGTCTCCAAGACCTTACCAAGTGCTGCCTTCGAGATCCCCTAGACCCGAGAGGGAGGCCACTCCCAGGAACAATGATGGGTACCCTCCAATGATTCCCACCCATGGTCATGGGTCTCACCTGGGAACTCCTCAAGAAGCCTATGAGGAGTATGAGCAAGAAGAAGAGCGGGTCAAAATGCCCTACCAAGGCAGAGGGGGTGCTATCTGGCCACCCCTCCATAGGCCTCAAGTTTCCCACAACCCACAGTGAGAACTAACCAAGGGGGAAGAGATCAAATATTTTGACGCATATAAAGCACTGCTAGAGCACTTAGAGTCTATGGAGACCAAGACTTTTGGGCCCCAAAAGCCCACTTTACGCCAAATCCACAGTCACCTAGTGCATCCGTCAATGCTAGCACCCCCTTACCCTGAACACTTTAAACTGCCTCAGTTGGCAATATTTAGAGGGGAGGAATATGCCCAAGAGCATGTGACTAGATTCCTAAGACAATGCTTTGGCATTTAGGACAATGATGCTTTTATGTTAAGAACATTTATAACCACGTTCATTGGCCCTACCTCAGATTGGTTCACTCAATTGCCAAAGCACATCATCAGTAACTTAGATCATCTAGTGGACACGTTCCTTGAATGCTTCACCTTCAACACCAAGAAGAATGCATCACTAAGTGACCTAGCCAGCCTCAAGCAGTATGAGGTTGAAACCATGGCGGCCTATGGGAACCAGTGGAGGACTTTGCTTTCAAAGCTACCCTTCCTCCCTCCTATGTTCGACCTCACCCAAATGTTCTTAAAGAACTATTTGAGATCGATCTCCATGATATTGTAGCTACAACAATATGCCACTTTAGAGGAATCTCTGGTGCAAGCCAAAATCATTGAGGAGATCAAGATTCAAGATGGCAAGATAACCAAGCCAAATAAGAAAGAATGGTCTAAAAACACCAAAATAGGGACCAGGCAACAGAAACCTGCTACGGTCAATCAGGTTGCTATACAAGTCCCTAAGCCTGCACAAGCAACACAACCCCAAAATGCTAACTATCAGGTGGTGCATCTAAACAATTATGATAGAGAAAATCAGAGGCAAGAACAAAATCAGTAGCATTGCCCTAGGCGACAATTCACACCTTACACAAAGTCCAGAGACTCCCTGTTTGATCGCTTGTCAATAGTAAACTTGATCAACCTGATCGAGAGTCAACCCATAGACCCAAATGTTCCAAAACCTAAAGGCTACAAGGAAGACTTGTACTATAGGCTCCACAAATGGAAGGCACATGACCTTAATGCATGTTGGAACTTTAAAGGCTTGGTGCAAGACCTAATAGATAACAAGACAGTAGCGGTAGATAATCCCATGGAACCAAGCAACCAACAAATGGAGGTCTTTAAGGACCCCTTGCCTACCCATGATACATAGGCAAAGACCCTACAAGTCAATGAGGTAACACAGAATTGTCCCATGCAAGGGTATGTAGGGATGATCAGCATAGTGACCCGAAACAAGAGGTACCCGAGCACAACTGCCCCCATGACAGCTACAAGAGATGTGCCAACAACGTCACAACCACAATAGCACCTTACACAAACTGCTCTACCTAGACCAGTGGCCACAATTCAAACCAAGCTCACCCATAGTTTGAGGACCACATTGGCTAGGCTCTCCATCTACGATCTCATACAACAATCATCGCCCCATTGGGAGGATCTAATGGAGATACTAAAAGCCATCAAGTTGCAGCCCCACAAAGTAAAATCCTTCAACAAATTTATGGGACATGTCAAATGGTGCATCGATCCAGTCATCACCTTCAGAGAGGATGAATTGAAATCAGTGACCAGTGACATGGCGGATCCACCCCTACACGTCATCGCATAGGTCAACGAGATCCCGTACAAGAGGGTATTGGTGGACATCGGCTTGTCCAGTTATATCATTACAACAATAGCCTTGAAGAACCTAAAGTTTTCTATGTCTCACATAGTGGCCTCCACCTATACACTACGAGCATTCATTGATGCAATATTCTCAATAGTTGGCGCAATTGTCCTACCCATCCAAGTGGGACAAAAGACTATACCTACATTGTGCCACATCTTGGAGGGTGAGATGGCCTATAACATCTTGCTGGGTCAGCCATGGATCAAGGACATGAAGTGTGTTCCTTCGATAGCTCATCAGTGCTTAAAGTATGCATTTGAAGGGCAAGTGCATGTAGTTTCGACAGACTTGGAGTGCTTCAAGTATTGCAATATGGTTCAGCTAATGCCGCAATCGACCCTTCCATCAACACATTTGGATTTTTAGTTGAATCCATATAAAAAATGTCCTATTCCATAGGCATCCCCGTTGACAAGTCCATAAAATCCCCAGTTGGGTCCATATTCATCGCCTAATCCTTCACAAACGAGGCCACCTATGGTGGCCACACCAAAGGACAAAGGGAAGAAACCCCTATAAGAGGCATCGCCATCAGTTTCAACCATATATACTAAGGAGATGCCTAGCATAATGGAATTCAAGGCTCCTAGTTCACCCAACATGGAGTGGACTCAGGAAGAACTTTTGTTCCCTCCCCCTCAACAAAAAACAATCACCGTTGAAATGGCCAATATGGGCCTAGGGGAGTATCTAGTGTGAAACATTGTAGAAACACCTACACTAGAATACATGTAGGACATGAGGAGACCTCGCATCCCCATAGGAACTATTGTTCTTCTAGGCTACCCACCAAACTAGATGAACTTTATATATTGGGGCCTTGATAATGGCATTGAACCTTACATGCAATAAGACGAAGATGAAGAGCCCTTTTTTGAAGACATAAACTATTTGTCCAACATTGATTTTGCTTTGAGATATCTTGGCCAATGCAATTGGCATGGATATGGGTTAGGTAGATATGAGCAAGGAGTGTGTGTTCTTTGCCAACCAAGATATCAGATGACATACGACAAGGCAGGAGTAGGGTTCAACCACCCCCTACCCCTGGACATATTGGTAGAGAACATGCACGGCCTAGGGATAGGCAACAAGGATAGGTTGGCATTAGATACATATGTTAATCCTAACACAACATATACATTGGGTGATTATCTACCATTGTGGACAACCAACCTTGTTGACCTTAACAACCCTTTCCCTTCGATCAAGAAAGGAGAAAGCTCGAGAGCTCACCAACAAGGGGGATATAGACAAGGTCAAGAATGATCTTTAGAAGACGAGTCAGAATATGAGGTAACACCATGGGACCCCTTTGAATCGGATAGTAATCACTCACAAGTGACCCCCATGGATGATTATCAAGAAAGCCTCTTGGCAATGTTCCCTTTGGATGCTCCAATCTAGCAAGTGCCACTTAAAGAAAATTAGGTCCCCCCATAGAGATTTGAACAACCCCGATGGGACCATATCAATTTGATTGATCAGGACAAGCCTCACATGTCACAAATAGTTGTTGGAGCCAATGAAGGCCTTTGGATCTCTGATAGTGATTATGAATATGAAACTGAGATGGCCTATATCAATCATATGCGACAACAACAATACCCCTAGATATTGATGACATGTTTGAATAGCTAAACATAGGGCCAAGGCATAGGTGGCACCTAAACCTAGCACAATTGGACCAAGTGCTACATTTTCCACTTTGGTCATACAGAGAGCACCTTCCGCCAAGAGACCCCATAGAAATATTAGTACCAAGGGTAGACCCTATCCTCCTATCCACACATAGGGCCCATCCATTCATGCCAATACCTCCAAAGCCCGATCTGGAGCACAAAAATCATCAAGGATGTACAAGTCACCACACTCATGGTAATGGAGACCAAAATCATTTCATCAACATGATCTCCATTCACTTAACTGCACCCATCCACAATCTAATTGATCCAACATAGTCATTGTATCTCGAAATAGATGCCATAGACTGGGATTGCGTCAATTCACCACCATCCCCATCAGAGTATTGGCCTTGTGGTGAGATGCTTCATTTCACCCCAAGATCAACTCAGGATATCTTCCATGCTGAAGAGGAACTCGAAGTTCCTAACGTAGATTTGAATTCAGAAAATGATATCCACTTGATCCCAACTCTACACTAGTTGGAGGATGGGTTCCACATGTCAGTCAAGGAGACGACTGACGTAGACATCGGCTTTGATCTAAAAAATCCATATATCATTAAGCTAGGGGTAAGTATTTCCCTCAAAGATCAAGTCAACTACATTTCCCTTCTCAAAGAGAAGGACGAGGTTTTTGCATGGTCATACAAAGACATGTCGGGGCTAGATCTGTAGCTAGTCACGCATAATCTAACGCTTGATCCGATAGTCAAGCCAGTTAAGCAAAAACTATATAAGATGCACCCAATAATGTCCTTAATGGTCAAATACAAATTACAAAAGCTGTTGGATGCACAGTTTGTCATCTACATGGATTACCCACCATGGCTGTCCAACATGGTGCCCGTAAAAAAGCCTGATGGAAGGATTCACATATGCACTAATTTTTGAGATCTAAACAAAGCGATTCCTAAGGATGATTTTCCCTTTCCTAGCATCGATGCATTGGTAGATGCTATAGTGGGCCATGAAATGCTTTCCCTCATGGATGGTTTCTCGGGATACAATCAGATTTGTATTAATCCCGAGGACCAACTAAAAACGATGTTCACAATGCCTTGGGGGACATTTTGTTATAAGGTCATTCCCTTTGGCCTTAAAAACACTGGCACCACCTGACAACGTGCCATGACATACATATTCCATGATCACATGCATAAAACTTTGGAAGATTACATGGATGATTTTTTGGACAAATCTCTTTTGCGCCTAGATCATCTAGATGACTTAAGCAAGATCCTCGATCGCCTCATGGAACATAAAGTCAGACTAAATCCCAAGAAATATGTATTTGGTGTCACATTTGGAAAACTCTTAGGTTTCATAGTCTCAAAGCGAGGCATCGAGGTGGACCCAAACAAATTCAAGGCAATCCTTGAAATGCTTACCCCAACTACCATCAAGCAACTCAAAAGCCTGCAGGGAAAGGTCGCATCAATAAAGCGCTTCATAGCACATCTATCTGACAAGTGTCAACCCATGAACAAATTATTGCACAAGGGGGTAGAATTTCACTCGGATGACGAGTGCCAGTCAGCCTTTGATGATATTAATCAATACTTGGCTTTTCTGCCAATATTGGCACCACCTAGACCAGGAGTGTCGTTCTACTTATACATCTCAGCTACTGAGGTGGCACTGGGCACCATGCTAGCCCAAAAAAATGAACTACACAAAGAACAGGCTACTTATTATCTTAGCCACACCCTAGTCAGTTATGAACTTAACTATGCATACATTGAGAAGCTCTGCTTGGCAGTGGTGTTTTATACCAAAAATCTATGCCATTACATGTTGAGCAACACGACGTATGTTGTGTCTAAGGAGAATCCATTGCAGTACATGATGAGTAGTACTTATCATAGTAGTCGCACAACAAAATGGATCATGTTGTTGACGGAGTTTGACATCGAGTTCATTGGACAGAAGTCCATCAAAGGTCAAGTCATCACCGATCAACTAGCAGAGGCTTCTCTCAAATATGACCAGCCTTTGACCATAGAACTACCCGATGATGGGGTCTTCCATGTCTCAAAATTGCCAGATTCTGATGAGCCTGAGTCACAGGCCGACATAACCCTATTTTTCAATGGTTCTAAATGTGATCAAGGAGGTGGTGTGGGAATTGTATTCTTTACATCACAAGGGGCTCCAATGCCTCTATCATTTAAATTATATTTCTTGTGCACAAAAAACAATGTCGAATACGAAGCCTTGCTCATAGGTCTTCAGACAACATTCACCATGAACATCAAATTATTGAACATCTTCGAGGATTTGCTATTAATTGTCAACCAATTCAAAGGGGTATTCCAATGTAAATACCTAGTTCTGCAGGCCTATAAATCCATTTTGGACAAATTCCTAGCAAATCTTGAATGGTATGACATCGAGGCACTCCCTCAGTCATCGAATCATTTTGCGGATACTATGGTCTCCTTGGGGTCACTAATCCCGCAAGACATTTTTGGTGATATGACAACCATTCAAGTCAAACCATTATCGCAATCCACAATGGAGCATGCAAGCTTTGACTTAACACCAAGAATCCACCTGATCTAAATTGAACCATCCTCGAACAAGTTCTCTTGAATATATGATTGTCTAAATCATGCCAACTGGGGGTCCTTGTTCTCCCTTACTCCCCTTAATAGCAACACAATGCTATTCTTACAAGTTCTTTCTCGCTCAGATTTTTCTAGGGATGAACTTCATGAGGGATTGGTTGTTCATATTGTCAAGGTTTTCGATCAGCAGGATTGGTATGCACCCATACGAGATTACCTCAAGTTAGGTAACCTCCCACTTGGATTGACACATGCCGTGAAAATATCATTCAAACAAAAAGTGGCAAAACATGTCTTGTTAAGAGACATTTTTTACCATCATAGCTATGAAGGAATCCTCCTTCATTGCTTGGACCAGCAGGAGTCTACTTGGACGATCACCCAAGCGCATGATGGTACATGCGATGGCCACTTCAACGGCATGGCCATTGCAAAGTGCATTCTCTACATGGGCTATTATTGGCCATCTTTAGAGTGAGATTGTTGCACGTATGTAAGGAAGTGCATGAAGTGTCAACACCATGCTAATTTGACACACGTACCTTCTCAAGCCTTTCAACCAATACAATTGGCTTGGTCATTTGCACAGTGGGGCTTAGATCTAATCGAAAAGATCTCCCCTACATCGTTAGGTCATCACACGTTTATCATAATGGCCACAGAGTACTTCACCAAGTGGGTGGAAGCAATTTCACTTACCTCTATGACTGGAACCTGTATTTTGGAGTTCATTTTACAAAAAATCATGTCATTTTGGTATTCTATCCAAGATCATCTTGGACAATGGGACATCATTCAAGAACAAATACGTACATGCTTTGACCACAAAGTACAAAAATTAGCATAGATTTTTGACACCCTATTATCTGTAGGCAAATGGGCAAGCAAAAACATCAAACAAAATTCTAGTCGCCATCCTCAAAAATACGATCACAGATAGTCATAAGGATTGGCACATTCAAATCCTACTTGCCCTATGGGCTTATCACACTAGCATTTGGAAACCCATTGGGGCAACTCCGTTTTTGTTGGTGTATGGCTCTAAGGCAGTCATACCTCTCAAGTTGGAAATACCTTCCCTGCACATATCAATGCAAGAGTTCATCAATGATGACACTGCATGGTGGCCTAGTTAGACCAGCTAACGTTGCTCACTGAACGACACGTTAATTCTCTCGAGCATTTATGTATCTATCAAGAGAAACTTAATAAAGCGTACAAAATGAAGGTTCACCTGAGGTACTTTCAAGTTGGTGACTTGGTATTAAAGTAAAACTAGAAAAATTCTAACTTGCCATCCAATCTAAGGGACAAGTTTGCAGCAAACTAGATAGGTCCTTATGTCAGCGATAGTAAAATAGGACCTAGAACATACCGGCTAGCCTCTCTTGATGGAATCAAGGAACTATAACCCTTGAACATCATTCATTTGTGGCCATTCCATATTTAAAAGAGCCATAGCCCAAACCAAAAGCTCCAAGGATTCTCATTATCGCTTGGTCAATCCCAAAATGCCCCAAAGGTGTCCACCAACCCTTTGGTCAAACCAAAAGCTCCAAGGATTCTCATTATCGCTTGGTCAATCCCAAAACACCCCAAAGGTGTCCACCAACCCTTTGGTCAAACCAAAAGCTCCAAGGATTCTTGTAATCGCTTGGTCAACCCCAAATGCTCCAAGGATTCCCATAGTTGCTTGGTCAAACCCAAAAATGCCCCAAAAGGTGCCAATAAACCCTTTGGTCAAACCAAAAGCTCCAAGGATTCTCAAAATTGCTTTGTCCCCCAAAAAATGCCCCAAAGGTGCCCACAAACCCTATTGTAAAAAAAAAACGCCCTAAAGGTACCCATCATCCCTTTGGTCAAACCAAAATCTCCAAGGATTCTCACAATCGCTTGGTCAAACATAAAAAAAAACAAAAAATTCAAAAATAATAAAAGCATCAAATAAAAAAAATTTGCATCTCATTGCTATGCATAATCAAAATCATCACAACAATAAAGAACTCTTTTGCATCTCATCTTCATACTCATAAAAATCAATCAATAGAAAACACAAAAATAATAGTTGCATTAAGCTCACATCCATACATTGCATATTTATTGGTCATACAGGTCAAAAGCACCATAGACTGTAATTACTTGGCAAATCCATCATTTTCCACATTTTTCCACTCTATAAATAGTCCATCAAAAACAAACGCCATCCACAGTTTCACCATATCATGCTTTAGTTGTCTTCTAATGTATCTAGAGCTTTTTTCATTCAACTATCTTTAGATTTCTATCCAAATATTGTACAAATTCAGACAGATTTTGTGAAGGTTGAGTTCTACTTGGATCACACCTTGCTACATAGCATCCCAACACAAGTTAAAACACATAACAATTCCCAAAGTTGTGTAAACGAAAGATGAAACCTGCAACGCAATCCAGGATACCATCTAGTGAAAATGTTACGTTACTCATCCCCCTGTGTGAATGATCCCAAGAATGCTGAGAGATGGAAAAATGACAAGCATATTCCCTATCCAATTCCCCACGAATCCCAAGTTCTCAAAAAGTTGCAAAACATCAAAAATTTGCAAAAGTCAAAACTCCAAAATTTGACATCATAACCAAAGTGCATACATAAAAAAGCACATACAATAGTGATTCTCATCACTCAATATTCAAATCCCTTGCTAAAAACAAAATAAAAATAAGTAAATAAATAGTGATTTTTATCACTATATAAGAGCAAGTATCCCAATACAATTGAAGAAAATAAGGGAGTCGAACTTGAATCCTTGGAGCTCTCAGCATTTAGAAGGTCATGAGGTAAACCTCAATATCAGTTTTGTGGATAGCCTATTGGTCACTGGTGGCAAGCCTCCCGCATGATGATATATCTGTCACATTAACTTGTGTGTAGATCAATGTTTGCATGTGGATGAGCTAGCTTATGGTATCCTAGATAGCACCACAGATTATTCTTACTAAATACAACACAAGGAGTTAGTGGATCTAATTAGGTGATCCTCAGTACAGGTTTGTTTGATAGCCTATCTGGCACTGGCGGTATCTTGACAAATGCCACAAAAACAAACTCAATTGCACACACAGGGATGTGAAATAACTTGGTCAAAGACAAGTCCGATTCATACCTTGTTCAAAAGTCTTGTAAAGATAAAAATATAGTCTTTGCTAGTTAGTTAAAACATCTGAGTCTTAGAAAACATTAACTACATCCTAAACCAATTGTTTTATCTTTCATCCTTGCATCGTCATCAGAAAAAATACCAAAAATAACTTAAAAAGTCATTTCCCACAGCAATCGCCTAGGACAAAAAGCCATAAGTTCTAAATAGTCTATGGTACCACCGAAAAAAATCACAAATTCAATTCATCCATTCCATTTGCATATCATATCAATTATAAACATTAGAATTCATCACAACATTACAAAACTAGTATTCATCCCACCCAGGGACAATTATAGAGAAAAAAATTCAAAAACAACAAAAAATGCACCAAATTGAACAAAAACAAGCAATAAAATTATCCAATAAGAGTGCTTTTGCACTTGATATTTCGGCCATGAAAAACCAAATTCGGGGTCACAAATCCTCACTATCCTACTCCCTAAGAAGGCTACCATAGTCGGACCACTCCACAGAAAGACAGATTACCGAGAATTTCATCCCCAAATGGCGTCCCAAAATGGGTCCAAACCTACCCAAAAATAGCAATAACATTGCCGCACAAGGCGCCTTTGCACCTCTACTTCTGGGCATACAAAATAGATTTTTGGGTCACAAATCCTCACTATCCTACTCCCTAATAAGGCTAACATAGCTAGACTACTCCATGAGAGGATGGATTATCGAGAATTTCAACCCTAAACGACGTCACCAAAAGGGTTAACACCCACCAAAAATAGGTCTAAATGTTGGGAAACTGCACACACATTCAAAGATAAACAACTGAAAGGCACCCTTACAAAAGTCATCTTGGGTCAAGTGACTCATCACTTTTCTCATGTCGGTCATTCCCTCATCGATTCATCGCTTGATGGGGTAGTCACATTTAGTCACCAATCAACAAGTACACACCCAATCAAGGAAATGACATGCATTCAAAGAATCATTGACAAAGACAATCACGCTCCTGCTTGGGGCAGTAAACACGCAATAATCACAAGCTGATCAAACACTTGGTATTCATGAATCATGAACTCAAGGTTCCTGCAGACAAAAGGTTGTACCCTTTGCCTATTCATTACTGATCAATGTCCAAGCTCAAGTAACACCTCACCAAAAAATGTTAACACTTGAATTAAGTTCCTTCGCTCGTCAAAAGCAAGGATTCAAGAATGCATGCCCCTTTCCATACTTGGGGCATAAAAATTTGGTTAGGTTACTAAGAAACCCTAATCATTAGTTCTTTGGTTATCTATTTTTTCTCAGCACTACGCCATGCACAACGCATCCCAAAAAGGGGCATATGTAGACACCAAAACAACACCAATCCGATTACATGACTACAAACACTGATTGCATTGACACACATAGCCCCCAGGGCAGCCCTCAGAGGTTAAAAAGTGGTCCTAACCACTCTCACAATAGTTTTGGAAGGTCAGAGGTCAATTTGGCACCTTTCAAGCACTCTAATATCTACTCGTTCCACCCAGGTATGATTACAAACTGGTATTCGTTCCACCCAGGGACGATTAGCAGTATTCGCTCCAGGGTGGGGCAAAGAGCAGGTTTGATGGGAAAAAAGTCAAATATTGACAAATGGTAGCTCATATCTTCCATTTAACTCTTCCTTTATTGCATGGGAGTGTGAGTGAGCATTTTTGAGTGCTAGAGGCAGTTACAGGGGTAGTCATGGAGCCCCTAATCAGGGAGGAATCTTCTCCCTCCTGGGAAGGCATGATTGCCAAGTGGTGCCTCTGCATGCTCATTCAAAGAGACCGTCAGGTCTATAAAATGGTGAGTCTTCTCACCTTAAAGAGATACATAGAAGGAGCATTTTGAGCAACGAATTCTATCGTTTTACATCCTCACACCTTTTGATTTGTGCCTTTCACATCCTTGATCTCTTTGGAAGGGAGGTCATTGGGTGATTATTGGAAGCACAAATCTAGAACAAAAACCTGAAATTTGGCCATAACATCCTACAAAATTTGCCTAAAACACCCCACAAGAGGTTTTTGATCCATCCAAAGTGGATTGGTGTCGAAACCAAGCCCCAAACAACGAGCGTCCTGCCCCCGGGTACCCCTTGCACTGTTGCAGTCCTAATCGCCCCACATTGAAGTGATTAGAAATTTGTAGCAGATTTCCTTTATATTATTTTTGCATCTGATTATATGCTACTTAGATAGGTTGTAATTCAAATTTCACATCATTTTGAGCTGTTTTGATCATGTTTTTGTCATTTCCCGCTTTTGCTAACATGTAGGTGGCATCATCAAATTCCCAGTGATAGAGGCTGAATTGGCAAAATACGACCATCTGGGTCATCCCAAAATACCCCGTTTTACCTAACCCCAACTTTGTAGGTGATTTGTAGCTTCCCAAATGTGACATTTGGGACAGTGCTTTCTGACATTTTGTTGCAGGTCTAATTGTCCCACCCTAGAGAAATTAGAAATTCGTGGTGAATTTTTTGACTGTTCCATTTGTAGTGCCCTCCTGGTAATGTCCTCATGCTTATATTAAATTTTAATATCATTCTGATGCCATTTGGCTATCATTTTATTTATTTTTTGCATTCACTAATTGTAGGCTTGGGGATTGCATGTTTCATTTTATCTACTGGTGCTACTGACTATTTTTTGTTTCTTTGAATGTAGGATCTCAACATTAGAGGAGAAGAAAGAAGTAAAGACTCATCAACACAAGTGGAGGTGATGTTTGGTCTACCCATTCTACGTGTGGGCATGCGAAAGAAGGAATACCATTTGTTGATGTGACAAGAACATATTTAACGCTCCTAGCCACTGAAAAGGGAGGATATAGATTGTAACTGGGTTCTAAAGCATATTAATAAAAATGGCTATACTCCACATTCACTTTTATACCTTTTTTCAATGCGTTTACATTTCTCTCCTTTCATGTGTTTCAGTTTGTAGGATTTAGTGTTAAGTTTGGTTTTGTTTACATCGCATCTTGGCATTTCCTTTTTTCTTCTGTATCTTCGTGTTTTAAATGCAAATTAAAAAGAACCCCACACACCACATGGTAATTTAAACAACAAGTATTTGATCATAAAACCACAACCCTTTATCAAGACCAACGATGGATTTCATCACCACCTTGGCTTGAATTTTTGCATCCATAACCCCGATCGCTACTGTTGCTAGACGTAAATCCTGATGAAAGCTGATCGAGTGTAGCTGGGGTGATTCCCAATGTATGAGGATAATTATTCTATGGTAGGTTTCAAAAATAGGGTGATCCCCATTCCGTACCACCTCTGTTCAATGTACCATTCTGCTCTCATGTATCAATAGTTTCCCTCATGTAAGGGTGGGTATATTGAGAGGTTTGGTATAACGTCTTGGCAGTGGTATATCGAAGGGATGACCATTTTGGGAGATATAAGAGATATCATATTGCATATACAACAACACGGTCTTTACAAAGCTTTCAAAATAAAAATCAAAGCACACTAAACCAGATTTAGGGCACACTCTTAATCTATAAATGAGATAATCACTTCTTTGATTGTGTGGCTCCTGTTTGTTTAGTGCAACATTAAAAAAAAAAATCATAAAAAAAAGATAAAACCCTACATAGATTATAGAGAGACACCACCATGGTGTACACCCATAGCAAATCCCAATCGCAGGTAGGAGTTGCGAAGAGTGTACAAGGGGGAAAAAGTCACCTCCACTATAGCCCCAAGGACTTGGTCATACCACCTTGGCTACCCGACCCACAAGATAGTCCACATCATGCCATTTCAGAATGGGACTATAGAGGCACCCCTTCGAGGGGCACTTTCGTCCAACATAGACCCTTTCAAGAGGAGTCCCTACATGTGGCACTCAATATAAATAGGAAGGCTCCCTTAGACGCTCGGTATGAGTGGCCATCGAGCAATGAAGTGCTAGAACAACATAGGGTCCATGAGGAGAGGCCACATGATTATGTCATCCCTCCTTTACCCCCCATCACTGTTAGGAACAATAAGCCAAATATAGAGCACAAGGCTCTTTAGACAAGGTGATCCAAATTTTCTCGCCCCTTTCACATATATGAAAGGAAGCACAAGGAAGACTCACATTCCTCAAGAGCAATACACAGCGTGGGAGCAACGTGCCTCTGCACCTACTATCTATTAGGATCACCTACTGAGGCCAGAGCCTCAGGTAAATTCTGCCAACCTCGACAGAGGGAAGAGACCTATAGAGATCTCAAATCATTACAACCAAGATAAATATGTAGGAGAGGCATCTAGGCCTCCTAGACTCACTACGATGAAACAAATTGACCTGGCATTTTCCATACATGTCGTCCGCCAAGCACAAATTACGTAGCTTGAGCAAGACCAAAAATAGTTGGAGCACCTGTATCGCCTTAGCAAAGAGCACATTCAACATCAAACAGATGAATTGCTCCACACCACTATGCCTGAGAGGGTTCCAACCCCTCCCATACAGAGGGCAAAGTCATATGAGAGGTGCAACCCCTTGGTACGAGACAGGTCTCCATGACCTTACCAAGTGTTGCCTCTAAGACCTCCTAGACCTAAGTGGGAGGCCACTCCCAAGAACAACGATGGGCACCCTCCATGGGGACCCACCCATATTTATAGGTCTCACCTAAAAACTCCTCAAGAAGCCTATGAGGAGTATGATCAAGAAGAAGAGTGGGCTGAAACACCCTACCAAGGTAGAGGGGGTGCTATCCGGCCACCCCTCCATAGGCCTCAAGTTTACCATAACCCACAATGAGAACTAACCAAGAAGGAAGAGATCAAATCTTTTGACGCATATAAATCGCTACTAGAGTGCTTAGAGTCTGTGGAGACCAAGACTTCTGGGCCCCAAAAGCCCACTTTATGCCAACTCCACAGTCACCCAGTGCATTCGTCAATGCCAGCACCCCCATACCCTAAATACTTTAAGATGCCCCATTTGGAAATCTTTAGAGGTGAGGAGGATGCCCAAGAGCATGTGACTAGATTCCTGAGCCAATGCTTTGGCATTCAGGACAATGATGCTTTGTTGTTAAGAACATTTATAGCCACTGTATCGTTCCAAATTTTTTGCATCCTTATCTTTAGGCTATAAGATCTACGCCTATAAGGGGGATGTGAGAAGGATGGGACAATACCTTGGACTGAGAGACCCTTTGAAGGTCGCACCTCTCGAGGGAGGGGTACAAGGGTGAATTTTTGACGGATGGTGGGTTCACCAAGAAACTTTTGAGTGGCAGTTTCCACACCTAGGTTGATAGTAGGTTTGATATGTTCATTTTATACTTTAATCATTCAATTCTTAGGTTTGGCCATGATGAATCTAAGCTATTCTATATATCAATGCTGATTTATATGGGTGTAGAAAACATGAATAAGTACTGAACACAGAAAGTATGCTAAATAATATGGAATGTACCTGATTTTAGATGTTTGATGAAGAGTATAAGGTTTGTAGAAGTCCAGATTATCTCAAATCTTACATTATCATCTGCAATTTCACATAATCATATTAAATAATAGTCGATCATCTGAGATCAGACGAGATCATCGTCGATCTGACAAATTCGTCAGATGAATTCATAAAAAACCCGCAAT
This sequence comes from Wollemia nobilis, assembly GCA_028583015.1. Lineage (NCBI taxonomy): Eukaryota > Viridiplantae > Streptophyta > Pinopsida > Araucariales > Araucariaceae > Wollemia > Wollemia nobilis. The sequence goes on along the minus strand of JAQPPZ010010078.1, from coordinate 102,725 downwards.
CACAAAAACAGACACCAAAAAACCAAAAATGCAACTGCAAAAGCAAGGGGAAATGATAGAAATAATAATAAATTTGCCTAAATGATAGATCTAGATAGTAATTAAAATAAATGCATTAGATTACTAATTTGTTTTGACATTATCATGCATATATGCTAAATGAGGTGAACTCCAGGATGCAGGAATAGAATAAACCAAGTTAATACAAAAATAAATGAAGAGAGAAGATAAAGAAGTACAAAATCTAGGTTCTGATTGCCCCCAATCTGGACTACAGTTGAGATCACCTCTAATCATATGAGATCATCACATATCTACGATAGGATCGTCCAAAATCATCTGGAATCACCTACGACGATCCGATCTTGCTCTGACTAAAAAATAGTAAAATCCTTGCAAGAAAACTTGAAACACGTAATGCAAACAAAGGTGTGAAAGTGTTCTAATGCACAAAAAGTTAAACTTGCAAAGAAATCAGTCAACCAGGGGGTTCAGGGGGATAAACTGAGAAAATCCCAATTTATATAGGATTAGGGAGAGGCTAGGAGATTAGAGGTCATCCCAATTTGGGAGATCTCCAATGGGGGAGACTCTAACTACGTAGACACACTTTCTACCCAAGTTAGAGAAGCTATTGAAATAGAAGCTAATTATGAAAATTTGGTTTTGGGACAAAATTTTTTGGACGTTCTGTTCTAGATGAATTCATCATATTTGGGATGATTTCGTCTGATCATCGACGATATCGTCCAATGGTCAAAAAAAATCCTAAAAATGGCATAGAAAATAAGGAAAGCGGGTAACGGGCGATTAATGGGCGGTTTGGGTTAAAATTCAAATTTTTATCTTTTTACTAAGGTTTAACTGTGCCAATTTAAGGGTGCTACATTTTTCCCCCTCTTTAGCAAATTTTTGAAGAAAATAAGTTAAAGACGAGTTTTTCTTGTTTTACGAGAAAGCAAAAATTTACTCAATTTTAGACAACGATTCTAGGTCAAATCATACAACTGCTGACTATGGTGCCCCCTCCGTGTTTTTACCCAAATCAAACATTTGAGGTAAAAGCATGGAAAAGCAAAATTAAAAAAAATGTTGTTGATTTTAAATAAAATTAAGAAAATAGGGTAAAACCCTAATTCATTTTTACTGTTCATTTTTATTGGTTTAGAGCTCTGCAAAAAAAAAATGGTTGAGACAGCACACCGATCGACAGAGGTCCGACGCGGGCTACGGGTAAGGATCTAATCCTAGTGAATTAGGTTTTAATTTGTTTTGTACAATTTTTTTTTTAATTTTGATTGCTTTGGGGCATCATGGCCGTTTTTAGGCCGTCGACGACGTCAGGACGAAATCGTCCCTATTTTGTCAAAATTGTCCCTAGATCGTCGATTTCGCCTAAGGCAAAATCGGTGAACTAGGGACGATTCCATCCAACAAGGGGCGATCCCCAAGTTGCGAAATCGAAGATGATTTCATCCTACAAAGGACGATTTTTCCCAATTTAGGATGATATCATCCAATGGTGGATGATATCATCATTTTTATGAAATTAAGCTTGTTTGAATTGCATTTAATTGATTTTAATGATGGGTTTATTAATAAATTTTGTTGTTTTTACTGTTTATTTTGTATAGGGGATTACTAAAGAGTCAGGAGTGGAAATACGGGGGGCTAAGAGATGACATAGCCGTGCTCGACCAGGCGAAGCGTGATCAACTAGCACAGGTCAGATTACAGCATGTGGTAGAGATGCCACAAGTATCGATGGATATGGGGCTACTGATAGCCCTAGAATATAGGTGGTATCCAGGGTCATCCTACTTTTGGTTACTGACAAGGGAGATGTCTCCCGCACTAGAGGACATATGGAGGATCTTAAGGATCTCCATACAGGGATGGTTGATGATTCCTACGGCCAATCAAGGCCAGGCGATGATGAGGCTAAGCAGAGACCCGAGCTTCGCCTTGCAGAAGGGTAGAGTGAACATCGAGTCGCTAAGGTAGATTCCTAGGGCATCTAGGTTGACTCAGGTGTTGGCCGAGATAGTGGGTGGTCTACTATTGTGCCACCAGAGTGGATGTAGGTTACCCTGGCTACTCTTAGATGTGGTCTACGATATGAGAGACCATGGCTACAGATATGCATGGGGCAGCTTTGTACTATGCCACTTGTATAGGATCCTACACGGGGTCGTATACAAGGGAGGTCGATGTCTGGTTGTGACATCACTACTACAAGTTTGGTGCTGGGAGCACATTATGATACGGAGGCCAGTAGGGCTTCCATTGATAGGGGTTGACCAAGAGAGGCCTCAAATTTTCTACTAGTGGTTATAGAGAGGGTCACAGCAGCGGATAGATCTACTAATTTCATGGAGGTTGTTGGACAACCTCATCCTAGACCAGATCACCTGGAGGCCGTGGAAAGAGCATCCATGGTGGATAGAGGATGGGCAAGAGATGGCTCACATCAGGTGAGTCTGATGGCTGAGGATGGAGCAGGGAGAGGTAGAGCTCCATCACTACGATCGAGTTTTGTGGCAGTTCGGTCTTCAGTAGGGGATCCCTTCTCTCAGGGATTATGAGTACTCCCAGACTATATGGGATAGTGCCACACTGAGCGGGGCTCCAGACATGTAGTAGTTCTAGATTCAAGACGCAGATGATGCCACCATCCAGCTAGTGGATGGTGACAATGCTGGGGTTGTGGATGGATACGATGCCGGGTACATAGGCATCCACCCTCCTTGGATGATGAGGGCATAGGGTTCGGTGCATGTCATGGTGCGATGAATGGGGAGGTGGTGTTAGGCTGCTATTGAGGTAGCACAGGGTCACGACAAGAGAGAGCAACGATGGTCTCCGTAGGAGAGATGCTAGAGGATGGGTCAGGCTCCATAGAGGTCATAGCAGATAGAGAGGAGGGAAGAGAGATTCCCTTCTCAGCAGGGGGAGAGGCCACCATCGCTCGATAAGGGCAAGGGTGTCAAGGTGGGGAAGAGCAACGAGATGGTGGCTCTTCAAGCTGAGAATGCCTACCTTTGGGCTCAGGTACAGACTCTATAGGATGAGGCTACACAGCTTAGGGCACGGAGTGGAGGGGCAAGCACTCGATATCTGGCATGGACTATTGCTCAGATCACATTCTACCAGGGGTTATACTATCACATGGTCCTAAAGGGATAGAGGATACCATTTCCAGCCCCCATTGCAGAGCTGGTCACGATGGGATCATCGAGGACATCCTCACGATCGATGGTAAGGACCCAAGACATAGTCGAAACCTCTATGGGACCACCTCCTCCACCTCAGGGCAGGGGAGGAGATGAGGCTAAGAGCTCGAGGGCTTCTCGAGGCTAGCTGCTACAGATTGTAGATTGTATTATTATTACTTTTTGAGGGGATTGAGTATGTCAAGGTATTGATTGTGGCATACCAATCTAGATGATGTACATAATTTATTGATATATATAGATTGTCTTTTTGATGATATGACTTGTGTATATGTTGTATGATGATTTAATTTTGAATTTTATGATTGATTATTCATGTATTTACGTCATTTGGAAATAAATTATAATGTTATGTCATACCATAAAATTGTAAATGAAATAATATGATATGAATAAATTGGTTGTTTTGTGGTGTGATTTGATGAAAAATAAAAGGGACTTCTAACAATAATTTCAAAGGACATTGTTGCTGTTATAGACCATTTCATAGAGTTGCCGCTCACTAGATCGTCAAGATAATCCCAGTATAGAAATATTGTTAAAAGTAAAAGGGTGCTTAAGAGACTATCTTAAGACTTTGTGTTGTGATGATGAAAAATGATGATGGTGATGATTTGTTTTCAGATTTTCATAAAAAATATTATGCATGACATATTAAAGAAGTATGATTTTTTTTTGCTAGGCATAAATTCCTAAGTGTGAAATTTTTTTGAATAAGTCCCTAGGAACTATACCATCATTGCAAAATTGAATGTTTTGACATAATGACATAAAATAGAAAAATTTGCGTTCTTTTTAAAGCTCAATTGGGTAACATAATGATGTAAGCCATATGTTTTTATGAATTAAAATGAATGGGAAATAAAATGAGAACAATGGTTTGCGCTAGGCATAGAATTATAGGTATAGACTTATACCATCATCGCGAAATCCAAAAAAAAGAATTTGATATTTTAGTTTTATTGATGATTGATTTTTTGGTTTTGAAATAAACAACAAAAAATAATAATAGATAAACATGACTTTATTTGCAAGTTTTTCGAAGATGTGAAAGAAAATATTTTGTGTTTGTTGGAAAGACATATATTTAATTGTTTTTATGCTAAGAAAATGTTCTTAAATAAGAAGATGAAATGATTCAAAAAGAATTGCAGAGATATTTTAAATTATTTTAAAGACAAAAATGTAGATTTATAAGGAACCCTCATGTGCAAATGTGAGTTCATTACCGATCTTGATTTATCATAATGATACAAAATCTCTCAAATGAAAATGTGTGTGCAATTGTATTTTTCATTCACCAATTTTGAGCAAGAGAATTTGATACAAGTAATTTGATTTAACCAAATAAGGGTTTATCGACCATGACTTATATGCATGTAACCATACCAGACTACTATGTAAGTCGGGTCATCAAGAGCTAGCTAATCCATAAGCTGAAATAGGTCTGTACAAAAGAATGTTGCTAATGTGACAAACATATCACCATGCGAGGAATTACCCAAGGCCAAGTGGGTTGGGCATAAACCACCTGTTATGGGGCTTACCTCATAGTTTTTGAATAATTGAGAATTCCAGGGATTCAAGCTCATTCACCCTTCTTTTATTTTCAAGGGGTAGGGAAAAGGATTTTATTACTTTTGCTTTTCTTTTCTCGTTTGCTTCTTTTCTCTTTTTCTTTTTCTTTTTTTGTATTGTATTTTTGCTTGGAACTGAGACAATGTTGAAATATTGCTACGATGGTACAAAATAATATTTTTCTTTTTCTCATTTGCTTTGACTTTTTCTTTTGCTTCCTAAACTAGGGATACTTGCTCGGATTGGCTGTAGAGCAAGGGATTTTTATTCTGGGTAGGGGTGAGCTTGTCCTTTTGTCAATTCTCAAAGATTCTAGACCATGTGCATGATAGGATAGCAAGGGAAATTTTTTTCTCAAGAAACCACTTCTACTATGTAGCATCATATCGAATTTACAATGAAATCATTTTAATGTGAAGAGATGTACTTGGTTCAAGGAAATAACAAGATCAATTCTTCTATGCTCAAAACTTTATTTAATTCAACTGTGGACTTTGATATAAGAGAGATTAATAATCATACCAAATAAAATCAAGATATTTATGCATGTGAGTGTGAAAGTGCGGGATTCCAAATAAATGTTAATTTATCCAAAATAATTGAAAATATAACTGCAATACTTCAAGAATTGACATGTATGAAAATAAAAAAATATTTTGAAGATTTTGATGATTTTGAAGTTTTTATATTTTGATTTTGATTGATGAATTGAAAGAATAACTACTATTACTATTTTTGAAAATTTTTATATGGATGACAAAAATGAAACAATATGCAAAATAACAATATATACAAATGATGAAATAACCAAATGTTATGCATAATAGCGCTTAAGATGCATAATGTTCATAGGTTCTTTAAGATATTTACCATCTAAGGTAGCTAATTGGTATGCTCCCGATCCAAATTTAGTAGTGATGATATATGGTCCAAGACAATTGGGCTTAAATTTACCTTTAAGGTATTTAGTTGCATTAGTATTTTTTTTATTTTCTTTTAAGACAAGGTCGTCGATCTCAAAGGATCGATGATGAAACTTCTTGAGGTATGCTCGCTTGAGCTTGTTTTGGTAGGCACAAAGATGCTCCAAAGCATTGATGCACTTCTCATCTAGGAGTTCCAGCTGACTAAATTTGCCAGCACGATATTCATCTCCTACTTCAATATCTTGAAGTAGTAGAGCCAAAGAAGGAACTTCTAATTCAAAGGGAAAAATAGCTTCAGCGCCATAAACCAAAACAAAAGGTGAAGTACCTATGGGGGTGCGAACGCTAGTTTGATAAGCCCACAAAGCAGGATATAATTGGATGTGCCAATATCGACTAGATTTATTGACCAATATTTTGAGGATTTTGATTAATGTTTTATTAGATGCTTCGGCTTGGCCATTACCCTGAAGATAATAGGGAGTGGACCAACGATGTTGAATTTTATATTTTTGACATAATTTTTTGACATCTTTATTTTTGAAATAAGTTCCATTATCTAAGATGAGATTTGCACGAATTCTAAACCTACAAATAATTTGATTAAAAATAAATTTAAAAACTTGGGTACCAGTGCAAGAAGCTAAGGGCATAGCTTCAACCCATTTCATGAAATACTCAGTGGCGGTTATGATAAATTTGTGTCCATCAGATGACACAGGCTTGATTTTTCCAGTGATGTCTAAGCCCCATTTTGAAAAGGGCCAAGGAGATGAAATAGCCTACAGTTCTTGTGCAGGCGCATGGACAAGGTCAGCATGTTTCTAGCACTTGTCGCAATGGCGCACATAATCATGTGCATCATTCTCCATGGTATGCCAAAAATATCCTATCCTAAGGAGCTTATTAGCAATGGTGCTACCACTAAAATGTCCCCCACAAGATCCATTGTGGGCTTCACTCAAAGCAAATCTAGATTCTTCTAGATTCAAACATCTTAGTAGGATGCCTTCAAAAGATCTATACAACGTATTTCCAATAATTATGAAGCGACTTGCTCGTCTACATAGTAACCGATGCTGGTTGCTATTACAACATTTAGGAAAGGTCCCATTTTTAAGAAAATTAAATATATCAGTGTACCATGGTGCAGGAGTAGTTTCATTGATTAGAAACACATCCAAAGGTTCTAAGCATGATTTATTTGAAGTGGGTTCTTGGAGTCGATGAATAATGATGGTAGCATATTCGTCATCTAACTCCAAGGGCAAAAGAGATGTAGTTGCAGCCATAGCGTCAGCCGTACGGTTGCTAGTTCAAGGAATAGCTTCCAAGATAACTTGATCAAACAAAGATAATAATTGTAAGACATATGCTTTATATGGACATAATTTATCATCTCTAGTCTAATAAAAATCATTGATTTGATTTATGAAAAGTTGAGAATCATCGAAAATCAATAGATTTTTAATTTTTAGTGCCAAGGCAGCTCGTAATCCAAGGATTAGAGCATCATATTCAGCAGTGTTATTAGTGCAAGCAAACCTTAATTTAAAGGACAGAGGTATAAGATGTTTCTACAGAGATATTAAAATAATACCTACACCAGCCCCACTCATGCATCGAGCTCTGTCAAAGTATAGGGACCATTGCTCTGGATGGTCTACCTCTAGTTTAAGGCATTCATCAGGAAACTCAATGATGAGGGGATGGATAGACTCTAAAGGTGCAACAACTAATTGATCTGTTATGATTTTACCTTTAACAAACTTTTCTCCTATAAATGTTAGTTCAAACTCGCTTAGCGCAAGAACCCACTTTGTTGTGCGACCAGATAAATAAGGTCGACTCATGAGATATTGCAAAGGGTCGAATTTAGCAATAACATATGTTTTCTAAATGAGCATATAATGGCATAATTTTTGTGTAGAAAATACGACGATGAGACATAACTTCTCTAATACTGTATAGCGAGTTTCATAACTGATTAAGGTTATACTAATGTAATAATTAGCATGTTCTTTCTTCTCATCATCAAGTTGAGCTAACATAGATCCTAAGGCAAAATATGAAGCAAAAATGTACAAGATAAATGGACGATCAGATCTAGGTTGTGAAAGCACCGGTGGTTCAAGGAGGTATTGTTTGAGGATTTCAAATGCTTCCTGACATTCGTTGTCCTAATGAAAAGAGACCTCTTTCTTAAGAAGCTTAATAAAGGGTCCTATTTTGTTCGCCAACTTATCGATGAAGCGATGAATAGCTTGAAGCTTACCTTGTAGACTTCGTAATTCTGATATATTTGTGGGTGCGAGCATATCAGTGATAGCCATGATCTTGAGAGGGTCAATTTCAATGCCACGTAAAGAAACTATAACCCCCAATAATTTATCGGACTTAACTCCAAATATACATTTGGCTGGATTCAATCGGATAAGATATTCCCTTAACCGATCAAATACTTTTCTCAAGTCATCTAAATGATCATCTTATTTGATGGAACGAGCTATAATATCATCTACATAATCATGTAGAATATCATGCATCATATCGTGAAAGATATAAGTCATGGCTTGTTGATATGTTGCACCTGCATTCTTCAAACCGAATGGCATCACTTTCCAACAAAAGGTTCCCCAAGGGGTAATAAAAGTTGTTTTAGCCTGATCTTCAAGAGCTATTCTGATCTGATTATAACCAGATAATCTATCCATTAGGGATATCATTCCACTACAAGTAGTAAAATCAATGATCTGATCCATGTTGGGAAGAGGAAAATCATCTTTAGGGCATGCAACATTAATATCTCTAAAGTTTGTGCAAACCCTAACTTTGGTAGCTTCTTTCTTAGTTACTGGAACTACATTCGATATCCATTCAGCATAATCAATGGCTTATATAAAAATGACCTTCAAGAGTTTTTCTAATTATCCTTTGACAAGTAAGGCCACTTTAGGATGCATTTTTCTAAGTTTCTATTTAACAGGTTTAGCATCCGGATGGACTACTAGGTGATGCATAACTATAGAAGGGTCTAATACTGGCATATCTTCATATGTCCAAGCAAAAACGTCTTCATATTATTTAAGGAATGCAATGTATTTGTCTTGTTTTTCTTGACTCAATTCTGATCCAATGTTGATTACGTGAGGGTTATCTTCGGTTCCAATGTTAATTTTTATGACGTTTTCTACTTCAATGTGTAGATCTCTCTCAAAATTAGGTGGGGCAAGTGAAACGCACAATTCTTGTAATTATTATGAGGTTAGCTTGGATAATTTATCTTGAGGAGTCGTGGCCTCAAGCTAGGCTATACTAGGTATAGAGCCATCGAAATAAAATTTGTTATGTAACAATTCCTCAATGGAGACATCATGGAAGATATCTCCCTCCAACTCATCATCGGATTCAAAAATCATCTCAGGGTAAGCTATGGATAGCATATTACATGTAAATGGGTTATTCCTTAAACGCAAAGCATCATGTTTATCCAAATAATCTTGGTAACATATGAGATGGTCATCATCCTCAAATGGGAAGGGCTGACCTTTACTAGGAAATAGGCCCACACCACATCGGGTAGGCCATGGTTCTACCTCAAAAGGTTCTTTCATACCATTCTAGAAATGTCCCAAACATTTCCCTTTATATCCCAAATTAAACATTATATACTTAGCTTTAATATAATAATTAGTAAAATAACATCGAGCATATCCATCATAATGTGTCTTGATGTTTCTAGTTATTCTTCCCTAGTCATATCCCTTATAAATAAAAGCATAGCTCCCGACTTGGTAGATAATTCCCATAGGATATGGGAGGCCCAAGGTACGAGGAGAGGGTGGCAGTTTATTTAGAATAAGGGAATATTGCATAGCAACGTTTATTTTCTCTGATATAATAATTCTAGATAAATCGGGTAAGATCTCATCAGTAAGAGTGTAAGAGGTAGAAGGAACATTTCCTATGTTTTCGGATGTGGAAAATATGCCTTTGGTAGGTGTAGATGTTGTAGAGATGTCTTTGGACAGATCTATAGGTATGGAAGTTATAGGAGTAAAACAAGAAGCATTGGTTGTGGGTTTAGGATCTTTTTGAGGTCCTAATGTGGTTTGTTCGGAAGATGGTTGAACTATATGTAGAGGTGTAGTTGGTGGGGAAAAAGTAGATGATGTTATGAGTGTGTGTTTCACATGTTTAGGCGGATGATTAGAATCAAGATGTGTGGATGATAGAGCAGGGCAAAATTGAACTCCAATAGGTTCTGCCAAAGCACACATATCAAAGGGTCTGGGATCACCATGAATGGTAACCAACTAATTTTTAAATTCAAATTTAACACACTGATGGAAAGTTGAGGGAATAACTCGCATTGCGTTGATCCAAGGGCGACCCAAGAGTATATTATACGAGGCAGGTCAATGCACAATAAACACGATCGTGTCTAAGGTTCTAGGACCAAATTGTAATGGAATAGTAATAACTCCACACATTTATTGTGTTTCATCATTGAAGGATTTTATAATCATATCAGTTATTTTCATTTCGTCACTTCTAAACCGAAATATTTGGTAGAAGTCAAAAGTGCAAATGTTTAAAGATGAACCATTATCAATCAAGACTCGTTTAACTGCTACATCTCCAATTAGGGTAGTAATATATAAGGGGTTATCCTTATGTAAACTATGTTGTGGTATATCTCTATCCCGGAAGTCAATACAATCAACTTCTCAAGTTATGATAGTATTGGACTTGGCTTCAGGTTGAATATTTTATGGTACCATCATTTGGATTAATGTGAGCATTAATTCATGCCTATGTGTAGGAGAAGATCTTAAAAGGTCCAAAAGGGAAATTCTAGCTGTAGTATTTGATAATTGTTCATTAATATTATAAGTAGGTTTAGGTTGAACATTAGGCACATGATTACCTTTATTAGGAATTTTCAAAACAAATGGAGCTGAGCCATCATTCTGAGTTTGATCTTGTTGATAATTTTGAGTCTGTTGTCAAGTAATAACTCTGATGGTACCTATAATATTATTTTACGGATGATGAATGGGTCTTGGTCTAGAGTTTATGGCTTGTTCATTAGAAAGTAATTGGTGAGAAGATGGTCTAGTAATGACTCTTCTAGGAAATGGTTCTTCCAAAACCATAGAATTTGTGATGGGTTGAATAGCATATGATTCATCTTCTGGAATATTCAATTGATTTGAGGTGATTTCCATGCTACTTTCAGTCTCATATTCTGTATCACTAAGATCAGGTGTCTGAATATTATATAGAGGTCTAGTCGTAACCATGGATAGAGTTGTGTCAAATATTTACGGATCATGAGCAGGTAAATGTCCACTAATAGTCCCTACATATCAGGTAGGAGGAGGAACATTATGATGATCAATTTTATTAGCCACCTCTTTACCATGCTTTGGTAAAGGATGTTAAAATATGTCCAATGATTGATTGGCATTCTGATTCTGATTTTGGGGGATGTTCTTTTGAGAATTATTAGGAGGATTTTGTTTAGGTTGAAAGGCCTGTACCTCCATCTCATTATTATCAATTAAATATTGTATTTTATGTTTTAATATTTTACAAGAGTTGGTAGTGTGTCCAGGTCTGTTACACACCAAACCTAGCCATCGGCTAGGCATTCCAAGAGTTAACAATTCATATATATATTAGATAGTTTCATTAAATTAGATCATCGTGTTTTTTATTTTCTTATTACAATTCGCATTAGCCTTTACGGTGGGACCTGCCCTCCTAGTGGCATTATACGCTTACTAAGGATTTGATTTATTATTTCAATTCATTCTTCGAACTGTTGAGATTCTCTGTGCATCGTTCGGGTAATATTTATTTGAATAAATTTATATTTTTGATTAATCCAGAGAGACCCTGTACTTGTCTCTCTGCAAGTGGTATCAGTTTGTCACATTTCGATTCTGAAGCACCACCACAGGCGTCTTTTGTAGGGCGCTACAGCCACTCGCCGTTGCGTTTCCACTGCAGCCAGCGCCCATCGCCTTCACGCGCATTCCGCAGTCTTCCTCAGGCAGCATTCAGCCGCAGGCGGCTACTGTAACATTTCCCAGTCGCCAAGCCTTCAAAAAAATTGGCGTACATACCTGCCATTCCTCTCGTAGCCATTAAACCAATCAGAATTCGTGATTTTGTTTATTTTGCCGAAAACCTTAAGGTTTTTACGTTATCCTTGGCGCTGACGTCAGTTACAAATTTTTTAAAAATTTTGGCAGTGTTAATTGTCCCACATGGGCAGTGTTTAGTTTGTGGAAGGATTTAAAACTTTGGTATCACTCCCTATACGTCGTGACTGCGGTCACACGTCCGGCGCTCCTACGCGCGTAGCAAGTCTGTTCGCGTTCGTCGTCTTTCTTTCGTCCGTCGTCGCGTCTGTCCGTTCGTCATTTCTTCGCGTCTCGCATCGTGTCGTGTCAGCTTCATGTCATGTCATCTCGCATTCGTCACGTCTATCTGTTCATCATTTTTGTTCGTCGTTTCTCACTTCTCACATCGTGTCGTCTCACGTTCATCGCGTCTGTCCGTTCATCATTTTTGTTCATCGTTTCTTGCATCTCGCATCGTGTCATGTCCAGCTTCGTGTTGTATTTGTCCATTCATTGTTTCTTCACATCTCGCTTCTGTCCACGTGTCTTAGCGTGTCCTTGCTGTCGACACTTGGTCCTCGTCGTTCGTCATCTTTCGGCAGTCCGTGGTTAGTACGGTGTCGTGTCTTAAAATTGTAGTCAAGAGAAGTTGTCAAAAATTGCAGTCAAAGTTGTCAAAAATTGTCAAAAGCTGTCACAAAGAAGGAGCCCAAATCCAAATTCAAATCCACGTCGCAGTTGGAGCGACAGTTGTAGCGAAAACCAAATTTTTGGCTAAAATTCCATCACATTCTACGGCAGTCCAAGTTCAAAGGTTCCTAAGCAGGTTATGTTAACAAGTGCATGAGCAAAAAGTGGATCAAAGGATCTGACGGTCGATTATCAAGCTCGAAAATGACCAATAACAACGCAAGAAGACCTAATCGAAGCCCAGGTACAAAAAATTCTCCTTCTCCTTTCAAAATTGGCAGTTATAATCCACATCATCCACTGGTAGACACTATGGCTGCTAACCCTCCTCCAACTCACGAAAACATCACACAAGGAAACTCAAGTAACTCAGCCGTTTCCAACGATGAATCTCTTCGACTCTTATTAGAGGGTGTGAACGAAATTAGCCTCAACCTAAAAACCCTAGTGCGAGCACAAAACCAGCTTAATCCCAATACTAATCCCCAAAATCACTCCCATGCCCAAAGGAATGAAGAAAATGTCGATCAAGATAACGATTGGGAACAGCAAGGAGGCAATTCGGATAATTACAAGGATCGCTATCATAGACAGCGGTATAACCAAGATCAAGAAAGGGATACGGGTTATCACCAACCGAGAGGCCCTAATAATTTTCCACGCATTGATATGCCCACTTTTGAGGGTCATGATCCTCGTGGTTGGATAGCCAAAATGGAAGGCATTCTCGACTTATACCAAATTAAGGAATTTGATAAAGTCCCTTTCGTTGCATCAAAATTAGGCACTGAGGCCTACCAATGGTTCGTATGGCTTAAGCGAGAGAAAGGAGCTACTATTAACTGGAGAAAATTCACTACCTCTTTTTTAGAAAGATTTGATGAAGGAGCTACATCATCATACATAGTAAGACTGTTATCTCTTAAACAAGAAGGATCGGTTAGCGAATTCGTTTCGGAGTTTACCAGTTTATTACCATACACTTTAGACCTCAGTCCCGACATAGTGGTAGGAGCTTTTCGCAATGGATTGAAAGAAAATATTCGAGTAGAGGTAGACATGCACAATCCAACTTTGCTGAACGATTGTATAAGAATAGCTAAGCTGGCCGAGAAGAGAAATCAGTTGTCTGCACGACGTGAAACTTATAGTCGTCCTTCGTATCGCAACAATTCCTTTCGTAGAAATGATCAACCATCAAGATACTTTTGCTATAAATGTCGCACTCATCACCCCAAGGAACAAGCATGTGCCCAAAAACAAAACTTTCATATTGAAGGCGATCAATATGAAGGAGAAGAGGAAGAACCTTACCAACCAGAAGAACCTATGCCAGAAGAACTACCAAGTACTCTAGAAGAAAAAGAAGAGGATACAATGGCGATCTCCGTGCATGCCCTCATGGGTTTAACCGCCCACCATACCATCAAGGTACCAGGATTTCTCCACCAGAAAAAGGTGAATGTGCTAATTGATTCTAGCAGTACCCACAATTTTATCGACATCAAAACAACAAAAGCTTTGAATTTATTCATTAACTCTTCCAACAAAGACAAATTCTAGGTTCTAGTGGCCAACGGGGTGAACGCACAATGTGTTGGTCGCACATCTCAAGTTTCCATAAAAATGGGAACTTATACCTGGTTTGGATCCCTTTTCGTCATGAATTTGGGGAACTCTGATGTCATTTTGGGAGTTGAATGGTTGGAAACATTAGACACGGTTAGCTTCAACTTCAAAAAATTATTTGTGGAATGGAAGGAAAACGGACGAGTCATTCGCTTACAAGGCATTACTACTCCTCCATCACAAATGGTGAGCTCTCATAGTATGGAGAAGATGTTAAAAAAGGGTGGATATGGGTTTATAGCTCAAATTAATTGTTTGGAAAAACAATCTCAAGCAACTTCGGATATTACTGCTCCAGAGTTACAAGACATCATAACACATTACGAAGAGGTTTTCCAAGAACCTAAAGGATTACCACCTAAACGATCTCATGACCATGCCATCCACTTGATCCCAGGGAGTGTCCCACCTAACAATCGTCCTTACCGCTATCCTCAACCACAAAAGACAGAAATTGAATAGATCGTTCAGGATCTGCTAGATCATGGAGTCATTCGTCACAACACTAGCCCTTATTCTTCACCTGTAGTTCTGGCTAGACGAAAAGATAACTCTTGGCGTATGTGTCCTGATTTTCGTTCTCTCAATAAACTCACTATCAAGGACAAATTTCCTATCCCTGTCATAGATGACCTACTAGATGAGTTGCATGGTGCAAAATTTTTCACAAAATTAGATCTTCGCTCAGGATTTCACCAAATCCGTGTCAGAGAAGAAGATATCCCCAAAACTGCTTTTCGTACTCATGAAGGTCATTACGAATTTTTGGTCATGCCTTTTGGTCTCACCAATGCACCCTCCACATTCCAAAGTCTCATGAACCAAGTGTTTCGTCCACTCCTCCGTAAGTTTGTGTTAGTTTTTTTTGATGATATTCTCATATACAACAAAACATGGACGGACCATTTACATCATGTGGATAAAGCCCTTCACATTTTACACAGAGAAAAGCTATTTGTCAAACGTTCCAAATGTTCATTTGGTGTCCAAGAAGTCGAGTATCTTGGTCATATAGTTTCACACGAGGGTGTCAAAGTCGATCCCAATAAGATTAAGGCAATTCAAGAGTGGCCCTTACCTAAAACCATCAAGAAACTTCATGGTTTTTTGGGTCTCACGGGCTACTATCGCAAGTTTGTACGAAATTATGGTAAGATTGCAGCACCTCTCACAACACTCACAAAGAAGGATGCTTTTCGTTGGTCGGAAGAAGCCACTCAAGCCTTCGAAGCTCTTAAGAAGGTCATGTGTACAACTCCAGTATTAGCAACTCCCAATTTTCACAAACCATTTATTATCGAATGTGATGCCTCTGGAATAGGAATTGGGGCTATATTAATGCAAGAAGGTCATCCGTTGGCATTTGAAAGTAAACAGCTCTCGGGGAAGAATTTGGGAAGATCAACATATGAAAAAGAAATGTTGGCTATTCTTCACGCAGTAGAAAAATGGAGACACTACCTAATCAGTAGCCGTTTCATTATAAAAATAGATCATAGTAGTCTCAAACATTTTCTTGAGCAAAGGTTTTCATATCCGGAACAAAATAAGTGGTTAACCAAACTATTGGGCTATGATTTTGTCATCGAATACAAGAAAGGGAAGGAAAATGTCACCGTCGATGCGCTATCCAGGAAATATGAAGACGAGGTAGCCATTAACGCTATTTCAGGACCTTGCTCCCAATGGGTGCATCAATTACAAGAGGAATGGTTGTCCAATAGCGAAACTGCTCAGATACTTCAAGAATTATCCATAGGGTCCTCTAAACACCCTTTGTTCTCTTATGAAGATAAAATCCTCCGAAAGAAGAACCGCATTTACATTCCACATAATTCAGAACTCAAATCAAAGATCCTCGACGAATCACACGCT
This sequence comes from Wollemia nobilis, assembly GCA_028583015.1. NCBI lineage: Eukaryota > Viridiplantae > Streptophyta > Pinopsida > Araucariales > Araucariaceae > Wollemia > Wollemia nobilis. The sequence goes on along the minus strand of JAQPPZ010010078.1, from coordinate 86,660 downwards.
TCTCCATCGACAGGACATTCAAGATTTTTGAAGACATATTTAAGGGTCAAACAATCATTTTGTTGGAAAGGATTAAAAGCAGAGGTCAAACAATGGGTAGCAGAATGTGAAGTTTGCCAGCGCAATAAAGGAGAAACAGTCAAATCACCAGGGTTGTTACAACCACTACCCATCCCTGAACGGCAGTGGGAACATATATCCATGGATTTTATTGAAGGTCTTCCAAAGTCAGAAGGCAGGACAGTAATCTTCGTAGTCGTAGACCGGTTATCCAAATACGCTCACTTTCAGGCTTTACAACATCCATTTTCCGCAAGCAAGGTGGCCAAGGTATTTATGGATTCAATTTTCAAATTACATGGTATGCCAAAAAATATAGTAAGTGATAGAGACCCCATCTTCACTAGTAATTTTTGGCGGGAATTATTTCGACTTAGTGGTACCAAATTAAACATGTCCTCAGCCTACCATCCACAAACAGATGGTCAAACAAAAGTGGTTAACAAATGTTTGGGTACATACTTAAGATGTTTCGCTCAAGATAAACAATACCAATGGAGCCAGTGGTTAGCATTGGCAGAATGGTGGTACAACACTTCTTACCATTACTCAATTAAGATGTCTCCATTTGAAGCATTGTATGGCACCAAGCCTCCAACCGTCGCAGATTACGTGCAAGGATCATCCAAAGTAGCCAAAGTGGATGATTGGTTCCAACAAAGGTAGTCTACACTCACCATCCTCAAAGAAAATTTAGTCCAAGCACAAAATCGTATGAAACAACAACAAGACTTGCACCGATCAGAGAGAACTTTTAATATAGGTGATTGGGTTTTCCTAAGGTTGCAACCTTACAAACAATCATCGTTAAAGATAAAGTCCAGCCAAAAGTTGGCTCCATGATTCTATGGTCCTTACAAAATTGTGCGCCGCATTGGAGAAGTCGCCTATCAGTTAGAGCTACCTTCATCATCACGAATACACCCGGTATTTCATGTTTCATGTCTCAAAAAAGTAATTGGTCAAAAAGTGCAAGGTCAATCAGAATTACCAGTGCTCGATGAGGAAGGACGCATACATCTCCAACCTGAAGATATACTACAACATAGAATACGAAGACTGAGATCACGTCAGATTCAAGAATTTCTCATCAAATGGCAAGATTTACCAGAGGAGGATGCCACATGGGAACCTGAAAGTATTTTCCAGACATTTCCAGCTTTGAGGACAAAGCTTTCCGAGGAGGGGAGTCATGTTACACACCAAACCTAGCCGTCGGCTAGGCATTCCAAGAGTTAACAATTCATATATATATTAGATAGTTTCATTAAATTAGATCATCGTGTTTTTTATTTTCTTATTACAATTCGCATTAGCCTTTACGGCGGGACCTGCCCTCCTAGTGGCATTATACGCTTACTAAGGATTTGATTTATTATTTCAATTCATTCTTCGAACTGTTGAGATTCTCTGTGCATCGTTCGGGTAATATTTATTTGAATAAATTTATATTTTTGATTAATCTAGAGAGACCCTGTACTTGTCTCTCTGCAAGGTCCTCTATGGAAAGCACAGTGTAAATAATATTTGTATCCAGGTATAGTTGGATCAAGTTCCTGGATATTTGGTAATTAGATCAAACCTCGTTCTAATAATTGTAGGAGAATGGTTGATAAAGGTTGATTTAACCTAGTAAATTCTTGGGGTGGTTTATCAAGAGGTTTCAGTATAAACTTTTATGTTGTTTTCACATCATTAACAATAGCGATATTTCTACTATCAGTGACTCCATCACCCACAACTTGTTTATTTTTATATTGATTTTGGGATGTTTTCTCATCATATTTCTTTTTAAGCTAACCTCTCCTAATGAGAGCATCTTCCACTCTTCGAGCTAAATCTATAGCTTGATCGAAGGTGGTCAAGGTAGCAGTTGATAATTCATAGGATAGTTGTTCTTGTAAGTTATTGATAAAAATATCCAGTATTTCCCGATAAGGTAACACAAAGTGCAATTTTCCTATCAAATTTCTCCATCAAGCTAGGAAATCAAAAAAACATTCATCTTTGTCTTGTTTTAGGTTGTACAAATATTTAATGGTTACATGCCTTTCAATGTAGGCACTAAATTGATGCACAAAAGACTCTGCTGTCTCTTCAAAATTCCTCAAAGAATGAGTGGGTAATTGATAATACCACTCTAATGCCATTCCTCCTAAAATTTTTGGGAACATTTTTAGTAATAACAAATCATCATGTGATATATCATGACATGCTATCCTAAACATACGAAGATGCTCTATGGGATCTTCTGTTCCTTTGTATATAGGTAGGACAGACATTGGAAAGTGTTTAGGATATGGTTGTGCTACAACTATAGGATCTAAAGGCTGAGTACACATCTCTTGATAATTGTAGGATGGTAGGGATATATCTGGTCCATGTGGGAGACTAACTATTTCACCATGGCTTCCAAATTACCAGTTTGTCCACTATATTGGTTCGGTGGTACATGAGTATGGGATTTGTGAGCGTAGGATGGCGTGACGTAAGGATTAGATGCTATATTGTTGTTATGCAAATGGTTGGTAGGAAGAGTATTATGAAGAAGATTTTTTGTAGCATTATGTTGTATCCCAAATTGTTGGAAATTGGTGTTTGGTTTTGTTTTAGGCTTTTGTTGATTTGAGGTATGTTGATCAATAAATTGGCAAAATAGAGCAGTGAATGACGGTTTCTTTTGTGTGGGAATAACCCTAGGCTTGGTAACAGACACTCTATATGGTTGGGTAACCTATTTTTGTTGCATGTTATAGATTATGGTGGTCATATCCAAATTGGATGGTCCAACTTGATCACTTTCTTGATCAACAAAGAACAAGGGATTAGTGCATGTGTGATATATTTCTTCTAGGGTTGCTTGAGTGTCACTAATTTGATCCTTGTCCATATGGACTGCACTATTAAGGGCACCAATATTAGTATTGAGGAACTTCCAAAAATGTTTCATATTCTCAAAAGTAACAACTCCTTTTAGAGACATTTTAGGAGATGAGGATCCTTCCTCTCTAACATTTTCTCTTTGTTCATTTCCTTCAGTAAATTCTTCTTCTTGTTGGTCTAGGGTTCCTTCTTCCTGAATTGGGTCTTCAAGAAGGACATCTGGTTTATTTATTGGTTTTCCTAACCAATATTTTTCTACTTCAATTTGTTTTCCATTCTTGAGTCTCGTCATTATGCTTAAATTTAGATTTTAACAAATATATATTGATATATATATGTTTGCAACAAATTTGGGAGGTATATATTTTAATTATATACCTACTATAATACTTAAAAGAAAATGTTTTGATTTTTGTTATATTTTATTTTGTTTTCATTTTTATGATAATAATTTAAAGATAAAAAACAACATACTAAATGCAAGAAATAATAATAATAAAAGAATGGCTTAGTTTTCTATAAATAGTTTATAGATGTCATTGATGGGATCAATTTCATCAGGAGTCATGAAATGCTCCTCTTCAAATTGGAAATGGTTTTTCAAGAATTTGACAAAGTGTGCTATGGTGATGTTGTCTGCTTCTGACTTTGACTTGTAAAAATAGAGCTCATGGTAATAATCTCGATATAACACAGCTCTAGGAACTCTATTCTATCTCTTTCTATCTATAAGAACTACCTCTTGATCCTCTATACGAGATAGAAATTTATGTACCACAACTGCATTGTCGAGGCATTCCTCAAAGGTGTATAATTAAAAAGACACAAGGGCTCTTTTATCTGCTAACCACCTATGGCAAGCTCTCTGAAGCTTATGATATAAGGTCACTTGATCAGGATCCAAGATTCTATCTAGGACAAACCTCTTGATTTGCCTAATTTTGGTTGATCTAGATGAAATAAGATTCAATCTCCTATTAAGTTCATCCCATAAAGGTGGGACTCTATATGTTTGAGATACTCTAAGCAAAGAAGTAATCTCTATAGCTGCTAATTGATTCTCAACATTAATGGTGACAACTCGTCTTTTATTATAATCTACCATCTAAATATGATATGCAACTTAAATTGTTTGCCTTTTGACTCTAAATGCATTTATGTGTTTTTTTTTTTAGATCATTTTCAAAAGGTTTTTAGTTTTCACGTTGGGTTCACCAAAATGTATCGCTCCAAATTTTTTGCATCCTTACCTTCAGGCTATAGGATCCATGCCCGGAAGGGGGATGTGAGAAGTATGGGATAATACCTTGAACTGAAAGGAACTTTGAAGGTCGTGCCTCTTGGGAGAGGGGTATAAGGGTGAATTTTTGATGGATGGTGGGTTCACCAGGAAAATTTTGAGTGGCAGTTTCCACACCTAGGTTGAGAGTAGGTTTGATGTGTTCATTTTATACTTTAATAATTCAATTCCTAGGTTTTTCCAAGATGAATCTAAGCTATTCTATATGCCAATGCTGATTTATATGGGTGCAAAAAACATGAATAAGTACTGAACACATAAAGTATGCTAAATAAGATGGAATGTACCTGATTCTAGATGTTTGATGAAGAGTTTGAGGTTTGTAGAAGTCTAGATCATCTCAAATCTTACATTATCATCTAGAATTTCATAAAATCATCTTAGATCACAATCGATCATCTGAGATCATACGAGATCATTATTGATCTGACGAATTCATCAAATGAATTTGTCAAAAACCTACAATCACAGAAACAAACACCAAAAAACCAAAAATGCAACTGCAAAAGCAAGGGGAAATGATAGAAATGACAATAAATTTTCCTAAATGATAGATCTAGATAGTAATTAAAATAAATGCATTATTTTACTAATTTATTTTGACTTTATCATGCATCTATGCTAAATGAGGTGAACTCCAGGATGTAGGAATAGAATAACCAAGTTATTGCAGAAAGAAATGAAGAGAGAAGATAAATAAATATAAAATCTAGTGTTTGATTGCCCTCAATCTGGACTACTGTCGAGATCACATCTGATCGTATGAGATCATCATCGATATACAACAGGATCATCCAAAATCATCTGGAATTGCCTACGACAGGATCGTCCAAAATCATCTGGAATCACCTGCGACAATCTGAGCTTGCTTTGACTAAAAAATAGTAAAATACCTGCAAGAAAACTTGAAGTACACAATGCAAATGAAGGTGTGAAAGTGTTATAATGCACGAAAAGTTAAAGTTGCAAAGAAATCAGTCAGCTAGGGGGTTCAGAAGGATAAACTGAGAAAATCCCAGTTTATATAGGATTAGGGAGAGGTTAGGAGGTTGGAGGTCATCCCAATTTTGGAGATCTCCAATGGGGGAGACTCTAACTGTGCAAACACACTTTCTTCCCAAGTTAGAGAAGCTGTTGAAATAGAAGCCAATTATGAAAATTTTGTTTTGGGATGAAATCATCTGGACGTTCTGTTCCAGAAGAATTCGTCATATCTGGGATGATTTCGTCTGATCATCGATGATATTATCCAATGGTCAAAACAAATCCTAAAAATGGTGCGAAAAACAAGGAAAGTGGGTAACATGTGATTAATAAGCAGTTTGGGTTAAAATTAAAATTTTTATCTTTTTACTAAGGTTTAACTGCACCAATTTTAGGGTGCTACAACCACGTTCGTAGGCCCTACCTCGAATTGGTTCACTCAATTGCCAAAGCACAACATCAGTAACTTAGATCAGCTAGTGGACATGTTCCTCGAATGCTTCACCTTCAACGCAAAGAAGAAGGCATCACTAAGTGACCTAGCCATCCTCAAGCAATATGAGGAAGAAACCATGGCAGCCTATGGGAATCAGTGGAGGACATTGCTTTCAAAGCTACCATACCTCCCTCCTATGGCCAACATTACCCAAATGTTCTCAAAGAGTTGTTTGAGATCAATATCTGTGCTATTGTAGTTGCAACAATATACCACTTTAGAGGAAGATCTAGTGCAATCCAGAATCATTGAGGAGATCAAGATTCAATATGGCAATATTGCCAAGCTAAAGAAGAAAGAATGGTCTAAAGATGCCAAGACAGGGACCATGCAACCAAAACCTGCCATGGTCAATCAGGTTGCTATAAATGTACCTAAGCCTACACAAGCAACACAGCCCCAAAAGGCTAATTATCAGGTGGTCCCTCTTGACAGTTATGAAAGGGAAAATCATCGACAAGATAAAAATTAGTAGCGTCACCCTAGGAGACAATTCACACCCTTCACAGAGTCTAAATATTCTTTGTTTGACCGTTTGACCATGACAAACTTGATGAACTTTCTAGAGAGTCGACTGATAGACCCCAATGCATCAAAACCCAAATGTTATAGGGAAGACTTGTACTATAAGTTTCACCAATAGAAGGGACATGACCTCTATGCATGTTGGAAGTTTAAAAGCTTCGTGCAAGACCTAATCGACAACAAGATGCTAGTGGTAGATAATCCAATAACTCCAAAAAACCAATAGATGGAGGTCTTCAAAGACCCCCTGCCTACCCATGATGCACAGGAAAAAACCCTACAAGTCAATGAGGTGACACAGATCTACCCCATGTAGGGGTATGTAGGGATGATCAGTATAGTGACACAGAACAAAAGGTACCCAAGCACAACTACCCCTGTGGCAGCCATAGGAGAGGTGCCAATAATGTCACAATCGTAACAGCATCCTACGCAACCTCCTTCACCTAGACCAGAGCCATAATTCAGACTAAACTCACCCAGAGTTTGAGGACCATGTTGGCTAGGCTCTCCATTTATGAGCTCATACAACAATCATCACCCCATCGAGAAGCTCTAATGAAGATACTTAAAGCCATCAAGTTGTAGCCCCATGAAGCAAAATATTTCAACAACTTTGTAGGACATGTCAAATGATGCATCGAGCCAGTCATCACATTTAGAGAGGACAAAGTGAAACCAGTGACTGGTGACATGAGGGATCCACTCCTGCACGTCATTGCACAGGTCAATGAGATTTCATATAAGAGGGTGTTTGTGGACACTGGCTCATCTAGTAATATCATTACAACAATGGCATTGAAATATTTAAAGTTGCCAGCATCTCACATTGTGGCCTCCACCTACACTCTGTGAGCATTCAATGATGTGATATGCTCGACAGTTGGCACGATTGTCCTACCCATCCAAGTGGGACAAAATACTATTCCTACATTATGCCACATCTTGGAGGGTGAGATGGCTTATAACATTTTGCTGGGCCGACCATGGATAAGGGACATGAAGTGTGTCCCTTTGATATCCCACCAATGTTTAAAGTATACATTTGAAGGGCACCTGCATGTAGTACCGGTGGACTTAGAACCCTTCAAATATTGCAATACAGTGTAGCTGATGTTGCAATCGACCCTTCCATCAACACATTTGGATTTTTAGTTGAATCCATCTAAACAGGGTCTGATTCTGCATGCATCCCCGTTGTTAAGTCCATCAAATCCCCAGTTGGTTCCATCTTCATCATCTGGTCCTTCACCAATGACACCACCTACAATGGCCACATCAAAGGACAATGGGAAGAAATCCCTGGAAGAGGCACCACCATTAGTATAAACCATATCTACTGAAGAGATGCCTAGCCAAATGGAATTCAAGACACCTAGTTCACCTAACATGGAGTGGACTCAGGAAGAAATCCCATTCCCTCCCCCTCAACTGCCAATAATTACTATTGAGATGGCCAATACGGGCTTGGGGGAGTATTTGGTGTGAAACATTGTAGCAATGGCCACACTTGAGTCCATGCAAGACATGGGGAGACCTCGCCTCCCGAGAGGCACTATTGTTCCTTTAGGCTACCTGCCAAACCAGACAAACTTTGTATATGGGGGCCTTGATAATGGCATTGAACCTTGCATACAAGAAGACAAAGATGAAGAGCATTTCATTGAGAACGTCAAATATTTGTCCAACCTAGAATTCGCTTTAATATATCTTGGCAAATGCAATTGGTATGGATATGGGTTGGGCAGATATGATCAAGGAGTGCGTGTTCTTTTCCAACCAAGATATCAGATGCCATACGACAAATTAGGAGTAGGGTTCAACCACACCCTGCCCCTGGACATCTTGGTAGAGAACATGCAAGGCCTAGGGATAGGCAACAAGGATGGGTTGGCATTAGGCCCATATGCCAATCCTAACACAACATATACATTGGGGGATTACCTCCCATTATTGACGACCAACCTTGTGGACCTTCGCAAACCCTTCCATTTGATTGAGAAAGGAGAAAGCTCGAGAGATCACCAATAAGAGGGATATAGACAAGGTCATGAAGGGACTTTAGAAGATGAGTCAAAATATGAGGTAGCACCATGGGACCCATTCGAATTAGATAAAAATCACTCACAAGTGACCCCCATGGATGATTATCAAGAAAGCCTCTTGGAAATGTTCCCTTTGGATGCTCCAATAGGGCAAGTGCCACCTCAAGAAAATTAGGACCCCTCGTAGAGAGCGAAACAACCCCGATGGGGCCAAATCAATTTTCTCAAGCAAGATGAGCCCCATGCATTGTAAAAAGTTGTTGGAATCAACAAAGGCCTTTGGATCTCTTACAATGATTATGAAGATGAAAATGAGATGGTCTCAATCACATGCGACAGATGCAGCAATAATACCCCCTGGATATTGATGACATGTTTGAACAACTAAACATAGGGCCAAGGCATAGGTGGCACCTAAAACCAACACAATTGGACCAAGTGCTACATCTGCCACTTTGGGCATATAGAGAGCACCTTTCGCCCAGAGAACCTATAGTGATATCAGTGTCGAGGGTAGACCCTATCCTCCTCTCTACACATAGGGCCGATCCATTTGTGCTAATACCTCTAGAGCTCGATCTGGAGCACAAAAATCATCCAAGCTGTTCGATTCACCACACCCACAATAATGGAGACCAAAATCATGTCATCAACATGATCTCCATTGACTTAACCGCCCCCATCCACAATCCAGCCGATCTAGAAAAGTCATTATATCTAGACATAGATGCGATAGACTAGGATTGGGTCAATTCACCACCATCCCCATTAGAGTACTTGCCTTTCGATGAGATGCTTCATTTCACCCCAAGACCAACTCAAGATATCTTCCATGCTGAAGAGGAACCTGAAGTTCCTAATGCAGATCTAAATTCAGTGAATGATATCCACTTGATCTCGACTCCACACCATTTGGAGGATGGGTCCCACATGTCAGTCGAGGAGACGATTGACATAGACATAGGCTCTGATCCAATGAATCCATAGATAATCAAGCTGGGGGTAAGCCTATCCATTGAAGAGCAAGCCGACTACATTGTCCTTCTCAAATAAAATAATGAGGTTTTTGCATTTTTCTACAAAGACATGCCATCTATAGCTAGTCACGCATAATCTAACACTTGATATGAAAGTCAATCCAGTTAAGAAAAAACTACTTAAGATGCACCCAATAGTGGACTTAATGGTCAAATACAAATTACAAAAGCTGTTGGATGCACAGTTTATTGTCTGCATGGATTACCCACCATGGCTGTCCAACATGGTGCCCATCAAAAATCCTGACGGGAGGATTCACATATGCACCGATTTTCAAGATCTAAACAAAGTGAGTCCTAAGGATGATTTCCCCTTGCCTAGAATTGACACATTGGTAGATGCTACAACAGGCCACAAAATTATTTCCATCATGGATGGTTTCTCGGGATACAATCAAATTCATATCAATCCCAAGGACCAACTAAAAATAACATTCATAATGCCTTGGGGGACATATTTTATAAGTTCATGCCCTTTGGCCTTAAAAATGTTGGTGCCACCTACCAACGTGCCATGACATACATATTCCATAGTCACATGCATAAAAATTTGGAAGATTACATGGATGATTTGTTGGCCAAATCTCTTTTACGCCCAGATCATATCAATGACCTAAGCAAGATCCTTGATCGCCTCCTCGAGCATAAAATCAGACTGAATCCCAAGAAGTGCGTATTTGGCGTCACATCTAGAAAACTCTTGGGTTTCATAGTATCAAAGCGAGGCATCGAGGTGGATCCAAACAAATTCAAGGCAATCCTTGAAATGCTTCCCCCAACTACCATCAAGCAACTTAGAATCTTGCAGGGAAAGGTCGTGTCAATCAAGTGCTTCATAGTGCACCTATCTAACAAGTGTTGACCCATGAATATATGATTGCATAAGGGGGTAGCATTTCACTGGGATGACGAGTGCCAGTCAGCATTCGATGATATTAAAAAATACTTGGCTTAATTGCTAGTATTGGCACCACCTAGACCAGGAGTGCCATTCTACTTATACATCTTAGCTACTGAGGTGGCACTGGATGCCATGCTAGCCCAAAAAAATGAACTACACAAAGAACAGGCTACTTACTATCTTAGCTACACCCTAGTTAGTTATGAACTTAACTATGCATACATTGAGAAGCTCTACTTGGCAGTGGTGTTTGCTACCAAAAATCTATGCCATTACATGCTGAGCAACACGACGTATGTTGTGTCTAAGGAGAATCCATTTTGATACATGATGAGTCATACTTATCATAGTAGTCGCTATCCTTTTGCTTATGGATAAATTCCTATCAAATCTTAAATGGTATGACATCGAGGCACTCCCTCAGTCATTGAATCCTTTTGTGGACACTATGGCCTCCCTGGGGTCACTAATCCCGCAAGACATTTATGGTGATATGACAACCATTCAAGTCAAAACACTATCACAATCCATGATGGAGCATGCAAGCTCTGACTTAATGCCAAGAATCCACCTGATATAGATTGAACCATCCTCGAACAAGTTCTCTCGAATCCATGATTGTTTGAATCATGGCAATTGGGGGTCCTTGTTCTCCCCTACTCCCCTTAATAGCAACACAACGATATTCTTACAAGTTCTTTCCCGCTTAGCTTTTGCTAGGGATGAACTTCAAGAGGGATTGGCTGTTCATACTATCAAGGTTTCCGATTAGCAAGATTGATATAAACCCATACGATATTACCTCAAGCTAGGTAACCTCCCACTTGGATTGATGCATACCGCAAAATGATCATTCAAATAGAAAGTGGCTAAAAATGTCTTGTTAGGAGACATTTTGTACCATTGAAGCTATGGAGGGATCCTCCTTTGTTGCTTGGCCTAGCAGGAGTCCACTTGGGCGATCACCCAAGCATACGATGGTACATGTGATGGCCACTTCAGAGGTATGGCCATTGAAAAGTGCATTCTCCACATGGGCTATTATTGGCCATATTTAGAGTGATATTTTTGTGCCTATGTAAAGAAGTGCATGAAGTGTCAACACCATGCTAATTTGACACACGTACCTTCCCAAGCCTTGCAGCCGATCTAGTTGGCTTGGCCGTTCTCGCAGTGGGGCTTAGATCTAATCGAAAATATCTCCCCTGCATTGTTAGGTCATCACACATTCATCATAACAGCCACAAAGTACTTCACCAAGTGGGTGGAAGCAATTCTACTAACCTCTAGGACTGGACCCTGCATTTCGGAGTTCATTTTACATAAAATCATATGTCATTTTGGTATTACATCCAAGATCATCTCGAATAATGGGACGCCATTCAAGAACAAATACTTGCATGCTTTGACCACAAAGTACAAAATTTAGCACAATTTTTTGACACCCTATTATCCATAGGCAAATGGGCAAGCAAAGGCGTCAAACAAAATGCTAGTTGAAATCCTCAAAAATATAGTCACAAATAGTCATAAGGATTGGAACATTCAAATCCCACTTGCTCTATGGGATTATCATACTAGCATTCAGATGCCCACTAGGGCAACTCCATTTTTGCTAGTGTATGGCTCTTAGGTAGTCATACCTCTAGAGTTGGAAATCCCTTCTCTACACATATCAATGCAAGAGTTCATCGATGATGACACTGTGCGATAGGCCCAGTTAGACCAACTTACGTTGCTCGATGAATGACACATCAATGCTCTTGAGCATTTGCATATCTATCAAGAGTGACTTAAGAAATAATACAACATGAAGGTTCATCTGAGGGACTTTTAGGTTGGTGACTTGGTCCTAAAAGAGAACCAATAGAACTCTAACTTGCCACCCCATCTAAGGGACAATTTCATGATAAATTGGGTAGGTACTTATGTAATTAATAGTAAAATAGGACCTGGAACATATCGGCTCTCTTCTCTTGATGGAATCAAGGAACTAGAACCCTTGAACATCAGTCATTTATGACCATTCAATATTTAAAAGAGCCATATCCCAAAACAAAAGCTCCAAGGATTCCCACAATAACTTGGTCAAACCCCCCAAAATGCCCTAAAGGTGTCTATAAACCCTTTGGTCAAACCAAAATTTCCAACGATTCCTACAATCGCTTTGTCAAACCCCCCAAAATTCCCCAAAGGTGTCCATAAACACTTTGGTCAAACCAAAAGCTCTAAGGATTCCCACAATCGCTTGGTCAAACCCCTAAAAATGCCCCAAAGGTGTCCATAAACCCTTTGGTCAAACCAAAATCTCCAAGGATTCCCACAATCGCTTGGTCAAACCCCCCAAAATGCCCCAAAGGTGTCCATAAACCCTCTGGTCAAACCAAAACACCCCAAAGGTACCCATAATCCCTTTGGTCAAACCAAAAGCCCCAAGGATTCTCACAATCGCTTGGTCAACCCCTAAACATCCCAAAGGTACCCATAATCCCTTTGGTCAAACCAAAAGCTCCAAGGATTCTCACAATCACTTGGTCACCTAAAAATGCCCCAAAGGTGCCCACAAACCCTTTGGTCAAACCAAACCACCCCAAAGGTACCCATCATCCCTTTGGTCAAACCAAAAGCTCCAAGGGTTCCCACAATCACTTGGTCAAAAATAAGAAAATTCAAAAACAATAAAATCATCAAAAATAACAAAAATTGCATCTCATTTCCATACATACTCAAAATCATCACAACAATAAAGACCTCTTTTGCATCTCATTTTCATACTCACAAAAAAACAATCAATCAAAAACACAAAAATAATAGCTGCATTTAGCATCACATCCATACATTGCATATTTGTTGGTCATACAGGTCAAAGGCACCACAGACTGTCATCACTTAGCAAACCCATCATTTTTCACATTTCTCCACTCTATAAATAGTCCATCAAAAATAAACGCCATTCACATATTTTTTGCCCTATCATAGTCAGTTGTCTTCTAATGTATCAAGAGTTTTCGTAATTTAGTTGTCATTAGCTTTCTAGCCAAATACTATACAAATTCAAACATATTTTATAAAGGTAGAGTTCTACTTGGATCACACCTTGTTACGTAGCATCCCAACACAAGTTAAAACACATAAAAATTCCCAAGTTGTGTAAACGAAATATGAAATCTGCAAAGAAATCTAGTATACCATCTAGTGAAAAGGTTATCTTGATCATCTCCCTATCCGAATGACCCAAAAAATGCTGAGAGTTGGCAAAAGGACAAGCATCTTCCCTACCCAATTCCCCAAGAATCCCAAGTTCTCAAAAATTGCAAAACATCCAAAATTTGCAAAATTCAATACTACAAAGTTTGACATCAAATCCCATAAAGTGCATACATCAAATAACACAGGCAATAGTGATTCTAATCACTCAAAATTCAAATCCCTTGCTCAAAAGAAAAAACAAAAATAAACAGTGATTTTTATCACTATATAAGAGCAAGTATCCCAATACAATTGAAGAAAAAAAGGGAGTTGAACTTGAATCCCTGGAACTCTCAGCATTCATAAGGTCATGAGGTAAATCTTAGTATCGATTTGGTGGATAGCCTATCGGTCACTGGTGGAAAACCTCCCGCATGACGATATATCTATCACATTCACTTGTGTGCAGATCAATGTTTGCATGTGGATGAGCTAGCTTATGGTATCCTAGATAGTACCACAGATTAATCTGACTAAATACAACAAAGGAATTAGTGGAGCTAATTAGGTGATCATCAGTACAAGTTTGGTTGACAACCTATCTGGCACTGGCGGTATCCTGACAAATACCACATAAACAAAATCAATTGCACACACAGGGATGTGAAATCACTTGGTCGAAGACAAGTCGGGTCATACCTTGTTCAAAAGTCTTGTAAGATAAAAGTACAGTCTTGGCTAGTTAGTTAAAACATCCGAGTCTCAGAAAACCTTAACTACATTCTACACCAATTGTGATATCTTTCATCCTTGCATCGCCATCAGAAATTACAAAAAGCAACATGTATACATGAAAAGTCATTTACCACAACAATTGCCTAGGACAAAAAGCCATAAGTTCTAAACAGTCTATGGTGCCACCGCAAAAAATCATAAATTCAATTCATCCATTCCATTTGCATATCATATAAATTAGAAACATTAGCATTCATTGCAACATATCCATACATAATATAAATTAACATGCATCCATCAAACATCAGTCACTATGCATAAAATCAAATCACAACATGTGTATAAACAAAAGAAAGTCATTTGTATATATATATAATCAAAAATGCTCGTAGGCTACAATAAACCAGTCCTATGACATCGCATTTAGGAAAAAGCTCAAAAACCCCCAAGCCTAGGGCGTCGACCACCATGATCATGTAGGATCGATGCGACGAGAACTACCCCCCATGGTGCGGGTCCTATGGGACCCCTCAAAGTGACTGCTGCTAGCCCCTGCATCACACCTACTAGCGTCTCCCTCATCTAGTCGCCTACACTGAGAGGATGCTGACTGCTCAGTATCGCTCCCTCTCATGTGGTGTGATGATCCACCTTCACTAACCATAGGGATCCACCCACCGAGGTGAATAATCTCTGCCTGTAGCTCAAACCAATGTCAAATCAAGTCCACCTTGCAGTGATGAACTGTCACCAAGTTATCATTAGGCTGCACCAGTTGTGTCCATAGGAGATCCATCTCCTGCACAACATTTGTATCCCCAACCTTCCTATGGTATGCAACAAATGTGGTCTCCCTCTCTGCCAACTACATCCGTAGGAGATCCCTCTCCTGCAGCACATCCTTGAGCTCCTCATCCCATCTCTGAAGTAGCCCCTCCAATCGTGCTATCTCAGCATGCAACCCTACCTACGTATCCTTGGAGACTGCCTGAGGCATCGGCATCTTCGAAATGGTAGCCTGCTCTAGCTCCCATAGCTCTGGGACGTCCTACATATTTGGATGCTCTAGAACCCCAAAATCCTCACCCACCTCATCAACCTCCACCATGTCCACATCATCCAATAGAGCCCCCCAACCCTCTCCTGGTGCCTCTACACCCTTGCCACCCACTACTGCTACCTCTAGACCCCCTAGATACCCCTCACCTTGCCACTGTCGTAATGTCCACCACTGATCATACTCAGTAGTAACCCTGATGTCGTCCACATCTGGGATGTCAATCACTGTATCCGAATCCTCACCCAGTGGCTCAATGACTAACTAGTCTAGTATCCTCTCATCGCCCTGACGTTGATAGATCAAGGGCTCCCTAGGCAATCCCTAGTGCACCTCAAACTATCACATCACCAAACCATACGAGAACTCCTACTCGATCCCGTGTCGCCTGATAAACCACCTTACCCTATGAACCTGCCGGAGGCACTGCCCAGCCTCAAGCCAAGTTGGACAATCTAGGTATGACCGCCAGACTACCTCCCTAGGAGCAAGCCATGAGAAAGCATCAGCATAGTGCCCCACAACACCTACCCACCACCGACTATGCCACTGCTCCTCTGACTGGTGCCATAGTACCCCATACCCGATCTCTCTGTCTACCATCTTCACCCAATTCATCCATGAAAACCCCATAGACCTCTCCACAGCTATGTGCTGCCAAGACCAACACTGTAACAAGTAATTGCATCCAATACCCTTCTGCCTCTGGAAATGAACTTTGTACAACTCATCTTAGAGCTATGCCAACAGTGTCTGACCCCATATCATAATCAAGGGTTTTGGGGTCGGACACTCCACCAACCTGAAGACAACCTCCAACAGGTTCCACGAGAACCTTGCACCAAAAGAGTTGAGCAACAACATGTTGGAAATGAGGCTCATCAATAATTCATACCTCACTCCCAACACGCCTCTCTCTAGCCACCATCATACCAAAATGCCACCAATGTAGCAGTCACTCTTTGCCCTCTCCACTGGGATGTCCACACCCAACTCCTCCCCATGCCCGAAGCATCGCGTCAGTACAACTATCTGTTGATCACACGACATCATCCTGATTGGGAGACCATCTATTAGAATCTATAGAATATGATAGACATCCTCCAGAGTCACTGTCATATCCCCTATTAGGATATGTAAGGTATTGGTGCGGGGATACCATAGGTTAATCAGCACGGTTAGGTATGCCCAATCCCCCACCACCGGCTCTAGCTGCGTCACATGCTTGAGCCTAAGGGCGTCAAGCCATTCCCAATCTGCCAAAGTCAACACCCCTCGGGCATCAGAGAACATCGTCGGCTGACGATATTGGCTCTTAACCACGTGCAAAACAAAATAACAAAAAAACAACATTAATAACATGATAAACTGTACATCAATAACATGAATATACAATGATGCATAAAAAAAGTATAGCTAAAAATAGACAAATCATAAGCAACAAAATATTTAAAAAAAACATTTGTCAGTCTTAGGGTTTTTAACTCTAACGTTCAACTGATAAATAAAAAAAAAACAAAAAAATTCAAAAAAAACATTTGTCAGTCTTAGGGTTTTAACTCTAATGTTCAACTGATAAATAAAAACAAAACAAAAAATTCAAAAAAAACATTTGTCAGTCTTAGGGTTTTTAACTCTAACGTTCAACTGATAAATAAAAACAAAACAAAAAAATAAAAAAAAACATTTGTTAGTCCTAGGGTTTTTAACTCTAAAATTCAACTGATAAACAAAAACCAAAACAAATTCAAAAATAGTTTGTCAGTACCTAGGGTTTTTAACTCTACGTTTAAACTAATAAATAAAAACAAAAAAATCAAAATCAAAATAACAGTTTTTCGTTAACCTCGGGTTTATAACTGAAGTTAACAAAAATACAAAAATTAGAACAAAAACAATTTTTCTAAAGCTAGGGTTTTTCTCTAAGTTTAACCTAGGGTTTTAGTTTCAAAACAAAACAAAACAAGAACGCATTTCAATCTAGAGTTTTTTAAACAAAAATACAAAAATTTAAATTAAAACAATTTTTCTAAGCTAGGGTTTTGCTCTCAGTTTAACCTAGGGCTTTAGTTTAAAAAAAATAAAAAACATTGCATTTAAACCTAGGGTTATTTTATATAACCTTAACAAAAATACAAACAAAAAAATTAAAAAACATTTCGTTTTAAACTCGGGTTTTACCTTAGTTTAAACGAAAAAACAAATTGCAAAATACATTATAGTTCTTTAACTGAAAAAACAAAACAAAAGCAAATAACGAAGAGGAGCACTCACCGGTCTCGCCTCGGCTTCACCACTAGAAGATCCGGTTTGTGAACTCATGGTGTCGAGCAAAAATCGACAGTGCTTCGCTTCGCAAACTTGACCTCCTCCTCCTCAGAGCTCCAAATCGCCAGAAAAATCGAATGCAAATGAGCCCAAACCCTAGTTTTGGCCCTTAAATAGGCTTTTAGGCCTGTAATAATTCCACCCTGTGACGAGCGCTCTAGTTAGAACTTATACCACCCTGGTATGATTACAAAACTAGTATTCATCCCACACAGGGACAATTACGGAGCAAAAATTTCAAAATAGTAAAAACTGCACAAAAACAAGCAATAAAATTGTCCAATAAGAGTGGTTTTACACTTGACATTTCAGGAATGCAAAATAGACGTCGGGGTCACAAATCCTCACTATCCTAATACGTAAGAAGGCTACAATAGCTGGACCACTCCACTGGAGGATGAATTGCCGAGAATTTCATCCCTAAACGACGTCCCAAAAAGGGTCCAAACCCACCCAAAAATAGCAATAACATTGTAGAACAAGGCACCTTTGTGCATTTGCTTCTTTTCATGCAAAATAGACATCGGGGTCCCAAATCCTCACTATCATACTCCCTAAGAAGGCTACCATAGCCGGACCGCTCCACGAGAGGACGAATTGTCAAGAATTTCATCCCCAAACGACATCCCAAAAAGGGTTAACACCCACCCAAAAATAGGTCAAAATGTTGGGAAACTGCTCAAGCATTAAATGGAAAACAACTGAAAGGCACCCTTACACAAGTCATCTTGGGTCAAGTGACTCATCACTTTTCTCATGTCGGTCATTCCCTCATCGATTCATCGCTTGAGGGGGTAGTCACACTTAGTCACCAATCAACAAATAAACACCCAATAAAGGAAATGGCACGCATTCAAAGAATCATTGACAAAGATAATCATGCCCCTACTTGGGGTAGGAAACAAGCAATAACCACAAGCTAATCAAATAACTTGGCATTCGTGAATCATGAACTCAAGGTTCCCACAGATAAAAGGTTGCACCTTTTGCCTATTCATGATTGATCAATGTCCAAGCTCAAGTAACACCTCACTGAAAAATGTTAACACTTGAATTAAGTTCCTTAGCTTGTCAGAAGTAAATATTCAAGAATGCATGCCATTTCCATACTTGGGTTATCAAAATTTGGTTAGGTTACTAAGAAAACCCTAATCATTAGTGCTTTGGTTATCTATTTTTGCTCAAAGACTGTGCAAGCACAACACTTCCAAAAAAAGGGCATCTGTAGACACCAAAATAGCACCAATCCGATTATGTGACTGCAAACACTGATCGAATTGACACACATAGCCCCCAAGGAAGCCCCCAGAGGTTAAACAGTGGTCCTAACTACTCTCATAGCAGTTTTGGAAGTTCAGAGGTCAATTTGGCATCTTTTAGGCACTCTGCTCCATATTCGTTCCACCTAGAGATGATTACAAATGGGTATTCATTCCACCCAGGGACGATTAGTAGTATTCACTCCAGGGTGGTGCGAATAGCAGGTTTGACTGGAAAAAGGTCAAATATCAATAAATGGCAGCCTAGATCCACCACTTAACTCCTCCTTCATTGCATGGTAATGCGAGTGAGCATTTTGGAGTGCTAGGGGCAGTTACAGAGGCAATCATGGAACCCTTAAGTAGGGAGAAATATTCTCACCCCCCTGGAAGGTCATGATTGCCAAGTGGTGCCTCTACATGCTCATACATAAATACCGTCAGGTCTATAAAATGGTGAGTCTTCTCACCCCAAAATAGATAGTGAGAAGGAGCATTTTGAGCAACGAAGTGCTATCATTTTGCATACTCACTTTTGATTGTGCCTCTCACATCCTTGATCCTTATTTTGGAAGGGAGGTCATTGGGTGGTTATTGGGAGTTCAATCTGAACCCCAAACCTAAAATTTGGCCATAGTATCCCAACCAAATTTTCTAACAACACCCCACAAGAGGTTTTGGACCCATCCCAAGTGGATTGGTGTCGAAATCGGGCCCCAAATGGCAAGCATCCTGGCCTTGGGTGCCCCCCGCACTGCTGCAGTCCTAATTGCCCCACCCTGGAGTGATTAGAAATCTATAGCAAATTTCTATTCTTTTATTTTTGCATTTTATTCTAGGTTTCTTAGATAGGCTTGCATTCAAATTTCATGTAATCCTAAGGAGTTTTGATCATGTTTTTGTTATTTATCGCTTTTGCTAACATGCAGGTAGCATCATCAAATTTTCGGTGATAGAGGTCGAATTGGCAAAATCTGACCTTCTAGGTCTTTTCAAAATACCCCATTTTACCTAACCCCCAATTTTTTAGATGATTTGGAGCCACCTAGATGGGACGTTTGGGACAGTGCCTTTTGATGCTTTGTTGCAGGTCTAATCGTCCCACCCCAAAGCGATTAGAAATTCGTGGTGAATTTTTTGATAGTTATTTTTGCAGTGCCTTCTCGGTGATGTTCTCATGCCTTTGTCAAGTTTTTATCTCATTTTGATCTATTCTAGTTGTCATTTTATTTATTCTTTGCATGCACTAATCTTAGGCTTGGGGATTGCATGTTTCATTTCATCCGCAGGTGCTACTAATTGTTTTTTGTTTCCTTGAACATAGGACCTCGACATCGGAGGAGTAGCAAAGAATCAAAGAACCTTTCACACAAGTGGCAACAACGTTTGGCCCACCCATTTTACATGTGGGCACGTGGAAGAAGGCGTACCACCCATGGTGTAACGAAACCTTATTTAATGCTCCTAGCCCCTAAAAAGGGAGGAGACGAGTTGTAACCGATCTTTAAAGAAAATTAATAAAAAGGGTTGTACTCCATATTTGCTTTGCATATGGTTTCAATTCATTTATGTTTCTCTCCTTTCATGCATTTTTTAATTCATAGGATTTAGCGTTATCTTTGGCTTCATTTGCATCACGCATTTTTGCTTTTGTATCCTTGTGCTTTCACATTTCACCTATGGTACCCTAGACTGCTGTGAAGGTTTCTCTTGTGTTCACACAACTTGAGAATTTTTATGTGTTTTAACTTGTGTTGGGATGCTACGTAACAAGGTGTGATCCAAGTAAAACTCTACCTTTGTAAAAATTTGTCTAACTTTGTACAGTTCTTGGCTAGAAATCTAATGATAGCTGAATGACGAAAACCCTAGATGCATTAGAAGACAACTGAATATGATATGGTGCAAAATTTGAATGGTGTTTATTTTTTATGGACTATTTACAAAGTGGAAAAATGTGAAAAATGATAGAGTTGCCTAGTAATTGCAGTCTATGGTGCATTTGACTTGTATTACCAACAAATATGCAATGTATGTTTATGATGCCTAATGCAACTTATTTTTTTGTGTTTTTATTTTTAAGAGTATGCATGGAAGTGAGATGCATTTTTTTTGTGATTTTTGATTATTTTATTGTTTTTTTTTTTTTTGAATATTTGTTTTTGACCAAGCAATTATGGGAACACTTGGAGTTTTGGTTTGACCAAAGAGTTTATGGATACCTTTGGGGAATTTTTTGGGTTGACCAAAGAGTTTGTGGGAATACTTGGAGTGTTTTTGGGTTGACCAAGTGATGATGGGAATCCTTGGAGCTTTTGGTTTGACCAAAGAGTTTATGGATACCTTTGGGGCATTTTAGGTTGACCAAGCGATGATGGGAATCCTTGGAGCTTTTGGGGTTTGACCAAAGGGATTATGGGTAACTTTGGGGCATTTTAGGATGACCAAGCAATGATGGGAATCCTTGGAGCTTTTATGGTGGGCTATGGCTCTCTAAATGTGGAATGGACTCAAATGAATGATGTTCAAGGGTTCTAGTTCCTTGATTCTATCAAGAGAGGCGAGCCGGTATGTTCCAGGTCCTATTTTACTATGAATTACATAGGGACCTAACCAATTTTCCATGAACTTGTCCCTTAAATGGGGTGGCAAGTTAGAGTTTTGTTGGTTCTCTTTTAAGACCAAGTCACCAACCTAAAATTCCCTTAGGTGAAATTTCATGTTGTATGCTTTCTTAAGTCGCTCTTGATAGATACGTAAATTCTCGAGAGCATTGATGCATCGTTCATCGAGTAATGTAAGCTAGTATAACCAAGCCTACCATGCAGTGTCATCATCGATGAAATATTGCATTGATATACACAGGGAAGGTATTTCCAACTCGAGAGGCATGAATTCCTCGGAGCCATACACCAGCGAAAATGGAGTTTCCCTAGTGGGCGTCTGAATACTGGTGCGATAAGCCCACAAGGCAAGCAGGATTTGAATGTGTCAATCCTTATGACTATCTGTGACCATATTTTTAAGGATGACAACTAGAATTTTGTTTGACGCCTTTGCTTGCCCATTTGCCTATGAATAATAGGGTGTTGAAAAACTATGCTGAATTTTGTACTTTGTTGTCAAAGCACACACATATTTGTTTTTAAATGACGTCCCATTATCCGAGATGATCTTGGATGGAATACCAAAATGACATATGATGTTATGTAAAATAAACTCCACAATGTGAGGTCCAGTCGTAGAGGTAAGCAAAATTACTTCCACCCACTTGGTGAAGTACTCTATGGCCATTATGATAAATATGTGATGACCTAACGATGCAGGGGAGATATTTCCGATTAGATCTAAGCCCCACTACAAAAATGGCCAAGCCAATTGGATTGGATGCAATGCCTGAGAAGGTATGTGTGTCAAATTAGCATGGTGTTGAAATTTTACACACTTCTTTACATACACACAAAAATCGTGCTCTAAATTTGGCCAATAATAGCCCATACAAAGAATGTGCTTTGCGATGTCCATACCGCTAAAGTGGCCACTGCATGTACCATCGTACACTTGGGTGATCGCCCAAGCGGAATCCTATTGGTCCAAGCAACGGAGGAGGATTACTTCATAGCTTTGATGGTACAAAATGTCTCCTAGCAAGACATGTTTTGCCACTTTCTATTTGAATGATATTTTTATGGTGTGTGTCAATCCAAGTGGGAGGTTACCTAGCTTGAGGTAGTCTCTTATGGGTGTGTACCAATCCTGCTAATCAGAAACCTCGATGGTATGAACTGCAAATCCCTCTTGAAGTTTGTCCCTAGCAAAAGCTGAGAAGGAACAAACTTGTAAAAATAGCATTATGCTGCTATTAAGATGGGTTGGGGAGAACAAGGACCCCCAGTTGGCATGATTCAGACTATCACAGATTCGAGAGAACTTATCCTGAGACAGTTCAATATGGATCAGGTGGATTCCTAGAATTAGGTCAGAGCTTGCATGCTCCATCACAGATTGTGATAATGTTTTGACTTGAATGGTTGTCATTTCACCAGAAGGGTCTTGCAGGATTAGTGACCCCAAGGAGGCCATAGTGTCCGCAAAATGATCCGATGATCAAGGGAGTGCCTTGATGTCGTACCATTCAAGATTTGCCAAGAATTTGTCCACAAGGGCTTTGTAGGCCTACAGAACTGGGCATTTGCATTGGAATACCTCTTTTACCTGGTTGACAATTAACAGCGAATCACCAAAGATGTTCAAGTGTTTGATGTTTATGGTGATGGTTGTCTAAAGATCTATGAGCAAGGCTTCGTATTTGGCATTGTTTTTGGTGCATAGAAAATCTAGTTTAAATGATAGAGGCATTGGATCCCCTTGCGGTGTGAAGAATAAAATTCTTGTGCTACCCCCTTGCTCACATTTAGAACCATCGAAGAATAAGGTTATGTCATCCTGTGACTCAGGCTCATCAAAATCTGGAAATTCTGATACATGGAAGACCCCATCATCGGGTAGCTCTACAGTCAGAGGTTGATCATATTCGAGAGGAGCCTCTACTAGTTGATTGGTGATGACTTGACCTTTGATGGATTTATATCCAATGAACTCGATTTCAAACTTCGTCAACAACATGATCCATTTTGCCATGCGACTACTATGATAAGTATGACTCATCATGTATCAAAATGGATTCTCCTTAGACACAACATACATCATGTTGCTCAGCATGTAATGGCAACAGCTTTTTGGTAGCAAACACCACTACCAAGCAAATATTCTCAATGTATGCATAGTTAAGTTCATAACTGACCAAGGTGCGGCTAAGATAGTAAGTAGCCTATTATTTGTGTAGTTCATTTTTTTGGGCTAGCATGGCACCCAGTGCCACCTCAGTAGCTGAGATGTATAAGTAGAACGACACTCTTGGTCTAGGTGGTGTCAATACTTGCAGCAAAGCCAAGTATTATTTGATATCATCAAAGGTTGACTGGCACTCGTCATCCCAGTGAAATGCTACCCCCTTGTGTAATAATTTATTCATGAGTTGGCACGTGTCAGATAATTACACTATGAAGTGTTTGATTGATACGACCTTTCCCTACAAGATTTTGAGCTGCTTGATGGTGGTTTGGGGAAGCATCTCAAGGATTGCCTTGAATTTGTTTGGATCTACCTCGATTACTCATTTTGAGACTATGAAACCCAAGAGTTTTCCAGATGTGACGCCAAACATGCACTTCTTGGGGTTCAGTCTGACTTTGTGTTCGATGAGGCAATCGAGGATCTTTCTTAAGTCATCGAGATGATCTGGGCGTAAAAGATATTTTGCCAAAAAATCATCCATATAGTCTTCCAAAGTTTTATGCATGTGATCATAGAAGATGTATGTCATAGCGCATTGGTAGGTGGTGCCAACATTTTGAAGGCCAAAGGACATGACCTTATAACAAAATTTCCCCCAAGGTGTTGTGAATGCCATTTTTAGTTGATCATCGAGATTGATACGAATATGATATCCCAAGAAACCATCCATGAGGGAAAGCATTTCGTGGCCCACTGTAGTGTCTACCAATGCATCGATGCTAGGCAAGGGGAAATATTCCTTGGGACTCACTTTGTTTAGATCTCAAAAATCGGTGCATATGTGAATCCTCCCGTCAGGCTTCTTGATGGGTACCATGTTGGAAAACCATGGTGGGTAATCCACATAGATGACAAACTATGCATCCAATAGATTTTGTAGCTCATATTTGACCATTAAGGCTACTATTGGGTGCATCTTACGTAGTTTTTGATTGATTGACTTGACTGTCGGATCAAGCATTATATTTTGCGTGACTAGCTATGGGTCTATCCTTGACATGTCTTTATAGGACCATGCAAAAACCTCCTTCTTCTATTTGAGAAGGACAATGTAGTCAGCTTGCTCTTCAGGGGGTAGACTTACCCCTAGCTTGATGATTTGTGGATTCATTAGACTAGAGCTGATGTCTACGTCAGTCATCTCTTCGACTGACATGTGGGACCCATCCTCCAACTGGTGTGGAGTTGGGATCAGGTGGATATCAATTGCTGAATTTAGATCTACATTTGGAATGTTGGGTTCCTCTTCAGCATGGAAGATATCATGAGTTGGTCTTGGGGTGAAATGAATCATCTCACCACAAGGCCAATACTCTAATGGGGATGGTGGTGAGTTAGCGTGATCCCAGTGTATGGCATCTAGGTTTAGATACAATGGTCATGTTGGATCGACTATATTGTGGATGGGAGTGGTTAAGTCAATGGAGATCATGTTGATGAAGTGAATTTGGTCCCCATTACTATGCGGGTGGTGACTCAGACATCTGTAGTGATCTTTGTGCTCTGGATCTGGCTTTGTGGGTATTGGCACAAATGGATCGGCCCTATGTGAAGGTAAAAGGATAGGGTCTTCCCTTGGCACTAATGGCTCTATAAGGTCTCTAGGCAGAGGGTGCTCTCTGTATACCTAAAGTGGTAGATGTAGCACTTGGTCCAACTGTGCTTTTTTAGGTGCCACCTATACCTTGGACCCATGTTTAGCTATTCAACATGTCATCAATGTCCATGGGGTATTACTACTATTGCATATGATTGAGACATGCCATCTTAGTATCATATTCATAATAACTATTAGATATCCATAGGCCTTCATTGGCTTTGACAACTGTTTGTGGCATATGAGGATCGTTCTGCTTGAGCAAGTTAATTTGGTCCCATTAGGGTTGTTTCGCTCTCTACGGGAGGACCTGATTCTCTTGAGGTGACATTTTATTGATTGGAACATTCAAGGGGAACATCTTCATGAAGTTCTCTTGATAGTCATATATGGGCGTCACTTGCGAGTGCTTGCTATCGAATTCGAAAGGGTCCCAAGGTTCTACCTCATACTCTGACTCGTATTATGAAGAATCTTCTTGACCTTGTATATATCCCTCTTGTAGGTGAGTCCTCAAACTTTCTCCTTTCTCGATCGAAGGGAAAGGGTTTTTGAGGTCAACAAGGTTGGTTGTTAGCAATGGGAGATAATCCCCCAATGTGTACGTCGTGTTAGGATTGGCATATGGATCTTGTGCCAACCCATCCTTGTTGCCTATCCCTAGGCATTACATGTTCTCTACCAAGATGTCAAGGGGCAGAGGGTGGTTGAACCCAACTCTTGATTTTTCGTATGGCATCTGATATATTGGTTGACAAAGAATGTGCACCCCTTGTTCATATCTACCTAACCCATATCCATGCCAAGTACATTGGCCAAGGCATTTCAAAGTGAATTTTAGGTTGGACGAATAGTTGACGTTTCTTGACAAAGGGCTCTTCGTCCTCTTACTATTCCAGGTAATGTTCAATGTCTTTGTCGAGGCCCCCATAAACAAAATTTGTTTGATTTGGTGGGTAGCCCAATAGGACAATATTGTCAATGGGGAGGCGAGGTCTCCCCATGTCCTGCATGGACTCAAGCGTGGGTGTTTCTACGATGTTCTGCACTAGGTACTCCCCTAGGCCCGTATTGGCCATCTCAATGGTGATCGTTGGCTATTGAGGGGGAGGGAATGGGAGTTCTTCCTGAGTCCACACCATTTCGGGTGAACTAGGCATCTCGACTTCCATTCGGCTAGGCACCTCTTCAGTAGATATGGTTGAGACTAATGGTGGTGCCTCTTCCAGGGGTTTCTTCCCATTGTCCTTTAGTGTGGCCACTGTAGGTGGTATCATTGGTGAAGGACCAGATAATGAATATGGACTTGGATGGGGATTTGAGGTACTTAATAGTGGGGATGTATGCAAAATCAGACCCTATTTGGATGGATTCAATTGAAAGTCCAAATGTGTTTATGGAAGGGTCGATTGTGGCATCAGCTGTACCGAAGGGCTCTAAGTCTGCTGGGGCCACATGCACTTGCCCTTCGTATGTGTACTTTAGGCATTGATGGGCTATCAAAGGGACACACTTCATGTCCCTAATCCAAGGTCATCCCAGCAAAATGTTATAGGCCATCTCACCTTCTAGGATGTGGCACAACGTAGGAATAGTATTTTGTCCCACTTGGATGGGCAGGAAAATTGTGCCAATCGTCGAGCATATTGTGTCATTGAATGCTCGAAGGGTATAGGTGGAGGCCATAATGTGAGATGCTGGCAACTTGAGGTGTTTCAATACTGCTATTATGATTATATTACTAGACGAGCCAATGTCCACCAACACCCTCTTAAATGGAATCCCGTTGACCCGTGCAATGATGTGCAGGGGTGGATCCACCATATCACCAGTCACTGATTTTAGTTTGTCTTATCTAAAGGTGATGACTAGTTCTGCACATCATTTTACATGTCCCACAAAGTTGTTGAAAGAGTTTCCTTCATGGGGATGCAACTTGATGGATTTTAATATCTCCATTAGAGCCTCCCGATGGGGCGATGATTGTTGTATGAGCTCGTAGATGGAGAGCCTAGCTGACATGGTCATTAAACTTTGGGTAATTTTAGTCTAAATCATGACCACTGGTCTAGGTGGGGAGGTTGCATAGGGTGCTGTTGAGGTGGTGACGTTGATGGAACCTCTCCTATAGCTGCCACGGGGGCAGCTGTGCTTGGGTATCTCTTGTTTCAAGTCACTATGCTTATCATCCCTACAAACCCCTGCATGGTGCAGTTATGCATCACCTCATTGACTTGAAGGGTCTTTTCCTGCGCATCATGGTTAGGCAAGGGGTTTTTGAAGACCTCCATCTATTGGTTTTTTGGCACCACGGTATTATCTACCACTAGCATCTTATTGTCTATTAGGTCTTGCACTAAGCTTTTGAACTTCCAACATGCGTAAAGGTCATGTCCTTTCTTTTGGTGGAATCTACAGTATAAGTCTTCCCTATAGCCCTTAGGTTTTGTCATGTTGGGGTCTACAAGTCAACTTTTTGGCAGGTTTATCAAGCGATCAAACAAGGAGTCTTTAGACTCTGTGAAGGGTGTGAATTATCACCTAGGGCGACCCTGCTGATGCTCTTGCCTATGATTTTCCTTTTCATAGGTGTCAAGAGGAACTTCCTGGTAATTATCCTTTGGGGGTGGTGTTGCTTGTGCAGGCTTGGGTATGTTTATAGCAACCTAATTTACCGTGACGGTTTTTGGTTGCATTGACCCAGTTTTTACATTTTTGGGCCACTCATTCTTGCATGGCTTGACAATCTTGCCATCCTGTATCTTGATCTCCTCAATGATTCTGGCTTGCTTGCACCAGGACTTCCTCGAGCATGGCATATTTCTAAAGCTACAATAGCATGGAGATCAACCTCAAACAACTCTTCGAGAACATTTGGGTCAGGTCGGCCATGGGAGGGAGGTAAGGTAGCTTTGAAAGCAACGTCCTCCATCGATTTCCATAATCTGCCATGGTCTCTTCCTCATACTTTCTGAGGATAGCTAGGTCACTTAATGATGCCTTCTTCTTGGTATTGAAGGTGAAACGTTCAAGGAACACATCCATTAGCTAGTCCAAGTTACTGATGCTATGCTTCAAAAATTGGGTAAACCAATCCGAGGCAGGGCCTGTGAACCTGGTTATAAATGTTTGTAGAAGCAAAGCATCATTGTCCTAAATGCCAAAAGAATTGGCTCAAGAATATTTTCATGTGCTCTTGGGTATCCTCATCCCCTCTAAATATTTCCAATTGAGGCATTTTAAAGTGTTTAGGGTATGGGGTGCAGGCACTGAAGGATGCACAGGGTGACTGCGGAGCTGGCATAAAGAGAGATTTTGGGGCCCAAAAGTCTTAGTCTCCACAGAATCTAAATGCTCTATTAGCGCTTTGTATGCATCAGAAGATTTGATATCTTCCTCCTTGGTTTGTTCCCATTATGAATTACAAGGAACTTGAGGCCTATGGAGGGATAGTTGGGTAGCACCCCCCTGCCTTGGTAGGACATTTCAGCGCACTCTTCTTCTTGCTCAAATTCCTCATAGGATTCTTGAGGAGTTCCTAGGTGTGACCTATAAACATGGGTGGGTTCCTACGGAGGGTGCCCATCATTGGCTCTAGGGGTGGTCTCCCACTCAGGTCTAGGAGGTCTTGAAGGCAATATTTGATAAGGTCATGGAGACCTATCTCGTACCAAAGGGTTGTGCCTCTCATACAACTCTATGCTATGCATGTGAGGGGTTGGGACCCTCTCACGCATAGTGTTATGGAGCAACTCATATGTTTGAAATTGCATGCACTCTTTGCTAAGGTAGTATAGGTGCTCTAACTATTGTTGATCTTGCTCAAGCTACATTATTTACGCTTTGCAGGCGGTATGCTTAGCAAATGCTAAGTCAATTTATTTTGTCGTCTTGAGTCTAGGAGGTCTAGATGCCTCTCCTACATATCTATCTCGGTCATGGTGATATGATATCTCTATAGGCCGCTTCCCTCTGTCGATATTAGTGGCATTCACCTGTGGCTCTGGCCTTAGTGGGTGATCCTGATAAATAGTATGTGCATAGGCACAATGCTTCCACACTGTGTATTGCTCTTAAGGAATGTAGTGGTCTTCCTCGTGCTCCTTTTTGTATATGTGAAAGGGGTGCATAGAGTTGGCTCACCATGTTTGAAGAGCCTTGCACTCTAGATTTGGCCTATTATTTATGACAGTAATAAGGGATAGAGGAGGGATTATGTAATCATGTGGCCCCTCCTTATGGACCCTATGTTGTTCTAGCACTTCATCACATGGTGGCCACTCATAACGAGTGTCTAAGGGAGCCCTCCCATCTATGTTGAGTGCCACGTGTATGGACTCCTCTTGAAAGGGTCTATGTTGCATGGGCATGCCCCTCGAAGGGGTGCCTCTATAGTCCCATTCTGTCATGACATGATGTGGACTATTTTGTGGGTCAGGCCGCCAAGGTGGTATAACCAAGTCCTTGGGGCTATAGCGGAGGTGACTTGTGCCCCATTGTACACTTTCTATAGCTTCTACCCATGACTGGGCTTGGCTACAGGTGAACACCATGGTGGTTTCTCTCTACAAGATGTGTAGGTTTTTATCTTCTTTACAATTTTTCTTATGCTACACTAAACAAAAGGGGCCACACAAAAAAAGAAGTGATTATCTTGTTTATGAATTAAATGTGTGCCCTAAATCTGGTTTAGTGTGTTTTGATTTTTGTTTTGAAAGTCTTGTAAAGAAAATTTGGTTGTACATGCAATATGAGGGCTCTTATATCTCCCAAGATGGTCACCCATTCAATATACCACTACCAGGCTATTATACCAAACCTCTCAAAATACCCGCTCTTACGTGAGGGAAACTATTGGTACGCGAGAGCAGAACAGTACGTGGAACATAGGCGGTACGAAAGGGGAATCACTCTATTTTTAACACCTACCATAGAAGACTTATCCTCATGCATTAGGAATCATCCCAGCTACACTTGGTTAGATTTCGTCAGGATTTACATCTAGCAACAGTAACGATCGGGGTTACGTATGCAAAATTCAAGCCAAGGTGGTGATGAAATCCACCGTTGGTCTTGATCAAGTGTTGGGGTTTTACGACCAACTCCTTGATGTTTATATTGTCACATGGTGTATGTGGTTCTTTTTACTTGTGTAAAGAAAGGAAACATGCAGTAAAATTTTCCATGCAAGCAAAGAAACAAAAAAATCATAGAAACAGAGACAGAAAATTATAGAGGGAGTTTAGACAACCTACATCTTCTCTGCCCAAACCGGATGTCCCTGAGTTTCTGCTCAAAAAATGTACAGAGAGCTAATTGTCATGGGTTGAGATGAATAGTAGATATGTATTCATCATAAGGTGGGACGAATGCCTTATTCATCCCAGGGTTGCATGAATTCTAGCCTGTATTCATCATAGGGTGGCACACGTAGCAATCCAGCGCTTGAAGGATTAACACCTGAAAGCAAAAACACATAATTTTGATCAAAATTTTGACCCCAAAATTAAGGGACAAAGTCCCACCATGATCGCCACTAAAATCACAGGGACACAAAAGCAAACAAAATGGAAATTTAACGCTAAAGCATCTGAAATGCTAAGTCCTATGAATGAAGAAGGACTAAAGTGCATGAAAAAGGGAAAACAAATGAACTAAAACGAGATATAAAGCAAATGTAAAGTGCAACCCTTATTTTTCATTAATTTTTGTTTGAGTACAGGTTACAATATGTCTCCTTCCTTTTTAGGAGCTAGGAGTGTTAGATATAGCTTTGTTACAGCATAGATGGTATGCTTCCCTTCGAGATCTTTTGCGTGCCCACATTTGAAATGGGTGGGCCAAACGTCACTGCCACTTGCATGAATGTGCTTGTAGTTCCTTGTTGCCCCTCCGATGTTGATATTCTATGTTCAAAGAAACAACAAATGATTAGTAGCACCTACGGATGGAGGGAAATCTACAATCCCCAAGGCCTCCGGTTAATGCATGCATGAAATAATTAAAATGGTAATCAAAACATGTATGAATAAGATGAAATTTGGACAGAAGCATGCAAACACCCTCATGAACACACTGCAAAAGGAACAGTCAAAAAATCTGTTGTAGATTTCTATCACTCCAGGGTGGGACGATTAGGACTGTCATAAAATGTTAGAAGGCAACCTCCTAAATTTCCCATACAGAGGCCTCCAAAAGACCTGCAAATTTGGTGTTACGCAAAATGGGGCATTTTGAGACGACCCAAAAGGTCATATTTTGTAGATTCAGCCATGGTTGCCCTGATTTGATGATGCTCCCTGTATGTTAGTGAAAGCGAGAAATAATGAAATCATATTCAAAACTCATCAGAATGGCATGAAATTTGAATGAAAACATATATGAATGGCATAAAATCAAATCCAAAAGAAAAAGTGGGTAAATCTACTACAAATTTCTAATCGCTCTGGGGTGGGGCGATTAGGACTGCAGCAATGCGGGGGGAACCCGGGGGCAGGACACCTATCTTTTGGGGCTTGGTTTCAACACCAATCCACTTGGGGTGGGTAAAATACCTCCTAGGGGTTGTGTCAAAAAATTTGGTGGGGTATTGTTGCCAAATGTTTGGGTTTTGGGTCCATATTGCACTTCCAATATTCGCCCAATAACATCCCTTCCAAAAGAGAGATCAAGGATGTAAGAAGCACAAGTGAGGGGTGAGGATGTAATTCGGCATCACTCCATTGCTCCAAATGCTCTTGCTCTATTATTTTTTGGGTGAGAAGACTCACCATTTTATAGACCTGAGGGTCTCTTGCGAATGAGCATGCAGAGGCACCACTTGGCCATCATGCCTTATTAGGGGAGATAAGATCCATCCCTGATTAAGGGCTCCATGACTGCCTCTATGACTGCATCTTTGAGCTCAAAAATTCTCACTCGCACTCCTATGCATTGAAGGTGGAATTGAGTGACGGATCTGAGCTACCATTTTTCAAGGTTTGACCTTTTTCCTATCAAACCTACTATTCGCCCCACCTTGGACCGAATGCTACTAATCGTCCCGAGGTGGGACGAATACCAGTTTGTAATCATCCCAGGGTGGAACGAGTAGGGAGCAGAGTGCCTGAAAGGTGCCAAATTGACCTCTGACATTCCAAAACTATTGTGGGATTGGTTAGGACCAATGTTTAACCTTTGGGGGCTGCCTTAGGGGCTATGTATGTCAATTCGATCTGTGCTTGTC
The DNA here is from genome assembly GCA_028583015.1 of Wollemia nobilis. Taxonomy (NCBI): domain Eukaryota; kingdom Viridiplantae; phylum Streptophyta; class Pinopsida; order Araucariales; family Araucariaceae; genus Wollemia; species Wollemia nobilis. The sequence goes on along the minus strand of JAQPPZ010010078.1, from coordinate 54,182 downwards.
GTCACATAATCAGATTGGTGTTGTTTTGGTGTCTACAACTTGGGAGCAAGTAGTGTACTATGAGAACATTCCTTTTCATTGTAGAATTTTACATGAATATGGTCATTTGGCTAGTTCTTGCCCAAATAAAATTCCTGATCAAAAGAAAGAAGATATCAACTCAGCAGGTTTCCAAATACCTAAAAAGAAGAACACTAAAAAAAACCAGTTATGAAGGATCAATCAAAGTCATCTGCTAATATGTTTGAAATCCTTTCCACAAATGATGTCCCAAGTGAGGAAGAGGAAATAATCGAAACTAAAATCTTAGAAACACAATTTAAATATGAAGGGAATAACTCAGAGACAAACCAACAAATCAAAAAATTTCAACAAAAAAAAAAAGGAGAAAATTTACACAAGAAAAACAATATTTCAAATGTCAAAACTTTAAATAATGCAGGTCCCAATATAGACTCCATTTAACCATCTAGTAAAATTTTGGTTGTGTACGAGCATTCTTCAAGGTTAGAAGCCATCTCAGATTCAATTGGAATAATTCAAGAAATAGGGAAAACAAATTGAAGATGGATTCTAATCAAAAGTAGGTCGTAAGACCAATCAATATCATATGGTAAAAGAAGGTGAAAATCTTGTAGAGGAAGGTAATATTAATGCCCTTCCCAAATTTTTTAGCCCTGGTATTAATGAATACCATCACTTGGAATATTAGAGGATTCAAAGGGAGTATTTCAAAATAAAATGAAATTAGAAGAATGATTCAGATAAATCATCCACATCTTGTTTTCCTTCAAGAAACAAATATTTCAATGGAGGATATGGACTTAATTGCCAGTAAAATTTGGCCAGCTAGAAATGTGGTTTCCCTTAGTTCCCAAGGGACTTCGGGTGGCATTGCTTGTATTTGGGACCCAAAAGAGGTATTTATTCACCATATGGTTGGCAGTTGGGATTTGTTGGCTATAGCTATTCAAAGTAGACATTCCAACCAGATTATGCTTTGTATTACTGTTTATGCTCCGACTTCTTTGGAGGAAAAAAGAAGATAGTGGAAGGATATTACTCATATTATCTCTCATTTTCCTAAAAATTAGATCTTTATCGGAGGATATTTCAATTCCATCCTCTCTCTGGATGAGAAAATGGGGGGAAATAGAAATTTAGACAAAATCACTAACCTCATGAGTGAATATATTGCAAACCTCCATATTGTGGATATCCAACCAGATAATGGCCTTATGACTTGTTCTAATAGAAGGTAAGACTTAGCTTGTATAATGGAGATATTGGATAGGTTTTTGCTCTCTAAAAATTTCTTAATCCATGGTCATATTCCTAAAGTGAAGACTCTCAATAATGCTAGTTTAGGTCATTGGCCAGTCATGGTGGAAATGTGGAAAACCAATGTGAGTTTCTCTCATTTTTGTTTTCAATTAATGTGTCTTAGAGACATTTCCTTCAGACATCGTGTGCAAAAATGGTGGAAGGAAGGTAAACCTAGGCATGGGACTAAGATGTTCTATTTTGCCATTGTTTTGCCAAAAGACTGCAATACATTAAATCCAAAATCAAGACTTGGAACTAGAAAGAGTTTGGGGATGTTCATAAAAAAAAATGAAGTTATTTGTCATCTTGAAAATTTGAATAAGAAAATCCATTTAGATGGCCTCACAGAGAAGAGAAGTGCAGATGAAATTAAACTCACAAATCAGTTGGAGGAATAGGAAAAAATAGAAGAAATATTATGGAAGCAAAAATCTAGAATTCAATGGCTCAAATAAGGAGATCAAAACACAAATTTCTTCCACAAATCTCTTCTAGCTCGAAGATCTCACAACTTTATTTCTTCCTTAAAATCAGATTCTGGAGATGTTTTTTATACTTGGGATGGCATGAACTCTATTTTTGTTGATTACTTTTCCAATCTTTTTGTTGCTACTCCTCTTGAATCAGCTTCACAACAAAATGTTCTTCAAGCAATCCCTTCTATTATCACTTATGAGGAGAACTCTATTTTGACTGCTCCTGTTACTATCAACGAGCTTCAACAAGTAGTTTTTAAAATGCAAAAAGGGAAAACCCTAGGTCCTGATGGTTTTCCCATTGAGTTCTACAAAGAGTTCTAGGATATCATTCATGTTGATTTATTAGAGGTGGTGGAAGAAGCCAAGAAATCCAAAGAAATTTTTAAGGTTATCAATAAAACTTATATTACTCTTGTTCCAAAATCTCAAGAGGTTGATCATATCTCAGCTTTTAGACCTATTGCTTTATGTAATGTTCTTCTCAAAATCATTACTAAAATCATGGCAAAAATGTTGAAGCCTCTTTTGCATAAGATTATTTCCCCAGAGCAAGGGGGTTACGTGGAAGGACGTCAAACAGTAGATGAGATAGTTCTTGCTCAAGAAGCCATCCATTCCATGGATATGTAAAATTCTCCTTCCATGTTCATTCGGTTAGACTTATCCAACGCTTATGACAGAGTGGATTGGCACTTCCTTATCAAAGTTTTGAGGCAATTTGGTTTTTGTAAGGATTGGATGGATTGGATTATGGGATGTATCTCTTTAGTTTCCTACTTAGTTCTTATCAATGGCAGGCCTTATCAATATTTCCCAACTTCCAGAGGTATTAGGCAAGGTGACCCGCTATCCCCTTATTTATTCATCATTCTTGCTGAATTCTTAGGTAGGACTATAACAAAAAAGAGGGAAAATAAAACACTTGAGGGAGTTACCATTTCTCATGGAGCTAGACCTATCTCTCATCTTCAATTTGTGGATGAATCTACTCTCTTAGGTAAAGCTACAGTTAAGGAAGCTTCTAATATTAAGCAAATCATTAGCTATTTTTCTAAGGCTACTGAGCAGTTGATCAATGAAGAAAAATCTAAAGTTATTTTCTTTCACTGCTCTCTGCTAGATAGGAATCCATGGTCTTGGATAAATTAAGATATAAGAATACCTCTCTTCCAATCACTTATTTAGGTATTCCCATAAATATTCAAAGGCAGAAAAATAAATATTGGAATTGGTTGTTGGACAAAGTCAAGAAGAAAATTGGAAAGTGGACCAACAAGTGGCTTTCTTCTGGGGGTAGAATCACCTTGGTAAAATCAGTCCTTCAAGCTATTCCAATTTATGTTTCTTCAATTTTGAATATCCCAAAGGTTGTTCTTCGAGATTTGGATCAAATCAGTCATCGTTTTATTTGGAGTGGTACTAAGGAGAAAAGAAAATGGGCCTTGGTGAAATGGGATACTTTATGTCTTCCTAAGAGTGAAGGGGGGTTAGGATTCCAGTCTTCAATTAATAACAACAAATATTTAGCTGCTAAATTATATTGGAGGATGTTGCATAACCCCAATGCTCTTTGGGCCAATAATCTATGTGCTAAATATGCTGAGAACAAAAGTCTTAAAGACCTTGTTTGCTATCAACTTCCTACCAAAGGTTCTCTAATTTTAGTAGTTCTTAAGACTGGTGAGGATTTTATAAAGAAAAAATTATTTTGGATCATTCATAATGGTCAACATGTAAATTTTTGGACAGATTCTTGGGATGGTCACAAGCCTTTGATAACTTAGTTTCCCGATTGGAGGCCTTGGATGGAGGAGCTTCACCGAGCTAATTGGATAAAGGTGGCTAATTACTGTCGATACCATACTATTAATTCAAAGTTTGGTAGATATTGGATCCCTATTGAGGACTGGCCTATTCAAATCCCAAAAAGCAAAGACAAGATATCCAAGGCATCCTTCATATGAGACCCTTCTCTTGGTCCCATGAAAAAGATTGTTTTGGATGGAACAACACTATTAAGGGTGAGTATTCAGTTGTTCAAGGTTATTTGACCTTATGCCATAATAACCCAACCATTCTTCTGACATATTTTCTTGATTGTGGGCTCAAAAGCTCTAGCCTAAGGTGATGTTATTTAATTGGATTTTATTGCATCATAGGGTGCTTACTGGTGAGAAACTTATGAAGCATGGTTTTCATGGCCCTTTTAGATGTGAAATGTGTGAAGAGAATGCAAAAAATATCAACCATATTTTTATTGAGTGTACTTTAGCCTTTGAGCTATGGAGGAGAATGACCACTTTACTTGGTTTACAGTGGTCCAATATTTTAACTTTTGAACAACTTTGGAGGGATTGGCCTAATCAAGAGGGAGTTGATCATTTTATTAGGCAGTTAGTTTGGATGGGTTCTACCATTCTTCTTTGGAATATTTGGAATGAAAGGAACAACCAAATTTTTAATCAAGATAGAAAGGATATTCACTATATTAGGCAAAATACCATAGCCAACTTAGTTGAATCAGTCCATCAACTCCTAAATCACCCCCAAAATTCCCACAAAATATGGGATCAAGTGATGCAAAGATTGAAGATTAAATCTTATAAGGGCAACCAACTTAAAGGGAATGTGAGTATTAGTAAGATGGATAGGACTAGAAATTGGCAACCTCCTCCTAAGGATTTTGGAAAATTCAATACTGATGGAGCCTCTAGAGGAAACCCTGGAAAAGCCAGTGTGGGAGGAATTGGTAGACTTTCGAGATGGCTCCCTGGTTTTTACTTTGTCTGAGAATTTGGGTATTATTTCCAATAACCTTGTTGAGGGGTATGGTATCCTCAGAGGCCTTCAGGAGGCTACTAAGGTTGGATGGGAAAAGGTGTTAGTTGAGTCTAACTCTCAACTTATGATTAATCTCTTGAAGACTCCTTCGAAGAATCATAAGGTGGATTGGAGAATAAAAAGAATTATTGAGAAGATCCAGTTAATCCAGATGAGATTTTTAAAAGTTGATTACAATCATGTGGTCAGAGATCTAAAAAAGAGTGCTGATGCTTTAGCTAATTGGGCTTTCGACAAAGGTGATCTTACTTGTTATGGCCACCCTCCTATATGGTGGGATTCTCAAATTAGGGAAGCTCTTATTTCTATCATTTATTTGGATGGCTCCAGTTACGAAGGTACCTAGTTTCTTCTTGTTTTTTTTTTTGCTTCTCTTTGGTTCCCTCAGTTTTTTTTAGTTCCCTAGCTCATTATTTTCTTTATTTTTTTTCCTCTGTTGATTCTTGCCTTAATAGTCTTCTGGTCTAGATAGGTCATTGTTTTGTTCAAATTTTTTTTCTTTTTTCTTTTTTGGTATTTTTTTTTTTGTTTAGTTTTTTAAGGTGGGTGGGTTCTTTTGTTTTGTTTTGTTTTTGTGTTATTTGTGTTTTTTTTTGTTGTTCTTGTGTTTTTGTTGTTTTTTTTTTATGTTTTTTGTTATTGTTCTTGTGTTTTTTTCATTCTTGTTCTTGGGTTTCTCTTTGTTTGTGTTATTTCATGTTTTTATGCGTGAGTGTTTTTTATGTTTTTTGTTTTTGTTTATTATCCGTTGTTGGTTGTTTTTTATTTTTATTTTTATTTTTTAGGTTTTGGTTGTGTTTATTTTTCATGTTTTTTTTGGGTTATGTCTTTGTAGTGTTTTGTTGTTTTTATTTTGTTTGTGTTTTGTTATGTGGTTGTTGTGTTTTTCTATGTGGTTTGTGTTGTGGTTTCTTTTATCTTATTGTGCGTGTTTGGTTGTGCTTTTGTTTTTGACATACTCAAGCAGCATGTTTTTTATTTTATTTTATTATTTTTGTTGTTATTTACTTATTTTTAAATTGGTTTTGTGTGTTTGTTTGCTCCTTGAGTATGTCAAAGGTGGTAGGCCAAGTCTGAGTCCTAGGCATTTTTGGTAAACTGGATACCCCTGACTCCTTGGGTGTTACTCGAAAGTGACATCCCTTTTGGAATGTTTTCCACAAATTAAAAAAATATATATGAGACCAAACGGCTTGCGATTATTTCAATTAGTTTCAAACAATTTTTTGAGCCTATAATTTTTTAGTAGTTAAACAAAGCTTATGTACAATAACATATCAAAATTCTATGTGACCTGGCTTGAGAGTAAAATATAAATAAAGAATGCAAATACAGATAGATAAATATAGATAAATATAGATAGAAGATGAAGGAATATGAAATTTAAATTGCATGAATAAAAAAAAACACTTTGCAAAGTTATGAGCTTCAGGAGGAAATTCAGAGAAAATACTCCCGAAGTAAATACTTCGAGGAATAAAGTTCCGAAGTGAAACTGCTTCGGGGAAATTCCTAGTGAAACAATTGCTTCGCACATTTTTCTTCCAAAGTAAAATCACTACAGGAATTTTCCAGCCGTTGATGGTTTTTACTACCTTAAACTCAACATCATACTGCAATAGTTTGACCATCCATCTTGCTAAGCTACGTGCTAGCTCATTTTGAGTGAAGTTATCTTTAATAGTTATGTAGGGGATGCAAGCTATCACTTTATTTGATCCAAAGATACCTTTAAAATGTTCTAAGGCTCTTATCAAATAAAATACCTAGTTTTCTATCATAGTATACTTCAATTGAGCTCTCTTCATTCCTAAACTCCTGAATGCTATAGACCTTTTGTTATTCTCCTAATATTTATAAGATAAAACAATAGCAATGGTATCTTCAAAAGCAAATGAGTAGATGTTAAAATCCTTTGAATAGTCTAGACATGCCAACATAGGGGCTTGTGTAATTGCATCCTTTATCTTCTAGAAAACCTTCAAGTTTTCTTTTGTCCACTTAATATTCCCATCATTCTTTATTATATCATTTATAGGTTTTGCAATTTGAGGAAAATTTGGAACAAACCTTTTGATAAATTTGATTTTTCCAAAGAATGACCTGACTTCTTTCAGGTTCTTTGGTGGAGGGATTTTTGTGATGGCTTCAGTACTTTTGGGGTCAATGTTGATTCCTTAGTTGGAAACAATGTGTTCCAACAACTTATCCTATGTAGCTTCGAAGATACATTTTTTTGAATTCAAGGAGATGTCAAACTGCTTACACATTTCAAAGACGTGATAGATGTTCAAAATAGTCTTCAAGATTTTAGAGAATACTATTATTTCATCATGATAAAACACTACTATCTTAAACGTAAGGCCTTTGAAATTGAAATCCATGGCTCTCTAGAAAGTGGCTCCTACATTCATTAAACTAAATGGTATTCTAAGGTACTCAAATTTTCCCCAAGGGGTAGTAAATGCAGTTTTATACCTATCCTCAGTATTAACCTGGATCTAATTGTATCTTGAGAATCCATCAAGCAAAGACATTCTGGATGACCCCACAACTGTCTGTAATAATTATTCCATTTTGGTAGTGGGTAATTATCCTTCAAAGATTTTTTGTTCAAATTTCTAAAATCTACACACAACCTAATATCTCCTTTCTTCTTTCTTATAGGTATCATATTGGCTATCCAAGAAGAGAACCTTACTTTCTTGATAATTTTTGCATCTAGTAACTTCTAAACCTCGTTTTGCATTATTGGGTGTAGCATAAGATTAAGTTTTATTTGATTTTTCCTATGAGGTTTAGTACCTTCTTTTGGTGGGATGATATGAGTCATGACTTCAGTTTTGAATGTTGTAAGATCCTCATAACTCCAAGCAAAAGCTTTAGATAGTTAATGTACTGACTCTTTTCTTAATTTGATAAAGATTTATCAACTTTCACCATTTTAGGTTCTCATTTAGTTTTTATATTAAGCTCATTTGCTTCTATTCTTTGGAAGGTAGACTTATGTGCCCTGTCAAAATCATCAAATAAGCTCTCTAGAGAGATCATGCCTCTCGAAATTTTTTTTGTCTTCAGTGGTATCACTTCTACAGGTTCCCCAATGACCTATTTCAATTTTTCCTCATCTTCTTCATCTCATATGATGTCGGCATAATGGTTTTGTAAGGTCATAAAATCTTTGATATCGATGTCATCTTGAAAGACTTGCAAATATACAATATTTTTTAGTACAAATGGATGATAAATAGAAATAGTAGGAAACCTATCCATGTATTTAGTGTCTATCTTTGGACAATCTACACCAAATTCATTTACAACCAGCAAATTTGCCAAATAATTTTGATCTCTAGGAATATAAGATATGTTGAAGGCTAGAAACTTATTTATCTCATCCTGGACCACTTGCTTATACTATTTTAATCTGGGATGTTTGGTCTGGTATTTATCCTTGATCTGCTATAATATTAATTTTACATCTCCATAAACTATCAAGTAATTTATTCTCAATTCTCTTGTCTTTCTCAGCCCTAACAGCAATGCTTCATACTCAACCACATTGTTGGTACATAAAATTTATAATTTGTAAGGTATGCCCAAGTAATTCCCTTTGATATCAGTGAGGTTTATCCCATTTCCTACACTAGCTTATGATTTGGCACCATCAAAAGTCATAGTCTATGTTTTAGATGTCAGTATTCTATCAGATTCAACATCTACCTCTACCTTATTTTATGGGTCTATATCTATGACTTCAGGGACCTCAACCAAAAAGGGTGTATGCTAGATGGAATAAACTCTCATTTTTTTTCCTTAATAGAGTTAACTAAATTCACTGTAGTGTTATCAAAATTTATTAACTCCACTAAATATCTATTGAAGGGTTCTCTTCTAAGTGTGACATATTCTTTGGCTATCAAAGGAATAGTAGCATATGACCAATCCAATTGGATGGATCCCCCTAGCTATTCAGCCCAATGCCTACATAGTAGCAAAGAAAAGAAAGGGGCTACATCTACAACTTCTATGTCCATGACTAATTCTTTCTTTGGGTATTGATCTAGGAAGACAAGTAAGCCAATTATCACCCCTACACAGAGCACTTGTCTATTATCCATGACTGATATGGGAGGATAATCTCTGGTGTATATTTAATTCAACTGGTATGCTACTTGTATTGGCATGATGTTATGGGATGCTCCACTATCTAACATGCAGTTGTGAATTACATATTGATCCCCTAAATCTTAAGTATATCTTAGGGATATGTAGAAAGGTCTAACTGAGAATGGGTTTTTGGCTATAGGCATTGGGTTGATTGATGTTGAAACCAAGGTTATGCATAAGGGGTCAGCCCCAAAATCTATTTATAAAATCAAGGCGAATTGTCTTGGAATCCCGACGAAATTTGTAGAAGTATACATGGTGAATTGCATTTATTTATCTCCAAAAAATTTCAAACCGTGGCGAATTGCATTAATTTATCTCCAAAAAATTTCAAACCGTGGTGAATTTTTCTGTGTTGGGGGCTATGAATATCGGTTTGCAAAATCTAAAAATGTATGGTAAACTTAAAAGCTTTAGGTCGACATGAAAGACTTTAGGTCAACATGACGACCGATGGCATGCATGACGATCGATTGAAGGAATGCCGATCGATTATTGGCATGACGATCGGTTGCAAGCATGATGATCAGTTGTAGGTATGATGATCGGTTGTAGGTATGACAATCGATTGTAGGCATGATGATCAGCTTTTGGCATGATGATCAGTTGTAGGAGTGACGATCGACTATAGATATGATGATCGATTGCAAGTATGATGATCGGTTGTAGATATGATGATAGTCTCCAGGCATGATGATCGACTGTGGGCATGATAGTCGGTTACAGGCATGATGATCGGTTTTAGGAGTGACGATTGGCTATAGATATGATGATTTATTACAAACATGATGATATGTGACACAAATGATGATCAAATGCAATAATATCGATCGAATGCAGGCATGACGATCGACTACAGATATGACGATCAGTTATAGATATGATGACCATGATGATATGTTAGAGGCATGTCGATCGGTTGTAGGTATATCGATTGGGTGTACATATGATGATTGATTGTAGGAATGTCGATCAGTTACATGTATGATGATCATGTGCATGTATGATGATCGATTGTAGGAATGTCGATCGGTTGCATGTATGACGATTGGTTGTAGGAATGTCGATCGGTTGCATGCATGATGATGGTTGCAAGAATGATGATCGGGTGCAGATATGATGGTCGGTTGCATGGATGTTGATCGATTGCATATATGATGATCGGTTGCAGGAATTTTGATCAGATGTAGGCATGATGATCGGATGTAATGATGATAATCGATTGTAGGAATGTCGATCGGTTGCAAGTGTGTCGATGGGCTGCAATAGTGTCGAGTACCCTATCGGTAGCAATGGTGCATCTGTACCATGTGTCAACCATCCATGAAATGATTGCATGTAGAGGCCATGTGTCACCCATCTAGAAGTTGATTGCATGTAGAAAAGTCTATATAAAGGGATTAACAATCATTTTTTCACCTTTTCTATCATAGTTTTAACCATTTTCCTCTCATTTTAATGCATTCTTACCCCTTTTCCTCTCGTTTTAATGCATTCTTAACCCTCTTCCTCTAGTTTTTTCTTAGTTTTAACCTTTTACCTTAATTTTTAAGCCAATTTTAACCCTTTTCCTCCCGTTTGAACCCTTTTTTATCAAGTGTCATGTACCATCCTCTGTATCTTCTGATCCATACTCGTACACCCTATGGCATCCCCTGTAACCCTTGGAGTGTTTAAAGTTAATTATAAAAACCTGGTTTGCCCCTTGATTTCTAAAATTTTATCAACATCGGGTTACGACATGTCATGGGTCACAAACTCTGGTCTTCGGGGTCTAGTTTCAATGCCACATTTTGACATGGACATTAAACTGGTGGAGAGGATCATTGCAGCTTATAATATGGATTCGGGTAAGGTAAATCTTGTCATCGACAACAAAAACATCGTTCTTTCTTTCACAGCCACAAATGTCGCCAGATTGACAGCATTGCCCCACGCTGGTGTTGAGCCTATCACTTCCAAATACCAATTAACTGATGATGACAAACTCTACTTGGAGACCAACTTCAAAGTGCAGTCGAAATATTTTCAAGGTATAACTATTTTTTTATTTAATTGAATTTAAATTCTAGTCACTGGTGTACAATTACTGATTTTGTTTTTTTTGTAGTTACGTCCACCAAGTCCAGAAGGGGTTTGACCGTACCGACGATTGAAAATAAATTTCTTCGGGCATGTTGCGAATTCTTCCTTGCCAGACTCGTTCTACAAGGAAGGTCGACAAAAATTCTGATGTGGGCCTTAGCGTATTTGGTCCGTTGTATTGCACACCAACAATTCGACTGGTCCACCTATGTCTCACATCGGATCAGATTGGAAATAGAGAACGTGAAAACCCACGCTTCACCCTCATCGATAGTTAGCACATGCAATTATATTATTGTTTTTTTTATGAATCTTTTTATAATTTGTAGAACACTCCAGTACCAACATCTTGGCACTCAACCCTAGTCAATGTAGCCATGACAAAACAATAGGTTCAGGTAATTTTTTTGTTAATATTTAAGTAAATTTTTTTATTTTTCCATTGTTTATCTTTTTGTAATTTTGACATTTTATACCAAACATAGAAAAGGGCATCCTCTTCCTCTTCAAAGCGGGATGCTGCTGTCAGAGGTTATAATCTAGAGGAATCAGGAGACTCTGAAACACCTACGGAGGAAACAACACCACCGCTAAGGAGAAGATCAACAAGGAAACATAGAAGATCTAGTTCTCCTAATCGTCGACAACCTCCACCTACGACTGCACGTCCACTACCAATGGGCATAGTTGCGCAAGAGGTTTCATCTTCGGGGAGTAAGTTTTAATTACTACCGAAACAAAATTTTTATTGTTTTTAATTAATTTTTTTTTTTTCAGATGTACAACATGCCCACATTCCATTTGCAGCAGTAGCTACGCAAGATGTTTTTTCTTCTATCGGTAAGTGTTATAACAAAGTTTGCAACCAATTTTCATAATTTAATTTTATAACTAGTTTTTATTTTCTACCTTCACAAATTTTATAACTAATTTTTATTTTTATGTTTTAAGTTCCCGTACAACAATTTCATCAACAAAATCAACAAATGCCGCCCCCTCCTCCACCACGCCAAACTCAAATGCGAGGTCAATGCTTCCCAGTTGGAAAACACATTCTTCCATCTAGGCCATAGAGAGAAGCAACACAACAATTTTTAGAGAAAGAAGCATCAAAGACTTTTTCAGGATTCAACCATATTTCTCTTGCTAATTTTAATTTTAAGGATATACCAGAAGCTTTTGGTGCTGGGTTGGATGAGGTTCCACTTGATAAAGATTTCTTTTTGCAAGAGAACACACAAACTATTTTTCAAGTATCAAAATTGCTTCAAGATAAAGGAAATGAAGGTGCAGAATGTTCAAGCAAATCTCCTCCCAGGGAAACAAACACCCGTCAGGCTCCTCCTCGACCAGAGGATGAAAGTTTAAATATTTTAGAAAAATATTTGGTTTCTGATAATGTTGAATCTACCATTCAGGATTTACTACTTCCAGATATAACATAAATGAAAAAATGGGAGTATCGGGCCAAGGTGTTGATAAAGGAAATTAATGCCCGATACAATAATTTTTCAAAAAGAGAAAAAAATTTTGTTGTTGAAAATGAACCTGAAAATATGGAGGCTCTACTACAACAAGTAAAATCTGGCAATGTGAAGGTGAATACATCTTACACAGATGAAATTTTAAAGTTTATGATGAACAGATTGGAGAACATAAATGGTGAGGCCCAAGCTTATTACAATGAATGGGCAAGTGATAAGAAAAAGGTTACTGTTGTTGTAGTTGCAAAGAATGTTGTTGAGGTTTGACTTAATCACTTTTGTGTTCAAAAATTTGTTGTTCTCTTTTTTAAAATGTAATTATCTTTTCATGTTGATTAACTATTTTTCCTTTTTGTGGGTAAAGTATGAAAATCTCAAGAAGCAGGTTCAAAACCTGCATGACTATCTCAGGATGGCAAAGGAGTTCTTAAACGCTTCCATGGCAATGAAAAAAAGAGCACAAGAATCAGTTCGACAAAACAACATTTTGCGGAAAATCATTATCCGCAATGGATTGGATCCTGATGTTCTACTAAAGGAGAAGGGTAAAGAAGTTCAAGGACCAACATCTGAAGATGTTGGCAAAGAAGAAAACACCCTTCTCGATGGATTGCAAAATGTTGAGAAGATCCTTGTCAATTCTGGAGCAATTGATAGTACTATTACCCAGCCCGAGAAAAGAGTCATTGGAATGCAGAATGTGGAAATCGTGGAAGTAGTGGATGAGGAAAAAGGAGCTAAACATGGGAAATATGAGGGAGGAGTCATTGCTATGGAGACTGTGGAAGTCATTGAGAAGGCAAAAGGAGTGGTGGAAGGGGGAAAAGATTCTGAAGTGAGAAATTGAATTTTAAAACTTGATATTTCGAAAGACAATTTTAAGACATTTCATATGTTTTCATTTGAAAACAAGATACTTGGTTTTAATATTTTACTATTACACTATTTACATTTATAATTGTGTGTTATTTTCATCTCTTAAGTATTATGGTGTTTCAAATATGCTTGAGTTTACGTAGAATATATGTATGCATAGGTATAGATTTACATGTTATTCAAAGTTATTCATGTTGTGATATAAAAATGAGTATTGTCTTGTGGATTCTGCTATGTTGTTTTTATATTTCAATTTTCAAATGAGTTTACGAAGGATATATCTGTGCATGGGTTTAAATTTTTAGTTTATTCAAAGTCATTCTTGTTGTTGTATAGAAAAGTGTTTTGTCTTTTTTATTATGCTATATTGTTTTCATATTCAATGTTAGTTTACGATGGAGATATTTATGAAAGGGTTAAATTTCAATTTCCATATATTATGCTATGTTGTTTTTATATTTCAATTTTCAAATGAGTTTACAAATGATATATCTATGCATGTGTTTAAATTTCAGTTTATTCATATTCATTCTTGTTGTAGTATAAAAGTGAGTATTTTCATTTCTATTATGCTATATTGTTTTTATATTTCAAGTGAGTTTACAAAGGATATATCTATGCATGGGTTTCAATTTTTAGTGCATTCATAGTCATTCTAGTTGTTGTATAAAAATGTGTATGGTCATTTGTATTATGCTATATTGTTTTTTATTTCAAAGTGAGTTTACGAAGGATATATCTATGCATGGGTTTCAATTTTAGATAGTCATTATAGTTGTATAAAAATGAATATGGTCATTTGTATTATGCTATATTGTTTTTATATTTCAAAGTGAGTTTACGAAGGATATATCTATGCATGGGTTTCAATTTTCAGTGCATTCATAGTTAGTCATTATAGTTGTATAAAAATGAATATGGTAATTTGTATTATGCTATATTGTTTTTATATTTCAAAGTGAGTTTATGATGGATATATCTATGAATGGGTTTAAATTTTCATTTTCCATATCTAGAGTAATATACTACATGCATTTTTCATACATATGTAGAGAAATTTTTACTAGTTATGTATGTATACAAGGTTTACTCAATGACAAAGCATAAATCATAAAAAATCACTATATTTTGTCATATCATACAACTTATGATACTAATGATACATACAGACATACATTTAAAGTCAAAGGAAAAATAACTATGTTTTGTCAACATATACAATTAGTTCAATAACATAGCATCATTACGTATACATGGTTTTCAAATTTTCAACTTACTCAAAGCTATAGCATAAATCATAAATTTTGAAAACATAGACAGTCCATATCATTAAAAAGCAAACATGCATAATCATTGAAAATTGAATGATTATATGATTTTTTCAAATCACTAAAATTTTACAACAAATCAAATACGAAAAATCTTTGATAATATGAAATTTTTCAAATCATTGACATTTATAAATGATATCAAATACGGAAAATCATTGATAATATGAATTTATTCAAATCACTAAAATTTTACAAAATGATTTCAAATCCAAAAAATCTTAGATTATATGAATTTTTCATATAATCATTGCAATTTTTACATTTTTGGAAGTTGATACAAAGCTTTATCGACTTCTCCAAAAGAACCGAGAATCATTTGTGAATTTTATGTTTCCATAATCTCATCATCACTCCTAGTTGAATCATTTTCATCATTATCAATAGTATTAGAGAGACCTCTTCTTTCTGCTAGGGACTTCCAATATGTCAACGCTCTGTCATAGGGAAACTTACCCACCTCGTACGATGACACATACATTCTCAAACAATTTTCCAAATTTTTGTCCAACCTGTTATGAAATTTTGATTTAACAAAAGTTAATGCACTAAAAACCCTTTCATCTTCAACAGATCCCAAAATCATTGTCTGACATAATTCATATAAAATAAAGTATTCACTCATAGTATCTTGTAAGACACTACTTCGATACAATTTTTGCCAGAAACGCGTGATTGAACCAGTCTCATGTGGATTTTTGAATTGTGCAATTTGATTATCCATTGTTATTCCAAAATTGGTTGATTGTTGTCTCAAAAGATCTTTGTTTAGAATACCATTGATTTCAATGCCATTTATTTCCACACTTTTAGAGAAATGTGTCATAAGATTACCCATATATTTTACAAACAACTCACTTCTACTACTATGGTCACCACAAGGATTCCAGAAATTAGGATTAACAACAACCATGGCCTCAAGTGTCTCATCTCTCTTAAAACGATCTCTTATTTCACTTGTTAATGCATTTGCAATTCTTTTCAATTTATTCTTAGTGCTATCCAAAACCTCATCGAATCCAGAATGTGTAACAGGCACTTGTTCAACATCATCTGTTAGTGTATCTAATCACTTTTCAAAATGATATACAGGAATCAACTTTCCATGGATAGCAATACAAAGATTATCGTTGATGTTGAACTTTAAAAAGTTGTTCGGTTCATTGACATTAACTAACGTATTCCAACTATCAAACTTGGGATCCTCAAAATGTTTTCTGGATAAATAAATCCTGTCAATAATCATACATATTTGTTTTCTCATCCTCATGAAATCGACAATATAAATTGCCCTTTCTTGTGCAAGTTTAATCATAGAATTCATTTCTTGTAACATTGGTAGAATACCACATAATGTGAGAAGAGTTTCCAAGTCAGTCATACAAAAAAGCAAATATTTTGCCTTGTCAACATCCCTACGATGTGCATACATAAACCCAACCAAGGATTGATATTCTAAAAATACCCTTTTTGTAGGAAGAAATAGTGAAATCCACCTGGTTTCCACATCTTTTAACATTTTTTTGCCTTTAGTTACACCTAGAGAAAACTGTTGAAACTCTGCAAACCTTTTTGGACTGCATGAAAAGTATGAGTGTATTTCGTGGATGAGTTCTTCCACTCTGGCTACATTATCAAAATTGCTCACAATTTTGTATGCAAGATTCATTCGATGAGCCATGCAATGAATAGGAATCACATATGGGGCAATGGAAGTCTGAAGCCTAACACAAAGACCATTCCTTTGTCCTTGCATTGTAGCCACACCATCAACTCCAACACAAATTAACTTTGTGGCAATTTCCTTTTCATCCATTTCGGCAATATCCTTTAAACTGGTTACAACAACATTATAAATGTTTTTCGCATTACAATTTTCAATCATCTTATGTAGTGCTAGTAAATGAGGTTGTCTCAAATGATTTTTGAATGTGTAAACATGTATGCAAATCCAAGATGTGTTGTCAATAGTTGTTACCTCATCAATGGAAAGTGAAATAAATTTGGCTTGTTTCACATTCTCTCTCGGGTCTTCCTTCTCAACCAGTGATAGACATTTTACCATTTCCCAACCACTTCGATCTGACCAATGTGAACTGGTAAGGTTTTGTACATCGGCTAGTTGAAGTATTTCCTTAAAATCAGCAAAATCAGACATGGGTCGACCTTTTTTTAGAATATTGTATACAATAGCAAACTACAATTTCTTTGAGGCTAATACAGTCTTATTAATTTTTTGAAATTGTGCCTCGATTGTTCCACCCTTCTCAATGAGAGTTTGTTTTTGTTTCATTGATTTTTCATATTCAAGTGCATATCTCACATGCACACATTCTGTTGCATCCTTCCACCTATGAAATCTGTTAATTGTTCCATCACTTCGTATTTCTTTGATGTAAACTTTCCCACAATGTTTTTCTATTGTGTCTTTCTTATTTTGCAATAAATGATCCTTTCCCAGCTTCCATGTACAAATAATGCATTTACACACATTCAGTTTCTCATCTTGCTCAATAAATGGGTATAACCTTGCCCATTCATTTTTAAAATCCCTTCCAATAGTCCATTCGCTTATCTTTTGACATTTAGATTTTTGACTACAAGATTCCCCAAAGGTCTGAATTTTAATTGTACTATCATTTTCTTTTTCGGTTGATGTGTCTGAATTTAAAATCTCCTGAAGTGGTTGTTGAATGTCATTATTAGGAAAATTATCATGTGGTCCCATCTCATCTGCTAGAATATCTTCGAGTGAACGCACATCAGGGTCGACAATGTTTATTGCATTCAATGTTTGGTGTTCTCTATCATTTTTTGAAGTAAAAAAGGCACTATTTTAAAGAATTAATAGAATACAATTTTACAAAGCATTTAAAAAGAGGTAGATAAGCAGAAAACCATTTATCTATTAATAGAGAAAGGTTTTATATTTAAGAACATAAATATTAAAAATTTGATGGTAAAAGGTGTTTGTACCTACAAGTTGTGTAGAATCTGTAGAGATTGATGCCTCATTGCATTTTGATATTTGTGTAAAATATTTTAGAATTATCTTTTTACAAGAATATTGGCCTCCCTTCTTTCCATATTCAGTAGGTGACATTGTATCTGTAAAGAAAAACCTTCAGATGTTAGGAAATGTATATGAAATTGAAGGAAAATAGAAGACATCCCTCAAGACGAACCTATGTTGCCCTATAGAATGACTTCTAAAAGACAAGAAGCAGTCTAACAAGAAAATGCTCCTAACACACAACATGACATGGATACTTATCGACCACAATTGTAGATAGTGCTTCTACACTGCCTATGAAACATACTCTAAGAGACAAGAAGCAGTCTCTGACAAGAGAAATGCTCCTGACACACAACCATATGACATTGATAGTTGTCTACCACAGTTGCGTATAGTTCACCTATAGTGCCTATGAAATTGAAGAAAAAGAGATTTGGATAAAAGAACAATGGAAGAAGAATACTCTATCAATTTTTAGTCATGAATCCTCTACAACCGATCGGCTTAGGTCGATTAATGCGTCTCTACAACCTTGTGCTGACAGACACTACTCTGCAACCGATCGGCTTATACCGATAGACATTCTCTGCAACCGATCGGCTTATACCGATCGACAGTCCTTGCAACTGATAGGCTTATGCTAATTGACACCTCTACAACCGATAGATAAATTTTGATCAACATGTCCCTACAACCGATAGACAAATATCAATCGACACACCTCTGCAATCGATAGACTAATGTCGATTGACACCTCTACAATCGATAGATTAATGCAAATTGACACCTCTACAATCGATCGACTAATGTCAATCAACACGGTCATGCAATCGACTAACTAATGATGATCAGCACCTATGTAACTGATAAAAAAATATTGATCGACAGTCCCTACAACTGATAGGCTGATGTCGATCGATACCTTTGCAACCTACTGACTAATGCTAATCGACACTGTCCTACAACCGACTGACTAATGTTGATCAACACCTCTACAATTGATAGACAAATATCGATCGACAGTCCCTACAATCGATAGGCTGATTTCTATTGACACATCTACAACCGATCGACACCTCTGCAATCGATAAATGAATATCGATTGACACCTCTACAATCGATCATCTTATGCCAATAGATACGGCTCTACAACCGATCAACTTATTTTGATAGACACTCCTCTGCAACCTTGTCAAGTTTTTCGTTGTTTTAGAGCTATTTTTGAGTTAGAGTATTTTTGATGTATGTTTATCAGTACCCAGTACAATATATATACGGGTAGTATATGAGGCGATTTGGGCGGGAAAAATAAAATCATTTATAATTTGAAGGTGATTTGGGCGGGAAATATAAAATCATTTATAATTTGAAGGTGAATTGGGCAGGAAAATCAAAATCATTTGTAATTTGAGGTCAATGAATTAAAATAAAATTAGGTTCATGATTATCAACGGTGGGCGAATTTACCCCAAAAAAACTTCCACCTCGTAAATTTCGGGCGAATGGGCCCTAGTGAAAGGATCCAAAATTAGCCAATTTAAAATCTTGAAAATCCTAAATAGAGCCAATTTATGATATTTCGCGCTTATGCATAACCGTGGTTGAAACATTATAGACCTGATCCCCTACTTGATTTGTTAGACCAAAGGTCTTGCATACATGGTCTCTATATTTTGGGATGGTCATTAACTCACCAAAAGTAAAAAAAAATTAACCATTTCCTAATCAGCATCAAAATCAAGCCTTTTATTTTTGATATACTTACTAAAGTCTTGCTATTTTTGAGTATCATTTTCTACTTTTATTTTGGTAGTTACCTGTTGCTTGTTACTATTCTATTTCCTGGTGACTTTTTCTTTGTTTTTATTTTGTTGAATTTTGCCTTCTAAATCAGTCCTATCAGGCATTATCCTATTTTTCAAATTAATAGCATGAATTAGTTCTAGAGCTTCAATTTATTTTGCCATAGGTGTTATCTTACCCTGCTTCATTCTTTCAAACATATTATCTTGAGGTCTTTTCAAAATTTTACCTCTTCTAGGATGAAGGTTTTGGGTTTTATTCCTGAAGTGGGCAATTCACTCATATCCTTTTTATATTGAATTTCTCTAGCTTCATCATATTTGGTTCAACATACATTTACCCTTATTTCTTCATCATATTCTTCCTCTAGATTAATACCAGAATGCATACCTAAATATATGCCACAGTCAGCTGTGTTATGTGGTGCATCACACATAGGGCAAAATAAACGGAAGTCAAAAGCCATATTAATAGATGGTATTGGATTAGGAACAAAATATTGGTCTTTCTATCATTCCTTTTTCCTCCAACTATTGTTATTATTTCCATTTCTATTCCCTTTATCTGCATCGCTTTTATTCTAATTTTTGCTGAAATTTCTTTTAAAAGAAGGCCTAATATCATTTTGTGGTTGAGATGACTCTAAATTCTCTCCTTTTTCCCTCTTGATTTTGGATAATCTACTATTCATTGTGTTGAGCATTTTAGTTAACCAGTTGGATATCTTTTCTATGGGATCTTACTTAGTTTTCTTTAAAAATGAGAAATCAACCTTTTTTGGGATTTTTATCTGCTTGGTTCAGATTTTTCTCGGATGAATATGCTTTCATTTTCCCACTATCTATCATATTCCTCTTTATTTCTATGGCCTTATCTATGCATTCATCGATAGTATTAACCCTCTATTGTCTTAATTCATAATTAAAATCCCCTGGGAAGGCATTCTTGTAAAAGCAGATGGGTTGATCATTGTTAGACCTCAAAATTACTGGAATTTTGTTTCTTATTTTTGAAAACCTCCTATTAAACTCTTCTATTGTTTCATTATATTTTTTCTTCATGGTCAACGATTGCTCATTTTTTCTTTTTCCTTATTTTTTTAGAAACACCTCTTCCATGGTCTAAAAATCAAGAATAGTATGTTCTAGGAGGCTATTGAACCAGTCCTTGGCATTGTTGGCAATCGATTCACCCTAGATACAGATTTTCTAAGTCTGTAGTGCCCTAGGCCCACTACCAAGCATTGAATTCTCGAAGGAAAGGGATGTCCTCTGTGGCAATATCCAGTAAGGCTAGTTTCAAAAATTAAAATGGGGGATTGGAGATAAGGGTTAGGAAGATACTAAAAGGAATAAAATAACTGAAAGAAATGGGAAATGGCTAAAATCCAAAAATATAGGATGATGGACCAGAAGCATGATAGACAACCTAACTACTTGAACCAACAACAATCAAAATAATAGAATTTTAACAAAAACCAGTATTAAATTCTCTAAACTATGTAAACTCTAGCAAGTATTCCAGGGACTAGTCCTCTATGATAGCAAAATCTAGAAAATAGAATTAAACTGTGTGATAAAGGGACTAATTTAATAGAAATTACAGAATAGAAGTCATACACAGAGATAGAGAATTCAAAACCGAAGCCAGCAGCCTTTATTTCGAAAGCATATTTTGAAGTATAGAGTTGCTTATCTAACAGAAGTTATCCATCCTTAGTTATAGAGAAGAAGTTGGATTTTATAGAAGAAATATGCCGCTTAAAACATTAATGCCCAACCACTCCCGTGACAGGCAAACTTGATCTCGATGATGACTTAAAATAGTCAATTCAATATTTTTAGATAATTAAGCATTGAAAATAGAAGGTTTCGACAATGACTTGAAATAGTCAATTCGAATTTACAAAATGCAACTTGGAGTCGGTTCAAACTGTCCATGGTAGATTTGCAAGAGCTTCTCTGAGTCACTTGTTCGAGGAGTTTGCTCTATTAGTGGAGTGTTTTATATTTTGACCAAATTGACCCCTTCTGATTGGGTTGCTCTTACATTTATTGCTTTGGAGAGGTGCTCCAGTCGTGGAGCACTTTTGAAGGGACGCTCCACCTATGGAGCGCTTTTGAAGGAGTGCTCCACCTATGGAGCGCTTTTGAATTTGACATTTAGTTGACCTTTTAGGAGTTTGCCTTTTTCACTTATGTTATAACTTGTTTTCACTTTACTTTTCCTTCACCTTGGAGATGTGCTCCACTAGTGGAGCGCTTTGGAGATGTGCTCCACTTGTGGAGAACTTTACTTATTGACATTTTGACTTCTTTTACCACACCCTCATCCTTAGTGCATTTTTTCATCTATCTATTCTTTGTGTTCCCTCTTCCCTCAACTGCTTCCTAGGTGGCGCCCTTTGGAGAGGCGCTCCCTGGGTGGAGCGCTCTGCCTTTTGACCATATTGACTTTTACACTTAGCCTTTATACTTATTTTTGCTATTTTTAGAATGTCGTTGCATGGGTGGAGTGCTTTGGAAGTTTGCTCCATAAGAGGAGTGCCTGCAGCTTTGACTATGTTTAGATTTTTATACTTAGCCATATTTGCATGATCGCCTATTTTTATTATTTTTTTGACCCCCTGCTTCCATTGCCAGAGCAATTTCATATTTTTAATAGCAAAATGTACTCAAGTGTCTAAGTGTTGGAAATTACAGCCATATGTGCAAATAAGAAAAGAGGGGATTTAAAGATGAAAATAAGGAAGCGAAACCATCAAAAAAATACCCATGCTAAAACATTCACAATTTTGCATGCAACATAACAAGGAAAATTACTAGAAAACATAGAAAAAGTACATCAAAGATGAAGAATTACATAAAGCAACAGAGTTCATTTTTTAACTAAACGAGATAGTCAGTGAAAGCACAACAATATAACCACATTTTAACCATTTTTCTATGGAAAAAGAGAATTTTTTACAATGAATGATCTCAAAACTGTATACAAAATGAATTTTAACAAAGTGTGGCAAAATTGGCAACACATATGGCAGCTCACGAGGCATTAAGCCTACCTCAATGTGAAGATCCCAGTATTTATCCTTGGGCAACGTAATCCTCCTTAATATTAGACCCTTCAGACTGCTCCTCTAATATTTCCTCACTGTTGTTGGATTCTTTATATTCTTCTTCTTCTCCATCCTTCAATTCTTTGTCTGTCTCTTCTTCCTGTTCATCTGTCTCTCCGTCCTTTGAATATGTGTCACTGTCTATTTCATTTTCTTCATCCTTCTTGGGCTACTGAGGGAGATATTGGTCCAAAGACTTATTGAAGATATGCTTGTTCATCACGAAAGCATCAACCCAACATTCCAAAGGGAGCTTTCAACTACTTCTGAAGCTCCTGGATCAGGCAACGATATATTTTGATGCACTCAACCTTAGTAAATTCTAGTACTCTGTCGAACTCTTTCAAGAAGGATTAAATTTGGGCATATTTGGCCATGAGAAGAATTATTTGAGCATCAAAACTTGAGTCTTCCAAAGCATCGACATCTGAGGTATTTTCAATGAAGGTGACCCACATAGGCTCCAACTCTTGAACTGATGGAATGGGCCCCTCAGGGTCGATGAAACTCGGATGCTGATCTTGACAAGAGCATCAAAGTATCACAATGAAATGTATCGCTCTTGCATAAGAGAATCCTAGAGCAGGCAAGCTTTCTTGGCCAGCTCAACCTTTGTAAAGAAGTAATGAAGAGTTATTTTTATCATTGCCAATGACCGAGCCAGATAGCTCATAGGGGTAAGGTGGATAGGCACGTCTTCTATTTTTCTGAGCTGGGTGGCAAAATCCAACCAATAGTTGATGTCTACTTAAGAGGATTCCAGGATAGGATTGCCAGCAACAACTACCTCATGTGATTCCCTAAAGAATGTCAAGACTGTAATTCCTTTTATCATTTTTTTTGGGAAATCTCATAGGAAGTCTAGGTGTGTCTCCTTGAGGCACTCCCTAGAGAATAGAACATGCTACTCATTCCTTTTAGACAACTTAGCCTGCAACTCATTTATTTTAATAGTGAGCACTTGTATTTATTGGTTTTATTGGGTGATTATTTTGATGTGGTGGTCACATAGTTTGGATGCCTCATTATTTTTATCTTTAAGAAATTGAACTCGTTCCTTCAACTACTCGATCTCAGACTCCAATGCCTCAACCCATTTCTTTGACTCAGACTGTAGGGCTTGAATCTGCCTTCTTGCCACTGCTAGGGCCTCCTTGAGCTCATCATTTTTGGACTATGCTTGAAATAAGTGGTCCTTGCAATACTCGCCATGAGCATAAATGAAGCCCATGCCAACTTGGACATCCCTGATATTTTACATTATGTTCATTCTAGCCACGTATTCTTCAGTATGGCGAAAGGCATAATCAGTCGAGGCTATTTCTCCCAAGGGCTTCTGGACTAGCGGTATTTTTTTAATGGTATGTAGCTTTATTTTCTCTAGGTCAATAATACAAGCCTTATGAGCATGTTCCAGATCCTGCGCCTCTCTCTTTATGTAGTACCTCATATAGCACGTCGTATTCATGCACATCTTACAGATGCTCTGCATGGTAGCGAGCTGCTGAGTCATTTCTAGATCAGACTCCAATGACTCCTAAATGCCTATTCCAAGGATTGGCATGAATGAAAGAAGTGGGAGAGGGGGCTCAAAATCATACATTGCATAGGAAGCCAAAGGATAAGCGATTGTGCTAACCCTTGGAGGTTTTTGGGTCACCACTACAAAAATGGTTGACTAGGGCATTGAGAAACTAGCGAAAGGAGGTGTGATGAAAAGTGTATCAACTCTCTGATGGCAAAGATGTTTGTAATGTGGTTCTTTGAGTTATAAAGGAGAAAACTGAATGAGGTAGAGACTAAGAATGCATTAGGGTTTCTCGTGAAGGACTCAAACATTACAGATAAAGGAACAAAATATGACTTGGATAATAGTATAGATAATATGGGGAAAATAGATAAACTTGGGAAAGTGTATTGGGGCAATGTAGCCGCACTTGATGTAGGGGCCAGTAAGACTGATATTACCACAGATATTTTAGGTCTCGAGCAAACAAACACTGGAGTTAGATAAATTGATAGTGTAGATGAGGAAGAAGAAAAAGGAAGAGATAAATGTGTACCTTTGGGCTTTGTGATCAAAGGAGTCATGGAAGATATGTGTTGTGCTTGTGCTTCTTCTTCTATATCTGGTGCATCCATGCTGACGCATTTTGCACCTTTGTTCCTTTGCTCCTCATGCGTGCTGATACGCTCTACGTCTCCACCCCTTTGTTCCTCAGCCTGTGATGCCATAGCCATTCTGGTAGAGCTCACCGAAAGAGGCTCAGATATTGCTTGAATAGTTTTCCTGAAGGGCTTCTACGAAATGGTACGTGACTTCTTTGTGGTCAGTTGCAATAGAGGTGTCTCAACCTTTCCTTTTGAGTAGGCACTCATATTTTGATGAGGTAATGGCCTCTTCTCTTAACTAAATAATGGGATCCCCAGGATGGCTTTGCCCTTGCCTTGTACTTCATATCTTGGGTGTGCCAAGTCATCCACTTCATCAATCCCCAATAGGTTGTTCGAGGATACTTTGTCATTGTGGACCCTCATGATCTACCACTATTGGATTTTATTGTTAGACCACTGTGGATGTATGACCTTCATCTTAGCTAAGACAGACCTAGATAGTCTCTACTCTTGATTGAAAGTTGGATTATACTTAGTCTCCATGGTGTAAAAATCTATCCAATGAGGCAAAGGCTTCATTTCATCCATATGCCACTCTAGGTCAAGGCCCAGTAGATTATTACGTTGCCTCTCCATGTCATAATTAGGGCAAGACTAAAAATATTTCACCCCAAGGTTTCTTTGGATGATGCCAAGTGGATCCCATCTTCAACGGTGGGGAAGCTCAATCATCCCATAATCCGAAAGCATCATTGTAAAGATAGTTTTTTGACCATATTGGGTTATCTTAATATCTCTGAACTCAAAAGGAGTAGAAACTATAACTTTCCTACCCTGAACTTTTTCATACTCCTCGTTAGTGTAGTTGAGTTGTTGGGCGACTTCTAGGGAAAACAGATAGGGCATGGTATAATAGGATAACAGAAAAGTCTTTTTGTAAACCCGTAGATTCTGATAACCAGGCCATGGGTGAGGAGAAAAGTATCTCGTAATCACCCATCTACCACCTTGTCTCTCAACTTCATTGGAACTCATTCACACTGGCCATATATCATCTCCAGCGTTGGCCCAAGGAAAACCTAGTTGAAGATACAGTATGATTCATTCCTGGACAAGCTATTTATCCAAAGATAGATTGGCAAAGCTTTGCCCTCCTCGTTTGTTTGATTTTTTGTTATGTAATAAAACTTATATTGCATATGCCAAAAGAAAAACCAGACCAATAAGGAAGATAGTATGAACTGGTATACCCTAGGGACTTGAACATAGGCCCGACATGCGTGTAACTACCACACCACGAACTCCACCTAGACATAAAAAATGAAATAGCACCCAACCTTACTTTGGAAAGAAAATAGATTTTGTTCTCAAGTATGGCACGTGCCATTGATACTTGCTAGTTGAAGACCCACTCATCTGTTGGAAGCCCCACCCATGCTAGAATGGAGTATATGTCGCAATGGGTGAATTCAACCAAGGGCTTCGACAGTTGGGGAAGTTCGTTAGATGATGTTGTACCTCCCAGCTGATCCCTTATGAAATGGTGTATTTTTGATGTTGTCTGATATCTGGTTCCCTCTTCATTAGTGTGTATTCTCCTCGAGATAAAATTGGATGAGTGCTTTATCCCACAGACAAAAGCCTCTTGGACATCATCAGTTATGATAGCGAACAATACATCCGCCTTGGTTTTTTACACCATCCTTGAATAGTCATCATAGAAACTTGATACAACCTTTATAAATTATGGATAGTGATGTACAGGCATGCACATGTAAAAGTACAGGTGTGAATGGTAGACAACAGCCAGCGGGTTCTCGATCGAGGCCTCCCTATATGCATTTTTGACATCTTGGTACAATTGCTTCATATCCTTGTTTGTGGCCAGGCAATCTCAGTATCAAAAGAGATTATGTTGCAGAGCTATCAACTCTACTAGTTTTTTATCTCGCTCTCATAGCTTCTTTGGCTTCTCCAAGTTCGATTCTCCTATAGGTGTCACTTTTTATTTGGGTGTCTGATCTCTCTGTGCCTTCTCTCTTGATGCCTTCTCTCTCGATACCTTCTCCTCAACTTCTTTATTGCTTTTACCCATGGCTACCGTATGTAATAAAACAACTCACACTTTGAATAGATTGGCTCTTTGGATGAACACAGGGTGCTAGGGCAGGGGAGAAATTGAAAACGTTGCATATGGTTTGAAATTTTTCTAATAAACTCACCACCTTATAGTATCATCTTTTAATCCACCACCTTTAATGTAGGATACCTGAAGTTAGTGTCGATGGAGGATGTGCATGTAAGTGTGTGCCTTGAATTACCCATGTGTGGGTGGTTTGCTTTTGGAAATGGTGAATAATGATGATGGACAAGGACACTTCCTTGGCGTACGTGTTGCTTATTGGGAGGGAAGCCCATAAATCTTCCAAGAGGACACGCTTTGGCTGATGGAGAGCAAGAATGTTTTGATTGGATAGTTGTATGGTTCTCACTTAAAAATACTATGCTTTTAGGGTTTGAAGATGGCCCCTTTACAAATGATCTTATCCCTCTGTAGCAATTGGTGCAATTTGAACGGATAACTTAATATATGCTATAAAATAAAAATAATATTTTCAATGGGGACAATAGAAGCGTTCCCTAGGTGGATTACTCTTGGAGAAGCACTTCCTAGGTGGAGCACGTGCCACTCTTTCCTTCCTTAGAGCTTCCCTCGAAGTGCTCCCTGGATGGAGTGCTTTGGGTGAAGTGCTCCCTAGGTGGAGCACTTTGGGAGAAGCGCTTTCTAGGTGGAGCACTTTGGGAGAAGTGCTTACCATGACTTAGAAGCCTCTTCTCTTTTGACTGAATAGTTTGCTTATGGCTTATCACTTGGCAACAATGGAACTGGCCTGCTCTCTGAAAATCATCCATGTCTTCACCTGATGCAAGACTACTGCCAACTATCTCATCTTGGCTAAAAAACCCTTTTCAATAGCCAACTTACCTCTTATTCCAGTAACAATTTAACTCTTGTGGTAGCTTTTCAACTTTTATACTCAACTCTTACCATAGCTTGCACCAACTGGGACAGTTCCCAAAAGGTCACCCATCCGAGCACTACTCCACTGAGAACAGCTTAAATTTTGTCAAAACACTAAAATGAGTACACAAAAGCTCCAAACTCGCCAATCCATCATCTCGTTCCATCATTGTGGGACATCTGCCCATCTCTGGAATGGCAACCCCTGCACATCGACAACTCAGCATGCCATAACTTGCCATGCATCCTTGGGCTCTTCGAGTGCTCCCTAGGTGGAGCGCTTTTGGAGGAGTGCTCCATGGATGGAGCACTCCCTAGCTAAATTTTTTTAGAGAAACACTCCATGGGTGAAGCGCTTTTGGAAAAGTGCTCCCTAGGTGGAGTGATTTTAGAGGAGAGCTCCATGGATGGAGTGCTTTGGGGCTAACACTCCACCAAAATTAGGGAGTTTTTTTTTTAGAGAATGCGCTCAGAAAACTAGAGCAATAGGGAACTTGATAGACTTTGAAAGAGATTTGAAAGATATTATATACACAAGAAATACCTGGTGGATCAATGATCTTACTCAGAGCTTGACGGGTGATAAACTTTTAGAAGAAAGTCGTTCACTGTAATCATGAGAGTGAAACACTCCATGTCTTGTAGACTGAATGAGTTGATCTGGTTAATACCGGAGACTCAAAATGGGTCTTCCTAGAAGGTGTTAAACTTCTTGTGGTTCCCCAGCTTGGATTTGTTTTCATTCCACTTTAAGACCAAATATCTGATAATGAAGGTTCGGTCAGAAGCCTTTTTTCTGAACTAGCCTTTGGTGGATTTGGCGTGCTTGGTGAAGGCTTTGTAAGACTTCTCTCTTTCTTCCTTTAACTGTAGCAACTGCACCAACCTCGCATCCATCAAATTGAATTGGTTCTTGTGGATGCAAAGACACGACACTTGAAAATAAAATTGCAGAATCAAATAAAGCAATGAGACAAAATAGATTGCACAAAAGAAATATGTATTCAATGGGGGGGCAATAGACTCCTTTGTTACAATCAGTATCCAATGCGAATATTTGATACAATAATTTACAATGGAACTAGGGTTCTCCGAAACCCTAGTTAGATATAATAGAAGTGTCTTCAGATCTGAGTGTGTCCTTGATCCCAACAGGTTGAGTGGGCTTTGAATATCCAATGTGGGGCCACTCCAGCTTCAACAACCATCAATGAATGTGTGGAATTCATTGATCTGCATACACAAAACAAAACCAAAGAGTTAGTAATACCTAGGAGGGCTCCACAGTGTGAGACCCTCAGACATTAATAAAACCCTAGTTTAATAGTGAATTCAAAAAGCATGTAAACCAACAAATTACCCAATAAAAATATATCAAAATCAGATATACCTTGCTTATTGATCCGTGATTGCAGATGGCATGTCAGATATGATGATGCAGCAGCTTCATAATGCAGTTTATTGATGGCAACAGGCTCTAACGTGAGCTTCGCAAGCTTTGGTTTGCACCTGGGACTGTCACAGGCTCTGGAAGGTGCTAGGCAGGCTCTATAGCGAGCTTGGCAAGCTCTGGTGTGCACTTGCAGATAGGGCAAGCTCTGGTGAGCGCTTGGCAAGCTCTGTACTGAGCTTCACAAGCTCGAAACAATGCTTGTAGGGTAGGGCAGATCTGCAGAAGCAGATCAAGGGGGACGATGATGGAGGAGGTGGATGGAATATGGTTGTGGTGGCGAGGGAGGATGGATGGATGATGGCTGGAATGGCAGAAGTATTGTTGGCTTAGCTAGGGCACAAGGTCTTCAATTCTATCTATCTCCGCTTCACTAGGGCATCAACAAGTGCTTCTCCGAGTATATCTCTTAATCTCTAGGTTCCAGGGTTTGGGCATTTGCAAAATACCCTATTTATAATCCAACCTAGGGTTTTCTTAGGGTTTTAGCCTTGCACTTTTGATCATGTGGCTAAGATTAAGTCATATCCTAGGGTTGAGATTACTTTTTGAATGTGACATGGATTAATGAAAATGGATGGTGGAGATTAAATGAAATCGGATGGCTAAGGTTAATTGAGTTTATTTATATATATTTTATAATAAATATATTAAAATATAATAAAATATTATATAAAATATAAAATATTATAAAATAATATTAAAATAACCCCAATTAGGCTAGGAAATGGCGAGAAGGTGGATTTGGGCCAAATAATTGGCGAGAAGGTGGAATGGAAGACAAGTGGGTGGTGGGATGGTTAGGATGGAGGTTTAGTGGCTGTGATTTGGTGTCTACAGATGCCCCTTTTTGTACCATGTTGTGTGAAACACAATGTGGTGCAAAAATACGAGACACTCGCTTGGGCTATGGGCACAGAAGTAGCTTCTCTCTGTTGTTGGATTTGTGCACTGATGTTGAAGACAAAAGAATAAAGAAAAAATTTTGGAGTTTTTGTAGCTTACCCCCTCAATTGGTGAATGAGTTACGAATGTATCTCACAAGCCAATTGAAAATGAATGATGTAGTGAATTTGTGCAAATGATGAATGAATGGTGTGAAATGCAAATGTGATACCGTTTTTGCCCCAACGGTGGGAAGGGTGTTGGTGTAAAATACCATGATGATATGAATGATGTGAAATGTGATACCGTTTTTGCCCCAATGGTGGAAAGGGGGTTGGTGTAT
The DNA here is from genome assembly GCA_028583015.1 of Wollemia nobilis. Classification (NCBI taxonomy): domain Eukaryota; kingdom Viridiplantae; phylum Streptophyta; class Pinopsida; order Araucariales; family Araucariaceae; genus Wollemia; species Wollemia nobilis. The sequence goes on along the minus strand of JAQPPZ010010078.1, from coordinate 23,847 downwards.
AATACCATGTAAAATGTGATGCCATTTTTGCCCCAACGGTTGAAAGGGGGTTGGTGTATAATACCATGCAAAATGTGATACCATTTTTGCCCCAACGGTTGAAAGGGGGTTGGTGTATAATACCATGCAAAATGTGATACCATTTTTGCCCCAACGGTTGAAAGGGGGTTGGTGTATAATACCATGCAAAATGTGATACCATTTTTTCCCCAATGGTTGAAAGGGGGTTGGTGTATAATACCATGCAAAATGTGATGTCATTTTTGCCCCAATGGTTGAAAGGGGGTTGGTGTATAATACCATGCAAAATGTGATGTCATTTTTACCCCAACGGTTGAAAGGGGGTTGGTGTATAATACCATGCAAAATGTGATACCGTTTTTGCCCCAATGGTTGAAATGGGGTTGGTGTATAATACCATGCAAAATGTGATGTCATTTTTGCCCCAACGGTTGAAAAGGGGGTTGGTGTATAATACCATGCAAAATGTGATGCCATTTTTGCCCCAACGGTTGAAAGGGGTTGGTGTATAATACCATGCAAAATGTGATACCGTTTTTGCCCCAACGGTTGAAAGGGGGTTGGTGTATAATACCATGCAAAATGTGATGTTTTTGCCCCAATGGTTGAAAGGGGGTTGGTGTATAATACCATGCAAAATGTGATGTCGTTTTTGCCCCAACGGTTGAAAGGGGGTTTTTGAAATGATTTGTGTTTGTTCATTGCCCTTAATAGATAAAGGGGTTTTTGATGATGAAAGTGTCCTTATGGTAGTATATCCATCCTACCGGATTGCATGGATAACCAATTGCTGCAACCGCCAGGTTTATAGGATAAACCACTAAATACAAGGTTTACTTATGAATGGATAATGATAAAAGAACGTAAATGTGATCTATTTTTGCCCCAATAGATGAAGGGATTTTTGCAATTTGGATGATGTGAACGCAAGGTAAAGGGTGCAACCTTTGACAAAAGAACGCAGTCTTTTGAACCTAGCAATTGACTTGTTGATGATGTGATGTGATTGAATGATTGAATTGTTTATTGCAAGTGTGGGAAAGGTGTGAAACCTTGAACACCCCCAAGTTCTAGTTGTGATGTTGATTGATTAGGGGAAAGGTGTGAAACCTTGAGCACCCCCTAGTTGTGATGTTGCTTGCTTGATTGGGGGAAAGGTGTGAAACCTTGAACACCCCCAAGTTGTGATGATGTTTGAACTTGCTAGCGATCTTTGCATATGTGAATTTGATATATATACATACATGGCTTTTATGTTTGTGTTATGCTTTTGTGTGAATGCAATGCATGTTTAATGAAAATGTTTTTATGGAATACCTTATGGATGATTAATGCAAGCTAAATGATGTATGTGCCTAATGCAAGTAAATGTGTAATGAACCTAAGCTATATGAGAGGGATGCATGGTGTTCGAATGATCTTTTTATAGTTCAAAAATTTTATTGGCCATGTTTGATGTCCACTGTTTTGTAATCAGGGGTACCCAATTTTAACGACTTTATGCAACTTGACGTATGACACAGGCATGAATGTTGACATGGAAGAAGATATGGATGTTGATATGGAAGAAGATATGGATGTTGATATGGAATGAGTACTGCAACATTTTCAAAAACTCAAACATACTAGTATTATCAATCAAACTCACTTGGGTTGTCTAACTTTCTTTAGGACCAATGTGTGTGCAAGTGAGGTTCATATACCAAATCTTGAGTGTGACAATGACCTTATCCAATCAAGAACCAGTGTGTGTGCATGTGAAGTTCATTGACCCACTATGAGTAAATTGGGCATGACCTGTTATGAAGATTACCTAAAGCTAGCTTGCCCTTATGTGCGGTCAGAGGTCTCCTTGTTTGCCAAGGAGACATGTCGCCCCGCATGAGCTTACTCCACTGTCGATCAGGCGTCTATAGCCCCGGTGAAGATTCACTCCATAGTCCAATGGGATTTGATCTTTTAGGCCTTGGGGATGACTACCCATCCTTGTCAAGGGTGTGTAGTACGAATCCTTACGACTTTAGGGATCAAGGGTGTTTGGGATTTTATTTGTTAATTTTGTATAGAGCTTTGGGGAATCGGATTCTCAACCGAAGTGTGATGAGAATTTTGACCCTATCCTTACTACTCTATGTTTTTATGCTTATGTTTGAAGAGTAATTGAGGTAGTGGTGAAAACCACTATTTTTGCTTTGGACTATGTTGCATGATGGGACAAGCGAGGATTATCCCTTTTCGCTTCAAGGTACTACCCAAGTATGGCACTAACCCTCCTTGACTCATAATGTTTTTAAGATGTGATGGAATGTGATTGGTTCAAGATTGCATTTGGAATCAATTGACATCGCTCAAGACCTTCTTAGTGTGTAAATTGTGCTTTTGGTCCTAAAGAAAATCGGACATCCATTTGGAGGTTGCTTTCTACACTAGTAATGGCTGAGTGACTGAAAATTTTAGGCTTTGTGATTTTTGACATGTGATGTGGTTTGACATATGGCTTTTGTGAGGGTTGCATGATTTCTTCAAACTAGGTACCCCCAATTGTTATAACTTGACTTTGTATTTGTGGCCATATCATCATTACTAAGTAAGATCATTCGAACATGGGATGGGATGAATGCAATTATGAATGACTATAGCGGAATGTATATGAAATGTGCAATTATGAATGTATGAATCTAGATGTATGAATGCAAGCGAAAATGAAATGCATGTGAAAAATGCTTATGAATGCGAATGTGGAAGTGTATATGCAAATGCCTATATGTATGCATGCTTATGAAAATGCAATTTGATTTTGTTGTTTTGTTTTGATTTTTTTTTTTTAGCCATGTATGTACATATATAGTAATCACAATAAGCATAGAACGCTTTCAAGTGTATGATGTTCATCAGCTTGGGTTTGTCTACTCCCACTAACATAGTAAGCTTATGACCAAAGGAGTTGGGTACCTTTGGGGCCTTTTGAAAATTTGATGTGACCAAAGGGATTGAGACCTTTGGAGCCTTTTGAAATTGATGTGTGACCAAAGGGGTTAAGACCTTTGGAACCTTTTTAAATTTATGTGACCAAAGGGATTGAGACCTTTGGAGCCTTTTGAAATTGATGTGTGACCAAAGGGGTTAAGACCTTTGGAGCCTTTTGAAATTGATGTGACCAAAGGGGTTAAGACCTTTGGAGCCTTTTGAAATTGATGTGTGACCAAAGGGGTTAAGACCTTTGAATGTGTGACCAAAGGGGTTAAGACCTTTGGAGCCTTTTGAAATTGATGAGCCACCGAAGTGACCGGGGAGTGGGGTATGTTTTCCATTACACAATTTAAGTTACTTGTTTTCTTTTGCATTCTAGCTTGAACTATGAAGTGCGTAAACAAAAGATATGCAATTAAATCCAAATAACACCAAACCAAACAATCTTGTGTAGGAATTTTTAAAAGTAAAAGAAAATACAATGTCCTAGGTTTTACCTTGTGTGGCTTACCTCATTCATTATTATTTAAAATGTATTCCTTTTTATTATTATTTGATTTACTTACGTTATGGTACTAACTCGAAATCAAACAAAAGTAATAAGTCAAAACAACTTAATGGAAAACACATCAAATCCACCTATTACGTAATGATGGAATGGCTATTGTGTAAGCCATGTTAGTGATGAAAGGACTATTGGTTAAGCCATGTAAATGATGAAATGGCTAAGGTTGAGCCATGTTAATGATGAAATGGCTAAGGTTGAGCCATGTTAATGATGAAATGACTAAGGTTGAGCCATGTTAATGATGAAATGGCTAAGGTTGAGCCATGTTAATGATGAAATGGCTAAGATTGAGCCATGCTAATGATGAAATGGCTAAGGTTGAGCCATGTTAATGATAAAATGATGAAATGGCTAAGGTTGAGCCAATGAAATGGCTAAGGTTAATTCATGTTAATGATGAAATGATAAAATGGCTAAGGTTGAGCCATGTTAATAATGAAATGATGAAATGGCTAAGGTTGAGCCATGTTAATGATGAAATGATGAAATGGCTAAGGTTGAGCCATGTTAATGATGAAATGGCTAAGGTTGAATTCATGTTAATGATGAAATGATAAAATGGCTAAGGTTGAGCCATGTTAATGATGAAATGATGAAATGGCTAAGGTTGAGCCATGTTAATGATGAAATGGCTAAGGTTGAGCCATGTTAATGATGAAATGATGAAATGGCTAAGGTTAAGCCATGTTAATGATGAAATGATGAAATGGCTAAGGTTGAGCCATGTTAATGATGAAATGATGAAATGGCTAAGGTTGAGCCATGTTAATGATAAAATGATGAAATGGCTAAGGTTGAGCCATGTTAATGATGAAATGATGAAATGGCTAAGGTTGAGCCATGTTAATGATGAAATGATAAAATGGCTAAGGTTAAGCCATGTTAATGATGAAATGGCTAAGGTTGAGCCATGTTAATGATGAAATGGCCAAGGTTGAGCCATGTTAATGATGAAATGGCTAAGGTTAAGCCATGTTAATGATGAAAATGAAAGGCTAAGGTTGAGCCATGTTAATGATGAAATGATAAAATGGCTAAGGTTAAGCCATGTTAATGATGAAATGGCTAAGGTTGAGCCATGTTAATGATGAAATGGCCAAGGTTGAGCCATGTTAATGATGAAATGATGAAATGGCTAAGGTTGAGCCATGTTAATGATAAAATGGCTAATGTTGAGCCATGTTAATGATGAAATGGCTAAGGTTGAGCCATGTTAATGATGAAATGGTTAACGTAAAGCCAAGTCAAATGTATTTTCCATTAAGTTGTTTTTGGTTTATTACTTTCTTCTAATGTCTTGTTAATACCATAAAGTACTTAAACCCAATATTTAAAGCTTATCAAAATAAAACCAACTGTAAAAACTTGTACAGGAATTTAAAGATAAAAGAAAACAATCAGTCCTAGGTTTCACCTTGTGTGGCTTACCTCATTCCGTATTATTTTCTTCATTAATGTGTGGTTCCTTTTAAAATTGTGTGGTTGGTGTGTTTGATGTTACCTAATATTTGTTAAATGAAATAAAGGAAAAATCTATGGCTGGATAGGGCTGCGAGATTCTTGTTGGTAATGACCTCCAACAAGTTTTCTCGAGGGTAATCCTATGGTGTCTAAGGGCAGATATTTGATGGATGGAGATGAATGCCACCGTCACCAAACCTCAAGCAATAGTTGGTGATGAAATCCAACTACTACTGTTAAAAAGTGGAGCGTGCAGTGTGTGATGTTAATTTTATGTTTCTTGTTCTTTATGGTGTGTAGACAATGTTAAAGATGACTAATTTTACTAATCTAAATTAGAAGCCAACATAAAGATGCAAATTTCACCTAAATAGTGTAGAGGACACCCTTAAAATCCCCTGCCTACAAGTGATTAAAATCACAAGAGCAACCAAAGGGTTCGTCCACCTCTCTTCCAAAGGGTCGAACCTAGGGCAGGATTACTTTAAGTGTCCAAATGTTGTTCCTATTTAGATACACAAAATTTAAGTGATCTTTAACCCTAAAATGCAAAATCTAGGATGCTTTTCTGCTTCACATGCACTCAATAATGCAAACAATCACCTAGATCTACAAATTTAGGGCAAGAAATGAATTTGAAATATTGAAACACACACAAACCCTAGATATGACTTGCTACAGATTCTTTCTCAAATTACTTAATGTTAAACCTAGAAACAATAAAAAATAGTAGTAGAAAATAGAATACGTAAATTGTTAAATGACCAACTAGGGTTATGGAACTCACTTGGAAGCCTTAGCTCTGCTTCAAATTAATGTCAGGCGCAGTCATTTTCCTGCACCGATGCAAGCGAGTGCCTACATAACACGAAATGACGCTTGCGCGATCTCTAGAACTTTTGCAAAATGCTTCAGAAACCCTAACGACGAACGTGATGACTTTTACATTTTCTAAAAATTTTGGAAGCCTTAGCTCTGCTTCAAATTAATGTCAGGTGCAGTCATGCTCCTGTGTAGGTGTAGGAGAGCGCCTACATAACATGAAAGAATGCCTACGTAACGTGGAAGGATGCTTGCGTAACATAGAAGAGCGCCTGCGCGATCTCTGAAACTGTTGTAGAATGCTTCAGAAACCCTAGCGACGAACGCGATGACTTTTACGTTTTCTAAAAAAATTGCAACAAACAATAATAATAGTAAATTAGCAAGGTAGATCTATCAAATAGTGAAACCCTTGTGGGGTCCCACCGTGATCGCCATTTGTGGATGCAAAGACACGACACTTGAAAATAAAATGGCAGAATCAAATAAAGCAATGAGACAAAACAGATTGCACAAAAGAAATATGTATTCAATGGGGGGGCAATAGACTCCTTTGTTACAATCAGTATCCAATGCGGATATTTGATACAATAATTTATAGCGGAACTAGGGTTCTCCGAAACCCTAGTTAGATATAACAGAAGTGTCTTCAGATCTGAGTGTGTCCTTGATCCCAACAGGTTGAGTGGGCTTTGAATATCCAATGTGGGGCCACTCCAACTTCAACAATCATCAATGAATGTGTGGAATTCGTTGATCTGCATACACAAAACAAAACCAAAGAGTTAGTAATACCTAGGAGGGCTCCACAGTGTGAGACCCTCAGACATTAATAAAACCCTAGTTTAACAGTGAATTCAGAAAGCATGTAAACCAACAAATTACCCAATAAAAATGTATCAAAATTAGATATACCTTGCTTATTGATCCGTGATTGCAGATGGCGTGTCAGATCTGATGATGCACTAGCTTAAGAATGCAGTTTGTTGATGGCGGTAGGCTCTGACGTGAGCTTCGCAAGCTCTGGTTCACACCTGGGACTATCGTAGGCTCTAGAAGGTGCTAGGCAGGCTCTGTAGCGAGCTTGGCAAGCTCTGGCGTGCACTTGCAGATAGGGCAAGCTCTGGTGAGCACTTGGCAAGCTCTACAGCGAGCTTCGCAAGCTCGAAACAATGCTTACAGGGTAGGGCAGATCTGCAGAAGCAGATCAGGGGGGATGGCGACAGAGGTGACAGATGGAATATGGCTGTGGCGACGAGGGAGGATGGATGGATGATGGCTGGAATGACAGAAGTATTGTTGGCTTAGCTAGGGCACAAGGTCTTCAATTCTATCTATCTCTGCTTCACTAGGGCATCAACAAGTGCTTCTCCGAGTATATCTCTTAATCTCCCAGTTCCAATGTTTGGGCATTTGCAAAATACCCTATTTATAATCCAACCTAGGGTTTTCTTAGGGTTTTAGCCTTGCACTTTTGATCGTGTGGCTAAGATTAAGTCATATCCTAGGGTTGAGATTACTTTTTGAATGTGACATGGATTAATGAAAATGGATGGTGGAGATTAAATGAAATCGGACGGCTAAGGTTAATTGAGTTTATTTATATATATTTTATAATAAATATATTAAAATATAATAAAATATTATATAAAATCTAAAATATTATAAAATAATATTAAAATAACCCCAATTAGGCTAGGAAATGGTGGGAAGGTGGATTTGGGCCAAATAATTGGCGGGAAGGTGGAATGGAAGACAAGTGGGTGGTGGGATGGTTAGGATGGAGGTTTAGTGGCTACGATTTGGTGTCTACAGTTCTCTTCGGTGTCGAGCCACTTAAGCAACTACAATACTAGCAGATTGATGTGCGTGGGCAAGACTGCATATTTCCCGTACACCAGTGAGTAAGGTGACATATTAATTGATCGCTTAATAGAAATACGGTCGGTCCAAAGTGATTGGTCCAAGAGTAGGTGCCAACTTCACTTATTTCTCTACAACATTCTCTTCAATATCCATAGCAAGTTCTTGTTTGTGGATTTCGCCAGTCCATTGCCCTGTAGGTAAATAGTTAGAGGAGGTTTTTAAATAGATTTCATACCTAACCATAAAATTGTAGATTTTTACATCAATAAAATGGGAACCGTTATCAAACACGATGGCTTTAGGTACATCAAAGTGAGTCATCAGTCCTTTAAGGAAGGAGATAACCACTTTTTGGTTAGCCTGCTTGGTTGGAATTGCTTCTGACGATCGAATGAAGTAGTATGTGGCAGTCAAAATATATTTGTGGTCGATGGATGAGTTGGGGTTGATGATCCCGATAAAGTCCATAACCCACTATTGAAATGGGGAATCCACTTGGATGGGGTGGAGAGGAAGAGATGCATTCCTAGTCCTTCCCAAGTAGCGTTGGCAACTATCACAACACTGGCTGACTTTGAAAGTGTCAGAGAAAAAGGTGGACCAATAATAGCTTGATTTGATGATCTTCAGCACCATTGGCCTACCAACAAAATGTCCTAAAATTTTGAAGTGAAACTCCTCCAAGATTTTTGCCTTCTCTGACTCTGATACATATCAGGAGAACTCTATCGATGTTCTGATAAAATAGTTTGTTAGGCATCAGGACATACCTGCCAGCCTGCAGGTGAAATCTTCTTCTTTATGAAGCATTGAAGTGAGAAGGGTATCTACCCGTGTCAAAGTATTTAACCATATTGTTTATCCAATTTGGACTGTCAAATGGTAGGTTGGCAAGATTGTTGTCAGGCGCAGGGCTACCTAAGTCAGGGTTCATAGTTCTGGTCATGACATTTTTAGCCAACTCTTGGCAGAGTGCTCTACCTCAGACTAACTTGGTGGGGTGCACCTCAATGTCAAACTTTTGAATCTTAGTAACCCATCCAACTCTCCTATTGCCCATCACCTTGGATGATGAAATTTTGAACATCTAGGTGTATCACGTACACTATCATTTTGCTTTGAGAGATGAAATATCATAACTTTTAGAGTGACTTCATCATCGCATGTACTTGTCATTCAATGAAATTGAACTTTTCTTTGTGTGGCTAGATGATTTGGCTGAGGAACGCTATCGGGCGCTCATATCTATCTTCGCCCTTCTATGTCAGAATAATTGCATAGCTCTCTGTCTCCCTGACTATATATAAGATAAAATATCATGAATAGTCAAGGTTTATGAGGATGGGAGCTTGGGCGATTTGCTCCTTAATTTCTTGAAAAGCCTACCTCCTTTCATCGATCGACTTGAATTCAATGTTTTTTTTAGGAGCTCGGCCATCGACTTTATCACTTGGTCAAAGTCGACGATGAACTTCTTGATGAATTTTATCTATTCAAAAAAGGATTGTAGGGCCTTTTTATTTGTTGTAAGTGGAAGGTGGAGAAGCACCTCAGCTTGAGCAAGATCAATAATTAACCTCTTTTTAAATATTAAATGCCCAAGTAGATTTCCTTCTTTCACTATGAAGATTGATTTCTTGGGGTTGATGGAGATCTCAAACTCTTGGTTTTTTTCAAAAACCTATCGTAAGTGTAGGCCATGTTCCTCCCTCTTGTGGGAGAATATTTTCATATCATCTAAGTAAATTATAATGACATGATTCAATACTTCACCAAAGGCGAGATCCATCGCTCTCTGGAAAGTTGCTTCGACATTTGACAAGCTAAAGGGCATGCGTTGGTAGGCGAAGGTCCCCCACTTAGTGGTGAATGTAGTCTTGTGTTGGTATTCATCCTTGACCTAAATTTGGTTGTATCCTAAAAATCCATCTAGCAAGGAAAACCTCTGTGCTCTTGCCACCACATGAAGGATTTGATCGATCTGAGGTAGCGGGTAGTGATCTTTGAGCAATGCTTGGTTGAGATTTTAGAAATTAATGCACAAAAGGATATCATCATTCTTCTTTTGTACTGGAACAAGGTTGGCCACCCAAAACGAATGCTTGATCAGATAAATAATCTTGGCTTCAAGCATCTTCAGAAGCTTGGTCCTCATCAGCATCTCGATCTTTGGGTTGATGGGTCACTGCTTTTGCTTGAATGGTTTGAATCCTTTCTCCAGCTCGATGGTGTGATGGATGATATTCTTATCGTACCCCCTTAGATCTTGGTAGCACCAAGCGATGATGTCAAGGTACTCCTTGCATAGGATATGAATCTATTGAATCTCTTTTGCCATGTAGTCGACCCCTACCTTGATAACCTTTCCTGACTCCAACTCTAGTTCTACAAACTCTTTCTGGTCTACTTTGATCTTATGGTCGATAGACCCATCGTTCCAATTGAAGAGAATTTCGAGCGTGATCATACCTTTTGGGATGTGGTTATTTTTCAACTGAATCAATCCCTTGTGGTCTCCTTAATTCATATTCTACTTTTCGATGGAGGATGCTTCATTGACCAGGAAATTGACAAGCTGCTCATCATTGTAGAACACCTGCCAATGGAGTTTTCTATTAGGCACAGAAGGCCTATAGATCAGCCTCACCATCTTTGACTTATGCATCATTTCATCCATTGGTGAAAATTATGCACCAATGGAGGGTAAGATGTCTAAAATATTATTTTTCTCTCGTGAAATTGACTTGATATTCAACACGGTGAAGGATTCAAGCAAATCCCACACTTTGTTGTGATATGCATTCAAATAGTGTTTCTTGGAGACGCACTTACTGGTAACTTGGTTGCAAATTAATTTGGAATCCCCAAATATTTAAAACTGCTTAATACTAAGTTTTTCAGCTTTCTTGAGTTCGAGGCACAAAGTCGCATACTCTGTTGCATTATTCAGACAACTCCATGTGAGCCTGTATGAATAAGTATTTTGTTCACCAGATGGAGAAATGAGCACGATGCCAGCTCCTGCATCATTCTTACATCGTGCATTGTCGAAGTATAACTTCCATAGTTGATCGAGTACTGGGGGAACTTCTACGGGTACTCCCATTCTAGAATTTTTAGGCTTTTTTAGTGAATAGCACCCCAAATTGGTCCCAATGATAGCATTAAAATAAATCATATAGAACTCATCTTCGACTTGGAGCTCACCAAGAGATTCTTCTATCAGGTCTACCATTTGTATTTCTTCTATCATCAGGTTGATAGAGACTGAGCTCTTATCCTCATCTTCAAGTTTTTCAATATGAAAAGTGGTAGGCTTCTGATTGAAGAGCTTGAATATGTTCCCATTGAGTGGTATCTCCAAGTGCGAGTAGTCGAGGGAGAGATAGCCTCCCAACTTAGCTTTGAATTATTGTGAGGCATATACTAAAGTATGGCTCTAAGTTGACCACCACGATCTCTTGGATGATCCTAACCTACGACATTTTATGGAGTTGAATCGGAACATCTTTGATAACTCCTATCATATTTATAGGAGTTTCGTCTAACTGCAACACTCCAAGACTGCTCTGGGTGTACTCCATGCCCATGATTTCACACATTGCTTTGGTTATGACGGTTGTCATGACACCTGAGTCGATCATGCAGTTATGCACGATCCATCCTTCCATCCAAAGGGAAATGTAGAATAGTAGGGGTTGATTCTTACTTGTGGATGAAGTTGTCAGTGGTGATGCAAACAATGTCTATGTCAGCCTACTCTCCTTGTCCTTAACATATTTGAGAGATGCAAAAGGTCAACTTGACCTAGGATTTGGAGAGCATCACAAAGGCTTACCTTATCCGGGGCCTTCTTCATTTATTTGACTATGTTGTACATTGAAGTGTTTGGTTCTCTTGCTCCCTTTGTAGATTCGTATGTTTTCTAATACTATTGTGTGGCATCAACCCATTGGTGCTTTGTTAGTGAGGGGTTACCTAATTTTTTTTCTTGATCTACAGTTGAGAAGTCGGAGCTCTAGGCTGGAGCACCTTTTCTCTAGCGCGAGGTGGTAGGTAGTCCTTCAGCAATTCAAGAGACTTTGAGGTTGTTATTACATTGGAAGATTTTGATGGAGGTTGGGCATTTTGGCTCCATGGCTTGGGTGGCACTAGAACCTTTAGCAGCTCCATATGAGCTGGATCTGCCTCAATAGATTTTTTACTAGCTCTGGTGAGAACTGATACTTTCTTGATAGAAGACATCATAAAATTATGACCATATTTCCTTATCATGTTGACTTGCTCGTAAGCATCGCTGGACAGTATCTGAACATAGTTGAGGTGCACCATGTAGGTTTCTTCATTATGTGGATCATTGCACATGGTACACCAATATGTTGTGTTCAAAACACTAGCCTCTCCATTGCTCATCATAGTTGAATTCCTTTTGGGCTTAGTGAGCAGATGATGCTTGCTCTTTCATGATTAGGGGAGGAGGGAATCTTCTCTGCTAAAAGCCTTGGTCATCCTGCCTCCTCCTCATGATGGTCATCTAATTTTCCATCATCTTCATATATGCCTTTACCTCTTGCATCTCCTTGGTTTGGGCTTCGTTCATAGCTACTTGATTAGCGGTTGTCTGACTTGTAGATAATGGCAATGGAGCCAATGGTGCAGGTAAGGTCAGATACTAGGTAGGAGCTAGAAGCTGAGGGATAGTGGGTGCTTGATACGGTGGCATGGGAGCTTGGAATTATGGAGTGGGTATCGCTTAATACTAAGGAATTGGATTCCATGGTTGGCTAGGATACATGTGGGATGTAGGGGGAGCAGATGCGCTCGGGTACATATTTTGTGGGAAGTCCAGGTAAATCGAAGTTGTCACCTTGGGAGGTAACTTCTCGATAGCTATCAGGTCGGCTTATACCTTTTGTGCCTACTCATATAGAGCAAGGAACGTACTAATATTAACATGTCAGATGCTCATGCTAATATCTAAGTGAAACACTCTCAAGTAATAGAACATGGCCTGCTCAGGTGTAGGTCGAAGGCCGTCGATGACTCTCTGCCAGGTTCGGGTGAACCTGATATTGAAGTTAGTTATCTCTTCCTAAGGATGCCTTTGAATAGTGGTGAATTGGTGCAATAGAGAGAAAGGGTCAGCTTGTTCATTGAAGCCTCTTATAAGTTGGCCCACTAGTTGGTCCCATGACGTGATGGTATCGGGTGAAAGTGATCGATACCAGTAGAGGAGCTTACCTCTTAGTGAAAGAACCAACAACTTCACCATGAAACTTCTTCAATGATTTGGTGAATAGTTTCCAGTCTTGCAATGTATTAGATGTGCTCGTGCACTGTATTTCATGTGATGTCGTAAGTAGGTAGAGCTTTCAAAGTTGTGGGCAACACTGTGTGTTGAGCCTGTAGAGCAAGCGGTCCGGTATGATTTCAGGCAGGGAACTACCTAGGTGGAGTCGGTTGCACCATCTAGAGAGGTGGATTGGTATGGGGTGGCAGAGTTGGTAGAACTTGTTGATATGGAATAGTCAGAACACTCAAAGCACCTTATTGAACATTCGATAGAGTTAGAGTATATTGATGATCCAGGGAATTCGGTGGATTTGGAGGTAAGCTAGTTGTCGTGTTGTCGAGAGTCATATTCTATGAATCTATAATAGCTTCTTGGGATGATGTCTTGACAAGCATAATGTTTAGCCTGACCACCCTATGATGTTCTCCTAAAGTGTCAATGTCAAGCTTGTAGAACTCAGTTTCTTCTTCTGTGTTTCTAGATCTCCACCTCGTATGCATGAAGGCATAAGTTTTTATATTGGTCTACAAGATTTGAAGGTATCTGAGTTCAAAAGAGTCATTAGATGTTTAGTTTTGATAGTAAAAAATATGAATATAACTTCTTAATAGTGGTTAAATGTGGAACGTTTGCATCCCACCAGACGTGCCAGAAACTATTGGCAATCGAATCGGCCTAGATACATATTTTCTAAGCCTATAGTGCCCTAGGCCCTCTACCAAGCATTGAATGTCCTAAGGAAAGGAATGTCCTCCGTGGTAATCTCCAGTAGGGTTAGTTCCAAAAAGAAAAATGGGGAATTGGATATAAGGATTAGGAAGATATTAAAAGGAATAAAATAACTAAAAGGAATAGGAAATGGCTAAAAGCCAAAAATGCAGGGTGATGTACCGGAAGCACAATAGATAACCTAACTACTTGAACCAATAGCAATCAAAACAATAGAATTTTAACAAAAACCAGTATTAAATTCTTTGAACTATGTAAACTCCAACAAGTATTCCAAGGACTAGTCCTTTATGACAGCGAAATCCAAAAAATAGAATTAAACTGTGTGATAAATCGACTAATTTAATAGAAATTACATAATAGAAGTCATACACAAAGATAGAGAATTCAAAACTGAAGCCAGAAGCCTTTATTTTGAAATCAGATTTCGAAGTATAGAGTTGCTTCTCTAGTAGAAGTTATCCATCCTTAGTTACAGAGAAGAAGCTGGCTTTTATAGAAGAAATCTATTGCTTAAAACATTAATGCCCAACCACTCCTGTGATAGGTAGACTTGATCTCGATGATGACTTGAAACAGTCAATTCAGGCTTTTCAGATAACTGAGCATTGAAATAGAAGTTTAATGACTTGAAACAGTCAATTCGAATTTACATAATGCAACTTGGAGTCGGTTCAAACTATCCATGGTAGATTTGCAACAACTTCTCTGAGTCACTTGTTCGAGGAGTTCGCTCTACTAGTGGAGTGTTTTACATTTTGACCAAATTGACCCTTTCTGCCTTGGTTGCTCTTACATTTCTTGCTTTGGAGAGGCGCTCCAACTGTGGAGCACTTTTGAAGGGGCGCTCCACCTATGGAGCATTTTTGAAGGAGCACTCCACCTATGGAGCGCTTTTGAATTTGATATTTAGTTGACCTTTTAGGAGTTTGCCTTTTCACTTATGTTATAACTTGTTTTCACTTTTCTTTTCCTTCACCTTGGAGATGCGCTCCACTAGTGGAGCGCTTTACTCATTGACCTTTTGACTTATTTTACCTCACCCTCATCCTTAGTGCCTTTTTCATCTATCTAGTCTTTCTGTTCCCTCTTCCCTCAAGCGCTTCCTAGTTCGAGCGCTTTGGAGAGGTGCTCCCTGGGTGGAGCACTCTGCCTTTTGACCACATTGACTTTTACACTTAGCCTTTATACTTGTTTTTGCTATTTTTAGAATGTCACTCCATGGGTGGAGTGCTTTGGAAGTTTGCTCCAGAAGAGGAGCGCCTACAGCTTTGACTATGTTTAGATTTTCATACTTAGCCATATTTGCATGCTCACATATTTTTATTATTTTTTTGGCCCCCTGCTCCCATTGCCAGAGCGATTTCATATTTTTAACAACAAAATGTACTCAAGTGTCTAAGTGCTGGAAATTATAGCCATATGTGCAAATAAGAAAAGAGAGGATTTAAAGATGAAAATAAGGAAGTGAAACCATCAAAAAAATTCCCATGCTAAAACATTCACAATTTTGCATGAAACATAACAGGGAAAAGTACATAAAACATAGAAAAGTACAACAAAGATGAGGAATTACATAAAGCAACAGAGTACAGTTTTAGACTAAACAAGATAGTTGGTGAAAGCACAACAACATAACCACATCTTAACCATTTTTCTATGGAAAAAGAGAAATTTTTACAATGAATGGTCTCGAAACTGTATACAAAATGAATTTCAACAAGGTGTGGCAAAATTGGCAACAGGCATATTTCTCTAAGGTTTGCAAAAATAGCCTGAGTACTACGTCCTTTTCTTCGACCTCGAGACTATCTAAGGCATTTAAAAAACTCTTGACATGCTCTTTGTTTGTTAATGCATTATTCCCTTGGAATTTGGGAACGTATTTGTAAGCCTTACTAGGAAGGTCATGCAGATCTAGGGATAGGTTGAAGGGTCTATACCTATTAGTTCTCCATATTTTGAGATTTTGATTGTTTTTATTTGGTTGGTGATTGACCATGTTGGTTGTGGGAGCATTGATACTAGAATTTACAATAATACTAACAACATGGGTAGTAATGGGATTATTTTTAATAGAAGTATCTAGAGGAGTATTCTTCTTAAATATTTTCTACTAGAAAAATAAGATTTACTTTTATAGACACAACTTTTAGGAACAAGAACTTTTCGAGTATGGGTAAATATCTCTAGATCTTCAAATTCTTGGAAAAACTATTTGTCGCTCCTTGTATGTGCTAGGTCAAATCCTTGAATCTTCTATATTTTTGAGTTCGTTCAAAGTTACCAGCACCACGATGCAAAATAATCTCTCTGGGTAAGATTGCTTAGCCTTAATATCCTTTCGGTCTATAAGATGTGCACATAGGTATTATAGGATAGGATAATATGAAGACCCAAATCATGAAAAGACTTTAAAAAAAATTGATGTTAAATTAAAATATCATAGGAAGATAAACTGGAAAATGATACGTAGACGATGAAACAGTCTATCCTTGGTAATGGTGCCAGAAAATTGTTGTGGAAAATTTTAGTATCCTTAAAATAAGATTGTCACACTACCTAAATTTCCTTAATCACAAGTAGATATGCAAGCTTTGGTGGACTTGTCTCTTTAACCTAAAAATTGTAAAATCTAGATGAACCAGGTTGGGTCAAGATTCCCAATTATGAGCCTAATGAATAGTAACTTGTAACACTTAATTGCTCAACCATATTTATTGGATTACGTGGATTTGTTTAAATTTACTATAACCAAGCGATTTATAGCAACTAATATTTGTGATTTGATCCCATTACAGAGCACATAATTTATCCCATAAAAAAATAAGATGTCGAAGTGAGGTCATAATTTATACTCATTAACCAGTTAATATTCTTTTTGACCAAGGACTCATTTTCATTGGCAAATATAATTATATTTTGGACCACTTGAGTCAACTCCTTTATTTTTCATGTTAATTCCTATTCATGTTCTTCACTGCATTCAAACTCTTCAATTATTTTAGCTATGAGCTCTCCTAGTTTATCTATTGAGGTGAGGTCTCCAAGGATGGCACAATCCTGTTTTCTTTTATCATCAATTTTCTTGATCTACTCTTCTATATCTTGGAGACAACTTTCCCAATATAATTTCTCTTGAATGTAGATGTTCAGCTTTTGGTATTCTACCTGGCAATAATAATTCATTCCACTTAATATAGTGACATGTCTGTTATCTATTTTGTTGTATTCCTCTCTACATTTTAGATAAACAAATTTTATAGCTAATGCTCTTCGATCTGTGTCTTGTAATAGGTTCTTCATATTTTGGGTCACATTTATGATTTTAACCAGGTCTTTGAATATGTTCAACAAGTGATCTACTTCTCCTTTTATTTCATTTATCAACTCTTGCTTATATTTGTTTATGAAGCCAACACTATCAAACAACTATTTAGCTCAAATTTAGGATATTTATCCCTATAATTTGTTGAGATCAACCTGTAGTTTTTGATTTTTGGATTGCATTTGACATTTCTTTGCTTTTAGCTTATTTATTTTGGCAATTAATGTTTGGATCCTTTTATATAATTTTTTTAGTGATAGCTACTTGCGCTTGAGCCTAGGTTTTAGCAAAAGTTAATGGATCTTATTTGTACTGAACTGGTGTCATTTGAGTTGTTGGGTCTACTTGCTTAGCTGTTATTTTTTCCATTTTAATGGTTACCTCTATTATCACAAGAGACTCAACTAAAGCTTGGGACTCACTGGTACCCAATCCTTTCATCGAGTATTTCATTTTTCTTAGATCTCTTCCTTGCTCCATTTCTTGTATTTGTTCTTCTTAATTTTCATTAAAAACAACAGCTTCTCCCATCCTGGAAAGAGTTAAACTCTTGAACTGTGCAGTACCTTCAATTTTATCCCTCTTGTGTTCAGGTGAAGTGGATAGATCTTTGGTTGCCAATTTATATTCTTGAAACAAGTTTGTTATTCCCCCACCCATCACGATTCTCCTTTGCATGATCTTTGAAATAAAAATTCTTCCTAATTTATTATTATGGACTTAGGCCTTATTTTTGGTAAATTTGTAGCCAATTTTTACTTCTTCCTTGGATCCATCATTACTTGCATAATTTCTATATTTTTTGCTGAGTTGCTTCAGGTGAGAAGGTAACTTTTTCTTTTCTTTTATCCACGTCTTCAAAATTGGTTTCAGGTAGATCAGTTGAGGATGCCTCCAACTAAGTAATAGTGGGATCTGCTATTTCCACGATGACTTCAATATGATTAGGTTGTTGCTTAATCACTCTTAACATCAGGACTATCAGTTCTTCAGGAAAAATAGGAGGAATTAATGGGGCAAAAGTCTATGAAAGCTTACCTCTATTTTTTTAGATTTATTGAGTAGTGGTTGACCATTTAAATCTGAGTATGATTTATGTCTTTTGTGTATTTTTTCATAGATCTATCAATTATTCTCATTTTCTTATAAGCACTTGCATTTTATCCTCAAAATCATCTCCTCGATGTGTGACCAGGGCATTGGGGACCTTGTCTACAACATATTTTTTATAATACCCATGAGGATCATATGGTCTCTAGGTGACTTTTGAAAACTAAACAAGTCCATTTTTTCTAATGCATCTATCAAACATAACTGCCCTTTATAAGTATAGTGCCTCATCCTACATGGGAAAGCAATCCAAGGGATTTTGGATTTTTTCTTAGCTACCCTCATTTTGGTTTCTTCAACTATATGGCTTACTATCTCCAATACTGCAATGGACATTGGGTAAAATTTTGGAAGTACTTTTGGTGGTATTTTTGCACCATAAATTCTGATGAAGGTGAAGTGTTCAGTGAGGAAAAAATCTCCTGCTTCTTTCTCCCACAAAAAGGAGGCTATCCTAGTGCCTATTCTATTTGGTTCTTCCCCATAAAGTTTTTGGTGAATTTTTGGCAAGAAATCACAAAAAATTGAGTATAACTAGACCAACCTTCTTGTAACCAAGGGATTCTATATTGGATTAATTCTTCATGTGCCCCACCCCATTTGTCAATCAGAGGCTTGTTCATATGACCTACTATTATGTGAATTAGAAAAGAGTAATGAGATAATTTAGGCATTACTTCTTTTTGTTGTGCAATGGCTAGTTGTAATTATTGAAACTCTTTATCCATAAGGTCACTTATTGCATCTTTTCATTTATACATGGAGGTTGATTTCTATGATTACACTGGGTCACTAAGTATAGCACTTCTCTAGCTATCCAATCTAAGTGTTGTTCTTCCATTACTATGTTAATCATGTTTGTGTATTCTCTAACCCAGGGGTGTAGTTCAGACTTGTGTATTGGTAAAATATATGATACTTGTGCTTTGTAATCAAATAGATGGGTGTAAAAAGAAGTGTCAATGAGGTTGCAATATTGAACTTCAAGCACCTTTTTTTCGAGAGGTAGTGTAGCTTTGCTCAGCCTAAAGACCTATTTAATTTTTTACCCAATGAGTTTGAAATTTGATCGATCTTTGAAGTATCTAATTGAGGAGGTATTTGAGTCATATGCCATTTCTATCTATGAAATAAGATCTGATGAAAAGTACTTCCTAGGACATGTTATTTTTTCCAAATTGCATGTCCACCTGTTGCAATGTGGGATTTTTGTATTTTTGTCTCTCCAAACTCTCTCAAATAACCCCATAAGCAACCAGGGATGGTGGTTGTAAGCATATTTTGTATTTTCATAGGTAAATATCACCTTCTCTTCTATTCTCCATTGTTGTGTAGGAGTAATCTCCATATTGGCCCCGACTTGCAGTTTCTAATTTTTGGATTGCATTTGATCATTCTCCACTTTCAGTTTATTTATTTTAGCAGTCAATGCTTGGTTCCTTTTATATAAATTTTTAGTGACAGCTACTTGCACTTGAGCCTAGGTTTTGTCAAAAGTTAATGTATCTTCTTTGTACTAAACTGATGTCATTTGAGTTGTCCGGTCTACTTCCATAGCTATTATTTTTTCCATTGGAATGGTTGCCTCTATTGTCATGAGAGGCTCAGCTAAAGCTTATTAAACTTTATCACCTATCCTTCTATCAAGGTTATTAAACTCAAGATATTTTTTTTGCTTTAGGTCACTAGTATGCAAATTACAAAGTGATATTTCAATAGCTTAGCTATTTTGCATGTATCAATTGTCAAGATTTGAACTTGGATATCCTCTTTAAAAGTCAAAGAATTTACCCAAATGAACTCATACAATTTAATAAAATCACATCTATTTTTATGTGTTATAATATATTATTATCTTTAAAAATATATTAAAGTTATTATAATTTTTTTTTTAAATAATTAAAATTTTTTTACATGGTGGAATTGATAACCGCCATGAATCTGGGCAAGTTGTCCAGATTTTATGGCCACCATAGTATTTTGCATTGTCCACCTCGAAATCCACCACACATATCTTTGTGCAGTCTTCCCCTATAACCACCACGCCACAATAATTTTAAACCTTTTACGTCGCTAAAAGCACCAAAAAAGGGACAAGCATTCAATCCGACAAGACCTGAGATTTGAACCTTGAACCTTTGCCCCCTTACGGGGCTTG
Source organism: Wollemia nobilis (assembly GCA_028583015.1). Lineage (NCBI taxonomy): Eukaryota > Viridiplantae > Streptophyta > Pinopsida > Araucariales > Araucariaceae > Wollemia > Wollemia nobilis. The sequence continues at coordinate 3,521 of JAQPPZ010010078.1, read as the reverse complement.
GGGGAACCAATTCCTCTACACCTCAAACCTAACAATTACAAATTTTTAAAATATAAATCTAATTAATAAACTAAAATTTTAATTTATTATTCAAGCTTTTTAATTTTTATGTTTTTATTTAGTCCTAATTGTTTATTTCATGTGTATCGCATAAATTTACATAGAATTTAATATTATATTTAATAAACAAAACACAAGTTTTAAGAATAAAAATACTTGATAATATTTTTGATTGCTTTAAGGGTTAGCAATGTCTAGCAATATTCTACCTTGGGTGGACTCTTTGAAAGTCAAGGAATTTAACTAATGGAGCTCATGTCACTTGATTGAAGATTGACAATTTTTTTTTCATTTGAGAGAAAAGGGTTATACTTGGGTCCCTTGCCCTTGACAAATCAAAACTCTCTCCTTTACAACTTGAGAGTTTATAAATATATTCAATTTTCCCCCAATTGAGTTGCTATAGCTAAATACCTACATTTATTTTAATAATAATTCTAAATTATTGATTTTCATTTTCGAGATCTTCTTCAATTTTCATTGTAAATATAAATATCCAAAATTTAGTATTCTTTTTCTCGATATTTTGTAGCAATCTTCACAATACCAAAATTCCACCTCTATTATCTATGTACTACATCTTAGTAGAGTAATATTTCCAAAACTTCATGCTATCATAGCCCACTTTACCAGATCTAGATTGTTAGTTTCCTTCCTAAAGCATAAGTGCAACCACAAGAACTATAATAAATAGTTTACATAAAAATTTGGTAATTTTATAAAATACAACAAATATTACAAATAAAAAATATTACATAATATATTACTAATTATTTGATTTAGACAACCAACATTTTCTTGACAACTTGTCTGTGAGGCTAGGTGGATTGGTAAGCTAGGGCACTTACCAAGAGGAGACCTAGGTTCCAATCTCATGGGCATGCCCATGCATAGCCAGTAGTCCGATCCGAATCCTCTGCATGTTGCACTCAACTGGCGACGGTGGTCCGTTCCTTGCATGTTCGATGGTCCCCATCTCTTGCCGCATGTCGATCCATACTGACGATGACAGTACGACCTCTATGTGTTTAGTGGTCTCCATCTCATGTCGGGTTACCATTAAATCAAGACAAATAGGTTTATTGGTTGCATTCATTGATGTTTGGAACCCTGCCTTGGCAGTTACTACAAATTATGATTGTAACCAACTCATCTATGTACCAAAAAAAAATATTTTCTTGACAACTTCAGCTAAACTTACTACTTCCTCTAACCATGGAAAAGAGAATTTAACTTCACAATCCTCTATTAAACTATGGGGAATGAGAGATTTTCATTTCTCTATGAAACTAGCCTCATGCAATCCCCTCCACTCTAAGTTGCACGACCTAGACCAAAGAGGTTCTTGTTAGGACCCCATCCTAAGATTACTATGTAAGACCCCCTTTCTAATATGGGGATCCATACTAATGATATTATGTAATGTGTATGTGGCACTTGAGATGCCTAGAAAAATGGGGTCACTTAATGTAACCGTTATAAATAATGTAACTATTTATTTGGTAGAAGATTCTAGCTTGGGTAACCACTTGCATATAGAGCCAAACCTTGAGTGTTAGGGTTAGGTTTATGAAGACTTTTTAGAAATCCAAGGGAGCATAGATGAATGTATCTCTTTTTGCATATTGAATCAAAGTTTTGTTTAGGAGGGTGCCTCTTCAAAGAGATCCACAATTTTGTATTGTGATTCTATTGTGATTAAAATAGTTGCTGCATTTCTATTTCTTAATGTAATATTTTGATCTTTCATGATTTACTATTTTTATTACAATATTTATATGGATGTATTTATTTTAATTAAAAGATACTTTTTTTTTTTTTTTGAAAAAAATGAAAAATATGTTATATTTATAGAAGCTGTATTACAAGGTAAAATGAACTGGACAGGCATCAAGGGAGACAGAAAATCCTCCTCCAATCCCTCCTAGCTCAAAAATTACCCATAAAACATTACCTTACATAATGCAGATATCCATACCCTCAGCACTACCATAGCTGAATTCCAGTTTATCCAATTTATCTGAATTTCGTAAACTATCCATTTATCTTCATGTTGTGTTGCTCTGTGGCCTAACTGTGATAGATTCATTAGACTCACTGTCTACTCTTCTTTTTCTACTATCTGCTTGTATCACCTCCTGCATCCCTTAGATTCTTTGGCACAAGCTTATCTGATTTTCCATCTGAGAGTCCACATATTGCCCTTTCTCCAGATCTTTTCCCCATTTTGCTAAATAGTCTGCCACCCTATTTCCCTCTCGCTTTATATGTGTAATAAAAACATCTTGAAAAACTTGCCAGATCTTCTGGATTGCTTCCACCTTCCTTCTCTCTCCAATTCCTAGCACCTGAAAGGGCCTTATCGGATCTAATATTCTAGCCCATACCTGAGAGTCTGTCTCTATCCACAACTTATGTAATTGTAGATTTGCAGCTATCACTGATGTTGACAAGATCGCTTGTCCTTCCGCTTCATTATTAGTTGCCTCCCCCATGCCTTTTGCTCTCCAATACACCTGTTCTCCTTTCCAATTTCGCATGATAATACCAAAACCAGCTTTCCCAGGATTTTTAGTAGAATCCCCATCTGTGTTTGCCTTCACCCACTCTTTAGGAGGTGGCCTCCACTCTATGTTATTCAAGGGGATCACACTCGTGTACCCATCCTTAATTTGTTTCTCTCATACGGTTATTCCAAGGCTCCGTAGAATAATCACTTCCTCCATTTTTATATTTGTTTCCTCCTGTAATCCGATAAATAGTGTTTACGTTACCTTGCTCATAATCATTGTCCCATACTTGCTTCCTTATTCTCGTGCTCCGATCTAAATATGCGTACATTTCGTTCTAGCCATAATTGCCACCATATGAAGCTAGGTCCTAGTTTCCATGCAATTTTCATTGTTTTAGTCTTAAAGTTGCACTGTTTCCATTTCTCATAAAAGCTTTCTTGGCTCTCAAAAACTTCCCAATGTTGTCTCATTTGTCTCCACCAATTGATCCATATGTCTTTAGAAAAAGAACACCCAAAAAAGAGGTGATTCAAGGTCTCCTCTGCATTTCCACACAAAACACATTTAGAGGGCCCAAAGAAACCTCTTTTTATCAAATTATCAAAAGTCAAGCACTTTTTGTGGTTAATCAACCATGAGAAAATGTTAATTTTTGGCCATCCTTCCTTTTGCCAGACAAATGTCCATGGAAAGGGTGATGGGGTAATCTCGTATCCACAAACTACATTGTATCCCTCCTTTGCCTTATAAATTCCCAACTTACTTCCTCCCCATCCAAGTATATCCCTCTTAGAACCATCCTGAATTGGGTGTCTTTGAAGATATCTCCATAGTTTTTCCATTAGTTCCTTTGTACCCCTCACTGGCCATTCTTGGGGATGTTTCCATCGTAATAAATCGGCACATGTTGATTCCATAATTTCATATAGTAAGAGGCTTTCCACCACC